>JAQPPZ010002549.1:1407500-2815000 GCA_028583015.1 Wollemia nobilis
AGCAACAAAGACAGTATTCAATCTAAAATATTCTTGTGAGAATTTACCACATTTAGAACCTGCACTCTTAAGGTCATATATTTTACAAAAAATGCAAGTAAGGACTTTTGGGCTTGCATTATTTTAGTTAAAAGAGATCAGATAGAGAAAATTGTAGGGTACAAATCAAGTCAGTTCCAAAAACATGAATTGAATTGTTGGCCAGTAAAAAAGAAAATTTTAGTCATAATAAAAGGCATAGAAAAATACAGAATATTGTTATTGCCTAAAGACTTTATTTAAAAATTTCAAATGGTTCATGGGTAAGAAAATATCTGCCCAACTCTATCATGGTCACTATGTGTGGTGGCAGACCCTCCTATCTTAATATCAGTTTTTAGTTGAGTATATTCCAAGAAAACATAATTCTCTACCAGATGCCCTAACCAAAGAATTAGCACATATGCATATGTTTGGAGGACATCCTTAGGCATGGCAGTGTTGGCCTTTACAAACACCTACTAAAAGACAATCCTTTTATCAAAGGATACAAGGATTCTTTCCTCAAGCATCGTAGATTAGATTTTCCACAAATTATGTGCCTTACATTGATTTTGTATATAATTATATAGGTTGCATTAATGTGTTTTTCAATTCAGGTCATTGGAGTCTGTTTACTTCAGCCATGATACAACACTATCTCAATAATGGAGTTTTGGATGATGTGATTATTCTCCAAAATTCATCCAGGGCAATGTCTATTCCTTTCTTATATTTTTTCAATATGTTTATTTTAGATTCATCTTGGCAAAGAAATTTATTCACACATATTGTAAGAATCAATTTTACAAAGGCTCCATAGGTTTCTATATTTTCAAATGAAGAATAAGTTTACAGTCCAGATCCTCCTACTCCATATTTCCCTTTAGATGCTTAACCAGAAGATTCAAACATTGATGTTGTAGTTTCTTGTATGATTCAAGACTGTACAAACTGCCAAGCATCACTAACTAGTATGTACCACATACATGAATATTTTGCACGCACATAGAAATAAAATTGTACATATATTGCTACAATTAGATATTGATCTTCATAAATAAGGTTAATACCACTATTTTTTAGTCACGGTTAGACACTGACCTTTATAAATAAGGTTAAGACCACCGTTTGTTAGTTATCACATGTTGAATAGTTTTTTAGCTATCACATATTGAATAGTTTATTAGTTATCACATATTGAATATTTTTTTAATTATAACATTTTGAATATTTTGTTAGTTTTCACATGATTGAATAGTTTGTTATTCGTCATACGTTGAGTAGTTTGTTAGTCATCACGTATTGAGTAGTTTGTTAGTCATCATGTGTTGAGAAGTTTGTTAGTCTAACACATGGTGTAACTAATTTTAGATTGGGTTTATCTTTTGTAACCACTTTTAGTGTTGGCCCAATCTTGGGTTTATCTTTGTAACCACTTTTGTTAGTATGTTCTTTTACATGAGAAGAACTCTCGAGAAGAAGTGAGAGATTAGAACATGTGTATGCCTAAGATTGGGCCAACACTAAAAGTGGTTACAAAAGATAAACCCAATCTAAAAGTAGTTACAACACGTGTTGGACTAACAAACTTCTCAACACGTGATGACTAACAAACTACTCAACATGTGATGACTAACAAACTACTCAACATGTGATGACTAACAAACTATTCAATCATGTGACAACTAACAAACTATTCAACATGTGATAATTAACAAACTATTCAACATGTGACAACTAACAAAATATTCAACATGTGACAACTAACAAACTATTCAATATGTGATAACTAACAAACGATGGTCTTAACCTTATTTATGAAGGTTAGTGTCTAACCGTGACTAACAAACAATGGTCTTAACCTTATTTATGAAGATCAGTATCTAACCATAGAAGTCTATGTACAATTTGATTTCTATGTGCGCATAAAATATTCATGTATACAACACATGACATTTAGTTATGCTTCGTAGTTTGTTCAATATTGAATCATACAAGCAACTATAGCATCAATGTTTGAATCTTCTGGTTGAGCATCCAAAGGGGAATATGGAATAACAGGATTTGGACTGTAAACTTATTCTTCATCTGCAAAGATAGAAACCTTTGGAGCCTCTGTAAAAATTGATTCTTATAATATGTGTGAATAAATTAATTTTCCAAGATGAATATAAAATAAACATATTGAAAAAATATAAGAAAGGAATAGACATTGCCCTGGATGAATTTTAGAGAATAATCACATCATCCAAACTCCATTATTGAGACAATATTGTATCATGGCTGAAGTAAACATACTCCAAAAACCTAAATTGATAAACACATTAATGCTACCTGCAGAATTATATACAAAATCAATGTAAGGCACATCATTTATGAAAAATCTAATCTACGATAGTTGAGGAAAGAATCCTCGTATATTTTGATAAAAGGATTTTCTTTCAGTGGGTGTTTGTAAAGACCAGCACTGCCATACTTGAGTATGTCCTCCAAACATAAGCATATGTACTAATTCTCTAGTTAGGGCATCTGGAGGGTCTTCCACCATGCATAGTGACCATGATAGAGTTGGGTAAAGATTTTATTACCAGTGAACCATTTGAAATTTTTACTATCAATTTGAATTATAAAGTATTTAGGCAATAACAATGTTCTATATTTTTCTATACCTTTTATTATGGCCAAAAATTTCTTTTTTCTGGCCAATAATTCAATTCATGTTTATGGAACTGACCTGATTTGTACCCTAAAATTTTATCTATCTAATATATTTTAACTAAAATAATGCAAGCCTAGAACTCCTTGCTTGCATTTGTCTATAAAATATATGGCCCTTAGAGTGCAGGTTCTAAAGGCAGTAAATTATCACAATAATATTTTAGATTGACTACTGCTTTTTTTACTATAGAGGACCAACTGAAAGGCTCATTTTTTATACAGTATTTTATGGGTTTTGTAATCATGGATACACGCTACAAATAATCATGCAAATAGTTAATACATCCTAGAAAAAATTGACATTATTCTTTTGAAATCATCTAGTCAAGGAACATTGCAATTTTTTCTAGAACATGTTTCTACATTACAATTTGACCATACTTAAGTAGAACACCCAAAAATTATACTTATTTTACAATAATTGGGAATTTATTTTTATCTCTACTGAGATTTACTCCATGTTTTAACATCAATTTTTTTAATTGTAGAGCATGTTTCTCATGTTTTTCTATATATTGGCTAAAAACCAAAAATTCATCAATGTAATTGGATAAGAACTAATGGTAAGGTTTACAAATCCTATCCATCCTCATCTAAAATTATGTTGGTGCATTATTGAGCCAAAATGACATCATAATCCATTCATATAAACTTGTAGGTGTTATGAATGTTGTTTTATGGATGTCTTTTGGTTTTATTTTAATTTGATGGTAACCAAAAATACAATCAAATTTTGAAAAGATCTTCCCCTGTCATACTCTTTGAATTAATTTCTACTTGTATGGTAAAGGCCATTTTATATTCTAAGTGATAATATTCAATAGAATTTAATTGATAATCATACGTGCCTTACCTTTTTTCTACTCTAAATTTTTTTTTACAATAAAAGCAGAACAAGAATAGTTAGACTCTAAGGGGTGAATTAAACCTTTCTACAAATGTTCTTGTCTCTGATATTGAGCCTCTTGATCATCTTCTTTATTTAGAAATATTCTTTTCCCAGCAATTGGCTGATTGTAAAAAGTAAGAATTTTAGCCATTGCAAAATCAGTGCTCCATTTCTCTAATGGATGCTCTACACAACATTCTTCTATTTGTTCTACAAGTTTTTGTATTCTTTCTGGACTGACATCCATATTCAAAGCACTTAAGGAGTGTAAAAACTCTTGCTAAATTCTTTGTTTCTCCAATGCTTGTTGTTGACTAATAATATCTTTGAGAGAAGGATCAGTTCATTGTACCTCTAGTTTCTAAGTAGAAACACAGTTGGTATTATTAGAACTATAATTTTTTTATTATCAATATTCAACACTAAATAATGTTGAGCAACTATGTATGGTCCATAAGTATCTAATAATGGACTTCCCAAACCAACATCATATCCTACATCATTTATCTACACAAATTTAGCATATATAATTTTATCAAATATTTGAATAGGGATATCAAATAAAAAATACTTCAAACCTCTCTATTCATTCATTGTTGATACTCTAAAATCCTTTGTGGATTCTATCCAATTTTGAACCATTTTCTCATGATAGAAATTCAAGTTACAAATAGTATCTATGAAAGCAACTATTTTCTAAAAGTTTATACCACCATCTCCTGTAATCCAAATTGGACACAAAATCTAATGATATGAATGCACCATTTTTTTATCTATAATTAAACACTTTTAGATGCTAAAGGAAATTTATGATAAACAATTTTTTGTTGTTTTATTTATATTTTTTGGTTTTCTATGAGGCATCAGAGATTTTGGATCCTTGAAAGGATCATATTTTTGTAAATCCTGAGTGGTTTGAATCTCATTGTAATCAGATAGAGCATCTAATTAAATATCTATTTCATCTTTTATTTTCTCAGAAGAGGAACTGGAAGAAGAAGACTCTGATGTATTATTATAATACCTATATAAGGCTTCTTGAGCCTTTATTGTTCGCAAATTGAGTTATTTTATGTTGTCATTGATGTCACATGGATCACATTGAGTTTTGATGGACAAGGCATTTCATAAATAAGCATTTATGATATTTTGGAGAGCATGGATATATAAAGGATTTTTGTGAAAACCAAGGCAGGTAAAATAAAAGGTTTTATTTAAAACCATGGATGGTATATTTGAAATGGGTTTTTATTAAAACCCAGGTTGGCCTTTTGTTTTGTAAAAGGTGCCCCGATGAAGGAGATATTTAATTTTAAATATTTAAGTTTAAATTTTAAATTATTTAAAATTAAAATTTAAAATTTAAATTAAATTTAATATTTTATTATCGTCGACGTCCAAAAGAATGAAGGTTTGATTATAATCCGTCGACGTATTTTGAAGAATTATAATGTGTATATATAATGGTTAAAATCTTTGCCTATTGAGAATGCTAAGGTTGAGAAAATCGAAGAGTAATTCGTGCGTGGAGGAAGCGGAAGGCAAAAAAATAAAGAAGTCATTTTCAAGGGTTAAAGAAAATCAAGGACGTATAGACCTGACGTCACATTGGACAGCACAATGCACTTGGCAAGAGATAACTTTGGCACAAGGGAGGTCTGTGTTTCGAATCTCGTAGGGGCAAAAGTTTTGGTGGAAAACATTTTTCATTTTAAGAAAAATCAAGCATAGTTTATACAACAAGGTTGGGATTTATTCCCAATGTGGTCTTGCACCCACATGGTTAGCATCTCACAGTGCTAGCAAGGAGGAACAAAGTTCGACTCCCATAGATGTGAAGGCGCTCATCAATTTTTGTGAAACATTTTCAAAGGTTAAGGCCATGATTTTGAAATTAAAGGTATTTATGAGAAGTGCCTTGCATAGTTGATATTGTGAATGCTTTGGGTGTATGAAAAATAATTTTTAGAGATAGGGAGTTATAAGGTTTTGTAAGCTTGTTGTTATTTCTAGGAGGAATAAGGGTTGTGATCCACTTTTGAAAAAGAGAAATTTATGGTGTTTTTATTTTTAGAAATATATCATATTATATATCGTTGGAAAGCTTATTTTGAGGGCTATTTGATTAACTTATTTAGAGGGAGAAATAATGTGTATATAAAGAGATATTTATGTTTTTATAAAGGGTTTCAAAAATGAAGGTGTTTTATTCTTTTTCAAAGTTTTTTGAGTGTGGCATATTTAGTGGACAACCAATAAGTCATCAAAAAGGTATGAACAATATTCTCCATTGACTTTGTTTATGGTAGTTGATTTCTGAAATATCATTGGAGAGAAAAGTATTGATTGTAGTTTCCTTTTTGAAAGTAGTTGGATGAATGCTTCAAGGTTTTTTGGTTTGATATTTGGGTTTAAACCTCGTTTTATAAGCATAGTTGTTGAAGCCCATTGGTTATGCAAAGAACTTGAAAATAACATGAGTATAATTGTTATGTGAGATTTATGGTTGAGCATTATTGGAAAATTTTGAGTTTGTTGATACATGCATGGACTAGGGTTTTGTGAGAAAGAGTTGTCCTTTGTGATGAATGGTTGAGTTGAGTTGATTGTGCCTAGTCAAGTGATTGTGAGAAGTGATTGTTCAAATTGCATAAAATAAACTATTCTATATTCTGATTTGAGTTGAGTTTAAGTTGAGAAAGAAATTGAGATTAGAACATATTGAGTCTCTAACAATTCTTCCTATGCTTCTATGATATTGCCTTAAGTTGAGAAAGATATTGGATTTGATTATAGAACATATTGAGTCTCTAAAAATTCTCTTTACACTTCTATGAGATTGATTTGAGTTGATATCATTGTGGATCATAGTTGTCATCCTTTGAAGAGTGTATTACCATTCATTGTTGAGTTCATATTTAAGCCTTGCCTTTGATTTGTGGATGATATTTGAGTGCTATTTGAGCATTTTTGGTTGAGCCTTTGAGAAGGCTTTTGGGATAGATTTTTGGATAGATTTTTGGATAGCTTTGTGGATAGTTTTTGGGATAGATTAGGAGCAAGATCTTAGTGAGCTTGTTGAGCATATTTTGAGCAAGTTCTTGGTGAGCTTGTTGAGCATATTTTTAGTAAGTTCTTAGTGATCTTGTTGAGTAGATTTTGAGTAAGTTCTTGGTGATATTGTTGAGCAGATTTTGAGCAAGTTATTAGTGAGCTTGTTGAGCAGTTTTGGGTAAGTTCTTAGTGAGCTTGCTAGAGCAGATTTGAATAAGTTCTTGGTGAGCTTGTTGAGAAGATTTTATGAGGTTCTAAGTGAGCCTATTGAGCATATTTGAGCAAGTTATTAGTGAGCTTGCTAGAGTATATTTTGGCAAGTTCTTGGTGAGCTTGTTGAAGTAGATCAGTGTGTTGCCTAGTTGAGCAGATCAATGGATTGCCTACCTGAGCAGATCAGTGTGTTGTCTAGCTGAGTAGATTAGTAGATTATCTACCTGAGCAGATCAGTGTGTTGCATAGCTAAGAAAATTAGTGGATTGCCTACCTGAGCATATTAGTGTGTTGCCTAGCTGAGCAGATTAATGGATTGCCTACCTGAGAAGATCAATGTGTTGTCTACCTAAGTAGATCAGTGTGTTGCCTAGCTAAGCAAATCAGTGGATTGCCTACCTGAGCATATCAATGTATTGCCTAGCTTTGAGCATATCAAAGTAATCATTGTATTGGATAAGGATCCTTATTTTTGTGTGAAATATTATAAGGATATTATCTTGTGGAGTACCCCACATTGGGGGAACCATGTTAAATATTGTGTCTCAATTGTGTGTGGTGACTTGTGCTCTTGCTTACTATTGCTATATAAGTTATTAATGCACATTGCTATTTTTGGTTATTGCAATTAAGGACATTAATTGATATTGGTTTGGAAAGAAAGTAAAAAATGGGTGCTATAATGTTCACCCCCCTCTCAGTATAAGCTTGTGTTCTTCATATATTTCATATTCATCTATTTCAGATTCACAATCACTACAGTATTCTAATTTAGGCATTATATGATCAATAGGATATACAATAAACATGTCATTAATGGATTACAATTCTTGTTCATCAATTTGTTCATTATCCTCATCAAAAATTGAACTTTCAATGTTTGATTCAACTTTACATTTAAACACTGAAACATTCTATTGTTTCCAAAAATTTAAATGATCTACAGTTTCACACATTTCCATTCAATATTAACATCTAAATATGCAAAAAATACTCTAACTATAATTACTTTATAGACTAACTACCCATTGTCTGATTCACTACACAATGCTAATTTTCTTTCCAATGCATCAAATGCTATCAGGAGTTGCTATAGAAGGATATTGATATTGTTTCTATTCTATTGTTTGATAGCTAGGATCTTGTGCCACTAAAACATTGCTACTATTTTTATATGCACAACCATTTGGATCATGAGGTAATTGATAAGGAGGCCACCATATTTGTTGCTTAGCTAAGTTATTTTTCATGGGAACTATGGTCTGATTTGGGTTGGTAAATGCAGGGAATTATGCATGTAAAGATCTAGCTAGGTGTGCATGATTTTGATATGGAGGTTAGTATGGTTTGAAATTCCTTTATGGAGGATGGTTTTGTTACTTATCTAGGTTGTTGAGCTTGTTACCAATTGTTCTCACCAGATTTAATAGATCATTTAATTAACCATAAGTTCTAGGTGCATTCTCATTAATTAGCAATGGAATAATTTCTAGAATATTAGAAAAAACTTGAGAGGATAATGGGTTGGGTACAATCACATTTGGAAATAGAGGCATAGGAGGTCTAAGTGAAATCCTACCACACTGCACTAAATAATTTTTAATTTTAATAGTCTTTTCATATGCATCTAACAATGTATTGATTCTCATAGTTTGGATTCTCATACCTATATCAGAGCTCAAATCTCTCAAGAAATATTAAAAAACATATTGTGCATTTGGCCATACCTCCATGGGTATTCTATCCCAAGTCCTTTGGAATATAAAATTAAAATCTGTAATCTGCTCAATAGGATCTCTTTTTATGGTAGACAGTTGCTCCATAAGTGATAAACTATTTGTTTTATCCTTAAACTGCTTGATTAGCTTATCAACCAAGTTATCCTAGCTTGCAATAGTGTGAATATGAAGGCTTCTAAACCATTAAAGGGCTTTAAACTTTAAATAATATGCAAAAATTCTAACTACCACATTATCTTCAGTCACATTATGCATTGAGCATATATTTGTCATATCTTGGAGATTTTCTATAGGAGTGATTGAGTTTTCACCAGTATAAAAAGGTAGAGCCTTAAGGGTTGATGTTGGAATATCATCATGTGTTGTTAGGGCCAATGGACTATCCTAATTAAATAAGGATAGGCTCTAGGTGGCTGTTGAGCCATGAATGTAATAGAACAATAGATTCCTTGAGTAAAGGGAGAGGAGCTAGCTGAAGATAGTATAGAAATTTGACCTTGAGTCCTTCATATTATTGAACTACTTCTTGTAGATACACCCCTCATAAAATGAGGATTATTTAATAATATGATCCTTTTAATTAGAAGAGTCACCAAGTATTATTAATTCTTCAATAAGAAAATAATAGTCAAGACAAACATTAGAAGTTGACTATTTTATAACCAGGATCTGTGCAGATTTTTTACAACAAACTACAGGTATATCCCATCAGGTGTGCCAAAAATCTTGATGTCTAAAAATATATACTTACATCACACCCATGTACAAAACCAACATGGGAATCTTCCTCTCATATGAGACTGCCTGAGAGGAAAATACCTTTAGAAACAGTTGTCTCTCCTTAAAAATAACAAACTACATTAAAATATATTAAACTTGTTGGAAAACAAGGGAAGGAAAAAATAAAATACTGCAACAAAAAATAAACTTAGAAAATAAAAACTGTAACATGGATTGGGAAATAAAATTAAAACTACCATAAAACTGCACTAAAACTGCACTGGAAAATGGGAGAGGGGTGAAAGGAAAATAAAAAAAGTAACAGTAGATGAATGATAAAAATAGAAATGGGTGATACGCCAATATAAAAATTGGGCTGATTGATCCACCTAAAACTCCATAAAAGACACAATATAACAAATACAAGACATAAATAAACATGCATCAACTGCAAGAGGTAAGGTTGGTGTGAACCAAGGGCCAATGCCACATGCAATCTAGCCAAACTGAAGATACACAACATGCAACTCAAACAGATTTTTTTGTATTATTTCTCGTAGTGTTACAAAGATCAACAAGTGACAAATGAATCAACCACTTGAAATATCTGAAAAAATATCTCTTATAGTAAGAGATAATTTAGCTCTTTACAATATTTACTACATTTACAATAGTTACAATATTTACTACACTTACAATAGTTACAACATTGAATGCACTTACAACAGTTACAACCTTTACTGCACTTATAGCAGTTACAACCAAAATTGCACTTACAACAGTTACAACCTTTAATACACTTCAACAGTTACAACCAAATTTGTATTTACACTAATTACAACCAAAATTGCATTTACAATAGTTACAGCCAAAACTGTACTTACAAAAATTATAGCCAAAATTGCACTTACAATAGTTACAGCTAAAACTACACTTACAATAGTTACAACCAAAACTACACCTACAATAGTTATAGCCAAAACTGCACTTACAATAGTTACATCCAAAACTGCACCTTCAATAGTTATAGCCAAAATTGCAAAATAAATTTATATTTGCATTCCATGTTTACAAGGTTACATAATATCTTTCACCTAAACATCTAAAATAGTCACACTTTGAAAAAGTGGACAACTCACGGATGGGGAATATTAAATAATTGCAATACTTTTCGAAGTGTAGGCATCGGTCAAAACTGAAAATAGTCAAACTAGGAACAATCAAAACTAGAAACAACCAAAACAAATTTTGCACGGGAGTCGAGTGCTAGAATTTTTCACAGGAGTCAAGCGCCTAAATTTGCATGGGAGTCAGGCACTAAAATTTAAACAAAATTTAGGTGTTAGAATTTTTAACGGGATTCAAGCACCAAAAATGAATAGGATCATAAATGAACAAAAATTAGGTGCCAGAAATGAACGAGAATTAGGTATCAGAGCTTGAACGAGAATCAAGTACCATATGCATGTACTGATCAACTCCATCAACTACAAACATGAACTTATGCATCATATATCACTAGAATTTTGAAATTGGTGCAACCGTTAATAAATTAGAGCAGGAGGCTCATAATTTATTAACAGGATCTATTACTAGTCATTTTGTGGAGCCTATAATTGAAACTTTTTATTATTTCCAAAGATGAGAAAAAATATGGAATTTTTATAGCATCTTCTACATGGTAAATTTGAAGACATTTAACCTAAGATCTTAGGTTCAAATCCCTAACTCGTTTTTTTTTTTTCAAATTTGAAAAAAGTAAAAAAAAAAACAAATTTGAAAAAGTATAAAACAAAAAGAAGAAAGAAAAGTTGTAAGAAAGATGAAAGAAAAATAAAGAAGATTATAAAAAGAGGAGAAGGATATTTTTTTAATTTTACAATTTCTATAGTATTTGTGGGTAAATAAATGCAAAATTGACTATAGTGAATATTTTACGAAATTAAAAGGGGGTAGTAATTATTTTTTGTAAAATATGGATTTTTGATAATGACTGACACCTTCCATTTTCTTAATCTATTTGTTTAAAAAAATTTCATGCTTTTTTTATAAATTAAACACATGCTTAAGCACACATAGCATTTACTATAAACAATACCTTAGGCTTGTGTTTACACATTAAGTTGTAACATTGATCTATTGTGTCTATAACCTAATAAAGTTGTCATGATAACGTGTATGCATCGAACCTTTAAATCATTGGGGAGATGTAAGAACACCAATTTTTTGTGAATATTTCATTCCATAATTTTCTACCCTATTCATCAGTATTCCTAGACATAAATCCTAAAATTGAGAATTTTGAGTATATAGGGAAGTTATGCCAGTGTAGAATAATTTCTCTTTAATTAGGTGTTATCGATAGGGTGAGTGCATTTCCATACTACCTTGGTACCTCGTATCATTCTATTTATGTACCTTAAATTATCTCTCACATATTTATGCATATATAATGAGGACTAGCTTCTTACACATACTAATGGGTATATATGAAGGACAAGTATATAGAAAGGTTTGGTATGTTGAACTGGTGGTATATTGAAAGGGTGACCATTTGGAAGTTATAAGGAACCCTCACCATGGAAACATAAAAAAAAATCTTACAAAATCACTACTCAAAAGGTCTAAATTTTGGATCTTGGAAGATGAGGACCATCCTAGTGGTTGAGAAACTCTAGGACATTGCCATCAACAAAGTCACTTGACTTGAAGAGGATGAAGAGGCTCAATAATAGTTTTATGATATAAATACCAAATCACTAATGACTATCACCCTTACCATAGTAGATGCCATTCAAAGACACAATTTGTGAAGCACATACATCCAAGGAAGCATAAGACACTCTTTCTATCATCTATCAAAGGGAAGGATGAATCCACAATTCTTCACATTTAGTCTCAACTCCACATATTGAGAGATCAAGATGTAGAAATTATTGAGAAGTTTCTTTGCAAAGTTGTTAAATTGAAAGTCAAATTGAATACCATGGGATAAATAGTATAATATAGGCTTTTAGTACCCATCATACTTAGATCCCATCTAGAATTTTTTAGAGTGATGATTACTTCTTTGTAAGTATCAAATAGGAAGTTTTATTTTGATGATTTGGTGAATATGCTTCAACATGAGGAAGTAACCAATCAGTTGAGGGATCAATTGACAAACAATGCATTCATTTCCATAAATAATTCATATAAGTATCCTTCTTCATCATCATCATCTAAAAAACCTCATAAACAAAGGAGGTATTGTCATGTTTTTTAAAGAGGACACAATACAAAGTATTATAAATATAACTCTTTGACTCTAAAACAAATATAGTTCAAACCATGTCCCAAGTAGGCACAACAAGGGCACATTACACATGAAGAATTAGATTCTAACTCTGAACATGATATTGAATTGGAACATAAGGTAGTAATATCCAAGGTGATGATAAAATCAAAGGATAAAATTTGGTATATTGAATCAAGTGCTAGCAAGCACATGACTAGGAACAAAGCATGGTTTGACTCCTTACAAGCCAAAGATGGAAAAATAGTCACCATTATTTATGATAATACCTATCATGTTAAAGGAGTGGGAAATGTTCCTCTCAATATTACAAATGACAAGTGCACAATTGAAAAGGTACTTTATGTACCTGGATTAGCAAACAAATTACTATTTGTATCACAAGTTTTAGTTCAATATGTGGTAGTCAAATTCTAAGTTGTTGATGGCAAAAAGAGGTGTTTTACCGTAGAATATGGAAAAGTTTATAGCAACCATTTCCTACAAGGTTGACTTCTTTGCACTCGCTATCATATAATATCCTAATGTTGCATTGTGTGCAACCACAATAGATGTTACTTTTCTTTATCATATGATATATTGTAATGACCCAAATTTTTACTTAACTTAAAACACTCAAGAGTGTTAACATTTTCTTTTTTATGCAGAATTTATTCCAAATTTCATTTTACATAGAGTTTAACTACTCTTATCACTAACCATTGAGAAGGATTTGCATTTAGGGCTACAACCCAGGCACATGCAGGCTACAACTCAAAATGTACATTCAATCTACAACTCATAATGTAAGAACTTTGTTTGAGCTCCAACTCAAACATGGATTACAATCCTTGGGCTTCAACCCCTTCAAGCTCCAACTAGGATCTTACCAATTACCATTTAACCTTCCATTACTATAGTAATTTTAGATTAAAGTATTCACAAGTGTTTTTAAAATAATCATTTCCTAAATCAAAACATAGTTCTTTTCACATTTCCATCTTAATTAATGACTATGCATAATCATTAAATTCAAGCAAATAAAAAATTGCCTCATATATATTTGAGAATACCTATCCATCATATATTTAAGCCACATATCATTGGAAATTAAATATTCATTCATTTAAACATCTCATTGGAAAGCAAATATACATCCATTTAGCTAACATATAATTGGAAAAAAATATACATCCATGCAAACCATAATGTGACACAACATATATCCTAGTGTAGACACCTAAAATACGTCATGTCGAAGGCGACTACTCATATGGACATGCTACAAGACCATATGGAGGATCTTGGACATAGAGAAGTGGTTCTAACCACTCAATTTGGGCTTCCTGGCCTAATCAGGTTGAACCATAGCTAAGACCTATGGTCCATAGTCTGAACTGTGGTTGAGACCTATGGTCTACAGTCTAAACCGTAGTTGTCACCTACGGTATTAACTAAAGTTCAGTTGGCATTTATCTGAGCAAAATTGGTTTGAATGGCCATTGAATCTAGAAGAATGTGGTTAAAGGATAGAAGATTCTAGATGCTTCCATTCCAACTGTAACAACCACCTCTTCTTGTTCTCGGCTTCTCCATGAAGCCACCCCTAGCCCTTGGGTAGTCCTATAAGTACCTCTTAGAAATAGGGTAAAAGAATCATGTAAGCATTGGAGATTAGAGCAGTGGAGCCCTGTCAAAATGTGTATTCACTTGAGTGCATAAGAGAGAGAGATTATTTGCTATAACTTTGCCAACCTAAGCATCATGAAAATCATGCCATGGATGCCCTAAGGAGCTAGAACACCAAGAAATGTGAATTCGGGAAAAAAGAGGCCCAATCAAGCAATTCAACCACCAAATAAGTCATAAGACACCAAGGAAACCCTTGATCATCAATTTGAAAAGGAGTATCAAGCCCACTACCCTTGAATTGGAGGGCAAACTACTTGGTTGCTCACCATAGCTTTCAACCATGGTTCACAGTGCAGACTGCTCATTGGAGTTGTGGTTTACATCAAGGAACAGGTTAAAGGAGCTTTAATCATTCGAATACTTCCTCAACATGAAGAAGAGGGTCAACTCCACCCTAGAGCAGTTTGCAACTATTTAGAAGGCATTAGTGTTGTTCATAACCCATTTAGGGCTTGGACATTGTATCAATAGTATCAACATTCTGGTGATCCTAAGAGGGGCATGATTGTAACCGAGATTCATTTATAAGATTAAAAAAAGAAGCACGTATTTCATAGTTATTTGCAATATTGTTATTTATTTCATGCTTTTGTGTTAATTTCCATTGATATAATAGATAGGTGCATTCTTTTTGGATAGGTCATAAGGTGATCATGATGGGACTCTGTAATTCAATCTAGCTAACTACCATTTCTATGTTTTTGGAAATTGCAAGTGCAGACCATAGCTAATAGCTGTGATTCAATTGTTGGCCCATAGCTGCAACATGTGGGTTATAGTGTAGACCATGCATCAGACCTATGGTTCACAGCTGATAGATCAAGAAACAAAGAGCAAAACACAGATCGGATGTGGACCTGTGGTAGGTCCCAATTTTCACCCTCAGTCATTTTATTTGGTCTCTATGTTTTCCAGAATATTGAATTTGCAGTACAAACTAGGAAAATCAAAAGAAAAAGGGAAACAAACTTAGGTCCTAGATTTGTATTCATTTTTGCATCAATAGAAAGGTGCTACTAGGAACAACGAATCTCTGATTACAGTCCACCCTAGAATACAACATGCTTGATAAAACTTGGGTGTTTGGTTTACATGTTTGAGGCCCAAGTAGTGGCCATTTGTATAATTACTTGCATTGTCAAAAATTATGTAGGATATAGCATGCATTTCTTAATATGAAACATTTCTTCTTGCATTACATGTAGGAAACAATCATTCATGCTATATTATGCATTTTTCATTTTATGCAAATTAAAAAGAACCACACACACCACTTGGCACTTAAACGCTAGTGAGTTGGGAGTCACATCCAACCACTAGTAGGGTTCAATGATGGTGGAGGTGATTTCCATCCGTTGGCCCAAATCCTACGTACCCTTGAATACTAGACCAATATCGGATTCGAGAACATTTTGTACCCTAGAAAATTTACATGTATTCTCTTCAGAGGGTATAACACTGACTGGGGGAAAATGGGTGAGTATCTGGGAGAACCTGTGCTCCTTTTTTGGGTGTGGAGTTTAATTTCCACAACCAGGGGATTTACATGGTTTGGAATTCACATCCAGATTTTCAAGTTGTGAGCATATAGGTGAAAGCCAATTTAACTAAGAATATCATTCAACAAGCTTTGCAAAACACGATAAGAGTTTCTTTACTAACACAAAAAATAATTGAAACACATCAAACAATTTAGGGCTCACTTTTAAAATGTAAAGAAGATAATCACATTTTTTACTTTGTATGCTTCTTTATCGCTTAATTCATCAAGATAAGGCCTTATTTGAGGCTAAAATTCTTAGTGAGAGAGGCTTTCTCTCAAGGCTTGCTTGGTCATTTCATCATGACGACTAGGCATGATAGAGATCAATCGTGAGCTAATGCTTCAAAGAGTTTATGGAGAGGCTTTGAACACCTATGTTGTTCTCCTGATGATCTTTTAGACCTCACACGCTTCCTTGTTAGGCGTCACACACATCATGCACCTAAGGATCCAATCCTCCTAGGATGACATTTTGATAGTCGTTGCGAGCCCCATTTGTCACGCAGGGGGTCCACCCATATAGATCATGAGGTTTTCTCACACACAGTGATAACCCATGTCATTAGGTATCCCATTAGTAAGACAAAGATTTCTGGATCTTACTCCATAATTCAGTCATATAGGGAATCCAAGTCACACGCAGCCCATAAGAGGTGACTACTCCAAGACCAATTGGAGTAGGCACACATTGAGCGTAAGCGTCTAGAGTGTGAGTGCACAGAGAAAAAGAGATCGTATCAACAAATGTTGGATGAGCTCCAACAATGTGAAGAGAGGATTTACTGACAAAAATTACATGACGAACAATCATGTGAGGTAACTCCTAAAAAGAAGCTCATACCTAGAGTGCTTAGGCAACAGGTCAATGCAATGCACCTTACACATCATCAAGAGTTACCTCTTAAGCAATTGGATGGACATTCTCTTGAACGGATGAACATACCATTGGCTATGGGTGAGCGATAAAAAAATATGCTTCAGGATCCCATGCTCAAGCATGATATTGAGAGTAAGAAAGTTTGACAAGTGAGCAATGTCAATGCTCGAAAGTCATCATAATCCTTGGGGCATATGCAGTCTATTCCACCATAAAAGGAACCTATGATCATTTTCCATAAATAGGAAGTCAAAATTGTCCCTATCAAGGAATATGATTCTCCATTGCATATCATAGCGAGGATATCAAATTGCGTATAAGATATTATTAGTGGATACAAGATCATCGGTTAATATCATCACCACCTCTGCATTCAAACATCTCAAGATTCCATCGTCCCACATCAAGGAAAAAAAATTGATGCTGCAAGCCTTCAATGATGTGGAATACCCTATAGTAGGTATAATAGTCCTTCCCATCGAGCTGGGACAAAATATTATTCCTACATTGTGCTACGTTTTAGAGGGATCCAAACAGTATAACCTATTTCTTGGAAGACCGTGGATAAGAGCCATGGAGTGCGTATCATCCATAGTGCATTAGTGTATTAAGTACACCCATGGAGATGAAGTCCATATAGTTGAGGTAAACCCAGATCCCTTCAAATATTATAAACCTGAGGATCATCCTCAAGAACCTAGTGATGTGCCTATGCATCTACAAGCTGAACATGATGAGCTTATCCAAATTTTGGATACGGCCTTGCAGACTGTGGTGGAGTTACCGTAACCACTACTGTCACCTATGGAGTCACCTATGACTCTTGCATATTTGGCCTTTCCTAGTAGGGAAGGATTGATGAATTCCATTACAGATATGCTCACAGCTATCTCTGATGTGTCTTTGGAGTAGCCTCTCACTCCTACCAAAGTAGAAGAGCCTATAATGGTTATGGATGCATTCGAATGTATCACACCATATTCATCCATCATGTCATAGGGTAGTCCTTATGAGGAGGATGGTGAATATGAAGAGCTTATAGAGGCCAACATTACGATGCTTCCCACCATGGAGTCCATTGAGGATTTAGGTCATATTTTTGTTGTCTCTACCTATGGATCCTATCTTGGAGACATCGTATGAGTATGAGGAAGGTTTAGTTATCACAACTAAAATAAGATAGCCTCATTATGTTGATGAGTCACCTACGACTCATACAGGTGTGGAATATTATCACGAGTTTGTGGGAATGGTTGGCATTAGGCTAGAATATCAAGTGACCCTTGATCATATAAATCTAGATATGGGGTAATCCAATGGTGCTTCCATAGTTCTAGAGACAGAGCCTTTAAAATTGGTCACTCTTGACTCGTTTCTTATGGCACCATCTCAAGAGCACAAATAGGTACGTACCTCACATCATATTGGGGGTACTAAAACTGACACAGTTCAACACAATGAAGTGAAACAACAACTTGAGTTGAGTCATAGGCATGAGCATGTAGATAGCACAAATTAAGCACATCATTAAGAAGCTTCCACATCAATTAAAATGAAGGAAATAGGTGATTTGCAATTACCTAATGGATCTCTAGCATCCAATTATTTATTTCCTTCAGTAGAAAAAGGTATTTCAAATCAGTCATTGGAAATACATATGAACTCTTTGGCAGTCTTGCGAGCCATTATGGGCCATCTAGAACAAATGAAACATTGAATGGATGAGCAAGATCAAGAATTGCATTTTATCATGAACCAGTTTGAAAACCTAGGACCACAAAAGCAACCCTTGCCTAAGGTCGAGCCACTTCCTATGCAAGTACAAGAAATACCTCAGCAAAAGCGAGAGCCCATGCGACCAACCCAACCATTGGATTCTCAAAGAAAACCAATGTGGATCAAGATCCCGAGACAGTTGTAGCACATTGGGACTCCTTTAAAAGAGTCTATGTCTGACATCTTTTAGAAGTTGCAAGAGGCTAAGGTCATAACCTTGCTTGATCTCATCCCTTTAAACCCAAATAGAGCTAAACCTATGGGTTACAAGGAGCATCATTATTTCCTCTATCACTAAATAGAAGGTCATGACATTTGATATTGTCATGAATTCAAGAGTGTGGTGCAAAACTTGATAAATAAGGGGGTTTATAATGTAGATGGTTCTCTCATAGTACCCTAACATGTTGAAGTGGAGGTCACACCTCCTCATGGGTGACCCCAAATTCGGTAGTCACCTCGTAGACTCAACAAGCCAGTGCAACGGGTAGTTTCATTTCAGATTACTACTCTAAATTTGTTCCAAAAGTTACACGAGGCAAAAGCATTCATATTTCCTAAAGTCAAGCATAGGGTATTCAAAACTAGGTCACCTGATGGGGGTTCCTTTTGTGTGTATCATCGAGCGCATGGACATGACATTCAAGATTTTCAATCATTTAAGAGGGTCATCCAAGACCTAGTAGAATGAGACGTGATCCATGAGGATGGTTCTCTTGTTCACCCTAGCCAGGACATAGGCACTCCGATGAGGTCTGTTCCTCATCTGGGAGAGTTTATTTCTATCACTCTTCCTAAACAAGTTGATTACATTTTAGTGAATAGCATGCACGCTGTGGGTCTTCAAGGTAGCATACCTTTTCCACTAGCCATGCCAAAATAGATAAGGCAAAGTGCGATATTTAGAGGTTTTGTACCTCCCTCACCATCATCGAGTGGCACACACACTAGGGATACATAGGGCAGCCTGCCCTCCCCAAAAGGCTCCAAGGGTTCCCAAAAACGCTTGGTCATGTTAGCCAAAAGGCTCCAAGGGTTCCAAAAACTGCTTGGCCATGGTAGCAACAGGATCCAAGGGTTCCTGAAACCACTTTGTCACATTAGTAAAAGGCTCCAAGGGTTCCTAAAATTGCTTGGTCAGGCCAGTCAAAGGTTCTGAGGGTTTTCTTAAAACTACTCGATCAATCCCAAAAAGGCACCAAGGGTTTTTGAGAAATCGCTTGGTCAACCTAAAGGTCTCAAGGGTTTTCTTAAAGCTGCTCAATCATCCTAAAAGGCTCCAAACACTCTTGTAAGTAGTTTTTATCAATCAAAAAGCTCCAAAGGCGTTTATAAGCCCTTTTGTCAACCCCAAAAAGCTCCAGGGGTTTGTAAGAATTACTTGGTCAATATAAAGGCTCCAAAGGCATTTACTCACCATTTGGTCATCCCTAAAGGTTCCAAAGGCATATACTCGCCATTTGGTCAAATATAAAGGCTCAAAATTTTCAAAAAAAATTAAAAATCAATAAAAACCATAAAAATTGGTAAAGCATAAAATCCAAAAATATATGCATTTGAATTTTACATTTTCATTTGCATTCACATGCATTCACTGCATTACATTGCATATAGGTATTTTTCATCCGTTGCATTCCTTAGTATAATGGATTGTGTTTGTTAGTCTTAAAAATGACACCATGTTTGTGTCTAAATCATGCACCTCTGCATGTATGATAATCCGTTGCATTCATACACAATACCTGTTGGTATGAAATAGACATATAGATATATACTAAAGAGTTTTTCGGTCACTCAGCCATACCTAATGGGTTTCTTAGATATCATAGAAACCTTTCTTTTTTTCGTATATGAGGTTAGTAGTTGGGATAGTACTTAGCATATCAGGATCCCATCACTAATTGAAACATTTAAAATCTTGCTAAGAGGAGGAAAGATGAAAGATGCGAAAGCGGTCTTGGGTCCCTAGAGAGAAGGGTTATATTACCTACTTGTCTTGAAAATAGTCTATCTAGAGTGGTGAACCTTGGAAAAACGACAAGATTTCCCCTACCCATACACTCCTTTTCTTACACATAAAGGAGCAATATCCTAGAGTAACATCCTAGATCAACATTAGAGGTTGATATCCCACATCGATATCTTAAAATCGATCTCCCAAGTTGACATATTAAAAGTCAAAACCCTCAGTATTCAAATAAAAGATCAATTCAATATCAAAATCAAGTTTTAATTCAAAAACTAAAGTGATATAGTGAATCAGAAGCACTATACAAAGCCCTTGCTCAAGAAAAACATGAAAAATAGTTATTTTTATCACTCATAGTAAAACGTGATAAACAGTGATTTTTATCACTACATATGAGCAAGTATCCTTATGAATAGAAAGAAAAGAAAGGTGAGAACTTGAATCCCTTAATTTTTCATCATTCAAAGCCATAGAGTGAACCCTGATTGCAACAATGGGTTGAAAGAGTCCCACATGTTTTCGGAGTAGTAGTTCTATTAGGTGATCCTCAAATGCAGCGATGGGTTAAAAGAGTCCTGACTATATTTGGAGGGGTAGTCATGACCAATTTTCAATATGAGATAGCTCTGGGTGCCTGGGATTATCTAGTATTATATTCCAATAAAATATGAAATAAGGATGATACAAACATATGAGGAACCCGATCTCACATATGGGTTGAAAGAGTCTCGACTAACATCTAGGGTATGCCTATGGTCTATTTGAAAATACTCACATGCACACATAAGGGTAATGAATAGTTGGGTCATTCTTGGTGAAAGCTTTGTCCAAAAAAAGCCTTGTACAGTTAGTAGGTGGCATTTGGGAAGTGTACTAGGGTGTTTGAGTCTCATGGAAAACCTCAAAATTTTCTCTAATAGAAAAAAAATACCAAATATCACAAACCATCTTAACTAAAGTCACTTCAGACATCAAACTGAAAAGTATTGAATACATGATACATCATTTACATTGAGCCGAAAGTTTGCATACTATAGGATAGATACTGGATGGATATCAAAAATGATATTTAGACGGCCACTGACTATATTGTGCATATCTTTCAAAATTGCAAAAGGCATATCAAGTGACACATCATATCATTGGCATCATACCACATCATATCATTGCATTTCATATATGGGTGATTAATTGATTAAATTCTTGTAATGATGATCTTTTAATAACATTCATGATTTTTACACATTTTGTGGTGTCATCCATTAGATTGTTAAACACATCGTATTCATTCCTTATGTTTTAAGTGATTAAAGAATACAGGTTAATTTACATTAGATTACCATCTTGTAAATAATGCATTACATACATTGCATCAACATATCGTGACATAGTCATAAATTAAATGCATTCAATAAAGCAAAATCAAATATGCATTTAAGTAAACATCGCATCCATGTACATCTATCATCAAATCGCACATCTAAACATCTAGATCACTGTATACCATCTTCATAAATTAAATAGCTATCTAGTGCATGTCATCCATACATCACATCTTATAGCATCAAACAAACATAACATATAAGCATTGCATCCATGTGCATAACATAAACAAAAAATTAAAAATATACAAGTACACATAATGAGCCATAAATGATCAAATCATATATATATATATGTGTGTGTGTGTGTGTGTGTGTGTGTCTCAAGAGTACATCAAGAGTATACAAAATACCCGTAGGCTACATCTGTGTAGGTCCTTGACCTTACACTAAAAAATTATACAATAAATATCTCCATAGATATGTACTACGGTGGATCTGCACCCCTAGCCTGAGAGTCACTACCATCACCCCCGCCATCCCTGTGGCTCCTGTGAGAGTTGGCTCCATGTGTACTAGAGGACCTATGTGTCCTCTCAGTACTATGGATCTGGTGGCTTGAAATAGCAGAAGATTATTCGCTCTCTCTGGTCCTGGTTTGAGAGCTGATCCTGTGAGTACCTATGGTATGGGTGTCCTCTGGAACCACTCCACCTCTCAATCATATTTGATCCTTTAGTGCAAAGATGCAAGCTACCCTCATAGCCTATCATGCATTTCTCTCCTCCAAGAGAGAAGTAAGCTGCTTCACCTTTATCATGGGGTCTAGAACTGAGGGCAATATGTGAGATGGAGTTGTAGGTGGTACCATAATTACTTATGAGGATGATGGAATAGCCCTCGAGTCCCTTAGTGAATCCCTCTCTATGGTCATCGGATCCAGCTAAGTTTGTGCCAAATAATGCTCTGTAGTGAACCATTGGATCTCTATATCTGTTATGGTAACCTGGGCCTTGAGGAGGGGCCTCTCCTCCTCATACTCCTACCACTGTCTTTACCCATGAGCGAGCTTCATCTCTACGATGGTGAGGCTAGTATCCCTGTATCATAGTTGAGTCTAAAGCGTATCCACCTGACTTTACAAAGTAGTAATATGATCTAGGAGCTATCCTACATTGTTATAAGGAGGCACCTCACCCTCCTTTGATCCCTCATCCTTTGCCTCGACCTACGGAGCCTCCTCTGTGATGGCCTTTACACCCCATCTGCCCTTAATCCATTGGTGCACTCTACACTCATCCAGACCATCCTCATCCTCTGCTTGGTCATATGTCCTACTGAGGGGCCTCGATCCCTACCATTGTAGTAGGGACTACCACATATCATATGCTGGGGTGGTCTTAGCCCTGTCAACTCGTCTCCTATAAATCGTTAGTTGCATCCCCTAGTATTGTAGGTTGTACCCAAGGTAGGTGTGTCTCTAGTACCAGCCGCTTGTAGATGATAGGCATCTCTAGAATATCCTGTACTAAGCCAAACTACCATAGGACATGAGATTAAAATTGATACTCCTTGATCTCATCCTTGTGGCTGAGTAGCCACCTGTCTTGTTGAGCTTGGCATAACCACTCTCCAGCCTCCTCCCATGTAGGGTAATTCATATATGGATGGCACTCAACATCATATGACCCAAGAACTGCAAATCTAGCAATGTAGTGGTCTACGTCCCTTGCATGGGATCTGCTCTGGAACCCCTCCTCCTCATGAGGCCAACAAGTTGTGTAGAACTGGTGTGCATCATCAATTAAAGTGATAGGAAGGGACATATATGTAGGATGATTGATCCTAATGTGCTCTCAGCCCTAGATATGTAGAAGAAGATTGCAGTTGATCCCAATCTGAATCCTATTGGTGATCTGGTATAGCTTGCAGTATAGTTGGCATAATAGAGTGCTCCTATAGGATAGGAGCAGAAGATGGGCTATGGAAATCTGAGAAACCCTTTGGACACTGGCTAGAAGGTTCCAGGGAATCCTCATGTTCGAGGATTCTGGAAGCACAATCTACAACACCAGGTGCATAAACACTACCTCTCTAATAGAGAAGATATTCTCCTTCTACCAGCACCCAATGTGAATGCCTCCATGGTCGATATTACATTAGGCCTCCTAAATCCGATCACCAAAGATAGCATCAAAAAAATCCTCCTTATGACGAAAGGAGGAGGTGGTGATGGCATCACCATCGATAGGGATACTGAATATCCGGTAGACATCCTCTAAAGTAATGGTCATTTCACCTATCGAAAGGTGAAATGTATTGGTCTATGCATTCTAGCGCTACGCCAGTGCAGTCATGTAAGATTGATCTACCTTAATAGTGGGTAGATCTAAGACATATCCAAATACGACGACTCCAAAACACTCTCGCTCCTCATCAGTAAGCTTTCTGTGAAGAGTGTGAAGTATATCTGACTCCGTGGCTCTAGAGGTCAACCTATAAAAATAAATAAGGCATAAGGAAAAATCTAACTAAAAAAAAACCAAAAACATCTCAAAAATGATGAAAATACAAAAACATGTCACAAAGTGATCAATAAAATAAAAAAAAACTAGAAAATTACTTCAAAAGTGTAATAAATGGCATTAAATACTAGAGAACCTTAGACAAAAATAAAAAAATTTGAATTTTTTTTCGAAAGTTGTGGAACCGCTGGTCAACTCTGCGGTCCGCATGCGATCAAAATTTGACTGTTGAAATTTGAATGCTAATCGCAACTAATAGTTGCGGTCCCCAATATGTAAATTGGGAATTGCAGTTGCCAAATGTGGTCTAAGAACAAGACCTATTTTGGGTCACTTCCTAGCCTTAATAGCCAGAAAAATTAAAATCCTAAACTAGCCTAGTCTAAGGTGTGGTTCATTGCTAATAGTTTAGTGTGATTAATTTACTGCATTAATTAATATGGTTCATTTTAATTGGTAAATGAGTGCGAGGACTCATTTTTGAGTTACCTTTCCCAAACCATGGCCTCTACTAGTGGAAGGCTATCTAGGGTCTGCCAACAGGGTGTAAGTACGATATAAGGTAGAGGTTTAGCAGCGTTTCGGATCAGGAAATGCTTCTCACTGCTCAGAGCTCTCTAGAAATGCAGTTTCTTGCAAGAAAATAATGAAATTTTGAAAATGGAAAAAATATTTATAGTTTCTCCTAATTTAGATGGACCGTAGCTGACACCCGCGGACTCAGAATTATGGTTTACAACCCGTAGCTTGGTACTATGGTTCCCAAATTTTGAAAGTCTCAACCATAGGTCATACTCATAGTTTGCAACTGGCATTAAATGCACTAAAATACCACCATGGAAAGGTCTAAAATGATGAATTAATGACTCCTAACATATCAAATTTTAATAAGAGAAATCAATGTTGCAAATTTGGTGATGTTAAAGCACCAAGAACAATTCAAAAATGCAAAATGTCAAAAAAAAATTAAAATAATCAAAATCCAAATGCACCTCGTATTTAGTTATTTACCCAATAAACTTGGTGGTTGCAGTGACTTGCGTTCCATGCAATCCGGAAAGATTAATAAATAACCATAAGGACATTTGGGGTAAACTTGTCATCATTGACTTGACATGCTTCTTTTCAATCCTAAAGAAGGCCTTCGAGGCTGGACTGCTCCACGGGAACAAGGCATTTCATAGCATGTCTCTTATGACATATTTCAGAAAATTATCAATAACATTAATTCAACACAAAACTAATTGGATTTGTATCCTTTCGATTCCCTAAGATGGCTATTGTAGCCCGACTGTTCCATGGGATAGAAATGTACAATTACTATTAATAGTTGAAATCATAATCTAAACTAGGCTTAGCCAATTTATTAAAATGCTCAATACCAAATAGTGTTTAGATCATCCATGGTGGTCAAGCAACCTCATCGTTTCATTCATTGTCATCACCATGGTTTACGTCAAGAAATAGGTTAAAGGAGCTTTAATCATTCGAATCCTTCCTCAACATGAAGAAGAGGGTCAACTCCACCCTAGAGTAGTTTGTGACTATTTAGAAAGCATTAGTGTTGTGCCTACCCCATTGAGGGCTTGGACCTTGTATCAATAGTATCAACATTCTAGTGACCCTAAGAGGGGCATGATTGTAATCGAGATTCATTTACGAGATTAATAAAAGAGGCACATATTTCATTGTTATTTGCAATCTTGTTATTTGTTTCATGCTTTTGTGTTGATTTCCATTTATATAATAGATAGGTGCGTGCTTTTTGGATAGGTCACATGGGAACCCTCATGGGAAATAAACTCAGCCTCCAAAAATATTTCCTCGCATTTCATAATACAAATTGTCTTCAAGTATAAAAGCCTAAAGGATTCCTTTTTCCAAGTTATCAATACAATATAAGAAGCCACATAATTTCTTTTCCAAAAACTATTCTTGAGAAACACACACATATGAGAATATTCTCCATAGATTATTTTTCCAAATAAAGAATCAAATATTTCCTTATCCCAAATCATTCATGAAAAATTACATAAGATTCCTCAAATTTTTATATCCCTTAGTTTATGAGATGTTAATTGGAGTAATATTAGATTGGAATCTATGAGGGAAACTCTATAGTTCCCTCAAGAATTAGAATTCAGTATCTCCTAATCCTTCAAGAATTGATTCTCTAATAAAAACTTAGGAAAGGATCTTCTCATCCCTTTGATAACTCAAGAAAATATCTACTAATCCTTCAAGTATGGGTTTTTCTTTCCATTTTTATTTAACTTACAAATTTTTCATAATTCTATCTGTGAATAGATCACCAAATCTATATTACAAATTACCCATAGCAATATATGTATATTGGTAACTCAATCTATTATTCCTTTCAAGTCATAGATAATTTATTTGTTCATGATATTCTCAAAATCATACTTCATAAATAAAAGACTTATTATTCAATCATTTTCCATTTTCTCCACAAAATTTTAGCTATAGGTGAATTTTCAAAATTACAAAGAATACTAATTAATACCTCCTCTAATATAATTTGAAGACACATCCATATTTTATCATCAAAAGCTCAAACCACTTCTTAAACAAAGGGATGCTCGAGATATGTCTACACTATTTCATCTTAGTTTCAAAAAGGATTCTACTAAAATTGATTTATTCTTCTCCTACATGAATTGTACTCTTCCAACCCATACACTATAAAGGTATGATTAGATAAAAATATGGTTCTACCTTACAATCAATTTCTACATCAAATTTTAAACTCAACCACACTCAACCAATAAACATATTTTTCCAATATCAATCAAGCCTCATAGTCAAATATGAACTCATTACACCCTAATTTCTGCATATATGTGACTAATGCTCACATATAGATCTAACCAATAGCTCATGGTCATAACACTAGGGGAGGTTCTCCCCTATGTAACTATCTCCACATGCTCTCGTGGGGAGCATGTGGGACATAGATCCTCAAATTATTAAAGGAAAGGTAGATCTTTTTGTTAGGTAACGATAGTCTAAAAATAGAGCTATCTGATTCAACATGCAATCCAAGAATGTAATCTACCAAGTGGTTAAGACACAAACATGCAATCCAAGGATAATCCCTAAAACTAATGATAATATAAGAGTGGATAACAACATAGGATTAAATAGAGTGAGAAACCACCATTATGTACATCACATGTGTCAAGGTTCTATGGATAGGGTTGAAAACTTAGCCAAGTATGTGAGCACTTGGCTACTAATCCCATTGAGATTAGTCCCTTTTAAAGACCTAGATATCTCTAATACAATGAGTATGAAATAATCCCCATGAATATCTTAATTACAAAAGTTATGGGGAACGTTTTATTTTGATGGATTACTTTGCTACCCTCAAATTTGAAGGCAAATTACCAAAAACAATAGAGGAACTATAGTGCAAGGAAATCATCGAGACATTTTAGTCGTCATGTGTGAGTTGACCAAGGATCAATACTCAAGACTGTTTTAGGTGTCAACACCTATGAGGCACCAATATTTTATTCATCTTATGTAAGCTATTGGTGTGGAAAAATGTAAGGTATACAACATAAATTTGGTATTAACACTGTGAATATGAATTAGCGCTTTTCACTAGGGATTGGACCTTTCATTCCCACATATTACAAATACTGAAAGCATGTCCAATTACAAAATTTCTAGGCACACGTGATAATGTTTTTATGGATATTGATAACATAGCTAAATACAAGCTATTCGAATGAACTTTATACACAGTTGGATGTGGCTCATAGAGATTGAACCTGTAGGTAGAGATGGTAAAAGAGACAACAAACTTGTTTGTACACCATTACAAATGAATTTGATGATAAGATAATCATTTATGAGAGACTAAAATTCAACATATTATGTATATTAAATTTTCAAGGATACTATTTTTATTGCAAATGTTCTCAACATAACCACTCAGACATATCTAGAAATAATCAATAGTGAACTAAAACACAATAGGTGCATTATGTTCCTAACACATTAAGCATAAATATCAAGTAAAATATATTATCCAAGTAAAATATATTATTTACACCCTATGCAAGTCAAAGCATAGATAGAAGACCTGTTGGGACTGAAAAATAAGGCACACTTTATTTACAAGTTATCTTACAATATATAAGCATCAATATTAGGAGGGAGATATGACAAGTGTCATAAGCTCCACTCCAAGTGTCTTTCAGAAGACACCACTCCAACTCAAACTGAAGACAGGGACAAGTGGCAGAAGACAAATGTCAACCTGTCAATTATAGGCATAGTGCACATTATAACAATAATAATATTCTAACATTCCCCATTAATGTGCACTATCCTAAAAATATAAGTCAACATTAGATAGCATTCCCCCTTAATGTTGAGTTATTTTACATAGATATAGCAAATTGCTAAACTGAGAAAACTTGTCTTTACCAAGTGACTTGGTGAAGATGTCTGCTACTTGATATTGAGTTGGTACATACTCCATGTGTATAATGTATTCTTGGACCATTTATCTAATGAAGTGATGATGGATCTCAATGTGCTTTGTTCTAGCATGGAAAATTGGATTCTTGGTCATCTTTATGGTACTTTGATTGTCACAATATATATATATATGTTGGACCATGTATGAATAGCCCAATATCCTGAATTAATTGCCTCAACCATATTACCTCCTTAGTTGCCTCAACTGTTGCTCTATATTCTGCTTCTGCTGAAGATAGTGAAACTATTTTCTGCTTCTTTGTGCTCCATGAAATAGAGCATTGGCCTAATTGAAAGCAATAACCTGATGTAGATATTCTAGTTTCAGGACAACTGGCCCAATCTAAATCTGTGTATCCAATCAAATAAAAATTATCACTTGATTTATATATAAGGCCATGATGAGGTGTGGCCTTTAGGAATCTCACAATCCTCTTAGCTGCTATCCAATGGCTCTTCTTAGGATCCTGCATGAATCTAGAAATAAGGCCAACTGAATAGCAAATATCTGGTCTAGTTGAAGTTAAGTAGATCAAACTTCCAACTATTTGCCTATAAAGTTTACCATCAACCCTTTCTTCTTCATCATTATTTACCAATTTCAATCTAGTTTCCATGGGAGTTAGAGAGGGCTTACACTCCTCCATGCGAAACCTCTCCAAAATAGACTGAATGTACTTAGCCTGTGAGATAAAAATCTTACCAGGCTATTGCCATACCTCTATTCCTAAGTAATAGTGGAGGAGGCCTAAATCTATCATCTCAAAGTTCTTGCATAAGTCCTCCTTGAGCAACCTTATTCCTTCTATGTCATCACCTGTAATGAGAAGATCATCCACATACAATGTAACCAAAATGATGCGGTTCCTCCAATATTTCACATAGAGAGTAGATTCTACTGTAGATATAGTGAAACCAAGGTTGAGAAAATAGGAGTCAATCTTTGCATACCAAGCTTGGGGTGCTTGCTTCAATCCATATAGAGCTTTATTTAATCTGAGGACTTTGTTGTTTTGGCCTTCAACTATATACCCTGGTGGTTGTTTCACATACACTTCCTCTTTCAAATGACCATTGATAAATGCACTTTTGACATCCATTTGATATATTGGCCAATGTTTTTGAGCTGCCATAGCAATAACTATCTTGATTTTAGTCATCTTAGCCACATGAGCAAAGGTATCCTCATAATCAATTCCCTCTTTTTGCTTATAGCCTTGAGCTACTAGGCGAGCCTTATAGCGATCTAGTGAGCCATCTGCTTTATATTTTTCTTTGTATACCCATTTTGTGCCAATAGTATATTTTCCTTTGGGTAAATCAACTAACTCCCAAGTGTGATTCCTTTCAATGGAATCCAATTCTTGATCCATGGCATGAACCCATTTAGGATAACCAAGTGCTTATTTGACATTAGAAGGTTCAGGTTGGCTAAGGACTTTGGCCATTAGAGCATAATTCACTTGGTGTCTTAGGGCTGAAGGCCTTTTACCTGTATAGGTGGGCAAATGATTTTGGGCTTCATCTATTGTGGCTTGAATCCAATTTGGTAAAGGATTGGATGATGTTACTTGATCATTAGGAGGAGGAGATGGAGGACATGGATCATTTATAGGAAGTTCTTATTGTGGATGAATTTCTTGATTTATGAGTGAAGGAGAAGGACTAGATGATATTGTATGCATGAATGGAGCAACTATTTCATTAGTTATTTCTAAAGTGGGGGCCTTAGGAGGATTAGATGGGGGATACTCATGAAAGGTAACATCCCTAGATAAAATGATTTTCTTGGAAATAGGTTCATATAATTTATATGCATTGGCACTATCACTATAGCCAAAAAAGATGCATTTTTGGATCTTATCATCAAACTTCTTCCTTTTCTTATGAGGAATATGAGCATAGGCATCACATCCAAAGATTCTCAAATGGACCACATAGGGCATCCTTCCACTCCATGCTTCTTCAGGTGTTCTTTCATGTAAGGCCTTTGTGTATGACCTATTAGTCAAGTATGCAGCAATAAGAACAACTTCTCCCCAAAATGAGTTAGGTAATATAGCAGCATGTAACATTAATTTTTCCCTATTTGTGATTGTTTGATTCATCCTCTAAGCAACTCAATTTTGTTGCAGGGTAAAAGGGGTTGTGAATTGCCTCCTTATCCCATGATACTTATAAAAATTAAAGAATTCATTGGATACATATTCTCCACAATTATCTGATCTTAAGGTGGAGATTTGATAGCCACTTTCTCTTTCAACAAGTGCGATGAATTATTTGAACTTATCAAGGGCTTGCCACTTATATTGAATTAGGTAGATCCATACCTTTCTGCTGTAATCATAAATGAAAGTGATGTAGTATTTAGCCCCAGTATAATATTGAACAGACATTGGCCCACAAATGTCTGAATGAACCAATTGCAAAGGTCTATTGGCTGTCCATGCCTTTCCTATTTCAAACGGTTGCCTATGGTGTTTGGCTATTACACACAGCTCACAAAAACATTTTGACTCCTTAAGATGTGGAAGTCCTTTAACTAATTATTTTTTAGCCATCATTTTAAGATTATTAAAATTTAAATGTCCCAATATTTCATGCCACATGTACTCCAAAGAGAAAGTAGTTGTTGTATGCAAAGATGTTTGTATTACAAATTTTGTAAGGAGGTAGTAAAAACCATCCTTTTTCACTCCCATGGCATTGACATTGTCATTGGGTTCCTTAATGTAGCATTTGTCTTTTTCAAAATAGACATTATAGCCCTTATCTATAAGTTTTCCAATAGAAAGAAGACTCCTTTTAAGACCAGGCACATACAAAACATCTGTTGCAGGAACATTATTACCTTCATGTAAAGTAAGTGGTGTCTCCCCAACACCTTCAATGGGTAGAGCACTTTCATCACCAAAATTAATGAATTGATTTGATGTAGGTTGAACCTTGGTCAACCAATCTTACCTTCCTATCATGTGCTTTGCTGCTCCAGAATCAATATACCAACATTATTTATCTTCAACATTAACTTGGTTGGCTGCATACAATGTGTTCATATTATTATTTTGTGGTTCTCCCTATTCTCTTTGCCTTTTATAGCAATTAGCAACATTATGATTCCATTTTCCACAATATTCACACCCTTGTTGATTGTTGTTTTGATCCCCTTGAGGTCTTGTTTGCCATCTTGGCTGCTGCTGATGTGGCTATTGATGGTACTGCTGATTTGGTTGTTGCTGATACTGTGTGTATCTCTGATGTTGTCTACCCCTTTGATTCTGATGTGGCTTCAATTTCTTCATCTTTGATTAGGGATTTCTCATGTTTCTTAAGTAGGATCTCAATATTCTCAAGTGTGGAATTCATTGTTTTACCACTCAAGTCTAACATGGTAGAATAGGAGTGAAACTTTGAAGGAAGACCATGCAACATTATTAGAATTAACTCATTATCATCTAGGGTTTTACCAGCAGCTAAGAAATCATTCTTAATAGACTTCACTTCCATAAGATAATCGGTAAGTGAGCCTTTCATACATAGATTGTGCAATTTTTTTTTGAGATACAAAATATTATCTTGACTTGGCCTATCAAACAATATATTGAGAGCATCCCATACTTATTTAGGTGTTTTTGCAACCCTTACAATTTCTATGCATTGAATTCCTGTAGCTATCTTGATTAGAATTAAAGCTATATTGGAATTATTCTCAAATTGTGCTTTTTATTTAGGGTCTATAGGTGCAGTGAGTGGGTCTTCATTAGCCTGCCTATCTTTCACAAAGTCCCACATGTCATTCATCATTAATATTGATTCCATCTCATACTTCCAATTTGCAAAATTTTATGCTCCTTCAAGTTTCTTTGTAAGTCCACTTAATAGATTTGTAGTAGCCATGATTTAGAAAAGGATCAAAAGAAAAAGGAGCTCAACAAAGGATGAAGTAAGAACAAAAAATGCCAAATTAGAGCCCTCAAAAAAATCTAGGGTACACCGCTGAAGATACAGAGGAGGGTTCACCTAGTTTTTCCACTCTGAATCTTCAAGTGATTACAACAGTGGGAGGGTTAAGTTGAACACAAGTGCCTTTTTATATCCAAAGAGAGTAAGAATTAGAATTTTTCCAAACCTTTATACCAAAATTCTCAATATACCTGCCCTTACGTGAGGGAGACTATAAGCATTTGAGTAGTTGATACGTGGAACATAGGCAATTCTAAAAGGGAATAACCTGCCAGACCTTTATACCAAACTACTCAATATACCCACACTTACGTGAGGGAGACTATAAGTATTTGAGCAATTGATACGTGGAACATAGGCGGTTATAAAAATGTGATGTTTATTTTTTGTAGAATTGTTACAATAGATGTGCCAATGTATTATTGCTTTATAAGAATTTTCCTGTATGTGTTTGCTTGCTTGTATATGGCTTAGTTTCAAGTGTGTATGAAATGGAACTACACTTGATTACAATTATAAAACCCAAAGTCATGCAAGGGTAATAGCAAGCATAAAATATAGACAAAGCCCAAATAGAAGATGCAAGCAACAAACACCTAGTGGCCAAGAGAGTGCCACAAAAGGTCTCCACAAGCAAAAGTCAAGGGGCCCTAAATCACCCCTTGATTTGATGATTTTATTAGGAAATATGGCTCAAGAATAGTCCTAAATATGCCTTGAAGTGTGATACAATTTCAATGCCACCAATGATGATAATGCCTCCAATTTTGCCAAATATAATGAATAAATTAGCTTAATGTCTCCCAATGAATTAAAATTGAGATTCCCACAAGTTTGCCAAATAGTTTGTCAAGGAGTGTCGGATACTACCGAAAATGCACTCCAAATTACAATGTCAACTTCAAACTTCAATTTAGCATATTAAATGATTTCAAAATTGAAAATAAACTGCACCAATGGATTCCTCTCGAAAAATTATTTCCAACGACTATATATAAGGCTATAGTCAGTTACAATTTGACCCTTGATTTTAAGAAAATACAACAAGACTTCTTAGAGGCAAAAAACAAGACAGATTGCCCTCTACAAATTTGAAATTTGAAATTTTGGCTTGAAACTGTTTTGGCGGGAAAATTTTGAAATGACCGAGCGGGAAATTTTGGAGGGAATGACTGAAAAATTTGCAATATAGCTTATTGTTACCTACTACAGCTGTAGATGTTTCTCAATCCAATAATTGGCAACTGATGTGCCTTAACAAAAAAAAAATAATAATAATTTTTGCAGCCCCAAAAATAACTACTGCAAACAACCAACTTTGAGCAGCTGTAACTTGATCAATACATTACAAAATTAAGCAAGTGATTACTTGATGTTATAGTACTTCTCATAATCTATATGATGGTGCAAAAACATCAAGAAAAGTACTGCTAAAAAAATTAATAAAAAGTTTTTCGTTTTGGAAAAAATCGCGCAGGAAAAAAATAGCTGCAACAGTCCGTCTTCAAACAACCATATATTGCTCATTTATTGTCAAAATTTTGCATGTGAGTACTCTATTTTGTAGTAATACTCCTGATATATGTGCTGGTGTACTCAGATTCTGAAGATGACTTCCCTAAAAAAAAATTTCCGCTGCAAAATGTGACGTTTTTTTTTTTTCTAATGTTCCTTCACCTTGCAAAAAAAAATAGCCCCACATTGCCAGAATCGCCAAAATTCTTAAAAAATTATCTCCATTTTTCATTCACAGGATCAACTTAGCAAGTGAAGAGGGTACTTCAGAGAAAAAATTCAATCCTAAAAAAAAACTCTCAAACCCTAAGGGTCCCCATAGGCGGATCTCACCGCTCTGATACCAGATGTTGGGACCGAAAAATAAGGCACACTTTATTTACAAGTTATCTTACAATATATAAGCATCAAGCTTAGGAGGGAGATATGACAAGTGTCATAAGCTCCACTCCAAGTGTCTTTCATAAGACACCACTCCAACTCAAACTGAAGACAAGGACAAGTAGCAGAAGACAAATGTCAACCTGTCAATTATAGGTATAGTGCACATTATAACAATAATAATATTCTAACAAGACCTCTGGCCTAAAATTCCTGCAACCTTTGAACTCTAGGTGTCTCCTCTTCCATTCTTACTTTGTTCATTCTTATATATTCTCGCTCTTCGTGCTAGTCCCTTCTAAACTCTCTATGGAGAATTTAAAGAACTTTCTTCCCCGACAATAAAAGATGCTTCATATTAAATAATTCATAAATTCCCATCTTCCCATGTGGGAGGGGAATCATTAAATTAATTTTATAATTAGAAGGGGTCCAAGTAGAGATAAGGTGAATGACCTTATCTTGTTTTGTGTTCCTCTTTTCTAAATATATTACAAAATCAACACTATTAAGGACTAGGAAGGAGATTCAAGTGAAGATAAGTTGCAAGCCCTTATTTTATTTTTGTATTATTCCTTTATATAGTTATTACAAATATAGCACTATTAAGGATAAGAAAGGAGGAATCTCCTCTAATAATTAAGATGATCTTTTATTATTAGATATTGCTATTATTTTTTTGGTCCAATTATATTTGGATAAATATGATGAGGACAAAACATTTAATTTAACCTAATTAGATATGATTAATTAGATTGAATTTCAAAACATAATACCCTTCAAAAAAAATTTATAAAAATTATTAAATCATAGTTTTACTACTCAAATTAGAAATTAAATCATTATAGGTGGCTAACCATGACCCTTATCCTTCAATTGGTCTTTCTTCTTTAAATATTAGCTCCTCATCCTTACAATATGTTTTCTTGAAATAAAAAAACCATTAATAGCACCATATTCATAGTATCAAATTCATATATCCTTTAATGATGTTTGTAATTAGCCAACATGACTCAGCATTAGCAGAATACTACTTTCAATATACTATTGAATATAAAGTCCATACAAGTCCATATTGTTAAATACAAATTCATGCTACTGAATATAAAGTCTATGCTACTACACACCAAATCTATGCCACTTAGGAGGTCTACCAAGGAGGGTTGTGACATCCTCCCCATATTGTATTAAACACAGTCCCTTGTGTTTCTTGTAGTACAAAGCATTTAATCAAATAAATAAGGAAATTGTTTTCTCATGTCTTCCACTTTTTCCCAAGTGGCACATTATTCAGAATATTGGTCCCACTAGACCTTGCATTGGTCTAGGTTTCTTTTCCTCAAAGTCTTGGAATGAAATCCTATAATCCTTACTATATTTACCTTGATGAGTGCGGGATCTACCATATGCAAATTAGAAACATCCAAAATATGAGTAGGATCAACAATATATTTTCTAAGTAGGGATACATGAAAAGTGTCATGAATTTTTGATAGACTGGGTGGCAAGGCAAGTTTATAGGATACTAGGCTTATCCTTTCAATGATCTCAAATGGCCCAACAAAACAAGGATCCAAATTAGTGGATTTTATGGAACTTTTCATGGGTCTCACTCTTAGAAATACTTTATCACCTACAGAGAATTCTCTAGGCGATCCTTTCAAATCAGCATAGTTTTTTTATCAATTGACGACTTCCCTAAGATTTTACCAATTCATTATGAGTTGATCCTCCATATCTCTAACAATTTTTGACTTGATGACTACCCTATTTTATGTATTATCCCATGACAAATATGTTCTACACCTTCTACCATACAAGGCTTCAAATGGTGTCATTCCCAAGGATGAATGGTAACCATTATTGTATGCAAATTCCACTAAGTGTAAGAAATATTCCCACTTAGTCTTTTGATCCATACAATACATATGAAGCATATCTTCTAATACTTGATTTACCCTTTCAGTTTGCCCATCTATTTTTGGATGGTATGAAGAACTTATATTTAACTTTGTGCCCATCGCATGGTGTAGAGCCTACCAAAATTTTGAGGTAAATTTGGAATCATGATCTAAAATGATTATTTTTGGATATCCATGTAATCTGAATATTTCTTTAGCAAATTTGTTTGCCACTACTTTTGCATCATCCTTGATACTACCAGGTATGAAATGAGCAACCTTAGTCAATTTATCAATGACTACCATAATAGCATCATGTTGAAATCTTGTCCTAGGTAACCCTACAATAAAATCCATTGATACTACCTACCATTTTTGTTTTGGTATAGCATGTGGGTATAAATTTCCTACTAGATGTTTATGTTCAATTTTAACCTTTTGACATTCTATACATTTAGCAACAAAATTGATAATATCCTTCTTCATTCTAGGCCAATAAAAAGTCTTTTTCATATTCTCTCATTTTTGTCCCTCTAGGATGAGTTGAATAAGGAGATCGATGTACCTCTTGCATAATATTCCTTCTTAAATCACCCATTTCAGGTACAACTACCCTATCTTTGAAACATAAAAGACCATTATTCATGCTAAAATCCTTATTTTCCAAAGGACTTCTTTTTATGTTAGCCCAAATTTGAAGGCAATAATCATCTTGTAACTGCATCCTTTTTACTTGATCCATTAGGTCTACATGGCTTCGGGTCAAAGTTGCAATATAACTTCTTCTACTCAAAGCATCTACTACCTTATTTTATTTTCCCTTGATGTATTCAATATTAAACTCATATTCAACCAGGAATTCCACCCATCTCCTTTGTCTTGCATTAAGCAAAGGTTGAGTGAATATATACCTTAAACTCTAGTGGTCAAATCTCAACTCAAAAGGTTTTCCTACCAGATAGTGGTGCCAAACCTTAAGGGCATGCACAACTGTAGCTAATTCCAAGTCATGCGTAGCATAATTGATCTCATGTTTCTTCAATTTTTGAGATTCATATGCAATAGTGGCATCCTCTTGGAATAATACTCCTCCCAAGCCTTCTATAGAAGCATCCATACATACCACATAACTTTTTTGAGGATTCGATATCTTGAGAATTGGTGCTGAAGTAAGTCTCTTTTTAAGCATATTAAATGTTGCTTCACATTTTTCAGTCCATTTGAACTCCTTCCCTTTATTTTGAAGGTTAGTGATGGGAGAGGTGATTTTTGAATAGTCTTTCACAAAATGTCTATAGTATCCAGCTAAGCCTATGAAGCTTATCACTTCTATCACATTGGTGGGTGTCAATCAACTCATAATAGCTTCTATTTTCTTAGGATCCATAACAATTCCTTTAGCGGATATAATGTGCCCCAAATATTGAACTTGAGTAGTATAGAATTCACATTTGGATAAGTTTCCATAAAGTTGATTCCTTCTCAATACCTCCAACACAATTCTTAAGTGTTGGTCATGTTCCTCCTTATTACGAGAGTATATCAAGATATCATCAAGAAATACTAGCATAAACCAGTCTAGATAATTTTTGAACACACTATTCATTAAATTCATAAATGTTGCAGGAGCATTTGTCAACCCAAATGGTAACACTGTGAACTCATAGTGTCCATATCTAGTCTTGAATGTTGTCTTATGAGTATCTTCCTCACGTATTCTTAGCTGATGGTATCCTAACTTTAAATCAAATTTTGAAAACATTGTAGCTTCATTTAGCTAGTCAAAGAGGTCCTCAATCCTTGGTAAGGGATATCTATTCTTAATGGTTACTTTTTTTAACATCCGATAATCTATGCATAATCTTAATAAACCATCATTTTTCTTGACAAATAGTACTGATGCACCCCATGGTGACACACTAGGTTTGATCAAACCTTTTTCTAGCAACCCTTGAAGTTGTACCTTTAGTTCTTGTAACTCAATTGGGTTCATTCTATAAGGGGTTCTATTGATAGGTTTTTCTCCAAGAATCAAATCAATAGTGAAATCAAATTCACATTTAGGAGGTATTCTTGGGAGATCCTCTAGAAATACATCCTTAAACTTATGGAGAATTGGATGTTTTTCAAACAAGTCACCCTTTTAATTTGCTTCTATGTTGTCATTTATTTTGATGACATAAACCATTCCCCCTTTCTTGATGGTTTTTCTAAGTTGTAAGGCTGATAACAACTGGGGTTGAAATGGTCCTTGTTTGCTATAAATTCTTAATCTCTTCTTACTCTTATCAGTGTATTCCATCCATTTTTCCTAAAAATTGAGCAAGGCTCCATGAGCTTTCAACCAATCCACTCCTAGAATGATGTCAAAGGAATGTAAGGGTGCTACATATAGGTGCCAAATGGTGGAACCATGGGATAGGTTAATCTCGATTGGGGTTAGACATTGATCCACTGAGTAGGTTTTTCCAGACCCATACTCAACCTTCCATCCTTGTCTTAAAAATTCAATTCTTTTAGACATATCTCCAATAATTCTAGTAGAAATGAAACTATTAGTAGCTCCACTATCTATTAAAATTGTAACCTCTTTATTAAATAACTTACCATTTAGCAGCATTGGAGTTGCTTGTCCATCCAAATTCTTATTCCTTGTGGTCGCATAAATTTTGTGGCATTGTTCTCCATATTTGCTTGATTCTGGATGATGAGGACAATGTTTTGAAAAATGTGGACCCCCACAATTAAAGCATCCACTTTTAGGTCTTGATACCCTTTCCTGACCCTGATTTCCTACTCATTATTTTTGTGCTGGTTGTTTCTGAAGTTGAGGATGAATGAATTTTCTTTTGATATTTTGCTGAAAATTCCCTTGCTTATCATAATTATTTGTTTCAAAATTAGGGTGCCCTTTGTTCTTCTAGATTTCAATCTATATTTTATTCCATATTATAAACCCAACACTCTTTCTTTTTTTTTAGTTCTTGCTTACAAATTTTTGATATCCCAACATAATTAAACAAAGGTTTCTTATCTTGCTGATTTAACTCTTCCTTCTTGGCTAAGCTATAAGCCTTATCCAAATTTTTAGGGTCTAACATGTTTACCATTGGCCTTATTCTATGTTCCATCCCTTAGATGAACTTGTGCACATTCAACTAGTATTTACCTCATACTCAGGTACATACTTCAAAAGTTTGTTATATTTTTGATAATATGACTCAAGGGTCATATTTCCTTGTTGAAGTGTAGAGAACTCCTCAAGATTTTCACTGTAAAACTGTTTTGTCAAATACTTATTCTTGAAAGCTTTGAAAAAATTCTTCCATTCAAGGTTTTACTCCCTGTATTCCCTTTGTATCTTTATGAGTTTTCCAACAATCTAAAGAAGCTTCTTGTAGATGAAGGATATCATAAGTTGTTTTTATTACTGAAGATAGGGTTTTCATAGAGAAATATATTTCCAGTTTATTCATCCAAGCATCGGCTACATCTCCTCCTCCTCAACTAGTGAATATAGTAGTTTTGACTTTCTTTAATTCTTTGTCCAATTCCACTTCTATAAGGGATTTGTTTTCTTGCTCTCTAGCAAGATCATTCTCCAATATTTTGTTCTTGGATCCTTGGTTCACCAAAGCTTCTATCACTTCTTGTTGTTGGCTTATTTGTTCCTGTAATGAAGACACTAATGCCTTTAGATCTACTTCTTCCTGATTTGAAGCCTTGGGATTTTCTATGTGAGGTATGGTATTTTCTTCTCTTTTTTAGGTATTTCTTGGTGTCATTTTAGTTCCACGTGCTAGTTTAGTTCCACCTGTACCACTTCTCAAGCTTGGTACCATTTTCCTAGTCATATAGAGATGCGTTAGTTTTTTAAATCTCTCCTCAAGTTGTAATTTTAGTTCTAGTTCAACTTACCTTTTCAACTAGTCTAGATAAATTACAACATACATATGGGATATATATATATATATATATATATATATATATATATATATATATATATATATATATATATATATATATATATATATATATATATATATGTATGTATGTATGTATGTATATATGTATATATATATATATCACCTATTGCACTACATATTTATGGTATTTCATTGTTGGTTTTATTATTTCACTTACGATTAATAGTACCACATGTGTTATGTGAGGGTACAAACTATTATTCAAATAACATGCAGAGTGATATTGAACTTGACCACCATCCAGTGGTTGGGTGGTATACTAATCTATGGTGAGGATAGTGATTGATGGAGTTTTTATATCATGCTTAGATTTGTCTTGCATTCTTCTACAAGTGTTGAGATATTCAATTCCTTACTTTGGCCAAAGGCCAGGCTATATTGTATCATGATTCAAGAAAACATTATTTTAGTGGCTTATCATTGTAGATCCTTAGTACTAAATTTTGCTCAAAGTTATCCACCGAGTTGGTTATTCTTATGTTCACCCTATAATTTATACAATACTTAGAAATAAAAAGGAAACATAGTCAGGAGTCACAGATGCCAAGTAAGGTTCTCAAAAGAGTCTAAGATACACCAATTAATACCCACATGATGTGGAGGGTTTGCTTAACTCTTCCACTCTGATTCACCAGTGGTTCCAATAGTGGGAGACTTGAGCATTAGCAGACTCTAATACTAGCTTCTTTATTTCCAAGTATGTATCCATTAGAGTTTACCTATAGAAGCTTATAGTCCTATGGCCATAGCTCTGATACCAAATGTAACGACCCAAAATCATTACTTAACTTGAAACACTCAAGAGTGTTTAAATTTTTTTTGTGTGCAAATTTTTTTCCAAATTCTATTTTACATAGAGTTTAACTACTCTTGTCACTAACCATTGATAAGGCTTTGCCTTTAGGGCTACAACCCAGGCACATGCAAGCTACAACTCAGCATGTACATTCGAGCTACAACTCATAATGTAAGAACTTTGCTTGAGCTACAACTAAAACATGGATTACAATCCTTGGGATTCAATCCCTGTGATATCCAACCCAGACCTTACCAATTACCATTTAACCTTCCATTACTATAGTAATTGTAGACTAAATCATTCACAAGTGTTTGTAAAAATAATCATTTACTAAAACAAAATATAGTTCTTTTGACATTTTCATCTTAATGAATGTCTATGCATAATCATTAAATTCAAGAAAATAAACCATTGGCTCATAAATATTTGAGAATACCTATCCATAATTCATTTAAGACACATCTTATTGGAAAGTAAATATTCATTCATTTAAACATCTCATTGGAAAGCAAATCTACATTCATTTAGATAACATATCATTGGAAAACAAATATACATCCATGCAAACCATAACATGACACAACATATATCTTGGCAACCCTCATGGGTAATAAATCCAGTATCCAAAAATATTTCCTCGTATTTCATAATATAAATTATCTTCAAGTACAAAATCCTAAAGGATTCCCATAGATCATTTTTCCAAGTTATCAATACAAGATAAGAAGCCACATAATTCCTTTTCCTAAAACTAATCTTGAGAAACATGCACATATGAGAATATTCTCCATAGATTCTTTTTCTAAATAAGGAATCACATAATTCCTTATCCCAAATCATTATTGAAAATTTATTAGCCAAAATTACTGAGCATTAGAAAAATACTACTTTCAATATACTACTGAACATAAAGTCCATACAAGTCCATATTACTGAATACAAATTCATGCTACTGAATATAAAGTCTATGCTACTACACACTAAGTCTATGCCACTTAGGAGGTCTACCAAGGAGGGTCATGACATATATGGACATCTATGTTCTGGATACTTAATTCTATTGAGTAAGTATCGTATGGACTCAGGTCTATCTAACCTTTCACCCATATTATCGGTATGTTTAGGTTGTTTAGTAGGAAAACAACACCGATTACATTTTGAGTTAAACACTCACAAATCCAAAAGACCATTGGATGTAATACCCACTAATTTGTATAAATCTATGGCAACTAGTTATGATGGACATAAGTAATTTTATCTATTTTTAGATGACTACTCATAGAATATGTGGGTATATTTCTTGTCGCAAAATTCAAATGCCCTCAAGAATTTCCATAACTTCAAGAAGTTTTTAAAAAAAAAATCAAGTGTTCTATTTGAATCCTTACTCATATCGAGTGGGAATATACATACAGTAAATTTTTTAGGGTTCTTGTACAATATGGAATCAAGTGATAACTCAATACCATCTAAAATCCATAATAGAATGGGTTTAATTAAAGAAGAAATCATACCATAATGGAAATGGTTCTTTCAATGCTCACAAGAGCTAATTTAGAGCAAGAGTAGTGGGCTAAAATTATATTCACTACAACGTACCTTCAACAAAGAGTACCCACAAAGACACTGAAGAACATGTGCTTATACTGAGAGGGGGGTGAACAGTATAAGATAAAAAATTTTGCCTTTTAATCCAAATGATAACATCAACAATATTAAAGCAGTAAACATCACACAAAGCATCACACACATGAGAGACATGATTTTACGTGGTTCACCCAATGTGGGCTACTCCATGGAGAAAATATTTCTTATAAATTTTTCTCAAATAAATTCTCTTGGGAATCCTTTCCCTACAATGTTTATGGACCTCTGTCCAAAGGAGACACCAATCCCCTAATCAAGTTCGTGGATCTCTATCCATAGGAGAACTCCTTTCTCCTTAGCTCTAGTTGGTGATCTTCTAGAAGACTCTTGCCTCCACTACCCTTAGCAAATGGAACTCTATCCACTAGAAGACACCTATCCTCCTTGCTCTAGGTAATGGAGACCTCTATCGTCCTCTATACTCTATCACCTCCAAAGCTCTATCTCAAATCTATCCTCAATCTCTATCTTTGATCTAGCACAAACCTATCCTCAAATCTGTACCAAACTCTATCCTCAAATATATCCTCAATATCTATCTCTGATCTGGCACAAACCTATCCTCAAATATATACCAAACTTTATCCTCAAATCTATCCTCAATCTGTATTGTAAGCTTCCACAAAATCTCACATAAATCTATCCACAAGTCTTCTCTAAGACTTACCTCAAATCTGCTCAACAATATCACACTAGAACTTGTCCAATCTCATAGAAACATAAAGAGAATTGTTAGAGACTCAATATGCTCTACATTCATCACAATGCTCAATCACTTTCTCAACTCAATTCAAAATATAGAATAATTTGTTTCATAGAACTTGAACAATCACTTCACACATTCACTTGACTAGGCTCAACCAACTCTACTCAACCAATCACTCAATGAAATAATCCTTGCTCACAAACCCTAGTCCAAGCATATGAATACTCACTCAAATATTTCCAACAATGCTTTATCAACCAATCTCACATAACAATGATACTCATGTTCTTTCCAAACCCTAGTTCAAGTTCTTCACTCAACTCAACTCACTTCAACAACAATGCTTATAAAACAAGGTTTTATCAACAACTCTTAATTCCAGAAAACCTTGAAGCATTAATTCAAAACACTCTCAACAATGCAAACCAAACAATCCTTTTCACTCCAACTTTCCATTCACAATTTTCAACAATCACTCACTAGGAAGAATATGCCCATACCTTTTGTTGGATGTAGAAGTGCCTTTGGAAAAACTTGTCTTAATCACAATTTTCTTCTTTCCAATTCCAATGGTTAGACACAACAATATTACTTCAACACTTTCCAAAAATATTCCTTGGACATAAAATAATCACAACTCAATTTATGCCTTATTTCTCCCTTTTAAAAATAACACTCATCATACCATACATAAAGATAATTTCCTTGATACACCTTATAAACTCCAACTTAAAATAATATCCAACACCATAAAAATATCAACCAAACACCTTACAATCCTTTCAAAACATTTGAGCAAATAACATTAAAAATTTAATTTTGCAAAACCCTTATAACTCCTTTAGCAACCTTAGAACCAAATTTAAATATGCAAAAATTAATTTTTAAATGCCCAAACTATATCCCCAAAAATTTTGATGACCAATTTCAAAGCATACCTCATACTTCCCAAAAGGGGATTCGACGAGATTCGATCCGTCGTCTCCTCTATCCTAAGCGCCTTAGCGCTTGGGAGCCCACCGCATGGGCTACTAAGGCCCACGTGAAGGAAGGATAAAGTCCTTCCTCTTATGCCTTCACTCGTCATCTATTTCTCACAAATTTTGCACACTTTCTCTCTTCCTTGGACGCAACGCAAATTACAAAGCTCGCAATATATTTCAAGGCATGGTAATTTTGGTGGTGTGAGAATTCCTCCTTTTATACACATTTTCAAACTTCTCCTCACATTGGTGCTATGACATTCAAATCTAATTTTGAATTTTATTTTTAATAACCCACCTTAGGGTTATTTAACCTTAGCTTAAATTAATTTATAATTAATAATTAAATTAATTAACTAATAAATTAATTTAAAATTAAATTTTATAATATTATAAAATAATATTATAATATTATTTATTTGGGTTTTTCTTGCACTTTGGACCTCATATGACTTCCTGGAACCGGGTCTTGAAACTAAAACCAAAACGGATGCTACCAACTGAAACTACCACTGAATGGTGTTGAAAGTTTGACATCAATGACCACTTACTCTTGACATCAATGACAACTTATCACTCAAAATGTCCAACAATCTCCCCCTTTGTCATTGATGGCAACCCAAATTATTTTTACCAAATCTTGACCTTTTTCTATTCTGCTCCCCTTGGGAAACTGCTCCCCTGACTCAATGCTCTCTCCTTAAACCAAATCTCTCCCCTTACTCAAATATCTCCCCTTTGACATCAATGGCAAAGGGTCACCTTTGGGGCTCAAGGCTAAGAATGAGTCTCTTAGCTTAGCCCCTCCCCCACCTCCTCTTGAGGTGGTTAATTCTAGGGTGGGAGTCTTACTCCCAGTTTTCCTCGAAGATACTCAAAGGTCTCCTTTGAAAGTGGCTTAGTGAAAATATCTGCTATCTGTTCCTTTGTAGTAACATATTCTAACTTGACCTGTTTATCTGTCACATGTTCTCTCAGAAAATGATACTTAATCGGAATGTGCTTTGTCCTGGAGTGCATCACTAGATTTTTTGAGATACTTATAGCACTTGTATTATCACATAGTATGGGAATAGGATGATCATGTTTTATCTTGAAGTCTTCTAGAGTTCGCTTCATCCATAATACCTGTGTACAACTGGCTACTACTGCAATATATTCTGCTTCTACTGTAGATAAGGATACTGAAACCTGCTTCTTACTTAGCCAAGAGACTAAACAGTCTCCAAGAAAGAATGCTCCTCCACTTGTGCTTTTCCTATCATCAATGTTGCCAGCCCAATCTGCATCTGTATATGTTGTGAGTGTGAAACTATCACTTTTGGGATACCAAAGCCCAAAATCCATAGTCCCTTTTAGATACCTGAGAATTCTTTTTACCGCTGCCACATGTGTTTCCTTAGGTGCTGCCTGAAACCTTACCACTAATCCCACTGATTGTACTATGTCTGGTCTTGTAGTTGTAACATACAATAAGCTGCCAATCATAGATCTGTATAGTCTCTGATCTACCTCTGGAGATTCATCATCCTTACTTAACTTGCATCCTATGACCATGGGGGTACTTACCGGTTTGCAATCTTCTAACCTGAATTTCTTTAACATTTCTTTTATATACTTGGTTTGTGAGAGAAATACCCCTTTCTCTGATTGTGAAATCTGAAGTCCAAGAAAGAAAGACAACTCACCAAGCATAGACATCTCAAATTCATTCTGCATGTTCTTAGAAAATTCTTTACACATCTTATCATTGTTTCCCCCCAAAATGATGTCATCAACATAAACAACCACAATTAGTAGATTATTCCCTTCATTTTTTATATATAAGTTGTTGTCTGCTATTCATTTTCTGAATCCCTGTTCCTAAAGATACTTATCCAATCTTGAGTACCATGCTCTAGGAGCCTACTTTAGACCATACAATACCTTTTTCAATCTGCATACATGATCTAGTTTATCTGTTAACATGAATCCCTCTAGCTGTTCAATGTACACTTCTTCTTCTAGAACACCATTTAGAAATGTTGACTTAACATCCATCTGATATACTTTGAAGTTTTTAAAACTTGAGAAGGCTAAAAATATTCTTATGGCTTCAAGTCATGCAACTGGAGCAAATGTCTCATCAAAATCAATTCCCTCTACCTGTGCATAGCCTTTGCATACTAACCTTGCTTTGTTCCTTACTACTTGTCCATATTCATTTAGCTTATTTTTGAATACCCATTTTGTGCCAATCACATTCTTGTCCTTTGGTCATGGGACAAGTTCCCAAGTCTTGCTTTTTTCTATCTGATCTAATTCCTCATCCATTGCTTTGATCCAGAACTCATCTTCACTTGCCTGTTTGAAGTCTTTTGGCTCAATCTTAGATAGCAAAGAAAAATTTGCTTGTTGAGATGGTGTTATTATCCTTCTCCTTGTCTGTCTTACATCTGGATTCCCAATGATTTGTTCTTTTGGATGATGCTTTTGTACATACCTAGATGGAGTTTTAGGAAGAAGATTTTGTGTTTCTTCTTCTTCTTCATCTGATTCCTCATGAAACTCTTCTTGACAACTTCCATCTTCCTGATACACAATTTGTTGAACTGGTTCTCTTGAATCTATCTTTTCATCAATTGTTACATTTATACTTTCTACAATAGTGTGTGTTCTCTTGTTGAAGCATCTATAGGCTTTACTCTTTGAGGAATAACCAAGGAAAATTCCTTCATCACATCTTGGATCAAACTTGCCTAAGTTTTGATCTTCTCATCTTATGTAACACTTGCTTCCAAAAATCTTGAAGTGTTTTACAGTGGTCGGTCTTCCTTTCCAAAGCTCATATGGAGTCTTGTGATGGTTTACCCTCATTTGAGCCCTAGTGATTATGTATACTGTTGTGTTGACTGCTTCTCTCCAAAATCCATCTGAGAGCTTAGACTCATTTAACATAGCTCTAGCCATATTCTCAACAATTCTATTTTTCCTTTCAACTACTCCATTTTGTTGAGGAGTTCTTGTTGCTGAATATTCTCTCTTAATCCCATGTTGTTCACAAAACTCTACAAACTCATTTGAGGTAAATTCTCCTCCTCTATCAGATCTCAAACACTTAATTCTCTTGTCGGTTTCATTTTCAACCAATTTCTTAAATATTTTGAACTTTTCAAAAGCTTCTGATTTCTCTTTCAGAAAATCTACCCAAACCATTCTAGAGTAATCATCTATAAATAGAATAAAGTAACTCTCACCCTGAATGCTCTATGTTCTAGTAGGACCACATAGATCAGTATGTATTAGACTCAATGGCTCAGATGACATATATCCTTTTGACTTAAAGCTTGTTCTAGTTTGCTTTCCATGTTGACAAGGTGCACAGATTGTGTTTTGTGGCCTTTTTATTTTGGGTAAATCTCTGACAGCCTGCTTATTGCTTATGTTGACTATGTTGTCAAAATTCAAGTGACCCAATATTCTATGCCACAACCAACTCTCATATTCTTGTGATAGAAAGCACTTTTCCCCTTTGATCTCACTAAGCATGTATAGATTGTTTGGAGTTCTTCTTGCATTGGCAATGACTTTTCCAGTTTCTGATTTTCTTATCTCACATCTATCTAGATGGAATGTAACCATATGCCCTTGATCACAAAGTTGACTTACACTTAACAGATTATGTTTTAACCCTTTAACATACAACACATTTTCTGTTCTTGTTTTCCCATTATCTAAACTCAGAGTTCCTCTTCCACCAATCCTTGTTGATCCATTATCACCAAAACTTACTGATCCTCTATTGGTTTCTTTTAATACAATGAATTTGTCTTTGTCTCCTATCATGTGACTAGAGCAACCACTATCAAGATACCATTGTTCTTCTTTATCCTGAGCATGAAGGGTTGTTTGAACTAACATTGATCTAGCTTTTACATTTTCCCTTTCATCTTTCCTAGTTGTTGAATCTGTTTTTCTTTTACTAGACTTAGGAAGTATCATTTTACACCATCTAGCCTTGTGCCCAAAATTATTGCATTTGTAACATATAATATCATTATCCATAAGAGGTGCAAAAGAATTGAAATTTCTATTGACATTGTTTCTTGCATGACTAATACAATGTACAACTCTATGACCATATTTATTACAAGAAAAGCAATGACCATGGAAGAAATTATGTAACCTGTTTGGATGCCCTTGAGATTGTGGTGGAGTATTCCTCCTCTTGTGATTAACTCTCATCCAAGGTTCTTCTTTGCTTTCTTCCTTTCTGATATCCTTTGCTTGCTTATCCTTGTTTGAAGTTTCTGCTTCTTGAAGACTTGATTCCCTTTTTGATTTCTTATCCTCTACATCTTGTAGTACCTTGGTCCTTTCAACTTCATTCCTTAGATAAACAATTTTTGCTTCCAATATTTCACATTCTGTTTCTCTTGCTCTTAACAGATCTGTCATATCCTGCTCAATTTTCTTTCCTTCTTCCACCCTTATCTTGAGTTCTATGAGATTTTGTAGAAGTTCCATCCTTGCTTCTTCATCCTCTTGAATTTGTTCCTTCAAGCTTGAATTCTTCTCTCTAATTCTTTCCAAATTTCTGAGAGCAACAAATAATTCCTCTTTTATATCAAACATAGTCTCCTCTTCATTTTTTGAAGTCATGTGTGTTACTGATGGATCCTCCTCCAAGTTGTTAGTCTTTTCATGGAGAGACCCGCTCTGATACCAATTGAAGAACATGTGCTTATACTGAGAGGGGGTGAACAATATAAGATAAAACTTTTTGCCTTTTAATCCAAATGATAACATCAACAATATTAAAGTAGTAAACATCACACAAAGCATCACACACATGAGAGACATGATTTTACGTGGTTCACCCAATGTGGGCTACTCCACGGAGAAAATATTTCTTATAAATTTTTCTCAAATAAATTCTCTTGGGAATCCTTTCCCTACAATGTTTATGGACCTATATCCAAAGGAGACACCAATCCCCTAATCAATTTCGTGGATCTCTATCCATAGGAGAACTCCTTTCTCCTTAGCTCTAGTTGGTGATCTTCTAGAAGAACTTTACCCCCACTACTCTAGCTAATGGATCTCTATCCACAGAAGACACCTGTCCTCACTACCTGTCTAATGGATATCGATCCACTAGAGTCTTCTATACTCTATCACCTCCAAAGCTCTATCTCAAATCTGCACTAAACATAGTCCTTCGATCTAGCACAAATCTATCCTCAATATCTATCTCTGATCTAGCACAAACCTATCCTCAAATCTATACCAAAATCTATCCTCAATCTTCCTCAATCTCTATCTCACACAAACCTATCCTCAAATCTATACCAAACTATCCTCAAATCTATCCTCAATCTGTATTGTAAGCTTCCACAAAAGCTCACATAAATCTATCCACAAGTCTTCTCTAAGACTTACCTCAAATCTTCTCAACAATATCACACTAGAACTTGTCCAATCTCATAGAAACATAAAGAGAATTGTTAGAGACTCAATATGCTCTACATTCATCACAATGCTCAATCACTTTCAATCAAAATATAGAATAATTTGTTTCATAGAACTTGAACAATCACTTCACACATTCACTTGACTAGGCTCAACCAACTCTACTCAACCAATCACTCAATGAAATAATCCTTGCTCACAAACCCTAGTCCAAGCATATGAATACTCACTCAAATATTTCCAACAATGCTTTATCAACCAATCTCACATAACAATGATACTCATGTTCTTTCCAAACCCTAGTTCAAGTTCTTCACTCAACAAATCACTTCAACAACAATGCTTATAAAACAAGGTTTTATCAACAACTCTTAATTCCAGAAAACCTTGAAGCATTAATTCAAAACACTCTCAACAATGCAAACCAAACAATCCTTTTCACTCCAACTTTCCATTCACAATTTTCAACAATCACTCACTAGGAAGAATATGCCCATACCTTTTGTTGGATGTAGAAGTGCCTTTGGAAAAACCTGTCTTAATCACAATTTCCTTCTTTCCAATTCCAATGGTTAGACACAACAATATTACTTCAACACTTTCTCAAAAATATTCCTTAGACATAAAATAATCACAACTCAATTTATGCCTTATTGCTCCCTTTTAAAAATAACACTCATCATACCATACATAAAGATAATTTCCTTGATACACCTTATAAACTCCAACTTAAAATAATATCCAACACCATAAAAATATCAACCAAACACCTTACAATCTTTTCAAAACATTTGAGCACACAACATTAAAAATTTAATTTTGCAAAAACCCTTATAACTCCTTTAGCAACCTTAGAACCAATTTAAATATGCAAAAATTAATTTTTAAATGCCCAAACTATATTCCCAAAATTTTGGCGACCAATTTCCAAGCATACCTCTTTCTTCCCCAAAAGGGGATTCGATGAGATTCGATCCATCATCTCCTCTATCCTAAGTGCCTTAGCACTTGGGAGCCCACCGCATGGGCTACGAATGCCCACGTGAAGGAAGGATAAGGTCCTTCCTCTTATGCCTCCACTCATCGTCTATTTCTCATGAATTTCACATGCTTTCTCTCTTCCTTGGATGCAACACAAATTATAAAGCTCACAATATATTTCAAGGCATGGTAAGTTTGGTAGTGTGAGAGTTCCTCCTTTTATACACGTTTTTGAACTTCTCCTCACATTGGTGCTATTTCATTCAAAATCTAATTTTAAATTTTAATTTTAATAACCCACCTTAGGGTTATTTAACCTTAGCTTAAATTAATTTATAATTAATAATTAAATTTTAAATAACTTTATAAGTTAAGTAAATTAACTAATAAATTAATTTATAATTAATTTTAAACTTCCTTTGTATAATATTATAAAATAATATTATAATATTATTTATTTGGGCTTTTTCTTGCACTTTGGACCTCATCCGACTTCCTGGAACCGGGTCTTGAAACCGAAACCGAAATGGATGTCGCCAACTGAAATCGCCATCGAATGTTGTAAGTTCGACATCAATGACCACTCACTCTTGACATCAATGACAACTTATCACTCAAAATGTCCAACATACACTTAAAAGGATTACACTCGAAGAAGCTTGGTTTGGGAGGAAGCCTTCAATTGAGCATCTCAAATTTTTTTAAAGTAAGGCATACATATATGTGCCAAATTAAAAGTGGAAAATTATTAAAAGACCATATCTTACAAATTTATTGGCTATGATGAAGCATCAAAATCTTATTGAATGATAGATCCAATCACCAAGTAAGTACATATAAGTTTAAATGTGGTGTTTGAGAAGAATTTCAAAGTAAGACAAGTACTAAATATTCTAAAGAATATGAAGATACCACATCTCTAGTGGTGAACATTGAGTCAAATGAGGAAGTTCACGAAGAAGTCTAGGGATTGAGTCAGATGAGGAAGATCATGAAGAAATTTTAGAAGTTGTTTATGAATCGATAGCAATTTCTCCATCATAACAATGAAAGACTCCAAAAATATCTCACTAATTTTATCAACGATGCTAAACTTGATGCACCACCTAACCTTACTACCACATAACCACATACTTATAGTAGTACATGACAAGAAGTAAATCTATGTTTGATGACTTTAGAAATGGAAGGTTTAGAATCAATATTATTAATCAATGATAGGTGGACTAAGTGCAATATTGCATCATTATATGCCACCCACACCTAGCTTTATGGTCACTTTATGGGTTCTCAAGGTGGAGTATCTACTTATAATGGTTATTTGGCACTTCCACAACCTATTCCTTACCTATATTAGTAATGTTATCTCTATTTTCCATTCGAGTACTTAAAATATCCAACATATCTATTAGACTTTAATTTTGTCTAGGGATTTTATAATCCATATGTAACACCTCAGTTTTTCACAAGTATATGTTGGACCAACAACGATAATGTATCTTTATACACAAGTAACAAAAATTGTAGTTGATTATCCTACATCACCTACATATACTACATAGGGACCACATAGTGTTCAACATAGCAATATTGAATTAATGATAACAATAACCATATCACCATAGTATGTAGATGGAGCATCAATCCTAAATGCTACTCAAACTTTAGGAGTAGAATCCAAGAGCCAAATCCAAAGTCAAGAGCCAAAGCCAATCCAATGGGCACATGGCTATTGAGCATTCATGGATAACCAAAATTTAATAAGAGATGAGATTAGATAATTATTATTAAATTACTTAAGAGAAATTTGAAGAGACAAAAAATAGGTCTCCACTAGAATAGAAAGCACCAAGAGTCTCTTGAGACACCAAGAGATATCTTAGTATATATAAATATTTATACAAATCTTGATGTTATATTGAATAATATCCTTTATTTGTTGGATCCTAAAACACTTTATGTTATAGCTTGTTGTACCTCATTGTTCATTGCCCCTCATTGGTTTATTTTTACTAAGATATGTTGCTAAACTAATTTTATGAATGTGATTTTGATTTTTTCTCTATGCTTTTTATTATAATTTATACTTAATCACCTTTTTCAATCTCTAAAATTTAATAAAAAATTCCAATTTATAATAATTATTTGATAAATTTAAATTTTATAAATATTATTTTAACATCAACCATATTTCAAATTGATTTCAATATTTTTTTTTTTTGCCATATAACTTTTACTCAATTCTAGTTTATTTTATAATTTTTTTTACATGGTGGAATCGGTAGCCACCATGAATCTAGGCAAGTTGTCCAAATTTTATGGCCACCATAGTATTTTGCACTATCCACCCTAGAAGTCGCCACACAAATATTCACACAATCAGCCCCTATAACCACCATTCCACAATCATTTTAAACCTTGGCTCAGGAAAGGGACAAGTGTTCAGTCCGACAAGGCCCAAGATTTGAACCTTGGACCTCTGCCTCCCTTATAGGGTTTGGTCAAACCAATTGGTCTACACCTTGGACCTTATTTTATAAAATTTTAAATTAACATAATTTATTATTTTGACTGGGTTTTTTTAAGAAAAAAATATGATTTATTATATATGAGTAAAAACAAATTACAAAACATATGTTCTTCCTATATGTAGATTCAATGCATAGTTATTCATATAACAAACCCAAACCAAGAAAAATATAAAAATTCTAGTATTTGTTACATGTCAACAACCATGAAAATAAAGTAAGTATGCAAAACCAAACAACCTCATTAATATTAAGAAATTGATGGAGAAATATTGGCTAAAATTTGAATATATCCTCTAAAAATATTGGCAACAAGACAATAAAAAATGACCAAATTTATAATAAAGAGAATTGGGTTTAAGGAAAATGGTGGTAAGCAAGGCGTTTTGTACCATAAATAAAGGTTCAAATCGCATGGGTGAACTTTAATATATAATAAAATAGCATGAGCTCAACTAGCTAAATACCTAGACTTTCAAGGAGGAGACCTAGGTTTGAATCATTTAAGACAACACATTAATAATGATAAAAAATATATATTTTTTGATACCACAAGTGGTCATTGATTTAATACAGGCGAGACCCATTTCAATCCCATATAACCAAATAAAAAACATTCAAATGAGATGAGTTCAACTAGTTTAATATTTTAATTTTGAAGGAAGAGACCCAAGTTTATATCTTTCCAAGTCATACATGTATAATTGTTAAGCAGGGGTTGTTCTACATTTGTTATACTGGGTCTCAGGATCTTTTTTGGCATGATTCTTGGGATGGCTTTTCTCCTCTCCTTAGCGAGTTTCCCCATATTCAAGATCTTACTCAATGCTTTTTGGATGCTGGATAGGTGAGGGTGGCAGATTTCAAAACTGTTAAGTCCTTTGGTCAACTGGTTAGTTTCCAGTGGAAGGATCCTCGGGAATGGCCTACTAGTGACACTATGGATGCAAGGGCAAAACTGGCCCGTATTTTGGCTAGTCGTCCCTACTCTTCTCTACCCAGGGATGATGTGTTAGCATGGGGGAGGGATAATAGAGGGATATTTTTAGTTGCTACTGGTTATTACATTTTGGATCGGCAACGGTTTGGGGAGGATGTGATCCCATGGTGGAAGCAAGTTTGGAATAAGTTTATTTGCCCTAAGTGTAGTTTTTATGTGTGGCTGGCTACTCATAATCGATGTCTCACTTGGGATAATATTCAAAAGCATGGTTTTTTTGGCCCCTCTATATGCTATAATTGTTGGAAGGATGAGGAGTCTGTTGGGCATTTACTTCTCCAATGAGACTTTGCTCGTCAAATCTGAAATTATTGGTGGGGAGTGTGGAATCAATCTTGTTCACATGCTTCATCTGTAGTTGATTTTTGGAGGATTATGGGGAGGCCTCCTGCAGCGACTTTCTTTTTACAAGTTGGGTGGAGCATTGGCATTTCATGCATTTTTTGATAGATTTGGCTTGAATGAAATCATCGAATTTTCCAAGGGAAGGATTTAACTGCTTCTTAGGTCTGGCAGAGGATTTTGTGAATGATCCAAGAAATTGTGTGCAAAATATCATATTATCTCTCTCATGGACCAAGCGAAACATCATATCATGGAAATATTAGGTTTGTTGGTTAATGGTCCTGGTCCTAATGTCTCTTGCAGATAGATGGGTCAGAGTAATCGAGTGTGGAGGGTTGGTAAATGGAATCCGTCTCCTCCGAGAGTGTTGAAGATTAATACGGATGGATATTCTCGGGGTAATCCGGGTAATGCTGGTATTGGTGGTGTGGGGCGGGACAATAGTGGTACTGTCCAATTTTTTTCTCTTGCTTTAAGGGATATCATTCTAATAACTTCATGGAATCCATTGTGATTTTATATGCTTTGGAGCAAGGGTATGCTTTGGGTTGGCGTTAGATTGTTTGTGAATCTGATTCTCAGATTGTTATAAATTTGTTGAATTTTGGGGATAGTCTTCATGGTATTTTGCGGTTGAGTTGGATTTCTTGAAAAATTCTCAATATCTCTGCTCACTTGGAGTTCATTTCTTTTGTGCATATTCGCCAAGAGTGGAATGGGGTAGCAAATTTGTTAGCTAAATGGGCTTCTAAGTTTCAGGATGGTTGGGATGTTCAGAATTGGTCTCAAATTTCTTCTGATGGCTTTCAATCTCTCTCTTCTTTATTGAGAGCTAATATATCTAAATAACTTCTTCTTTTTCTTTGTATCATAGATGTTTTGCTGAGTTAATAAATTTGTTACCATATTTTTCAAAAAAAAATACCACTATGTGGTCAATATGACCTATTTTAATACTGTTAGAATTAAAGTGCACTATGCCTTCACCTTGACACTTGTCAGTTTCACTTGACATTTGTCATGTTATCAAATAGGCCTTATGCCTATATATGTAATCCATTTGTATCAATACATATCTCATCAATTTTACTCCTAAAATTTGGTATCAGAGCGAGCTTTCTCTGCCCTGTGTACCTGAGGGAGGATTTCCCTCATGGGGGGATTTCCATTATGGAAATCCCGCCTTACATTTTTTTTTCCTCCGCATTTTTTTTATTTTTTACCGAGGGAGTATGCTCTCCATATTTTTATGGATCAGAAACCAGATGGTTAAAAAGAAAAATACGTTAGGTAGGTAAATTTTTTAGTTTTTTAGGTTTTTCAAATTTTCTTCACAAACAGATTTGTTGTGTGGCCATTCTAGAATGGGGGTTTTGTTTTGTGAAGGTGGCTTGCATACTGATTGTTTCCATGACCACTTGTTCTATGAAGAAGCCCCTACAATTTTGAAGAACATGGACTTATACTGAGAGGGGGGGTGAACAGTATAAGACTTAACCAATTAATAATTTTAACTTTAGATAGTAGTGGCATCAACACAACATTAATCAAGACAGAAAGCATCACACATTGAAGACCCATTTTTAACGTGGTTCACCCAAAATGGTTGGGCTACGTCCACAAAACTTTTCTCTAAAAGTTATCTCAATGTTCTTTGGGAGTCCTTCCCAATTACAATGTTTATGAGCCTCGGCCCAAAGGAGATACCTTCCCCCAATCAGAATTTATGAGCCTCTCGCTCAAAGGAGATACCTTCCCCTCTCGCTCCGGAAATGATCCCTCGGAAGATCAACTGCCTCTACCTCTTGCCAGCGACGTGGAACTCCTTTCCACCGAAGACCTCCTGTCCTCAATGCTTAGCCTAAGAGACCTCTCGCCTTCTATGATCACGTCCACAGCAGCTCAAAGAACCTGTACCAAACACAGTCAGTCGGTCTAGTACAAGTCTTCCTCTGTCTGTCAGATCTATCCAACTCTTGAACAAATCAATCCTCTGCATACAAGCCTTCTCAAAGACTTGCCAAATCTGTCCTCAGGTTCTTCTCATAGAACCAATGCACCTCTGTCCTCAAGTTCTCCGATAGAACTATCAAACTCAGCTCACAAGTCCTCCGCTAGGACCTCGTCCAAATCTGCTCACAAGTCCCCATCGGAACCTCGTCCAAAAACTCGCTCACAAGTCCCCACTGGAATCTGTCCAAAAACTCAGCAAGCTCACCAAGAAAAACTTTCTTAGTAGGAAATCACAAAGTGAATTGTTAGAGACCCAATGTGATTTGTCAAACTCATAGAAGCATAAAGAGAATTGTTAGAGACTCAATATGTTCTATACTCAAATCCCAATCTCAAAACTCAACTCAAATCAACTCAGCTCAATCTCAATCTCAAATCTGAAAACTCAACTCAATATCTGAAATGGATAGGATAGAATGTTTTCTTTCAAGAACATGAAACCCCAACAATTGCCAACTATGCAAAGAATCACATAACAATGATACTCATGTTCTTTTCACCATCAATTAGGGTTTCAACAACAATGCTCATCAAACAAGGTTTAGTCAACCAACACCATTCAACTCAACATCAACCTTGAAGCATTCAACCAATCATCACAAGAAAAGGAAACAAGTAGAAATCCTTTTCCCTCCAAAGATATTTGAACAAAATAGCCACCAACACAATATCACCAAATGCAAAGAATAACTTGCTCAAATCAACTCAATGGAGTAAGCCCAATATCATGAATCAAGTAAAGCAATAACTTGATCAAACAACCTCTATGGAAGCAACTCAACCATCAAACTCAAAACAGCCAACCAAGGGTTCCACCAACTCAATGCAAGTAGCTAGACTCACAAATATAAACCCTAGTGCACAAAGCTTCCACTATCTCAAACCAAAAATTATGCATTCACCAAAAACTCTCCTTAAGGATAACAATGCATAAGTAGTCTTCAACAAACCAGAAAATAGGATTTACACCTAGCCAAAGGATACCTAGTAGAATACCTTTTCACTCCAACCTTATTTCAGAAAACATACACCAATCATACTCATAAGAAGAATGTGCCCATACCTTATTGGAGTAGAAGATAATTGAACCTTCAAGCTTATAAATCGCTGTCCAAGAAACTCCGAATTTCATGGCATAAAGACATTTTAATAAAAATGTGTTACTCTAGCAAAGCACCCCCACGAGACTCAAAACGATGACCTCCGCCAATGCAACGCCCAACAGCAGCCTTCGCTGCCACTAGCCCACGCGGGCTACGAAGTTCACAAGTGAACTTCCCTCCACTTCACCCTCAAAAAACTCTCGAAGACTTTTCAACCGCACGTGCTTCTAAGTCTTCCTTCGATCGCAACGAATACAGAGCACAAACACCGCAAATTGCATTCGGGGAATTTCGAATTAATTAGCCTTCCAACCTTAGGAGTTGGAGAATAAATAGTCTCTTCGAAGACACCTTGACGTCGGCGAAAATAAAGACCATTTCGAAATTAATCAAAAGTCTTTTCAAAAAGGGTTTAAAAACCCTTAAATAATTTTAATAAATTAAGAATAAAAAAAGGTTTAAAAACCTTTAAGTATTTTTAATAAATTAAAAATAATTTCTCCCTTAATAAATAAATAATTAATTAATTAAAACCTTGAAGGGTTTTAAATAATAATTAAATAAATAATAAAGAGAACCTCCATTGGTTTTAATAAAAACCCTATCCAACTTGGTTTTAATAAAAACCGGTTTGGTTTTAATGAAAAACCCTTGCCAATGGAATCTCTCCGGATTCTCTTAAAAATATTCTCTTGGAATCTTCCACCTTTGAAGCCAACACATCCTCTTAACATTAATGCCATTTCCTTTTGACATCAATGACAACTCATAGACAAGAAGCTAGGATCTCAAACCCAAAATTGCCAACAATCTCCCCCTTTGTCATTGATGGCAAACCATGCTTCTCAACAACACAGAAACTCAACATAAACAGCTCCCCCTGTCTTGAGGCTCTCCCCTTACTCAAATATCTCCCCCTTTGTCATCAATGGCAAAGGGTCACCTTTGGGGCTCGGGACTAAGAATGAGCCTCTTAGCTTAGTCCCTCCCCCACCTCCTGATGAGGTGATTAATTCTGGGGTGGGAGTACAACTCCCAATTTCTCCCTTAGATACTCAAACGTATCTCTTGGAAGAGGTTTGGTGAAGATATCTGCAATCTGCTCTTTAGTAGACACATACTCTACCTTGACTCGCTTGTCTTGCACTTTCTCCCTTAGAAAGTGATACTTGATGGAAATATGCTTTGTCCTTGAGTGCATTACCGGATTTTTGGAAATACTTATGGCACTTGTATTATCACAAAGTATGGAGATGGGTTGTTCATACTTGACTTTGAAATCCTCCAAGGTGGTTTTCATCCATAAAACCTGTGTACACCCAACCACTGCTGCTATGTATTCAGCCTCTGCTGTAGATAAGGAAACTGAAGGTTGTTTCTTACTTAGCCAAGAAACCAAACTCTTTCCCAGAAAGAATGCTCCACCACTAGTGCTTTTCCTGTCATCAATACCGCCTGCCCAATCTGCATCTGTATAAGCTGTGAGGGTGAAATCATCACCTTTGGGATACCAAAGCCCAAAGTCCATAGTGCCCTTCAGATATCTGAATATCCTCTTAACTGCTATAACATGAGAATCTTTTGGAGCTGCCTGAAATCTTGCTACTAACCCAACCGCCCGCATGATATCCGGTCCGGTAGCCGTAATATATAATAAACTGCCAATCATAGATCTCGTACAACCTCTGATCTACCACTGGAGATTCATCATCTTTACTCATCTTGCACCCCGTAATCATTGGAGTACACACTGGTTTGCTGTCCATCATCCCAAATTTCTTCAACATTTCTTTGATATACTTTCCTTGAGAGAGAAATATACCATCTTTTGATTGAGCAATCTGAAGACCTAAAAATAATGACAGCTCTCCAATCATAGACATCTCAAATTCCTTCTGCATGGTGTTAGCAAAAACTTTGCACATCTGAGTATTATTTCCCCCAAAAATAATATCATCAACATAGACAACCATAATCAACATATCATCATCTTCATTCTTAATATACAAATTGCTATCTCCCACACCTTTCCTGAAGCCTTGCTCATGAAGATACCTGTCAAGTCTTGAGTACCAAGCCCTAGGTGCTTGCTTTAACCCATACAAGGCCTTTTTCAGTTTACACACATAGTCTGACTGTTCTGAGAGAGACACTCCTTCTGGCTGTTCTATGTAGACTTCTTCTACCAATACCCCATTTAGAAAAGCTGACTTTACATCCATTTGATATACCTTGAATGATTTGAAGCTTGAAAGGGCCAAAAATATTCTGATAGCTTCAAGACGAGCAACAGGAGCAAACGTCTCTTCGAAATCAACACCTTCTACTTGAGCATAACCTTTGCAGACTAACCTAGCTTTGTTTCTGACAATCTTTCCATCCTCATTGAGTTTATTTCTGAATATCCATTTTGTGCCAATGACATTCTTGTCCTTAGGTCTTGGAACCAATTCCCAAGTTTCACTTTTCTCTATTTGATTTAGCTCTTCATCCATTGCTTTTACCCAAAACTTATCTCGCACATGCTTCACTGAAATATTTTGGCTCAATCTGAGATAATAATGAAACATTTGTAGAATCATGTGAAGGAATGACTCTTCTTCTTGTTTGCCTGCTATTTGGATCACCAATGATCAAATCTTTGGGATGATGTTTCTGAACATATCGTGAAGGAGTTTTGGGAAGCAGCTGTTGTCTTTCCTCTTCTTCATCCGAAACCTCTCTAAATTCTTCTTGACAAATTTCATCACCGAGTTCCTTGACTGGTTCTCTTATCCCTGTCTTTTCATCAACTGTTACATTTATGCTCTCTACAACTCGTATGAGTTATTTTGTTGAAGCATCTGTAGGCCTTGCTTCTGCTGGAATATCCAAGAAAGATTCCCTCATCACACCTAGGATCAAACTTACCCAAATTCTGATCTTCCCTTCTGATGAAGCACTTACTCCCAAACACTTTGAAGTATTTTACTATAGTCGATCTTCCTTTCCACAACTCATAAGGAGTTTTATGATGATTGACTCTAAGTTGGGCCCTGGTGATAATGTAGACTGCTGTACTGACTACCTCTTTCCAAAAGCCATCTGAAAGTTTTGACTCATTTAACATAGCTCTAGCCATATTTTCAATAGTTCTATTTTTCCTTTCAACTACTCCATTTTGTTGAGGAGTTCTTGCTGCTGAATATTCTCTTTTGATTCCTTGTTGCTCACAGTATTCCACAAATTCATTTGAAGTGAACTCTCCTCCTCTATCCGATCTTAAGCATTTGATTCTCTTGTCAGTCTCATTTTCAATCATTTCTTTGAAAGCTTTAAATTTTTCAAAAGCTTCAGATTTTTCTTTGAGAAAAGTAACCCAAGTCATTCTAGAATAATCATCTATAAACAACATGAAGTAGCTTTCTCCCTGAATGCTCTGAGTTCGGGTAGGGCCACATAAATCAGTATGAATAAGATCCAATGGTTTTGAAGAAGTATACCCTTTTGATTTGAAACTGGTTCTCGGTCTGTTTTCCATGTTGACAAGGACCGCAAATGATGTTATGGGGCCTTTTTATTTTGGGCAAGTCTCTAACTGCTTCCTTGTTACTAATATTGACAAGATTATCAAAGCTCAAATGCCCCAATATTTTATGCCATAACCAACTCTCATCTTCTTGAGTTAGAAAACACTTTTCCTTTTTTATCTCACTTAGCATGTAAAGATTGTTTGGAGTCCTTGTAGCACTAGCAATGAGTTTTCCATTTTTTTCTTTACTTATCTCACATCTATCTGAAAAGAAAGATACTATGTGCCCTTGATCACAAAGTTGACTCACACTTAGAAGATTATGTCTTAGGCCTTCTACATAAAGCACATTTTCTATTTTGGATTTCCCATCCAAACTAAGAGTCCCTTTACCACAGATTTTAGCTGACTCGTTATCTCCAAAACTGATCGTTCCTCTCGTTTGTTTCTTTTAAGACCAAAAACTTTTCCTTTTCACCAGTCATATGTTTTGAACAACCACTATCAAGATACCATTTTTCTACTTTGTCTTGAGCATGAAAAGCAGTTTGAACTATCATTGACTTAGATTTGATCTCATTTCTCTTTTTAGTGAACTCAAGGCTAGATCTATCCAAACTGCACATCCTTGCTATATGCCCAAAATTCTTGCACTTGTAACACATGACATTTTTATTCATAAGAGGTGCAAAAGAGTTAACATTTTCCTTACTATGGCTATTCAAAGACTTATTGCAATGCATAGCTTTGTGACCAAATTTCTTGCAGGAAAAACAATAGCCATGGAAAGTATTATGTAACCTATTTTGATGCCTTGGATGATTGTTCTTCTTGTGACCAACTGGAATCCACCGCTCTTCAAGATGAAGATTGATCTTGCTCGAAGACCCTATTTCATGAATGGTGATACCATCCTTCTTTTGCTTTTCACACGGAGTATTCTGTCTGAGAGCCAACTGTTCCAACTTCACTCTAAGAGACATAATCTCTTCTTCTAGTTTCTCGCAATCAGCTTCCTTTTCTTTGAGAGCCTCTCGTAGAACCTGTTCAACCTTCTTCCCTTCTTCAGCTAGAATTTTGAAGTCTATAACACTTTGAGACAATTCTGATCTTGCTATCTCTTCTTCCTGACATTGATGCTTGAGAACAGAATTCTCTTCCCTGAATTTCTCAAGCTTTCTCAAAGCCAAGAAGAATTCACCTTTGAGATCGAACTCAACCTCTTCATCTCTTTCTCAATCTGTATGTTCCTCTGATAGATCCTTCTCCAAGCTGTTAGGCTCTTTCTGGAGAGACCTGCTCTGATACCAATTGAAGAACATGGACTTATACCGAGAGGGGGGTGAACAAGTATAAGACTTAACCAATTAATAATTTTAACTTTAGATAGCAAGTGGCATCAACACAACATTAATCAAGACAGAAAGCATCACACATTGAAGACCCATTTTTAACGTGGTTCACCCAAAATGGTTGGGCTACGTCCACAAAACTTTTCTCTAAAAGTTATCTCAAAGTTCTTTGGGAATCCTTCCCAATTACAATGTTTATGAGCCTCGGCCCAAAGGAGATACCTTCCCCAAATCAAAATTTTGAGCTCTCTTAAAAGGAGATACCTTCCCCTCTACTCTAGAAATGATCCCTCAGAAGATCAACCGCCTCTACCTCTTGCCAAGCACGTGGAACTCCTTTCCACCGAAGACCTCCTGTCCTCAATGCTTAGCCTAAGAGACCTCTGCCTTCTATTATCACGTCCACAGTAGCTCAAGAACCTGTACCAAACACAGTCAGTCGGTCTAGTACAAGTCTTCCTCTGTCTATCAGATCTGTCCAACTCTTGAACAAATCAATCCTCTGCATACAAGCCTTCTCAAAGACTTGCCAAATCTATCCTTAGGTTCTTCTCATAGAACCAATGCACCTCTATCCTCAAGTTCTCTGATAGAACTATCAAACTCAGCTCACAAGTCCTCTTCTAGGACCTGTCCAAATCTGCTCACAAGTCCCCACCGAAACCTATCCAAAACTGCTCACAAGTCCCCACCAGAACCTATCCAAAACTGCTCACAAGTCCCCACTAGAACCTGTCCAAAAACTCAGCAAGCTCACCAAGAAAAACTTTCTTAGTAGGAAATCACAAAGTGAATTGTTAGAGACCCAATGTGATTTGTCAAACTCATAGAAGCATAAAGAGAATTGTTAGAGACTCAATATGTTCTATACTCAAATCCCAATCTCAAAACTCAACTCAAATCAACTCAACTCAATCTCAATCTCAAATCTGAAAACTCAACTCAATATCTGAAATGGATAGGATAGAATGTTTTCTTTCAAGAACATGAAACCCCAACAATTGCCAACTATGCAAAGAATCACATAACAATGATACTCATGTTCTTTTCACCATCAATTAGGGTTTCAACAACAATGCTCATCAAACAAGGTTTAGTCAACCAACACCATTCAACTCAACATCAACCTTGAAGCATTCAACCAATCATCACAAGAAAAGGAAACAAGTAGAAATCCTTTTCCCTCCAAAGATATTTGAACAAAACAGCCACCAACACAATATCACCAAATGCAAAGAATAACTTGCTCAAATCAACTCAATGGAGTAAGCCCAATATCATGAATCAAGTAAAGCAATAACTTGATCAAACAACCTCTATGGAAGCAACTCAACCATCAAACTCAAAACAGCCAACCAAGGGTTCCACCAACTCAATGCAAGTAGCTAGACTCACAAATATAAACCCTAGTGCACAAAGCTTCCACTATCTCAAACCAAAAATTATGCATTCACCAAAAACTCTCCTTAAGGATAACAATGCATAAGTAGTCTTCAACAAACCAGAAAATAGGATTTACACCTAGCCAAAGGATACCTAGTAGAATACCTTTTCACTCCAACCTTATTTCAGAAAACATACACCAATCATACTCATAAGAAGAATGTGCCCATACCTTATTGGAGTAGAAGATAATTGAACCTTCAAGCTTATAAATCGCTGTCCAAGAAACTCCGAATTTCATGGCATAAAGACGTTTTAATAAAAACGTGTGTTACTCTAGCAAAGCACCCCCGCGAGACTCGAAACGGTGACCTCCGCCAATGCAGCGCCCAACAGCAGCCTTCGCTGCCACTAGCCCACGCGGGCTACGAAGTTCACAAGTGAACTTCCCTCCACTTCACCCTCGAAAAAACTCTCGAAGACTTTTCAACCGCACGTGCTTCTAAGTCTTCCTTCGATCGCAACGAATACAGAGCACAAACACCGCAAATTGCATTCGGGGAATTTCGAATTAATTAGCCTTCCAACCTTAGGAGTTGGAGAATAAATAGTCTCTTCGAAGACACCTTGACGTCGGCGAAAATAAAGACCATTTCGAAATTAATCAAAAGTCTTTTCAAAAAGGGTTTAAAAACCCTTAAATAATTTTAATAAATTAAGAATAAAAAAAGGTTTAAAAACCTTTAAGTATTTTTAATAAATTAAAAATAATTTCTCCCTTAATTAATTAAATAATTAATTAATTAAAACCTTGAAGGGTTTTAAATAATAATTAAATAAATAATAAAGAGAACCTCCATTGGTTTTAATAAAAACCCTATCCAACTTGGTTTTAATAAAAACCGGTTTGGTTTTAATGAAAAACCCTTGCCAATGGAATCTCTCCGGATTCTCTTAAAAATATTCTCTTGGAATCTTCCACCTTTGAAGCCAACACATCCTCTTAACATTAATGCCATTTCCTTTTGACATCAATGACAACTCATAGACAAGAAGCTAGGATCTCAAACCCAAAATTGCCAACAAATTTTCACCGAGGACCTGTTGGTTTTGACAACGCACCTTAGAATCTCTTCACGGATATGTGTGTTTGCAATGGGTGAAGCTTCAATGGTTGTGCAATTTCTAATCATGGGTTTGAGTCTTCTATGGAATATCGGTGTTCAGCTTTCAACTTCTGAACCTCCAGATCCACCTTTTTTTTTTTGGTGCTTCGAAGGCAAAAGAAGTCGAACAATGTGTCGGTGATGCTACTCCTGTGTGGGCGAGATGCAATGGGTAGCAAATATGTGACCTCCTTTGAGGTCCTATGTACGCATGTATGGAGGTGTTGAATCAAAGCCCTTTAAAAATACCAGCTCTGTAGCCGATAAAACTTTTGTATCTTGTATGCTATCGGATCGGGATTTTGGTGCAACGTAATCAAGGTGAGCGACTATTTTTTTTGGTGGAGATCTAGTTCGATCAAACCCAGTAGTCTACGTATATATTTCCACCTATAGCTTTGTATGTTTTTCGATGCCAATAGCGGTCACACTTCTGCAGAAGAGGGCCGAAGAAAGAAATGTAATGAGCTCATGGAGCACTGGATACGACTTCAAGCAGAAGAGATCATTCGAAAAGAGTCTAAAATTGAGAAGATAGTGGTAGACTTAGAAGAAATGATGGAATATGATGCCAGATTGAAGCGGAGATATGACAAAGAGCGTTCAAAAATTTCAAGAGGTTGGATCTAGCATTCGTCTTTGCACCCATGTCATTTTGGGGTAGTTCCAGATGTTTTTTTGTGGGGGGGAGACTGGCAGACAACCCATCTTAGATTTGCTTTTGATAGCAACCAGTAGAAAAATCTCCTTGTGTAGTTTTCCCTTGGTGCGCCGAATCTCAACCTTCAAAGTCACTACCTGTGCTCTGTTCTTTTCATTAGCGACGTAATTCACTTTCTGCATTGCAGCCTCGACATCGGACTCCACGACGCTATAGAGCCTGACAAAGGCATCGGAGCCGGAGATCTGGTTTCCTCGCTGCTTCTCCACATCGTACCTTTCGTATTTGTTATAGATGGCGTCTACACACATGAGGATGTTGATGACACTCATCTTCGACGCAGATATGAGAAATCCTTTCCCAATCCTTCTTCTGCACAAACACCCCTAAAGTGAGCTCTAATTTAGATGGCATGACTTCTTCACACAGGCGAGATTCAAACTCGTAACCTTGTCCTGGTAGATCTGTAGAAGAATAAAGACAATGCTTTAATGTGCCACTGTGCGGAGAAATCTACTATTTTTTGTTTGTGACTTGTCATGTTTTACGGGCCACACACTAAAGACGATGGCTATGGCATCATTTTTTCATTATTGAATAGCGCACAAACAAAATTTTCTATCCCCAAATGTGTTGCGAGAATCATTGCATCAGGGGATTATGGGGGGAGATATGTGCATTGCGGGAATGCTCAACGTCTACGACAACCAGTTGATAGCATGATGGGTGCAAACGGATTGTGTCTTCTATTTTTGGCACTAAGTGTAAACTAATTATCAATACATAATCCTTTAATGAGCCCATCGCCAAAAGCGTTTGAGGTGCTCGGAGCTTGACGAATGGAGAATCCAATGGACGTATGGCATTGAGGACTGCACTTGAAGGCCGTGCCGTTGAATTGCTTGATCCCCAACCCTTTTATTTTATTTTTTAGAGCACAAGATCACGATGGTAAATTTATTCCCATGACCGGTAACGCTGAATTGAACTGAGCGAAAGTGGATGCAGAGTTTATCCAAGTTTTGATGAAGAAATATTAGTGCAATGGCGGCTTCATGGATTTGTTGTGTTTTAAGAGCTGCTCAGGATGATTCACCGGAGAAAGTTTTCGAATGCAAAGATCATGATTTGGTGTTGTTGGATGCACGAACCATAGCCATGTTTATAGTCGTTGGAAAGATTTTTTTGAGATGGACACATTGGTGGTGTCCATTTGTAATTATGAGGCTGTTTCATTTAAGTTTTTTAAGCCTCAAATTTTTCTACCTTGGAGTGCACTCTCGGTTGAACCCAACACTCCTAATGCAATTATAAGTGAACCTAGTATCTAGTATTATCCTCTTTCTACTTGGCGGATGTAGCGGTTGGTTACCTATGCATTTCGGTAAGATGAGGTGACTACCATAAGGACACTTATTCTAGGGACTACAGACATAGAAACCCTAGACTCTATTCGAGGTTTTTTTAGATCTACTTCTGAATACTACAAACGAAGACACTTTAGAAGATTCTCTTATTCTCTTCTTTTTCTCCTCCATATTTGGATCTATGGCTCAATTTTATTGTATTTCATGGCTCTTATTTATTTTGTATTAAGGTGCATTTTTGGCAGAGATCGACACCTTCTAGATTGAGTGGCTGACCCTGAGGCACCCATGATGACCCTGAGGCACTTAGACGGCTGACCCAGTGGCAACAGACCCGTCGAAGTGGCTGACCCTGAGGCAACCAACCGAGATGTATACACAGTTGATCTAGCATTATTCACAGTTGGAAATCCAAGCGCAAGGAGCACGAGCCTAGACCAAATCAACAATAAAAGAGGATGATAGGTTGCTTTTAGAGAAGTCAACATTAAGGGGGAATGTTACCTAATGTTGACTTGTTTTTTCTTTAGTTAGGATAGTGCACTTTAAGGGAGAATGTTAGAATTAAAGTGCACTATGCCTTCACCTTGACACTTGTCAATTTCACTTGACATTTGTCATGTTATCAAATAGGCCTTATGCCTATATATGTAATCCATTTGTATCAATACATATCTCATCAGTTTTACTCCTAACAAATACCATATAACTAATCAAAAAATAAATAAAAAGAATAAGAGTGGCCTAATCTTTCTTGAGTTGAAATTAGTTTCAAAGTGAACTATTTGTTTCTTGCAAAGTAATATTCTTTTTTTTTTTTTTAAATCAACCATCCTATAAAGTTAGATATCTGTATGTCTTAGTATTGAAACCAAATATTATTAGACTTCTTTGAGATCTTCATAAAGCTCATTTAAAATTTTATGTTCTTAATATTACTTACTTAAGAACATCCTTCTCCTCCCCAATTTCAAGTTTAAGTCTTTTTCACGTAGATGTTGATTTAATAAGAAAATTAGTAGCCTCATTTTCTTCATTCCTTGTATGACTTCACTTCACCAGGTTACAATTTTTAAGAATTGATTCTATATTTTCAAGAATTCTTCCAACTACCATTGTTTAGGCTTAGACTAAGATTTATTTTTAAAATGATCCACTAAAATATTAGAATCATATTCTACTTCAATATTGGTTAGCTTACTTAGTTTGACCTCCATAAATTAATGAATTGTTCTTTTTATTGTAAATTTATTGATTGCTCCTTAACTCCTAAACTAAATAAATAAATTTTCCATAATGATCCCCACAAACACCTCCCTTGCTTGCACTGCTTAGGTTTCAGCTAGAAACACCATCAACTATTTTTAACATATTTTGGAAGAGGTCCCTCCTATTGAATCTTATTATTCTTTGATTTGTAAGAAGGGTCAATATCATTGTCATGTAGATGAAAGAGTGGGTCTACGGAGGATTTTGAATTTCCACTAAGTCCTTGTTTATGTATTTTGTAGCTAAACTTGACAAGTTGTCTGCATATCTTATAGTTGGACTGGAAATTTTTCTCTTAAGCTTGTTATTATTGTACCTCACATTTGTTGTACTAGCCTACAGATACAGTAATTTCACTCTAAACAAACATTCTATCAGGCCATGCTTGAACCAATTTCTTATAAAAATTTAACACCCTCCAAACATGATAATCAATTATTAAAACACAAGTATTTATTTTCTAAAACTTTCATTAATTTCCTCTTCATTTCACCATTTAAAGTTGGAGAAAAATTAATACATTTAAAGTCGAGAAAAATTAATACAAACTCTTCTTGTTGTTAAGAAGTATATTTAAATTATTAAATCAAATAAAAAATTTAAAAGCTTCTTTAACTCCATACCAAGTTTCCTGAGGACATAATGCAGAGTGCTAAACAATATGCTTTATTGGAGCCAAGATTTCTTGATTACTTGGCACTAGGAATATTTCAGACTTGACAAGGAAATTCTCACATTACTTGGCACTAGGAATATTTCAGGCCTGACAAGGAAAGTCTCACATTCCATTCAAATCATATTAGACCCTTTTCACTTTTATTTCCAGTTGTATTTAATCATCCAAATCTAATTTATGCTGTTAATCCAGGGTAATCTTATTAATCAGTAGCCCCCTTTCCCACAACACACATTGCCTGGTATTTATGCCATCCTTTTAATAATTGTGCAGATCTATCTCAACCTTTAATGGTCAAAGCAAGCTTGACATTGAAGCAGAGATACTTTTCAATATCATGAGTAAGAAATTATGAAAAATGTTTCCTTCGTGGCTAAGTTATAAGTGAAGCCCAATATAATAAGCATAATTTTTAACATGAGGCTGGCATTCTTTAAACTCTCTGAGACGTCATCCAAAAGCACCACATGTGGCCTACGACTCATCACCTCAAAAGGAGCTACTTTAAGTGGGAATGGTGGGTCACAGAAGCTAAATATTCCTTTATTCCCACAAGTGTACAAGTTGCAATGAAGCTCCGTGCATTGATGTAGATCCAAAGTTATCACCCACAATCCCTCATGCAATATTTTGTTAGGTAGTTGGACATGGTAACTCAATCATAGAGAGAGAAAGATATGAAGTCAAAGATGCCTTGCTTATCTCCATCACCTCTACATATGGCAAAGCTTTCAAATTCCATACTCCCCTTTCAACATATTTTCTTTGTGGCATCATAAGATGTCCCGTTCGTCCTTGTCTCTACAATGAATCAGTATACGTTTCAAAATTTTTATGAACACATACCCATCTTTTATATATTTATTTACGTTATGGTTTGATTTGAAATTTGAATCTCTTCAAGAAGAATCAAAGCTCAAAACTGTTGGGCTGTCAGTCGGCACTTTTTCAATTTTTTTAAAAAATTTAAGTTTAATTGAAGATGTTTTATCTTATCTTTAATAAAACCTAAATTAACATATTTTAATATTTTTAAAAAACATCCAAATTCAAACCACCAGTTTAAAAAAAAATTGATTTCATGCCCTATTTTTAATCAAGGACAAGACTTAGGACTGCCTTTTTCTTTTAGTAATTTATACAGCACAAGACTTAAGGACTGCCTTTTTCTTTTGGTCATTTATACAGCCCATACCATCTTTATTTCATGAAGCCATTTACAATCATTTTTGTTGGGTCATATTTAGATAATTCCAATCCATGCTATCATTTATTTGCTTACTTTCAATCTATGCATTCATTTTTTAATTCATCAGATAACAGATTGATAGGTCCCTTGTCAATGAGGCACTGGCGGGCATGCCGCATGGGACAAGATTTGTCTCTAAGAAATAATTAGAGACCATAGGAAGCAACAAAACTGAGGTGACTGATTCCTGAGGTACTCAAAGATGGGTCCATAAGACCACCAACGTAGTCAATCTAAACTTTGAAGACCACTATTTGTACGTTATAGCTTTTCAATGGTGGAGATGAAATGCAAATGATTTCACCTATGCTTCCAGATGTTTTTTTTCATCCATTTCTCCATTTTACAACCAATCACGATTACAGGCAATCATCAGAGTATTCTGAATATGCCTGTTACATGAATTATGCCTTGAAAAAATAGCAGCAATTTGAATTATTTTGCATTAGGTATGACATTATTTTCTAATATTTCCAACCTAGTCTTCTCCCTGCAATGCATAAAACCATGATACTGTTGAAAGAAATTTAGATTCACATTCTCTTATTAGGAAAATAAGAAAGTGGGAGAGAATAACAGAAGCATGTCACGACCCTTTTTATGTGATGATAGCAACTTTACGTATTTATCATGTGTTTAGATTGCAACTATCACACATAGATGGTACTTAGTCTTAATTTTTCCAGTTGCCTGAGGTGGTAGACGCTGGAAAAGAAGACAAAAGTATATGAAAACCCACTTTATCTAATGGACATCGTTAATCTTTTTTGTTAATGAATACCAGGCTCGACCTCTTGTTTGGCAGGCTTTTATGTCTGTACACTTTCCGCCACAAAACTGAAGTTAACATGAATACATGTTACGGGGAATTGAATTAAACATGAACACCATGAGTATAAAAGGATTTAGAAACATTTTCATAGATGAGATCAGTACCATCATACATAGAAAAAGGGCCTTAATTCCTCAGCCATACAACTAACGATGTTTTTATGCACTTCCCATACAGCTATAACCACTGCAAATCAAAAGCGGATAAAATCCCATATATTGTTTGAACATGCCATAAGGCCAAGCTGTTATGATTCAACAGCTCTATACCTTTTAGGGGAGTTGTGATCCGTTGGGACCAATACTGTGTGACAGCATTTCTGGTTTCCCGGGAAGAAACACTAGCAATAAGGAAAATCATTTAGAACTCATTTATCAAATATACCTTGTGAAGGCATTGAAGCTCATAAGTAGCCGCCTGGGTTGTTTTGAAAAAAAAATAAACACCTAGTTCTGTATAGATTTGCAGATCTTCAATAAAGTATTTTCAGTCCTGGCTTCAGTAATATGTTCAAACATCAATCTATATATGTCTTTATTGATGAAGATAGTTATCAATTAAAATGCTGAGATTCTTCATGTAGAATGGTTATTTTTCTACGCTATAGTATAAAAGATCTTTTAGCAGAAGAAATCCTACCTGCACCGAAACGATATATGGTTTATTTTATTGTATTGATTAAATGTTACGAAGCTATCCACAGGAGTGTGGTCTATGGGCAAGGATGCCACTTACATTATCGGTAATGTGACCCGGATTCAATCCTTACGATGGATATTTATAAGAAGTATTATTAAAAAAATGTTACGAAGCTCATATCGGCCTATTGTAAGATTTATCATATGGCTCCATTTGAGCTCAGACCACAGCAGTAAATGGGGTAGAGGGGTTTTATATTGGGTATTTGGAAATTTTTTATTATATTTAATCTCCAATCCATCTGAGTCCAGTAAAGATGAGGGTCCATCTCGTCGAGCTTTTGGTAAACTTATGGGCCTAAAAGTACCCATGAAAGAAACTCATTATCCAAAAGCCTGTAGAGAGAAAGAGGTCATTACAATGCAACGATTCTCATTATGGCATTTTTTTCATGTAAGAATTCAAGAGAAAGATCAAACAGTTCTCGTGTTTTTGCCAATTATAAGTCTTGCACTGCATGAAATTCAAATAGGGGAGAGAATATGCAGCTAATGCAAGATCAGCCTACAGCCTGAAAGTTCTAGCCTCAAGACCTTTCAGTCTTGGAAATATATTAAAAATAAAAAATGATTGTTGAATTTTTTTTTATGCAAGGCCTTTCTTATGTAGAAATCAAGAAGCAAAGATGGAAAGCTGTACCATTCTGAACCTATAGGATCGGTTATCAAAGAAACCTTATTCACCCTCAGCAATATATATTTTCAGAGGGTTGCATACAACATAATATATCAGGAAAGCCTCGTAAGAAACTAGAAACTAGTATCAAGGTTAAAACAATATCAACATATGTTGCATAAAGTATTGGTTTAGATACATTTAGCAGTAGGAACCTAGCTGTATGACGTTCTAAGTCAACACTATAGTACAAATTTGGTCATTTAATACGCCCAAATGACTACAATAGACCACAAAATTTACAGCTTTATTTGTCCTTCAATAAGGGTAAGTTTTGGCCTTGAACGAGTCCAGACGTGAACACCATATTCTTCTTGGTGCAAGTCTTCTTTTTTAGGCCAACTCTTGGGCTTATGAACTCTTCTTCTGCTACTAACACTTTCTTTTCTATGGCTAACTCTTTTGCCGCAAGTCCATCACTGAATTCGAAGAGGACTCATTGTCTACCTCAGAAGAGAATGGCATTTGTTCTCCCTGGAATTTTCTGGCTGGTTTAGAGAAGTGTTGCCAAGTTCCTGCAATCTCATATCCTTCCCTCTCACATCATTTTCCCATACTGATGCATCACTCTCAGAATAGAAGGGCCTTGGCCTTTTCTTACTTGCAACTTGCAGATTCTCCTCAATCATCTTTCCAAGAGTCTCATTTGATGTCAAGCAGCTATCTACAGAACAGTCTGCAAGTTGGGTATGCCGGCGCATATGACCCTGCTCCCCACACAGAACAGGCATCTCTGACAAAGAGGGGAAATTGACAGCACCACAAAGTGGGGGAGACCTGAAACATCCATCCAGTTTGGATGCCAACTCTGAGAACTCTTGCCTTCTGCCATCTGTGCTTGCAGAGGCCTGCACAGTTGGGCAAGCAAGAGTCTGGCATGCCTTCTCCAGTATGGTTTGCATGTATTTGCCTTGTGCTTCGATCCTGAGCTGCAAATGCCTCTGAACCTGCTCCAAACAATAAGAATCCAGAGCATTAGAATTGATATATGTGGAGCCCTCTATGGCTGTATGAAGGTTACAGTCAAGCCCCATGGATAACGATGGATGCCTAATCAGGACGAGATATATTTGAGGAAAAAGTGATATTGTTCTTGATCACCTCAAGTTGCTCATGCAGTCTTCTCTGTACTTCCATTTGCATTCTGAGTGCCTCCGTTATTTGGAAGCTCCTGCCAAATATACAGATAATAACCGTCAGCCTGGATTAATTCTATGCGGCAACTTGATTGCCAAGGGCTATGCATTAACTCGGTACTTCATACAACTCACACAACTTACTCGTTCATATCTTGGCTCATTCTCGAAGATGCAGAAGTGTTTCCTGGTTGCCCTTGACCAAGCCTAGATCCTATCAAAACCAAAACATTTCCCTAATTACAACAACTGAAACAAATATTCAATTTCAACTCTGCTTAGCATAGCTGAAACACCCAACTCACCTCTGTCCCCATCCTTGTGATCATTCAGCTCTTTATGAGGCTGCTTCCCAAGTCTAAATTTCTGAACACAATTAAAAACCCATTTTTTATTGGATTGGGTTGAATTGAATGAATCAGTAATCAATGGGATCTACGGAAGGAGGCTACGATACAAAAATTTGAATCAGAATAAGTACAGTTTGAGTAAGTAGGTGTACCTGAAGATGACTCTTGAGATGGTAGAGTGTCAGGCCTTTCACACCCATCACCCTCATGATGGTTTTTGGGGTTGCTTCTGCAGCAGAGATCTTCATTTATTAGATATCTGAATAATGCCACCAAAGAGGAAATAAAGGAAAAACATTTCAGATTGGAGAGTTTGGAGACGGAGGAGGTCTCACTATCAGGGCCACCCAGCTGAGTGACAGCATCCACAAACCGTTCATGCAACTCCACAGTCCATCTAAGCCTGGGCTTGGGATCAGTTGTAAGAACCAGGGCAGCATCTCCACCAGACACCATGTTCATGTTCTTCTTATTAGCTTGGTACATCCTAATAACAAACAAATCCACGCTCCCAGAACTTATCCTGCAAAAATTTTCATTTTCAACACAACACTCAGCTCCGATAGTTCATAAGGAAGATATCTGTCCCACCCTAAAGCCAAGCTTCCCAAAACTTTTTCCTATAGATTCTTTTCTACCTTCCATGTACAACTCACACTCAACTTTGATTGATTTGATTCCCTTATGCACAAGATAGCCACTAAATCTTCTCCAAGACCTTTTTTTGTGGGGAAGGAATCATTCCTTTATCCCTCAGACCAAGCCAACAAAATAAAAAAAAAGGCTAGGGCAGACTCTCTCTCTCATATAACAATCCAAGGAAGAAGACAAATTTGTTTTGTTTTGTAATGGTGGGTAGAGGGTAGATTATAAGGCAATTTAGAAGATTGAGGTGATTTTCATGCCACAATATTTTAATGAAATTCTTATTTATATTAAAATTTTGATTAATATTATTAAATTTATGAGCCATATATTCTGTTATAAATGTTTTTATTTGTTTTTTAATGCTTTTAAATATTAATAGCAAACATGTTAAAAGATCTTCAACTTGAACACTAATTGATAATCTTGACCATTCAATACAATAATATTAAAACTAACGAAACACTAATAATGATCATCAAATCAGCCATTTAATCATCCAACAGTTAGAAGCTAACAATTCATAACATGGGGACCATCCCCAAAGTTTGGTCAAAAAGACAAGGAAAAACTTCATTGCTAGAGTTTAGAGGGGTGAAGGAGCACGCTCCTACATAGAGTAAGAAGTTCAAGACTTGTGAAAGAACATGATAGAGCACGGTCCTACAGAGAGAGTAAGAAGCTCCAGACTTGTGAAAGAACATGGTCCACAAGTTGGATTAAAGTGGCAGCTTTATCAACAAGAACACATTAAGGAAACTAAAAGTTTCCCAAAGTTTCAAAGGAAAATAAAGGTTCCCACAGTTTCACACAACGAACATTTTAATGGTAAATTATTGTTTTTATTATGGTTTTAAGTTTAAAAAAAAAAAAAATCTAAATTCAAGGTAAATTAATCTTTTAATCATGTTTTATTTTGAAAAAAAAATAAAGAAGAAAACATAAGATTTGAACTGTGTTTATGGGGATGTCCAACTCCATTGGAAAAAGTTAAAGTGGGTCTGAAGAAAGGAAAACCACAACATGGAGGAGGACGAGAAGGGAATCAAACACCATTCCCTTTAGCATTCTTGAGAATATTTGTGCCCCACATCATCAGGAACCCTTGATTTTTTTTTCTTTTATGGGCGTTTACAATGTTGACATCACATAAACTCCTGTTTTCGAAATTCTTTAGCATTGGAATCTTTGTCTCGTTGGTTTCATGTCTGCTTTATCAAATTCCTCTTCAAAGCAAGTCACATATGCACTTTTACGTCATTCTTTGACCGGATTGAACATCATGGCGAAAGGAGTTTATGTGGGGCTTAATCTTAATTCATAAGCAAACGTTTGTGGACCCTGAAAGGATTAATGAAGGATGCTGTTAATAAAGTTTTTTCACTTTCTCATTTGTTTCATATAAAAGCAAACGTGAAAGAATATTTGGTTGCCGTTTAAACCAAAATGACTCCAAGGAATAAATATTACATTTGAAAACATGGTTTTTTAAGTTTTAATTATACTTTTCATCTCACTTTAATAAAATATATATATATATATTATTACTTAAGATAAGTATCAAATTACGTAAGAGGCTAGGACAGTCACTGTATATCCATCATAGTTGAATAATTGAACAAACAGCCACCATATACTTTTATTTACCACTTACAATGACTTTATCCAATATCTGTTTCAATACAGTGAATTCCAATGCCTAAACTTGAAACCGTTTTTGGTGAATGGATAATTTTGTCGACACTCTTTCTTCTTCTATAAATAAATATATTATTCTTTAGTAGGCAAAGTTTTGTTTTGGATGTTTATGCAAAAATTGGTTGTTTCCACCTTGTCGTTCTATTTTCTTTTGTTGATAAAAGAACACTTCGTTTTGCAGTAAGAGTATAAAGTTATTCATACAAGATTCGACACATACAATTAAATTATTATAGCTATTTAATAAGACTCTATCCACAATATTATAAAATATCCGAATGAACACAACAACATGCTTTGGATTGAGCGGTAGGTAAGCAGAGGGTGGTAGTGAGTGCTTAATACCAGAGAGGTTTTCATTTATGAAAACTACAGCATGCTTTGGATTGAGTGATAGGTAAGTAGAGGGACAGCATGTTTTGGATTGAGTGATAGGTAAGTAGAGGGTGGTAGAGAGTGCTTACTACCATAGAGGTTTTCAGTTACATATTACATGTTAATATTTTATAATGTTTCTTATTTATAATAAATATAAGTATAATGGGTTTGATTTTAGTTATTTTTTTTTTTTTTAGAAGTTAGGAAAGATATTAAAAATCAGCATAGTTTTTTTTAATGTAAGTGAATTATAAGTAGCATATTTAAAATAAGGTGTAAAGAACTTATCATTTAACATGGATTTTCAAGAGATTGGATAAGCCTAACAATACTTTTTTTTAAGAGGAGTAACTTAAACAATCCTTTAAGTTATTGAGTCATTATGATCAATCATCTCTTTGTGAGGTTGTTTGGAAGTATGGTTAAGAGTAGAATCAAGTGTGTAGAAGGAAATGGGATGAGGACAAAAGGACAAGCAAGTTTACATAAAAACACTAACAATAGATAACATCATTTGAGACATCTTTAAAATTGTGGACTTCAAGAAAGTTTTTGACACAATGCCTAGAAGTAAACTATGAAGTCAAATGGAAGGTTGAGGCATACCAAGAAAGTAGAGAGCAACAATTCATAAATTCTATGAGGATGTAAGCTAAAACCTAAATGTTAGTGCATTTATCATAATGCTTTACAAGTGCCGTAGGGATTAGACAAGGATGCCCATTTTCTCTATCTTATTTGGTTTATAAATTGAAAAATTAGAATAGCTAAATCCGAGTGGAAGGGACGATGTTTATTTAGGAAGTTTTGTGTTGAGGCTTCTTTTATATGCAAATGATCTTATTTTAATTGCAAGGTCAAGATAGGAATTGAGAGAGCATTTAAAGGCCTTAGAGCATTTTTGAAAGGATGTAGGCATGCAAATCAATACCAAAAAAATTAAGATTGTGATCTTTTCCAATAGAAAGTAAAAGAATGAGTTAATTTTATTTTATTTTTATTTTAAATGGGGTCTTATGGAAGAAGTAATAGAGTGTAAATATTTTGGGATAAACTCCAATAATAACCTCCATTGAAAAACATTTAAAATGAACAAAATATTGGAGGATAGAAAGCACTTTTGCATTACAAAATAGAAACATGGAGGTTATTTTATTAGAGTGGAAGACTATATCAATTTTATTTGGACTACTAGTGGTGCTACTAATGTTGTATGGGTGTGAAGTGCGGACTAGAAACACATCATACTCAAAGTGGAGGCAAATAAAGAGGATTTGAAAATGTTTGGTTACAAATGAATTTGAAATAAAAGAGAGCTCAATATGAAAATTTTCTAGGAAAAGAGGTACCTTCCATATAGAGAGGCAATTGCTATGGTGCATCTCCTAGCATATCTAAAGAAAATTAAACAAATGGATGGATATATATGGTTGAAAGCTATGATAGAAGAAAATTTGAATAAAAAACACATATATGGATTAAGAAAGACAACAAGTGAATAAATAAATGGAATAGTAACTTCGATAAATGCCTATTTAGGGAAAACTATCAATTGAAGAGTAAATATGCTCATAGCCCAACTGAGGACCAACTCACACCAACTTATATGTGAAACAAGTAGATGGAAGAGACCAAAAAAGAAATGGGAGGAGAGAATATATATCTTTCATACACTAGGGGTAGTTGAGATAGAGAAGAATTTTATTTTATATTTATGAGGTTTATAGTTTTTATTTGAGCTAGTTATGTTGATATTCTGGGAGTGATATTATTGCAAGAATTATTTGAAGAGGAAAAAGTAAACAAAATAGGATAGTTCATGATCAAAATCAATATCAAAAGATCAATGTTGCAAAAAACATTGGTTAGATTTTGGGGTTGGTACCCATGTTTCTTTGTGAAGTTATTGTCCCATAAACTACTTTTGGCCTCATGGATGTTTAAAACCTTTTATTATATTATATTATCTAGTAATTTTCCTTCAAATGAATTGTGTTATGGTATTTTTTTATTTTGTTGATGGATCCTTATATGGTTCATGGTGTATTTCCCATCTCTATTGAAATATAGTTTTAATGGTTAAGATTAATTTGAGCACCATATTCTACGTTTGAAAGGATAAACTATATCTTACATAACAAACTAGTAGTAGATCTTAAGTTCTTCCTAGTTTTATTTTTCCCTCTCACAATTGAGTGAATCTAGATTATGAATCACCATCACTTCTTTTAGCCTTTTATTCTCTTTTTCATTAAGATTATTTTATTTTTATGAATATCATATGGAAATAATGTTAAACAAATAGACATGTGGTAAGCTACAAAAGCAAGTGATAATCATAGATAAAATTGTGAATTGGTTTGGATATAGAAGTTGTGTGACTTATTAAGAAAGTTCAAATAAATTATTAAGATTAGTTTTTTATTTTTTAACTATACTTGTCCTCCACATTACCTAAGGTTAAACTAAGTTTTTTTTTTTAGGGGAACTAATTTACATATCATTATTTATATTTATAAGTAGACTTAAAAACGATTTCTCAATATTTTAGGATTGAGTTGGTAGTATATTAAGATTGAGTTGTTAGTAGATTAAATTTGTCACTAAAATTTTTAAAATATATTTTTAGTATTTGAAGCAATGTTTTAATAGATTTACATCATGTCCTCTTTTTCAAATGGATTAGTTTTATGTGTAGATGGAAATTCATTTGCTTAACGAATTGAATTTGATAATATTTCCTTTTAATGTAATTAGTATAGAAATAATAAGCACCTTATTTATACCCAGGTGTTGTAGGTGAGTTGGAGAGAAGAGGGCAATCCTCCAAGGGAGGTCCCAAGTTCGAATCTCCACCCTACCAAAAAGTTGAATTAGGTACCCAAATTCCAATTGATAATGTTGGTGCGGATAGGGCTGGATGCGACTCCTGGGTGACTTTGACGGTGTAGAACCCTTTGGTCGCGGTCTCTTAGACCAAGGCAGCACTGCAAGGGGTTTTTTGCTTAAAAAAAACACCTTTTTCATGGTTATCTATTGCAATAATTGCTTATCCAAGGATTTTTAGGATTCTAAAGATGCAAAGAATCATAGTGGGGTAGTTTGAACTTCATGGATAAAAAATCCCCAAATCAATTTAGTATGTAATGCTTGAAGCAATGGGTTATTCCTAAAGGTGTATCTTTGATGCTAGATAGAAACATCATAGATAGTGATCAAGTGGTGTTAGGGAAGGTTCCTCCTTATGTATAGAAGTAAAAGAGAACTTGATAATGGTTGGTATGGGTAAAAGTATTATGGAAGAGATACCAATCACTATAAAGGAAAACCTTGATATATAAAAGAAAACTAATTAGGAGCACACAAACGCTAATGTAGATAAGAATATCAATGTGGTCTTGGTCTAAAATCCACCCAAGTGGATGAATTGCATCCTTAAGACCTTGTCCAAGATTAGAAGACCCAATTTAGATTTTGTATCATCCTCTAGAGGAGGCTAGTTCCTATAGTACTAGCTAAACTATCAAAAGGGAGGTTGTAGACTAAAGAAAGAAATGTGTAGAATTAAGAGCTAGAACATAAAATGGTTGGGATTCGTAACATCAAGACACATAAGGTATGAGAGTATCACACTCTAAACTCAATCAAACTACCTCATAGACCATATTTTATTCAATATTATAGAGCATTAAATCAATTAATCATATACATTATCAAGAATTTTAGAGATTGAATAAACAACAATCCAAGGAGAAATCCAAATAGTAGAATAAATATGATAGAATACACCATTCATTCAAATTTAATATAAATTATTAACATTAAAAATAACATACATACATGTTTAGTAATAATTCTCGAGAGAGGCCAAACAACAATTCAATTTTTATTTAGAGGTATACATTACAATCATCATATAGCTTATGCAATTATAAAATCTAAAGAGTTGACCCTTGAAATGGATTACATTCAAGTATATATAGTTTTACATTGCATTCTATTAGGCTTGGAATTATTATGTGGAGATTTTCTACATGCCTATTAGAGTGGGTGCATGGAATGGATGTTTCTTTTAGCTCAACTATGTTTAATCGCTTTGAGCATATTTCATTGATGTGTGCAACGCAAATTTGTCTTGAGAAGTTGCCTTGTATGTTGTGCCATTAGATTCTGAGCACCTTCTGATAGGTTTGCTTTCTTCCACTTCTTTCTATTGCATTTAGCCAACTATGAAGGGATGAGTGTGTGATGTAGGAACCTTCAATCATTAATATCTCTGACAATTATGATGTTATGTGGCTAGTTGGCATGCGTAAATTTTGTTGACTAGGATAGGTCTAGGAGCTTCTTAGAAAATATAGCAATGTAATACTAGCTTCCTTTGTGCCAAACTGTATGCCTTAGTTGAATTTCAAGTTCGACAACTATTTTTTAATGTCGAATATTTTATCACTGTTGATGATGTCAACTACTTTAGTAGTTTGGCTCTCATCCAAAACTTAACCTAACTCTTAATTTGCCTCATCACATGTCATAATTCTACACCCAGTTACTTTTGCAATGCATGTTGTTGAATGTTGAAAATGCTCCTACTTTAAAATTATTTATTTTCTTATGTTGGGCTTCATGTCATAGAATATTTTGGGCTTTAATATTGACCTTCCTCTATTGTGTATTTTTATACAAATTATGGTGATCTTATCTCTTAGCCATATTTACATTTTGATGCACTAGGTGTTAAACTTTTTAGAATCCTTTGATGATGTTAGCACCCCAAAAATTTTGAATACCTCTCATACTTAGACAAAATTTGAGTCTAATGTTGTAGTAAAATACTATAATCTACTACCTTAGTCAATCTTAATAATTAGCTATATCGAATGTAAAATTTTGGTTATTGTTGCACATGCTTCGTTTTTTTAGAAAGTCTAGCCCATTGTTTTTGTGTGTTATATTTTAATGCTTTAGTCAAATTTCAACTCTAGCATTTTTGCTCATTTCTTGGCTACCTTTCTTAGCCAAATTATTGTATCTAACCAAGCACTCTTGGGTATTAAGTTGACATATAATTTCCATATCTACCTTTTACATTTTCTTTGTAGTTAACTCTTATACACCCATTTCCTAGTCCATTTCCCTATTTCCTAGCCCCTTTCCTCCCATTAAACACCCTCCTACACTAAGCCCCTAGTCACCATGTGACTTTCCATCCCCCTATCCTAGGTGCACAACTCCCTAGTTATGTGCACACCCCTCCCACCTAGCTTCCTTCTTTGACCCTAAAATAGGTCCACATCACCCTATTTCTCCACATCCCAATGCACCCTCATCAATCCCCATGCCTATTTATGACACTTGGCAACGGTGAGGATCCTCACCACCTAAGTGCATTTATGTGGCATCATGTACACATGCCACTTGGGTGGGTGAGGACTCTCTCCACCCAAGGTCATTAATAGGGGAAGGTGCACATTATCCTAAATAGAAATCTCTATATTTTCCATGTCCCCTCACCCTTGACACATGGAAACCACATCATACCATGTCACTCCCTAGTAATCACCCCCTCTCTCTTCCACAAAGTCTATAAATATCCCCTCCTCTCCTTCATTTGCATGAGAACATGATTTTACAAGCCAAAACTCTACCAAAATTTCCACTCAACTCTCTCTTGTGTGCTTAGCTTCCATTTATAGCCAACCCCCTTTTGCATCAGTAATCATCCATGGATATGAATATGACCCCCATCATGTATATAACCCATTTTTGAATTTTTTCATAAATGGAGCATTAGACCTACACCATACTATTACCAAAGACTAGTCATACCCTCTGGCGGTCTATAGTCATCGATGTTCTATCCCAGATAGTCTACAAATAATATTACCAACCCTCAGATGATCACATTTTAGAGTTAAAAGTAGTCACACCCTTAGAAATAGATATAGTAGCAAGGTAATCAAGGTATGCCTTTTTTATATTTTGTAATATTTTTGCATCATGTTATTGCTTTAATCTAAGATTTTGCAAGTTTCCTTTATTGTTTGCATATTTTATTAATTCGGGTCTAACCATGGTAGACCCATAGATGCTACTAATATTTGTTGTGGGTTGTGTGTAGGTTCATGAAGGAGCATTCAGCCTAGGGTGATCAAGCAACCAAATATTCAAAACCCACCTAACCCTTGAGGTAGCATAGAATTTTTTTATAGCACCATTATTGTTATCTTGTTGTAAAAGGGAAATTATCAACTTTGGAGGCCCTATTGTAAACCCTCAAGAGGATGTGTCACAGAAATATTTTTGTAATATATTTTATTCAATCAAATGAAATGGTGCATATTTATTTTCATAGTAGGATTTTGAAGAATTGTCCTTTCCCTTTTATAAAAGAGGTATTTTTCAACACTGATATTAATTTTCCTTTCCTTTTTCCCTTGCATTGTTAATATCCAAGTCTTAATGTCATGTTAAAAATACCCTATATGAGCACATACCTAAACTCCTCCTCAATTAAAATCCATTGGGGGTCCCACATATTCCTCTAATTTATTCTATACACAAGCAACAAAAAGATAAGTGTATAATAATACTACTCTTTTTACAATATATAACTATAAATAAAAATATGATCCAACAAGACCTACATTCTATCTGAAATAAAGATATCCTTGTAGGAGTAAATACTCATATTTAATCACACTACTAGAGCAACTAATTCATATTATTCCTCATAAATAGAGCCTTGTAGCCAAAATTTAAATCTTGATCTCCTCACAACTCTTCTTCCACTAAAATATTATTTTCTTTGTTTAAATTTTTGATAACACCTTTTGGTAGAACTTGACTGGGAGTCTAGATTTTCTTGCAAGAAATGAGGAAACCTTTATTTTCCATACAATATATCATATTATTCCCTATCTATAGGTGTTTTAGAAAATGACTTCAACTAATCCTTTTGAGATCCTTTTAGTTTCTAAAATAAAATTATCAAATTGCCATATTCTGATATTGTTATTCTTAATTGTATTAATGATATGTAGGGATTCTCCTTCTATTATAGTTTTTTGGAATCCACTTCAAGCTAATGATAGCATACCATCTAGGAGAGCATGATGTTTCACCACATGGTTATTTCTTATGCCATAGGGATTTGTAAATGCTCTTAAAAAATTATCATCAAAGTTGTAGATTACATTCCTCCCTCACCAACCTAGATTTCCCTTTGTTGGTCCATCAATATTTAGCTTAACATATCAAAAATGCCACTATCTATCAAAAATACCACTAGTGAATTTTCCACTAAGTGGAAAATTTTACATGCCTTACATCCATTCCAAAAGGAGGTCAAATCAATTTGCTTTGACAAGAGGTCTGATCAGCTAAGAAGATAGCATATCACCTCTCTGCATTTATACTGACTGAAAAAATAAAAAACACTATAGTTTCTTACTTCTTTTTGTAGGTTTTCAAAAATGCTAGTCAATATCAAAAACCCTAGTGGCAAATTTGACAAGCAATGGTTAATTTTATTAGGCACTAGTTTAGGTAAACCTACCACTTGGAACTTCCCAACTTGCTATAATTTCATTATTTTTAGTTTGCAGATTTTTATTTTTTGATAAATTGGTTGTTTAGATCACATTTTTTGTAAATAAAATAATCCTTAGCATAGACCTCTTTCTTTCAAAATGAACTTAGGCAAAAATAAAAAATAATATAGCTTGCATTCTAGGTTAGCTTATTTGTTGCACATTTCTCTTGTTGCCCTTAAAAGAAAAATCTCTTTAGCGTAGATATCATTCAAAAGATAAAAGCATATTAGGTTAGCTCTTGTATTATTGAATTTTGTGTGTTTATACTTAGCATGCATTTTATATTATTTTACTTTAGGTTTGATTGCATTTTATCTTTTTAAGGCTTAATAAAGATTCAAAGTAGTGATCCAAAATCTCAGGTGTTTGTTGAATAAACCCATTAAACACCATGCAAGCATAACTTCAACACAATGCACATAACCAGCTTATTTTATACATGAAGTAGAGCCTACTCACATTGAATATTCCCACATCTTTAGGGTCTCCTTTTGAAAGAGTTATTTAAGCAAGGAAGTAAGGATTCCAAAAAATCCCCTCAACATGCAAGAGATATTTTTCCTAGATCTATATTTTGGTGAACCCAAAGTGAAATTTAGAACTTAAACAATATCATCTAATTTTGTTTGTATAGCATAAATCATAGTAAACAAAGATAATAAAAACATAACCAATTTGTTAGTCCTATTGGGCTAAGGATAATGACCCCTTGAGTAAATTTATTTATAAAACTTGGGGGAGAAATCTCTCTTGGCTAGTATATTATGGTGGGCTAGCAGGAGTCATAAGGAGTGTTGTTTTCCAATGTGACAAGGATTTCAAAACATCTTCTCTTCTTTGCTATAAGTACTCTGGAAAAAAATAAATAATAAATTAACTCCTCTCTATTTCTAAATACTTCAATCCATGTATAAACATCCCTACAATACTCAAAGCAAGGGTTTATCATCTTCATCCTATGATTCTATAAAAATTAATATGAGGACCAAGTAGAAAACCCTTGGCCACATCATAATCCTAGATAAGAACACCTTATCAAAAGGACCAACTTTAAATATCTAGAGAACATTAGAGATTATATAAAAAGGAACAAATACCTCTTCCTAGATGTTCTTAGGGAAGAACTTGAGGAAAAAATAAAAAAAAATCTTCTACACCTCATGATAATTTTTGAATATTCTAATAGTCAATCTACTATTGCATAAATGAATGAAAATCAAAACAACTTTGCTAGTCTTAATGTGGCTATGGCACATCCAACTAAATATACAACTCCTCCAAGCATATCCATAGGTATACCCATTATGCACATGCCCTTTTCAACATCAACCCCTAGTATCACAATACCTATTACAACCCCCAATTCTATAAACCCTTTTTTAACTCATGACTTTGGAATCAACCATACCCCTCCACTTGTAACATCTAACCAAACTACCTCATATTTTGTGACCCTATATTTTCTCTCACAATGCCCTTTGACTTTACCTACCCCACCAAATCCTCCACCTGATGACTTTCAAAAACATCAATGCCAAACTCGAACACCTTGAAAAGAGAGACTCTAAATTTGAAGAGCTTGAACATCAAATTGCTTCTCTTCAAGTGTTGTCAAAATTAAAGTACTCATTTTATGAGCTCTATAATGAACCATTGGACTCACAATAGTTAATAATCCTTTCCCAAAGGACTTTGAAACTCTTAATTTTCAAATGTACAATGGAAAACAAGATCCCATTAACCACTTAAGGCTATTCTAAATAGCATGTAGTGACATTAATCATGATGAAAAATTACTTCTTAGATTATTTTCAAAAATCCTTAATGGTTTAGCCTTAGAATATTATTTTCAAATACCTTGGATTTTCATTAAAAGTTTCAACGAGCTTATGGAAGCCTTTGTCAAGCAATTTTCAGTTTACATAGAATAAAAGTTCACCATAGATTATACCAACTCGAATAATATTAGACTAAATGTTTCTTAGATTTCTTGCCTAAATGGAGGGACATGGTTGGAAGACTTCAATACATTCATCCCCTAAGGAACTCTTACACATATTCATAATAAACATTCATGAAAAACTATCATATTCTTTAAAAATAATAAACTTAAGCTCTCTTGAAGAAGTTGTAGACATGGACAAGAGAGTAGAATTCATCCTCATAAGGTGAGAACAACTTAGATACAAAAAATAGGAAGAAAAACCTTCTAACAAATTTCAATACAAAAATAAACATTTTGTAGGAGATGTTGTAACAAATTCCCATCAAAATAACAACATAAATACAACTCAAAACACTTCTCAAAAGTTAGTGATACCTAGATAATACAAATCCAAATGATAATAATAAGCATTGGACAAAGACAAGATGCCATGTTAAAAAAGTTTTTTTATTCAAATATGGTGGAGCTCCCACCTATTCTACCTTTGGATACTATCAAATAGTTACCCAATTGGTACAAAAATTATGAGCATTGTGATTACCACCACATAGAAGGGAACACAAAAAACAAGTGCATTACTTTAAGGAACCTCATCCAAGATCTTATAGAGTAAGGAAAGATAGTTTTCAACCAACAAGATACTCCTAACAAAAAAATAGGGAGTTTTCAAAAACCCTTTTCTAAAACATGATCAAAATTTTACCAACTCGATAGGTGCCATACCTTTATCAAAATCATCTTATGTAGTGACTAGACAATAGGCTAAGAATCAATCCTTCGAGCAACCACCCTTATTCAGTTGGAATATATTACATTATTTGGTACATGCTAATGTACCATCTTGGGTACATCTTTAGATTAGGAGTTTGTCTTAGATTAGGATTTGAGTAGTTACTTTATGCAATATAATAAATGCACAAGTGTTGTTAGAATGTGCAAGGTACTTGATGATGTAAATGTGCATGTTGTCCATGAGTCTATAAATAGGAAGATGAAGTGTCATAGGAATATGGAAGGCCAAGAGTCATATTCTATTATATATTGGCCTTTGTAGTAGAGAGAAAAGGGAGAGAGTGCAAGAGCACATTAGAGTAGAGTATATGCTCAAGTTAGATACAATGTAGAGCATGTATGAAGAATGGAGCATTTGAGATCTCCATATTTTGTATGAAGATCTCATTTTTGTGAGCTTTCATTAATGGTAGTTTTATGAGTTATTATAGAAGTTTCTTATGAGTTTTACATGCTTATTATATTGCCATTATCATATATTTAATATTGCATGCTCATTTTATACCTTGTGGTTGCATTTCATTAAGTATTTTAGCATCAAAAGCTAATAGTGGTATCAGAGCACAAGGTAGATTGATAGGAGATAGGGAGAGCCACAAGAAGATTGAGAGAAGATAGGGAGATTTCATTTTTAGTATTTTTAGAATTTCTTTTTGGCTAAGAGTCTTTCCACAGGGTTGCAAAAAACTCGTGAAGACTAGGACTCAACATAGATCTCTTTCCACTAGATTGAAGGATAACTAGTGATGTTTATTGATTTATAGAGATCTAAATATTTGCATGGATTTTCTTGCTACTATCTAATTTTTTCACTACAAAAATTATTTCTCAAAAGTTGAGAAGCTTCCTACAATGGATAGAGAAGAATTTCATCTTCGATTACCTAAAAGTCTATGTGCTTTTCTTCATGCAGGGATTAGTTCTTTGTTGCAAAAAAATAGACATTTGAAGATTGAGGAGGTCCAAGAAAGAAGGCCCCATTGGATATTGAAGGTATAAGATTGAAGAGACCCAAGAAGGAGGTCCCTATAAAATATTGAAGACTACAGATCAAGAAGGAGGAGACCCAAGAAAAGGTCCCATTGAAGAACTTTTAGATTTGGAAGTTACAAGATTGAATATTGAAGATAGAAGAGGGCTAAGAAAAGTCCTATTGAAGATTTGAGAAGTTGTAGAATTTGAAGACCCAAAAGAAGAGGTCTCAAGAAAAAATTGAAAGGAGAAAGAAGAAGAAGGCTAGAAAAATCCCTATTGAAGAAAGTTGAAGAAGTGGCCATTGGAGGAGATTTGAAGAAAGCTCAAGGTAGAATATTGCAAGAAGGAGTAGCTCCTGAAAAGAAGAATTTGGGACAATTGTTGCCATCTAACAACAAGCCCAAAAGGAAAAAGGATTTGGCAAGAAGGTTATCAAATTTTAGAAAGGATTCTTGAAGATCTCAAGACATTCAGATTCTTGAGAAAAAGGCCAACTAAATAGGCCAAGTTTGAAGTCAGAATTTAGGAGGAGAAAGAAGGTAGAAGAGACCACCAATTTGAGAGATTTGAAGACTGCCATTAAAGGCTTGAAGGCTGATTTGCGAAGGAGAAGATCATTGATTTTTGTAGTAGAAGTTGAAGAGTCACAAGACAACAAATTGAAGGTGACATAAAGTTGTATTTTGGAGAAGAGTTGGAAAATTTTTGAAAGGTCCTTGAAAAACGAATTGAAGGAGGATTGTAGAAAAAAAAAAAGAAGGAATTAGCTACATTAGAAGCTATAAAATAAAGGAGTTTTGGATAGAAATCTAAAGGAGAAGGATTCAGATAGTTAAAGCTTTTAGAAAGTAATATTGGGCAGCAAATTGAAGAGTCATAGAGCTGCGAATTGGAGGAGTTTTTGAGCTGATTTGGATAGCAAGAAGAGCTACAATATTAACAAGTTTAGGGCAGCAAAGTAATAAGAATTGGAGCTATAATTTTTACAAATTTGGGGCAGCAAATAGGTGAATCAAATCACCAAGAAATCTAGCTACAAAAGGAGACCAAAAGGTATGCAATATTGGTGCTATAAAAGTTTATTATTTGAAAATTCATATTAGCTTATTATTAAGTCTTTAAAAGCACCACATTTGAGTTTTTAAAGTAGCCAAAGGAAAGGTCTCAAGTTTATATCTTCAAATTTGGAGAAGATAGCATTCCCAAGGGATTAAAACCTACAACAAAGAAAGGAGAAGTTAGAAATAATATAAGGAAAGGAAAAATATCAAATCCTTACTATCTCTTGGAAAGTAAATAAGTCAATAGTTTATAGTAGAGAATAGAAGTATTATTCTATTTGAAAGGTACAGGTTTTGACACAAATTAGAAGCTTGGAGTCACCAAAGAAGAAACCACCAAGCATAGAGATGAGGAGGAGTCATTATGGAAGAGTAGCCAACAAGGAGAAGTTATCATGGAAGAAAAACCACCATTACCAAGTCTTTGAAAAAGAAGAGGTACCACCATATTGGATAAGAAAGCCACCATTTCAAGAAAACTAGTGTAACTATTTAAGAAGGACTAAAAGTATAGGGGGTAAGTAATAGAAAGGTATGAGCTAGTGTCTCTCTAGAGCTATGTACAATAGTTGATAATATATTACAACAAAGGAGCATAAAGCTCTATTGAAGTTAAGCACCTATAAGTAGTGCCATTTACGTAGCAAAGTGCCAAGCAAGCCAACTACCGAACAAAGAGGTAAGAGCACCACCAATAGAAAGAAACCAATCGATGCCAAGTTGAGCAACCACCAAAGAAGTGGAAGAACCACTAGGCAAATGTAGAGGAGTCACCACCATCATCAAATAAGGTTACCTAGAGTGCCACCACCATTCAATTGAGAACATAGTTGAGGAAGAGAATCACCATCGAAGGAGCTTTGGTGAAGTTAAGCAAACCACCATTAGGGTTGCATAAACTCAATACAAGGTTATTGAAAGGAGGATAGTGGAGAGCTAATCATAATTTGCATCATTTGATATAACGCTTGCTACATAATGCAAAATTAAGGTAAGACACTTGAGTAATGACCAACATAATGTATACCTATTGAAACAGAAGGAAGAGTGCTAGAATTGGTTGAAGATTACTCATTAATGAGTATTACATTGAAAGGAAAGGTATTGAAGAATCAAGAAATCATATGGTACATAAGGTGAAGAGATAAGGTTGTTATTTTTCATTTGGTATATTAGACATAGAATGCCAACCATTGTGAGGAGAGCTAAATCATAGTCTAAGCACCAAGGAAGTGAAACCATCATTGCAGAGGGGACAAACAAGTCAAGTACAATGAAAACTTGAACGTTACCAAGGAGGTAGGAAGTTGTAATGTTCATCGACAAGTGCTACAAGTGTAAAATATAATTGTCACCCAAGATACAAAGTGCCAACTACCAAGGAGTATTTAGGAACCCTAGAAGAAGCATCAACTTGAATGCCAAGTGTCCTGATGGAAGAGAAGCGCCAATCATCACGTAAGTAATACCTTCTACATGCAATAAAGGCATGGGTTAGAGTGCCACTTGAATACATACAAAGAACATAGAAGAGGAGAGAGTGAAGCATGAAAGAATAGTGCATATGTGCTATGATAAAGGGAAGAGAAAGATACAATTTGGAGAGTCAAAGCATTGGAGATTGAGCATCAAAGTGCATTGAATGCATCACAATGAATGAAGAGCATCTTGAGAGTGCAGGTTGCAGAATAAAGTAAGCAAGACAAAGCTTTGGAGTACCATATTAAAGGAGGTAAGAAATATTTAGTCTAATTTAAAACCTTTGCAAAATATTAAGGAGATACAAGGCATAATATTGAAGTCAAGGTTAATTAATTTATTATACTCAAGGTTTTTTAATAAAAGGAGAAATAAGGTATAGATTTACAACCTTAGAAGAATTATTGAATGCCTTAGAAGTTTTTTGAAGAAAGAAGTTTTTAGAAAGGTTTTGAAATTACCTCATTCAAATTACATAGAAATATTTTGCAAATAGTTTAACTTGGAGGAATAAGGATTTCTACATTGAAATAGAAATATTAAATTTGCAAATACCTTTGTTTTCTAAATTTCCAACTAGGGAGTTATAAGGAATTCAACATCAAATTTAAGTTATTGAAATTTAGAAACTATATTATTGAAAATTGAAAGAAGCAAAACATAGAGTTGCTAGAAAGTTGGAAAAATTACTTTTGATATTAGTCTCTTGCTCAAATTAAAGAGACATAAGGAATCCAACTTAAAGGTCTTGAAAATAGAGAACCTCATCAAAATTGAAATTGCATCAAAATATCTTTAGCTTTCTATTCATAAATAGGGAGAAATAAGGTGATTATCTTGAAGAGTAAAAGTTGAACATTAGGGAGTAAAAAGGTTTTCAACTCAAAGGTAACCTAGAAAGCTAAGCATTTTATCAAGACCATATTATCAAATTTGATCACATACTCTAAACTAGGGAGATATAAGGTAGCTTACAAGTATTATCATGACAACAAATAAATTCTTTCTTTCAGAATCCCAACTTCTTAAAGGACCTAATTACACTTCATGGAAAAACAAAGTAAGGTCAATATTGATAGTTGAAAAGCTTTGGGATATTGTTAAAGGGGAAAAAACTAAACCCACTAAAGAAGCTAGAGAGATTCAAAAGTATGAAGAAGATGAAGCAAAAGCACTTATGATAATAACATTTGCAATTACAGATGAAATACAACCATACATTAGTTCAGCAACAACTTCTACAGAAGCTTGGAAAATCTTAGCCAAGATATTTGAAGGAAGGAATAAAGCCACTATCTTGAATCTCCAAACTCAATTGCATTCTCTAAAAGTTAATAGTGGTGAAAGTATAGAATTATTTCTAAGAAGAGTGGCAGATATAAAAGAAAAATTGTTAACCTTAGGAGAAAATGTTGAAGACAAGTTTCTTGTTCAAGTAATCCTAAGAGCACTTCTAGAAAGCTACAAGCATCTAGTCACATCTTTACAAATTCTAAGTAAAGATACATCATTTGATGAATTAGTCAATATACTACAAGAATATGAAGTAGAAAATTTAGTGAAAGATGAAATGACTAACAATGCCTTAGTCACAAAAGATAATCCACAAGGAAATATTGCTTCATTCTCAAAGGGTAGATCAAGATGGAATAATAGATATTGTCAAGTATGTAGAAAGAAAGGACATAGTACCAATTATTGTAAATTCAATCCAAGAAATCAATATCAAGGAAATCAAACAAATTTTGGAAGCCAATCAAATAGGCCATTCCAACCAAGACAATATCAGAATCAATATAATTCACATCAGCAACAATTTCAGCATCCATATACTTCTCATAATCAATACAATCATCCTCAACTACAATATAGAGAAGGAAAACAAAAAGGACACTTAGTTCAAGAGATTCAAGAAATTCAGGAACTGGAAGAACCTATAGATGAACATGAAGTTAAAGCTCTTTTAGCCAAAATAGTATTTTATGAAGATACTAATTATTTTCTTGATCAGGATACAAACAGGGATCAAAATGAAGAAAGTAGAAAAGAAGAGCTCAAGTTCCAAAATCAGGAAGAGGACCATATTGAAGACTAAAGTCTTCAATAACCAAATAATGTAATACAGGGGGTGTTGGAATATATTACATTATTTGGTACATGCTAATGTACCATCTTGGGTACATATTTAGATTAGGAGTGTGTCTTAGATTAGGATTTGAGTAGTTACTTTATGCAATATAATAAATGCACAAGTGTTGTTAGAATGTGCAAGGTACTTGATGATGTAAATGTGCATGTTGTCCATGTGTACATGAGTCTATAAATAGGAATATGAAGTGTCATAGGAATATGGAAGGCCAAGAGTCATATTCTATTATATATTGGCCTTTGTAGTAGAGAGAAAAAGGGAGAGAGTGCAAGAGCACATTAGAGTAGAGTACATGCTCAAGTTAGATACAATGTAGAGCATGTATGAAGAATGGAGCATTTGAGATCTCCATCATAATTTTCGTGAGCTTTCATTAATGGCAGTTTTATGAGTTATTATAGAAGTTTCTTATGAGTTTTACATGCTTATTATATTGCCATTATCATATATTTAATATTGCATGCTCATTTTATGCCTTGTGGTTGCATTTCATTAAGTATTTTAGCATCAAAAGCTAACATAGTCATCCCTCACAATACTAGAAAAAATATCCCTAACAAATCACCGTTGGTCCTCATGCCTCCCAAAAATACCTTACACTCTTTTGATCTTTGATGAAAATTATAAAACATACCCACAAAGATCATATCCCTTCTAGAACAACTAAAGACATCATTGGCTCATATGAAAATATTGTTAAAACTTCTAAGTGAGCAAGAATTCCCCCAAGACATATCCCAATGACATCACCAATATAGTTGAATTTACAAAAATAAATAGTGCCATCTTAGCTTTTCAAGAAATAAACACACTTCTTGAAGCCATATCATGGAATTAACCTCTTTATATTATATCTCAATTAGGGTATAAGCATATAAAAATAGTCTTAGTAGATAACATGTTTCCTTAAACATTTACAATGTTAAATTTTTACAAAATTTTGATTTAGGCATAATAGACTTGCAAAAATCATACCTCATTATTAGAGAATTTGAAAATGAATAAAGAGAGGTGACAAGAACCATAACCTTACCTTTAAAATTAGACCCACACATCCTTAACACCCTCTCCTATATTATACCATGCAATGTAACATATAATATATTGCTTGGGTGATCTTGTATACATGTTATGAAAGTAGTACCTTCCACCTTACATCAATTTTTAAAATATGAATATCAAGGATTGTCCATATACCTAGAGATATAGAGCCTTTTACCTTATGTAAATCATTAGACATTCAACGAAAAAAGTTCAACCTTTACCTCTCACTTCAACCGACATTATCATCTAGTATGTCTAATACAAACAAAGGGAAAAAAGTATTAGAATAATCCCTTATAAACTTAGGGGATGATACCCAATATTCTTCCAAAGATCAAATCAACTTGATTCATCCAAATATAGACCCCTTCACATAATTGGTTAGTTTATTCCTTTCCCCTTGCACTATAGGTCTACCTAATAGAAAAGGACTAAAGTCCAAATAGGCAATTGCACTTTCATCTATGGAGGAATGACCTTCGATGAAAGAATCCAAGGTTATAATTTCATGCCTAATTAATGAACATATGCATCATGTTACATGTCTACATTTTGTATTTCAAAATAAATGTTAGTCGAGATGGATTATGAAGGCAAAGGCTTAGGTCATTTTAAACAAGGTATGAAAGAACCTTTAGAGGCCAAGTCCTAGTGAAGATGATGTGGGATTGGATAATATTTATTATTTCATGTGATCTTCTCGGGTCAAGATGATCATAACCCTAAGACCATCTCATGTTGATATGATTAAGCTTCCCATGGGGAAAGTTTCCTGCTGCTAGAGAAAATCACTAAATTAGCCCAATGTGGATTGTGTGGATTAGAAAGGAGGCTTTTTGGAAGTATCTAGAAGATGACACATTTTAGGTGTCTACAGATACCTCTTTTTATAATTCTTTTTGCATAAGCCCAATGTGGAGCAAAAATAGATGATCTAAAATGGTTGAGTTGATGATGAGTGATGTTCAATGTGAGATACCCCAATCATAGAAAGGATGCACGTCCTTGAATAATTCCTTCTAACATATTGATGGATTTGATTTGATCTTGGTAATATTTCATCCATAGGTAGATGTTGTTTAGTCTACAAGCTTTAGGCTTTAGGTATACCAAGTGTTTGTTTGATTGAGATTTTTTTTTTTGCCCCAGCAAGGAGGGTGTATGATAGTCTTTGGAAATGATTCTTGGATAAACACAATTTCTAATTTTGAGTGTTTGATTATTGACTTGATTTTGAGATAAATTTTGCAGTTATTGACTACCCCCTCAAGTGATGAGTCAATGGAGGATATGTAAAATGATGATAGCGATGAAGTGCTTGACAAATGTGGGATGGTTAGCATGGTTACCCTAGAAAAATGTGAAATTTTGAGACTGTATCGACCCAATATGGTTCCTTTTTATAATTTATTACTATTATTATTGCAAAAAAAAGAGACCATCCTGGATGGTCACACCGTGTTGCACGATCGTATCGAATGGTAACACCTGCAAAAAATTATAAAAGTTGAATTTTATAAAAAATGGTTCATTTTCATTATGTAGTATGAGAGAAGTGCGAGACAAGGAAGAGAGCTATTTTTCACAATGAAGTGTTACAAAAAAATGATTCATTGGACACAATGGACCCAATGGGTGCCTCTAAGAGTGGAGCTAGTGTGAGAAAGTTAAGGAAACAAATCCTAAATTTTATTTATTAATGGAATGAACCAAATTAAAAATTAAAAGGAAATGAATGGGTGGGATGGGTGAAATATGGTAGTATTAGGTGAATGAAAATCTGGGTAAGGGGGGTGGGTAGATCACCATTTTAAGAACATAAATTTACACCAAAATGAACACAAATACTTAAATTAATAAAATTAATCTTGTATTAAATTGTATTTTCAATATTACAGAGAGTCCTCTTGAGAGGATCTTTATAGGATGATACAAATATTACAAATTGGGGGTATGATTCCCTTATTTTCTCAACAAATAATATCTTTGGATGCAACGTGAATATTTTCACACCAACACATTTTTGGAGGAACAGGTTTTTCTACGACCATCGTGTGAGAGTCATATCCTATATATTTTGCTATCTTTAAATCCTATAACCTATGCACAAATAAAATAGTAGCAAATCAATATCATTTGCAAGTTCCATTGAGGTTGGACCCATATTCAATTTGAAAATACAAAGCTAAATGAAAAATTGATAGATGCATGTAATGTTTTGAGATCTAAAATAACACATGAATGATAAAAAAATAGATGTAATATAACATGCAAAGAAAACTAGGAAATTAGTCACTTGATTGAGATCATCTCGGGTCGAGATAGTTTCTATCTACAAACCATATCAGTGTGATACAATCATTGTCATGGGTCTACACCTCAATGTAACTAGATTCGTATAGGGTCTTGGATGATGCAAGATGCTATTTTTGATGTATTTTTATGAGCATGGAGATAAGAAAGTGGGTGTAGATGATCAATAAAGCAACGTGAGCAATTGTGCAAGGGAGAGGAAAGCAACTTCAAATCCTAGATAGTGATCCAATAACATCAATTTTTGTGGTGGGAGAGCCTAGAAGATTATTTTAGTAGCACTTTGTGGCATCCAAATTCAAAATTGGGATCCTTCTTTGTAGTAGGAGGGTGTCATTTTATAAGCCTCTTGGCCTGAGCTAAGTGAGGGAAAGGAAGAGCAATCACGTGTAGCTTGATTATTGTTGCCATGGTAGTTGATTTTTTCTAGTAGGTGACTGCAGGAGGTAGGCACTGTTGATTAATGCTAGTGAAAAGTTAGGTGTAGCACTGATAAGCAGTTTAGCTACCTGTTAATTTTTTTTTATTTTGCACGACTGTCTTGGGTCTAGATGATCGCGACCTTAATACCATATTGGGTCAATATGGTTAAGCTACCCATGGGTAAAGTTTCCTACTACTGGATAAAATCACTAAATTAGCCCAAGGTGGATTGTGTGGGTTAGAAAGGAGGTTTTTTAGAAATATCCTCAAGATTATGCATTTTAGGTGTCTACACAAAGAATAGTAGAGACCTAGATTTAATGATGAAATGGGACAAACTCCTTAAGGAAAAATATGCATGGGAGGAAGAATTAAATAATAAATTAGGCCAAGTGTGACTATCACTAAAAGAGTACAGAGGCATGGCAAATTTTAAAAAAATTGATGTATCATAAAATTTAAAATTTTGAATGTACTAAAGATAATGAATCGGAGTTGGCAAGACTAGTCAACAATCTGACTAAAATGATATAACATTTGTACATATTTTTTAAGAGAATAAAATTGTTGTAGAAGAACAAAACAATAATGCACTACAGGCCATTGATGCTATAAGATATACCATTTATTTTTGTGATGAAACTTGGGTTCAAATTGGCTAGTTAGTAACCCAAAAAAATAGAGTAAAGGCAAAGGCATGAAGAAGAGTAGAATTAAAATATCAAAAGATTAGCTAAAGCCTGATGTAGGAAAAATAATAGAAGGGTCAGCAAAATATGTAAAAATAGAAGAGTGAAATTCAATGGCTCAAAAATAGTTAGGTGTAAGACCCCGATTCAAGACAGTTGTAATCCATAGAAGAAACCAATGGTTAAGATACAACCAACTGTAGGTCTTAGATTCAATATAGCTACATCACATTAGAAGTTCTTAAGGTTGAAAAGCATCCAAGTATCAATTCTAGAGTAATAAAAATCTAACCCAGCTATAAGACAATAGAATCAATGATGTAGATGTTTCCAGATGGAGAAATTAGATGGAGGTAGTTACAATAGAATGGGCCATTTCCAAATTATAAATAGGGGTTGCACCAACCAAAGAAGACATAAATTTTTGCATCACAAATTTTTTCCAAAGGTATTATAGTGTTTCCTTGTCCTATTAGTTGTATTTTACCTTTGTGTCTTATCTCTTATAGCCATTTTTATTCTTCCCTATAATTATGAAGGTTTTTCTTAGGCGGTACCCAATTTGCTAAGATTATTTCTAGTGGTTGGATCAGAAGTCAAGAGTCCTCTTATTACTACTTTTATAATGAAGGGATGTTGAATTGTGTTACATATTTTGAATATAAATTTAAATTATACTGATTTAGCAAGACCTAGGTTATTTAGACCAGAATCCCATTTTAAAAGATATATTTATATAAATACAATCATGCTTCCACCTTTGGGAAATATTGTGTTCAATTGTATTTGTTGTCACATTTACATGTTATATTATTTTAATGTATAAATGGTGCTTTCTCTCATTGGTGCATCTTAGTTATATATGTTACATAAATAGAATGAATATAATTAACTCATTTTATTCTATCTCTTTCTTTCTTTCTCATCAAATAATTTAAATACTTTGCTACAATTGATAATGGACAAGGCACCGATCTATTGATAGGATCATATTAGTGGGTCTTGTAATTCTTGGTCGAATATTGAATGAATTTTATTTTCTTTTAAATATAGTTGAGCACAAATGTTAATAATATAATCTCATTTTGGGATTTCCTTATCTTACTTAGTCTATCAGAAGCATTAAGTAATTATTTCTTGAGTAAAAGAGGTGGATCTACCAGAGTCCATAGTGCTAATTGGATCAGGAAAATTCAATGACATGACAGTCTATAAGGGGCATTGAAATTTTTCCCAACACATCCATTGATGAATCATTACCTAAAAAATTTATTACCTCTTGATGAGTTCATCGCCTAGAAAATTTATCACTTAAAAATAAATTTGCCACCAATGATTTTGTCACTTGAGAATGAAATCACTACTCAAAAATTTAAACCAAAATTTGAAGTACAAAACAACAAAAACAAATTTGGTTTTTAACACATACCTAAAGAGGATCTTCCTAGGCACCATACGTCCCTTGAATTATGTCCATATGATGAATGGGTCACTACTACTAAGCCATGAAAAATTGTGAAAGAACTACCTAGAGCTCTAGTTATCCAAATGTTGTGATGATAATGAATTTTTTTTTACCCCCTCACTGTCTAATATAGACCTTCAAGCTCCTAGAATTATCTTTCCAAAAATTACACAATTATCTCTACATTGAAGAATAAATATCTTAAGATTATTCCTTGCATTGAGATCATAAATATGTACTTTTGAAGCATTTATTGGGAAATAAATGCTTCGAAAGAGGCCAAAACATAGACATCCAATTTTTCTCAACCTATTGCATCCTAGGATTCTAAAAATTGTTAGGAACCTGTCTAAACTAGTTTCCAACATCCACTACAAAAATTAACTGCTAAAAATAAGTTCACCATTCACAACCAAGTTTTCCAATAGTGAGCTAGTTCTCTTGGTGGTGAACTTTATTTAGAGACAAAATTCTAAATCCTTCTCCCTCCAATGGGGTAATAAATTAATTTATTACCAAATGATTTTTCCACCATGAATTTTCCTAGGTGGAACCCGCTTCAAATAAATCATGCTTAGAACCTTTGGATGTGTTTCTAATCAACGAAACTACTCCTAAACCTTGGTACACTGATATATTTAATTTTCTTCAAAATGGGACCTTCCCCGAAGGTTGTAATAGCAACCAGCACCGGTTATTACGTAGACGAGCAAGTCACTTCGTAATTATTGGAAATACGTTGTATATGAGATCTTTTGAAGGCATCCTACTAAGATGTTTGAATCTAGAAGAATCTAGATCAGGTTTGAGTGAAGCCCATGATGGATCTTGTAGGGGACATTTTAGTGGTAGCACCATTGATAAGAAACTCCTTAGGATAGGAAATTTTTGGCCTACCATGGAGAACGATGTACATGATTATGTGCACTATTGCGAAAAGTGCCAGAAACATGCTGACCTTGTCCATGCGCCTACACAAGAGCTGCAGGCTATTTCATATCCTTGGCCCTTTTCAAAATGGGGCTTAGACATCATTGGAAAAATCAACTCCGTGTCATCTGATGGACACAAATTCATCATAACCACCACCAATTATTTCACTAATTGGGTTGAAGCTATGCCCTTAGCTTCTTGCACTGGAACCCAAGTTTCTAAATTTATTTTTAATAAAATTATTTGTAGGTTCAGAATTCCTGCAAATCTTCATATTGGATAATGAAACTTGTTTCAAAAATAAATATGTTAAGAAATTATGTCAAAAATATAAAATTCAACATCGTTGGTCCACTCCCTATTATCCTCAGGGTAATGGCCAAGCAGAAGCATCTAATAAAACATTAATTAAAATCCTCAAAATACTAGTCAATAAATCTAGCCGAGATTGGCACATTCAACTATATCCTACTTTGTGGGCTTATCGAACTAGTGTTTGTACTCCCATGGGCACTTCACCTTTTGTTTTGGTTTATGGCACTGAAGCTATTTTTCCCTTTGAATTAGAATTTCTTTCTTTGGCTCTACTACTTCAAGATACTGAAGTAGGAGATGAATATCATGCTGGCAGATTTAGCCAGCTGGAACTCTTAGATGAGAAGCACATCAATGCTTTGGAACATCTTCGTGCCTACCAAAACAAGCTCAAGCGAGCATACCTTAAGAAATTTCATCATCGATCCTTTGAGATCGGCGACCTTGTCTTAAAAGAAAATAAAAAAAATACTAATGCAACTAAAGACCTTAAAGGTAAATTTGAGCCCAACTGGCTTGGACCGTATATCATCACTGCTAAATTTGGATTGGGAGCATACCGATTAGCTATCTTAGATGGTAAAGATCTTAAAAAACCTATGAACATTATGCATCTTAAACGCTATTATACATAAAATCTGGTCATTTCATCATTGTATATATTGTTATTTGGCATATTGTTTTCTTTTAGTCATCCATATAAAAATTTAAAAAATAGTAATAGTATTTATTATTTCAATTCATAAATTAAAATCAAAATATAAAAAATTCAAAATCATCAAAATCCTCAAAAACATCTTATATTGTCACACCTATCAATTCTTGAAGTATTGCAGTCATATTTTCAATTATTTTGGATAAATTAGAATTTATTTGGAATCTCGCACTTTAACACTCACATGAATAAATATCTAGATTTTATTTGGTATGATTATTAATATCTCTTATATCAAAGTCCACAGTTGAATTAAATAAAGTTTTGAGCATAGAGAATTGATCTTGTTATTTACTTGAACCAAGTATATCTCTTCACATTAAAATGATTTCATTGCAAATTCAATATGATGCTACATAGTAGAAATGGTTTCTTGAGCGAAAAGTTTCCCCTGCTATCCTATCATGCACATGGTCTAGAATATTTGAGAATTGACAAAATGACAAGCTCACCCCTACCCAGAATAAAAATCCCTTGCTCTACAGCCAATCCGAGCAAGTATCCCTAGTATAGGAAGAAAAAGAAAAGTTAAAGCACATGAGAAAAAGAAAAATATTATTTTGTACCATCGTAGCAATATTTCAGCATTGTCTCAGTTCCAAGCAAAAATACAAAAAAAAGGAAGCAAAAGAGAAAATAAAAAGCAAAAAGCAATAAAATCCCTTTTCCCTCCCCTTTGAAAAGAAAAGAAGGGTGAATGAGCTTGAATCCCTAGAATTCTCAATTATTCAAAAACTGTGAGGTAAGCCCCATAACAGGTGGTTTGTGCCCAACCAGCTTGGCCTTGGGTAATCCCTAGCATGGTGATATGTTTGTCACATTAGTGACCTTATTTTGTATAGACCTATGTCGGCTTATGGATTAGCTAGCTCTTGATGACCCGACTTACATAGTAGTCTGGTACGGTTACATGCATATAAATCATGGTCAACAAACACTCAGTTGGTTAATTCAAATTACTTGTATCAAATTATCTTGCTCAAAATTGGTGAATGAACCATACAATTGCACACACATTTGTATTTGAGATATTTTGTATCATTATGATAAATCAAGATCGGTAATAAAATCACATTTGCACATAAGTGTTCCTTATAAATCTACATTTTGTCTTTGAGATAATTTAAAATATCTCTGCAATTCTTTTCGAATCATTTCATCTTCTTATTTAAGAACATTTGCTCAGCATAAAAACAATTAAATATATTTCTTTCCAAAAACCAAAATTTTATTTCACATCTTCAAAAACCTAGTCATGTTTATATATTATTATTTTTTGTTTATCTCAAAATAAAATAAAAAATAAAAAACAAAGTCTGCAATAAAACTATTATATCAATTTCCTTTTGGATTTTGTGATGATGATATAAGTCTATACCTATAATTTTATGCCTAGCGCAAACCATTGTTCTAATTTTATTTTCCCATTCATTTTAATTCATAAAAACATATGGCTTACATCATTATGTTACACAATTGTGCTTTAAAAAGAACGTAAATTTTTTCTATTTCATTTCATTATGTCAACATTTCATTTTGCAATGATGGTATAATTTCCAAGGGATTGTTCAAAACTTTATCACACTTAGGAATTTTATGCCTAGCAAAAAAATCATATTTTTAATATTTCATGAATAATATTTTCATGGAAATCTGAAAACAAATCATCACCATCATCAATTTTCAGCATCACAACACAAAGTCTTAAGACAGTCTCTTAAGCACTCTTTTACTTTTTACAATATTTCTATACTAGGATTAGCTTGACGACCTAGCGAGCGGTGACTCCATGAAATGGTCTATAACAGCGACAATGTCCTTTGAAATTATTGTTAGAAGTCCCTTTTATTTTTCATCAAATCACACCACAAAACAACCAATTTGTTTACATCAGATTATTCCATTTAAATTTTATGGCATGACATAAAATTATAATATTTCCAAATGACATAATTACATGAATAATCAATCAACAATTCAAACATTAAAGCATCATACAACATATACACAAGTCATATCATCAAAAAGACCATATATATCAACAAATTTTGTACATCATATCACAACTGGATTGGTATGCCACAATCTATACCCTGGCATACTCAATCCTCTCAAAACATTTATCCAATCCAGTCTATGGTAGCTAGTCTTGAGAAGCCCTCGAGCTCTCATCCTCATCTCCTCTCCCACCCTAGCATGGAGGATGTGGTCCCATAGAGGCCCATGCTGTGTCTTAGGTCCTCACCGTCGATCATGAGGAATTCCTCAATGATCCCACCCTTATCAACTCTGTAAGGATGACTGACAGCTACAACCTTTGGCCCTCTAAAACCAGTTGGAAGTATACTCCCTGATAGAACGTGGTCTGAGGCATAGACCATGCTAACTCCTACATGCTTGCCCCTCTGCTTTAAGCCCTGAGCCATGTAGCCTCATCCTGTAAAGTCTGCACCTGATCTTGGAGGTGGGCATTCTCAACATGGAGAGCCACCATCTCACTACTCTCCCCTACCTCTACACCCTTGCCCTTATCGAGCGATGGTGGCCTCTCCCCCTACTGAGAAGGGAATCCCTCCTCCATCCTCCCTATATGTTGCAGTCTCCATGGAGCCTGTGGCATCCTCTAGCATCTCTCCTATAGAGACTTTCATTGCTCTCTCCCTTCATGACCCCGCACTACCTCAATGGTAGCCTGGCACTACCTACCCATCCATCACATAACCATGTGCATTGGACCATGTGCCCTCATCATCCAAGGAGGGCAAATGCCGATGTACCAGGCATCATATCCATTAGTGACCCCAGTGTCGTCCCCATCCACTGGCTGGATAGGGGCATCATCCACATCCTGGCTCCATAATCACTGCATATCCAGAGCCCCACTCAGTGTGGTATTATCCCAGACAATCTGGGAGTACTCATAATCCCTGAGAGAAGGGATCCCGTATTGTAGACCAAACTGCTACAAAACTCAATCGTAGCGGTGGAGCTCTACCTCTCCCTACTCCATCCTCAACCAACAGACTCGCCTGATGCAAACCAACTCCTGATCATCCTTTGCCCACCCTGGATGTTGTATCCATGGCCTCCAAGTTATCTGGTATGGGATGAGGTCGTCTAAAAACCTCCATGACATAGGTAGATCTATCCACAACTATGACCCTCTTTGTATCCACCAATAGAAAACTTGGGGTCTCTCCCAGTCAATCCCTATTAGTTGGAGTCCTACCGGCCTTCACACTATGATGTGCTCCTAGCACCAAACCTGTAGTAGCGATGTCAAAGCCAGACATTTGCCTCCCTTGTATATGACCCCATGCAATATTCTATACAAGTGGCACAGTACAAAGTTGTCCCATGCAAATCTATACCAGCGGTCTCTCATGTCGTAGACCACATCTAAAAGGAGCCAGGGTAATCTACACTCACTCTAGTGGCATAGTAGTAGGCCACCCACTATCCCTACCAGAACCTGAGTCAACCTAGATGCCCCAGGCATCTACCTTAGAGACTCGATGTTCACTCGGCCCTTCTCCAGGGCGAAGCTCGGGTCTCCACACAACCTCATCATAGCCTGGCCCTGATTGGCCGTAGGAGTCATGAACCATCCCTGTATGGGGATCCTCAAGATCCTCCATACATCATCTAGTGTGGGAGCCATCTCCCCTGTCAGTAACCAAAAGTAGGATGACCCCGGATACCATCTCTTTGCTAGGGATGTCAGTAGCCCCATGTCTGTCGGTACTTGTGGCATCTCTGCCACATGTTGTAGTCTGACCTGTGCTAGTCGGTCTCGCTCTGTCTAGTCGAGCATGGCCATGTCATCCCTCAGCCCCTCGTATTTTCATTCCTGAATCTTTAGTAATCCCCTTCTACAAAATAAACAATAAAAATCATCAATAGATAATCATTAAAAATCAATTAAATCAATTTAATATTTTAAAAACAATGATGATTTCATCCACCATTGGATGATATCGTCCTAAATTAAATCAAATCGTCCTTTGTAGGACGAAATCATCTCCGATTTCTCAACTTGGGGATCACCCCTTGTTGGACGGGATTGCCCCTATTTCTCTGATTTTGCCCTTAGACGAAATTGATGATCTATGGACGATTTCGATGAAATTGGGACGATTTTGTCCCGACGTCATCGATGGCCTAAAAATGGTCGCGATGCCCCAAAATAGTCAAAATTTAAATAAAAAACTATACAAATCAAATTAAAACATAATTCACTAGGTTTATATTCTTACCTGTAGCCCGCTTCGGACCTCTGTCGATCTATGCGTGGTTTCAACCATTTTGTGTACAGAGCTCTAAAAACAGTAAAAAAGTGAACAGTAAAAATGAATTAGGGTTTTACCCTATTTTTCATAATTTTATTTAAAAACAACTTTTTTTTAATTTTGCTTTTTCGCACTTTTACCTCAAATGTTCGATTTGGGTAAAAACACGGAGGGGGCACCATAGTAAATAGTCGTATGATTTGACCTAGAATCGTCATCTATAAAATTGAGTAAATTTTTGTTTTCTCGTAAAATGGGAAGAACTCGTCTTTAACACATTTTCTTCGAAAAATTTGCTAAAGAGGGGGCAAAATGTAGCACCCTAAAATTGGCATAGTTAAACCCTTAGTAAAAAGGTAAAAATTTGAATTTTAACTCCAAACCGCCCGTTAACCACCCGTTACCTGCTCCCCTTATTTTCTGTGCCATTTTTAGGATTTGTTTTGACCATTATATGATATCATCGACGATTAGACAAAATTATCCCAGATCTGAAGAATTCATCTGGAAGAGAACGTCCAGATGATTTCATCCCAAAATTGAATTTTCATAATTAGCTATTGTTCAATAGCTTCTCTAACTTGGGCAGAAAGCATGTCTACGCGGTTAGGGTCTCCTCCATTGGAGATCTCCCAAATTAGGGTGATCTCCAACCTCCTAACCTCTCCCTAATCCTATATAAACTAGGATTTTCTTAGTTTATCCCCCTGGCTAGCTGATTTCCCTACAACCTTAGTTTCTTGTGCATTAAAACACCTTCATACCATTGTCGCATTGTGTATTTCAAGTTTTCTTGCAAGAATTTTACTATTTTTCAGTCGGAGCAAGCTCGGATCATCGTAGATGATTCCAGAGGATTTCGGATGATCCTATCGCAGATCGATGATGATCTCGTATGATTGGAGGTGATCTCAAATATAGTCCATATTGGGGGCAATCAGATCCCAGAGTTTGCATTTATTTATCTTCTATCTTCATTTCTTTATGCATTGACTTAGTTTATTCTATTTTTGTATTTTGGAGTTCGCCTCATTTAGCATAGATGCATGATAAAGTTAAAATAAATTATCAAATTAATGCATTTCATTTAATTATTATCTGGATTTATCATTTATGCAAGTTTGCTATCATTTTTATCATTTCCCCTTGCTTTTGTAGTTGCATTTTTGGTCTTTGGTATCTATTTTTGTGATTGCAGGTTTCTAACGAATTCGTTTGACAAATTCGTCAGGTCGACTATGATCTCGTCTGATCTCAGATGATCGACTATGATCTGAGATGATTCTATGAAATTGTAGATGATAATGTAATATTTGAGATGATCTGGACCTCAGAATCTTCATCAAACATTTGAAATCAAGTACATTCTGTCTTATTTAGCACACTTTCTATGTTTAGCACTTATTCATGTTTTTTGTATTCATATAAATCAGCATTGGCATATAGAATAGCTTAGATTCATCTTGGAAAAACCTAGGAATTGAATTATTGAATATAAAAATGAACACAGCAAACCCATTCTCAACCTAGGCGTGGAAACTGCCACTCAAAGTTTCCTAGTGAACCCACCATCCATCGAAAATTCACCCTTATACCCCTCCCCCGAGAGGCGTGACCTTCAAAGGGCCTCTCAGTCCGAGGTATTGTCCCATCCTTCTCGTATCCCCCTTTCGGGCATGGATCCTATAGCCTGAAGGTAAGGATGCAAAAAAATTGGAGCGATACAACAGGTTTCATGGTAAAAATGATTTTGGCTTCACCAAAAGGAACTTCAATTCATATCCTCCAAGGCAATATGAATATTTATTTTAAGGTTATTTCTACTCATGTAATAATTTTGGTCACAAAGCTATACATTGCAAGGTTCATGGTAAGAATGAGTATGGTTTCACCAAGAGGAACTTAAATTCATTTGCACCTTTCAAGGACTGCAACATTAAATGTTACAATTGTAATAATTTTGGGCATAGATCAAAGTGGTGTAGAACAGAGTTTCCAAAAATTCCAAAGACAAGCAAGATGAAGGATAGTCAAAATGTTCAAAATGGTATAACTACAAAGGTGTGGAAAAAGAATATTGAAAAAGAAGAAGAGCATTGTAAGTTGGGAGTAGTTTTACTCCCATCCCAAATTTGATCACCTCAAGAAAAGGAGGTGGTGAGGGAGCTATGTTAAGTATCTTATTTTTAGCCCCAAGGAGACCTTTTCCATTTATGTCAAAGGGGGAGAGAATTCAGTAAGGAGGAGTAGCTTGTCAGGGGGAGCAATTTTTGGAATCCAGTTGCAAGTAAAAGATGATTTTTGGGTAAGGATTACCATCAATGACAAAGGGGGAGATTGTTGGAAATATTAAGCATATTGAGTTGTCATTGATGTCAAAAGTTCATAAGGCAGGAATATTCTTCAAGGATGGAAAGATTATAAGGATGGACAATATCCTTAAGGTCAAATATAATAGCATTTATCCAAGGCAGACATGAAGTAAAGCAAAGACAATATTCAGCAAAGGGTTATAATATTTAAATTTAAATTTAAATATTATAAAGAAAGAGAAAGGTTTATTTAAGTTTGCTTGGGACAAAGAGAAAGGTTTATTCAAGGTTTGGTTGAGACAGAATTTTAAAGGAGAAAAATATTTAAAATGCAATGGACCAAGGTTTAAGAGACATTGGAATAAAATATTCCAAGAGGAGAAAAATATTTAAAATGCAATAGACCAAGGTTTTAGAATAAATATTATAATATTTTTAAATATTATAATATAAGGTTTTTTTTTTAAATATAAAGGCACCAAAATGCACATGGAGAAAATAAATTTGAATTTCATATGCACTGATGTATGTTAATTTGAGAGAAGGCATATATAAAAGGGAAAATAATTCATAAGTTTTTCACCACAACAAACATTATCCTTTGAAGGCTTTCCATGCGATTTTTGATGTAGACAAATGAAAAAGGGGAGAGCAAGACTTTGTGGTAGTGAGCATATCATGTTATCTTGAGTGTGCTGTGATTGGATACCCAACTGGATGGCTAGTCTAACTGGTCACCTAGCTGGCGCTAAGGCATTGTCGAACTAGTGGTTGTAGGGTCAAATATCATAGAGATATTTTTGCTTGGTAGATATGTGGTAAATTTTCTAGTGAAACAATGAAGAGGATATTTGGTTGTGCATGTGCATTATAGATCTCGCCTACTAGGGTAACCCAAATCGCTACCTAGTTGTTTCTAGGGTACTTCATAGGCAGAGGTTGTGAGTTCGACTTCAGTGCGCTTGGTTGAGGTATGAAATTTTTTGAATAAGTTTTAAATTGCAAAGGAAATTGTGATCATCATGTTCGTTGGACTTGATTGATTAATTTGACAAAGAAATAATTGTTGGATTCATTGATTTAATTATTAAGGGTAATTTTTTTATGGGCAAAGGTTTATGTGCATGATTATTTCAGAATAGGAGTAATAAGGTGTAGTGTGGATTATTTGGTATTTTTAATGGCAAAGGTTTATGTGTATAATTATTTTATAATAGGAGTACTAAGGTGTAGAGTGGACTACTTGATATTTGTAATTGATGTGTGTAATAGAGGAGAGATAAGGTGTGATATGGTTTATATTTAATTGTAATTTTGTCTTGTAGAAAAATAAATTGTAAAGGTTTTTGAAAGCTTTATTGTGAGAAATTAAAAAGGGGGAACAAGGTATTATTTTCATATTTGTTGTGGACATATTTGAAAGACTTTTTATGGATGATTTGAAAAGAAAAAATTGCTAATAAATTTTTTCTATTGGTAAAAGAAAGAAGATTATTCTTAGACAAGTTTTTGAGGGCACATCTTCATCAAGGCAAATTTTAGAGGTATGGTGTTTTAACTCCTTCTCAAGGTGGCTTGTTTGAAAGAAAATAGTTTCAAGTCATAAGGTGGAGATATAAGGATTAATTTTATGTGCATTGTTGGAAATATATGTGCTAGGGTTTGTGAGCAAAGTTGAGCATCATTGTTGAATAAAATTGGAAATATATGTGCTAGGGTTTGTGAATAAAGTTGTGCATTATTGTTGAATGAAATTAGAAATATATGTGCTAGGTTTTGTGAATAAAGTTGTGCATCATTTTTGAATAAAATTGGAAACATATGTGCTAGGGTTTGTGAAAAAATTTATGCATCATTATTGAATGAAATTGGAAACATATGTGCTAGGGTTTGTGAACAAGTTGTGCATTATTATGGATTGTTCATAATTGACATTATGAATAGATGAAAAATACTTGTGCATTATGATTGGTCTTGAAGTAAAGGTGCAAATAAAAAATAACCAAGTCAGTTATCAAGTGCTAGATTAGAGCTACCTTTAGAATGCAATAAATGTGAGACATGTAAAAGTAACAAACTTAATGAATATGAAGAACATATTGAGCATTTTTTAGTGCATATCATTCTCTATATGTTCAAGAGGTTCAACAAATTTAGGGTATAATATGTCTAAACTACTTTAGTCAAAGAAAGCACTTTTGGGAAAGATATATGAAATTATTTTGATGCAAGAATTGGGAATGTTTGAGTAGTTTTTGAGAGTAGGATTGAGGCAGATTTAAGAAGGTTTTTTGAGGTAGTTTTGAGTTGGTTTGAGTAGTGATACTAAGCTAATTTGAGCAAGCCTTAGGCTTGGAGAATATTTAAGTAGGTTTTAAGAGCTAGATTGAGCATGATTTATGAGCAGCTTTGAGCAGTGATTTAAGTAGGTTTTAAGATCTGGATTGAGCATGATTTATGAGCATGTTTGAGCAGTTATTTAAGAAGGTTTTAAGATCTAGATTGAGCATGATTTATGAGCAGGTTTGAGTAGTGATTTGATCAGATTAATTAGGCCTTAATAGTATATTATAGTAGGTTTTGGAGTAGAATGAGTAAGCCTTATGTGTAGGCTTAAAGCATAATTGAGCAGGTTTTGGTGAGAGGATTTGAGCAAGTCTTGTGTATAGACTTGGAGGATATTTGAGTAAGTCTTGTGTGTAGACTTGGAGTAGGTTTGAGAATATTTGAGAGCAAGTTTTGCAGCAAAATTGAGCAAGCCTTGTGTAAAGGCTTGAGGCAGTGTAGAGTAGAGGGGATTGAGGTCTCCTGTGGATAAATGTCCATGACCCGAATAAATGGGATTGGTGTCTCCTATGGATAGTGGTCCATAAACTTGAGCATAGGAGATTGGTGTCTCCTTTAGGTTGGTGCCCATAAACATTGTAATAGGGAATTGGTTCCCAAGACATTTGTTGAGAAAATTTATAAAAAATATTTTCTCCATGGATGTAGCCCACATTGGGTGAACCACATTAAATTTGTGTCTATTATGTGTGTGATGATTTGTGTATTATTTCATTATTGCAATTTATAACATTGGATAATACTACTTTGGAAAGAAAAGTAAAAATTGTATCTTATATTGTTCACCCCTCCTCTTGGTATGAGCTTGTGTTCTTCAAAAATGTAACAGGATAGATTGATAAAACAGAGCATATAATGCATTTATATGGCTTAAATGTAGCATATAACATATATTTAGGGTTTGGGTGTAGGATTTTGCTCCCACAAATGGTTTGTATAAAATCATGCCCCACACAGATTGATCGTAATTTTGCAGATCAACAAAATCATGTCCTGAAATGATCGGGCATGATTCCATAGATGCAAGGAAGAAAATCCAAAAAATGTGAATTAATAGATGTGTAATAAAAAACCTAATTAAATTCATATGCAGATAATAAAAAACACCTCAAAGATAGCAAAAAATTAGGTACAATTTCTAAGACCTCCAAATAGTTGATCTCTCCTTAGGGCTTCAACACTTGTCCACCAAGATCCATGCCACATAATCCAATGCAGCAAAGAACATAGCTTCAGTAGACTATATTTCAAACTTGTGAGTTAGCTTTATTGCATAAGATAAAAAATAACTTAGAGAGCACTTCAAAATCATTTGAAGATAGAATTTGTGTAGAATCACTTGGAAAATTGGTTCTTGGGTTCTGTAAAAAACGAAGACTTCAAACCCTCATTTTATAGTGGATTGAAAGAATAATTGGTGGGAAAACTAATACAAGCTGACATAAAATAACATAAAATTTTAAAATTAATGTTTCCTTAAGATAAACCCTAGAAATACAAAATCACACCCCATAAGGGACGATCGTAATTTTACAACAGCTAGAAAATTTTAAGAATGTGAAATCGTGTCCCTCAAAAGTGGATTGTGATTTCACAATAGCAAGATCCCTATGCAATTTTAATGCACTTTGGAGGATGAAACAAAGTTTGAACAAGATAAATCATATATTATTGAAAATATATTTTTGATCCCGATCCAATGATATATGACTTGATGAGAAAGAAGATTATTTGGTAGGGGGAAGGTTGGATCAAAGATGACCCTATTTTCCCAAGGAGAAAGCAAGGGATCTAGGAAAAATGACTCACCTTAGTGGGTCAATATTTTGTGTCTATATTTTTCCCCCTATTTTATGCATTTATGACCAAGTAAATGCATCAAAGAAATGTGTATACTCCTAAGGGAAAGAAAGAAACAAATATAGAAAATGGGTGGCCATGTTTGGAAAAAAGGGTGGTGTAAAAGGAGGTATTATGAAGAATACTCTAGAATTTTGCACACAAGGTAAGATATTACTACCATTAATGCCTCTAAGTCTAGGATGTCCCCTTGAGTTTTGGAAGGAATAAAAAATTCCTTAAGAAACTTGAAAGAGGCAAAGAAATAAAGCAAAACACACACAAAAATAGAAAATATAGCAAGCAAACAAACAATGGGGTAAGGATTAATGGGTACAACATGAATCTGATGCAACTAGCATGAAATGCAATCTATCTAATATGAAATGCAAGTATGAATAGAAGAAAGAAGAAGGGAAGAGGAGAGAAGAAAAATAATAAGAAGAAGAAGAACATCTCCAAAAAAAGGTCAACAAGATAGAAAGTGAGAGAAACTAGTCGTAACCCTAGATGAAGGGTGTTATACCCAAAAGGATATCCAAATGTGAAGTGAAAACCTGCTATGGGTGGATCACTCACTAATATGGATAAATGATCAAATGAAGGAGTGTGACCCGCTATGGTTGGTTTCTCACTAGTGACTTCTATGGGGTGATTACCTGCTAGGATGTATGTTGTGACCTATTGAAATAGCCATGGAGCTTATCCTATAATGAAGTGTAGTTCCCATTAAGTCAATAGGAGTGTAACCCGATAGAGGTGTAATGATTTATGAACAAAATATACCCACTATAATGTCTACTTATCCCATGTGGGATGTAATATATGTATATGAATGAGTTAGCGAGTGTTACCCTCGATAGGTGTATGCAAGAATATGTATGAACCAAGTAATCTAATTATAACACCATGTGAGCGTGTCCATGTGCTAGAAGAAATTAGAGGAATAAGAGAGGAAAAAAAAATTATGCATGTTTTTTTCCATCTTAAAGTTTCAATCATTGAAAATTCAAGAGGGATAAAGTGTGCAATCAAATAAGAGAGGAGAATGTATATCCTTGTTTTAATAAAGAAAATAGATGAGGAAGAAGAATCATGCAAAGAAAAAGGATATACCAAAAGAGGATTGTATTCCTTGACCTTGGGGAGAATTGATGGTCATTTGAAAAACTTTCAAAGTTAAGGAATACAAGATGAAGAAGAAGAAATAAGAGAAGAAAAATCAAAGGAAGAAAATAAGATAAGGGATGAAAATGTAGGGGCCCTAGGTTGGGTACTTTGCTAGGCATCAAAGCCCTAGTGAGAGTGTAGTGCATGTGAGGTATGACCTAATTAGGTGTCATCACTTTCCATTATTATAAAATCCTTGAAAGTCTATATGATAATGTAGTAATGAACAAGCAATAATGCAATTATGACAAGAAAAAATGCAAGAGAAATAGAATGTTAGGCATCTATGTAAAATATGATAGGAAACCATGTAATATGAGCAAGCAAACTGGATGCAGTATGATCTAAGCTAAATGCAACATGTAATGCAAAATTATGAATCATGCATAATATATTTTGATATGCATTATATTCATTGGTTCTTTAAGTTCTTTACCATATAGATAAGATAAATAATAAGCACCTGAGCCAAAATTGGTCATTATGACAAAGGGCCCTAACCAATTGAGTTGAAACTTACCTCAAATATCAGCATGAGCATTAGTATTCTTCTATTTTTTCTTGAGGACAAGGTCCCCAACCTCAAAATAATGAATTCAAACTTTCTTAGAGCAATATCATTGAATCCTATATTGATAGGATCAAAAATTATGTAAGGCATGAATGCACTTTTCATCCAATAGATCCAATTGGTGTACATGGTTTGTGTGATACTCATCACCAACTGAGGCATCTTGCAATAAGATGTGCAATGATGGAAACTTGACCTCAAAATAAAACACTACCTCAAACCCATATACCAAGTTATATGGTGAGGCACTTGTGGGGGTACACACACTAGTGTGATAGGCCCACAAGGTAGGATAAAGCTATATATGCTAGTCATGACAGGTCTTACTAACCAACTTTTTAAGATCTTGACCAAGGACTTTTTGGATGCTTTGGATTATCTATTACCCTGATGATAATAAGGAGTTAACCACCTATGTTGAATCTTGTACTTAGAAAAAATATTATGGACATCCTTATTCTTGAAAGGAGTGTCATTGTCAGAGACAATCACTAAAGGAATACTAAACCTTACAAAAAAATTGGTTGAAGATGAACTTAGAAACCTAGGATCTAGTCACCATATCTAGGGATATGGCTTTGATCCATTTAGTGAAGTACTCAATCGTTGTAACCATAAACTTATGACCATCATATAACACTGAAATAACCTTCCCTATAATGTTTAATCCCCGCATGGATAATGACCAAGAGGAAGAGATAACCTGGAGATCTTAAGAAGTAGCATGAACAAGATGGTCATGGCATTGACACTTATTGCAACATCACACATAGTCACATGCATTTTTCTCCATGGAAGACCAATAGTACCCCATCTAAAGGAGATTTTTGGAAATAGCATTGTCGCTAAAATTACCTCTGCATGAACCTTCATGAGCCTCACTAAGAGCAAGCTAGGCTTCATCAGAGTTAAGATATCATAAGAGGATACCTTCAAAAGAATATCAATACAAATTATTGTTGATTATGATGAATTGACATGCTATTTTGCATAAAATTTTACATTTATTGTGATCTAAACCATAAGGTATCGAACCATACTTAAGTAAATTAAATATGTGGGTGTACCATGGCTCAAATGGAGAATCTTCAATGGTCAAACAATCTAATGGAATAAGGTAATAACCAAGTGACATAGGCTCCCAAATTTGTCTAATGATAATCGACACTTGATCATATTCCAACTCTAAAAGAAACAAGGATGTAGTAGTGGCCATGGCATCTGCATGGAAATTTGAGTATCTAGGGATAGACTTTATGGTTACTCAATCAAACAAGGACAATAACTTGGTGAAAATATGCTAGTAAGTTTTTATCTTATCATCCTGAGTCTGATAAACAATATTGATCTAATTGATAATAAGTTGAGAGTCACCAAAGATCGAGAGAAATATAACCTATAAAGCTAAGGTTTAACTAAGGCCAAGGATCAAAGATTCATACTTTATAGTATTTTTTATGCAAGAGAAACAAATTTTGAAGGATAATGGGATGAGTTGTTTTTATGGGGTGACTGGAATGACTCTAGCACCAATGCCCTTCATGCATCAAGCTCCATCAAAAAACAAAGTCTAAGACTCTAGCTCTTCAACTTCAATATTGAAGCACTCATCAAGAAACTCAACAACTAAAGGATGGATAGCTTCTAGGAGAGTAGAGGCTAGCTAATAAGTAATTACCTAAACCTTAATAGCCTTCTAACCTATGAAATTCAATTCAAACTCACTAAGGGCCAACACCCACTTAGAGTCTCAACCTGTAAGGTGGGGTTTAGACATCAAATAGCACAAGGGGTTAAAATTTTCAACTACCAATGTCTTATGTCTAAGCATGTAGTGTCTTAACTTCTAGGAAGTGAACACTATGGTAAGGTAAATCTTGTATAAGGGAGTGTATATGGTTTCATAGCTAACCAAATTTCTACATATATAGTATATAGCTCATTCTTTGTTTTTATGATCATTTTGGGTCAACATGGCTTCCAAAGTGTGAGAACTGGTTGGTATGTAAATCATTAGATGCCTACTAGAAATAGGGAGAACTAAGATAGGTAGGGAAGTGAGATACTATTTGATATCATAAAAATATTATCTACACTCAGAATCCTACTAGAAGACCACATCTTTCTTAAGAAGCTTAAGAAAGGGCTGACACTTATCGACTAACTAGGTAATGAATCGATGAATAGCCTAAAGATTACCTTGAAGGCTACACAATTTAGTCAGGATGCAGGGAGGAGGTATGTCAATGATAGTCGCTATCTAGTGAGGTCCACCTCAATGCCTCACCTAGAAACTATGAATCCTAACAACTTGCTAGATGTGACTCCAAACACACACTTAGCGGGTTTAATATGAACCTTGAAATGTTGAAGCCTTTTAAAAATCTATCTTAAATCATGGACATAATCCTTTCATCCTATGAAGCAATCTAAATTATCATCCATATAATCCTAGAGAATATCATGCATCATGTCATGGAAAATATAATTCATGACCTAGTGATAGGTAACTCCTATATTTTTCAAGCCAAAGGGCATGACTTTCCAACAAAAGGTACCCCATAGAGTGATGAATGCTATCTTGGCATGATCTTTAGGGGTAATCAAGATCTTATTGTATCCTAAAAAACCATCCATGAGAAAAAGCATTCCACATTTGGTGATGAAATCTATAATCTGATCTATGTTGGGTAAGGTAAAATTATCCTTTGGACATGCTACATTAATGTCCCTATAGTCAGTACATAATACTATTGTTCCTTCCTTCTTAGCTACAGGAATGATATTGGAGATCCAAATAGAATAGTCAATAGCTTCTATAAAATTGACGTCAAGGAGCTTCTCCTTGACTAAAAGGGTGACCTTAGGAATCATCTTCCTAATTTTTTGCTTAACAATCTTAGCACTAGGTTTAACTACAAAATTATGCATAACAAGGGAGTGATCAAGCCCTCACATGTCGACATATGATCAAGCAAAAATATATTGAAATTATTTTAATAAATTGGTCAATTGCTCCTACTCATCCATGGACAAGGCTTTACCTAACTTAAGGATTCTAGTGGCTTCCTAAAAATCTATGTTCATATATATGGTGTTTTATATGAGAATGGACAACTCATACTTAATAGGAGGTGGGATAGGAATCACTCCTAGTTGCTCAAGATCCTTTAGAGACATAGAACTAAAATCCACTTGAGAACTAGAAGAATCAACTTGTGCTACACAAGGGATAGACCCATCAGAGCAGATGTCATTTTGAGGTAAATACTCATCTTTAGAATAATACTCTAGGTTTAAGACCAACAAAAGAGGAGACCGTGACCCCTCATCCTTAACACTCCACTATAAACCTTGGTGAGATTCATCTAAAAGAGGCTCTTAATGAAAAGGATTGTCTTGATCTCAGGATGAGATTTTGGTTATTGATTCCTCTATCACATTAAATTTTTCAAATTGCTCAATTATGTTAGGTGAGTAATATTATAAATGAAATCAGCTAGATCATTTGGTGAACAATATTCAAATGGATGAGGATCTCCTAAAATAGTAACAAGTTGATTTTTAAATTCAAATTTTAAACATTGATGAAATGTGGAAGGGATGGCCTTCACTACATGGATCCAAGCATGTTTGAGAAGCAAATTAAAATATGAAGGGAAATATACCACATAGAACAATATATCTAAAATATCGGTTCCAAACTTAATGGGAAGAGATATGGTACCATAAGATTCTTGGAACTCATTGTTGAAAGTTTTAATGATGTCACCAGATTTAGTTAAATATTCCTCTTTTAATCTAAACTTCTAAAAAAATTAATATGTGCATAAATTAAGGTAATAACCATTATCAATCATAACTCTCTATGTAAAAGTATCCCCAATAAATACGATGATGTGAAGGTAATAATCTCCTTGCAAATCTGTGGAAGAGATATCGTCATCCAAGAATGTGATATGATGTATCCCAAGAGAACTTTCAATATTGGCCATAGCACTGGGGGAAATATCTTGGGGAACCAATTTCTATTTTAGAATAGCAAGGCTTCTCCATTAGTATGAGAAGTTTGTAAAATTTCTAAGAGAGAAATATTTGCTAAAAAACTCATCTCCTATTGAGACCTTTGGATCTGTCATTTTCTGAAGTCACTGCTATTATACCAACCATATTTCCATAAGGAGGTGGCACATTTTTATAAGATACTTGATTAGTCATATGCTGACCTTGCTTAGGTAAATTTTGGTTAATCATGGACCATTGTTGACCATTTAAGGATTGAGAAGTTTCTACATCAAGATATCTTGCATCAATCAATTCCTAAACCACATGTTTCAATATTTTACAAGAATTTTTCCAATTTCATACTTTGTGATATGCACAATGTTGACCTACCTTATACTAGTTAGTTGTAGTATTTGGTTGCCTTATTGGAGGTAACTCAATCATATTATATTCTAAAATTTGTTGTAGAACTAATTCCATGGGTATGCCAATTCTTGTGAAATTTATCTATGGAGGTTTTTGAAGGATTATTTTTTATAGAGTATTAGCAATGTTATTAATAGGTCTACTATCCATTACACTATCACCTACTACATGCTTATTTTTATATTATGACTTAGTAGATTTTTCTTCTTTTACTTTGAGCTATCCTCTTCTAATAAGAGCTTGTTCCACTTTCTTTACTAACTCAACTTCCTGTTCAAAGGAAGTGATAGTAGTTGTCTCTAGTGCATAGGATAATTGTTCTTGCAAATTTCTAATAAATATTTCAAGCATAACTCGAGGAGGTAAAGGATATCTTAAGAATCCAACTAGACTTCTCCAACAAGATAGAAATTCTAAAAAAATATCTTTTTTACCTTGTTTTAAATTATAAACATCTTTCATAGTCACATTCTTCTCAACATAAGCCCTAAATTGTTGAACAAAAAATTATGTTGTTTCTTCAAAATTCCTCAAATAATAATTAGCTAATCGATAGTACCATTCCAATGCCATGCCACCAAGAATTTTAGGAATGTTTTTAGTAACATGTCATCATATATGAGATCATGGCATGCTATTCTAAATTATTTTAAATGCTCTATTGGATCTTCTATCCCTTTATATATATATATATATATATATATATATATATATATATATATATATATATATATATATATATATATATATATATATATATATATATATATATAATAATATAACTAGCATAGAAAAGTGCTTAGGATAAGGTCTAGTAGACACAATAGGATCCAATGGTTGATTGCACATCTCTTTATAATTATAAGTGAAACTAGAATTTTGAATCGTCTCCACTTTTGAAACTATTTGTTTTACCATATTTGTCAAGGTTTGCACCTCTGGATCATTTCTATGCAATGCCCCCATATTCTCTAAATGAGGTTTTTGAAGGGATACTTGGCCTATTTGTAAGTATTTATACAGTTGTGATATGCGGTATCTTTCTAGGGAGGATAATTAATAATTAGAGGAACATAAGAAAAATTGTTGAAATAAGTGGATTGAGGAGGAAATTGAATACAATTTTGAGTGACACTGCTAGTTGGAGGATCTTGTGGATTCACTCCAACATCAGTGGTTATAGTAGTGCCATAAGTTTGATGATGGACTAGATTACCAAGATTCAAATATTCACTCAAGGAGTTATTACGAACATCTCGAGGAGGGACAATTTTATGTTGAGATGTTCTAACATCCTCGAGTAAGGCTTCCTCTTCTAGAGCTATATCCAAGGTATGCTTGTGATACTTGTAAAAGTTCCATATAGGTTCAAAATATTAAAATGTAAGGCTCCCATTGAGTCCCCTAATAGGATCAAGGCTATTATATATCTCTTCATTTTCCTCTATATTATTATTTTCTCTATCAACCTGATCATTTTCTTAGAAAATATCATCAAGCCTTAAAAGCCTTTGCCCATTCCCAAGGTTGGAAGCCATTAGGAAAGGAAAGAAGGGTATATTGGAAAGGAAGAAGACCAACAAAAATAAGTAAAGTATTTTAAGATAGTTGTTAAATGTTTTCTAATCCAAACAAATAGAATTAGTGATCTTTTTTAGAGTTTTCAAAAGAAAATGAGGTGTTCACGTTAGATTCACCAAAGAATGTAGAGGGGGAAAACTACCCTACCATGTACGATTCTCAACTGGATCCACAAGTAAGCCAAGGTGACCATGGGGGTTTGTTTTTCTCTACACCTCAATGTAAAAATGGGGTAAGGGTTCACCAGGAATGGTTTTAGGACTCGCTCCAAGTTCAAGGTTTTAAGAATGTTTGATGTATTCAGTTAAAGACAATCACCTATGTTTGGTGTTTCTAGATCTAAGTTATAAAAGATACATGACAATGTAGAAATATAGAATGCAATAAAACAAGATCTAACCCTAGAATTATTATTTGTTTGAATGATTTCTAACCTAGGGTTAAAAATGAAATCCTTTGAGCAATGGTTCAAGAGAAATTGCAAAAAATAATTTTAAACCCTAAGTACACATATATGTTTTTTATTTGCAAATGCCTAGAAATTAATTAAATATCTTCCTTTTTATATATAAAATCTAGGGTTTTAAAAAAATTAACAAACAACCTAAATATTAACTAGGGCACTTATCTTATCCGTTTATTGATCCAAGCTTTTATCTTTTATCCAGCAGTATCCAGTGATCTCTATTCCTAAAAAATAACTTAGCAAACACTTGAAAAATATGTTTAGCATTAGGAGGCCTACTTAGGAAAAATTATAGCAATGCACTAAGGCATAGTAGTCAATCCCCCTAGGTCCTTTTAGCTGACCTTTGAAAACAAAAGTAAAAGTTGACCTTTGGAAGATGAACATGCACAATGAAATGTAACAAAACATATTGATAAAACATAGCACATAATGCACTAATATGGCTTAAATGCAACATATAATATAGATATAAGGTTTTGGGGTAACAGGTTACCCCCAAACATGGTCTATGCAAAATCATACCCTACACGAAGCAATCACAATTTCATAGATAAGAAAAATTGCACCCCTAAATAATCAGGCACGATTTTGCAGGGGCGAGGAAGAAACTCTAGAAAATTTAAATTAACAGATGCATAATAAAAACCTAATTAAATGCAGATGTAGATAAGTGAAAACACCTCACATATAGTGCAAATATAGGTAGAAGGGCTAAGACCTCCAAATAGTCAATCTCTCCTTAGGGTTTCAACACTTGTCCACCAATATCCATTGCACACAATCCAATGTAGCAGAGAACAAATCTTCAATAGATTATATTTCACACTTGCAAGTTAGCTTGCTTGTAGAAGAGAAAATAGATCGCTTAGAGAGAACTTAAAAATGATTTAAAGAAATAATTTACATATAATCACTTGGAAACTTGGTTATTGGGTTCTACAAAAAAATACTTCAAACTCTATTTTTTAGTGGATTTGAAAGAAGAATGAGCGGGAAAACCAAGACAAGCTAATGTAAAATAAATTCAACTTTAAAATTTAGGGTTTTATTAATATAAAACCTTAGAAATGTGAAATCAGACCCTATAATGACCGATCATGATTTTGCAATAGCTAGAAAACCTTAGGAATGCAAAATCATGTCCCTCAAAAGTGGACTGCAATTTCATAATAGCAAGACCCCTGTGTAGTTTTAATGCACTTTGGAGGACCAAACAAAGTCAAAATAGGATAAATCATATACCGTTGGAAAGCTATTTTCAAGATTAATATAGTGATATAATATTCAATGGGAAAGAAGAATATCTAGTAGGGGAAATTTTATTTCAAAGATGACCCTACTTTCCCAAGATGAAAGCAAGGGATATAGGGAAAATGACTCACCTTAGTGGGTCAATTTTATGTGTCTACAGACCTCCCATTTTAAAATTGAGATGCAATTTTTCATATACAATTTTTCCATAAAATTTTAGAAACACTTTTGAGATGAATTTTTTATTAAGGATTTTATAGCAAAGCTTTGCTCTTTTCTCTCTACAAGCTCTTAGGCCCCCTTTTATAGGTACTTTTTCATCATCAAGCATGTTAAGAAACTGCATGTATAAGTGTCATTGTCATGGTATAATGGGAATTCTCTTACTATGCTTCTTATAATAGGAGGTTTATAAAGTTTCTACTAAGATTAATATTCTAATTTATCATGCCTTCTTGTACTACTTGACCTTTTTTTTCACATGATTCTTGCCTCATCCAATTTTGTTTTGGTATCATATTATGTATTGAAATTGTTGAATCCACTTTATTCTTCTTACAATATTTATAGGTATCAATCAGACCTCTCATTTGCATATTTGGACCAACACTTTTTAGATTTAATATTAATTTCATCCCTATAATCATACCCCAAAAATTCATTACTAGTAGGACTAGCAAGCTATGAATTTGTTTAAACTACTCTTTGTCTATTTTTTTGGATATTTTTTTATTTTCTCATATTCTTTGGCATATACTTAATCCTTGATCATATTCTTTGGAATACAAATCAATTTTGTAAAAAAAATAGGGGGTTTGATTGTAGGTAAGAAATTTCATAACTTTCCCAAGCATCATAACAAACCCCCTAAACCTAACTCTATTATTTTTTTTTTAGCATTTTTCTACAAGTTCACAAGTCATTAGACAAGTTTGTTGGTCATAGGCATCAAACCTAGTTGCAGAGCTTAAATTTTGTAGTTGTAGATTTCAAGTACCTAATTTTAATTTTATTTCTAGTATAACTTTATAAATCATTGCTTGATCTCTATCATAGTTAGAATAGTACATTAAAATGGGTTAATAAAGGAACTTAGTTTCTTTGTTTTTGTTTTTTTTTTTTTTGCATTATAGGCATTGGATTTTAGAAGGCATTTAGTTTACATCTCTATGCTAAATTGTGTTTTATACATTGATCTATTGAACCCTTTCTATAATACAAAAGCTTCTTTCAAGTTTTTCTACAAAAATCCTACTTAATTACCTACAAAAGAGCATATAGGATAGTTATATTTGTTGCATACGTGTTTTCATTTGCATTGCATTTTACATCATTTCCATTAAGTATATTTTCTTTTACCTCTTAATCTTAGGTGACTTATTGAATCAACACACTAAACCATAGTATAGTAAGTATTTAAAGTACACTTGGTGAACCCTAACTTCCTCCAAATAAAATTCCAATAAAAACAAGGTTTAGGCATGAATTTTCATCTAAGTGTGAACTCATGAGCTTGAGGGCTAGTGTCTCTAAATCTTAGTTTACACTACCTTTTGTTTCTATAACCAACATGTATATTTTTTATCAATCCTATTTTCATTTTCCTTATGAACCATTAAATAATATGAGCTTTGATATTGCAAGTATGTTAATTCCAAAACTCCTTGATAATACATATGGGCAATATGATGGACTCATATCATTGAAAGCAATCTCTCTCTTTCCTTTTTTCTCTTCTAGTTTCCACTACTTTTTTCAGACCTTCAACCCCTAGGAAGACATAATATTGTTGGCTCATTTCCTTCTAATTCCATAATGCCTTATCTATATACTCGATAAAGAAGCAAATTATGTTATGTGCACTTCAAAAAGGCTCCTAAAGGGACTCACACCCCACTTCATATAACTAGTCAATCCATACTCATCAAGATCTCTTCCATTTTTTTATCAATGGGCTAAGTTATGTATGACATAGTCCATGGTGCTAATTGCCCTATCACAACATATTTAATACCCTCTTCTCTTTTGGGTTCAACTTACAAACATGCATGTACTAAAGAAAAATATAATCTCTCTACTTCAATTTATAAGAAATAATCAATTCTTAGCGTAATTTCAAGGAAAAAACTTGGTTATTAGCATCCTTTCATGGAACAAAATCAATTCTTAGCATCCTTTCATGGATCACACTTAGTTCTTTGTGTCCTTTCATAGACCACACTTAGTTCTTAGCATCTTTGTATGGACAACACTTAGTTATTAGATTCCTTTTATAGACCACACTCAGTTCTTAGCATCCTTCCATGGACCCCTCTCAAACACATGCATTCACATAAGATACCCTATCATGGACCCATATGCACTTGTTTCAAGTATCCTATCATCAATCCATAAGCATTTACATCAAGTGTCCATAAATTTTTAATTAATAATATATTCACTTATTTATGTATCTTGTCTCACTCTTAATGATCCCTTTTCCCTCATTTGAACTCATGAATTATGCAATAAATAAACTAATACCAAAATAATTCACTAAAAATACCTTAGTATAAAAAATCTAATCTTTCAGAACTAGCATATTATTTCTTAATTAGACTCATATCACTTAAAGCATCATGCACCTTATTTCAAGACCAATTTACAGAATTTTGTTTTGCATGATAGAAATTCTCATCTAGTCATCCTATGCATAAATACATTAAAATTACCAAGTTTCCACAAAATCATACTACCATCACTCACAAAAATTCCTTTTATCAAATAAATTATCATCTCACCAACAATGCTCAATTTTACAACAATTGTATATTTCTTTAAAAACGTTCTCATAAACAATTTGTTGTCATAAAACAAAATACGCCAAAAATATTATATTATCACAAAATCATATAATTCACATTCAGACATATTTCCTACATCACCTAAATTATATATTATTATAAAATATATGCACTCTATCTAGTTATTTTTTACTTTTTTTATATCCCAATTATTACTCTTAAATTATCCCCAACATAAATTTATTAAAAATATTATAGAATTGCACATTCATGAAATTCATCCTTAGATATAATTCTCTCATCCTATACCTATCAATCACAATGTAACTCTAGAATATCTATTTATTTTATGTTTTTATCACATAAAATTAATTAGCATCACACACCAGCATCAGTAACTCAAGATATATCCAATCATAAAAATGGATATCTATCTATCACCAAAACTCTTCATATACATCAATACATAAATTAGTGTACCACAACCACAAAATCAGTACACTCAACTATCAAATACATATATTAGGCTAGTATGCCCCATAAGAAAAATTGGCACAACTAGCCATATACAATTCAAAACTAAATCCAATCAACTCTAAGAGCTAGTATCTCCTATCCCTCCTCCTCTAGATGGTGATTGTGACCTTTATGGTATGGGAAACCCAATTGACTATGACATTGACCTCGTACTAGAGTGAGATCATGATAGACTCTATCTACCTTGCATATAGATGATCTATCTAATGGTTCTAAAAAGTTTTAAACCATAGCATCATGACTTTACTCTTCTCTTACAACTTCCTATACCTGGGCATTATCCCTCTCTCTATAGTTAGGTACCTCTCCTACTATATAGTCTAGTCTATTTCCCTCTACATATCTCTAATGTCACTACTACCACCCAACACTATAAAGTGTCCCTATCAACTATCATTCCAACATCCTACCTTATATTACTATATAGTAATACCCAACAACTAAATCTAAGCATTATATCTCTTTAAATACACTTGTTCCACCTTTACTCTTAATCCATCTAATTGCCTCACTTGATTGACCTATAGATTTTCTCTCTCTGATTGCATTCAATCTAGCTATTCTTGTAACTCACCTACCTTATAATGATGGACCTACTTCTCTACTACTTGTATCATTTTTATGATCATAATTTGAGCCTCTAAGTCCCTAATCCTCTATAGCATAGATAATATCTCTATAGCTCTTGTGTCACACAAGTTATTTCTTCACCCTATACCTATTGTTTCTCCTATATATAGAGGAATCACCTCAAGAGGATCCATAACTAGTGGCCTATAAAACACTATGTTTGATGTTGCCTCAACCCCCTACCTCTTGTGTCTCCTCTGCTACACCTCCCTAAAGCTCCTGTAATAAGTTGCATAGATTTGACTCTACACTTGGGATCCCCTCTTTGCTAAAATTCATATAGGTCAAATCTAATTGTACCATCAAAGGTATCCTATTTTAACTCCACCATCATAAAAATGTAGCAATGGCATTACCACATCATCTATGTTGTCCTCCTTAAAACTCCTTAGTTCTAGTCAACCTCCTTCTCCTATCTTCCTGACTACTCATTATACCAAAAATTACCCATATTGGGCACTACTTACACCTCCCCAAACTATTATTGCACATGATTATATCCATGGATATCCCATCCCCATGAGGTATTCCCAACCATCTAATCCTTTGAACCTATTCCAAATTAAATATGTTATTATTCCACCCTATGTGGTGATGACACAACCTCCATATAATCCACATGGAATGTATATCATCTATTACTTGTCATAATCATGGTAGTTACCCCCTATAAGATCTAAATTCTTGATCTAGATCATGGGGATCTCTACATCATCAACTAACACAAATAATCATAGTGGGAATTGCACAATAATGTACTTCCAACACCAAACTAGAAGCAATGAGTAGTAAACCAAGCCCTTTTCCTACCTCTATATGACTTTGTATAATGTATTATAGATTTATGAAAGTATAACAAGAGCCTACGAAAACCTCATTTGTCAGTCATCTATTCATATGTCCATCTCATCCTCACTCCAATGTATCACCCTCCTACTCATATGTCCTGTATCTAGGCCCAATGTCACTGCACAAAGGATGGTTGTTAACCTATCAACCCACCCTAGAAAGTAGTTAAAATCAAACCCCCTAGTCACCATATGAAATATGGGTTCTACCATTAATAGTTACATAGACCCACCTATCTAGGCTAGTGTACACTTGCATATCCTAAATGGAAACCAATAAGATATACCACACATTCTCCAATGTGATAGTCATCTCTCTTATAGGCCATCAAAATATGTTTGAATCTAGGTGCCAATGCAATCAATAAAGCTTAATTGAACTTGATATTAGACATAAATACTAAGTGTTCTAGCCAATAATGTCTATATATGCTATTTTATATGGTGTCACAAACTCTAATATTGTATCTAAAATTTTTGGCCATCACTTGCAACACACCAACACCTTCAACTGAAACCAAACCCATCTACCAGCTCCATAAAACTATCTAAAAAAAACTCTAAAATTTCTTAATTATTTATGAAATTGCCACAACAAAATCACCATAGGCCCTAGAAAAACTACCTCATCTCAAAAAAATCACCACATATTGATATTTTATAAAATCAAATGATTATTGAAATCATCCATTGCATACAAAATCACACTTGATGAAATCATCAAGTGCCTACAAAATCACCTCAACTATATAAATTTGAAATTTTAACTACTAAAAGTAAAATTTTGAATTTATTGGAGCATACTTGTGCTCTAATGACTCCTATTATTGTCTCTCAAATTGTGTCTACATGATTTTTGGGTCATCCTTATTGAGCCATCAAATATATTGAGCAAATCCACCATGTAGAGCTCTAAATCACTATCAAAAATGGTAAAAATTTATTATTATTTTACTCCCCTTTATCATTTTATACCACCCTCAATACTTCTCCATTTTTTTTCCTCTTTTTGCTCCATTTGAAGAACACAAGCTTATACTGAGAGGGGGGTGAACAGTATAGCACCCACTTTTTACTTTCTTTCCAAACCAATATCAATTAATGTCCTTAATTGCAATAACCAAATATAGCAGTGTGCATTAATAACTCAGATAGCAATAGTAAGCAAGAGCACAAGTCACCACACACAATTGAGACACAAGATTTAACGTGGTTCCCCCAATGTGGGGTACTCCACAAGATAATCTCCTTATAATATTTCACACAAAAATAAGGATCCTTATCCAATACAATGATTACTTTGATCTGCTCAAAGCTAGGCAATACACTGATCTGCTTAGGTAGGCAATCCACTGATCTGCTCAGCTAGGCAACACACTGATCTGCTTAGGTAGGCAATCCACTGATCTGCTCAGCTAGGCAACACACTGATCTACTCAGGTAGGCAATCCACTGATCTACTCAACTAGGCAACACATTGATCTACTCAAGTAGGCAATCCATTGATCTACTTAGCTAGGCACTCCACAAATCTTCTCAACAAGCTCACATAGAACTTGTCCAAATATGCTCAACAAGCTCACATAGAACTTGTCCAAATATGCTCAACAAGCTCACACAAAACTTGTCCAAATCTGCTCAACAAGCTCACACAGAACTTGTCCAAATATTCTCAACAAGCTCACACAGAACTTGTCCAAATCTTCTCAACAAGCTCACACAGAACTTGTCCAAAACTGCTCACAAATCTATCCCAAAACTATCCACAAATCTATCCAGAAATCTATCCCAAAGGCCTTCTCAAAGGCTCAATCAATCATACTCAAGTAGTACTCAAATCTCATCCACAAATCTATGAAGGCAAGGCTCAAAGATGAACTCAATAATGAATGGCAATGCACTCTACAATGGATGACAACAATGATCCACAATGATCTCAACTCAAATCAATCTCAACAACATACCAACCACTCAACTCAAGTCTCATAGAAGCATAAAGAGAATTGTTAGAGACTCAATATGTTCTATCCTCAAATCTCAATCTCAACTCAAATCAGAATTATGGAATAGTTTGTTTCATGGAACTTGAACAATCACTTCACACAATCACTTGACTAGGCTCAATCAACTCAACTCAACCAATCACCACAAGGGACAACTCTTTCTCAAAAAACCCTAGTCCAAGCATGTATCAACCAACTCAAATGTTTCCAACAATGCTCAACCACAAATCTCACATAACAATGATACTCATGTTCTTTTCAAGCTCAAGTTCTTTGCATAACCAATGGGCTTCAACAACTATGCTTATAAAACAAGGTTTAAACACAACTCACAAACCAGAAAACCTTGAAGCATTCAACCAACCACTTTCGAAAAGGAAACCACAATCAATCCTTTTCTCTCCAATGATATTTCAGAAATCAACCACCATAAACAAACAATAGGAGAATGTGCCCATACCTTTTATGAAGATGAAGAAACCCCTTTGGAAATCTGCCACACTCAACACACTTTGAAAAAGAACAAAACAACCTTCACTTTGAACCCCTTTACAAAAATAGAAATATCTCTTTACATACACCTTATTTCTCCATCTAATCAAGTTAATCAAATAGCCCTCGAAATAAGCTTTCCAACGATATATAATATGGTATACTTCTAAAAGAGGAAAACACCAAAAATTTCTCTTTTTCTAAAAGTGCATTTCAACCCTTATATCTTGCCTTCCAAGTAAATAAAAATTTAATCAAACATTATTCCCTTAGCATCACCTTATTCCTCCAACATTAGGCAATAATAAAAAATATTCAATAAAATGTTTACTTACCTCTTAGAGGGAATCGAACCCTCGTCACTGCCCACTCAACACCACAACCGTGGCGCCAAAGACCACGTGAGCTATCTGCTCACATAGGACAGAGAGCAAAAATGCTCCCTATATTTCGCTGCCCTTGCTCATGCCAAAAACGTGCGCCAAATGCTCTTCTTCCACACTCTACGAAAATCGAACCCGGTGGGAATCGAACGCATGCCCTATCGCAACCAAAAACTCCATGCTTCCCAAGCTCACCGTTGGACCACGCTGTCACATCGAAGGATTTTGGGGCTTCCACTTTTTGTTCTCTTCGTTCGATACTTAGACTTTTGAATCGAAAGCCTTTGCATATATATATGCAACCTTCCTTTAATTTCACATACGTTGGCACCTTTAATTATTAATTTCCTTTTGATGGCGCATGGTTTTTATGACGTCGGCGATGACTTTAATTTTAATTTTAAAATTTAAATTTAAATTTTAAATAATTAAAATTTAAACTAAATATTTAAAATTAAATATCTCCATCACCGGGGCACCTTTTTCGATGAAACGAAAAGCCAACCTGGGTTTTAAGAAAAACCCATTTCAAATCTGCCATCCATGGTTTTAAATAAAACCTTTTATTTTGCCTGCCTTGGTTTTCACAAAAACCCTGTATATATCCATGCTTTCCAAAATATCATAAATGCTTATTTATGAAATACTTTGGCCACCAAAACTCAATGTGATCCATGTGACATCAATGACAACATAAAATACCTCAAATTTCCAACAATCTCCCCCTTTGTCATTGATGGCAACACCTCTAATGCAAATCACCACAATCACTACAAAAACCATCTATGAGAATCAAAGTTGCTCCCCCTGACTCAATACTCTCTTTGGAGGTTGCTCTCCCTAACTCAATGCTCTCTTTGGAGGCTGCTCCCCCTAACTCAAATCTCTCCCCCTTACTCAAATCTCTCCCCCTTTGACATCAATGGCAAAAAGGGACACCTATGGGGCTAAAATATATGACTCTTAAGCTTAGCCCCCTCACCACCTTCTCTCTTGAGGTGATTAATTTTGGGGTGGGAGTACTTTTACTCCCAATTGTTCTCTCAAATGCTCAAACGTTTCTCTTGGTAATGGTTTTGTAAATATGTCTGCAATCTGATCTTTTGTAGGAACATATTCCAATCTTACTTGTTGCTCTGTAACCTGTTCTCTTAAAAAGTGATACTTGATTGGAATGTGCTTTGTTCTGGCATGCATTACTGGATTCTTCGAGATACTTATAGCACTAGTATTATCACACATAATAGGAATGGGATGATCATGTTCTATGCTGAAATATTTGAGAGTCTGTTTCATCCATAATACCTATGAACAACATGTTGTTGCTGCAATATATTCTACCTCTGTTGTGGAAAGTGACACTGATGGTTGTTTCTTACTTAGCCAAGAAACTAAGCAATCACCAAGAAAGAATGCTCCTCCACTTGTGCTTTTTCTATCATCAATGTTTCCTGCCCAATCTGCATCTGTGTATGTTGTGAGAGTAAACTTACTGCTTCTAGGATACCATAGACCATACTCCATTGTTCCTTTGAGATATCTGAGTATTCTTTTCACTGTTGTCACATGTGATTCTTTTGGAGCTGCTTGAAATATTCCCACTAAACCAACTTCCTGTATTATATCTGGTCTTGTAGCTGTAACATATAACAAGCTACCAATCATAGATCTGTATAGTGTTTGATTTGCATCAGGAGATTCATCATATTTGCTTAATTTACACCCTGTAACCATTGGAGTACTAACTGGCTTACTATCTTCCATTTTGAATTTCTTCAACATCTCCTTTATATACTTTGTTTGTGAAAGAAATATCCCTTTTTCTAATTGTGAAATCTGTAATCCGAGGAAAAAGGTTAATTCACCAAGCATAGACATTTCAAACTCATTAGTCATGTTTCTTGCAAATTCTTGACACATTCTGTCATTGCTACCCCCAAAAATAATATCATCCACATAAACTTCCACAATCATCAAATCATTTCCCTTATTTTTAATATACAGATTGCTATCAACTGTTCCCTTTCTGAAACCTTGCTCTCGAAGATATTTATCCAGTCTTGAATACCATGCTCTAGGAGCTTGCTTTAAGCCATAAAGAGCCTTTTTCAATCTACACACATAATCTGGCTTATCTGCTTGATTAAACCCATCTGGTTGTTCAATGTAAACTTCTTCTTCTAAATGACCATTCAGAAAAGCTGATTTGACATCCATATGATATACTTTGAAATTCCTGTAGCTTGAAAGTGCCAAAAACATCCGTATAGCTTCCAATATTGCAACTGGTGCAAAGGTCTCATCAAAATCAATTCCTTCTACTTGTGCATACCCTTTACACACCAATCTTGCCTTGTTTTTGATGACTTGACCATCTTCATTTAGTTTGTTCCTGTAGACCCATTTAGTACCAATTACATTTTTTCCTTTTGGTCTTGGAACTAATTCCCAAGTCTTACTTTTTTCAATCTGATCTAGTTCTTCCTTCATTGCTTTAATCCAACATTCATCATTTTTTGCCTCTCTGAAATCCTTTGGTTCTATCTTGGATAGTAGTGAAACATTTGCTTGTTCTGTTGAGCCTATGATTCCTCTTCTTGTTCGTCTTACATCAGGGCTGCCAATGATCAAGTCCTCTGGATGATTTTTCTGAATATATCTTGATGTAGTTTTGGAAGGTATATTCTGCAAATCTTCTTCATCTGAATCTTCACCCATTTCTTCCTGACAACTTTCTTCTTCTTCAAGAATATCTTCCTGAGATGGCTCATTTATTCCTGTTCTTTCATCAACTCTGACATTTATACTTTCCACCATGGTATGTGTTCTTTTATTGTAGCATCTGTAGGCCTTACTCTTTGTAGAGTATCCAAGAAAAATACCTTCATCGCATCTAGGATCAAACTTGCCCAAGTCCTTATCCTCTCTTCTGATATAACACTTACTTCCAAAAATTTTGAAGTAGTTTACCGTGGGAGATCTTCCTTTCCAAAACTCATATGGAGTCTTATGTTGCTTTGTTCTAACTTGAGCTCTATTCATAACATAGACTATTGTACTGATTGCTTCCTTCCAAAACCCATATGAGATTCTTGATTCATTTAGCATTGCTCTGGCCATATTCTCAAGAGTTCTATTCTTTCTTTCTACTACTCCATTTTGTTGTGGAGTCCTGGCTATTGAATATTCTTTTTTGATTCCATGTTCTGCACAAAACTCAATGAATTCTGTAGAGATGAATTCCCCTCCTCTATCTGATCGCAAACACTTGATCTTCTTTCCTGTTTCATTTTCTACCATTTCTTTGAACACTTTGAAATGCTCAAATGCCTCTGATTTCTCTTTCAAAAAAACAACCCAAGTCATTCTAGAATAATCATCTATGAACAACATGAAGTAACTTTCACCTTGTAGACTTTTGGTTCTCATAGGACCACATAAATCAGTATGAATCAATTCTAATACCTTGGAAGAGGAATATTCTTTTGCCTTGAAACTTGATCTTGTCTGCTTTCCATACTGACACTGTGCACAAATTGTATTTGAAGGTCTTTTTATCTTTGGTAGATCTCTGACAATTTGTTTGTTGCTTATCCTTACTATGTTATCGAAGTTCAAGTGACACAACCTTTTATGCCATAACCAACTTTCTTCTTCTTGAGATAGAAGACATTTTTCCTTTTTTATTTCACTGAGCATGTAGAGATTGTTATTGGTTCTTTCTGCATTTGCAACAAGCTTCCCTATTTTTGTTTCCCTGATTTTGCATCCTGTAGAGGAAAAAGTAACTGTGTACCCTCGATCACAAAGCTGACTTACACTCAGTAGATTGTGTTTTAGACCCTCAACATAGAGTACACCCTGTGTAGTAGTCTTTCCATCATCCAAACTTAAAGTTCCTCTCCCTTTGATTTTAGCTGAAGCATTATCACCAAATCTCACAGATCCACTGTTGTTCCCTTTTAAAGAAATGAACTTATCCTTATACCCAGTCATATGACTAGAGCACCCACTGTCAATATACCATTTGTCCATCCTGTAACCCAGTAGAATCTACCCTCAAGTTGTTAACAAGCTCACACAAAACTTGTCCAAATCTGCTCAACAAGCTCACAAAGAACTTGTCCAAATATGCTCAACAAGCTCACACAGGACTTGTCCAAAACTGCTCACAAATATTTTCCAAAACTATCCACAAATATATCTAGAAATCTATCCCAAAGGCCTTCTCAAAGGCTCAATCAATCATGCTCAAGTAGTACTCAAATCTCATCCACAAAACTATCAAGGCAAGGCTCAATGATGAACTCAATAATGAATGGCAATGCACTCTACAATGGATGACAACATTGATCCACAATGATCTCAACTCAAATCAATCTCAACTCAACTCAAGTCTTATAGAACCATAAAGAGAATTGTTAGAGACTCAATATGTTCTAAACTCAATCTCAACTCAAATCAGAATTATGGAATAGTTTGTTTCATGGAACTTGAACAATCACTTCACACATCACTTGACTAGGTTCAATCAACTCAACTCAACCAATCACCATAAGGGACAACTCTTTCTCACAAAACCCTAGTCCAAGCATGTATCGACCAACTCAAATATTTCCAACAATGCTCAACCACAAATCTCACATAACAATGATACTCATGTTATTTTCTAACTCAAGTTATTTTCATAACCAATGGGCTTCAACAACTATGCTTATAAAACAAGGTTTAAACACAACTCACAAACCAAAAAACCTTGAAGCATTCAACCAACCACTTTTGAAAAGGAAACTACAATCAATCCTTTTCTCTCCAATGATATTTTAGAAATCAACCACCATAAACAAAACAATAGGAGAATGTGCCCATACCTTTTATGAAGATGAAGAAACCCCTTTGGAAATCTGCCACACTCAACACACTTTGAAAAAGAACAAAACAACCTTCACTTTGAACCCCTTTACAAAAACAAAAATATCTCTTTACATACACCTTATTTCTCCATCTAATCAAGTTAATCAAATAGCCCTCGAAATAAGATTTCCAACGATATATAATATGGTATACTTCTAAAAGAGGAAAACACCAAAAATTTCTTTTTTTCTAAAAGTGCATTTCAACCCTTATATCTTGCCTTCCAAGTAAATAAAAATTTAATCAAACATTATTCCCTTAGCATCACCTTATTCCTCCAACATTAGGAAATAATAAAAAAATATTCAATAAAATTTTTACTTGCCTCTTAGAGGGAATCAAACCCTCATCATTGCCCACTCAACACCACAACCGTGACATAAAAGTCCACGTGAGCTATCTGCTCACATAGGATAGAGAGCAAAAATGCTCCCTATATTTCGCTGCCCTTGCTCATGCCAAAAATATGCGCCAAATGCTCTTCTTCCACACTCTATGAAAATCAAACCCGGTGGGAATCGAATGCATGCCCTATTGCAACTAAAAAATCCATGCTTCCCAAGCTCATCGTTGGACCATGTTGTCACATCGAAGGATTTTGGGGCTTCCACTTTTTTTTCTCTTCGTACGATACTAAGACTTTTGAATTGAAAGCCTTTGCATATATATATATATGCAACCTTCCTTTAATTTCACATACGTCAACACCTTTAATTATTAATTTCCTTTTTATGGCGCGTGGTTTTTATGATATCAACACCTTTAATTATTAATTTCCTTTTTATGGCGCGTGGTTTTTATGATGTCAGCGATGAATTTAATTTTAATTTTAAAATTTTAATTTTAATTTTAAATAATTAAAATTTAAACTAAATATTTAAAATTAAATATCTCCATCACCGGGGCACCTTTTTCGATGGAAAAAAAATCCAACCTGGGTTTTATGAAAAACCGATTTCAAATCTACCATCCATGGTTTTAAATAAAATATTTTATTTTTCTCATCTTGGTTTTCACAAAAACCCTGTATATATCCATGCTTTCCAAAATATCATAAATGCTTATTTATGAAATACTTTGGTCACCAAAACTCAATGTGATCCATGTGACATCAATGATCCATGTGGCATCAATGACAACATAAAATACCTCAAATTTCCAACACCATTTTCACCCCAACCTATTTAATTTTCCTTGAGAACATGAATTTTCCCTTTGAAACTTGAAGGGGCACCTTGGCTAGGGGTATTAAGTATAATTAATGTTGCTCAAATGCAATAAATTCTACCTAAAAAAAACAATTCTTCAAACTGATCATAAGTAAAACATTTTTCTATTATATCCTCTTTATTAGTACATTAATCAATAGAAACTATATTTTCTCAAAGTTAGATCCAGATAATGCATGTGCTCTCCCTAAGTGCAACTATAAACTAGAATATCATCAAAGACCAAAATTAACTTGTGTAGGTAATGGTAAAAGATATTTTTCATAAGATTGAAAATTCAAAGGGATATTAGTTAGGCCAAAAGGCATGACCAAAATTTTATAATGACCTTCATGGGTCTTAAATGTTGTTTTTGGGATGTCTTCTTCTTTGATCCATATCTGATGGTATCTAGATCAAACATCTAACTTGGAGAAAAATTTAGCCCCATATAACTCATCAAGTAACTCATCAATCACCAAAATAGGAAATTTATCCTTGATGATGATTTTATTGAGTTCATGAAATTCTATACATAGCCACCATGACCCATCCTTTTTTCATACTAATAGCATTGGTGAAGAGTAGGAACTAACACTTGGTCAAATTACCCCTATTTTTAATATATATATATATATATATATATATATATATATATATATATATATATATATATATATATATATATATATTTCTACACATGCATATCTATAGGGTCAAATTTTAGGTGGAAATATCCCTAGTACAAGTTGTATTTCATTATCATGGGATCACCATGGAGGTATCCCCTTGGGTTTCAAAAAGATAAAATCATGTTTAATTAAAAGTGTTTGTAAATCAATTTACTATTTAGGACCTTTAGTATCTTGCCTAGATTGTAAACAATTGTACCACTACCTCATGTGAGGATTTTTTATAGTTTCTCAATTTTTTTGAGCTAATCATTTGAGTGGATCTTGCAAGTGAGACATGAAGAGTATACTATTTCCCATTCTAGGTGAAATGCATCCATAGTTTAGAAAAATTCCATATTACTATTTCCAAAGTGTGAAATCATTATGCACCTAAAACAACATTCCATCCCCCCAAGGGAAGATTGAACATATCATTTTTGAGTTCATATTCCTTGATCTTCAACTTTACATTATGACATATCCCTTTATAAGGTAAAATTTCTCCATTGGCTATCATGACTTTGAAAAAATTATAGGAATGTATGTAATAATTTTCTCGCTTAGCTACTCATTGATCAGTAAAGTTACTATTGATGGAAAATCTTGTGCCTAACGAGAAGGTAATGTTTTAGAAAGACCTGATGTACCCACAGACCTGCACCAACATTGAACAACCATCGTAGCTAGGAGATTTGGGGTGGTCAATCTTCGAAGAAGGTCGGTTTCTTTGTAAAGTCCTAGCTAACTACCTAAAAATGAAGAGAGGAGGGGGTAGAAAAGAGATAAAAGGGAGGCCATAGTTAAAACTAACAAGGATGGCTATAGCTACATCAAGACATATGTACAATAATCAGACATCATAGAAAACACAAGTGAATTACCTAACATATTAGCCAACCTTACTCTTGCTTATGTTTTATCACCCTTAGATGCAAGTGAATTCTAGAACTAGTGAATGAAATACAAAAAATCTAGATAGCAGAATTATTGCATGCACATTAAACTAGCTTTAGTAGAAATAAAGTCACAACATTCACATACACATGTACAATAATCAGTTTGGAGACCAAATAGCAAAACACTTGTATTTACAAAATAGTGTAAGCTTTACACATGAGTTGTAATGGCTAAAGAGTTGCCATTTGGAATGGATAACATTCTAGTATTTATAGAAATTCTTACAATAAATTCAAACTAGAAGAATTAATGGTATTAGGTGGAGAGACGCTATTGAAATGGATAGAAACTCAACTAGTGCTCTGATCATTAGAAGAATGGTGGCTTTCTGTAAGGGGTTAGGTGCTTCTACATAAATTTGAGCCCTAGTTCATTCTACCTGTAGCACCCTAAAATTGGCGCAGTAAAACCTTAATAATTACAATTACTCTAGTAAATAATTCAAATTCAAATTTTAACCTCCAAAACCGCTCCCAAACCGCCGCTTAATCCGTTTCCTCATTTCTCGCGCCATTTTTAGAGTTTGTTTTGACCGTTTGACGATATCGTCGCCGATCAGACGATATCGCCTCAGATCGGACGATTTCGTCTGGGCTAGGACGTCCAGACGATCTTGTCCCAAAACTAATTTTTCACAATTAGCTTCTGTTCCAACGACGTCTCTAATCCGGGCAGAAGCGTGTCTGCGCCGTTAGAGACCCTCCCCATTGGAGATCTCCCAAATAGGGATGATCTCCAACCTCCTAACCTCCCTCCTAAGCCTATTTAATCCTAGGCCCTCCCCTTAGCATCCCCCTGGCTGAAATTCCCTGTAAATCGACCTTCACACGCATTAGAATACTCTGTATTACCATCTACATTTGTTGCATCCAAATTTTCTTGTAGGAACCTTGTCATTTTTCAGCCGGAGCAAGCTTACATCATCGCAGATGATCCTGTTCAGATCGGAGGCGATCCTGTCAAATCAGAGATGATTTCGACTGCAATCATCATTGGGGGCAATCAGTGCCCAGAGTTTGCATTTTCCTCTTTTCAATCTATTGTTTTATTCTGCAATTAGCTAGTTTATTTATTATTTTTTGCTATTCTGCATTTTGGAGTTCACCCATGTAGCTTTAAATGCATAATTAAGTCACCAATTGTCATTAAGTCATTGTAGTACACTCGTATTTTGTTTATTATCATCATTTTAATGTTATTCCTATTATTCTACATCATTGCCCTCTGTTAGAATAGTTGCATTTTCTGCATTTTGTGTCTACTTCTCTGATTGCAGGTCTCTGACGAATTCGTCTGACGAATTCGTCAAATCTCAGACGATCTTGTCTGATAGCAGACGATCCTATCAAATCAGAGGCGATCCTGACTGCTTCAAGAATCAGAATCTTCATCAGACATCCGGATCAGGTATGACTTTTTAATCTTGCTTACTTTCTCTATTTTCTGTCCTAATTTGTTCTTCTGTATTCATTTAATCTGCATCTTCATATAGAGCAATTTAGATTCATTTGGCCAAACCTAGGACTTGAATGTTTAAGGATAAAACTGAACACATAAAACACATTCCCAACCTAGGCGTGGAAAATGCCATTCAAACGTTTCCTGGTGAACCCACCATCCGTCAAAAAATCACCATAATACACCTCCCCCGAGAGGCGGGACCTTCGCAAGGCCTCTCAATCCGAGGTACCGCGCCATCCTTTTCACATCCCCCTTCGGGCACGGATCCTATAGCCTGAAGGTAAGGGTGTGAAAAATTTGGAGCGATACATTTTGGTGAACCCGACGTGAATAACATAGGCATCTTAAAACCTTTTGAAAAAAAAAACAAAAAAATATATATGTATACAAGAAAAAAAAAATACAACAAAATCATCATTTCAAGTTTGTATGTTTTAGATTCAATTCTAAATAGTAGATATTAAATATTACTTTTAGAAGTACTAAAGAAACCATGAGTTTTTACTCAAATCCATATGAGCCCATCAGTAATGTTGGAAGAATTCAGCTAAATACATTTGTTGATTATGACCAACCTCATCCCTATTCAACATCACCTCCATCACACTTTTCTCATTTTTCATCCTTAACCCAACAAGACAATCCCTTTTCCAATCCTCTTCATAACGATATTATCTATTCTCCCATATATCCATATTATGTCTATCAATCCACATATAATCCTCCTCCACCCTTTCAATATTCTTCTTTCAATACAACACATCCATTTCAACAAGAAAATACTTATTCTTCCAATTCTACCATGCACTCACCTCATACTTCGCAATCTTCCTATCATCATTCTACCCATAATAAAGAAAGTAGAGGTGAGAAACCATTAGGCCCTTTTATGACTGAATTCCTAAGGCACGTATCAAAAACCTCTCGAAAACCTTCATCACGTAAATTTACTAAGCTCAATCAACCAATGGATATAATTCTCAAGTATTTACTTGATACAAATAAGATTGAACTCCCTTCCATAAGACAACTTGATACCACAACAGATTGGTTTAAACCTGAGCTACATTGTGAATATCATAGAGTAGATGGACATATGACACAAAATTGTAAAGATTTAAGATGTGCAATTCAAGATTTGATTGATAAGGGTCTTTTTAATATAAAGGAATTACAATCTACAACTGATTATAAATCTCCAGTAAACAATCAAACTCCTACACAACAAATACCAATAATCAATCAAGACATGGGGATCTCCCAAGAACCCCTATTCAATTATCAACAACAAGAAACCAATCAAATATTGCATGTTAATGTGTCCCATCATGATGATATTACTAATATTGTAACAGAAACTACAAATGAGCAACCTCAAGTTCAATCAACTCAATCCGATATTCAAGATATGGATTCCTCATTTGACCAACCTTCAAAACTATCTTTGGCTCTAGAGAATGATCCAAAATGGAATGTAAGCATAGAAAGCTCATATTTAGAATCAAAATCTCAATCTGAAATCCACTTTGATAGCCAACAACAAGTGATTAATCCTCAAGCAAAGATATCCCTTTTAGAAGTATTACAAAGTTCTCATAAGGAAACTTTGTTCAAAATACCTAGCCAACAATTTGTTCCTCATCATATTTTCTCTAAGAACATAATTAATGGTGTAAACCCTCTTGAGGTTAACCATATTTCATTCTATGATGAGGAGATTCCTTCCTCTACTCCACAAGAAGACTCCTATCTTTACATTACAGGATCTAGTAAAGAAACACCTGTTAAAACTATCATGGTAGATAATGGCTCCTCTCTTAAATTATGCACTTATCAATTATTCCAAAAACTCAAATTAAAGGAAGAAGATCTTAATGAATCAAATGTTATTATAAAATCTTTTAACAATGAAATTCAAGAAGCTCAAGGTACTATAATTCTTCCCCTTAATATTGGATCCAAGATCCTGGATACTTTGTTTTATGTAGCATATTGCCCTTCACCTTACAACCTACTTCTCAGAAGTCCTTGGATTCATACGATGAGGGTTGTCCCTTCCACTCTTCACCAATGTTTGAAGTTTGAAATTGCAAATAAAATTGTTACCATACATGGTGACCCAACACCATTTGAAGAATATTTAATGGTTGAAACATCAAGTTCTATACATTCTCTATTATCACAATTATCTTCTATCCATCACTTTTCTTCATCCATATATGATCATCCTTGTTTACCAAATAACACCCATGCATATCTTTCACATATGCTCCCTCCATCTTATCAAGACTTGGAAGATAGTGATAAGAATGAAGAACCTTCTTATCCTTCTTACATTTTATTTTGTAACATGATCAATTTTACACATATAAAAGTCAAATCTTTTGCTACATTATTTTACATTATAACAAAGCTTTTGTTATCACTACCTTTTATTCATCACCTTTTGTTCTTACCTTCACCTCAACCAAATTATCCTTCAAAACCTCCTTTGATTTTGAAGCAACCTTAGACATGCTATACTCAAATAACCTTGTATAGTGTATATAGATCATCTTGTATATACCACCAATTTCAATTCATAAATTAAAATCAAAATACAAAAAAAACAAAATCCTCAAAATCTTCAAAAAAAATACTAATGCAACTAAGGACCTTAAAGGTAAATTTGAGCCCAACTGGCTTGGACCATACATTATCACCGCTAAATTTGAATCAGGAGCATACAAATTATCTACCTTAGATGGTAAAGAACTTAAAGAACCCATGAACATTTTGCATCTTAAACGTTACTATGTATAAATTTGGTCATTTCATCCTTGTATATATTTGTTTAAAATATTTCAAAATCACTATCTTGTATTTCTTTCAATTTATAAATTCAAAAACACCAAAAACATTCATAATCATCAAAATATTCAAAACTACTTGTTGTATTTATTTATGGCACTTGTTAATTCTTTCAAAAACAAAAAAATAATAATAAAAATAAAAAAACAGCAATATTCTTGACTCTTTCGAAACCAAAACAACATAAAGAAGAAAGAGAGAGTCAACATTCTCAAAACTTCTCAAAAAGTATTTATATATATCTTCTTACAAATGTTGCGGTTATATGTTTCAAATTATTTTGGATAAATTAGCATTTATTTGGAATCCCTCACTTTCACACTCACAAAAATAAATATCTTGATTTTTATCTGGCATGATTACTAATCTCTCTTATATCAAAGTCCACAAAATTCAATTAAATAAAGTTTGAGCATAGAGAATTGATCTTGTTATTTACTTAAACCAAGCACATCCTTTCACAATAAAATGATTATATTTGTAATTTCCATGCTTTGCTACATAGTAGAAGTGGTTTCTTGAGCGAAAAGTTTCCCCTGCTATCCTATCATGCACATGGTCTAGAATCTTTGAGAATTGGCAAAAGGACAAGCTCACCCCTACCCAGAATAAAAATCCCTTGCTCTACAACTAATCCGAGCAAGTATCCCTAGCATAGAACAAAAAGAAAAAGCAAAGTTCAAGAAAAAGAGAAAAAAGAAAAATGTTATTTTATATCATTACAACAATGTTTCAAGCATTATCTCAAAAATCAAGCAAAAATACAAAAGAAAAGCAAAAGCAAAAGCAATAAAATCCCTTTCCCTACCCTTTGAAAAGAAAAGAAGGGTTGATGAGCTTGAATCCCTGGAATTCTCAATTATTCGAAAACTGTGAGGTAAGCCCCATAACAGGTGGTTTGTGCCCAACCTGCTTGGCCTTGGGTAACTCCTAGCATGGCGATATGTCTGTCACATTAGCGACCTTCTTTTGTACAGACCTATGTCTGCTTATGGATTAGCTAGCTCTTGATAATCCGACTTACATAGTAGTCTAGTATGGTTATATGCATCTACATCATGGTTAATGAACACTTATTTGGTTCATTCAAATCACTTGTATCATATTATCTTGCTCAAAACTGGTAAATGAACATAGCAATTGCACACACATTTTGTATTTGAGAGATTTTGTGTATCATTATGATAAATCAAGATTGGAAATGAATTCACATATGCACATGGGATTCCTTATAAATCTAACTTTTGTCTTTAAGATACTTTGAAATATTTTTTGCAAATTGTTTGGAATAAATTCATTTTCTTCTTTAAAGTACAGTTGTTTAGTATAAAGACAACTACATACATAACACAAAAAAATCAAAATTTCTTTCAAAACCATACAATCAAAACACATATTGTCGACTTTCACGACGATGGTATAGTTCCAAAACCAAAATTGGAATTTTATGCCTAGCGCAAGTCCTCCTCTTCATATTTTCTGTTTATTAAAAAATCAACCATGCAATAAAACTATCTCTTTTTGGATTTCGTGATGATGGTATAAGTCTATACCTACATATTCTATGCCTAGCGCAAACCATTGTACCAATTTTTATTCCCCATTTATTTGAAAATCATGAAAACCATATGACTTAAATCATTATGTTATACAATTATGCTTTACAAACAAACAAACATTATCACTATTTCATGTCATTATGTCAACCTTCAATTTTGCAATGATGGTATAATTCCTAGGGAATTATCCAAAAATTTTATCACACTTAGGAATTTATGCCTAGCAAAAATCATTTTAACATTATTTCATGCATACTATTTTTATGAAAATCTGAAAACAAACCATCATCATCATCATTTGCACCATTGCACCAAAGTCTTAAGACAGTCTCTTAAGCACTCTTTTACTTTTTAACAATATTTCTATACTGGGATTAGCTTGACGACCGAGTGAGCGGCGACTCCATGAAATGGTCTATAATAGCGACAATGTCCTTTGAAATTATTGTTAAAAGTCCCCTTTTATTTTTTATCATCACATCACAAACAACCAATTTGTTCTATCAGATTATTTCATTTAAATTTTTCAAGCATGACATTTCAACCATAATATTTCCAACGACGTAATTACATGAATCATCAAATCAATCAATCAAAACATTAAAAGCATCATAAAAATACATAAGACAAGTCATATGATCAAAAAATATCTCATCTATATATATATCAAATATATGTACATCATATCAAAAATAGATTGGTATGCCACAATCTACATCTTGGCATACTCAATCCTCTCAATCATATATCCTCTGTGCAGTGTCTCGAGAACCCCTCGAGCTCTCAGCCTCATCTCCTCCCCCACCCTGAGGTGGAGGAGGTGGCCCCATCGCAGTCCGTGTGGTGCCATGAGTCCTGGATGTCGATCGTGATGATGTCCTAGATGACCCCATCACGACAGGCTCTGCAATATGAGCTGGTAATGGCACCCTCTGCTCTGCTGCATTGCACGGTAGTATAGAGCCTGATAGAATGTAACCTGGGCAATAGCGCATGCTAAATCCTGAGTGCTCGCTCCTCTGCCCCGAGCTCTAAGCCGTGTAGCCTCATCCTGCAATGTCTGCACCTGAGCCCGTAGGCGGGCAACCTCAGCTCGGAGAGTCGTTGTCTCGTTGCTCTCCCTAGTGTCAACACCCTTGCCCTTATCGGGCGATGGTGGCCTCTCTCTCTATGGAGAAGGGGGTCTCTCCTCCCTCCTCTCCCACTGTCATGGCCTCTCTTGAGCCTGTGGCCTCCTCTGCTCTCTCCCGCCATGACCCTGTGTTGCCTCAATGGCCGCCTAGCGCCGCCTCCCCATCCGATGCACAACTGCATGAATCGGACCCTGAGCCCTCATCATCCGAGGAGGGCGGATGCCTGCATACCAGGCATCATAGCCATCGGCTACCCCTACATCGTCCCCATCCACTGGCTGAATGGGGGCATCATCTACGTCCTGACTCCAGAAGCGCTGCATATCTGGAGCCCCGCTGACCGTAGTGTTATCCCGGATAGTCCAAGAAAACTCGTAATCCCTGAGAGATGGGATCCCCTGCTGTAGACCGAACTATCACAAAACTTGGTCGTAGCGGTGGAGCTCCACCTCTCCCCTCTCCATCCTCAGCCAGTAGGTTTGCCTGATGCGAGCCAGCTCCTGTCCATCCTCGGCCCACCCTGGATGATCCCTCCAAGGCCTCCAGGTGATCTGGTCTAGGACAAGGTCATCCAACAGTCTTCGGGACATCGGCAGATCAATCCGCCACTGTGACCCTCTTTGGAGCCACCAGTAGAAAGCTCGGGGCCTCTCCCCATCAATCCCTATCAAAGGAAGCCCTATCGGCCTCCGCACTGCAATGTGCTCCCAGCACCAAACCTGTAGTAGCGATGTCATAACCAGACATCGGCCGCCCTTGTACATGACCCCATGCAGGATCCTGTACAATCGGCATAGAACAAAGCTGCCCCAAGAGAACCTGTAACCATGGTCACGCATGTCGTAGATCACATCTGCTAGCACCCATGGTACCCTGCATCCGCTCTGGTGGCACAGCAGAAGTCCACCTACCACTCCGGCCAAAACTTGTGTGAGTCTGGATGCCCCAGGCATCTGACGTAGCGCCTCGATGTTCACTCCGCCCTTCTCCAGGGCGAAGCTCGGATCGCCACACAACCGCATCATAGCATGGCCCTGATTGGCCGTAGGAGTGATCAACCGTCCTTGTATGGGGATCCTCAAAATCCTCCATACATCCTCCAATGTGGGAGTCATCTCCCCTATGGGTAACCAAAAATAGGAAGAACCCGGATACCACCTCTCTGCCAGGGCTGTCAGTAGCCCCATGTCTGTAGAAACTTGTGGCATCTCTGCCACATGCTGTAAGTCGGCCTGAGCCAGCTGATCCCGCTCTGCCTGTGATAGAGCGGCCAAGTCATCTCTCAACCCATCGTATTTCCATTCTCTGCTCTTTAGTAAACCTCTCTGCAACATAAACAACAACACAATAAAAAATCATTAATAAAAACTCAAGTGATTAATAATGCAAGTAAAATCAGTTCAATTTTATACAAATGATGATATCGTCCACTATTGGACGATATCGTCCCAAATTTGAGCAAAATCGTCTCCGATTTTGCAAGCCGAAATCGTCCCTTATTTGATGAAATCGTCCCCCTTTCGTCGATTTCGCCCTTCGACGAAATCGGCGAACTTGAGACGATTTCGTCGAAATCGGGACGATTTCGTCCCGACGACGTCAATGGCCGCGATGCTCAAAATTTATTTAAAATCAATCTAAAAAGCATGTAAATTCAACTTAAACCATTCTAAGCTAAGTTTAGACTCTTACCCGTAGCCCGCGTCGGACCTCTGTCGATCTGTGCGTTGTCTCGACCATTTTTGCTTGCAGAGCTCTAAAAAACCAGAAAAATGAACAGTAACAATGAATTAGGGTTTTACCCTATTTTTCTTAATTTTATTCAAAACACAATTAAAAACATTTTAAAATTTTGCTTTTTCGTGTTTTTACCTCAAACGTTCGATTTGGGTAAAAACACGGAGGGGGCACCATAGTAAGTTGTCGTACGATTCGACCAAGAATCATCGCCTAAAAATGGGAATAATTTTTGCTTTCTCGTAGATCGAGAAGAACTCATCTTTAACGCATTTTCTTCAAAAAATTTGCTAAAGAGGGGGCAAAATGTAGCACCCTAAAATTGGCGCAGTAAAACCTTAATAATTACACTTACTCTAGTAAATAATTCAAATTCAAATTTTAACCTCCAAAACCGCTCCCAAACCGCCGCTTAATCCGTTTCCTCATTTCCCGTGCCATTTTTAGAGTTTGTTTTGACCGTTTGATGATATCGTCGTCGATCAGACGATATCGCCTCAGATCGGACGATTTCGTCTAGGCTAGGACGTCCAGACGATCTTGTCCCAAAACTGATTTTTCACAATTAGCTTCTGTTCCAACGGCGTCTCTAATCCGAGGCGAAGCGTGTCTGCACCGTTAGAGACCCTCCCCGTTGGAGATCTCCCAAATAGGGATGATCTCCAACCTCCTAACCTCCCTCCTAAGCCTATTTAATCCTAGGCCCTCCCCTTAGCATCCCCCTGGCTGAAATTCCCTATAAATCGACATTCTACACACATTAGACATCCTAAATTACCATTTGCACTTGTTCTATCCAAATTTTTTTGCAGGTACCTTAGTATTTTTCAGCCGGAGCAAGCTTACATCGTCGCAGATGATCCTGTTCAGATCGGAGGTGATCCTGTCAAATCAGAGACGATTTCGACTGCAGTTCACATTGGGGGCAATCAGTGCCCAGAGTTTGCATTTTCCTCTTTTCAATCTGTTGTTTTATTCTGCAATTAGCTAGTTTATTTATTATTTTTTGCTATTCTGCATTTTGGAGTTCACCCATGTAGCTTTAAATGCATAATTAAGTCACCAATTGTCATTAAGTCATTGTAGTACACTCGTATTTTGTTTATTATCATCATTTTAATGTTATTCCTATTATTCTACATCATTGCCCTCTGTTAGAATAGTTGCATTTTCTGCATTTTGTGTCTACTTCTCTGATTGTAGGTCTCTGACGAATTCGTCAAATCTCAGACGATCTTGTCTGATAGCAGACGATCCTATCAAATCAGAGGTGATCCTGACTACTTCAAGAATCAGAATCTTCATCAGACATCCGGATCAGGTATGACTTTTTAATCTTGCTTACTTTCTCTATTTTCTGTCCTAATTTGTTCTTCTGTATTCATTTAATCTGCATCTTCATATAGAGCAATTTAGATTCATTTGGCCAAACCTAGGACTTGAATGTTTAAGGATAAAACTGAACACATAAAACACATTCCCAACCTAGGCATGGAAACTGCCATTCAAACGTTTCCTGGTGAACCCACCATCCATCAAAAAATCACCATAATACACCTCCCCGAGAGGCGGGACCTTCACAAGGCCTCTCAGTCCGAGGTACCGTGCCATCCTTTTCACATCCCCCTTTCGGGCATGGATCCTATAGCCTGAAGGTAAGGGTGTGAAAAATTTGGAGCGATACACTATCATTCATACCAAGTAATAAATTTCCATCTACTTTACCCCTTCAACTAGATGATAATCGTTTGATCATGTGAATGAATAGTTAGTATTAATTACCTTGGATATCGAGGATTCAAATTGATGTCTTTGTACCCATGGATAGCAAGTACTTAGTCATCTATGATTATTAATTCTTTTCCTTAGGCTTGTTGTTCTCTTTTGATGGGCAATTATTGTGGTACTGGGTGGATGATCGGACTCATTTTCTCCCTATTGTCCTCCTAAATTTTTGCTAGGTGCAATATTAATTAATTGGGGTGGGTAATTGGGATTGGTTCTTAGTTGCCACCTTCCTAAAAATTTACCCAACTTACCCCCCTTAAGTAGGGTAGGTATTTGGGCATAAATCAACCTCCACTATCTTCTAAACCCTTTGCCTTAGCTAAGGTGGGCCTTACTCAGTAAGTGGGGATAAGAGTATTACCATTCTATTCCCTCACCTAGCTATTGGATGGAGGTTTGGGATTTCATTTTCCTACCTAGAAATTAGGATGGGGATTTGGGATCCACCTTGAGTTCTTACCTATCCAATTTTTTTCCCAATACTTAGACTTAGTTTATTTAATAAATTAATTTATATGGTTGCTTCATCAACCTTTCCACCAAATCGAATTCATCAAATGGTAGATTTTTGAGAGTGCTCCTCACTCAACGACAACCGATTCATCTACCCATCCAACATCTGCTTTTGTCATTACATTTAAAATGAACATCATCCATCCTTATCTTTGAGACCCATCATAGCCATCAATGCAAGAGCTTAGCTCCAAAATTTAGCCATTTTTATGGGGTTTCATCTTGCAAATAAAAAGAGTGGATGAAAGGACATAAAATTTCACCCATAATCTTGTCAGCTCATAAGGGATTTCCACTTGTTGAAAAAGGAAACCTAGGCATAGAATTTGAGTATATAACACTTTTTAACAAGGAGGGGATTAGGGAAGAAATACAAGAAAGGAGATAAAAAAATGCAGCGATATGAGATTGCAAGACAATGGAGGAAGACAGACGATGGAGAAAGAGAGACAAGGTGGAACACCATGGAGGAAAAGAAAAGGAGGACCAAAAGTAGAAACAACAAGCAAAAATAGAAAAATAGAAGAAGAGGGAGTAATAGGAAAGAGGAATACATGAGAAATAGTAGAGGCATTAATACGACAACCACTAACTGAAGATATTAGTGATAATAAAAAAAAGGAAGAATAGATGAAGGAGAAGGATGCAAAAAAGTAATAAAACAAAAGGGAAGTTAATCCATGGGACACCTCCATAGATTAGATTCCCATAAACATACCCCACTAAGGCTCGGAGATCTTCCAAAAGTAGACAAAATACCAAAGGTACATGTTTGTCATGCTCGAGCCTTTATTTTTCACATAATCTAGCAAGGATCCATTTTTACTCTTTGCCATCCACCATGGAATCATTCTATCTTAGCTACACTTCACAACTTACAAATTCTGACCATATTTGTAGTTGTGTATGGGATGTTATTTATAGCATATTTTCCTTGCTTCGATAAGCTTGACATGCATCATATTGTGTGAAGGTTGCATCAACACGTGAGCTTTGATTCTAATGTCTGTGTTCAAGTGGTGTAATGTCACACTTACACAAGTTTATGGATTTCCTTCATGTGATCATAGATTTTTTGAAAATATCATGTGAGGCCTTGGTACTTATTGGTGGTATCCATTGGGCTATGGGATCACAACAAAAAATGAAAAATAATAAACAACAAATATAAAATAAAAAAAAACAAGAAGAAAAACAAAGGAACCAAATAAAAGTGTTATGTTTTCAAGGTACAACTTGGGGACTCCCCTCCTGCTATTTTATTCAAAATATCTAGTAACTTGTCCAATTGTTATATTAGTATTGGATTTTTTTCTCCCTACAAGCCATAAACAAGATGATGATATGAACCAAGTGGTCAAATATTTACCACATAGATTTATTTACTTGTATTATTTACACAAAATTTTAGCATGATAGGAATGCTTGGGCAATAAATATTGCTATAGATCATCTTGTGAATCTACAATGTTTAGACCAGATTACTCTAAACTAAATCTTCTCTTCATGTTGATATTGGTACTGTCTATGATGTCTTTCAAGTCTCATGAAACACCACTTGGATCCTATACTTCTCCTTGAGATCAGTAGAATAATACCATAATAAATCATCATGGGATGAGCATCCATCCAATAGTTCCAACAACTAAGCTATTTGGAGGGAGGTACTAGGGGTGCATTGTACCTAGATTCATTTGATCAAAGCTCCATACCCAACTTTTATTTTGTCTCGTAACAACTCGAGTTGTCATCCATCTACCATAATCATCATTCATTAGCAACCATGGGACTTTAGAATCAACAATTGATTCTCCAAGGAAAACTGAGGTATGGAGTACCTCATGTGGCCTAAACTAAGGTGACCCTATAGATTGTACCTTTCTAGAGCTCACGCTACCCCATGATTCAATTACCATATGAGGAGATCCTTTAGATAGGTCATGGGAGAGCATCATCCTTCCCTCTCTTTGCTTGGTATCATTAGCTAGAAAAAATGGCTTCTGCTGATTGACAAAAGGATCTAGAAGGGAGGACTAGTTTCCAAGCACTCATACTTTGAACAGGCTAAGGCAAGGTTGGTATGCTAGCATCTTTCCCATAATGAAAAATTGTCGAGCCTATATTTTTTTCTACCATCCTCTAGGTTTCCACTAACATTTATTGCTTTATCATGGAGTTAGTGGGGTGCATGCTCATCACAACTCTAGCTAGATCACCTAGCTTCTTCACAAAGCAAGGGTACAATTGTGCTTACCATAAATGAATATGGAATACTCCTAAATGACATCTTTCCCACTTGAATCGGTATATTCAGCCCGAATGGCATCCTGGTAAACCTATAGGAATCTCATCTCTTTGGATTACTAAATAATCAGGCTTATATTCGAGTAAAAATCTAGGATATAATAAAGGTATGCCTGATAAGGGGATGGCTAAATCTCATGGGAATTTTTTTTCCAATCTAAAATGGATTTTGAAATCGATGATTCTTTCTTCAGGGTAATTCTTAATGAATGAGAATTGATTGAGCATCAAGAGAGGGTCTCCTGAATCATCAAATATGCTGATGAGCACTTTAGCCCGATCAACCCATGTGGAGATACTTCTATATCTTAATTATTTATATGATAGAAAAGATATTCCTTTAAGAGAGTAGATGAGTAGCCTAATAATTACATATTCATTGATAGTATTATGGATCACCATCAGGGAAGCTACATCCTAATAGTGCTCAAGTGTAGTTGAGTCTGTCCCATAAAAAATTGGTAAGGACTTCAAAGAAGCCTTAAGAATATCATGGAGATTTTGAATATTTAGGATATTTGCAATAAACCATTACAGTGTTAAATTATCATAGGCTCTAGGTTCTCTTTTTAGGTTGGATTCACCATATGAGCATACTTTCTCCATCAGCAAGGTCAAGACTACCCATCAAATCTTGAATCCTTCAAGAGATGTAGATATTTCAACACATTGAAGAGGAAACTAGTCATGACATCCAAATTTCTCACTCATAGGAGTTACCAAGTGATTTGGCAAGATACAATCAAACAAAGTATCACTGAACTCTAATTTCCTTGAATAAATAGGCCTTTTGGGTTCCAAGTAGAGTTGCCAAGTACTACTTCACTTTGAAGACAACTGGTTACAAGAAATCTAGTTTTTTATGCAGTGGAGTCACAAGGTGAACAAATGAATATCGCATAGCAGAGCTTCACCTGACTCTATACTGAACAAGGGATGAGAAATTTTGGGTCCCATAAGGTATACCAAAATCTATTGGTGGTAAATTTAGCACCTAACAGAAAGGTAGGTTTTTGGAAAGACCTGATGCACCCACAAACCTACACCAACATTGAATGGTCACTAAACCTGACATAGGTTGGGCGGTTGATATTTTGAGGAGGCTGGTTCCTTTGGAAAGTGATAGCTAATTACCTAAAACTAAAGAGATAAGGTGTGGGTAATTTATAAAAGGGAGGTCATAGCTAGAACTAACAAGAACGAGTATAGCCACATCAAGACATATGCATGATAACCAGACGTTGCCACAAAAAATAAAAGCGGATTACCTAACAGATCATCCAAACTTATTCTTACCTATACTTTATCACCCTCAGTTACAAGAAAATTTCAAAACCAGTGAATGAAATACAAAAAATATAGATAGCAAAATTATTGCATGCACATTCAACTAGCTTTAATAGAAATAAACTCACAACATTCACACACACATGTACAAGAGTCAATTTGGAGACCAAACAGTAATACACTTGTATTTACAAAATAGAGTAAGATTTACACATGAATTGTAATGGATAAAGATTTATTCTTTGGAATGACTAACATTCCAGTATTTATAGAAATTCTTATAATAAATTCAAACTACAAGAATTAATGGTGTTAGGGGGAAGATACTGCTAAAATAGATAGGTGCTCAGTTGGTGCTCTACTCCTTGGAAGAATGGTAGCTATCCAAAAGGGGTTAGGTTCTTCCATATAAATCTAAGTCCTAGGTCATTCTGACATTCCTGCCAGGACATAAATTTTTATCTACTTTACCCCTTCAACTAGATGACAGTACTTTGGTCAGGTGAATGAACAACTAGCATTAATTACCTTGGAGATCAAGTATTTAAATTGTTGCCTTTGCAACCATGGATATCCCATACTTAGTTAGCTAGGATGATTAATTCTAGTTTTTTGGAGGATCTAGTCCAAATCTAGCAGTCATATGAGTCCACACCTATAATAAGTTTACAAAATAAAAGTAGATAAGAATAGGCACACAAAAGTATCCATGGCTTTTAGCATAAAGGAGAGTATGCAATGGGGGCTAGAGTGATTTTGGCAGAGTTTTGGTAAGAAAATATGTGATTCTCTTAAATGAATAAAATGGTCTCTTATTTATAGAAATTGACCAAATTTGGGGGGCTGAAGTGTCCTGTGAGGTATCTTATAAGGTGGAAGGGTGAACCATGCCTCATCAATACCCTTGGGTGGAGGAAAGTCCTCATCCACCCACATGCATTAAATGGGCATGGGTGCACCATACCTCATAAATACATGGGGTGAAGAAAGTCATCACCCTCATTATGACATGTGGATGCAAAGTCATCCATGTCATAAATGCATTGAATAGAGAAAGTCTTCATGGCATTTAAGGTATTAAATGGGCATGGGTATGTGGAGAGTAGGGGGAGGCTAGTCTTAGTAAAAGGGTGGGCTAGGGTAAGTTGGCCCTAGGCTAGGCTAAAGGGGTGGTCACATGGTGACTGAGGGCTAAGTGAAGGAGGGGGTTTAGAGAGGAAAAGAGGTTAAAGAGTATGAATAGTGATTTTAGGTAAATTAAAAAAATTTTGAGGGTTTACAAATTAATTGGCTATTAGCACTACACAAGGGATAATGTGGTATTTTTAGGATTCTACATTTACCTTTTTTTGTACTTTGGTGTGTAAAAACATGATGTAGTGCAAAAATATATGACATAAAATTCATAGTTGATTATGAAAAGTATGAACTAATGATGAATTATTATGGTTAATAATGATTTATCATGGCTTTTAGCACGTTGCAATGATTTTTGAGGGAGGATATGCAAGATTATCTCAAATCATGAACAATGTAAGATGTCCCATTTGTGGAAGGAATAAATATTCTTGAAACTTTACCTTTGATAGATTTTTGAGCTTGATTGACTTAGTAAGCTTACCAACCATAGGTAGGTATCCTTAGGATCCTTCGATTGATTATAATTGGTCTTAACTTACCACCTCGATGACGTGAGTACATGAGTAACCGTATAGGCATTGGAATGGAGCATACCAAATTGTATTGGATTAGAGTTTGAGTTGAGAAGGAAAAAATTATTTTGCTTGCCCTAGCAGAGGAGGGCTTGTGATAGTCTCAGGCAAAGTTCTTGGACAAATAATATTTCAAGATCAAATGTTTTGATATTAATCATGTGCAAGGTAGAATTAATGGGTAATATCTACCCCCTCAAGAAATGATTTTTTGAGTGAAGAAATAAAACATAACAATGAATTTATTGACCAAAATATCATTGCACAACCATAGGGTTTAAAAAAAAAAAAAATGATGAGGAAAATGATGATATGGGTTGAGGAGATGCAAAAAACCTTGCTAAATTGGCAAAGTGGGAAATCATAAGTTAGGATGTAGTTTTTGACTATAAGGTATCCTATGGTTGTAGGCCACAAGTTGTATTTGAGGGTCACCTGATTTAAAAGGGCCACCACAAGGCGTACAATCTCATTTGTGTAGCATGAATTGGAAGAAGTTGAGAGGAGAGAGAGGTGATATTAATGTTTGTGATGTGAAGCATTGTTGTATTAGCAAGATGAATGGAAAATATGGTGGATAGCAAGGCAAGACCAAGTAGGGAAGGGAGTGTGGGGCCAGTTAGTTAATGTTATCCCTTATTCTCTCTTATTTTAAAATTTTTTAAGATAAAATAAACCCTAGGGCATATTTTTAGAAAAACAAAATCATAGAAGATGCTAGCTAGAGATGAAATATGAATATGATTTTTTTATTTCTTGATTACAAGGCATGCTACAATTTGCTTATAATTTTTAATTTTTATTTTGATTTTTTATTATGTTTGCAACACGTTTTTCAATGTGTGTGTGCATGACATAATGTTTGATTTTTTTTTAGCTATTTTTTTTTCTAAGGTATATTTAGGGATAAAGTGTATCTTAAAATACCCTCTAAATCCTAACAATATAGGACCCTACAGTTGATGCCAACTACATGGATCCTTGCAATTTCTTTTTTTGGGGGGGGAATTGAGGTAGATAGGATTTGATGAGAGAAAAACCTTGGCAATTGAGGATGCTACATCCATGACATGGATTTTAGTAACTTTTAATTTAGATTCAAAAAATTTATATGAGGATGATTGGGAGTGGTTGCGGGCTATAATATTCAAGTGGGTTGTTCGAATGGAGATAGTACATTGTGACCATGAATACTTATCTATGCTTTGCTAGTGGTGGAACCTTGATAGGGGTGCCTTTAATTTCCCTAAAATGGAAATAACCATCACTCTATAGGACATTTAAAAGATATATCAAGTGCCAATTGAGGTTTGCATTGTCATAGCTTCTGGCAGGACAAAGAAGGGAGTCATTATGGAGAGTATTTTTGGAGAGGAGTTGGGTTAGGTTAATATTGATAGCAACGATATCCTCTATGAGCTTTACTATGATGGAGGTATATTGAGGTGAAGAAATACATTGACCATGGTCATGATATCCAACTTCATACTATTAGACTCATCAAGAGGGATGTTCCCATGAAACCTACTAGGGATTGTGGTAAATTTGGTGGAGAGGTTAGTGGTATATGCATGGGCACCAGCTCTATTGGTATAGATGTACAAGGGGCTATAAAAGGTGAGAAGGGCTCATCAGATAGGATTGAACCCTAGTGTACTAATATAGGTGTGGGTATAAGAGTACATAGTAGTTGAGCATCTAGGAGGGATTTCTTATGGTGCTCATAGCTTTATGGGAGAGGATATACCATATACTCTGATATGGTATAATAATATGGAGAGATAGATTAGGAGGCCTCATAAGGGGAATGGATATCACTATCAAGATGCATTCACAAGCTTGAGGACATAGGATATCATGTGGTGACTATGGTGAGGAGTACCACATGGAGGGAGGAGGTAAAGTACCTATGTTGAGTTAGATGATGAGATGGGTTATTAGTCACAGGAGCACACAAGTTGAGTATTTATAGTTTACTTGAGTCTTATGATGGTTTGAATTGAGGAAGGGTATTTTAAATCTATAAATGGTATACTAGACGTTCAAGGATTATGTTAGGCTAGATCTATGGATATACCCACTAGACATAGAGGTGGATGAGGTGATTATAGTACCTAATATAGATGATGTTGGCACTACACCAGAGTATAAAAAATGGTTGAAGAGATAATTATGGCAATCAAGGTGAGTTATGGAAGAGGATATGGCTAGGGCAGAGGGTGGAGAGGTAGCTAGAGAAGAGGGAGAGATAGCTAGATAGGGATAGAAGGAAAAATAAGAGGAATTTAAGGATCCACTGAGGTGATGAGGACATCGATGGGTAGATGAGAGATCATGTCCATCAAAGGTAATATTTGAATGGGTATCAAGAGCAAATTTTTAGGAGGAAAAGGGATATTTTTATGATACCATATTATTGGGTGATGTCATGGATACAATAGAGTAGTTTTATGAGTTGATATCATGGGTCTGGTAGCTAAAGGTATAGTTGATGGATTAGGCAACTAAAGGAGAACTAGAGAGGATGGGGTTACAAGTGGAGAGATATGTTTCCATTATAGAGTGGGAGGTAGTCATGGCATAGAGAGACGCTCTAGTAGGAGGTTGAGAAACTAAGAAGTGGGTAAGATATGGTAGTATTATAGGTAGATATTGATCAATTATGGTATGCCAAGGATGAGTATAGGAGAGCATATTTTCAATATAAGGATAGTGGTAGTCTGTGAGAATATGCTAGTGAGCCAAGGTTTGGCTATTCCATATTGCTCAACTTCTAGATCTTGGTGCAGCCATAGGAGCACAACATTAGTGGCCCTAGTAGTGTTGTAGTTCATAGATCCAATAATATAATAGGCATCAGGGGTAGCACATTCTTAGGGTAAATATGGATATGATGGAAATGGAGAGACTCCCAATGGTTAGCAGCCATGACCTATAGTTTTTTGGTGTGGTAGATGGGTCACAATTTTTTAGAGAACTATTTTTGATGAGATGAGCACGATGTATAGATGACAGATAGATAGATGTATACATTATGTAACCTACAAGTAGTTATGATGATGTGCTAATGATTATTTGATATATATGATGATTATTTTGACATATATCATGTTGTGATGCATATTGATTATATTATTTTAATGCAATGGTTATGGTTGATTAATGCATTTGATTAGATAGATGTAATATGATATGTTAGATGTGATTGATTTGATATGCTTGATGTGATAGATGATGATAATTCAAGTTATACGTATGGTTTATATGCACATGTGTGTATTTAATCAATTTTTGGCTATGTGTACTTGTGTTTCACAATAAAAATTGATATAATTAATAAATAACAAGTTAACAGTTACACAGACACATTAACACAACACAAGACAAGATAACTTGAAATGAACATGATGAATGTAATGCTTATAGTGATTACTAGTAGACTAAGAAAATAATGGATTTATCATAATCCTAAGGACAATGAACAATGAACTTAAGAAACATAGTAAATGAACATTGGATAAATGATTTGAAGATAGAGTTAGTAATGGTGAAACTAGTCATGATGTGGTTTGTTCATATTTCCAAGGATTTTTGGATGCTAGAAAAATTTTGTGAACTCTAGTTTTAATAATAAAACTCATCTAGTGGTCATTCAATATCCTATAGAAATCTAAACCATCCCAAATAATATTAAGCCTATCATGGACAAAAGTGTGTGTAATGACATTCATTTCCCATCTTGAGAAAGGTTGGACTAACCAATTGTAAACTTAGCCAATATAGGATAGCTCGTCTACAAGTGTGTAGTGGTGTGTACAAAGTAAGGTTTCTAATGTGATAGACATGTCACCACTCGGAAGGCATACTCAACTACTAGACAGGCATCTATAATCCGATGGATATTAGCCCCACAATCCTTCAACATTGTCCCACTACTAGCCAAGCATATTTAGCACCGGTGGAGATGTCTAAAATACCCTAGGAAACTAAGAAAAAGTTGTTTGATAGATATTTTTCATTCTTTTCTCTTTTTCTTATGTTTATTTTCTTGTTATTTCTTTTTCACAACTTGTCCTTGGTTGGATCCTCAGGCTTGGATCATGTGAATGATAGGATGAGCGAGAAAATTTTATGATTATGGAAAGACTACTCATGGAGTTGTCTTCGCTATACTCAATTTTTTTTTTTAATATGTAATATATGATTGGTCCAAAAAAGAACTCAATTCAGTCAAGGGAAGCCTAAAATCACATGAGAATAAAATGACCTTTGAAAAAAGTTGCTTGGATCAACTAGAAATGGTTAAATAACAAAAAGAACTTCTATTACCAAGAAACCTAAGAATATGATTGAACAAGATATTATAATAATTGTGATAACTGGTGCACTCTTAGAGATAATTTTTTAAAATATGAAGGATACTTATGTGCAACATGATTGACAAGATGACATGATAAAAGACAACATAGTACACATAGATACATAATAATTATACAAACACAATGCATACAAATGGAAATAAAATCGTATGATAAAATATGTCATTTATTAATTATTCCAATTAGGATTGGTCAACACGTATCCATACATCCAAAGTTGAAAAAATTATCATGCTATGTGCAGATGATAAAATTACGCACCATAAAAGCATGTAAGTAAAATTAGTAAAATGTATTGTATTGTATTACCTTTTTGTCCTTCAATTATAATCTCTACCCATGTAGGGGTGTATAAATAATGGAGTGATTTACCTTATGCAAATAAATATGGTGTCTTAGTCCTTTTATAGCTACAATAATGGTGGGTGAGTTTGTGGTGACTACTACTTTGTAAAATGTGTTAGGGTCGTATATGGTGCTTTTGTATCAATATGTATGCCTATGCCTACTAGATCTACGATAAATTGTTATCTAGATGGTGATTATATAGGTCTATATGGTTGTAGCTCATGATTGTATAGGGTTAAATGATCATGCGATGCTAACTTTTGTGGTTGTAGGAAGTCGAGTCTGCAGACTAGGGTGGCTTCAGGTCGATGTCTAGCTCTGGGTTTGCTTCCTAGAATTTGGTTCATACTTGAAGACCAGCGTGTAAGAAAACATGTAATAGATTAGTAATATATGTTGGACCTCCCTAAGTGAGGCCCAAATTCAATATATATTAAAATTAATGAAAATAACAAAAATCAAGAACATGCAAAGGAGGAAAAGTATATTTGCTTTTACCTTTTTTGTGTGTCCTTATTATTGTCATTGATGTCGTTGCATTGTATTTTGGATGTTATTGTTCTCATGGTTACACCATGCTGCATCAGGTCTCTAAATGGGCTAGGATCCAACCATTCAGGGGTCTAAAAATCATGGAATAAGACCATATAGGGTGGGATGGTCATGATCTATGATGTCCAAAATCTATTCGGGATTAGATTTTGGCCTACAGAAGGGTGTGATCAAGATTCTACATATGATAGGGATGTAAAAGTAATAAAAATTTGGATTATTTGAATGTTGTGAATGCTTATATTTTTCTTAGTACTTAATTACTATTTCCATCCTCATGCTCTATAAAAGAGGAGAGTTTTAATTTATAGTATTCCTAGAGGGAAGGGATAAGGAGGTAGCTCAACCAATTAACTATTGTAATCAAGAGTCTTCTCGTTGCATTGATTTTATTATGGGGAGTGCATGTGGATAAATTTACCTCATAAATATCACCAAATGTGGAATGTGTGCAAATTTGTGATGTGTGCATTCTTTGAATTTTTATTCAATGTGCATGGTTAGTTAACTAGATGTGCATTGATAGATTGAATGTGCATATCCTTAACTAAGTGCATGTTGTGCATATTCTTTCTATGAATGGAGGTGCAACTGCTAGTGACTTGAGTTCACTTGTAGATAAGAATTTTATCTTGTATGTGATCGGTATGAATGATGGGAGGTAGAACTGCTAGTTAAGTGGATGACATGGAGGGGTGAATGGAAGGGTGAATGCGCCATTGGGGAGGGGTGTATGGTTGTGCAACCTAAGAACTAATTAATTAATTAATTAATCAATACTTAGGTGATGGGTGTTTATTTAATATTAATTAGCTTTAATTAATATTAAATATATTAATTAATCATGTTTAATTAATTAATATTTATTATGCTAGATTTAGGTGCCTATATATACTCCTTTTTTTATCGTATTGTGTGAAAACACAAGGTGATACAAAAATAAATGATACCTATGGATGATGGATGAATGATGTGTTGACTCTTGTGCTTTGAAGAGGTTTTATGTTTAATTTATTCAATTTAATGTTAATGTGAGATGACCTAGTGATGGAGGCAACAAATATCTATGAATCTTATATTTGAAAAATTGATGAGTGCCTTTGGTTTTGGCGAATGAACTGATCATATGGTATGTGTTATCCCAATGCCATAATCACTTTGTCTTATGGATGATGTTTTTTCCACCATGATTCTAGTAGAAGTCTTGCAAACCCTTACTGGCCTTGACTTAGAACATCACCATGTAAATTGGATTAAAATATTTGTATTCAAACCCACCAGAGTAGGGTGTATAATTAGTCATGGACAAGATTCTTGAACAAACATTGATTCTAAAATGAATGCTTGCATATTGATATTTTTTAGATGAAATTTTGGTATTATCTACCCCCTCAAGTGATGAGTCGGTAGAAGACAACATAAATGATGGTGATGTGGTGATTGACCTTATTGAGATGATGAATTAATGTCATTTTGGTGGTGGTGGATTGGTTGTTTTCCTTTTTTATTTTGTGTTATAATTTTTTTTAAATGGCAATCATCTAGAATGGTCATAAAAATGGGACCATCTGAGATGACTACAATGTGATAATCCTAGATGGTCACACATTGTAGGCTATAAGTAGTAAATTATAGTGTATGAGGGTTCATTGTTACTATCGTAGATGATAAATGAAAGGAGAGTGAGGTGTGTAGTGGGTAATTTGACCCAAAGGCCATGTAGATTTGTGCAAGGAGCATAGTGGATGGTGATGGGTGGTGGAGTAGCTGGTGGTACGATACTGGTAGGCAATAAATTGCCTTTTACCTTTTTCAATTTGGATAAAAATAAACTCTTTTTAGCTTTTGTGTATGCTTACATTTTGATTTATGTTTGTTGTTTGTATGCATTGTTGGTTTGTTTTAATGTTGGTTGTTTTTTTTTTTTTGGTTTGCAGTTGTGTGGACCGTCTATAGATGGACGCTTATGTTGTTCAATCATCTGGTTGATAGACGATCATTTTATGGTTATTATTTCTTTTTGCATGTGGATTTTTTAATGTTAGGTGACCATACATGGGTGGATGACTATGTAGCCAAAACATCCAAGTTTTAGATAATCGATCTATTGGGATGTGTTGTTTTTTTATTTTTAAATGATAATGTTATGTGTTGTGATCATCCAAGGCTGGACAATTAGCCATATTGATCATTCAACTGATGGATGGTGGGGATTCATGAATTTTTAGTGTATGGATGATCAAAATCATCATCTTGTAGATGATAAAAGTATGCACCATAGAAGCATATAAGTAAAAGCAATAAAATTTATTGTATTGTATTTTCATTTTATCCTTTGATTACAATATCTACCCATGTAGAGGTGTATAGATAATGAAGGGAGTGATTGCCCTTATGTAAACAAATATGGTGCTTCATTCCTTTTGTAGCTATAGCATTGGTGGGCAGGTTTGTGGTGACTACTACTTCATCAAATGTGCTAGGGCCATATATGTTGCTTTTGTGTTAAGATGTATGCTTATGCCTACCAAATTTGTGATAAGCTATTGTCTAGATGGTGACCTTATAGGTGTAGATTTTTTTTCTCATGATCATCTAGGGTCGAACGATCATGCAATGTGGACTGTTGTGGTTGTAGGTAGTAGAATCTATGGACTCGGGTGGCTTCAAGTCACTATCTAGATCTAGGTCTACTTCTTGGGATTTGGTTTTTATCTAGAGACCTACATGCAAGCCAACATATAATAGGTTAATAATATATGTCAAGACTTCTAAAGGGAGGCTTGGATTTAATAGATATTAAAACCAATGCGAATAATAAAAAACAAGAATATGCAAAGGAGGTAAAGTAGATTTGCTTTTACCTTTTCCATGTGCCCTTGTTTTTGTTGTTGATATTGATGTGTTGTGTTCTAGATTTTACTACTATCATGGTTGCATTATGCTACATCAGGAGGCCTCTATGAGGTTTGGGAGCCAATCATTTGGGGTTCTAAACTACCATAGACCAAGAATTTTTGGGGTGGTATGATCACAACCTATGGAATTCAAAATATATCTAAGAGTGAATATGGGCCTGTGGAAGGGTATGATCGGGGTTTTACATGAGATGGAGATGGTGAAGTCATAAAAACTCAAGTGATTTTAATGTTGTAAATTCTTAGAGTTTTATTAGTGCTTTAATACTACTTCTATTCGTATACTCTAGAAAGGAGGAGAGGTTTGATTTATAGATTTCCTAGAGGGAAGGGATAAGGATGTGGCTCAATCAGTTAACTGTTATAACCAGGATTCTTCTCCTTGCATTAATTTTATTACGAGGAGTGCATGTGGATAAAATTACCTTGTATATATCACCAAATGTGGAATGTGCATGCAAATTTGTGATGTGTGCATTCTTTGAATTTTTTATTCAATGTGCATGGATAGTTAATTGGATGTGCATGGATAGATTGAATGTGCATATCCTTTTTAACTAAATATGCATGAGTTAACTGAGTGCATGTTGTGCATATTCTTTCTATGAATAGAGATGCAACTGCTAGTGACTTGATTTCACTTGTAGATAAGGGTTTTATCTTGTGCGTGATTGATCTAGATGATGGGAGGTGGAAATGCTAGTTAAGTGGATGACATGGAGGGGTGAATGGAAGGGTGAATGTGCCTACAGGGAGGGTTGAATGGTTGTGCAACCTAATAACTAATTAATTAGTTATTTATTTAATGAATTAATTAATTAATTATTTAATACTTAGGTGATAGGTTTTTATTTAATATTAATTAATTAGTATTTATTATGCTATATTTATGTGTCTAAAAATACCCCTATTTGTATTGTATTTTATGAAAACACAATGCGATGCAAAAATAAAAGACACATGTGGTTGACGGATGAATGAATGATGTGGAGACTCTTGTGCTTGAAAAGGTTTGATATTTAATTACCCCAATTTGAGGTCAAAGTGAGATTCCTTAGTGATGGAGGTGACAAATGTCTTTGAGTATTTTTTTGATAAATTGATGAGTGCTTTTGGTTTTGGATATTTTGATGGTGTTGTGCGACCTTCCATGGGTGTACGGTTATACAGCTAGACCCTATGAGTGTTGAACGATCATTTTTTTAGGTTTTTTTAGTATGATAATGTTGTGTGTCATGATCATCCAAGGCTAGATTGTCAACCACCTTGCTCATTCTATTGATGGACTATGAGGATTCATGGTCATCTAGTGGATGAATGGTCAAAATATATTTGTTTTTTTATATCATTAGACTAATGATTCATTTTGATGTATATATTATGCTTTGTTAGGATATCATTATGCTAATGATTCATTATTATTAATTTTTGTATACAACAAAAATTATTGATACCAAGGCATTGGTTCAAGAGAATTTTTTACAAGTCTCAACATAGACTATCAAAGGAATACTAGTAGTGGTTGATATACATTAGGCTATGGCATGTATCCAAATTGGAGAAGGTGCAAGTTGATCATACATACGTGATAACTTTAGTTGACATATGGGATCTTGACACCTATACATTCCATATGCCCATAGGTGAGATCATCATCACACTAGAGGACATATATCGAATATTCTGGTTACTAGTGGAGGGTGCATGGATTACAACTACATTGACTCAACAGAGAGAGGCCCTACTAGAGAGAGTATACAAGGGGAAATGGTGAGTGGTGAATGTTTATAGTGTGGGTATGGATGTGGAGAGCCACATTCAGCTATGGTGGATCATAGCTAGGCATACCATCTTGATTATTTTGATCTCCAACATCATTCTACCATATTCATCAAGTATATGGTTCCCATGGAACCTACTGGGATTGGTGAAATATTTTATTAAGGAGCCTATGGTGATGGTATGGTCTCCTTATTTGTTAGCACAAATATACCAAGAGTTGTATGAGATATAGTTCTATAATAGATTGGGCTTGGGTTGTAGTTTTCTACTACAAATTTAGGTATGGGAGCACTTCAGTATTGAGCACCTTGTAGGTCTATCAAGATTTATATATCAAGAGTTAGATGATGATATACCTTACACTATGAGATGGCATAATAATTAGGATGAGGGTAGGAGCCACCTATTTTTTGGTATCTGGTTGCATTATAATGAGATATTTGCCCAGTTGAATCCTGAGCAGGTAGTGTGGAGACCTTGGAGGAGTGGGCCAACATAGACCAAGGATGATAAGAACTTTGTGAGAGTGTGGTAGAGGATATGGGTGGTAGGCCACCATGGTATGGAGTACAAGCACTTCTTGTACATGTCATACCCTTTGGATCACATCTATTTTTATATCATATCAATACCTTATGGCATATATGATGTCCCCCTTGGTACATCTATTTTGTATCATATATTGTATCATAGCAATATTTTATAGCATATATAAATTCCCCCTATGCACATTTATTTTTGTATAATATATTATACCATAACAATTCCTTGTAGCATATCTAAATTCCCCTAGGGTATGTTTATTTTTATATCATATCTTGTGTCATAGCAATACCTTATGACATATCTAAAGTCCTCTTGGGAACCTCTCTTATGTATACATTTGCACACACTTGTGTCATAGCTTTGTCATTATGACATGTCAAATTCTATCTAAACATATCATTATACATCTCAAAAATCAAAAGGTATTATCACTATGATCATTTTAAATCACAATAACATCATCACCTAGAAACCATCTCTCAAAATACATAGCATGACACTAACATCATAATAAAATCATCATAATTATATAATCATTACATCATGTTATCAATTAATAATATAACAAATCAAACACACATAACATCATAACCTATACAAAATTTATACACAAGTCATGAACCAAAAATAATCAATATATGTACAATTATTGTCTATACAATATGATATGTCATAATTGTATAATCCTTTCATCATACAATCCATCATTGTAGTATAATAAAATTAGCCCTCAAAGGTTGTCAAGGTTTGCTTTGTGATCTAGTATCTAGGGCTACTCTTCTTCTCTATGGTAGTGACATCCTCACTAAGCATTGTAATTGATAATGGATGTTTATGAGTGTGTGTGTTGACTTAGTAGTGGAAGTCATTGATTGGCATGGGTTACAACATGGTAGGCCATATGGTAATGTGTTAACTATTTTACCTCTATTTTAAATCTATATTATAGCTATGTTACCTTTTCCTATGCATGTGCTATCTCTATCAAGTATCATTCTTACATGGAATCCATCTAGTTTAGCAATGTTTTCATTATTTGACTATTTCTATGGCCAACCATAGTCATGGCCTTTACTATGGTCATGTCCATCTCTAAAGTTAGGCTAATGATAGTTAAATACATCACAAAGGTCTACCATATGAGGTTATATATATCCTATGTGCATGTTATTACCTCTACCATAGTCATGTCTCTCTCCTAGGTCAAGTTTTCCATCATAGGCTATAAATTAAATACCTATTTGGTTAGTGCATCACATGGTGTCTCTACTACTAATGGTGGTGACTATTGCAACCAAGCCTTACCTATGGCCATAATAACCAATTAACCCACCCCCTATGGTGTGGTTTTTGCTACTAATTCCCATGGCTTCCTTTCCTAAAATTTATCACCTCTATCTAACCGGTGGTGATAATACTCTTTGAGCTTCCCAATATTGTGTTATTTGTCCTATTTGTAGCCCTACCATTATGACCTATTAAGTTTGGATGGTTTTATACCATCCCCAGTAACCTCTATATCACCCATACTAGTGTCAAAGATAACACAATCATTTATACCCTACTATAGATATCAATCAAGGTCAAGTGATCCTTTGAATTCCCACTCTTGGTGGGTCCTCTTATACAAAATTAAATTTGGAGGGATATCCTACCTTAAGCTAAATTATTAGACCATGTTCTCAAAATGGAAGATCTCACACTCTCCGCATGGCCCCACAAACCACCATTAATTTCTAATTCTAGCCAATTTATAGGAATCCTCTACCTAAATTGGTTTTCCCTATAGGTTTTATATGTGACTTACTCTTGGAAAATATCATCAATTAGGTGACATGCTATCCCCAAAACACCATGATATGAGCAACTCCACTCTATCTCAAAATTACGAGGCCATATATAGGTCCATGGCACCTTAATCACATCAATAATCCTAGGTAACCCTAGATATCATGCTATTGTAATATGCTCCCATGTCCACACCTAAAGTAATATGCAATAGTTCATGATCTTGTTTCCTTAGTAGGTGACATGATGCAAGGGATGATATAATCATGCTAAAATTGACATCTCCTAAGCAAAAACTATTTGGAGCTGAAGAATATCTACTATCACCTTTCCTATCCCCTAGTAGAAGATAATTTTACCGGTATCTAGTAATAATACTCTTGAGATCAAAGAGGCTAATAGAGTCATTCACCTATCAATATAACCCCTTGCATATGTAACATTTATGTCAATGTCGAAACATGTAAGTTTGAAGTCTATATATCTAGTCATCCTCTCTAGGTTGTGCCTCTATGATCGGCTTACATAGATAGGGAAACCCCTAATGGGAACACTCAGGATGCACCATACATACTTTAATGTCACTCACCTCATTTTTGGGTAGTTGAAAATTATTCATCTTTGAATATCATCTCTCATCCAAGGTCATCATCAAAGACCTATTGAACTCCACCTTGGGCATTAAGAACACATGCTAAAGCCCTACTACCATAATGAGAGCATATTCCTTCCCCAAAAGACTCTAAATTTTCTCAATATCATGGAGGTTACACTCTTGGCAATATAACGTCTAAAGCCTTACTTGCATTAATAAACAAACAATCACTAAATACATATTCAAAATTCATCTTAAAATCCAAAAATTTCATCTTTAAAACCTATCAAATCCATCCTAAACCTAAAACATGTAAAATTTCCACCATGGAAAAAGCATTGCCCTTTGGTAAAAGTGTTACACTTTAGTAAAAGTTCCATCAGCACAAAAACACCATCATTGCATAGTAGCATAGCACAAAAGTACCATGGTGTACAAAACCATTATGTAGTATCACTAGAACATCACAAAAGTGTTTCCCTTATTTTTTGTCCCTAAATTAAAATTTGATAAATTTGACCAAGTTTTAGGTGAATGCCTAAAGCTAATATCATCCCTTAGTTATGAACAATCATACTCTATCATTGTGATGCACCAGTCTCCCTTGTTGAGACATCAAAATCAATGCTACAATCATGCATATAGAGCTATATTTGCATGATTGTTAGTAGTAAAACTAATTTTTTTTAATCCCTTATCCATTTATTTTTGTCCCTCTCATTCAAATTTTATTATCATTATTTCTCATGAGTTCAATTATGTGCATCATAGTCAAGTTGAGTTTCCTTGTTCAAACTTGATTGTCCCTTGGATACTCGAAGGGGCACACATGGGAAAAATAGTATTTTTTGTTGTCCCAAAGATAATTTTTTAATCATCAATAACCAAATTATTGCAAGCACCAACCATATTGAATATTGAATCTAAATCATCATGAAATCTACTTGTCTCAAAATTGGAGCACACAAGCTAGTTTTTTATACATTCATCATTTGATAAATGCATCAAAATGGGGTAAAGGTAGACACCCAAATTTTAATATGTCATCAATCACACAAACATAACATCTACCTCATCAAACATAATAAACATCTTGATCAACCAAGTAAGCTAAATTCTCTTCCAAGGGGTATTTAGTTCACTAAATCAAAATTGTTATACCCAAGGTAGTAGTGTTGGTGCTTCTGACTAAGCAAAACCCATTTTTTTAAAAACTTTAAACCTAATATTTTTCCAACTTACCATCCCACCAATAATTATTTTATCATTAGTGTTATATCATTAGCACCACTAGTGTTTTTTCCTCTAGTGTTATTGACTATCATAGGCCAAGAAAATAAGACAAGTAACTAACTAATATTAGTTGCATATCAAATTAGAAATGTGGCTTTCCAACCTTGCCTGACCTTCCTCTAGTGCCCATAACCTAAAATTATTAGTATTCATGAATGCCAAATCCACTAATCTACCAAATAATTCAAGTCCCTTACATATCCTCCAAATCCAATCACCCCTTCATGTAGCCCCAGATCTTCTAACACCTATCCTTCTTTCTAAAATCAACAACTAATGGATACTTTAAGGGACCATGGCTTCTATAAATCCAATACTAGGTAAATCATAAATCATCTCCGTATCTAAATTTGCTAACAATACACTATCCAAATTTATATCTATTGAATGTTAAGGAACTACTACAAAATGTGTGTTGGTGTTTTATAACACACTTGTTGAAGACTTTCCAAGAGTGTGATTAAAGGAGTTTTAAAAACACCATTAGATTTCATGTAAGTTTAACAAGATATTCCCAACATAGAACACCATCAGATATATTCTACAATGATATTTGCATGAGCATTAGAGGGGCCTTCTATCACAAGCTCTTAAATTATCTCTCTAATCCCATTGACCTCCATTGTATTTTATAATTTTTCATCTGTTTTTTCTTAATAGATTTTATCATTAAACATCTCATCATTACATTTTATCATCTTATTTATAGTTAATAAATCCAATCTTACATTGTGTAAGGATACCTATACCTGCACTAGTTAGGATTCCATATTTTCACCATTATTGTAAATTTTGTGGGTCACAAAATATGTCTCGCTATATTTACAAGCAAAATCTTTGTTAGTGTGTAGTCCTAACAATAATATTGCACTCTACTTTTTTATTACAATATTTAAAATTATTGTACTCTCTCAAACAATGTTCATAGGAAAAATATCCACCACCAAGTACCACTATTTTTAGTGTTGCCAAGGCTTTCACTAGCATAAAATCTTTATAGTGCTTATGTTTTCTATTCTAGATCCTTTAGTAATTCATCCAAATTTGGATTTTTATTTTTCTATATTTTTCTAGGATAGGGGTTTGATTGAGGTAAACCCCTTAAAATAAAATATCTTTTGATATTTTGAGTGTATGTGTTGCAAGGAGTAGAAAAAAAAACTAGAAAACCTATCCTTCTATAGATATAAATGAAAGTGCCACCTTTCAATAGCACTATTGATAGCACTTTTTCTAGTACCAACTTTCTATAGTGCTTATATAAAATCTAGAGCAAAAATGGGTTTCATCTATCCCCAATACTTTGTCTATATTTTTTATTTGTTATTGTTTCTAATTGCATTAAATAGATCTATTTGTTTTGTGTGCAAACATTTACAAAAGGAAAATTGTAATATAGTTTAGGAAATTTATTAGTTTTTTTCTCAAGCTTACTATTTAGATTAGATCTTGAATTTGCAAAAGGATATCAAATCACATGTTTTGCAAAAGGATATCAAATCACATGTATGCTAGATATTATTTGTTGCATTAAAAACTCCTATAACCTTACCTAAAAATAAAAATAATTTCATCTACATTATTAAAATGAAACAACATGTAGGATTAGGACTTATTTATCTACATCTTATTTATCTTTCATTTGTAGCCTAAAATAATCATTAGTTCCAAACTAACATATTTTGAGATTTTTTCTAAATAAAAAGTGTATCAAACTAAAATCTCCTATAAATGTAGGTGTTTTAAAACAAAGAAAAAGAAAAACTAGAACTTACAAAAATTTCCCATACCTTTGAAGTGATAATTGGACCTAATATAGTCTAAGGATTGAGGAGACATTATGCCTCTCCATGACTTCCCCATAGTACCTTCCATGTCATCATAATTATACACAATATAAAACATTAGTTGAGAAATTTTGGGAAGTATAAGTAGTTCAATTTCTCATCATATCTTATTTGAATAATTCTCTATTAGAATAAGCACTAATTTTCAAAGTAGATAAAGTGAATTCAAATGAAAAAGTATTTCTAATCTCTAACTATACATATGTGTCTTGCAAATATAAATCAAGAATAGCTATTATTTTTATGAGATAGAATATGATCCCATCAGAAGGGGGATAAAAGGTATTATACATGTTACATAAATTCATGGTATTGATCAAGCCAATGGAATAACCAAAAGAGGATTTCTATCTAAGTAAGTGTAAATCATTCTTTATACTACATGGTTTCTAGGGGCTACCTTTTGAATTCTTATTTAATTTAGAATTTTTCCAAAAATTAGATTATGTGGATCATGATTTCTTCAAAGGGGATAATAAGTTTGGTTTCTACAAGGTCAAGAAGAAATGTATGATGATCATTCCTTTGGAAAATTAGTGTCACATTCAACTAGAGAGCAAGTTAGAGAGTGTTAGGTTGATATTACAATAGGATTAATAAGCCTAAAATTTTGAGGCCACGTATTTGAGAATTTTGTTAGAGAAAGGGATAAATACCAATTACATGCATAAAATAAAGGCTAACATTGGAAATAAGAGACTAGGAATAAGTTAGATACCATATTAACTTAACAAACATGAGCTCAAAAAGTTGTAGAATAACCCTCATCCTTAACTTACATTCTATGCTAATGCAAGGGCTAGAATATATTTTGATCCAAATAGCAAGGTTAAAAACTTCATTATAGACATCCTTGTAAATTATAATTTTATCATCCAAAAGAGTGCCCTAGAGAAATATGAGGTATGAAATAGAAAGAATGAAGCAACTAGTATTTTAAGGTCCACTAGATTTTGAGTTCTATAGAGCTTAGGGCAAGTACCATGATAAATAACAAAAGAAGATAAATAGAGCTCCAGTAGATACACACCCACATTCCCTTATAACATCTATTTCCACAAATTTAGCAACCCCAACCTTGATCAGTAGTTCAACCATATTAACTACATATAGCATGGATATTGACAAGCATGGACCATTCCTTGAGACCATAGTGATAAACAAAAATATAATGAAACTATTATACCTTCAATAAATTAGAAAAATAAGGAGAAAAGTAGGAAGGATAAATGATTTATAATCCTAAAGAATAAGATATAAAAAAATTAGAATGGTCTCCTACCAAGGAGAAGTAGCAATAATGGAAGCCACCACTTTGGAGGCACAAATTACTTCTATAATTTTTCTATACTTTCTTTCATTTCTCTTACATTCTCACTTATTTTAATCCCTTCATTATTATTTGTCCTTCTCCTACTTCTAATATCTCTTCTTATAATACTGCTATTTCTTATATTGCATCCATCTCACCATCAATAAACATAACCATAGTTCCGACAACACCAATAAGGCCTCCCACCTCCATGATATGGCTATTGTCATCACTAATTATAACAATATTTTTGGAAATTTTGAGAATATTATTGTCATTGATGTCAAAATTTTGAGGTCACAGGTTAATGACATTGGTTATCATTGATAACTTGGAATGGCAAAAAGAAAATGTTTATAAGCTGGTTAAAATACAAGGCAAAGTTCATCCGAGGGTAAAGGGTTATAATATTTATATTTTAAGCCCAAGAGGTTTGGGACAAAGCTCCAAGTTTTTGGTTAAAATTTTGAAGGCCCTGGTTTAAAAACCATGAAGAAAGCAAGTGACTAAGGCTTAAAAAGGAATAATATTATAATATTTTTAATATTATAATATTAAAGTTAAAATTTAAAGCCAAAGGGTTAAATATAAAAATAATTATAATATTTTATATTATAATTTATTTTAAACCCAAGGTGGGTTTTGGCGCCAACTTTGAAAAGTTTTTTTTAATATTCCTAAGAGCGCCAACCTGAAAAGTATAGTGGTAAATCCATATTAATATGGATAATTTTCTTGCCCTAAGGTGGTGTGTTTGTGTGCAATTTATTCGATTTACTAGCGTGTGCAATCGTGAGTAGAAGAAGATGAATTCTTTGTTTAAAATAAGAGAAAAGGGCTCTGGATTTGTATAAGGAGAATATCATGAGATCTTATCTCCAAATAGGTGGTTGGCCTAGAAGTATATTGGGCAGTGTTAAAGCGTAGGTAGACAGTAGTTCATGAGGTCAAATTAGGGTGATGATAGTTTTAAAACAATTTTTTTTAGGTAAGGAATATTGCGTGGAAGTCAAAGTATGAATCATGCATATTCATTTTGTGTGGATGATTGGCCTAGCGGTAGCCCAAGCAGCGTGAGTGCACTGGCAGGCAGGAGAAACTATGGTCGAGTCTCACCTGCGGTAGTTTTGGTAAGAAATAATTAATTTTTATTAATGCCTAAGGTTGAGTTGCTAGGTGCTTAAGGTGTGTTTGATTATTTGAGTGCCATTGGACTTAGGGAGTTATAAGGGAAATATTTTTTTATTTCTTGCCATTGTTTAGAAGAAAATATAATGGAGAGTGTATTTTTTTGAAGTGTTATTTTGTGGAGTAATAAGAAAATAACTGGTAAATCCTTTTGGGTGTGTTTTTTTTGTTATTTTAAGTGGGAGATAAAAGGCGTAAAATGTACCTTTATTGTTTGTAATATTTGATTAAATTTTAAGGACTTGGTTCATGATTTAATGTTTTATTTTGAGAAATAAAAATAGGTATAGAGCATTGGTTTGGAATAAATTGTGCACACATTTTGAGAAGGTTTGAGGTGTTGTGCTAGACCTTTTATAGTTGCAAAATATATTGTGTGTAAGATAGAATTTTGAAGACATGTCTCCATAATAGAAAGCTAAGAGGTATGGGCATATCATTCCTTGTTTAAAGTGTTTTTTGAAGTGAATGTTTTGGAACATAAGGTGGCGTGAAAAGGATTGTTTGATAAGCATTGTTGAAAATATTCGAATTAGGGTTTTAGACCTACATTGTGCTCTTTGTTTGAAGAAGTTTGAAAACACTTGTTTAGATTTTTTGAGCAAATTGTGCTTCATTGATTGAATGAGTGTGTGAAGATTTTTTTCATTGCTTTTGAGTGATATTGAAAGTGAATATGCAAACATTAGAAATCATATTTATGAAAGCAAGTGTGTACATCAGGTAGATAGGTGTCATGTGCTATACTTGATATACCTTTAAAAGAGAAATAAATATGAGACATGTGAAAGTGATAAAATTAATGATTGAGTAGAAAATATTGAGCTATTTGCAATTATATATCATTGTCTATATGTTCTAGAAGTTAAATGAATTTGTTTGAAGAAAGCATTTTTTAAAAATATATAAGATTTGTGTGTGTGCAAGTTTTGGAAATATTGAATGTAGGTTTTGTAAGAAGAATTAAGAGATAGATTTTGGTGTAGATTTGAGACAGAGTTGAGAGAAAAATTTGGTGATAGAGCAAAGAGGACAAGAGTCTCCAGTGGATAGAGATCCATCAGCTAGTGCAGTGGGGTCAGATGTCTCTTGTGGGGAGAGATCCACAAGCTAGAGTAGTGGGAGCAGAAGTCTTCTAGAAGATCATCAACTAGAGTAAAGGGAAAGAGTTCTCCTATGGAGAGATATCCATGAACCAAAGCAAAGGGAAAGAGTTCTCCTATGGAAAGATATCCATGAATCAAAGCAAGAGAAAATATTTCTCCTATGGAGAGATATTGATGCAGGAGTATCCAGTGGTGTAAGAGTGATCTTGCATCACCTGAAAAAAAAAAATGTAATTTTTTTTATTTTTTATTTTATAAAACTAGTAAAACTTGCAAGAGATTTTTGAAGGTCTTAGAGGTCGAATTTGAGGATTTTTGGCTAGATGCCAAGGCTCGCCCCACTTAGCTCATTTCATGCCATTTTTGAAAACATGTTGTAATAGTCAATCGGGTCAACGAGTGCGAAGTTAACACCTCGACAAGTTGCCCCCAAAATTCAAATTTCAATTTGAATGGTTTTAGGTGGGAAAAAGGAAAAATAGGGTATTTGAGGGAATTTTCAAAATTGTAAAGGGGCTTCTCTCTTGTATCCTTATTTTTGGCATGAAAGTAATGAAAGGTTGGATTCTCTGACTGGTTCAAAAGAAAAACGCCTGTGTATCATTTGTTTGGTGTTGTTAGTGTAACGTCATCTACATTAGATATCCATGAACCATAGTAATGGGAAATATTTCTTCTATGGAGTGAGATCCATGAACCATCTAGGGAGATAGATTTCTTCTATGGAGAGAGATCCACAAACTAGTTGAGGAGATAGAGTTCTCCTAGATCAAGTTCCATGAACTAGAGAAAAGGGGAAAGAGTTCTCCTATGGAGAGATATCCACAAGTCAGAGCATAGAGGATTGATGTCTCCATTAGATATAGGTCCATAAACATTGTAATAGGGAATTGATTCCCAAGATATTTATTGAGAAAATTTAGAGGAAATATTTTCTTCGTGGAATAGCCCACATTGGGTAAACCACATTAAATTTATGTCTCTCTTGTGTGTGATGATTTATGCATTTATTTTATTACTACTATTGATATTTCCATTGATAATATTGGATAATATTGTTTAGGAAAGAAAATTAAAAGTTGATCTTATACTGTTCACCCTCCCTCTCAGTATAAGCATGTGTTCTTCAATTGGTATTAAAGCAGGTTCCTTCATAAGAGTCTAACAGCTTGAAGGAAGATATTATAGAAACATAAATGATATATTAGAATGGATATTTATCAAATAAGGCACCATTGTTTAATAGGAACAATTATGCTTTTGGAGCATAAGAATGAAGACTTACTTTATGGCACAAGGATATGAGACATGACAATCAGCTGAGGATGGGTTCACACTTACAACTAATACTCCCATTGATAAATATGGTAAGCTATTACATGTGAATAATTCCAAGGATATGAATGGAATATTGAGTGTATTACGTGAAGCATAATTTGTGAAATTTATGCATTGCAAATTAGAAAAAGAGATATGGGGTAAATTGAAGCAAACCTATGAGGGAAATAAAAATGTCAAGATGGAAAAACTACAAAACCACAAGAAAATTTTTGAATATTTGAATATGGAATATGAGGAAGACATTGCTCTATACTTACTTCGTGTGGATGAGATTTTTAATACCATACCTTGAATTGGATTTGAAATTGAAGACTCCATGTTGTTCAGAAAGTTTTAAGGTCACTTCCTATGAGTTATGATGGAAAATTTTTAGTTATAGAAGAGATGAGAGATATTGATCAGTTTACTATGGATGAGTTACATGTATTTATCACAGCTTATGAGATGAGAATAGTAAATAATTCCAACTCTAAGAAAGAGGTAGCTTTCAAAGCATCAAATAAGACAAAATATGAGAAACCAAAATCAAGTGGTGATTCAAGCAGTGATGAATAAGGTAACTATGGTAGAATAAATAAGGACTCAAGAAAGCACAAAGGTATGAAAATAGTAAAATGTTTTAATTGTGGAAATTTTGATCATTATGCATCTAATTGTCTAGAAGTTGGAAGCAGTAGCGGTGAAGAGAAACGAGATTATAAGAAAAAGGGAGAAAAATCAGGGAATGAAAAGAAAAATAGGTATGGTCAAGGCAAGCATGAAAAGAAGTTATTTCAAAGGCACAAGAAGAGTTTCTACGTTAACAAGATAGGCAAGGCTTCAAGTGACAGTGATGAAAGACCCTCATATAGTGAAGAAGAAGAAATACTATTTTTGGTAATAGAAGAAGAAGAAAATGGTCCTATTGAAGGTAAATTTGAAAAGTATGAATATAGTCTTGAAGATCAAGAAGTAGAAAAAGATTCAAAAAATGAGGAGGAAGGCACAATATATCTAGAAGCAGAACTTATTACTGTTATTAGAGAATTTAAAAATGTTAGAAAGCATAATTTAAGACTAAAGACTCAAGTTCAAGAATGTGAGGAAGAAAAAGAAAATCTTATACAAGACCTGACAAACTCAATAGCTAAGGCAAGGAGACTTAAAGAGGTCATGAGTGAAAAGTTAGAAGTAAAAGAGTCAGAATGTGAAATATTAGGACATGAGATAATTTCACTAAGGATGGAAGAAAAATATTCTAAGTACAAGCTACACAAGGTTGATAAATGTTAAAAAACTCAAGATCTTCATCTATCAAATAGGACTTGGTTTTGAATAAGGATAAGGGAAAGAAGAAGAAGGGTCAAGCTCAATCTAAAAAGAAGAGGAAGTTTTAGAGGAAGAGAATGAAGAAGAAATTAATACTTATAAGTATAAGTTTAAGAATAGAAGCTTCACTAAGAAAAGAAACAATGCACAAACAAGATACAGGGATTATCACAAAGAAGAAAGGACTAAGAAACTGGTAGGTTCAAGGCAATATGTCTTCAAAGGACATTGTTTTCATGTAACAGGTTTAGTCACAAGGCTATGCATTGCAGGACTTATGGAAAGGAGTATCTTTTTACTAAGAGCAACTTAAAATATGGACATCTCTTTCAAGAGTATTTCTACTCTTGTAATTTATTTGGTCATAAAGAAATCCACTACAAGATTCATGATATAAATGATTATGGCTTCACCAAGAGGAAATTCAAGATATTTACACCTTCCAATAACTACAACATTAAGTGTTATAAGTGTAATAATCTAGATTATAATGCCAAGTGGTGTAGAATAGATTTTCCAGATCTTCCAGAGACAAGCAAGAACAGGGACAATCAAAAGGATCAAAAGGGTATGTTGAAAAAGAAGTTTGACAAAGAAAAGGAGTATTGTATGCTAGGAGTAGAAATAATCCCACCCCAAAATTAATCATCTCAAGGAAATGAGGTGGGAAGGGGACTGAGCTAAGAGTATTATCTTTAGTCCCAAAGGAGTCCCTTTTCCATTGATGTCAAATGGGGAGAGATTTGAGTAAAGGGGAAAGCATTCAATCAGGGGGGGGCAGTTTCTTAGGGGAAGCAGATTTGGAAACTAGTGGTTGGAAAAAATAATTTTTAGAAAGGATTACCATCAATGACAAAGGGAGATATTGTTGGAAATTTTTAGTATATTTTTGTCATTGATGTCAAATACTTGAGGTCATAGGTTGATGACATTGGTTTTCATTGATAATTTGGCATGGCAAAAAGACAAGATTTATGTAGACACCCAAAAGTTGAACATATCTACCTCTACGTACTTATAGATCTATTAGGACACTTATAGGTTTGCATAGACCATCCTAGATACCTCTAGGCTATTGTAGATTAGTGTAGGCTATTTTAGGCAATTGTAGACTATCGTAGACCAATTTAGACCACTCTAGACCAGCTTAGACCACTCTATATTAGTGAAGGCCATCGTAGATCTTTGTAGACCTATGTAGGCCGTTTCATTGATCTATAGGTATGAAACCCTACTAAACAACACATTTCATGACCCAACCACCTTCCATTAATTAGGATATCACTTATCAGTTACCTAATGCAACTTAAGCCCTTCCTAGACCTAATTAGGACCCCATGAGACTATTAGTTCCCAAAAAGTTTTAATTAAGTTAATTAAAATTCTAATTTGAAAGTCACTTCACTTAAGTGCACTTTTTGGATTAAAAAGGTTAATTAGGATTCTAAATCCAAATTAGTCCTAATTATTACCTCCCACATGTGTGTGCACCAAAGTAGTTAGGATATTTCCTAGAAAACCCTAACTCAACCCTCATCTAACCTAGGGACCACCTAACCCTAGTAAACCCTAATATCTCCTCACACATGTGTGAGGATGAGATATTTCTTTAGGGAATGTAGGAATGACACCTCACAAACCCTAACCTAACTACCTTAGGACTTGAACTTAGGGTTTAGTACTCCTAACCACACCCCCTACACCTTGGATTTTCCTATAAATAGGAGACCAAATATCTCATTATCTCTCTTCCCTTTTAGTTAGTCTACAGGAAACTCTACAAAAATTTAGACAAAAGTGCAATCTCAGACATTTGAATTGTACAAAAAACATAGTAGCACCTGAGGAGCCCATCCAGACAAGGAGCTCCCATAGAAAGCACCTACAACTCAATTTGCCCCTTGGAATATGAATTTTTCTTCTAGTTCACCCCTTGACGTACGAGTTGACCCTACAAAAGGTTTTTCTCCCTAAATCAGTCAGGTACAATTTATTTCATATTTTTACAGTCATTCATGCAGTTTATTTTAGTTTTCATTGCATATTTTGTGTCGATTTATCTTCTTCACCATGGGTCCTGAATAAGACAAGCCCCCAAATAAACTAACTACCTTTTTACAATTCTACAATAGGTGCAAAGAGGAAACATCAACAAATACAACTACCGATGGAAAACATTATGCATGAAGCCCACATTCATTGAGGAGCCCAAAACATAGCTTCATATTTATTGTAAATTTATGAAAGAAAGATTGGTAATTCTCCCTATTTGTAACCTAAAGCATTTCTATCATGAATAAAATCAACATTTTTGAATAATCTATGTTATAGCAAGTTTTTGGATCAAATGTCATCTTTGTACATTTCATTCTAGCATGCCCGGTGGGGTCCCCACAAAGGATTGTGCTAGACTAGTTTTATCAGGAATCTAGCATAATTTTTTTTTTATGTTTTGTTGCAAGTACCATATCTAGACATCACAGATACCCCTAAAACCTTGAAAACCCCCTCAAGTCATCAGAATAGGGATTTTAGGCTCATAGATATAATTTTCCCCTCAGCTTGCGAATCTAGATCCAATTTTTCCCCTACCCTAAAAATTGAGCATAATTGCTCCCAAAACCCTCAAACTTGCAAAGGTCAATAGCAGAAAGATAAAAAAATCCATCTGGAGCAAAAGGAATCAAGTATTCCTATTTTTTTCTCTCTGTTCTATCATTTTCTTGCAATGAAAAGTTCACTAGCAAATGCATCATGTCATTCGATGAATCTCTCATTTCAATGCACTTATCATGTCAAGAACATTTAGGTTAGTTACTCTATATTTATATTTTTGTATAGAAATCAGATTTACATCCCTCTTTGCTTAAGGGATTAGAATAGGCTTTAGTTTCTAGTCATTATTTTTGGTAAATCGTAATTTTGTAAAGCCATATTTCTTACAATACCTAGCTCTTTCAAAACTTCTTTTCAAAAACCTACGTAAAATAAGAAAGTTCATTTTATTTACATTTCAATAACATTCTTATTTCTTTCCTCAAATCACACTTTAGATAGATTTTTATTTCCTTTTTGTATCATTCTAACAATTTCTTTTGAAAGTACATTTCAAAATTCTTTTTTCCAAAATTGTATTTAGGATTAGCGTTTACACTTTTATTTTGTACATTTTTTTAAGGCAAATTTCAAATTTCTTTTTGTATCAAAAATCACTTTCCCATTTCATTCTATAGTAAACTTTCAAATTCCTTTTTGCATTTCCTTATGATAGTGATTTTTTCCTTTTTACAAAAGTAAATTTCATGTTTCTTTCTTGTCTTTAGCTTAGATTTCTCACTTCTTTGACAATAACATGATTTGTTTAGTTTTCATGTTTACTTCATAAGCATATATCCTAGTTTATTTTCAAAAAGGAAATAGGACTAGATTTGCTTCCAAAAAGTGCATCTAGGGCTAGATTTCACTTCAAAAATGCATTTAGTAATATTTCTTGCTTTATACATCATTGTTAGAAAACTCAAACCCACACACACAAATGGTTCAAAAAACATGATGAGATTGGACTTCATCCCCAATACATCATTATATACTGGTGTGGTAGGAGTTGTACCCTCCACCATATCACCTCCCTAGACACCTAGCAACCCCACATGAGTGGTTTTCTAGACTTAATCACCAGAAAACCCCCCAATTTTTAGATTGGGCTTCTATATTTTATCACCAGGAGTAACCTTCAAAGTGGGATAGGATTAGACACCATTTTTCACAAGGCTTACATAATTTTTGAACATGGTAACTAGCATGTGTATGTTGATAGTAGGTCTTATACAGTGCCACCTCTTCTCATGAGAGGATACAGTGAGATCATTTCATCACTTTGAGTTCTTCCCCCATAGGTTATCATTTTATTGTACCTTCCATATAGGTTACCATTCACATGTCATGATATTGTTCTATTATGTGCATCTTTGGGTGTTGCGGGAGGTTCTGTACTGATGACATTCCCAATTTTCTAGAGGATTCACTCCACTACCTATGATATTATCTAGGAAGTATATTTTCAATATAAAAACACACTCAAACAAACAAAAAACTTTATTTTTGACATTTAGAACTGAATCCAGTTTCGTATTGTTGGAACGATCACAAACTAGTTTCAGCACATTCCATAGTACATTTTTATTTAGCTATCAACAGTCTATTACTTATTTTTTTTGTCTTAGTTATATGTTGAGTCCAAATTTTATAGGGTTGTTTCAAAACCCCTTTACACATCACATCCAAGACCTCAGACTTTAGTCTCCATGTAGTTCTAAATTTCCATAGCATGATATACACCATCATACCTATTGTTACCCATAGTCAATCACGTGAGCAAGAGTGCTATATAGAGAAGGCTTCTAGCACCACTTATAGTCATTATACCCCTCCTCCTTCACTCACAAATGGAAAATCCACATGCACACCTAATCTAATCACAGTATTTGATCCACGTTACACACACAATATCCTAGGGTGAGACATCCATTTCAAGTGAAGCACTTGCCACTTCATTCTAAGAATATCATCCACTTACTTACACTTCATCATCACCTAATCCACATTCCACATTTTTTGACCATGTGATCTACACTACTCTAGGACATACCCCTCTTCTATTCACCATAGAAGATGAAATTCCACCTACATCTCCTACCTTCACACACCCTTTCTTTCAAATCCTATCTCAATCCATGGCTGAGAATGACTCCTCATTACTAAACTATAATCACCCTTAGGATGAATCTTTTACCACTATCGTAGGGATGATTTTAGACCCCTACTCATCCACACCAGGCACCCAGATGCCATCCTTCCAATCTACACCACAACAACCCCCTTGCAACAATAGCAAGTACCACCTCCATCAACACACATGCACTCTTCCCAAGAGTCACAACCATCTTCAGGATTTGTCCCAACCACCTCCTCAAATGCAACCAATGAAATATTAGCAACATCATCCAACCATAAAAACCAAATATAGAATAAACACATTCACCACTCCACATCCCCAAGCTCCTACTTCAGGAGCTTATCCTTCTTTCTCTTAATCCTTCTCATCTACATCGTAGATAATAAGAGGGTATGCTACCCAATCTACCATTCCACCTTTGGCTACATCCACCTTCAAATTACCCCTTCCTCCTCCTTTTTAGGATCTAACTACCAGTCCTCTTCCCACCTATGGACCAATACTGATAGCCTATACCCATATTCCCCCAAGGTACTCCACATAGATTAGTTTTACCATATCTCATCCATAAGGATAGATACAAGTGCTATCCTTTGATATTTTATCTCATCCACCTCCCGTACTATTAGTTTTGATACCTCCACCATTATCTATAGGGCCTACATTATTTACATCATCTCCTTCTTGGTTATCACCTCCCATGGACCAACCATTACAATAGCCTCATCCCCAATAGATACTTGTGCCAAAATCGCACACCCTACTACTGCAATACTATTACCCTCAGCAAATTATTGTTCCACAACCTAGTGTTCCATTGGTCGTGACATCATATGTCACTCAACAAACACCTTACCAAGATCAGTTGCAATACTTGAAGAACACAAGCTTATACTGAGAGGGGGGGTGAACAGTATAAGACCTCTTTTTACTTTTTCCATTATACTTCAAAATAGTAAAGCAATATACCCAAAGCAATATCAAAGCAATGCACAATATCATCCACAAAGTGACACCAATTTTAACGTGGTTCACCCGGAATGGTTGGGCTACGTCCACAAAACTTTTCTCTAAAAGTTATCTCAAAGTTCTTTGGGAATCCTTCCCAATTACAATGTTTATGAGCCTCGGCCCAAAGGAGATACCTTCCCCCAATCAGAATTTATGAGCCTCTGCTCAAAGGAGATACCTTCCCCTCTGCTCTGGAAATGATCCCTCAGAAGATCAACTGCCTCTACCTCTTGCCAGCACGTGGAACTCCTTTCCACCGAAGACCTCCTATCCTCAATGCTTAGCCTAAGAGACCTCTGCCTTCTATGATCACGTCCACAGCAGCTCAGACAACTCTGTACCAAACACAGTCGGTCAGTCTAGTACAAGTCTTCCTCTGTCTGTCAGATCTGTCCAACTCTTGAACAAATCAATCCTCTGCATACAAGCCTTCTCAAAGACTTGCCAAATCTGTCCTCAGGTTCTTCTCATAGAACCAGTGCACCTCTGTCCTCAAGTTCTCTGATAGAACTATCAAACTCAGCTCACAAGTCCTCTGCTAGGACCTGTCCAAATCTGCTCACAAGTCCCCACCGGAACCTATCCAAAAACTCAACAAGCTCACCAAGAAAAACTTTCTTAGTAGGAAATCACAAAGTGAATTGTTAGAGACCCAATGTGATTTTTCAAACTCATAGAAGCATAAAGAGAATTTTTAGAGACTCAATATGTTCTATACTCAACTCCCAATCTCAAAACTCAACTCAAATCAACTCAGCTCAATCTCAATCTCAAATCTGAAAACTCAACTCAATATCTGAAATGGATAGGATAGAATGCTTTCTTTCAAGAACATGAAACCCCAACAATTGCCAACTATGCAAAGAATCACATAACAATGATACTCATGTTCTTTTCACCATCAATTAGGGCTTCAACAACAATGCTCATCAACCAAGGTTCAATCAACACCATTTAACTCAAAACACAACCTTGAAGCATTTCACAATCAACATTAGAAAAGGAAACAAGTAGAACTCCTTTTCTCTCCAACATTATTTGAACAAAAAGCATCCACCAACTCAAATCACCATAGCACAAAACAACTTTTCAAATCATCAACAAAGAAGTAAGCCCAACACTTTAACCAAGTAAAGAATAGCTTGATTATAACCAATTTAATGAAAGCTAATGTCAATCTCAAAGCTGCCCACTTAAGGTTTCACAACTTCACACAAGAAGCAATTCTAACCTTAAAACATCATGCTTTCATTTCCATAATCAACCAAAAGCACTCTCAACATTACAAGAAATATTTATCCCTTATACACCTTATTTCTCCCTTATAGTCTTATCAACAATAAACTTTATCTCTCATAAGAATGCAATAAGATAATGCAAACAACACCTTAAAAAGAATATTTTATCAAAATAAAGCAAGCTTCAAACTCCTTATAACTCCTAAGCTGTTTTTCTCTCTAATAAACTTCCTCCATCCGCAAAATACACTAGCAAAAATTAATTTCGAAAATACCTTGGCCAACACCAAAAATCGTGCTATGGAGAAATTGCGCATGAACTCTAACACCACCCGCTGCGTCCACTTCAACGAAGAAAAACCCTTTCACGTTATTCGAACGCGGAACCTCCCGTTCGGGTAGCGCGCCAATAGCCTAGCCACTATCGGTGCGCCAAAGGCGTCCGGTGAGGTTTGAACCTCACTCTGTTTCCCTTGTACCTTCTATGCCAGGGCTAAAATAAATAGCAGGCCTCCCTGTCTTCTGACACGAACGACGATGACGAAACCTTACGGCGGATACAAAAAAATGAACGGCGGATATCCGAACAGCGGATCACGAAATCTCAGCGAAGAAGAAATCGAACATCAGATCGCGAATTCACAGCGAGCAACACTTTTCAAAAATGCGGATGGGATAATCTTTGATCTTCATCGTGGGAGATTTATATGCATATTTCCCATAAACTCTTGACGTCGGCGAGGAGTTTAACACGTCGGGAGTACGGAGGTCTTGGCTAGCGCCCACAATCTTAGAACATAGCGCCATCAAAGTTAAGACATTTGCGCCATGGGTTAGGAGAACCCAATGCAAACAATAAATTAATATTTATTTAAAAATAATTAAAAGGAACCTTAACAAGGTTTTTAATTATTTAAATAAATACTTCCTCCTGGACCCAAATGCATTAAACTAATGCATCCACCGGTAATCTTTAAACCTGCCAACTTGGGGTTTACAAAAGACCTTTGAAACTGTCATGCCGTAACCTTCATCAAAACAAATTGTTTGACATCAAATCAAATTCCTTCAAGAGCTTCTTGACATCAATGACAACTTATACACTTGAGCAAAGGCAATGTACCCAAAGTACCCAAAATTGCCAACAATCTCCCCCTTTGTCATTGATGGCAAACCTTTACTGAAAACACTTCTCAAGAGCCAAAACTGAAACCAACTGTGCTAACAAGCCGACCAACTGTGCCCACAACTGAGAATCTTCCTTTGAAGTTTTGCTCCCCACGACTTGAAGTTCTCCTCTTCACTTTGAAGCTCTCCCCCTTACTCATATCTCTCCCCCTTTGTCATCAATGGCAAAGGGTCACCTTTGGGGCTCGGGACTAAGAATGAGCCTCTTAGCTTAGTCCCTCCCCCACCTCCTGATGAGGTGATTAATTCTGGGGTGGGAGTAAAACTCCCATTAGGCATTGATCATCATCAGCGTCTATAACTTCCTTGTCGGGCCTTCTCTTGAACTCTTTGCCCATATTCCTGTTCTTGTCACTTGTTCTTGTTCTTGTTCTCATCCCTGTTCTTGTCCATGCCTTGATCCTTGGACCTGATCATGCCACTTGTTCCTGTTCTTGTATTCTAGAATTTTAGCTCTACACTGTTTGATTATGTGACCTTCATTGTTGCACTTGAAACACTTGACGATGTTGTTTCTCCGAGGTAAACCTGATCTTTGAATCCACAGTTCGACCAAACTCTATTACGACCAAACCTATTCGACCAAACTTCCAAACTTCGACCAAACCTTCGACCAAACCTTCCCAAACCTTTGACCAAACTTAATAAAACTTGACCAAACCTATTCGCCAAACCTTGACCAAACCTGTTACGACCAAACTTGTTCCTGTTATTTGCCTTGCAATAAACTGCCTTGTGCCCAAACTGTTGACAAGAGTAGCAATACCCTTGAAAGTAACTAGCACTTCTAAAACTGTCATTTACCTTCTTCACTTGAGCCATGCAATGTGAAGCCATGTGACCAAACCTGTGACAAGCAAAACATCTGCCTTGAAACTTTCCTTTATTTGACCTCTTAGGTTCTGAAAACTTCTTCTTCTCATTCTGAATTCTGTTTTCTATTTATGTGCATCTATCATTCAAGGACTCCTTTTCTGAAATACTTTCCTCATCAGAACTCTCTTCCTTTTGGAGTCTCTTACTAGACTCTCCAACTTGTTCCTTGTGTGGCTTAACAAAACCAAGGCCTATTTTATCTGTTGTCTTTCTTTGACCTTTGATGAGTGACTTAACCTTTTTGGAGCTATCTTGAAACACTGTAAAGCTTATCCTTGTACTCTTTAGTTTCCTCTTTCAAAGAAGCCATTTTCTGTTCTAACTCACTATACTCAAGAACCTTAGACTCTAACTCATCCTTGAGTTCCTGTGTCTTAGCTATAGAGAAGTCAAGACTTTCTATAAGATCATCTCTCTCCATACAACATTCATCTAACTTATCCTTGAGTCTAGCATTCTTCTTTCTTTCCTTTTTCAAAGCACTAAGAGCACTAATAAGTTCACCTTCAAGATCTACTTCACCTTCCTCTATATCTTCCTCTATTTGTTTGCTTTTTGAATCATCAAAGCCTTTTTCAGATTTCTTATCACTAGAGGTGCTACCCTTTTCAAAAACCATACATGCATCTTCCTTATAGTTTTCTGAAGCATCCTCATACATACTAGAAACCAAATCATTATTTGTGCAATCATCCTCAAGGTGACCAAAGTTTCCACATCTAAGACATTTCATGATAATGAATCTATGTTTCGGTTCTTCCTCTTTTTTTGATATGAACAACATCTCATTTTCATCATCACTTGAAGAACTTTCACTATCACTACTAGAACACTTACTTGCTTTGTCTAGGTAGAAACTCTTCTTGTGCTTGTGAGAATACCTCTTTCCTTGATTGTTGTGCTCATCTTTGTTTTTCCTGTGATGCTTGTGCTTTTCAGAATCCTTGCTCTTAGAATCCTATTTATCTTCATCACTTTCATTCTTGGGAACAGTACAATCAGTAGCATAATGACCAAACTTTCCACAATTGAAACATCTTATATTTTTCATACTTTTGTGCTTTCTAGAGAACTTGCCTTTCTTGCTTGTAATATGCCTCTTCATCACTAGAAGACTCATCACTATCTTGAATCTGTTTACCCTTGGATTTCTTGGTAGCCTTGAAAGCTGCCTCTTTCTTGACATCAACCTTCACTTGAGTTCTCAACTCAAATGCTGCAAGTATACTATGGAGCTCATCCTTTTTCAACTTATCCAAATCTTTAGCTTCCTCAATAGCAGAAATATTTTCACTAAATCTATTAGGAAGAGATCTTAAAATCTTATCACAAACATCATTTTCAGCAAGCTCAAGACCTAAGTCTTTCATGGAGTTAACAACCTCATCCATACGAAGCATGTAGTCACTAATATTTTCATCATCATTCATCTTGAGTTGTTCAAACATACCTTTGAAGTGTCTCAACTTGGCCTTTCTAACATTTGTATCACCTGTATGAACCACCTTCAACTGTTTCCACATTTCACTAGTTGTCTTGCGGTGAATCACTTTGGTGAGATCTGCTTTCTGTAAGCCTTTCGGGATTGCATTCATTGCTTTTGAATTGCTTGTGATGTAGGAGCCTTTCTTCTTTAGTATTAGGACCATGTTCAGGAATAGTGTACTCATCTTCAATCACTTCCCAAACCTCATTCCCAAGTGCCATTAGATGAACCTTCATCCTTGCACTCCAAAGACCAAAATCTGACCCATCAAGAATAGGTCTTGCATTGCCACTTGAATGATCCATTGTGTTCTTTACTAGCTTTTCCTTCAAGTTGTTAAACTTTTTGAAGGCACCTGCTCTGATACCAATTGAAGAACACAAGCTTATACTGAGAGGGGGGGTGAACGAGTATAAGACCTCTTTTTACTTTTTCCATTATACTTCAAAATAGTAAAGCAATATACCCAAAGCAATATCAAAGCAATGCACAATATCATCCACAAAGTGACACCAATTTTAACGTGGTTCACCCAGAATGGTTGGGCTACGTCCACAAAACTTTTCTCTAAAAGTTATCTCAAAGTTCTTTGGGAATCCTTCCCAATTACAATGTTTATGAGCCTCGGCCCAAAGGAGATACCTTCCCCCAATCAAAATTTATGAGCCTCTGCTCAAAGGAGATACCTTCCCCTCTGCTCTGGAAATGATCCCTCGGAAGATCAACTGCCTCTACCTCTTGCCGGCCACGTGGAACTCCTTTCCACCGAAGACCTCCTGTCCTCAATGCTTAGCCTAAGAGACCTCTGCCTTCTATGATCACGTCCACAGCAGCTCAACAACCTGTACCAAACACAGTCAGTCGGTCTAGTACAAGTCTTCCTCTGTCTATCAGATCTGTCCAACTCTTGAACAAATCAATCCTCTACATACAAGCCTTCTCAAAGACTTGCCAAATCTATCCTCGAGGTTCTTCTCAAAGAACCGGTGCACCTCTATCCTCAAGTTCTCTGATAGAACTATCAAACTCAGCTCACAAGTCCTCTGCTAGGACCTGTCCAAATCTGCTCACAAGTCCCCACCAGAACCTATCCAAAACTGCTCACAAGTCCCCATCAAAACCTGTCCAAAACTGCTCACAAGTCCCCACCGGAACCTATCCAAAAACTGCTCACAAGTCCCCACTGGAACCTGTCCAAAAACTTCAGCAAGCTCACCAAGAAAAACTTTCTTAGTAGGAAATCACAAAGTGAATTGTTAGAGACCCAATGTGATTTTTCAAACTCATAGAAGCATAAAGAGAATTGTTAGAGACTCAATATGTTCTATACTCAAATCCCAATCTCAAAACTCAACTCAAATCAACTCAGCTCAATCTCAATCTCAAATCTGAAAACTCAACTCAATATCTGAAATGGATAGGATAGAATGCTTTCTTTCAAGAACATGAAACCCCAACAATTGCCAACTATGCAAAGAATCACATAACAATGATACTCATGTTCTTTTCACCATCAATTAGGGCTTCAACAACAATGCTCATCAACCAAGGTTCAATCAACACCATTTAACTCAAAACACAACCTTGAAGCATTTCACAATCAACATTAGAAAAGGAAACAAGTAGAACTCCTTTTCTCTCCAACATTATTTGAACAAAAAGCATCCACCAACTCAAATCACCAAGCACAAAACAACTTTTCAAATCATCAACAAAGAAGTAAGCCCAACACTTTAACCAAGTAAAGAATAGCTTGATTATAACCAATTTAATGAAAGCTAATGTCAATCTCAAAGCTGCCCACTTAAGGTTTCACAACTTCACACAAGAAGCAATTCTAACCTTAAAACATCATGCTTTCATTTCCATAATCAACCAAAAGCACTCTCAACATTACAAGAAATATTTATCCCTTATACACCTTATTTCTCCCTTATAGTCTTATCAACAATAAACTTTATCTCTCATAAGAATGCAATAAGATAATGCAAACAACACCTTAAAAAGAATATTTTATCAAAATAAAGCAAGCTTCAAACTCCTTATAACTCCTAAGCTATTTTTCTCTCTAATAAACTTCCTCCATCCGCAAAATACACTAGCAAAAATTAATTTCGAAAATACCTTGGCCAACACCAAAAATCGTGCTATGGAGAAATTGCGCACGAACTCTAACACCACCCGTTGCGTCCACTTCAACGAAGAAAAAACCCTTTCGCGTTATTCGAACGCGGAACCTCCCGTTCGGGTAGCGCGCCAACAGCCTAGCCGCTACCGGTGCGCCAAAGGCGTCCGGTGAGGTTTGAACCTCACTCTGTTTCCCTTGTACCTTCTATGCCAGGGCTAAAATAAACAGTAGGCCTCCCTGTCTTCTGACGTGAATGACGATGATGAAACCTTACGGCGGATACAAAAAATGAACGGCGGATATCCGAACAGCGGATCACGAAATCTCAGCGAAGAAGAAATCGAACATCAGATCGCGAAATCACAGCGAGCAACACTTTTCGAAAATGCGGATGGGATAATCTTTGATCTTCATCGTGGGAGATTTATATGCATATTTCCCATAAACTCTTGACGTCGACGAGGAGTTTAACACGTCGACGGAGGTCTTGGCTAGCGCCCACAATCTTAGAACATAGCGCCATCAAAGTTAAGACATTTGCGCCATGGGTTAGGAGAACCCAATGCAAACAATAAATTAATATTTATTTAAAAATAATTAAAAGGAACCTTAACAAGGTTTTTAATTATTTAAATAAATACTTCCTCCTGGACCCAAATGCATTAAACTAATGCATCCACCTGTAATCTTTAAACCTGCCAACTTGGGGTTTACAAAAGACCTTTGAAACTGTCATGTCGTAACCTTCATCAAAACAAATTGTTTGACATCAAATCAAATTCCTTCAAGAGCTTCTTGACATCAATGACAACTTATACACTTGAGCAAAGGCAATGTACCCAAAGTACCCAAAATTGCCAACAATCTCCCCCTTTGTCATTGATGGCAAACCTTTACTGAAAACACTTCTCAAGAGCCAAAACTGAAACCAAGCTGTGCTAACAACCGACCAACTGTGCCCACAAGTGAGAATCTTCCTTTGAAGTTTTGCTCCCCACGACTTGAAGTTCTCCTCTTCACTTTGAAGCTCTCCCCCTTACTCATATCTCTCCCCCTTTGTCATCAATGGCAAAGGGTCACCTTTGGGGCTCGGGACTAAGAATGAGCCTCTTAGCTTAGTCCCTCCCCCACCTCCTGATGAGGTGATTAATTCTAGGGTGGGAGTAAAACTCCCATTAGGCACTGATCATCATCAGCATCTATAACTTCCTTGTCGGGCCTTCTCTTGAACTCTTTGCCCATATTCCTATTCTTGTCACTTTTCTTGTTCTTGTTCTCATCCCTGTTCTTGTCCATGCCTTGATCCTTGGACATGATCATGCCACTGTTCCTATTCCTGTATTCTAGAATTTTAGCTCTACACTGTCTGATTATGTGACCTTCATTGTTGCACTTGAAACACTTGACGATGTTGTTTCTCTGAGGTAAACCTGATCTTTGAATCCACCAGTTCTGACCAAACCTTTCGACCAAACCATTCGACCAAACCTCCACATTCCCAAACATTCCAAACTTCCTATTCCCAAACCCACCAAACCTTTCGACCAAACTGTTCCTGTTATTTGCCTTGCAATAAAGTGCCTTGTGCCCAAACTATTGACAAGAGTAGCAATACCCTTGAAAGTAACTAGCACTTCTAAAACTGTCATTTACCTTCTTCACTTGAGCCATGCAATGTGAAGCCATGTGACCAAACCTGTGACAAGCAAAACATCTGCCTTGAAACTTTCCTTTATTTGACCTCTTAGGTTCTGAAAACTTCTTCTTCTCATTCTGAATTCTGTTTTCTATTTCTGTGCATCTATCATTCAAGGACTCCTTTTCTGAAATACTTTCCTCATCAGAACTCTCTTCCTTTTGGAGTCTCTTACTAGACTCTCCAACTTGTTCCTTGTGTGGCTTAACAAAACCAAGGCCTATTTTATCTGTTGTCTTTCTTTGACCTTTGATGAGTGACTTAACCTTTTTGGAGCTATCTTGAAACCTGTAAAGCTTATCCTTGTACTCTTTAGTTTCCTCTTTCAAAGAAGCCATTTTCTGTTCTAACTCACTATACTCAAGAACCTTAGACTCTAACTCATCCTTGAGTTCATGTGTCTTAGCTATAGAGAAGTCAAGACTTTCTATAAGATCATCTCTCTCCATACAACATTCATCTAACTTATCCTTGAGTCTAGCATTCTTCTTTCTTTCCTTTTTCAAAGCACTAAGAGCACTAATAAGTTCACCTTCAAGATCTACTTCACCTTCCTCTATATCTTCCTCTATTTGTTTGCTTTTTGAATCATCAAAGCCTTTTTCAGATTTCTTATCACTAGAGGTGCTACCCTTTTCAAAAACCATACATGCATCTTCCTTATAGTTTTCTGAAGCATCCTCATACATACTAGAAACCAAATCATTATTTGTGCAATCATCCTCAAGGTGACCAAAGTTTCCACATCTAAGACATTTCATGATAATGAATCTATGTTTCGGTTCTTCCTCCTTTTTTGATATGAACAACATCTCATTTTCATCATCACTTGAAGAACTTTCACTATCACTACTAGAACACTTACTTGCTTTGTCTAGGTAGAAACTCTTCTTGTGCTTGTGAGAATACCTCTTTCCTTGATTGTTGTGCTCATCTTTGTTTTTCCTGTGATGCTTGTGCTTTTTAGAATCCTTGCTCTTAGAATCCTGTTTATCTTCATCACTTTCATTCTTGGGAACAGTACAGTCGGTAGCATAATGACCAAACTTTCCACAATTGAAACATCTTACATTTTTTATACTTTTGTGCTTTCTAGAGAACTTGCCTTTCTTTCTGTAATATGCCTCTTCATCACTAGAAGACTCATCACTATCTTGAAGTTGTTTACCCTTGGATTTCTTGGTAGCCTTGAAAGCTGCCTCTTTCTTGACATCAACCTTCACTTGAGTTCTCAACTCAAATGCTGCAAGTATACTATGGAGCTCATCCTTTTTCAACTTATCCAAATCTTTAGCTTCCTCAATAGCAGAAATATTTTCACTAAATCTATTAGGAAGAGATCTTAAAATCTTATCACAAACATCATTTTCAGCAAGCTCAAGACCTAAGTCTTTCATGGAGTTAACAACCTCATCCATACGAAGCATGTAGTCACTAATATTTTCATCATCATTCATCTTGAGTTGTTCAAACATACCTTTGAAGTGTCTCAACTTGGCCTTTCCGACATTTGTATCACACTGTATGAACCACCTTCAACTGTTTCCACATTTCACTAGTTGTCTTGCGGTGAATCACTTTGGTGAGATCTGCTTTCTGTAAGCCTTTCGGGATTGCATTCATTGCTTTTGAATTGTTGTGATGTAGGAGCCTTTCTTCTTTAGTATTAGGACCATGTTCAGGAATAGTGTACTCATCTTCAATCACTTCCCAAACCTCATTCCCAAGTGCCATTAGATGAACCTTCATCCTTGCACTCCAAAGACCAAAATCTGACCCATCAAGAATAGGTGCTGCATTGCCACTTGAATGATCCATTGTGTTCTTTACTAGCTTTTCCTTCAAGTTGTTAAACTTTTCGAAGGCACCTGCTCTGATACCAATTGAAGAACACAAGCTTATACTGAGAGGGGGGTGAACAGTATAAGACCTCTTTTTACTTTTTCCATTATACTTCAAAATAGTAAAGCAATATACCCAAAGCAATATCAAAGCAATGCACAATATCATCCACAAAGTGACACCAATTTTAACGTGGTTCACCCGGAATGGTTGGGCTACGTCCACAAAACTTTTCTCTAAAAGTTATCTCAAAGTTCTTTGGGAATCCTTCCCAATTACAATGTTTATGAGCCTCGGCCCAAAGGAGATACCTTCCCCCAATCAAAATTTATGAGCCTCTGCTCAAAGGAGATACCTTCCCCTCTACTCTAGAAATGATCCCTCGGAAGATCAACTGCCTCTACCTCTTGGAACTCCTTTCCACCGAAGACCTCCTATCCTCAATGCTTAGCCTAAGAGACCTCTGCCTTCTATGATCACGTCCACAGCAGCTCAGCAACCTGTACCAAACATAGTCAGTCGGTCTAGTACAAGTCTTCCTCTATCTGTCAGATCTATCCAACTCTTGAACAAATCAATCCTCTACATACAAGCCTTCTCAAAGACTTGCCAAATCTATCCTCAGGTTCTTCTCATAGAACCAGTGCACCTCTATCCTCAAGTTCTCTGATAGAACTATCAAACTCAGCTCACAAGTCCTCTGCTAGGACCTGTCCAAATCTGCTCACAAGTCCCCACCAGAACCTATCCAAAACTGCTCACAAGTCCCCACCGAAACCTGTCCAAAAACTGCTCACAAGTCCCCACCGGAACCTGTCCAAAAACTGCTCACAAGTCCCCACCGGAACCTGTCCAAAAACTCAGCAAGCTCACCAAGAAAAACTTTCTTAGTAGGAAATCACAAAGTGAATTGTTAGAGACCCAATGTGATTTTTCAAACTCATAGAAGCATAAAGAGAATTGTTAGAGACTCAATATGTTCTATACTCAACTCCCAATCTCAAAACTCAACTCAAATCAACTCAGCTCAATCTCAATCTCAAATCTGAAAACTCAACTCAATATCTGAAATGGATAGGATAGAATGCTTTCTTTCAAGAACATGAAACCCCAACAATTGCCAACTATGCAAAGAATCACATAACAATGATACTCATGTTCTTTTCACCATCAATTAGGGCTTCAACAACAATGCTCATCAACCAAGGTTCAATCAACACCATTTAACTCAAAACACAACCTTGAAGCATTTCACAATCAACATTAGAAAAGGAAACAAGTAGAACTCCTTTTCTCTCCAACATTATTTGAACAAAAAGCATCCACCAACTCAAATCACCAAGCACAAAACAACTTTTCAAATCATCAACAAAGAAGTAAGCCCAACACTTTAACCAAGTAAAGAATAGCTTGATTATAACCAATTTAATGAAAGCTAATGTCAATCTCAAAGCTGCCCACTTAAGGTTTCACAACTTCACACAAGAAGCAATTCTAACCTTAAAACATCATGCTTTCATTTCCATAATCAACCAAAAGCACTCTCAACATTACAAGAAATATTTATCCCTTATACACCTTATTTCTCCCTTATAGTCTTATCAACAATAAACTTTATCTCTCATAAGAATGCAATAAGATAATGCAAACAACACCTTAAAAAGAATCTTTTATCAAAATAAAGCAAGCTTCAAACTCCTTATAACTCCTAAGCTATTTTTCTCTCTAATAAACTTCCTCCATCCGCAAAATACACTAGCAAAAATTAATTTCGAAAATACCTTGGCCAACACCAAAAATCGTGCTATGGAGAAATTGTGCACGAACTCTAACACCACCCGCTGCGTCCACTTCAACGAAGAAAAAACCCTTTCACGTTATTCGAACGCGGAACCTCCCATTCGGGTAGCGCGCCAATAGCCTAGCCGCTACCGGTGCGCCAAAGGCGTCCGGTGAGGTTTGAACCTCACTCTGTTTCCCTTGTACCTTCTATGCCAGGGCTAAAATAAACAACAGGCCTCCCTGTCTTCTGACGTGAACGACGACGATGAAACCTTACGACGGATACAAAAAATGAACGACGGATATCCGAACAGCGGATCACGAAATCTCAGCGAAGAAGAAATCGAACATCAGATCGCGAAATCACAGCGAGCAACACTTTTCAAAAATGCGGATGGGATAATCTTTGATCTTCATCGTGGGAGATTTATATGCATATTTCCCATAAACTCTTGACGTCGGCGAGGAGTTTAACACGTCAGCGGAGGTCTTGGCTAGCGCCCACAATCTTAGAACATAGCGCCATCAAAGTTAAGACATTTGCGCCATGGGTTAGGAGAACCCAATGCAAACAATAAATTAATATTTATTTAAAAATAATTAAAAGGAACCTTAACAAGGTTTTTAATTATTTAAATAAATACTTCCTCCTGGACCCAAATGCATTAAACTAATGCATCCACCGTAATCTTTAAACCTGCCAACTTGGGGTTTACAAAAGACCTTTGAAAGTGTCATGCCGTAACCTTCATCAAAACAAATTGTTTGACATCAAATCAAATTCCTTCAAGAGCTTCTTGACATCAATGACAACTTATACACTTGAGCAAAGGCAATGTACCCAAAGTACCCAAAATTGCCAACTTTACTTCCCTCCTCAATACTAGGAAGAACAACAAGTCAAATAGCTACCACACTCATAGGCTCCACCCACCTTCACACCTTCCTCTACACCCTTAGCAACCAAACTTCAACTTTTGTAAGATGAATGAAAGAAGCTAAACCTTTGCATAGCCAACTATGGATCACATAAATTGACTTATTATGAACTCTAAAATGAGATAATCCATCCATCAGTTTGACCATAAAATTATCCCTATCACTTTGAGATCCCAAATTTTGATAAATACGAGGGTAAGGAAGATCCTCGATGACATGTGAGCAACTACCACTCATATTGCTACCAACTTCATAGTAGCAATCTCCTTATGTTATTTAACTTCTCCCTTTCACTTGGGGGATAAGCCTTAGACTTGTACAAAAAGTTCCTGTGCCATAGCTTGTAAGCCTTTGAACAGTTGGCTAATTTCTTCTTGGGTCATTTTTCCATAAACAATAAAAAATAATCATAACTTTTTATATGTCTACGCCCTATGATAGGCTGATGACAAACCTATTACCGATTTTGTTTCATTGTGGAGATCTATCATACATGACCTCACTCATAGCCTACCTACTATCAAGTTAGTGATGCTCTTCTCCAAGAGTTTCCATAAATACATATCCACATATTTGTAGCTTCACCAAAGCCATACCTTTGAAGAAGCCATTACCCAAGCCAAAGTTATTGAGGACATCAAGGTCCAATCAGGCAAGATTAAGTTGAGACAAAAACCAAACTACAACTCCAATTTTTGTTTCAATAGAAATACACCTAACCAATCTTTTCCTTGACCATCACAAGCCAACCAAGTGGAAACCCTCACCGATCCCACAATTTCCTCCTCCAAAATAGCAAATATTTCAAACCAACTCACCTCTCCCTCGTAGGGCTTAGAAACCTCATGACATGCATCCATAGGCTCCATGATGTAACCTTACACCACTTCTTGAACTATTACCAGCCCTCTTCTAGAGGTTATACGATGCAAACCACATCATCCTACCCAAAATCCAACCACTTGATCCAAACATACCTAAGCTTTGAGGATATAACAAGCAAGTCTTTAATTAGTACCACTAATAATGTAGCCATAATATCGATGCTTGTCACTTCTTCTATGGTCATGTCCAAGATCTTATCAATAAGGGTACCATCCAGGTCCCAAACCCCCTTGCACCACAAAATAAAAGCCTAGGGATCTTTCAAAACCCCTTACCTAATCACATGGGAACTAACCCCCAAAGACCTCCACCTAATCCCCAAGGGACACCTAGGCAAGTAAATAGTGTCCAATGTGAACCCCCTTCATATGGTATAGTGGGAGTTATTAACCTTACCACTTGAAATAAATGGTACCCCCCACATCAAACCTCACATATTTTTTTCCCATCGGTACCATCTACATCCCCATCATCTCTTACAACTTCCTACACCACACCTCCACCACCATAAAATATCATCACAATTTGTGGTAGCCTTACACACAAATTGCATAATGCTCCCACCCAATTTTCTATATATGATCTTCTATAGTAGTCTTAACCCCATCGTGAGGTGTTGAATGACATTCTGTGTTCTATTGATATTGAGACACATGATATGAACACCTTCATGAAATTTTTAGGAAATATTCCACACTATCTTTAACCCTCCAATTTTCATGATCACGAGATCACAAAACTTATAGGAGAAGGAGAAGATCCTCCTTTCCATATCCAAGCAACCATCAACAATATTACATACAAACATGTCCTTGTTGATATAGGTTCCTCCATCAGTATCATTTCCACAGCATCTCTACATCACCTGGATATCCTACCAACTCACTTTTCCACCCTATCACTCGATCTATGTGTGTTTTATGGATCCATATGACCTATAGTAGTATCCATTGTCCTACCCATCTAGGTAGGTATCCACACCATCCCCATCCTCTTTCACATAATTCAAGGTGAAATGTAGTACAACATCCTGCTTGGTCATCCATGGATCAAGGACATGCAGTTTGTCCCCTCTACATTACACCATTGCATAAAATACGTCCATGATGGACTTATCCACTGTGTTCCTACCGATAGGAACCCCTATAAAGTTTGCAACATTACAAACCTACCACCCGTACCTTCATTTCCTCCACACAACTATTCCATGTTTCTTCTCACTAGTCTATAGAAGCTTCGACATCATCCCCTACATCCTCTTCATTACCACAACCATCACCAAGGATGCACACCTTGATATCTACACCACCATAACCAACCACTACAATACCTAAAATAGCTACAATATCTTTTTCATCACCTTCCTTATGGCCACCACCACCGTCCCAGTAGTCGTCTTCCAAAAATCCACCCATGGTGTCGATACCATCCTTGTTACCTACCTCATGATCTACCACTCCACCTCACCCACCTTTCTCCATATAACCTCCTCTTCTTCCTACATCTCAAACAACTCCTCTTACCTTTTTTCCATGACCTAGATCATTCATATCTCCTCATAGCACAGTACCAATTCCCACTCCTCATCCTTCCCAATTCTCATATGTGGATCATCCTATCCCAACCATGGTAGTTGAATGCCATGAGTGGGAGCAATGAGCTTCCTACCTCAGTAATCAGTTGTTACATCCTTGTGCTACTACCATAAGAGATTCTCAGGTCACATCCTTATATTCTAATTCTTATTCACCATCTCACTTACCATAATATACACCATCCCACATTTCTATATTTATGACAAATTCAGGCCCGTGTGACCACAATGTGTGCAATTCCTGCATACATCCACATGTAGTTTAGTCCATGCATGACTTCAACTACCCTTCAGCATCAGTTTTCACTATCAAAGTTGCCATACAATTAGGGTCTCTTGACAACTAAACTAACTTTGTGTATGCAGGAGTTGATTCCTCCATCCTGCCTATAGCTCCTCCACCACCACAATCTAGTTTTTATGGTACACTAGATCACATGGATAACCCCTATTTCACCTTCAACTACCTTCGATGTTTCTATTGGCATGGATTTAGGTTAGGCCTTTATGAACAAGGATTACGAACACCCATCAATCTTCATGTGCAATTACCTATAAACAAATATGGCATAGGTTATCACCCAACCACCATTCACACGCTTGAAGATGAGTTCCAGGATCTATCCCTACATCCTTCACCACTTCTAACACACACCTTGGAAGAGTATATTGATATGGATATTCTAGAGGATAACCCATCCCATCATTCAACCATCATAGTTCCCTATGACTTCTTTCAAGAAAATCCTTTTTCTGACACCACATCGTCATGTTGTGTTGACAAATTAACAAGTAAATTGTCCACCTTGTCTCTAAACACTTATGATCTAGAGCATGACATGGCATCTCCCCCATTATAACCAATATATTTTGCCACATTTATGCCTATATATTGGTAACTCCATTGATCTGCTACTCGATCACATTATCCACATGTTGTCCTACACCCTCCATTGAGCCTCCTATGACATCCACAATCCATTGAGTCTTCATTATCAGACTCTTCACTGCCCACTTCCTCCATAGCATTGGTTAATATGGTTGATGTGAATTTCTTCTCCCCACTTTGATATGCATATCGGAAAATTTTTGATGACACACCAAATCCAAATTTTTTTGATCTCACACACATCTCACCCATACCATCACCTAGGACTTTATCTTTTCACCCCATATCCTACGTACTGCTAATTCCCCTTCACCTTCTACACCACCCCACATCTCGTGCGTTTATCACACAAACATCTACATATATGGCAAATATTAAATTCTCAAGGCCATCAATCCTCCACCTCATTCTAGTCCCATAACAACTTTGTAATGGTTCTCACATGCTAATCAAAGAAACCATTGACATAGATATTGGTGATGATCCTAAAAACCCTTACATTGTTAAATTAGTTGCTAGCCTTTCACCCGAAGAACACATTTTATTCATTATTTTCCTTAAAAAGTATATCAAAGTCTTAATGTGGTATTACAATGATATGCCAAGCCTTTATCCCACCCTTGTAGTCCACAATATTACATTAGATAAGGATGCCAAACCTATCAAACAAAAGCTACAACATATGCATCCTACAGTTGTATTGCCAGTAAAATCTAAGCTCCAAAAGCTCTTAGACGTAGACTTTATTGTATCCATATAATATCTTGAATGGGTGTCCAACATGGTTCCAATACCTAAACCTTTTAGTGAGGTTCATGTCCACACTGACTTCTAGGATTTAAACAAATATTATCCCAAGGACAACTTCCCTTTACCTAACATCGACTTACTAGTCGACTCCATAGCAAGCCATGAGAGGATTTCCCTTATGGGTGGATTCTCTAACTACAAATAAAATTAAAATCAATCCAATTTTCTGATACAATGGCCTTCTTAGGATCAGATATCATGTGTGTATCCATTTACACCCTCGCCAAATCTTCCATATCACCTACGCCTCCCATAGATGATGGTGGTATTCATGTATTCAATACCGAACCATACAATCCTTGGTGTGTACAAATCAAGGATTATATTAAGTTAGGATTTCTACCATGTGATCTACCACATGCTCATCATCAAGCATTCAAACAAAGAGTGATTCACTATACATTACTGGGGGACATCCTCTACCATCATAGTTATGATGGCATCCTCTTGCATTATCTAGAACCACATGAATCTCAATGGGTTGTACAAGAAACCCATGATGGTACATGTGATGGCCACTTTAGTGGCATGGCAATCACAAAGCGCATCCTTCGCATGGGCTATTATTGGCCCAAGATGGAACATGATTGTTGTGAGTATGTGAAGCGCTGTGTCAAGTTCCAATAACACATAAATATCACACATCTACCATCTCAAGCGCTTCAACCTATTCAGTCCATGTGGCCTTTCTCTCAATGGGATCTTGACCTTATCAGAAAAATCACACCTGCTTCATCCAATAATCACAAATTTATCATCATGGCCACAAAATACTTTACAAAGTGGGTTGAAGCCATCCCACTCATCCAAACCATAGGAGCTAAGATTGTGATATTCATTACAGACCATATAATATGTCACTTTGGAATCCCCTCCCAAATCATCTCTAATAATGGGAAATCATTCAAGAACAAAACTTTCCATGCCCTTTGCACCAAATTCAACATTCATCATAGTTTCTCTACCCCATACTACCCATAGGGTAATGGTCAGGTAGAGGCTACCAACAAAAAAATTTGCTCCATCCTTTGTAAGACAGTAGTAGAGTCCCATCATGATTGGCATAATCAAATACCCTTAGCTTTGTGGGCCTACTATACCAGCATTCATACTCCCATTTGGGCAATCCCCTTTTCACTGGTCTATGGTGTTGAAGCCATTATACCCCTAGAACTCGAGATACCATCCTTACAAGTATCTATGAAAGAATTCATTGATGATGACACTGCTCATCAAGCTCACTTTAATCAGTTCACACTCCTCTATGAATGCCACATTCATGCCATCGAGCACACATGAGTCTATCAAGACCACCTTCATTGTGCTTACGATAGTAAGGTGCACCAACGCAAATTTCAAATTGGTGACTTAGTTCTCAAAGAGAACCAACAAATCACAAGTCAACCTCACCAACAACATGATAATTTTACCCCGAACTGGTTGGGCCCATTCATAATCACACACAAATTTGGTTCAGGCACCTATCGATTGGCTAATCTCGAAGGTCTCACTGAACCTAAACCCATCAATATTCTTCACCTTCGTACATTCAATGCGTAGCTTACGTAGGTCTCCACCACCACATATCATACATAGTGCTATCTACATACACATCACTCACTATGCACATCACCATACACACACGATATTTATTTCTTATTATAATAGATGTACATTTGCTTTTTATGCCATTTATATGTTGTTGGTATTTTTTCTATTTGCAAGATTTACATCATCCACCACTACATCATCAGTAGAGATACATGATCATACGCATGCACTATCAACATTTCAAACTACCACCATGTAGGATCATCCCCCACTACCCCTAGTTTCGATCACACTAGCCGATCTGGCCAAGCCACCTACCACTGTACATACCAGACAGTCCTCACCCTCATCCCATTTAGACCACCACACTCCACCCTGATGCCCTTCACCCCACCATAGAGGTTCATCTTACTCACCTCGCTCAGGAGACAGTTAGGTCTCCCTATCCTCATTTGATGAAAAGGAGGAAATATCCCATGTCCACACCCAAGGGTCTCCTCCACCTCCGCCTAAGGATACAAGGAACCCCTACTCACCGTCCTCTTCTCCTCACCATTCTTCAAGAGCTTATCACCTTTCCAATAGAGGATACATGCATCATCCTACGTGTCCTTCATGCTTACCTCCCCCACTTTTTAGTGGGATGTCCCCATACACCCAAGCCCTTCACTTACATGCTTCCCAAGCCACTTATATACATGTACCTCCATCCTATACATGGCGTTACCCATAGCCATCTCCTGCACCACCCATTCTTCAGATGCCACCCTCTCCACTTCATGGCTTACCATTTCAGCCAACCTCATAATCTCTGAAGTCATTCCACTCACCCCCATCATCCTCTCATGCAAAACACCTCTTCACACCCATATTACACTCCTTATACATTGGAGTCCTACTCTCCACCTTCTCCAATCCCATCACCTCCACATCCTGATATCCAACACATCCTCTCTCAACTCGATGCTCTCAAGCTACATCTGAGTCATTGTCACTACCTCACTTCTACTCGCCAGTCCACCATGGCTCGTACATCTTCACCTCCCCCAGGTCCATTCCTCATCCCTAGATTTGACCCATATCAGAGTCTTAATCCACTCCTCTACCATTCAACCTCACTCCATCCACTTTTCGTACACCTCCCACAGAGCCTTATATCTACCCCATGCCTCTCCCATCCATACCATTATCTAAAATATTTCATCATCTCCTTCACCAAGGCCTCCTAGTGTTACCTAAAATTAGGCATGTTGACCCATTGCATCCTAAACCATGGAATTATCATGAACATCAGTTCTATATATACCATCACCAACCAGGCCATGACATTGACACATATCATACATTTAAAACCCTAGTAGACAACATGTTTCTTGGTGATCGTGTCCCATCATCTGAGCATTCCTATTCATCCAGCTAACTCTAGAGTCCTCCATGCCACATCATCCCTCGCACTTTGCCACTACATGAATCTCTGATAGCTCCCTCCCGCTACATCCACCACATGTCAAACTACACAAACCACCAGAGCCCTAGTAGCATCGTCGCCTCACCTCCTCACTCATGACCTGACCCTCATTACTTTTCCCATTAGTAGTTCCTCTTCATCCTCTCTCTTCATTCTTTTCTCTTCTTCTTCTTATTTCCTCATGTAGTTGTATGGTCATGCTTTGAGTGGCTACATACCTACGTTAATCTAGTGTCTTTCTTCTCATCCCTTTCCTTTGGTAATCCCCTCATCTTGTTGGTTACCAATGCTTGTTTCTTCTTACTTCTTCCATTTGTAAATCCCATCTTCAAATTCTTCCTCTTTTTTTCATTATCGCATGCATTCCCACTAGTCACATATTATTCACCTACTACACACACACCCCACACGTTGGGGCAACCATTATCACAACATCCTACCTTCATTCTCACCACACCATACACTTCTTTGTAAATAACTATTTTTAATCTACCTTCACTATATTTCATGCTCTTCCTCTTGTAGATATTTCATTCTTCCATTTGCATCGGTTACATTACATCCATTGCATATATCCATTCATCTTTTATTATGATTTCATTTCATGTTTGTATATTCTTCCCCCATAAATGTGCCTTCGACAAGAATAACATATGCACTTGTTAGCATCACCACTTGGATGTCCATTCCCCCTTTTCAGGATTAAGGTATATACAAGTGTCTTGTTTAGTTTTGACCACTCACTAGTTTAGTCAATCAAATGTCACCTCTAGTTGATAGGTTTTCTACACTTCTTATAGTTCTTTCAGGCTGGTTCAACTTCTATCATGTACCATTCACATAGGTTACATACTTAAACAAATTTTGAGTCTAGGGAAGATAACACCTTGCATAGATATCACCATCTAGAGAATAGTTTTCCCTGCTCATCCTATCACTTGCATGGTCAACATACGACCTAGGGATAAACAAAGGGATAAGCATAAGAAAAAATCAAAAAAATGGGCAGAAAACAAAATCCAACGCCCATATTACAAAAAAAAAAAGAAAAGAAAAAGAGCACCACAAAACAAATACAAGCAATAAAAGAGGGGTAGAAAAAAAAAGGAAAAGCCTCCATATATCACCAATGTTATGCTTCATCACCTTTGGTCCTTAGGTTCAACATAACATCATGGGATGATTTCCATCACTAGCTATAGGCTCCAAGAGCCTGCCTACCAGTGGAATAGTCTTACAAGTGGTGACACATCTATCACATTAGTGACCTTCTTTTGTACAGATCACTATGCACTTGTGGATGAGCTAGCTAGTTTGGCCATGTTTACAATGGGTTAATCCTACCTCCCTCAAAATAGATAAATGAACCTCACTCATTTACACACATAGGTCCATGATAGACTTTGAACCAGTCAGATTAGTTATGAGTTATCGCCAATGCTTGCATAGTTTTTGTGTCTGAGATTTGATCACTACAACTATGATTGTCAAAGTTATTACATATACCTTATACCATCCTACATCCCTGATATTATGGAATGGATCACATTCACATCGGTCTATGCCATGATACAAGTGCTTCCTTTACGCATTTTAGTCCTCCCATACATGCATTAGTGCATCTATTTTACATAGAGTTATCAAACATTTCATCACTACATTTATCCTACATGCATTCATTAATATCACATCATCATATCTATGTTACATGCATCTACAACATTCTAACATACATTGTCACACTTGCATCACACCACATAGCATTGCATCCAATCTACACTCCCTCATATCAGTCTACAGTATATCTATACTACAGTATAATCATATTTCTACACTCTAACACATACACATATATTCATCCATAATACATTTACACTATGCTATCTATGCAAAAGAAACTCAAGCACATTTGAATCACAATCATAACACATGTATATATAACAACCACAACCAAAATATATATATATATATATATATATATATATAATCCATCAAAAATTCCTATAGGCTACAAAATGGGACCATGCCCATCCACTACAATAATCCTTAGCCCTAACTCCCACTAGGAGTCTCTCCACTCCCCTCATGGCTAGCCCTCCCCTATGCTATCACACATGCCGCTACAGCCCTACTAGACTCCACTCCTCCTCCTAATGCCTGAACCCCTCCAAGAGATAATATCCCCTCTAACCTCGTAGCAACACCTGCACCCTATACTACATCATGGGCCTCAGCCCCCATGCCCCATCGACCCATCAAAGCTGTACTCCGATGACTCTACTGTGACTGTGTCCATACTCATGATAGCGACTATGCCTAGCTATAATCAGGGAGTGGAATCCTATGCATCATCAAGGTAAACTCACACACCATCCACTTTATTGCTTCCTTAGCCAGTAGTCCTCCTACACTCTCACTACCCCTCTGGAACTACTCTATATTCACCTTCAAGGCAACCATATCTGCTAGCACCTCCTTTATCACCTTGGCTTGATCAACCTTTGTTAGTGCCTATTGCTACCTCACCACCTCAACACATAATTTTGTAATCTCTACATATTGGGCCTCTACTACAGATCACTCCCTCTGCATATCTACCCTCAACTACTCCATATACTTCACCACATTGGCATAACTAGCATCTATAACCTCAAGCTGCTCATGTTGCTCAACATATCATAACTCAAAGGCCCTCATATCTGTATCTCCCATGGCATCCTAAGCTATCACCCTATCCTACAAATCCCCCATGTCTACCATTTTACCTCTCTCGCTCTATCATAGCTCTCCCTCCATCTAGTGTACTCACTCCCATAGAAGCAACACCTCCTCCTTTGCATCCCACCTCTCTTGCTCCTCAATGGGAATCTCTCCCATCTCACCAAGAAACCCCATATCTAGGGTGTCATCAAAAACTACATCTCTATCTACACCCTCACCTATCCCCTCCATGGTCCCTCCCTCCTCCATAGGTTGTGCTCCACTATCCACTGGTACCTTCTCCACTCTCTCCATAGATGCACTCAATGTGCCACCCAATCATCACCTAGACCATCGAAGAGGCACCTCTATCTCACCACTAGATCTATCCTATGACCTAGATCATGTACCTCTAGCTACCCACCCCTCTATCATAGGTACCCCACCACTAGGTGGTACCCATCGATCAACCACCCCAACACATGGCTCCCAGCTCTGAGTCACCCACTAGGCATCATACTCTAGTGTAGTGCCTACATCATCCACATCTAGAATCACCATAGGTAGGTCCCTCTCACTAGTCCATGGTAAGACCACGCTTCTCCTCCCTATCACCTCATCACCGATAATATACAACAGATACCTCTAAAATGTCCTATCATAATCCAAACTATCACATCACTCGACTAAACTAAAATAACTTAGCCTACCAAGTATACCATCCCACCAACCACCTCCCATGATGGATAGCATCCAACTACTCATCATCATGCTCCCATACCACCCCACCCCTCCAAGGCCTCCACGTAATCACACCAGGCACCAACTCTCCAAACTTCACCCTCTAAAATAGAGGATCACCCTCATGTGGCCTCTTCATACCCTTCTCCTCATCTATCCTCCATCTCAAAGCATAGGGTAAGTGTGTCTATCCATCAATATGAGCATTATAGGGCAATAATGATGATCACTCAATGGCTATGTGCTCCCATGCCCATACCTGTAACAAAGGAGTCCAACTCAACCCCTTCCTCCCAGCATGCACTACATCATGCAACTCCCTATACACCTAGGCCAAGAGTGCAGGTGCCCATGCAAATACAACATTTCACTCCACCATGTCACTCACCACATCCAACATGTTCCAGGTAAACAATACCTCGAAAGTATCTAGTAGAGCATACATAGAAATCATAACCATCACCGCACATTGGCACTTAGACAACATCTTATTATACCATAGAAACTCATAATCCATATTCTTTGTATCTACCTCCCTCCATCTATCCCCAAATAATCACTCCATCATAGTTGCTTGACTATCATCTGGTGCTGCCCTCACTGGCACACCCTCAATAGGTAACTTATATATTTTGTACACATCCTCCAGGGTGATCATCATCTCACCCATCAAAAAATGGAAGGTGTTTTGATCTACATCCCATATCTCACACAAAGTAGATATATATGCCCTATTGGTGTGAATGCTCTTGCACTCCCACACACCTCTCAACCACACTGCATCCAACCACTCTTCATCAACCTTATTCTTCATAAGCTTATCCAACTCACCCTTCATCGTATGAACCCGATGTCGTGGTTCGATCTTCTTCACCTGTTCATACACAAACAAGCACAACAAAATACATATTAGCTCAATATACAATCTTCAAATTAAACAAAATTCAATTTTCTTAAACACATTTCACACACAAATTAATTCATTTAATTTATCATACATTTTGAGATATTAAAACATGCACAATCCACATATCACAACAAATCAAAAACATAGTTGCATATTTGGATACCCATTTTGCCATTTCATGGTAAAAGTCCAAACAGATGTGAAAAATAGTACATATTTGGCTTCCAATAGTCAAATTTTAAAATTCCCACATACTAACTATGGCACAAAATTCAAAACCACATCAATCCACCAAACACGAAAACAAAATACATTTTTGAACACCCATTTTGACCTTTTATGGTGAAAGTGTCAACAAATTTCAAAAATAGTATACAAATACGCATGCTATTCGATGTCAAAGTCAATACAAACTCATCAATATAGTGCACATGCCAAATCAACACAAAACAAAAATACAGTCGCATATTTGGACACCCATTTTGCCATTTCATGGTAAAAGTTCAAATAGAAATAAAAAATAGTACATATCGGGCTCCCAACAACCAATTTTAAATTCATCCATATCTACATCATGGCACGCAATTCAAACATACACCAAATGCAATAACACACCAAAATGAATTACATTTTTGAATACCCATTTTGCCCTTCTACAATGAAAGTGTCAACGGTTTTCAAAAATAACACACCCACAATGGAAAATTTAATAGTCAAATTTTCTTAATTTACATCCCAATGGCTCACATTCAGATAACATGCCAAACGAAGATAAAATAAAAATACAGTCACATAGTTGGATACCCATTTCCCACTTTTGTGGATGAAATTCAATCACATTTCAAAAATAGTACCCCATCACTCCAAAAATGCAAAGTCAAACTATGCAACTACCTTACCCATTACCTAGTCAAACTACAACAAAAATAGGTCAAACCTAAAAACCGATCACACTTTTGGGTACCCATTTGGCTTGTTTAACACTTTGTGTTCCAATTTCAATTAAAATTTACACAAATTTTAAAAATAACATGAAAACCTTCCCCCTATTTCATGCTTTTCCAAAAATAAATTTGGAAAACAAAGCAAGTAACAAGCACTTACCGGTGGGTCTCCACATCGATCGCCAATGCTAGTGCATCCCCTCACCATTCTGTCACCCAACTCGATCAACAACAAGAGCTCTGCATCACCAACCATTGCTCACTCCTCACTCTCCAAGTTTGTCATCATCAAAATGACCCCCCCACACTTCAAAAAAGGCTTAAATATACCTAAAACCCTAATTCACCCCCTTCCCTATGAATTAGGTCCAATTCACCCCTCGACCTATGAATCCAGATCCAATTCACCCCCTGCCCTATGAATTGAGCCTAGGAGCCCCAAAATCACCCAAATTTCATCCCAAACCCTAGGAAATCTACCCATCTTCCTGTCCATCTGATTTTTCATCACTCTTATCATGCATTTTTCTTCTATCAACTGATCCATCATCATATCACCACATTTCATTCACCTCATTATTGATTCCTCATTTGAGGGGGTATTCATATCCAAAAGTCAGCTTTACATGCAACCAAACAACCAAACATCCAAATCATGGATATCACATCTATCTACAAATTTTTTTGCTGAAGATTATCTTATGATAATAATATCAATCCCAACCAGATATTTGTTAGATCACAAGAGTTATGCATTTCCATGGGTATGTCAATCTGGCATTCAGGTAAAGTGATCCTTACCATATACTGAATGGTACGTTTGACTAAATCCTAGCACAACATTCGGGCATGTCATTTTTGGCATTCAGGTAAAGTGGTCCTTACCATATACTAAATGGTATGTATGACTAAATCCAATGTCCCTTAGCTCAAATGGTTTGACACATGTCACCATGCACTCATCAATCAATCAACAACAAAAATTTGAATAGGCATTTGTTGTTGGACATTTTGAGCTCATTTAGTTGTCATTGATGTCAAGGTGAAAAGTTGTCATTGATGCCAAAGTGAACACATGAAGCTATCATTACCACCATGGAGTACATCATCATTAACACCAAGAAGCAATGCAAAGAGATGGAGAAAAGTTGTCCAAATATGTTTTTATAAGGGTTTTTGTTAAAACCATGATGGCACATTAAAAGGTTTTTTATTAAAACCATAATGATAGTTCTCTAATATTGTGATGGCAGAATTAAGGTTTTTATTAAAACCAAGGTGGCGAAATTAATTTTCATCAACCCAGTGAAGTGCAAATGACAATTTGATATTAACTCAAGAGGGCTTTAATTTTTATTAAAGTCTAAAGTTTATAAATTAAATTTATAATATTTAAATTCTTTTGAATTTAAATTAATTATAAATTATAATTTATACAAGTCGACATCATCAAATCGAATCATCCGTCGATGTTGTATGCAAAGCAAATGAAGGGTATTTAAACCCTAAGACAAACCTTAGGGAATGGTGTGTATCGAATTTGAACAAAGCAAAAATCTGAAGCCTCCAAAATTTGTGAGTGGTGTATTTTCCAAAATAGGACAGTGCATTGTAATCAGGGTAGAGCATCATGATCGAGGTAGCACATGGTGTTCGAAGCAAGGGACAATGCAAAGGGAGAAGCGCTCGTAGTCTAGCTTGGTGCTAGACGTAGGAGAAGGCCAAAGGCTTTGAAGCCTTTGTGAGAAGACTTAAGCAACCTTAGGGCTTAAGCTAAGCACGTGGAGCGCTTAGCTCACACGGCTAGCTTGCCGCAGCTAAGGCGCCAGTCATGGAGAAGGCACAAGTTCGAAACTCCAAAAATTGTGGAAGGGGGATTCACCAAAGGTTTTTATAATTTGATTTTTTATTTTTGCATAATACTAAGGTTTAGGAGGAATAAGGGAATATTTGTGGTATTTGATTATTGTGCTAAGGTTTTAGGGGTGTATGTGGAATTTGATTAATTGTGCTAAGGTTAGGGAGTTATAAGGTGATATTAATTTATTTACCTAAGTGGTAAATAGGTGCTTTATTAAGGTAAATATTATTTTACCTTAGGAGATAGAAATTAAGTTGGAATATCAATTTTGTGAAATAGAAAAATTGAAGAGGAAATTTCTGTGAAGATATTATTGTTAAATATTGCTATTGAGAAGGAGATATAAGGTGTATTATGAAATTGAGCTATTCTTGTATTTTGTGAAATATAACACTTGTTATCTAACCCTTGGCACTTGGCAAAGAAGAAGATATTCCTGAAGGCAGTTTTTGAAGATCATCCTCCAATCAAGAAAAAGGTATGAGCATATTCTTCCATAGTTGAATTGATTGATTGGTTTTCTGGAAAATAAGTTTGGAGTGAAAAGGATTTGATTAGGGTTACCTATTGAGTGTGTTGAGTGATTGCTTCAAGGTTTTCTAGAATAAAGAAGTGTGGTTAAAACCTTGTTTGATAAGCATTGTTGTTGAAGCCATTGATGAGTGAAGAACATGAGTATCATTGTTATGTGAGAGTTGTTTTAATAAGCATTGTTGTTGAAGCCATTGATTGAGTGAAGAACTTGAACTAGGGTTTGAAAAGAACATGAGTATCATTGTTATGTGAGAGTTTTTTTATAAGCATTGTTGTTGAAGCCATTAATGAGTGAAGAACTTGAACAAGGGTTTGAAAAGAACATGAGTATCATTGTTATGTGAGATTGGTTGTTGAGCATTGTTGGAAATATTTTGAGTAAGTGATCATATACTTTGACTAGGGTTTGTGAGCAAGGATTATCTCATTGAGTCATTGATTGAGTAGAGTTGGTTGAGCCTAGTCAAGTGGATGTGTGAAGTGATTGTTCAAGTTCCATAAAACAAATTATTCTATATTCTGAATTGAGTTGAGAAAGTGATTGAGCATTGAGTTGAAGTATATTGAGTCTCTAACAATTCTCCTTATGTTTCTAAGAAAGTGATTGAAAGTATTTGAGCAGATTTGAGGTAAGTCTTTGAGAAGACTTGTGGACAGTTTTGGGTAAGCTTTTGTGGAAGCTTACAATATTTGAACAATTTTTAAGTGGACTTGTTGAGCAGATTGGACAAGTTCTGAGTGGACTTGTTGAGCATATTGGACAAGTTATGAGTGGACTTGTTGAGCAGATTGGACAAGTTATGAGTGGACTTGTTGAGCAGATTGGACAAGTTCTGAGTGGACTTGTTGAGCAGATTGGACAAGTTCTATGTGGACTTGTTGAGCAGATTTGAGCAAGTTCTATGTGGACTTGTTGAGCATATTTGAGCAAGTTCTATGTGGACTTGTTGAGCAGATTTGAGCAAGTTCTATGTGGACTTGTTGAGCAGATTTGAGCAAGTTCTATGTGGACTTTTTGAGCAGATTTGAGCAAGTTCTATGTGGACTTGTTGAGCAAATTTTTGGTGTAGATTTGAGGATAGATTTGTACCAGACCAGAGATAGAGATTGAACATATTTGTACTAGATCGAAGGACTATGTTTAGTGCATATTTGAGATAGATATTTGGAGGTGATAGAGTAGAGAGGACAGAAGTCTCTAGTGGATAGAGATCCATCAGCCAGGGTAGTGAGGATAGGTCTTCTGAGTGAGGACAAGAGTCTTCAATGGAGAGAGATCCACAAGCCAGTGTAGTGGAGGTAGTTGTCTTCAAGAGGATCACTAGCCAAAGTAGAGGAGAAGGAGTTCTCCTATGGATAGAGATCCATGAACTTGATTTAGGGGATTGGTGTCTCCTTTGGATAGAGGTCCATAAACATTGTAATAGGGAAAGGATTCCCAAGAGATTGATTGAGGAAATTTTAGTGAAATATTTTCTCCATGGAGTAGCCCACATTGGGTGAACCACGTAAATTATGGTGTCTCTATTTTGTGTGGTGATTTGTGCATTGCTTTGATTACTGCTATTGACATTGCTATCTTTACATTGCATAATATTGATTGGGAAAGAAAAAGTAAAAAGTGGTCTTATACTGTTCACCCCCCTCTCAGTATAAGCTTGTGTTCTTCAATTGGTATCAGAGCGGGTTCCTTCAGAAGAGTTTAACAACTTGAAGGAAAAGCTAACAAGAACACAATGGATTCTAAGAATGTGTCCTCAGATAACTCAACACCAGTATTTTATGGAAGTGACTATATGTATTGGAGTATGAGAATGAAGATTTACCTGATGGCACTTGGCAATGAAATTTGGGAAGTAGTTGAATTTGGATATGATCCCTTAATTAATCCTCCTATAGATAAGGAAGGTAAGCTCCTACAACATTACAATTCAAAAGCAATGAATGCACTTTTAAGAGGTTTGCATAGAACAGAGTCTATGAAAGTTATGCATTGTCAAACTGCAAAAGACATGTGGGATAAATTGCAAAATATATATGAAGGAGATAAATGTGTCAAGAAAGCAAAGATGCAAAATCTCAAAGGACAATTTGAGGAGTTAAGAATGAAGGATGAGGAAAACATTAGTACTTATCTACTTTGAATTGATGAGGTTGTTAATGCTATGCAAGGACTTGGAATGAAGATTGATGAATCGGATGTTTGTGATAAAGTTTTGAGAACTCTTCCAAATAGATTCAGTGAAAAGGTTTCTGCTATAGAAGTGTCAATGGATGGTGATACTTTGACAAGAGATATGTTGCTTGGTATTCTTACAACACATGAGATAAGAACAAAAGATCCTATTCCCTAGAAGGAAGCAGCATTCAAAGCAATCAAGAAGACTAAGGGTAAGAAGTCAGAATCAAGCAATGAGTCATCCAATGATGAAGAAGCAAATTATGGTAGAAGGAATAAGGATTCAAGAAGATCTAGAGATACAAGATCTGTTAAATGTTTCAATTATGGAAAGTATGGTCATTATGCAATTGACTATCAAGAAGCCAAGAATAACAATGATGAAGAAAAGCAGGATCACAGGAACAGGGAACCAGAAAGATATAGGCACCAAAAGAAAAGCAAGGATGGACAAAGCAGACAAGGAAAGAAGTTCTTTCAAAGACAAAAGAGGAGCTACTATGCGGATAAGGCAAGTAAGTACTCAAGTGATAGTGATGCTAGTTTTTCAGACAATGATAGAGATGAAGTTCTTTTTATGATTGAAGAAAAAGAACCAGTTAAGAAAAGGACTCCAATAATTCTCAAGTGTTTTAGATGTGGTAACTTTGGACATCTTGAAGATGATTGTACAAGGGATGGTTATAGTTTCAGTGATGATGAATATGAGGATGCACTTGAAGGACCAGATGAAAACCTTCTAATGGCATTAGAAGAAGAAGTAGGTGATCCTATAGAAGACAAGCCAACAGAAAATAAATATATGGAAAAAGGTAAAAAAATAGAGGAATATTCAGAAAAGGATGGATATGATCTCAAAGGAGAACTTATTTATGCCCTTGACATGGTAAAGAAGGTAAGAAAGCAACACTCTAAACTTGAAATTTAGTTTCAAGAATGTGATGAAGAGAGAAGATTGCTTATAGAGGATTTAGAAAAATCAAAGGCTAAGGCAAAAAGGTTCAAGGATAAGTTAGAAGCAAAGATCTTAGAATGTGAAAAGTTAACACAAGAAGTGGCACTACTAAGAGAAGATTTGGAAGACTCCAAAGTCAAGCTAAAAGGGTTCAAAAATAGCTCAAAGAACTTGGATAAGTTCATCAATATACAAAAGCCTACATCAAGCAAAAAATGTCTTGGATTTGAATAGGTTCAAAAGAAATGGGCAGGAAAGTCAACCTCAAGTTTTGGAGAAGAAGATACTTCAGATGAAGATACTTCAGAAGAAGACAGTGTAAGAGAGAGTGAGACATCTGAGGATGAGTTGGACAATAGAGAGTTCAACAAGAACAGGAACAATGCACAAAGAAGATACAGATGGAACAACAATCAGAATAGGTTATACAGATGGAACAACAATCAGAATAGGTCAAGAGAGACTAGGAGACCAATGAGGTCAAAACAAGGAAACTTCAATGGAAGATGCTTTTCATGTCACAGGTTTGGGCACATGGCTTCACAGTGCAGGACACAAAAGATAGGAATATGAGAACAGACAACTTTTCCATGGGTATTGCTACTCATGTCAGTTTGGTCACAAGGCAATAAATTGCAGGGTTCATGATAGAAGAAGGTATGGCTTCACTAGGAGAAATCCTAAGACATTTGCACCTCCAAGGAATAACAACATTAAGTGTTATAAGTGCAATAATGATGGTCACACAACAAAGTGGTGTAGAGCAAATATTCCAGAAACAAGTAAGAACAGGAACAGGAACATGGATATGAACAGGAACATGAATAGGAATAGGAACATGAATATGAATAGGAACAAGAATAGGAATAGGGACATGGATAGGAATATTGAAATAAATAGTCAGAGGAATCAAAAGGATCAGATAAAAAGAAGAGAGGATAAAGGTAAAGAATAGTGCTTTCTAGGAGTAGAAATACTCCCACCCTAGAATTAACCACCTCAAGAGGAGGTGGGGGAGGGGCTAAGCTAAGAGGCTCATTCTTAGCCCCGAGCCCCAAAGGTGACCCTTTGCCATTGATGTCAAAGGGGGAGAGATTTGAGTAAGGGGGAGAGATTTGGTATTTGAGAAAAGAGGAGAGAGCATTGAGCCAGGGGGAGCATTATCCTAGGGGAGCAGAACAAAGGAAAGGTCAAGTTTTTGGTAAAAAGAAGTTGGGTTGCCATCAATGACAAAGGGGGAGATTGTTGGACATTTTGAGCTCATTTAGTTGTCATTGATGTCAAGGTGAAAAGTTGTCATTGATGCCAAAGTGAACACATGAAGCTATCATTACCACCATGGAGTACATCATCATTAACACCAGGAAGCAATGCAAAGAGATGGAGAAAAGTTGTCCAAATATGTTTTTATAAGGGTTTTTGTTAAAACCATGATGGCACATTAAAAGGTTTTTTATTAAAACCATAATGATAGTTCTCTAATATTGTGATGGCAGAATTAAGGTTTTTATTAAAACCAAGGTGGCAAAATTAATTTTCATCAACCCAATGAAGTGCAAATGACAATTTGATATTAACTCAAGAGGGCTTTAATTTTTATTAAAGTCTAAAGTTTATAAATTAAATTTATAATATTTAAATTCTTTTGAATTTAAATTAATTATAAATTATAATTTATACAAGCCGACATCATCAAATCGAATCATCCATCGACGTTGTATGCAAAGCAAATGAAGGGTATTTAAACCCTAAGACAAACCTTAGGGAATGGTGAGTATCGAATTTGAACAAAGCAAAAATCTAAAGCCTCCAAAATTTGTGAGTGGTGTATTTTCCAAAATAGGACAGTGCATTGTAATCAGGGTAGAGCATCATGATCGAGGTAGCGCATGGTGTTCGAAGCAAGGGACAACGCAAAGGGAGAAGTGCTCATAGTCTAGCTTGGCGCTAGACGTAGGAGAAGGCCAAAGGCTTTGAAGCCTTTGTGAGAAGACATAAGCAACCTTAGGGCTTAAGCTAAGCACGTGGAGCGCTTAGCTCACATGGCTAGCTTGCCGTAGCTAAGGCGCCAGTCATGGAGAAGGCGCAGGTTCGAAACTCCAAAAATTGTGGAAGGGGGATTCACCAAAGGTTTTTATAATTTGATTTTTTATTTTTGCATAATACTAAGGTTTAGGAGGAATAAGGGAATATTTGTGGTATTTGATTATTGTGCTAAGGTTTTAGGGGTGTATGTGGAATTTGATTAATTATGCTAAGGTTAGGGAGTTATAAGGTGATATTAATTTATTTACCTAAGTGGTAAATAGGTGCTTTATTAAGGTAAATATTATTTTACCTTAGGAGATAGAAATTAAGTTGGAATATCAATTTTGTGAAATAGAAAAATTGAAGAGGAAATTTTTGTGAAGATATTATTGTTAAATATTGCTATTGAGAAGGAGATATAAGGTGTATTATGAAATTGAGCTATTCTTGTATTTTGTGAAATATAACACTTGTTATCTAACCCTTGGCACTTGGCAAAGAAGAAGATATTCCTGAAGGCAGTTTTTGAAGATCATCCTCCAATCAAGAAAAAGGTATGAGCATATTCTTCCATAGTTGAATTGATTGATTGGTTTTCTGGAAAATAAGTTTGGAGTGAAAAGGATTTGATTAGGGTTACCTATTGAGTGTGTTGAGTGATTGCTTCAAGGTTTTCTGGAATAAAGAAGTGTGGTTAAAACCTTGTTTGATAAGCATTGTTGTTGAAGCCATTGATGAGTGAAGAACATGAGTATCATTGTTATGTGAGAGTTGTTTTAATAAGCATTGTTGTTGAAGCCATTGATTGAGTGAAGAACTTGAACTAGGGTTTGAAAAGAACATGAGTATCATTGTTATGTGAGAGTTGTTTTATAAGCATTGTTGTTGAAGCCATTAATGAGTGAAGAACTTGAACAAGGGTTTGAAAAGAACATGAGTATCATTGTTATGTGAGATTGGTTGTTGAGCATTGTTGGAAATATTTTGAGTAAGTGATCATATACTTGGACTAGGGTTTGTGAGCAAGGATTATCTCATTGAGTCATTGATTGAGTAGAGTTGGTTGAGCCTAGTCAAGTGGATGTGTGAAGTGATTGTTCAAGTTCCATAAAACAAATTATTCTATATTCTGAATTGAGTTGAGAAAGTGATTGAGCATTGAGTTGAAGCATATTGAGTCTCTAACAATTCTCCTTATGTTTCTAAGAAAGTGATTGAAAGTATTTGAGCAGATTTGAGGCAAGTATTTGAGAAGACTTGTGGATAGTTTTGGGTAAGCTTTTGTGGAAGCTTACAATATAGATTGGACAAGTTCTGAGTGGACTTGTTGAGCAGATTGGACAAGTTTTGAGTGGACTTGTTGAGTAGATTGGACAAGTTCTGAGTGGACTTGTTGAGCAGATTGGACAAGTTCTGAGTGGACTTTTGAGAATATTAAGTTTGGTGGACTTGTTGAGAGATTGACAAGTTAGTGGACTTTTTGAGTGGACTTATTGAGATATTGGACAAGTTCTGAGTGGACTTGTTGAGCAGATTGGACAAGTTCTGAGTGGACTTGTTGAGCAGATTGGAGCAAGTTTTGAGTGGACTTGTTGAGCAGATTTGAGCAAGTTCTTTGTGGACTTGTTGAGTAGATTGGAGCAAGTTCTATGTGGACTTGTTGAGCAGATTTGAGCAAGTTATGTGTGGACTTGTTGAGCAGATTTGAGCAAGTTCTATGTGGACTTGTTGAGCAGATTTGAGCAAGTTTTGTGTGGACTTGTTGAGCAGAGTTTTGGTGTATATTTGAGGATAGATTTGTACTAGACTAGAGATAGATATTGAATAGATTTGTACTAGACCGAAGGATTATGTTTAGTGTAGATTTGAGATAGAGATTTGGAGGTGATAGAGCAGAGAGGACAGAAGTCTCCAGTGGATAGAGATCCATCAGCCAGGGTAGTGAGGATAAGTCTTCTGAGTGAGGACAAGAGTCTTCAGTGGAGAGAGATCCACAAGCCAGTGTAGTGGAGGTAGTTGTCTTCAAGAGGATCACTAGCCAGAGTAGAGGAGAAGGAGTTCTCCTATGGATAGAGATCCATGAACTTGATTTAGGGGATTGGTGTCTCCTTTGGACAGAGGTCCATAAACATTGTAATAGGGAAAGGATTCCCAAGAGATTGATTGAGGAAATTTTAGTGAAATATTTTCTCCGTGGAGTAGCCCACATTGGGTGAACCACGTAAATTGTGGTGTCTCTATTTTGTGTGGTGATTTGTGCATTGCTTTGATTACTGCTATTGACATTGCTATATTTACATTGCATAATATTGATTGGGAAAGAAAAAGTAAAAAGTGGTCTTATACTATTCACCCCCCTCTCAGTATAAGCTTGTGTTCTTCATTTGTTCTATTTTTACTATGGACCATCCTATATTGGTTTTAAAAGTAAAGCAGTTATAATTTGCCTCCACAAGCAACCAGTATGACATTGAGAAATGTCATACAAAATTAGCAAAATTATAGCATTGCATCCACAATCACCCATTTGCATTCATCATCATGATTTTGCATTTTATGTCCGAGGGTAAAGGGTTATAATATTTATATTTTAAGCCCAAGAGGTTTGGGACAAAGCTCCAAGTGTTTGGTTAAAATTTTGAAGGCCCTGGTTTAAAACTCATGAAGAAAGCAAGTGACTAAGGCTTAAAAAGGAATAATATTATAATATTTTAATATTATAATATTAAAGTTAAAAGTTAAAGCCAAAGGGTTAAGTATAAAAATAATTATAATATTTTATATTATAATTTATTTTAAACCCAAGGTGGGTTTTGGTGCCAACTTTCAAAAAAAATATTTAATTATTTTTATAAGTGTCGGTGACAAAATTATGGTGGTAAATCCATATTAATATGGATAATATTCTTGCCCTAAGGTTGGTGTATTCGTGTGCAATTTATTCGATTTACCAACATGCACAATTGCGAGTAGAAGAATATGAATTCTTCGTTTAAAATAAGAGAAAATGGCTATGGACGTGTATAAGGAGAATATGGTGATATATTATCTCCAACCAGGTGGTTGGCCTAGCAGTAGAGTGGGCAGTGTTAAAGCACAATTAGATAGTAGGTTGTGAGGTCGAATCCTAGCAATGACAATTTTGAAATGATTTTATTTTGGGTAAGGAAGATTGCATGGAAGTCAAAGTGTGAATCATGCATATTCATTTTCATATGTGCGGTAGGCCTAATGGTAGCCCCAGTAGTGTGAGAACATTGGCAGGTAGGAGGTATTGTGTTCGAGTCTCATCCGTGGTAGTTTTGGTAAGCAATAATTAATTTTTATTAATGCCTAAGGTTGAGTTGTTAGGTGCTTAAGGTGTGTTTGATTATTTGAGTGCCATTGGACTTAGGGAGTTATAAGGGAAATATTTTTTATTTCTTGCCATTTTTTAGAAGAAAAATATAATGGAGAGTGTATTTTTCTAAATTTTTATTCTGTGGAGTAGTAAGGAAATTATTGATAAATACTTTTGGGTGTGTTTGTTGATATTTTAAGTGGGAGATAATAGGTGTAAAATGTATCTTTATTTTTTGTAACATGTGATTAAATTTGAAAGACTTGGTTCATGATTTAATGTTTTATTTTGAGAAACCAAAAGAGGTATACAACATTTGTTTGGAACAAATTGTGCACACATTTTGAGAAGGTAACACATAAAGAGGTGTTGTTCTAGCCCTTTTATAGTCGCAAAAGATATTGTGTAAGATAGATTTTTGAAGACATATCTCCATAAGAGAAAGCTATTGTTTGTTGAAGTGAATATTTTGGAACATAAGGTGGAGTGAACAGTATTGTTTGATAAGAATTGATGAAAATATTTGAGTCAAGGTTTGAGACCTACATTGTGCTCTTTTTTGGAAGAAATTTGAAAACACTTGTTTATATTTTGTGAAAAAATTGTGCTTCATTGATTGAATGAGTGTGTGAATCTTTTTGGCATTGGTTTTAAGTGATTGAAAGTGAATGTGCAAACATTAAAAATAAGATTTGAGAAAGCAAGTGTGTGCATCAGGTAGATAGGTGTCATGTGCTAGACTTGATCTACCTTTAAAAGAGCAATAAATGTGAGACATGTGAAAGTGAGAGACTTAATGATTGAGTAGAACATATTGAGCTATTTTCAAGTTCATATCATTCTCTATATATTCCAAAGGTTAAATAAATTTGTTTGAAGAAAGCATTTTTGAAAAGTTAGAAGTTTTTTTGTGCAAGGTTTAGAAATATTGAATGTAGGTATTGTGAGAAACATTGAGGAATATAATTTGGTGCATATTTATGAGTAGAGTTAGAGCATATTTGGACTAGATCTAATATGGAACTTGGTGCATACTTATGAGTATATTTAGAGTAGATTTGTGCTAGATATGAGATAGAGCTTGGTGCATATTTGTGAGCAGAGTTAGAGAAGATTTGTGCTAGAGTTGGGATAGATTTTGGTTCAGATTTGAGACAGAGTTGAGAGTAGGATTTGGAGGTGATAGATAAAAGAGGGTAGCAATCTCCAGTGGATAGAGATCCATCAACCAGTGTAGTGGGGTTAGAGATCTCCAGTAGAGAGATATCCACAAGCTAAAGTAGTGGAGGCAGAAGTCTTCTAGAATATCACTAGTCTAAGCAAGGGGAAAGAGTTATCCTATGGAGAGATATCCATGAGCCAAAGCAAGGGGAAAGAGTTATCCTATGGAGAGATATCCACAAACCATAGAAAGGGGAAATAGTTCTCCTGTGGAGTGATATCCATGAACCAGATGAGGATATAGAGTTCTTCTATAGAGAGATCCATGAACTACTTGATGAGATAGAGTTCTCCTGGATCAAGTTCCATGAACCAAATAAAAGGGAAAATAGTTATCCTATGGAGATAGATCCTCAAATCAGAGCATAGATGATTAATGTCACCTTTGAATAGATGTCCATAAACATTGTAATAGGGAATTGATTCCCAAGATATTTGTTGAGAAATTTAGAGGAAAGTGTTAGGATACTACTCCTAACACAAATTATTACTTATAATAACTATTTAATTAATATTATTTTATATTGGGACCAAAATGTCCCTTCACTCACACCATTACAATATATATATATATATAACTTAGCATGGTGTTTTAGAACATCATCAAAAAATATATTACATTCAATTCGATGAATTGGGTTAATTCCTCCATTGCAAAAGGTGATTCAACTAAAAATATGATTATTTTATTCTCTTACAATCACAAAGCCTTCAATTCTATGCAATTACAATATAGGATCAAGGGATCCTACTATTTTGGTATGAGAGCGGTTAAAGGTTCCTAAGTTTTTCACACCCTCTCATTCATGAATTCACTCCTGTCATACACCCATTACATATCTATCCAAGAAAAGAGTCATGTTTGTTTTCCCACACCACCTACAACCATACCAGTTCATCCATGTTATACTGTCATTATTCTCATCCACCCAAGTTTTCCTTCATAACACTATTTCAAAAGCCACAAAAATACCATCGGTGGGTACAACGACAAATAACCAATGAGTTACAAGGAATAAAAATATAGACATCTACAGGTTACTATCACTTGCAATATCAAAGGTATACTATCACTTCAACATAAAATTTAACCTTGTGGATGACAAAAATGAATTTTCCATCTATGTAACGTCAAGAAAAATTTCCCAGGTTGTACAGAGATTGAAATCGATGAAAATGAATTCATTCTATCATGCGTTGTAACAACCTGGTGACTTACTAAAAAATAACCAGTGATAAAATTAAATATATAAAGTTTAACCTAAGGTAAAAAATATTTTCTGATCGACGACATATTTCTCTGGTAACAGGATGGTAGTATTGAAAAAAAAATTAAAAAACATAAATCCCACATTCGTGATGGATTGTGACCAAAGCATTTTAAAAACAATCAAGTGCATACATTGAAGCATGACTTTAGTCATGCTAGACCTTGGAATTGGCTCCTTCGCGTGTGTGCAAAGACTTCACCCTTCATTGATCATCAGTTGTATTAATTGTATGGCTCTCATTGCTCTTTGTTGACCGCTAATTGTATTTGTTGTGTGGCTCTCATCACTCCTCATGTTCATATCCTTCATGTCGCTCATCCTTACCACCCTACGCTCCTCTGTCTATGCTCCTCCATCACCACCACCACCTCTGCCACCTCTTCCTCTATCACTGCTCGCCTTTGTTATCCTCAAAAAAATTGCTCCACCTATTTTTTTGATCCACCATTGTCACCTACCACAAACCGAAGGGCTGCTAAGTTTTAAAACCAAATTTTGACCATTTTGCAAAAAATTGCTTAACAAATTTTTCTTAAAATAAAAACAACAATTTTGACCATTTTATAAAATTACACATAGTTTGCAAACTAATCAAGAAACCAAAAACCAAAAAATAAATCTACCATGGCAGATGGACGAATATCACAAGATATGGTGAAATATATTGTGAAAGAAGTCTCAAAGGAGTTTCAAAAGAGATGAAAGAGATCCTGCAAGGAATGACGATTTGGAAAGATAATTTAGAGGATAAGATAGCTGCAAAAATAGCAGAATTAACTATGAAAATCGACACCTCCAATACAGAATTATCAACCAAATTGGATGCTACAAATCACTCTATGGACTTGGTACAACAAAATTTGACATTAATGCACGATGGACAACAAAACACAATACCAACACAACAAACATTACTAGGGGGCCACATACGTCAATCCTCCCTCATACCACAAAATTAGATTTCCCAAAATTTGATGGAGGCGACCCCACAAATTGGATATATAGGGCAGACCAATATTTCTCTTTATATCAAATTCTGGAGATCCAAAAATTCTGTATCACATCATTTCACTTAGAACAAATCGCTACACAATGGTACCAATGGTATGAAAAAACAAAAGGTACTCCCACATGGACCGAATTTACAAAGAACCTAATGTTGCGATTTGGCCCAACCAAATTTGAAGATTTCACAGGAGCTCTCACCAAACTTTGCCAAACATCAACCGTAAGAGAATACCAAGCGCAATTCGAGAAGTTGGTAAACCTTACATCAGGACTCGATGCATCATTCTTTCAAAGTTGCTTCATCAGTGGCCTAAAAGAAGAAATTCGATTGGAAGTACAAATACTCAATCCTATCGATATGATGCACACAGTGGCATTAGCACAAATGGTGGAAGAGAATATCAATAACCAATGACGAATAGGAATATTCTCAACAGGGAAACCACCAAACACCTACACCAACCAAAAACTGAATAAAGTCATGCCGATTAAATGAATTAGCCAAGAGGAAATGAAAGAAAGATGAGAGAAGGGCCTCTATTTCCATTGTGACAAAAAATTCACCCCTAATCACAAATGTATTTCACCAAAATTATATATTTTGGACACAATTGGAGATTGCACTCCCAAAGAAGAGGATGACATCGAAGTCGAAGTAATAACGGATATTCTAGAAGAAAATAAAGAGGATAAAATAGAAATCTCCTTTAACGCCCTCGCAGGATGTTCGACCCCACAAACTATGAAAGTTAAAGGGTACTTTAAGAAACAAAACCCTATTGTGCTCTTAGACTCTAGAAGCACTCATAATTTTATAGATCCCAGGTTGGCCAAACAAGCTAATTGTTTTATATATCCTTGTAATAACTTCAAAGTCATGATTGGCAATGGCGGAAAAATTGCATGCAAAGGGAAATGCCAAAATATTAAACTCACTATGGGAGATTATAACATGAAAGGGGATATGTATGTACTACCATTAGGAGGATGTGACATCATTTTAGGAGTACAATGGCTATGAACGCTCGACAAAATTCAATGGGACTTTGAAGAATTATGGATGCAATTCACACAAAAAGACCAAACTTACACAATTAAAGGGTTAAAAATAGGCCCTTCACAAATCGTAAGTTCCCACAGAATGGAAAAAATCATTCGCAAAGGAGGAAAATGTATGGTTGCCCAACTATTTTCCATGCAAACCACTAATGAAGAACAACCAGAGGCACCTGAATTACAAGAACTCCTAGAAAGACATGATAAAATATTCAACGAACCAGAAGGATTACCTCCACAACGGAGCCATGATCATGCCATTCAATTACTTCCAGGGCACCAACCCCCTAATATTAGACCTTATCGATACCCATATCTACAAAAGACAAAAATAGAAAAATTAGTACAAGACCTACTTAGGGCAGGGGTCATTAGACCTAGTGTAAGTCCTTACTCTTCTCCGGTCATACTAGTAAGAAAGAAGGATGGATCATGGCGCTTATGTGTTGATTTTTATGCCCTCAACAAAATAACTATCAAAGATAAATTTCCTATTCCATTCATCGATGAATTACTAGATGAACTTCATGGGGCTGCATATTTTTCCAAACTTGATTTACGATCAGGCTACCACCAAATTCGAGTTAAAGAAAGTGATATACCCAAAATGGCCTTTCGTACTCACGAAGGACATTATGAATTTTTGGTGATGCCATTTGGTCTTACCAACGCCCCTTCCACATTTCAAAGTCTTATGAACAAGGTATTTCACCCTTTCCTTCGAAAGTTTATTTTAGTTTTCTTTGATGATATTTTGATTTACAGTAAAATATGGGAAGATCACTTAACCCATATAGAGCAAGCACTCAAGACATTGAAGGACAATCAATTATATGCCAAGAGATCAAAATGCTCCTTTGGAAAGCAATAAATTGAATACCTTGGACATATTATCTCCAAGGAAGGAGTTAAAGTAGACCCTCGTAAGATTGAAGATGTGGAAAATTGGCCTATTCCAAAAACATTGAAAGGGTTGTGTGGGTTCTTAGGAATAACTGACTATTATCACAAGTTTGTCAAGGATTATGGTAAAATCATGGCCCCCTTAACAACACTACTTAAGAAGAATGTTTTTTTATGGTCTCCAAAAGCTAATGAAGCCTTCATTACCTTAAAAAATGCCATGTGTACCACCCCTATCTTAGCCATGCTAGATTTTTCCAAACCATTTATTATTGAGAGCGATGCTTCAGGATTGGGAATGGGAGTCATACTCATGCAAAATGAAAAACCTTTAGCCTTCACTAGCAAAGCATTCTCAAAAAATAATTTAGCACGTTCCACATATGAAAAAGAAATGTTAGCCATTGTTCATGTTGTCCAACATTGGAGACCTTACCTTATTGGTAAACATTTCATTATCCGCACCGACCACCATAGTCTGAAGTACTTATTGGAGCAATGTATAACCACACCAGAACAACAAAAGTGGGTTACAAAACTACTAGGTTATGATTATGAAATCATATATAAAAAAGGAAAAGATAACATGGTTGCGGATGCACTTTCCAGAAAGTTTGAAGAAATTTCCCAATTACATGCTTTTTCTTGCCCTATTCCTAAATGGATAGACCAAGTCAATGAAGAGTGGTTTAAGGACCCTACCACACATACCATAATTCAACAACTCCAACAAAATCCCATGAGCAAGCCTCACTATTCTTGGAGAGATAACATACTACGTTATAAATAACGTCTTGTCCTCTCTCCTACATCCCCCTATCGTATAAAACTCATCCATGAGTTACATGCTACGCCCACTGCAGGACACTCTGGATTCCTAAAAAATTATAAAAGAGTAACTAGATATTTTTATTGGGTAGGGATGAAAAATGATATCAAGAAGTTTGTAAAGGAATGTGAGACATGCCAAAGGCATAAGGGAGAAACAGTGGCTACACCGGGTCTTCTTCAACCTCTTCCTATACCAACAAAAACATGGGTTGATATTTCGATGGATTTTATTGAAGGCCTTCCAAAAGCTGTAGGAAAAACAACTATACTAGTTGTGGTAGATCATCTATCTAAATATGCCCATTTTTCCCAACAGGCCACCCTTATACAGCAAAAACTATCACTCAATTTTTCCTTGATAATATCTTTAAATTGCATGGCATGCCTTCCACTATAATTAGTGATCGTGACCCCACTTTCACTAGTAAATTTTGGAAAGAATTATTTAAACTCCATGGCACCCAACTTCGTATGAGCTCCGCTTACCACCCCCAAATAGACGGTCAAACTGAAGTTGTTAATAAATGCTTGGAAACCTACCTTCATTGTTTTATTTCTACTCAACCCCTTCATTGGGTTAAATGGCTTCCATTAGCTGAATGGTGGTATAACACCACATATCACACGACCATTAAAATGACCCCATATGAAGCCTTATATGGCCAAACACCACCATCCCTTACTTCATATATTCCAAGAAGTACAAATGTGCCAGTAGTAGAGATGGAAATTTCCACTCGAGATAACATTATTTGCACCCTTAAATAAAATCTACACACCGCCCAACACCGTATGAAGCAACAAGCAGACCAACATCGAATTGAGCGTACCTTCCAAGAAGGAGATATGGTATTCCTTCGCTTGCAACCATATCGCCAAACTTCACTAAAAATCAAAGGTTCTCAAAAGTTAGCACCCATATTTTATGGGCCCTATAAAGTGCTACAACGTATTGGACCAGTTGCTTATAAACTTGAGTTACCCAAGTCTTCCAAAATTCATCCCGTGTTCCATGTCTCTTGCCTTAAACCAGTAATTGGCACACACATCACTACCCAAACTCAACTTCCAGAGTTTATAGAGGATGGGACACTCATGATTGAACCCAAAGCTATCCTATATCGTCACATGCACCACCTTCGCAATCGCACCATCACCAAAGTTTTGATTCAATGGAAAGATCTACCTCCGAAAGATGCCACATGGGAGACACTCCATCATATCCAACAGAAATTTCCTCATTTTCAGCTTTGAGGACAAAGCTCCTTTTAAGGAGGGTGGCATGTTAGGATACTACTCCTAACACAATTTATTACTTATAATCACTATTTAATTAATATTATTTTATATTGGGACCAACATGTCCCTTCACTCACACCATTACAATAAATATTTATAGAAATTAGCATGGTGTTTTAGATCATCATTAGAAAATATATTACATTCAATTTAGTAAATTGTATTAATTCCTCCATTGCAAAATGTGATTCAACTAAAAATGTGATTCTTTTGTTCTCTTATAGTCACAAAGCCTTCAATTCTGTGTAGTTGCATTCTAGGATCAGGGGATCCTACCAAAAATATTTTCTCTGTGGAGTAGCCCATATTGGGTGAACCACATTAAATTTGTGTCTCGCTGGTGTGATTATTTGTGCATTTGATTGTTGCTATTGATATTGCCATTGATAATATTGGATAATATTGTTTTGGAAAGAAAATTAAAATTTGATCTTATATTATTCACCCCTCATCTTAGTGTAAGCATGTGTTCTTCAAATATTATCTTAATTCATCCCTCCATCACCTACACCATCAATATCAATTATTTCATCTTGATATATCCCTCCATCAACTCACCTTATTATGGCTTTCATTAGACCACCTCGCATGTTGATATCTCAACCCCTTTTATCACCTATTATCACTTAGTTTACACCATCATTGTATTTTTTTCATAAATAGTGGTTATATCAACATCATTCACTAGGTCAACACTATTGCTATGACAAATTCCTCTCTAGATTTACAAGGATTCCCTGAGATAATTTTTAATGAAGCTAAAAATCTAACACCTATGGCACAATATGTAATCAAATAAGCATGATAAAGCATATACTCAAATAAAACAAAAAAATATAGAAGTAGTGTCCATTTTATTCATATTTGAAGTTCTCTTTTATATACAGTTTACAAGTGCATCCCTCTTAGGGATTGACCATTTGATATATATTACAATGAATCACTCCATGTGATAAGATGTCTTCAATAGATTCTTATAATCCTCAACATTTGCTTATAGGAGGGATTATCCTAGGAACCTCTGATTTGTGATGTTTGAAGATGACCTCAAAGGTGAGATGCTCCCATAGAAGTTTGAACCTAAACACAAGGAAGCTCACAAAGCATTAATAGCAAAGGTTTAGCCTCTCAAGATGAGGCTATTTTGTGATAAATTCAATAATATAAATGAAATATTAGAAATAAAGCATAAAGCAATGCATGAAACTTGTGAATAAAGCATAAATATGCATATAGGACTAGAAATGACAACATAAAGATGCATGAACTAAAATTATAAAACAAGCATAAACATGTATATAAAACTGACCATGAAGCATAAATATCTACTACAAAGTAACTATTCTAAGCTAATAAAGAAAAGGAAATGCAAAGAATAATAAATCTATGGACTAAATGTAGTAATATGACCTCTCAAACCTTAGTCGTTATCGCTCAGAGAAACCAACTTTGCTAGTTGCTATCGTCAGTGTATACACTTGTGGGCCACTATTGAAAATAGTGATTGTAATATAGGGAATTTTCTCTTTGAATTATTGGCATGGATTGATTAATTTTATGTGCAATTGGTGTTCACAATGTCATTTGTGTCTCAAGACATAGTTTGGAGGTGGAATTTACACTTATCCATTATAATTTGATCCTTGAACAATGAGGTTGATTTCAAGCTAGGGAATTCTCCATTGATAGGAAAACATATGTCATTCTATAATTGGATAGGGCTTCACTCCACCTCAAAGAGATATTGATTCACTCTTCAATCTGGTAGAGCTTCACTATGGCATCAACACATGTATTGGATAGGGTTTGCTATTAAAATTTGGGGTCTTACATAGACACCCAATCCCCTTACCTTAGCTTCACAGGGAATCCAAGATCAAGAAGCAATTACGTTTAGGTAGTTGAGAAGATGTATCTAGAAGCTTCAATCTCCCAATCATTCAAGAATCTATTAGGTGCAACGGATTTCACTCGACTTTGGTAACTTGAGTTGCTTATAGAGTTAATTGCTATCGACCAGCATGGCTAGGGGTAAATAGCTCTTAGCAATTATCTAAAGGTATGAATATCTATAGCTACGATCATAGCTGCTATTGACATCAGTGGCTAGAGATGCATAGGACTAGGCTACCCTATTTGAGTGGTTAAAACCACTACTTAGTCTTGGCAAAGTCCAAGATCAATCATATGACCTGCAAAGGTGTCCATATGAGTAGTCTCCTAAACATGACATATTTTAGGTGTCTATAGATACCCCTTTTTGGGATGCATTATGGGAAAATACAACACTAAGAAAAAATAGATAACCTAAAGCTATATTATAGGTTTGATGGTTTTCATTGATCTGATCAATATTAGATGCCCCAATCCTAGAAAGGATGTGTATCTTAGAATCATTGCTTCCAATGGCATTGAAGTCTTAAATTGGTGCTTTGGCATGTTCAGGTACAATTAGGTAGCACTTAAGCTACAATAGGTTTGATATACATAGTGACAAAGGCTTAGCTCATTATATTTGCTTTTTCCCCAGTAAAGAGTAAGATTATAATAGTGGTTAGCAATGATTCGTAAGACGACTGCAATTCACATGATTAAGTGTTAAATTGTTGATTTTGATTATGAATGTTGAGTATGACTATCCCCTCAAACAACAAGTTGATGAGGAAAATGACAAGTTATGAAAATGATGAGTCACTTGACCAAGATGACTGATTTGGAAAATTCAATATGATTAAAGTTGTTGTAAGGTAGGTCCTATTATAGTTGTGATTTCAACTATTAATAGTAATTGTACATCTCTATCCCATGGAGCAGTCTAGCCATAATGGCCTTCTTAGAGAATCAAGATGATAGCAATTCAATTTAGCATGTCATGAATCACTATGTTTGATGATCTAATAAAATTTCATGGAGGATATGAAATGAATGTCTTATTCCCATGGAGTAGTCCAACCACAATAGCCTTCATGGGGATTGAAGTGCAGACATTCCAATTCATCGATGAATAATTTGGTTCAAATGGCCTTATGGTAATTTAATCTTCTTGTTGTATTGCATGGAGTGCAAGTCACTACAACCGCCAAGTGTGTAGAGTAAATAACTGGAGACGAGACACGCTGAAGATTTTGTTTTTATTTTTTTTGTTAATTTTGAAATTTTTGACGAGATTTCATAGAAGACAAGAAATGAATACCTCATTCCCTTGGAGCATTCCGGTCACCATGGACTTCTTGGGGAGTGAAGTGAAGACATTTCAATTCAACGATGAATAATTTGGTTCAAATGGACTTATGGTAATTTACTCGTTTTATAGGATTGCATGGAGCGCAAGTTACTACAACTGCCAAGTGTGTAGTTTAAATAGTTGGGTATGAGGCACATTGAAATTTTTCTTTATTTGTTTTTTTTGGTTTAATTTTGGTTTTTGAAAATTGTGGACCGATAGATACATTTTGATGTCCATGGATGCATTTATAGATGCAATGCCTAGATGAAATTTTGATTATGCTTATATGTATGTGATGTACTAATGACATGCACTAGCTAGATGATAGATGTATGCTTAGATGCTATGATCTAAATGTGTAGGTGCACTACTATGTATGCATATATGGATGCAATGATGTATGGTAAATGCATTTTTAATTTATTTTCAATTGTTTATGCATTTAATCTATGTGATATGATATGGTAAATGTAATGTTTATGGAATGCATTAATTATATGAGGATGGTATAATGCAAATGAATTTGTATGCTTTAATAAATTAAAATATAAGGAATGAATATAATATGTGTTTAAAAAAATAATGGTAGACACCACATAATGTATGAAAATCATGACTGAAAATGGTAATTCTTATCATAAGAATAAATCATTTAGGCATCCATATGTGAAATGAAATGATGTGAGATGTATAGATTTTTTCTATAATATTCTGTAAATAAAAAATATGCACAAAATAGTCAGTGGCCATCTAAATATCATTGTTGATATCCATATGGTATCTATACTATTCCATGAACATCCCTTAATAAACAAAACCTCATAAGGAAAAATGGTGATTGATTGATGAGATGATTTTTGCTATAGATATTTTTAAGGTTTTCCAGGAGACTCAAACACCCTAGTTGATTAATCAAAAGTTGTATATTGACTACATAGGGACTCTTGAAAGATAACATATTTTGTTATGAAGACCAAGATATTCATTATCCCTGTGTGTACAAATAAATATATTAAATGAAGCATAAAATATCTCATTTATAGACAGGATTCATTCAACCCATTGTTGTAATGAGGATCATCATATGTTCATGATCCTAAATTTGGATGCAGCTGGATTAGACTACTAGGTAATACAAACCACCTAAAGCTAGATCATTTTTAAATTACTTAGAACTACCCCATTGTCAAGCGAGATTCATTCAGTCCATTATTGTAATGGGGATCACTCAATAGTTTGTGAATACTGACCATTTTAGGGATTCAAGCTCTTCACCCCCTTCTTTTCTTTTGATTTCTTGGGATACTTGCTCATTCTTAGTTATGAAAATTATAATTTATTTTGCATTTTTTATTTCTTGAGCAAGGGATTTATTTAGTGATAATAATCATTGTTTATTTTTCTTTGCTTTCATTTGGGAATTTGCTCATTTTTTATGAAAGCAAGGGATTTCTATGGGCAGGGGGGATCTTGTCCTTTTTTCAATGATCAATATTCTAGACCATGTGCATCACAATATGAGCAAGTAAAAATCTTTCACTTAAGCTGACCAAGACCACTTTGTAGTGTTCACCTTTCCTTGTTCAAACTAGGATTATTAATGTTTAAAATTGTGATAGGATTTTAAAATATGCAAGCTACTATCAAAAATAGACCTCATATTTGAAAGCCAAGATAGATTTCTACAAAATATAAAAATACAACTAGGTATGTCTAAATGATTGGAAAACCCTACTATATACCTCATAGCAACTGGAAGGGTTGTGTTGAAAAACACAATTTCTCACATGGGTGATGGATGATTATGATGTAAAGATGCATGATCAACATATAAATGTGGTGTCATTTGTAAGATTGTAAACACAGCCTATCCTAATGTGAGTGCAATGGATGAAAGTACGTAATGCAATGCAATTAAATGAATGCATGTGCAAAACTATAAATGTTTTGTGTTTTTGTTGTTTTAAATTATATTTGAATTTTTAATGATTTTATGGTTTTTTTTTTTTTTTTTGAAATTTTAGGGGGAAAAGTGTGATACCTTAGGTACCCCTAGTGTGTATGCTTTTCAATTAAATATGGGAAGGTGTGATACCTTTAGAATCCTCACCTTGCTCAATTTCCCTTAATGTGGATGGTGGGGAAGGTGAGCTACCTTGTAGATCCTCAGTATGCATGCTATCCACTGCAATGTAGTTAGCTTTCTTAGGAAGATTGAACAAATAAACTCTATAAGGGCATGGACCTCTACGATGTGCCCAAGTTTTTTTGGGGTAAAATAAGCAAACCATTTTTATGAAACTCATTTCGTTCTACCATATTTTTTATCACTTTCTTGAATGAAAAGAAACTGCGGATGTCATGCTCATGTATACGATGATAGATACAAAAGAGGATTTCATCCTATGACCCAAGTTTGGGTGCTCTATGTTTGACCTCTGGTAATGTGATTGTATTTTCCTCATAAATCTTTTGAAATAGTTCCAAATTAGTCATTGAAAATATGACTACTCGATGAGGAGGATTATTAGGCTTATGAGGTGATGGTTGACCTTAGGGTCATAGGTGGGATGATGTGGTATGTATTTTGGTAGGTTGAGGCACTATGGGTGAACCATCCATGGGAAAATCCCCACTATAAATGAGTGTAGACACCTAAGACATGTCATTTTTAGTAGACTACTCATATGGGCATCTTTGTAGACCATATGAATGACCTTAGACCCTTCCAAGGCTAAGCAGTGATTCTAATCACTCATTTTAGGAATCCTATGGCTATTCAACCTTAGCCACTAATGACATCAGCAGCTAAGATCTCAATTGTAGTTGAAAACCACAAATAGGGTCCTAGTCATGTTGAGCAACAGTGGCTAGCCCTGTAATTGTCTCAGCCTCCTAATTTTAGCTAAATTGGTTGTTCCAATAGCATTTACAACCAATTCAAGTGGTTATGGATTGTGAATCCTCTAGAAGGTTCCATCCAATTTCCCCAAATTTGCAATTCTTGATCTTTATTTCCTTGAGAAGCCAAGATTAGGATTTGGGGAGTCTATTTATAGGCCCCTCAAAGAGGCCAAAAGGATCCAAATTTCATTGTAGTGAAGCCCTACCAAAATGGAGAGCCAATTATAAACTTTTAAGAGTATGGATATGTTTCCCAATTTCATTTTGACACTTGACTTCGCAACAATGGAGATTTTAAAGGATTGAGAAGCAAACCTTACCATTCCACACCAATCCAACATAATTTCAAGTGAAATCAACCGTAAATATATGTTTAGACATGAAGGTGACCCTTGACCATCAATAATATGAAGGATTTGAGCATTCCCATCCATGGTTCAAATACTTTTCCTATGGTCGTTGTTGTCAATAGTGGCCCACAAGCTTAGTCGTGGCTATTAATCATGGCTAACAAAGTTGGCTGCTCTAAGCACCCGTGACTAGGGTTTGATGCACTTAATCCTCTATTTTAGTTGTAGATTCACTTTTATTAATATACATTTAGGTTAATCTAGCATAGATTAGTCTTATTTCAGGAATTTCCATGGTTAATTAGTAGTTTCATAGGTAGCTTTACCTTCATTTATGCTATTCATACTTTATTTCATAAGCTTTCATAGATTAAATTCCATTATGCTTAATTTGCTATATCCCATGCATCTCTGAGTTCCTTCACATATTTCAAGCCATGATTTGTGCTTATTTATCAATTCGTTAAGCATATTTACATATATTCATGTTTTCTTTACATGTTTACTTCATCTCTTGCATTTTTTGGATAATAGCCTCATTATGAGAAGTTGCATATGCTTTTGATGTGTTTTTTTCTTGTACGCAACTGATAGATCCTTCCAATATTCAAAGCACTATTCAACATCATCCCTATTAGCAATGGATAATGACACATCCTAGTAAGCCCTCACACAAATTTTGTGGAGATATAAAGAGCCCTTAGAGTATATCACCCCCATTTTAGGGCTATCACACTTGTAAACATTGTATCAAATTTGCCACCCCTAATAGGGACAAATATGTAACTACGTTTCACCATTTATTAATACAAAGGAGGTACTATTTCTTGTGAATTTGGTTTCATACATGTTCTTTCTTTCAAATTTGATTATCATGTTGCAATAGCTTTAGATATACACTCTTTAAGCCTTTCTACAATGGCGATCATGGTGGGACCCTGTATTTTTTGTTGCTTCTACTAATTTTATTTATTTATTATGTGCAGGTACTAGTTGTGTTTGAAAGTAGCGGTGCATAGTCTCAGTTTTGGTTAACAACAATGGCTATCATCCTAGTCATGTTGAGCAATAGTGGCTAGCAAAGCAGTAAGCAGCCTACTTCTACTTCAGATAAGAATTTCTATGTAGGTTTCCTCTTCTGTAATTTTCATTTTTTTGTATTTCTCTCTACATTCTAGGCTTTAATCAGGCCACATAGCAAAACTTAATGGAAAATACATGGAAAAATCTTATTTCCTGCTAGCCACTACTAGCAATAGTGGCCAACTCTATTAGCTGCTATTGTCTCTAGCAACTAATATTTTTATATGCTTTTCTATATAGCGGTCGGGACTATTTCCCACTTTACATAATAGTGGCTACTATATTAAACAATTTGGTAGTGTTTTATTGCTTGGGGCTTGTCCAAAGGCCAATATCATCTTAATTTTGCATGTGCATTCTCTCAAAGCAAAGATCATCTGGACTTGCATATTTTAGAAAATAAAATATTATTTTCTAGGCATGTAGGAAAAGAATCATGAGTGCTTTGTGATGCATATTTCATTTATGCAAAATTAAAAAGAACCCACACACACCACGATTCAAAGTGAACATCAGTGGTATTGGGCTCTCACATCCAACCTGTTGATTGAGACCAATAGTGGAAGTCATTACCACTTGGTTGGCTCATCTAGCATTGTACTATTGGGACCAATTTGTGGATAAGGATGATTCAATAATTGTCCTATTCATGGAAAATATCATGCATCCCTCTTTTTAGGGTTGTATCATTGACCACGGTGTGTTTGGTGAGAATCTGTAGTACCTATGCTTCTTTCCCGGTTATGGATTTCATCTCCATATCTCGAGGGATAGATTGCCTAGATGTCATTATCGGGTTATTTCATTGTGAGTATATAGGTGAAAAACCCTTTAACTATCTAATAATTTTATCAACAAATTGCAAAACATGATGAGATTTAGACTATATTCACAACAAATCAAAATGCATAAAATAAGTTCTAGGAAACACATCTAATCCTTAAAAGAGATAATCATATTCCCTACTTTGTATGTTTATTTATTTTTTAAGTAATAAACATAAAATCCTTGATATAGTACCAAACCCTAATTTAAAAAAAAAAAACAAATCAAAAATTGTGCAAATCGGAGCTATAACAAAAAAGTTATGTTGGTTTTATGATTACTCTATTTTTGAGTGATTTTTAAGCCAAAAATAGGGGAAAATGCACTAAAATAGTCATAAATAGCCCTAGACAACCCCAAAATTTTCCAAATTTGTTTTCTTGTCTTAGTTAGCCCCTTGGACACCCCTCATACCATTTTGAGGCCTGGCTCCACATTTTCCCAAAATTCCTCAAATTGGTCATTTTCCCATGAGCCTCGGTTGGCCAAATATTCCAAAAATACTTAAACTGGAGGTCACTTTTTTGAGTCCTTTCCCATTGTTATAAGATCGTCATATTTATCATTTTGGTATATAACACCCATGACCTTTTTTTAAAGTAAAATTTTTCTTTAGTGTGGGTTTCCTTCAGGGTTTGCCTAGTCAACGCATCATGACAACTACACATAGTTGAGCTCAATCACAAGCTAGCAAAGTGGAAAACTTAAGAAGAGGCCCTGAACACACCCACTATTCTCCTAAGGATATCACCATTCTTGCAAGATACCCTAATATTTGTTGCACCCACTATTCTCCTGAGGATCTCACCATTCTCGCATGATACCTTGATAGTCATTGCACCCACTATTCTCCTGAGGATATCATCATTCATGTATGATACCCTAATAGTCATCATGCCCACTATTCTCCTAAGGATCTCACCATTCTTGCATGATGCCTTGATAGTCATCAGGAATTCACCTCCTCACATAGGGGATCTACTCATCGAGGTGATAGAATTCCCACACCCATTGCAAGACCTAACATAGCTAAATACCTTCACAGTGAGGTGAGAAGTCCCTAGTCATACACAATAGATCACACAGATCGAATACCTTAGCCCAAATATAATAAAAGAGAGCAATTATTCTGATCTAAATTGTAATACTTGAAAAATGAACGAGCACATTTAGAGCATGAGCACGCAAAGTGATAGAGGTTGCAACGTCAATAGCTATATGAATACTTCCTGTGTGAGGAAACAATCCTTGAAAAAAATTATATGAAGAACAATCATGTAAGGTAATGCATGAAGAAGTTCCCACTCCTAGTTCTCATAGGCAACATCACACCGTGAGGCTCAATGCAATGGTGAAGCCATCATCACCCACTTCATATCGACCATCATTATGGATTCCTCCATATGTCCCTTCTACATCATCAGCATCCTCCAATGGAGAAAGTTTGAAGGAGATAATGAAGGAGGTTCCACCACCTTCTCCAATCAATATGACATAAGATATCGTTTTACCTAAATATGAGGAGAAAATCGTAGTAGTGCCCATTGAGTCAGTATTTTCTGGACTATCACCATCTAGCCCACTTCACGATTCATCTCGTTCAACTAGTATCGAGCTAGGTGAGTGTGTAATGTAAGACACAACATTCACACCTATCCTCGAGTCAATGAAGGATATAGGTTTTCATCCCATCAAATCATCACCCATAGGCACCATCCTTGATTTGATACCTAATATTGGGGAACAAGATTCTGGTTAATAACTCCTTAAACAGAGTAATGGGGCATGCATACCTCATCTAGGTGAAGGATTTATTAAAATTATTAGTTTGGTAACACAGGATGAGCATCCTAAAAGTTCGTATATTATTTCCACAATGGTGTCATCCTTACAATCACCTAGCATAAGCAAGCAATCTTTGCCATCGACCCTACAACATATCCTAGCTTGCCTAGATAGGATAAACGCACAAATGGGTCATCATAATGATGCATTATAGTAGATAATACATCAGCTCACAATCATGAAGCTATCAATGTAAATTGTATTTGAGGTCAAACCACCTCTTATGCATTCGCCATAAAATCCAATCTTGCCCGATTAGGACTGTATCGCTCCAAATTTTTTGCACCCTTACCTTCAGGCTATAGGATCCGTGCCCGAAAGGGGGATGTGAAAAGGATGGGACAATACCTCGGACTGAGAGGCCCTTTGAAGGTCCCGCCTCTCAGGGGAGGGGTATTAAGGTGATTTTTCGACGGATGGTGGGGTTCACCAGGAAACGTTTAGTGGCAGTCTCCACGCCTAGGTTGGGAATGTGTTTGATGTGTTCAATTTTATCTTTAATCATTCAAATCCTAGGTTTGGCCAAATGAATCTAAACTGTTCTATATGAAATGCAGATTTAAATGAATACAGAAAGCAGCAATGAATATCAAGTACAGAGAATATACTAAATAAAGACAAGTTAAACCCGATTCCGGATGTTTGATGGAGGTTCTAATTTTTGAAGCAGTCAAGATCGCCTCTGATCTGACAGGATCGTCTGAAATCAGACAGATCGTCTGAGATCTGACGAATTCATCAGAGACCTGCAATCAGAGAAATAGACACAGAACACAGAAAATGCAACAATACTAACAGAGGAAAACGGTGTAAAATGACAATATAGATACTAAAACGATAATTACGAATAGAAATTCAAGTAAATTATAGTATTCTAATGACAAATTATGATCTTATCATGCACTTAAGCTATATGGGTGAACTCCAAAATGCAGAATAGCAAAAAATAACAATAAACTGATCTAAATGCAGAATGAAATAGCAGACGAGAAGAGAAAAGTGCAAACTCTGGGCACTAATTGCCCCCAATGTTGACTACAGTCGAAATCGTCTGTAGAGTGCGAAATCATCTCGAATTGGGGCGTGATCGTCCGAGATCGTACAGGATCGTCTGCGACGATCTGAGCTTGCTCCGGCTGAAGAATGACAAAGTTCCTACAAGAAAATTCGAAAAGGGACAAAGGCAAACAGTAGTCTAAGACATTCTAAGGCAAATAAAACTCGAAGTACAGAAAAATTCAGCCAGGGGAATGTCAAGGGGAGGGCCTAAGATTAAATAGGCATATGAAGGAGGTTGGGAGGTTGGAGATCATCCCAATTTGGGAGATCTCCAATGGGGGAAGTCTCTAACCATGCAGACACGCTTTTGCCCAGGTTAGAGACGTCGTTGAAACATAAGCTAATTATGAAAAATCAGTTTTGGGACGAAATCGTCTGGACGTTCTGCTCCAGACGAATTCGTCCGATCTGAGGCGATATCGTCTGATCGGCGACGATATCGTCCAACGGTCACAACAAATCCTAAAAATGGCACGAAAAATGAGGAAAGCGGTTTAACAGGCGGTTCGGGGTTTAAAATTTAAATTTTGAATTATTACTAAGGTAATTTTAATTATTTGCTAAGGTTTACTGCGCCAATTTTAGGGTGCTACATTTTGCCCCCTCTTTAGCAAATTTTTTGAAGAAAATGCGTTAAAGATGAGTTCTTCTCGATCTACGAGAAAGCAAAAATTATTCCCATTTTTAGGCGACGATTCTAGGTCGAATCGTACGACAGTTTACTATGGTGCCCCCTCCGTGTTTTTACCCAAATCGAACGTTTGAGGTAAAAATGCGAAAAAGAAAAATGTTAAAATGTTGTTAAGTGTTTTTGAATAAAATTAAGAAAAATAGGGTAAAACCCTAATTCATTGTTACTGTTCATTTTCCTGGTTTCTAGAGCTCTGCAGACAAGATGGTCGAGACAGCGCACAGATCGACAGAGGTCCGGCGTGGGCTACGGGTAAGGGTCCAAACTTAATTTAGAATGCTTTAATTTTGAATTTCATGCTTTTTAGATTAATTTTGAATGATTGTTGAGCATCGCGGCCATTTTTGGGCCGTCGACGTCGTCGGGACGAAATCGTCTCAATTTCGTCGAAATCGTCTCGATATCGTCGATTTCGTCAAAGGGCGAAATCGACGATATGGGGACGATTTCGTACAATAAGGGACGATTCCCTCTTGCAAAATCGGAGACGAATTTGCTCAAATTTTGGACGATATCGTCCAGTAGATGATATCATTATTTGTATGAAATTGCACTTGTTTTACTTGCATTTTTAATCACTTGTTTTATTAATGATTTTTATTGTTTTGTTGTTTATGTTGCAGAGAGGATTACTAAAGAGCCGAGAATGGAAATACGGTGGGCTGAAGGATGACTTGGCCGCTCTATCTCAGGCAGAGCGAGATCAGTTGGCTCAAGTCGGCTTGCAGCATGTGGCAGATATGCCACAGGTTTCTACAGATATGGGGCTATTGATAGCCCTAGCAGAGAGGTGGTATCCGGGTTCTTCTTGTTTTCGGTTACCGATAGGGGAGATGACTCCCACATTGGAGGATGTATGGAGGATTTTGAGGATCCCCATACAAGGACGGCTAATAACTCCCATGGCCAATCAGGGCCACGCGATGATGCGATTGTGCGGAGATCCGAGCTTCGCCTTGGAGAAGGGCGGAGTGAACATCGAGTCGCTACGCCGGATGCCTGGGGCATCTAGACCGACACAGGTTTTGGCTGGGGTGGTAGGTGGTCTGTTGCTATGCCATCAGAGTGGATGCAGACTACCATGGCTAGCGATAGATGTGGTCTACGACATGAGAGACCATGGGTACAGGTTTGCTTGGGGGAGCTTTGTACTATGTCGATTGTATAGGATCCTGCATGGGGTCGTATACAAGGGCGGTCGATGTCTGGTCATGACATCACTGCTACAGGTTTGGTGTTGGGAGCACATCATGGTGCAGAGGCCGGTAGGGCTCCCACTGATAGGGATTGATGGGGAGAGGCCCCGAGTTTTCTACTGGTGGCTCCGAAGAGGGTCACAGTGGCGGATAGATCTGCCAATGTCCCGGAGACTACTTGATGACCTTGTCTCCGACCAGATCACCTGGAGGCCTTGGAGAGATCATCCAGGGTGGGCCGAGGATGGACAGGAGCTGGCTCGCGTTAGGCGAACCTGCTGGCTGAGGATGGAGAGGAGAGAGGTGGAGCTCCACCGCTATGACCGAGTTTTGAGGCAGTTCGGTCTACAGCAGGGGATCCCATCTCTCAGGGACTACGAGTTTTCTCGGACCATCCGGGATAACACTATAGTCAGTGGGGCTCCAGATATGCAGCGCTTCTGGAGTGAGGACATGGACGATGCCCCCATCCAGCCAGTGGATGGTGACGATGTTGGGGTTGCTGATGGCTACGATGCCTGGTACGCAGGCATCCGCCCTCCTCGGATGACGAGGGCTTAGGGTCCGATTCATGTAGTTGTGCATCGGATGGGGAGGCGGTGCCAGGCGGCCATTGAGGTGGCACAGGGTCACGATGGGAGAGAGGAGAGGAGGCCACAGGCTCAGTAGAGGCCACGGTAGTGGGAGAGGAGGGAGGAGAGACCCCCTTCTCCATGGAGAGAGAGGCCACCATCGCCCGATAAGGGCAAGGGTGTCGAGGTAGGAGAGAGTAGCGAGATGGCTACTCTTCGGGTGGAGACTGTTCGTCTCCAGGCTCGGGTGCAGTCCTTGTAGGATGAGGCTGCACGACACCGAGAGGAGGCCACACGGCTCAGAGATGAGGTCGCACGCCTCAGAGCATGGAGCGGAGGGGCGAGCACTCGGGACCTAGCATGGGCTATTGCCCAGATCACATTCTATCAGATGCTATACCACCATATGGTGCCAGAGGAGCAGAGGTTACCATTGTCGGCCCCCATTGTGGAGCCTATCATGATGAGGTCATCGAGGACATCATCACGATCAAAGTCCAGGACTCATAGCACCACACGTACTACGATGGGGCCACCTCGTCCACCTCGAGGCGGGGGAGGAGATGAGGCTGAGAGCTCGAGGGGTTCTCGAGGCTAGCTGCTACAGATTGCACTACACAGATTGATACATAGTGTTTATTATTTTTGATAGAGGATTGAGTATGCCGAGGTACAGATTGTGGCATACCGATCCAGTTTTGAGATGATGTATATATTGTTGATATATATATAGATGAGATATTTTTGATCATATGACTTGTCTTATGTGTTTGTATGATGCTTTAATGTTTTGGTGTGATTGATTTGATGATTCATGTAATTATGTCGTTTGGAAATATTATGGTTTGAATGTCATGCTTTTAAAATTTAAATGAAATAATCTGATGTAAACAAATTGGTTGTTTGTGGGATAATTTGATAAAAATAAAAGGGACTTCTAACAATAATTTCAAAGGACATTGTCGCTATTATAGACCATTTCATGGAGTCGCCGCTCGCTAGGTCGTCAAGCTAATCCTAGTATAGAAATATTGTTAAAAGTAAAAGAGTGCTTAAGAGACTGTCTTAAGACTTTGTGTTGTAATGATGGAGATAATGATGGTTTGATGATTTGTTTTCAGATTTTCATAAAAATAGTATGCATGAAATATTTTAAAATGATTTTTGCTAGGCATAAATTCCTAAGTGTGATAAATTTTTTGAATAATTCCCTAGGAATTATACCATGGTTGCAATATTGAATTTGAACATAATGACATGAAATAGTAACAAGTGTTCGTTTGTTTGTAAAGCATAATTGTGTAACATAATGATTTAAGTCATATGTTTTTTATGATTTGAAATAAATGGGAAATAAAATTAGTTCGATGGTTTGCGCTAGGCATAGAATTATAGATATAAACTTATACCATCATCGCGAAATCCAAAGAAGAAAATAATAGTTTTATTGCATGGTTGATTTTTAATTTTTGAAAATAAACAGAAAATATGAAGATGAGGACTTGTGCTAGGCATAAAATTCCAATTTTGGTTTTGGAACTATACCATCGTCGCGAAAGTCAAAAGTTATATATAAATGTAACTTTATTGCATGTTTTTAAAAATGATTTTGATTTTTTTGGTAATGCATGTAGTTGTCTTTATACTAAACAACTGTTCTCAGAGAAAAAAATGAAATTATTCCAGACAATTTGCAAAAATATTTCAAAGTATCTTAAAGACAAAAGTTAGATTTATAAGGAATCCCATGTGCGTATGTGAGTTCATTTCCGATCTTGATTTATCATAATGATACACAAAATCTCTCAAATACAAATGTGTGTGCAATTGCTTTGTGCATTTACCAGTTTTGAGCAAGATAATTTGATACAAGTGATTTGAATTAACCAAATAAGTGTTCATTAACCATGATTTAGATGCATATAACCATACCAGACTACTATGTAAGTCGGGTTATCAAGAGCTAGCTAATCCATAAGCAGACATAGGTCTGTACAAAAGAAGGTCGCTAATGTGACGGACATATCACCACGCTAGGAGTTACCCAAGGCCAAGCGGGTTGGGCACAAACCACCTGTTATGGGGCTTACCTCACAGTTTTCGAATAATTGAGAATTCCAGGGATTCAAGCTCATCAACCCTTCTTTTCTTTTCAATGGGTAGGGAAAGGGATTTTATTGCTTTTGCTTTTGCTTGTTTTGCTTTCTTTGCTTTTTTCTTTCTTTTCTCTTTTTTTTTTGTATTTTTCTTTTTCGTATCTTTTGCTTTGATATTTGAGATAATGCTGAAATAGTGCTAAGAGAGTACAAAATGATTCTGAAATAATGCTTCTTTTTCTCATGATTTTGCTTGATTTTTCTTTTTCTTTTGCTTCCTATTCTAGGGATACTTGCTCGGATTAGCTGTAGAGCAAGGGATTTTTATTCTGGGTAGGGGTGAGCTTGTCCTTTTGTCAATTCTCAAAGATTCTAGACCATGTGCATGATAGGATAGCAGGGGAAACTTTTCGCTCAAGAAACCACTTCTACTATGTAGCATAGCATGGACATTACAAATATAATCATTTTATTGTGAAAGGATATGCTTGGTTTAAGTAAATAACAAGATCAATTCTCTCGTGCTCAAACTTTATTTAATTGAATTTTGTGGACTTTGATATAAGAGAGATTAGTAATCATGCCAGATAAAATCAAGATATTTATTTTTGTGTTTGCAAAAGTGAGAGATTCCAAATAAATGCTAATTTATCCAAAATAATTTGAAAATATAACTGCAATACTTCACAAATTGAGAGGTACAAAGATAAAATATGGTTTTGAAGATTTTGATGATTTGGATGTTTTTGGTGTTTTTATATTTTTAAGTTTATAAATTGAAAGAAATACAAGATAGTGGTGTTTTTGAAATATTTTAAACAAATATATACAATGATGAAATGACCAATTTTTATGCGTAGTAACGTTTAAGATGCAAAATGTTCATGGGTTCTTTAAGTTCTTTACCATCTAAGGTAGATAATTTGTATGCTCCCGATTCAAATTTAGCAGTGATAATATATGGTCCAAGCCAGTTGGGTTCAAATTTACCTTTAAGGTCTTTAGTTGCATTAGTATTTTTTTGATTTTCTTTTAAAACAAGGTCGCCGACCTCAAAGGATCGATGACGAACTTTCTTAGCATATGATCTTTTAAGCTTGTTTTGGTAGGCACGAAGATGCTCCAAAGCATTGATGCACTTTTCATCTAGGAGTTCCAGCTGACTGAGTCTGCCATCTCGATATTCATCTCCTACTTCGGTATCTTGAAGTAGTAGAGCCAAAGAAGGAACTTCTAATTCAAAGGGAAAAATAGCTTCAGCGCCATAAACCAAAACAAAAGGTGAAGTACCTGTGGGAGTACGAACGCTAGTGCGATATGCCCACAAAGCTGGATATAATTGAATGTGCCAGTCGCGGCCAGATTTATTGACCAATTTTTTGAGAATTTTGATTAAGGTTTTGTTAGAAGCTTCTGCTTGGCCATTACCCTAAGGATAATAGGGAGTGGACCAGCGATGTTGAATCTTATATTTTTGGCATAATTTCTTAACATCTTTATTTTTGAAACAAGTTCCATTGTCTGAGATGAGATTTGCAAGAATTCCGAACCTACAAATGATTTGATTAAAAATAAATTTAGAGACTTGTGTTCCAGTGCAGGAAGCTAAAGGCATAGCTTCAACCCACTTCGTAAAATACTCAGTGGTGGTTATGATGAATTTGTGTCCATCAGATGACACAGGATTAATTTTGCCAATAATGTCTAAGCCCCATTTTGAAAAGGGCCAAGGAGATGAAATAGCCTCGAGTTCTTGTGCAGGGGCATGGACAAGGTCAGCATGTTTTTGGCACTTGTCGCAATGGCGCACATAATCATGTGCATCATTCTCCATGGTAGGCCAAAAGTATCCTATCCTAAGGAGCTTTTTAGCAATGACACTACCACTGAAGTGTCCTCCACAAGATCCATCGTGGGCTTCACTCAAAGCTGATCTGGATTCTTCTAAATTCAAACATCTCAATAGGATACCTTCAAAAGATCTCCTATATAAAGTATTGCCAATTATTACAAATCGACTTGCTCGTCTACGTAATAACCGACGCTGGTTTCTATTAGAACTGGCAGGGAAAGTCCCATTGTGAAGAAAATCAAATATACCCGTATACCAAGGTTCAGGAGTAGTTTCATTGATTAGAAACACATCCAAAGGTTCTAAGCATGACTTATTTGAAGCGGGTTCCTGGAGTCGACGAATAATGATGGTGGCATATTCGTCATCTAACTCCAAGGGCAGAAGAGATGCAGCTGCGGCCATAGCGTCAATCCGCACGGTTGCTAGTTCGAGGAATAGCTTCCAAGGTAACTTGATCAAATAGAGATATTAATTGTAAAACATATGCTTTATATGGGCGCAATTTATCATCTCTGGTCTGATAAAATTCATTAATTTGGTTTATAACAAGTTGAGAATCACCAAAAACTAGCAGATGTTTAATTTTTAGCGCCAAGGCAGCTCGTAATCCAAGGATTAGAGCTTCATATTCAGCAGTATTATTGGTGCAAGCAAATGTTAATTTAAAGGACAAAGGTATAATGTGTTTTTGTGGAGATATTAAAATAATACCTGCACCAGCCCCACTCATGCATCGGGCTCCATCAAAGTATAAGGACCATTGTTCAACATGGTCTGCCTCTAATTGAAGGCATTCATCAGGAAACTCAATGATGAGGGGATGGGTAGACTCTAAGGGTGCAGCAGCTAATTGATCTGCTATGATTTGACCCTTAACAGACTTTTGTCCTATAAACGTGAGTTCAAACTCGCTTAGAGCAAGAACCCACTTTGTTGTGCGACCCGATAAATAAGGTCGACTCATGAGATACCGCAAGGGATCATATTTAGCAATGACATATGTTTTCTGACTGAGCATATAATGGCATAATTTTTGCGTAGAAAATATGACTGCTAGACATAGTTTTTCTAATGTTGTGTAGCGGGTTTCATAACTAATTAAAGTTTGGCTAATATAATAATTAGCACGTTCTCTTTTCTCATCATCAAGTTGAGCTAACATAGCTCCTAAAGCAAAATCTGAAGCTGAAATATACGGGATAAATGGGCGATCAAGTCTAGGCGGTGAAAGCACAGGTGGGTTAAGGAGGTATTGTTTGAGAAGTTCAAAAGCTTCCTTACATTCGTCGTCCCAATTAAAAGGGACATCCTTCTTAAGAAGCTTAAGAAAGGGACCGGTTTTGTCCGCCAGCTTATCGATGAAGCGACGGATAGCTTGAAGCTTACCTTGTAAACTTCGTAACTCAGATATATTGGTAGGTGCGGGCATATCAGTGATAGCCACAATCTTGAGAGGGTCGATTTCGATGCCACGTAAAGAAACTATAACCCCTAATAGTTTACCGGACTTAACTCCGAATATGCATTTAGCTAGATTTAGTCGGATAAGATATTCCCTTAACCGATCAAACACTGTCCTTAAGTCATTTAAATGATCATCTTCTTTGATGGAATGAGCTATGATATCATCTACGTAATCATGTAGGATATCATGCATCATGTCATGAAAAATATAAGTCATAGCTCGTTGATAGGTTGCACCTACGTTCTTTAAGCCAAATGGCATCACTTTCCAACAAAAGGTACCCCAGGGGGTAATAAAGGTTGTTTTAGCCTGATCTTCAGGAGCTATCCTGATCTGATTATAACCAGAAAATCCATCCATTAGGGACATCATTCCACTCCCAATAGTAAAATCAATGATTTGATCCATGTTTGGAAGAGGAAAATCATCTTTAGGGCATGCAACGTTAATATCTCTAAAGTCTGTGCAAACCCTAACTTTGGTAGCTTCTTTCTTGGTGACTGGAACTACATTCGAGATCCATTCAAGCATAATCAATAGCTTGTATAAAAACAACATTAAGGAGTTTTTCTAACTCCCCTTTGACTAGCAAGGCCACTTTGGGATGCATTTTTCTAAGTTTCTGTTTAACGGGTTTAGCATCCGGATGGACTACTAGGTGATGCATGACTACGAAGGGTCTAAACCTGGCATATCTTCATATGTCCAAGCGAAGACATCTTCATATTCTTTAAGGAATGCAATGTATTGCTCTTGTTTTTCTTGACTTAATTCTGATCCAATATTGATTATGTGGGGATTATCCTCAGTTCCAATGTTAACTTTAATGACGTTTTCTACTTCCATGTGTAGATCTCTTTCAAAATTAGGTGGGGCGGGTGAAACGCCCAATTCTTGTAATTCTTTTAAGGTTAACTTGGATAATTCATCTTGAGGAGTCGTGGCCTCAAGCTGGGCTATAGTAGGTATAGAACCATCAAAATAAAAACCATTGTGTAACAACTCTTCAACGGAGACATCATGGAAAATATCTCCTTCCAACTCATCATCGGATTCAACAATCATTTCAGGATAAGCTATGGATAGCATATTGCATGTAAATGGCTGATTTTTTAGAGGCAAATCATCACGCCCATCCAAATAATCTTGATAACATATGAGTTGATCATCATCTTCAAAAGGGAAGGGTTGACCCTTACTAGGAAATAGGCCCACACCACATCGGGCGGGCCATGGTTCTACCTCAAAGGGTTCTTTCATACCATCTTGGAGAGGTCCCAAGCCTTTCCCTTTATATCCCATTTTAAGCATTATAGGTTTAGCTTTAATATACTCATTAGTAAAATAACATCGAGCATATCCCTCATGATGAGTTTTGATGTTCCTGGGTATTCTTCCCTAGTCATATCCCTTATAAATGAAGGCACAACTCCCGACTTGGTAAGTACTTCCCATAGGTTGTGGGAGGCCCAAAGTATGAGGAGATGGCGGCAAATTACTTAAGATAATGGAATTTTGCATAGAAGCATTTGTTTTTTCTGATATAAGAATTTTAGATAAATCAGGTAAGAGTTCATCAGAAAGAGCATAAGATGTAGAAGGATCATTCCCTATATCTTTAGATGTGGAAGGTATGATAGATGTAGATAATGTGGAGGTGTTAATAAATGGGTCTATAGGTTTTGAAATTATAGGGATGGAACATGAAGGATTGGTTGTGGATTTAAGATCTTTTTGAGGTTCTAGTGTGGTTTGTTTAGAAGATTGTTGAGCTATATATGAGGGTGAAATTAATGGAGGAGAAATAGATGAAGTTATGGGTGTGTGTTTCACAGGTTTAGATGAAAAATAAGAATTAGGATGTGTGGATGACAGAGCAGGGCAAAATTGAACTCCAACAGGTTCTGCCAAAGCACACATATCAAAGGGTCTAGGATCACCATGGATAGTGACCAACTGATTTTTAAATTCGAATTTAACACATTGGTGTAAAGTTGATGGGACAGCCCGCATTGCATTGATCCAAGGATGACCCAAGAGTATATTGTATGATGCGGGGCAATGTACAATAAACACGGTCGTATCTAAGGTTCTCGGACCAACTTGCAATGGGATGGTGATAACTCCACATGTTTCTTGTGTTTCGTCATTGAAAGATTTTATGATCATGTCAGTTTTCTTCATTTCATCACTTCTAAACCCAAATATTTGGTAGAAGTCAAAAGTGCAAATATTTAGAGATGAACCATTATCAATCAAGACCCTTTTGACTGCTACATCTCCTATTAGGGCAGTAATATATAAGGGGTTATCCTTATGTAAACTATGTTGTGGTATATCTTTATCTCGAAAGTCAATACAATCAACTTCTCGAGTGATGATAGTATTGGCCATGGCTTCAGGTTGAATATTTTGTGGTACCATCATTTGGCTTAATGTGAGCATCAATTCATCTCTATGGGTAGGAGAAGATCTTAATAGGTCCAAAAGGGAAATTCTGGCTGTAGTATTGGATAATTGCTCATTAATATTATAAGGAGGTTTAGATTGAACATTAGGAGCATGATTCCCTTTATTGGGATTTTTCAAAACAAATGGAGTTGATCCATCATTCTGATTTGGTTCTTGTTGAAAATTTTGAGCTTGTTGTCTGGTAACGACTCCGATGGTACCTACAATGTTATATTGAGGATGCTGAATTGGTCTCGGTCTAGCGTTTATGGCTTGTTCATTAGGAAGGAACTGATTAGAAGAGGGTCGAGTAGTAACTCTTCTAGGAAATGGTTCTTCCGAAACCATAGAATCTGTGATAGGTTGAATAGGATCTGATTCATTTTTAGAACTATTCGATTGATTTGAGGTGATGTCTATTTCACTTTCAGTATCCGATTCTACATCACTGAGATCCGGTGTTTGAATATTATGTAGGGGCCTGGTCGTGACCATGGATAAAGTTGTGTCAAATTTTTGTAAATCATGATTAGGTAAATGTCCGCTAATAGTTCCTACATATCGGGTAGGAGGAGGGACATTATGATGCTCAATTTGATTGGCCACCTCTTTACCATGTTTTGGTAAAGGATGTTGAAATATATCTAATGATTGATTAGCATTTTGATTTTGATTTTGGGGAATGTTCTTTTGAGCATTATTAGGAGCATTTTGTTTAGGTTGGAAGGCTTGCACCTCCATCTCATTATTATCAATCAGATCTTGTATTTTATGTTTTAACCTTTTACAAGAGTTGGTAGAGTGTCCAGGCCCTCTATGGAAATCACGGTGTAAATCGGCTCTGTATCCGGGTATGGTTGGATTAGGTTCCTAGATATTAGGTAATTGAATCAAACCTCTTTCGAGTAATTGGGGTAGAATAGTTGATAATGGTTGATTCAATCTAGTAAACTCTCGAGGAGGTTTATCAGGAGGTTTCAATATAAATTTTTCTGTTGTCTTCGTTGTATTGATATTAGCAACATTTCTGCTGTCAGTGACTCCATCACCTACAACTTGTTTGTTTTTATATTGATTTCTGGATGTTTTCTCATCATCTTTCTTCCAAAGCTGGCCTCTCCTAATGAGAGCATCTTCTACTCTTCGAGCTAAGTCTATAGCCTGATTGAAGGTGGTTAAGGTAGGATTGATAACTCATAAGATATTTGTTATTCAAATTATTAATAAAAATGTCCAACATTTCCTATAAGGTAGCACAAAGTGCAGTTTTCCTATCAACTGCCTCCATCTAGCTAAGAAATCAGCAAAACATTCATCTTTGTCTTGTTTTAAGTTGTACAAATCTTTAATGGTTACATGCCTTTCGATATAGGTACTAAATTGATGCACAAAAGATTCAGCGGTCTCTTTAAAATTTCTCAAAGAATGAGTGGGCAATTGATAGTACCACTCTAATGCCATTCCTCCTAAACTTTTTAGGAACATTTTTGAAGAACACAAGCTTATACTGAGAGGGGGGGTGAACAGTATAAGACCACTTTTAACTTTATCTATCAATACAACTTTCAAACCATTAACATGCAGAATAAGATAGCAGTAATAGCAGCAGTAAAACAATGCACAAAATGCAATCCACAAAGAGACACAACAATTTACGTGGTTCACCCAAGGTGGGCTACTCCACGGATAAAACTTTTCTTCTAAAAGTTGTATCAAAGTCCTCTCGGGAATCCTTCCCAATTACAATGTTTATGAGCCTCGGCTCAAAGGAGACACCTTCCCCTAATTCTGCTTTGTTGGTGATCCTCTAGAAGACCTCTATCTCCTATGCCCTTAGCAAGTGGAACTCTATCCACAGAAGACACCTGTCTTCCCTGCTCTGGCTGGAGATCTCTGTCCTCAACTCTGTCACTGCAAAGCTGGTCCTCTTATCTGCACCAAACACAGTCCTTCGGTCTGGCACAATTGTCCTCTTCCTCTGTTCTTTTCTGCACTTGGTTGAAAACAACTTTTCACTGTCTGTGCAACTACAGCAGCACAGTCTTCTCAAATTTATAGCAGCACTATCTTCTCAACTTCTGTGCAAACACAGTAGTGCAATCTTCGCAAAATGCAGTAGCACTATCTTCTCAACTTAGCTTCTGCTCCGTTGCACATCCAACACAGCGCAGTCTTCGCACACTCTGCTTTCTTTACACAGTCTGTGTAAATACTGCAGCACTCGATCGCACAACAACTTATGCGCCTATGTGCAGCCACTACAACACCCTCTTCGAACTATCTACTTCTCCTCGATCGAACTTCTTCCTCCACTCTGCTTCTACGAAAGTCGCACTTCGAACGCACACTTCGATCGATTCGATACGACTGCTCTTTGCGCACAACAGACTTCACTTGCACAAATTTGACACACACATTCGATACATGAAACTCAAAAATAGTCCTCCTTTTATAGCAACAATTCATTATCAAATTCATGATCTTAGTCGGCTGTATATCCTTAAAACAATCATCGGCTGCACAACCTTACACTTCGTCGACAAAGGTTAACTCCGTCGGCTTCAACCGCCTCTACTGTTCTATAGCTTTTCTAGCACGAAACTCAAACATGTCATGATATCGCTACGCCTTTGTCTGTCATACACCTTGTATTACTTGCTATCACAAAATCGTGACACTACTGCCTGTCATGCGCCTTCTTTGGTTTGTTGTCACGAAATCGTGACACTACAGCCTGTTGTTGCTGAAATCGTGACACTCCCTGACTTTGTTGACGTCATCATGATTCTTGTCACGAAATCGTGACGCTTTAGTCTACAAGGCCTTCCTCTCTGCTCTTGTCATGAAATCATGACACATTTGCTTTTGCTGACGTCATCATGATTCTTGTCACGAAATCATGACGCTTTAGTCTGCAAGGCCTTCCTCTCTGCTCTTGTCATGAAATCGTGACACATTTGCTTTTGCTGATGTCATCAGCAACTCTATCACGAAATCGTGACACTTCTTGCTTCTTCAACCTTTCCTCGGTTTGCACTAGCAAAAATGGAACATGTCATAAAATCGTGACGCTTTCGCTGCCTTAAGCACTTTTCTGCCAACTGCTCGCAAAACTGGAACATGTCACGAAATCGTGACGCTTTCGCTGCCTTAAGCTCTTTTCTGCCAACTGCTCGTGAAACTGGAACATGTCATGAAATCGTGACGCTTTCGTTGCCTTAAGCACTTTTCCCAACTGCTCGTGAAACTGGAACATGTCATGAAATCGTGACGCTTTCCCACCCAAGCTGCCAACTCAACCTGTCATGAAATCGTGACACTTTCTGCATCCGTACAACTTCATTGAAACTTGTCACGAAATCGTGACACTTCCTACAACTCAACTTGCCAACTCAACTTGTCACGAAATCGTGACACTTCCTGCAACTCAACTCTACCAACTCAACTTGTCACGAAATCATGACAGTTTTGCCTGAACTTTCTCTCTCCTCAAACATGTCACGAAATCATGACAGTTTTGCCAGCTTTGCCTCTGCCTTCCAGCATGTCGCGAAATCGTGACAGTTTTGCCAGTGCTTTCTCTCTCCTAAAACATGTCGCGAAATCATGACAGTTTTGCCAGCCGCCTGCATACTTCTTCTTACTTGTATTTTTCTTGATCTTTTTGCAACTGGGCTACATAGAAACTTACTGATTATACTGAAACCTTCATCAAAACACATGCTTGGACAACTAATCAAATTGCTTCAAGAACTCCTTGACATCAAAGACAACAACTACCAAGAGCTCCTTTGACATCAATGACAACAACTATACTTTGAGAAAAGGCAATGTACTCAAGGTACCCAAAATTGCCAACAATCTCCCCCTTTGTCATTGATGGCAACCCTTAACTAAAAACATATCTCAAGAGCCAAAACTGAACCAACTGATCCAACAACTGAGAATCTGTATTTGAAGTTTTTGCTCCCCCGACTTGAAGCTCTTCTCTTCACTTGAAGCACTTCCCCTTACACATATCTCTCCCCCTTACTCAAATCTCTCCCCCTTTGTCATCAATGGCAAAGGGTCACCTTTGGGGTTTGGGACTAAGAATGAGTCTCTTAGCTTAGTCCCTCCCCCACCTTCTATTAAGGTGATTTAAAACAGGGTTGGGAGTGAAACTCCCATTAGACACTCATCATCATTAATGTCTACAATTTCTTTGTCGGGCCTTCTCTTGAATTCTTTTTCCACATTGTTGTTCTTGTTACTGTTTTGATCCTCGGACCTGTTCATATCACTTTTCCTATTTCTGTTGTCATTCCTGTTCTTATCCATGCTTTGATCCTTGGACTTGTTCATATCACTTTTCCTGTTTCTGTTGTCATTCCTGTTCTTATCCATGCTTTGATCCTTGGACTTGTTCATACTGCTGTTTCTGTTCCCGTATCTCGGAAGATCAGCTCTACACTGTCTAGCTAGGTGACCTTCATTGTTGCACTTATAGCAAGTAACAATATTATTTCTTTCAGGCATGGCTGTTCTTTGAATCCGCCTGTTCTGACTAACCCAGTTCCTGTTATTTGCCTTGCAAAAAATTGCCTTGTGCCCGAATTGTTGACAAGAGTAGCAATACCCTTGAAAGAAATTACGTCTCCTGAAACTGTTATTTACTTTCTTCACTTGAGTCATGCAATGTACAGCCATGTGACCAAATCTGTGACACGCAAAACATGTGCCGTGAAATTTTCTTTTATTCGACTTCATGGGTCCCGAAAACTTCTTCTTCTCAATCTGAATATTGTTTTCTATTTCTGCGTATCTATCACTTACGGACTCATGATCTGAAATACTTTCTTCAACAGAACTCTCTTTCTTTTGAAATCTCTTGCTAGATTCCCCAACCTGTTCCTTGTGCGGCTCAACAAAACCGAGACCTGTTTTATCTGTTGGTTTTCTTTGTCCTTTGATGAGAAATTCAACCTTCTTGGAGCTATCCTGAAATCTGTAGAGCTTATCCTTGTACTCTTTATTTTCTTCTTTCAAAGAAGCCATTTCCTGTTCTAACTCACTATACTCCAGAATTTTAGAATCCAACTCATTCCTGAGTTCTTGTGACTTAGCCATAGAGACTTCAAGATTTTCTATAAGTTCATCTCTCTCCATACAACATTCATCTAATTTAATCTTGAGTCTCTCATTCTTCTTTCTTTCCTTTTTCAAAACACTAAGAGCATTATTGAGTTCACATTCAAGATCCTCTATTTGATGGCACTTTGAATTATCACGGCCTTTTTCAGATTTCTTATCACTAGAGGTGCTACCTTTTTCAAAAACCATACATGCATCTTCATTGTAGTTTTCTGAAGCATCCTCATACATACTAGCAACCAAATCATTATTTCTGCAATCATCCTCAAGGTGCCCAAAATTTCCACATCTAAAACATTTCATGATAATGAATTTATGTTTCGGTTCTTCCTCCTTTTCTGAAATGAACAACATCTCATTTTCATTATCACTAGAAGAACTGTCACTATCACTGCTAGAACACTTACTTGCTTTGTCTAAGTAGAAGCTCTTCTTATTCTTGTGAGAATGCCTCTTTCCATGATTGTTGTACTCATCTTTGCTTTTCTTGTAATACCTGTACTTTTTAGAATCCTTGCTCTTAACATCCTGTATATCTTCATCACTTTCATTTTTGGAAACAGTACAGTCAGTAGCATAATGACCAAATTTCCCACAATTGAAACATCTTATATTTTTCTTGCTTTTGTGCTTTCTGGAAAACTTGCCTTTCTTGCTGTAATATGCCTCTTCCTCACTAGAAGACTCATCACTTTCTTGAATCTGTTTGCCTTTTGATTTCTTAGTAGCTTTGAAAGCTGCCTCTTTCTTTACATCAACTTTCACTTGAGTTCTCAACTCAAATGCTGCAAGAATACTATGGAGCTCATCCTTTTTCAATTTATCTAAATCTTTAGCTTCCTCAATAGCAGAAATATTTTCACTAAATCTATTAGGAAGGGATCTTAAAATCTTATCACACACATCATTTTCAGCAAGTTCAAGACCTAAGTCTTTCATAGAGTTAACAACTTCATCCATCCGGAGCATGTAGTCACTAATATTTTCATCATCATTCATCTTGAGTTGTTCAAACATACCTTTAAAATGTCTCAACTTGGCCTTTCGAACATTTGCATCACCTGTATGAACAACTCTGCAATTGTTTCCACATTTCACTAGTTGTCTTGCAGTGAATAACTTTGGTGAGATCTGCCTTTTGTAAACCCTTCAAGATTGCATTCATGGCTTTTGAGTTGTTGTGATGTAGAAGCCTGTCTTCTTTAGTGTAAGGACCATTTGCAGGAATGGTGTACCCATCTTCAATAACTTCCCATACCTCATTACCAAGTGCCATTAGATAGACTTTCATTCTTGCACTCCACAGGCCAAAATCTGATCCGTCAAGAATAGGTGCTGCATTGCCACTCGAGTAGTCCATTGTGTTCTTTGCAAACTTTTCCTTCAAGTTGTTAAACTTTTCGAAGGCACTGGCTCTGATACCAATTGAAGAACACAAGCTTATACTGAGAGGGGGGGTGAACAGTATAAGACCACTTTTAACTTTATCTATCAATACAGCTTTCAAACCATTAACATGCAGAATAAGATAGCAGTAATAACAGCAGTAAAACAATGCACAAAATGCAATCCACAAAGAGACACAACAATTTACGTGGTTCACCCAAGGTGGGCTACTCCACGGATAAAACTTTTCTTCTAAAAGTTGTATCAAAGTCCTCTGGGAATCCTTCCCGATTACAATGTTTATGAGCCTCAGCTCAAAGGAGACACCTTCCCCTAATTCTGCTTTGCTGGTGATCCTCTAGAAGACCTCTATCTCCTTTGCCCTTAGCAAGTGGAACTCTATCCACAGAAGACACCTGTCTTCCCTGCTCTGGCTGGAGATCTCTGTCCTCAACTCTGTCACTGCAAAGCTGGTCCTCTTATCTGCACCAAACATAGTCCTTCGGTCTGGCACAATTGTCCTCTTCCTCTGTTCTTTTCTGCACTTGGTTGAAAACAACTTTTCACTGTCTGCGCAACTACAGCAGCACAGTCTTCTCAAATTATAGCAGCACTATCTTCTCAACTTCTGCAAACACAGTAGTGCAATCTTCGCAAAATGTAGCAGCACTATCTTCTCAACTTAGCTTCTGCTCCGTTGCACATCCACCACAGTGCAGTCTTCGCACACTCTGCTTTCTTTACATAGTCTATGTAAATACTATAGCACTCGATCGCACAACAACTTATGCACCTATGTGCAGCCACTACAACACCCTCTTCAGCCGTCTACTTCTCCTCGATCAAACTTCTTCCTCCACTCTACTTCTACGAAAGTCGCACTTCGAACGCACACTTCGATCGATTCGATACGACTGCTCTTTGCGCACAGCAGACTTCACTTGCACAAATTCGACACACACATTCGATACATGAAACTCAAAAATAGTCCTCCTTTTATAGCAACAATTCATTATCAAATTCATGATCTTAGTCGACTGTATATCCTTAAAACAATCATCGGCTGCACAACCTTACACTTCATCGACAAAGGTTAACTCCGTCGGCTTCAACCGCCTCTACTGTTCTGTAGCTTTTCTAGCATGAAACTCAAACATGTCATGATATCGCTATGCCTTTGTCTATCGTACACCTTGTATTACTTGCTATCACGAAATCGTGACACTACTGCCTGTCGTGCGCCTTCTTTGGTTTGTTGTCACGAAATCGTGACACTACAGCCTGTTGTCATGAAATCGTGACACTCCCTGACTTTGCTGACGTCATCATGATTCTTGTCACGAAATCATGACGCTTTAGTCTGCAAGGCCTTCCTCTCTGCTCTTGTCATGAAATCATGACACATTTGCTTTTGCTGACGTCATCATGATTCTTGTCACGAAATCATGACGCTTTAGTCTGCAAGGCCTTCCTCTCTGCTCTTGTCATGAAATCGTGACACATTTGCTTTTGCTGACGTCATCAACAACTCTGTCACAAAATCGTGACACTTCTTGCTTCTTCAACCTTTCCTCGGTTTGCACTAGCAAAAATGGAACATGTCACGAAATCGTGATGCTTTCGCCTTAAGCACTTTTCTCCAACCGCCACGGAACATGTCACGAAATCGTGACGCTTTCCTGCCTTAAGCACTTTTCTGCCAACTGCTCATGAAACTGGAACATGTCATGAAATCGTGACGCTTTCGCTGCCTTAAGCACTTTTCTGCCAACTGCTCATGAAACTGGAACATGTCACGAAATCGTGACGCTTTCGCCACCTGCAAGCTGCCAACTCAACCTATCACGAAATCGTGACACTTTTTGCATCCGTACAACTTCATTGAAACTTGTCACGAAATCGTGACACTTCCTGCAACTCAACTCTGCCAACTCAACTTGTCGCGAAATCGTGACACTTCCTGCAACTCAACTCTGCCAACTCAACTTGTCACGAAATCATGACAGTTTTGCCTAAACTTTCTCTCTCCTCAAACATGTCACGAAATCGTGACAGTTTTGCTAGCTTTGCCTCTGCCTTCCAGCATGTCACGAAATCATGATAGTTTTGCCAACGCTTTCTCTCTCCTAAAACATGTCGCGAAATCATGACAGTTTTGCAACCGCCTGCATACTTCTTCTTACTTGTCTTTTTCTTGATCTTTTTGCAACTGGGCTACATAGAAACTTACTGATTATACTGAAACCTTCATCAAAACACATGCTTGGACAACTAATCAAATTGCTTCAAGAACTCCTTGACATCAAAGACAACAACTACCAAGAGCTCCTTTGACATCAATGACAACAACTATACTTTGAGAAAAGGCAATGTACTCAAGGTACCCAAAATTGCCAACAATTTTTAGTAATAACAAATCATCATGTGATATATCATGACATGCTATCCTAAACATGCGAAGATGCTCTATGGGATCTTCAGTTCCTTTATATATAGGTAGGACGGGCATGGGAAAGTGTTTAGGGTATGGTTGTGCTACAACTATGGGGTCCAAAGGCTGACTACACATCTCTCGATAATTGTACGAGGGACGGTAGGGATCTATCTGGTCCATGCAGGAAGCTAACTATTTCACCATGGCTTCCAAATTACTGGTTTGCCCACCATATTGGTTCGGTAGGGTATTAATATGGTATTGGTGAGCATATGATGGAGGGACATGAATATTAGATGCTATATTGCTATTGTGTAAATTGTTGGTAGGAAGGGTGTTATGAAGAAGTTTTGAAGTTGTATTATGTTGTATCCCAGATTGTTGAAAATTGGTTTTTGGCTTCATTTTAGGTTTTTGTCGATTTGAAGCATATTGATCCATAGTTTGGCAAAATAAAGCAATGAATGAAGGTCTCTTTTGTGTGGGAATGATTTTAGGCTCAATAACAGGTTCCTTAGGAGGTTGGGTAACCTGTTGTTTTTGCAAGTTCTGAATTATATTGGCCATATCCATATTGGATGGTCCAGCTTTATTACTTTCTTGATCAACTAAGGACAAGGGATTAGTGTGCATGTTAAATCCTTCTTCTAGGATTGCTTGAGTTTCACTAATTTGTCCCCTATCAAGACGAACTGCCATATTAAGAGCACCAATATTATTATTGAAGAATTTCTAGAAATGATCTATGTTATCAAAAGTAACAGTTTCGTCTGGAGCCATTCTAGGGGATAAGGATCCTTCCTCTCTAACATTTTCTTATTGCTCATTTTATTCAACCAGCTCATCTTCTGGTTGTTCTAGAGTTTCTCCTTCTAGAATTGGATCCTCAGGAAGGGCATTTGATTTTTTTGTTTTCTTTCCTAACCAATCTTCTTCTTCTTCTTCTTCAGTTTGTTTACCATTCCTAAGTCTAGTCATTGTGCTTAAACTTAGATTTCAGCAAAAATATATATTTTTAAAATATATATATATATGCAACAAGCTTAAGAGGTATATATTTTAATTATATACCTACTATAATACTTAAAATAAAATATTTTGATTTTGTTATGCTTTTGGTTTTTTTTTTTTTTTATAACAATATTATAAAGATAACAAACAACACACAAAACGCAAGAAATAATAATAATGAAAGCAATGATCTAGTTTTCTATAAACAATTTATAACTATCATTAACGGGCTCAAGTTCTTCAGGAGTCATGAAATGTTCTTCAAATTAAAAATTTTATTTCAAGAATTTGACAAAAAGTGCTATAGTGATATTATCTGTCTCAGACTCTGGTTGGTAGAAATAAAGTTCATGGCAATACTCTCGATATAACACAGCTCTAGGAACTCTCCTCCACCTTTCCCTATCTGTAAGAACGACCTCTTGATCTTCTACATGACCTAGGAATTGGTGTATAATAGTTGCGTTCTCGAGGTATCCTCGAAGGTGAACGATTCTGAAGACACAAGAGCTCTCCTATAAGCTAACCACCTATGGCAAGCTCTCTGAAGTTCATGATAAAAAATGGTTTGATGAGAATCCAAGATTCTATCTAGGGCAAACCTCTTGATTTTTCTAAGTTCTGCTAACCTAGATGAAATGATACCTAGTCTCCTATTAAGTTCATCCCACAAAAGTTGGTTTCTATCTGTTTCAGGCACACTAAGCACAGAATTAATTTCTATGGCTGCTAATTGGTTTTCAACATTTATAGTGACAGCTAGTCTTTTCTTAGGAACTACCATCTAAACATGATATGCAACTTAGTAGTTTTCTAATGATTTTAAATGAATCTATGTTTTTTTTGTTTTCAAAATGTTTTAGTTTCACGTCGGGTTCACCAAATTTTTCACACCCTTACCTTCAGGCTATATGATCCATGCCCGGAAGGGGGATGTGAAAAGGATGGGACAATACCTTAGACTGAGAGGCCCTTTGAAGGTCCCGCCTCTCGGGGGAGGGGTATTAAGGTGATTTTTCGATGGATGGTGGGGTTCACCAGGAAACGTTTAGTGGCAGTCTCCACGCCTAGGTTGGGAATGTGTTTGATGTGTTCAATTTTATCTTTAATCATTCAAATCCTAGGTTTGGACAAATGAATCTAAACTGTTCTATATGAAATGCAAATTTAAATGAATATAGAAAGTAGTAATGAATATCAAGTACAGAGAATATACTAAATAAAGACAAGTTAAACCTGATTTCGGATGTTTGATGGAGGTTCTGATTTTTGAAGTAGTCAAGATCACCTATGATCTGACAGGATCATCTGAAATCAGTCAGGATCATCTAAGATCTGAAAAATTCATCAGACAAATTTGTCAGAGACCTATAATCAAATAAATAGACACAGAACACAAAAAATGAAGCAATACTAATAGAGGAAAATAGTGTAAAATGACAATATAGATACTAAAATGATAATTACGAATAGTTATTCAAGTAAATTATAGTATTCTAATGAAAAATTATGATCTTATCATGCACTTAAGCTATATGGGTGAACTCCAAAATGTAGAATAGTAGAAAATAACAATAAACTGATCTAAATGCAGAATGAAACAACAGACAAGAAGAGAAAAGTGTAAACTCTGGGCACTAATTGCCCCTAATGTTGACTGCAATCGAAATCATCTGTAGAGTGTGAAATCATCTCGAATTGGGGCATGATCGTCCGAGATTGTATAGGATCATCTGCAATGATCTGATCTTGCTCCGATTGAAGAATGACAAAGTTCCTGCAAGAAAATTTGAAAAGGGACAAAGGCAAACAGTAGTCTAAGACATTCTAAGGCAAATAAAACTTGAAGTACAAAAAAATTCAGCTAGGGGAATGTCAAGGGGAGGGCCTAAGATTAAATAGGCATATGAAGGAGTTTGGGAGGTTGGAGATCCTCCCAATTTGGGAGATCTCCAATGGTGGAAGTATCTAACCACACAGACACGCTTTTGCCCAGGTTAGAGACGCCGTTGAAACATAAGCTAATTATGAAAAATCAGTTTTGGGATAAAATTGTCTGGACGTTCTGTTCCAGACGAATTCGGCCAATTTGAGGCAATATCATTTTATTAGCGACGATATCATCCAACGGTCACAAAAAATCCTAAAAATGGCACGAAAAATGAGGAAAGTGATTTAACAGGCGGTTAACAGGCGGTTCGGGGTTTAAAATTTAAATTTTGAATTATTACTAAGGTAATTTTAATTATTTTCTAAGGTTTACTGCACCAATTTTAGGGTGCTACAAGGGCCAAAAGCAGCAACGTTGTTCACCTCCCATTTACACACCTTTATCAGAACCTATAATATCAAATTTTAATCGATTATGTGATGCAAAAACCATAAATTTACCTAAGTTTCATTATTTAGATCCAAACCACTTGAAACCTAAAGAATATAGGTAAGACTTCCATTACCTATACCATCAATAATATGGTCATGATATTCAATCATGTTGTGGTTTCAAGAACATAATATAAAATATGCTTGAGAAGAATCAACTTCATATTGATACCCTTCTTGATACCAAATATCAACAAGTTATAATAGTTGAAGGTGTTTCACATATACCATAGAATCGAGGAGAGTCACCTGAGAAAATGACTAAGACACTTGTATCTCAGCCACTGCATCATCCTCATCGAAAGTGTAATCAACATATTTTGATACCTTTAACCAAATTTGTGGACACCATAATTCATAAGTTTCAAGAAACAAAGATAATCACCTTGCCAAACATAACCCCACACAACTCATATAGGTCCAAAATATACAAGGAGGATCACGCTTGCCTCTATCATCAAGTGAGGGATCATGATATTAGATATTTCAATGCCTTTAGACATGTAGTCCAGAACCTTATCAATAAGAAGATCATATCCATAGATGGATCATTGATATTACCCCATCAGGACACTTGTAGTGCACAAAGTTTCATGCCTCAAGAGGAGGATTTTATTTCCATCACTCTTCCTGAGTAAGTTGATTACATTGTAGTAGACAACATGCACACTAGGGATCCTCAAGGTAGCATACCTTCCCCACCATCCATGTCAAGGTCAATGAAGCAAAGTGATGATTCTAAAGATATCTCACCTTCCTCTTCTTCAATGAGTGGTACACACACTGGGGGTACCTAAGGTAGCATACCTTTCCCCCTAAAAATTAATAAAATAAAATAAAAATCATAAAATCATTTAATATAAAAAAAATAATGTAAAACATCAAAATCTAAACAAATCAAAAAGCAATAAAATTCAAAACATTGCAAAACATTAAAAACACAAAAACATTTACAATATTCATTTTATTTTGTATATGCATTCATTTACTTGCATTGCGTTAGGCATGTTCATCCATTGTATTTGCATTAGGATAGGTTGTGTTTACAATCTTACAAACAAAACCACATTTGTATCTTAATAATGCATATATACATCATCATCATCCATCACCCTTGTGAGTAATTATATTTTTTAACACAACCCTTCCTATTGCTATAAGGAATATACTAGGGTATTCCAGTTTTTCAGCCATACCTAGTAATCTTCTCAGATTTTATAGAAATATATCTTTGCTTTTGGAGATGAGGTCTAGTTTTGATAGCACCTAGAATATGTCAAAATCCCATCACTTTTTAAACATTAACAATCCGAGTCTAGACAAGGAAATATGAACACTAAAAAGTGGTCCTAGTCACCTTAAGTGAAAGGTTTTTACTTGCCCATATTGTGATGCACATGGTATAGAGTGTTGATTATTGACAAAAGTATAAGCTACCCCTATACCCAAAGAAATCTCTTGATTTCATATAAAATAAGCAAAAGCTCTTGCCAAAAAAAATGAAAAATAAACAGTGATTTTCATCACTAAGCATGAGCAAGTATCCCAATAAATGTGAAGATAAGAAGGGGGTGAAGATATTGAATCCTTGGAATGGTCAGTACTCAAAGCCTTTGGGTGATCCCCAATACAGCAATGGGCTAAATGAATACTTCCTAGCATTGGGGTAGTTCTAAGCAATTTACAAATGAGCTAGCTTTAGGTGGTCTGTATTACCTAGTAGTCCAGTCCAAATACTTCCAAACTTAGAATCATGGTGAATATTTGGTGATCCTCATTACAGTAATGGGCTGAATTAATATTTCCCAGAAATGAGGTAGTCTTATGCCTCATCTAATATATTCATTTTCACACATAGGGATAATGAGTATCTTGGTCTTCATAACAATTTTTTTTATCTTTCATGAGTCCTGTATAGTCATTTTACAACTTTTGATTAATCAACTAGGGTGTTTGAGTCTCATGGAAAACCTCAAAAAATTCTTTATAGCAACCAATAATTTCATCAAATTAATCACACTTTTCCTTAGGAGGTTTTTTTTATTAAGGGATGTTCATGACATAAGTTAGATACCGAATGGATATCAGCAATGATATTTAGACAGCCACTGACTATTTTGTGCATATGTTTTAATTTATAGAAGTTTATCAAGAAATACCATACATATCACATCATATCATATCACATATGGATGTTTAAATGATTAATTCTTATGATAAGAGTTACCATTTACATTCATGATTTTTATGCATTTTATGTGTTGTCCATTAGTTTATAAAATACATATTACATTCATCCTTTATGTTTTAAGTGATTAAAGCATACAGGTTCATTTGCATTAGTTCATTCCTCATGTAATTAATGCATCACATTACATATCATCCATCATATCATATCACATAAATTAAATGCATAAACAATTGAAATAAATTAAATATGCATTTAACAATAAGCAATGCATCCATATATGTACCCATCATAATCATGCATCTATACATGAATATCATAGCATCTAAGCATACATATATCATCTAGCTAGTGCATGTCATTAGTACATTGCATCCATATAGCATAAGAAAAACATCACATAAGCATTGCATATATTTTCCATCACATAAATATAAAAGCCATAAATGATACACATAATGAGTCACAAGGCTGTAATATCATATATGTGTGTGTGTAAAATTCTCATGAGTACAATAGGTAGCAAAAATATCCATAGGCTACAATAGTGTAGGTCCTCAAACCTTACACTCAAAATTGATACAATGTCATCATGGCATAATCATGAGTGGTCTACACTACCTAAGTCTCTTCCTCCATCTGCTCCCTCTCTTCAAGGTTACCTAGATCTAGTGCCAACCGATCTCTCAAATTGGGCACCTAACCAATGACTAGGCTGCATTGATTACTACCTCAAATCACTTTGACTACTCTCATGGGAGACTCCTACCATAGACCGCTCTTTAGGAGTGCCACCTAATATCATGACCTAACACTATAAGGATACAATGTATCCAGTATCTATAGCCATTTGAGTTGTAGCATCCTCTAAGAGTCCCCTCAGTCATCGGATCTCTGCATCTACATCCAACCCTGCTAGTCTCAGAGTATCTAGAATAAGTGGTGTAGACACCAAAATCTAGCCACTTGTAAGTCATCTATACCTTCCTACCAGCCACGTGTCAGTCATCCATCCTTCCCGCCATTATTTGGCCCAAATCCACACTTTCCCACCATTATTTGGCCCAATTTCACTTTTCCTACCATTTTTCATCCCCAAATTTATTTAAATTAATATTTATATATATATTTTAATATATATATAAATAAAGTTTAAGTGATTTAATCTGAGTCGTCCATCCTTCATTTAATCTCATCCATCCATCCATCTTAATCCGTTTCACAACCTAGATTTATTCTCTACCCTTGGATCCACTTTAATCTTAGCCACACGTTCAAAGTTTTGTTAAAACCCTAAAGTGTGCCCTAAGAGTAGATTATAAATTGAGTCACCTTGATGGCTCAAACCCTATCTATCTCTTCGGCTAAACCTACCTATCTTTCCAATCTAAGTCTGGAGTTGGCTATTGCTGTTAATCCTAAGTCTTCTGAGTCTTCTACAGCCCTAAGTCTGAACTAAACCCTTTCGCTACATCCATTGCCACCGCCTAGTCTCGTCGCATTAACAGGAAAAGGTATAGATTCGTCTAAAGAAAGTAATTTGCTGTTGAATTCTACATTCCATTTTATTTCATTTCATAAATCTAGGGTTTTATACTGTTTCTAAGGGCTCACACAGTGGAGCCCTCTTATTAGTTTCTAACTCTTTGGTAATTTTAATGTGTGCAAGATTCTAATGGTAGATCTGATTTGTTGATAGCAGCTGCTTAAGATGGAGTGGTCCGAGCCAAAGGATACAACGAAGCCCACTCATTCTGTTGAGGTTAAGGATACATCTTCGGAGATGCCACCACATTGTGCCAGCTAGGGTTTTGGAGAACCCTAGCACAAATTGTAACTTTGTATCACGAAAAGGGTTATAGGCCCTGTTGTACTTAAAAGGAGTTTCTAAACTCCATTGATTAATAAAAATCATTCATTTTGTACAACTGTTCTGCATTCCTTTATTATGATTTCTTTATTTCTGTTTGGCATTGTATCTTTAATCTACAAGTGTTTTATCCTGTGAAGTAGTAGGAGACCCTCACATGACCCTGAGAATGTCTCACTCTACAGTTCTAAGATTTAGGTGTGCATGTAGCAGATCCTTTTGTGTAGTGATATTCTCTATCTCAGTGGTGGTTGTGTCAAACTATGCCTGGAGGGAAGTCCTCTCCTCATCATAACCCCACCATTATTTATGTTCTACTATGAGCTATACCTATAGTGCACTCATCTAATCCTGTAATGTATCTAGAGAGGTATCCCTCTCTAGTATTTTTCACTAAGTTATATGTAGTTGTGTTTTCAAACTATACACCTGGGCCTACAATTGTGACACCTCATCATCAAGCTCCTCCTCACCCTCCTTTTACTATCATGGATTATCCTCTGGTGTGGCTACCTAACCCACTCATCCTTTTTCCTCTGGTGCACTCATCACCCATGAGGGTCATCAAATGTAGCCTCTACAACCTTGCCATCCCTAGATCTCCCTAGGGGACTGCCACCCTGCCATAGCCTAGTGGTCCACCATTCATCATAGTCTGGAATCATCCTAGCATCTATAGCCCCCATGTCCTCTATGGCATTGTCCTCCTTAGTAAAAGCTTTGACCTATGACCATGCAAGATGTAGCTGTACCTTAAGGCAATGGTAGAGAACTAGCTCCTCTAGGATATCTTGTTGTATTTTTAACTGTCTGGTGACCTGAGATAAGTGGAATAACTTCCACACACTAGGCTTACACCCAATAACCTAGTGGTCATGCCTATCCCATCTTAGGTAATTATTGATATCCTTCCATGTTTGGTAGTCTAAGTATAGTTTCCATATGATCTATCCAACATATAACCTTGTTAGTCAGTTTGTGTAATGTTGCAAATCTCTAGTGTGAGATCTGCTCCTATAAGTCTCTAACTCTTGTGGTCAACAAGCCCCATAGCACTTATTAGAAAGTGCTAGTGATATGATCCTTAGGGGTAGTCCTCCTGGGTGGTCTATTCTAATATACTCCCAGACCCATATCTAAAGTAGTATACTGCATCCTACACCTGCTTGCCCTTGCTATGTGATGTGGTATAGCTCATCATAGAGTTGGTCTAGGAGAGCACTCCTCCATGATAGGATGAGTGGCTCATCCGTAGTGCTCCCAAGAAGATCCTAAACTATAGCTATATTCCAAGGGAACCTCACTCCTGATGTGTTTAGAAGTAGCACATTATAGATAATGTGCATCAGTATAGCTTGGCACTATGAAAAGAAATATGTTGTGTACCAGTACTCCATCGACACCCCACCATGCTTAATATTAGCTAGCACCTCATCATACCTATCCTCAAATACTTTCTAAAATATAGAAGTCTTCACTATGGTAGCCAAAGAGGTAATAACCTACCCATTTATAGGGATCCTATATATCCAATTGACATCCTCCAATATCACCGTCATCTCCCTAGTCAAAATATAAAATGTGTTAGTCCTCGCATTCCAGTGATGGGCTAACGTAGTCATGTAGGTCTGATCTAACTTGATGGTGGTTAGTCTTAAGATGTATCTGAGGCCTACATCCCCAAACCAATACAGGTTTGCATAGCTCAGCTTGGATAGTAGCTCCCATAGTAAATTAGGCTCTTGTGCCTACATAGTTAAGGTCTTGATAGAAGAAAAAAATCAACAAAAAATTCAAAAATATAAAAATTTTAATAAAAATTTCCTAAATTTTTTTAGCCACTTTTGACAATAGTAGTTGTCATCGTAGTTGCAGTTGTCAATCGCGGCTAGCACCAACGTTCAATTTTTTGATCGTTTGTGTTTGAGCCTAGCCACAGCTAACAACCATGGCCCCCAATTGGAAAATTGGGAGCTATGACTACCAATCATGGCTATGGGAATGACCCCCTTCAAGGTCATTTTCCACCCCAACATTGCTCCCAAAATTAAAACCCACCCCTTAAGCTATCCTAGAGATATTTCTAAACTAGGGTGAGGTTCATTACCAATAGTTTAATTAGATTCATTTAAAGCCATTAATTAGTGAGGTTCCTTTTAAATGTCCAAATTACAAAAGAGAGATAGATATTCTACCTTAGGAGCTCCAGCTCCACCACTAGTAGAGGCCCCAGGTTGGTCTGTCATGGTGGTAGGTGGTCTATTGGGTAGCATTTCGTATCAATAACTCTCTCTCTCACCTTAGAGCTCTCACTATCGAGCTATATTAGCTAGAAATAATGAACATTACAAACCCTAATTTTACTTTTATATTTTTCATTTGGGCCTCAATTTTTGTTGTCAACCATGAGCATAGATTAGGGCAACCCCGATCTCTATTGTCAAACACGGCTAAGAAAATTGCTAAAACTAGTTGTGGTTGATAACTGTGGCTAGTAGGTAGCACTAAATTCTCCAAAATTCTCACCTTTAGGAGCTTCAAAGTAGATAATAAAAAATATTTACTAGTCCTAAATTCTCAAAAATTATAAAAATAATAAAAAAATTACATAAATTAAAATTCAAATGCACCATGTATCTAGTTATTTATTCTACACACTTGGCGGTTGCAGTGACTTGCACTCCATGCAATCCGACAAGATGAGTAAATTACCATAATGCCATTTGAGGTAAATTAGTCATCACTAAATTGAAATGTCTTCACTTCAATCCCCAAGAAGGCCATGGTGGTCAGAATGCCCCACGCGAACAAGACATTCATTTCATTTCTTCTATGAAATTTTTAGTATATCATCAAACATAATGATTCACCATAAACTTAAATAGAATTTCTATCATCTGTATTCCCTAAAAAAGCCATTATAGCTAAATTGCTCCATGGGATAGAGATGTACAATTGCTATTAATGGTTAAAATCATAGCTATAATAGAACTTTCCATATAACAATATGCAAAAGTCTTGAATCATCCAAATTATTCATCTTGGTCAAGTGACTCGTCGCTTTAATCACTTGTCCTTTCCTCATCGACTCATCACTTGAGGGGGTAGTCATAATATCACATTCATAATAAAAATCAATGAAGGATCACTCAATCATGTAATTTGTGTTCATCTCATGAATCATTGCTAACAACTATCATAATCTTACCTTTTTGCTGGGGCAAAATCAAATATGCTATTTCAAAGTCTTTTAGTGATCCATCTACCGAATCAGTTGTAGCCCTAATGCTACCCGATTGTATTTGGACACATGAAAGCTTTAAAAATTTAAGCCTTCCATCCCATTGGAAGCAATGATTCTAATATGTGCATCCTTTGTAGGATTGGGGTATCTAATGTTGATCAGATCAATGATCATCAATCAACCTACAACATGGTTTTAGGTGATCTATTTTTTCTCAATGTCATGTTTTCCCATAACGCATCCCAAAATGGGCATCTATAGGCACCTAAAACACATCATGTTTAGGAGACTACTCATATGGAAACCTTTTCAGACCATATGAATGACCTTGGACACTTACAAGACTAAGCAATGATTCTAATCACTCATTTTAGTCAAACTAGGCCTATTCAACCTTAGCCACTATTGACATTAGTAGCTAAGATCTTAGTCATGGTTGATAACCGCGGCTAGGGTCCTAGCCACATTGAGCAATAGTGGTTAGCCTTTTAACTATATTGGCCTCCTAATTTGAGCTAAATTGGTTGTTCCAATGGTATTTACAACCAATTCAAGTGGTTACGGACTATGAATCCTCTATAAGGTTCCATCCAACTACCCCAGCCTAGAAATTCTTGATCTTGGCTTCCTTGAGAAACCAAGATTGGGATTTGGGAAGTCTATTTATAGATCCCTCAAAGAGGCCAAAAGGATACAAATTTTATTGTAGTGAAGCTCTACCAAACTAGAGAGCTAATTACAACCTTTGAAGAGTATGGAGATGCTGCCCAATTCTAGTTTGACATCTACCTTTGCAATAATGGAGCTTCTAAAGTATTGAGAAGCAAACCTTACCATTCCACACCAATCCAATATGAATTCGAGTGAAATAAATCACAAATATATTTTTAGACATGAAGGAAACCCTTGAACATTAATTACATGGAGGATTTGAGCATTCCAAACCCTGGTTTAGATAATTTTCCCCTGGCCACTATTCTCAACTATAGCCCATAGGCTTAGTCATGGTTGTCAACCACGGCTAACAAATTTGACTGCTCTAAGAACCCACGGATAGGGTTTGATGTACTTAATTCTCTATTTTAGTTGTAGATTCACTTTTATTAATATGCATTTAGGTTAATCTAGCATATATTAGTCTTATTTCAAGCATTTCCATGGTTAATTAATAGTTTCATAGGTATCTTTACCTTCATTTATGCTATTCATGCTTTATTTCATAAGCTTTCATAGATTAAATTCCATTATGCTTAATTTTCTAGATTGCATGCATTTCTGAGTTCCTTTACATGTTTCAAGCCATGCTTTGTGCTTATTTGTCAATTTATTAAGCATATTTACATGTTTACTTCATCTCTTGCATTTCTTGGATAATAGCCTCATCATGAGAGGTTGCATATGCTTTTGATGTATTTTGTTGTTTCTTGTACGCAGGTGAAAGATCCTTCCAAGATTCAAAGCACTATTCAACATCATTCCTCTTGACAATGGAGGAGGCATCCTAGTAAGCCCTCACACAAATTTTGTGGAGACCTAAAGAGCCCTTAGAGTATATCACCCCCATTTTGGGGCTATCACATGTGTAAACATTGTATTAAATTTGGTATCCCTAAGAGGTATGGATATGTAACTGAGTTTCACCATTTATTAATACAAAGGAGGTACTCCTTATGAATTTGGTTTCATACATGTTCTTTATTTCAAATTTTAATATCATGTTGCAATAGCTTTAGATATATGCTATTTAAGCCTTTCTACAATGAGATCTTGAACCACATTTAAAATCCATAATAGTTGTAAATACCATAGCCCTCTATTAGATGGTAGAGATAGAAGTGGTCCCTATAACCTTTGGGTTTAGCTTTGTTTGGGTTTAGAGATTTTATGTCAGGTAGGGTGATGACCTTAACATCTTGCAACTTTTGAAAAATGACTGACATAGATTTGGAAGTCTAAATATATTACTCCTATTTTGGGTGTGTAGCACACATTGCCTTAGTTTGATGACATGATTAAGCTATGGGTATATCAATTTTTGGCTTAGGTGGCTCTTCTTGCTTTTTTGATGCAAGGGATGAATCATTTACTATGGTTATTCATCGATTAAAAAACCGAAGCTACCTATTTTTGAGCATGTTGTATATTGTGGCTCTAAAACCACAACATGCATGAATGTCATGTTTGTTTTATATATGGTATAAAAATACTCATCCTCATCATATACCTAGGGTTTCAAATGATTCAGATCTACCAATAAAGGTGATGGAATTTGCGGCATATAATCAATTTAAAATCGATATTGCAAGCTCAAGTAACAATGGATACATGCTAGGTTACTGGCATAGCTGATTTGGTCCTTGCTCCTACTGAGGCTCTTCCTATGGTTCCACGAGAGGTGGTTCAGCCTCGGATGTAGATTGATGTTTTAGTTCCTAGCTCTAAATTTAGACCATTATAAATTGCAACACCTCATTTTGTTGCTCCATCTATGCCTCCATATTAGTCAGGTGATCTTGTATACATTCCAAGACTGATAAGGCTCTTAGATGTATTGCTAGTGATGGGTTTTGAATACCATCATAGACTAAAAGAGGTGAAAGAGTGGGTGCTACATAACCCTTAGATAAATGCAAATCACCAATTTCCTTCATTTGTTATGATATGTATGCTTCTTGATGGTCCACTTTTATAGTGGCATCCACATGCTCTAGTTTTTTACTTAGTTCATATTTCTATTTCAATTTGTAGTTTTGAATTGCGTGAGCTTGAGTACCCCAAGTTTGACTTAGGGGAGGCACCTATTCTTGCTCTTGAGGAGGCACCATGAGAAATGAATTAGGGGTGACTAATTTCAATTGTTTTAGACCCTTCAATGTGGTAGCAACATCTGATGGCATTATCTATTATTTTAACTACTTTAGAGTCACTCGGCTCTCTATATTGATGTTGATCATTCCCATGAACTCATGAGAAGGTATTTTGACTTTTAGACAAAATGTGGGTGGATCATCAATCAGATGAGATAATTTTGTATCAGTTATATCAACTGATGTTTTCTTCTCCTCATTAGATAAGGTGATAACATGAGTTTTGTTGATATGAAAAGGTAGTAATTTCTTAATGTAATATTGATTTGAATGTTTGATGATCCCATTAAAGTGAATTTTTTGAGGCTCACATGTCACAAGAGTTTCATGTGGCTCTTTGATCGCTTTGTAATATTTGAAATTTTTAGGATCATTGGAAACCACGTACGCTTGTCCTTGATGTATGAATTTAAGGTTATGGTGCACTATGGAAGGCACGTATTCCATGTCCCTCATCCATGGTCTGCCTAATAATATATTATATTACCTCTCACCCCCCAAGATATGACACAATGTAGGTATGGTATTTATCCCAACCTAGATAGGTAGGATTATTATATTGATTGTCGGGGAGGTGGCATCATTGAAGGCCCTCAATGTGAATGTTGAGTACTTAATGTGTGAAGATGGTAGATTTAGATGTTTCATAGTTGTAGTCATGATTATGTTAATATATGACCTAGTGTCAATCAAGACTCTCTTGTATAGAATCTAATTTATGCTTACTATGATATGCAGATGTGGGTCAGTTTCATCTCTAGAGATTGGCTTAATCTCCTATCTTTAAAAGGTAATCATAGGGTCCTTATGTAAGTGAATTGAATTCAATTTTGGTATGAACCATTATACATGATCAACTGTAGTTGAATTTTTTTGTACATTGGACTAATCAAGGTATCTCTTTCTTTCTTCCATAGTATTAACCATACTGATAAAGCTCTCATTATGTGGGGCTATGTGCACCTCATTCATGTGCTCAACTTGATCATTTTTGATCCCATGCTTGGGTAGAGGGTCTTTGAATATGTTGATCTTTTTATTATCAATAGCTAAGGGGCTATCTATTTGTAAATTATTTTTATCCAACATGTTCTACACCATATTTTTGAATGCGATGCAATCCTAGATATCATGGACATTTTTCCAATGATATATGTAGTACAAATATTCCCTATACCCCTTAGTTTTGGGGTGGTTAGGATCTAGGGTGTGTATCTTGGGTAAGGTTAGAGCCTTGGCCTCGCACAGGTGATTGAAAATAGATGCCAAAGATTCAAGCAATGGCATGTAGTTTTGAGGTGGACATTTTTGTTTGTCCTTGCATTGGTTCCTATTGTGCTAGTTGTAATGCACAAGGGGAGGTTGAGCCTAATAATTCTATTGTTGTTGGCTCTTGTCCCCTTTAGGAATATTTAACATGATTTGGTTGACAAAAACATGTTTGGCCTGATGTTGTTAATCTCACATGTTCTTGTTTTTCCAATATTTATTGATTCGGAGCTTTAGATCTCCTTCTTGTAATTTGATATATTCAATTACTTTGGCTTGTACCAAAGCCTCCTCAAATGTCGTATATTTTTGTAGTTGAAGCAATAGTGATATATGTTTTACACAAATTTTCATAAATATTCGATTAAGTTCTATGGTGGGGATCGAAAATGGAAGTTTTGCCATTATATTTCTCCATTTGCTTCAATAATCCATCATTGGCTCATCATCATACTATTGTAGATTAGACAAGTCATATAAATTCATTTTCTTCTTGATTTCAAATGAAAAATTTTCAAGAAAAGCATTCGCCAGTTGTTCGAAGTTGGTGATGTTGTACCTAGGTAATTGATTATACCATTTGATGGCTGCATCTTAAAGAGTAATCACAAAATTTCATAATAACAAGGCATCGTCGTACTGTAGTTGGAAACATGAATTCATAAATATTTTTATGTGTTGCTACACATATTCATCACCCTTAAACTTATCCAATCTAGGTATTTCAAAATGTTTGGGATAAGCGGGACTTGGTATTGATGGACACAAGGGTTTATTGTGAATCTTTCTTAGGGTAGGCTTTTGACAAGCTGTATCTTATTTCTCAAGATATTTGACTCTCTCAGTAAGCACTTTGTAAGCTTGAGAAGAGAGGATCTCTTTCTCCCAAAGGAATATTTAGGGTGCAAGCAAGGGTAAGTTCCTTTGATATCAAGGTGGTTGATTGTATTTATCGACTACATCTACTAATGATGGTTCAGGATACCATTGATCCTAATCATCTGACTCTGATTTTTGGTACTGATCATGCTTAGGCAAATTTATCACTTGACATTACTATTGCTTAGATGCACGATGTGAATTATGATGAGTGATGAGGCCTGAAAATGCCTCAATCATAACATGTTTTGAACACTAAAATTGCCTATAAACTCTTATGTTAATCTAACATGCTAGTTAATTTAATTCAATATGTTGTGTATTAACTATTTGCATAATAAATGTATTTGAAGTACTATATTCTAATTTTTACAAATTTTTGTATAAATTTTATGTTGTTTTGTTATGACTTGCTAAAATGAGATATGCTTAGATTAATAACAACATTTCACTAATCATGTTTTGATATGTCTCAAGCATTCATTTTACCTAAATCTGGCAATAGTTCAAGAAAACTCATATCGTGCAAAAAAAATTGGGTTTTCCATGTAAATTCCAGCCAGCTGCCAATGAATGGCAAGGCATGGAATTCACATGTGGAAAGAGATGAAGACCATTGGAATCTGATCCTAAGAAGTAACCCACATAAGAAATGCAGATAAAATCATTTAAGGAGCCCATATTTGTTCATTTTGAAGTCTCTTCGGAATGAACAAATATATTCGAAATGAGAACTGTAATGTCTTTGAAATGAGTGGATCTTTGGAATGAGAGCTGTAGTGTCTTCAAAATGAGCGAATATTCAAAATGAGAATTGCAGTATCTTTGGAATGAGCCACTTATCTTTAGAATGAAAATAGAATGCACTTTTTGACTTATTGACTGAATTCTGACATTGGAAAAAGAGAAATAAATATCTAAAAGGATAAAGAGAAATATCTCAGATCTGACTTTGCTGTCCTTTCTAACCAAAGCCACCATTTATGGAAAGATCAAAGTGTGATCTTCTTTTAGGATAAAACCTGGAATTGTTGCAACATAATAGGATTAGATCTTCTGAGATATTCTCAGCTTGTTAGTAGATCTTAGGACATCTATAAATATGGCTCCCATTCAGGTTGAGCTAGGTAGAGAAGAAAAGAAAGTAGTAGAGAGTAAGGGGAATAGAAGATAGAGAAATCAGTAATAGGTTATAATCAAAAAGTGATTGTTACAGTCCTGTAACAGTTTTCAGTAGCATTATTGTAATCATATGTTTGCATCAATAAAGTATATTGTTTCTATTTCATATTGTTTGTAAATGAGTGTGAGTAAGATATAAAGAGAGAGAGACTCATACCTTCTTCTGGACAAAGAGGTTGGCCACTTCCAGACCTAGGAGGAGGACTAACAGTAGGTTTTATTCTGATTTTACTACAGCATAATGAGTTGTAGAACTTGTCCTTTCATTCCTTTGTAAACAACTAATGATATTTGCAATTTTAGATTATTTTATATTTTGTGATTAATTATTTGGTTGTAATCCCCACTTTTAGCAAAGATTTCAATTTATTGTAGACTGTCATTTCCAAAATTTGTTGTTTTCTATAATTTCTTGCATTTTATGTTTTGTTGTCAACCCTTGCATGAAAGATTGACAACCTTCTATTACAGAGCTTTAAAAATTTCATTTCCATGTTAGAATTAGATTTTCATTGCTGCAAAAGTAATTATATTTCCTTTCTGCAATTAGAATCAGACTTTCAATTCTAGAACTGTTATTTATGCAACATAATTAGGTCTCATTCTGCAATTGTAATTAGGACTTCATTTCTATAGTTAATGATTAGTTTCCAATTTTGCAACTTATATTAAGGTTTAATTCATGCAATTTAGATATAGGAATGTCCTAAAACCCCCCACATAATCGGTTTCACCAATAAAACTTGTTGCTCTAGATTGACCTAAGTTATAACCCTGTTTACCCCTTCTTTCGTAGATAGCCTTGTACACAGCCCTGGATTGAAAAATTCATTGAGAATTAATGATGTGTATAATGACAACGCATCATTTTGGCATCGTTTCCAGGGAATTGTGTTGCTAGAAGGTAACAACAGTCCAATAGTTGTTAGTTATACTGAACTGTGAAGATTCAGGATAAAATTTGAATAGAACAACTGGTTAAAATAACAACTATTGACATATAATTTATGTCATTTAGAGTAAACATGAATGAGTAAGTATAGGTATGAAAAATGTAGAATTACCCAAAAGGATCCCTAGCTTGTTCCATTACGGAGATCTTCATGCCTAAGGGGTGAATCACTTGTGTTTGAATTACCAAAAATATTGAAAGAAAAATCACCAGTATCACCATAATTAGAACATTCTGAGAAAGGAAAATCACCAGTTTCACCATCATTAGAACATCCTAAGAAAGAAGAATCATCAGAATCATCATCAACAGAGGGTCTTGGACCTCTTGAGAGTGAAATTTGGATAGGATTAACTATTCCCAGAGAACAGGAAACTATGGCAGAGGGAGGCAATCTAGATAGAGATGGCCAACATGGATATGTCCATGATGAAGGAGATGATCAGTATATTCCTCAACCTTCCAGAACATTTTAATATCCTATCCATTTGAATCCAACACAAAACTCTCCCATGAAGACTATTTCACCTTTAGTACTTCCAACCTTTCGAGGTGTTGTATCTAAAGATCCTGATCAATTTTTGTTTGAATTCAAGGTAGTGTGTCAAACCTATGATTATGTAAATGACAATAAGAAACTTAAGGTCTTTCCCTCAACACTCAAGGACTCAGCATTACGTTGGTTCATGATTTTAGAGCCAAATTCCATCCGAACTTGGGATCAAATGGAAACTGTGTTTTTAGACAAATATCAGGAGTATTGTCATGTAATGAATAGAAAGATGAGTTATTCAGGATTAAACAAGAATATGATGAAACATTAGAAGACTATCTTGATAGGTTCTCCTTTGTTCAAAGGATATGTGGACTTATAGAACTAGAGTTATGCAAAACTATCTTTTTGAGAGGATTGCAAGATGAATCCAAAGATGTATTGGATTTGATGGGAAGAGGAGATGTAAATACTCTCAGTAATGAGGAAATTATGGATCTCTACAGGAATTACTCTCGTAATAAGCAAGGAAGAAGAAAAAAAATACAAATGGCACTGATGTGAAAGAACTAATAGAGGAACTTGAAAATTTTAAAACGAATATTCTAGTGCAATTAAACACAACTTTGGGGGAAATGTTTGCAAAAGCAAAAAACACAAAACCTTTGGAAATTTATTGCCCAAGATGTAGAAATAAAAATGCTTTGCAATAATTTCCTTTGAATAAAATATCTATCTCAGCCATTTGTAGTATCTTTTCAAAGAGACATTCAACTGATCAATGCCACCTGCTACCACAACTCAAAACTATGTTAGAAAATTAGACTGAGGAACTCAACTATGTTGGACCAAAAAAAGGGGGAAATTTCTCTCAATACTAAAATCCCCCTCGTTTTCCTACAAATTGGGGGTATAATCCTAGTACTATGCCTTGGGGACAATCAAAACCACCCCAAAATCCTTAGAATTATCCTCAATGGACAAATTCCTAAGAATGGCCACAAACAAATTGGAGTAATTCAGCCTGGAATCAAAATCAAAACAATCCATCATGGAATCAAAACAATCCATCATGGAATCAAAAAAACCCATATTGGAATCAAAACAATCCACCCTAGAATCAGAATCAGACTAATCCACATTGGATGCAAAATCAACCATAGTGGAATCAACAATATCAGTCCTATAAAAGGCAGCAAATAAATCAAGGTCAAAATCAACATTTGCTGCCTGCACCTAATCAAAATTTTCAAGAAAAATAGAACCAACCACAACAAACACAATAGGTGAAACAACCTCAACTTCCAACTCAATCAGTAACTAATCCAAACAACATGAGACAGGCATCCCCTGTCTATGTGACTGAAGCTAAAGACAATGTTGAAATAAATGTTATTGATTATAGTAACATCCAACTTCGTTCAAGAAAAGTTGTACCTAAACCTGTTTCAAATAAAAGCAAGGAAAATGAAGAGCAAGAACCTTTAGAACCAGTTAAATTTGAACCAACAATAGAGAAAGAAGAAGAAAAAATAGAACCACATGCAGAATAATTACCTTTATCAGGGATAATTCCATATCCTGAAAGATTTAATACCACAGCAAAAAATTCTGAGTTAGACCTGGTCAAAGAACTTAAAAAGTTAACTATATCATTGCCCTTATTACAAGAGATTAAGGATATACCAATGATTAAAAGTACTATCCGAGATTTGTGCATTAAAAGAGCAGGAAGAAAAAATAAAGCATTTCCTAAGACTATTCTGATTGAAGGAAAGATAGCTGATATATTTTCTAGAAAACTAGTACCTCCAAAGTATAGTGACCTAGGAAGTTCAGTTATCATAGTTACCATAGGTTCAGTACCAATATCAAATGTCTTAGTAGATCTAGGAGCTATAATAAATGTCATGACCAAGGATATAATGAAACAATTACAGCTCAAACATCTCATTCCCATATTTATAGTTTTAGAAATGGCTGATAGGTTAGTTGCAAAACCTAAAGGTATCATTGAAGATGTTCCTATAGAAGTTTCTTCTTGGGAATTCCCTACAGATTTTTTGGTTTTACAGCAAAGAAATTCAACACATGGATATCCCATCATTTTGGGAAGACCTTGGCTTGCAACTGCAATAGCCTTCATAAACTGCGAATCTGGAAAAATGATTATTTCAAATGGTATTGATCTAAAACAGATCTCTCTGTATCCTCCTGCAAGACCCTCCAGTAATTTTTCAGGTCAGTTATGGTTTCCTAATTTATATGAAGAATCAGAGGAGGTTATTTCCACACTAGCCACCTTGGTAGTAAGAGAACACACGGAAGACCTCCAAGACATAGAAAATTTAGAAACTGAAACTATCCTAATGAATGTTCTACAAGAACAAGGGTTAGAAGAGGAAGTAGTAAATATCCAGAAATTGTTAAGGAATGAGGAGAACCAAAATTTTGAAGGTGAAACATCTATACTATCATGGGAAAACTTTGTTTCACTACCACATGGGTGGCACCATCACCTAATTTTTCCTTCTCACTGTTCTATGTAGGATATGCTTCCATCAGAAAATAATAAAATAGAAACTTCTTATTTCATTGCATCTCAGCAATGTCCTCTTAACTCCCTAATCACTAAGTATGAAGAAGTAAATTCAGTCCTTCCAAATACAAAACAAATAGAAGTCCAGCCAGGCAAATTTTTGAACATTTACAGTCGGCTTACTAGGGAAGAAGACAAATTGATAGTTGTCTTGCAGAAGCATGTCCATGCTTTTGTTTTTTTTTGGGACTATAAAGATATGTCAGGGGCTCACCCTGATATATGCACCCACAAAATTTATACTGAAGAAGTCAAGCCAGTTAGACAACCTCAGAGAAGACTGAATCCTACCCTAAGGGATATTGTAAAGGAAGAAATTGAAAAACTTTTGGAGGTAGGATTCATTTACCCAATTTTTGATAGCCAGTGGGTCTCTCCATTGGTTTAGTTCCTAAGAAAAATAGAAAAATGAGAGTATGTGTAGACTATAGAGAACTGAATAAAGTAACATACAAAGACCATTTTCCATTAATTTTCATAGATCAGGTGTTAGATACCCTTGTTGGAAAGAGATACTTTTGTTTTCTTGATGGATTTAGTGGATATAATCAAATTCAGATTGCACCTGAAGATCAAGAGAAAACAACCTTTACCTATCCATGGGGAACATTTGCCTATAAGGTTTTACCTTTTGGTTTGTGTAATGCCCCAGCCGAGCAGTTTTAGCAATTTTTTCTGATCTAACTACCAACAGTGTTGAGATATACATGGATGATTTCACAGTATGTGGATAGACTTTTGAATTTACATTAGAAAACCTTGACAAAGTTTTAACTCATTGTGAAACATACCAGTTATCCTTGAATCCAGAAAAATGTTTTATGATGATGAAGGAAGGAATAGTTCTTGGCCATCACATCTCTCTTCAAGGGATCCAGGTTGATCCAAATAAGGTGGAAATTATCAAGAACCTTCTTCCTCCTAAAACTCAAACTAATGTCAGAAGCTTCCTAGGACACATTGGTTTTTACCGCAGGTTTATTCCTAGCTTTAGCATAATAGCCAATCCCATGTTTGCCCTATTGATTAAATATTCTAAATTTTCCTGGACTGCAAAGTGTCAGGAATCATTTGAAGCTCTGAAAGAGAAATTAGTAACTCCACCTATGTTAATAGGACCTAATTGGACATTACCATTTCACATACAAGTTGATGCTTCCAATACTGCAATTGGAGCAACATTAGGACAGATTGAAAATGGTGAACACTATGCCATCTACTACATTTGCAAGAATTTGACAGGAGCTGAAAAAAATTATACCACAACTGAGAAAGAATTCTTGGCAGTAATTTATGCCATCAACAAATTCAGGCATTACATCATAGGTTATCAAATATTTATTCACACAGATCACACAACCATTAAATATTTGATGAATAAGCCTATGGTAAGTGCAAGAATTATTCGTTGGTTATTGTTGCTACAAGAATTTGATATCACTATAATCAAAAAACCAGGAAAAGCTAATGTTGTAGCAGACTTTTTGTCCAGATTACATAACACAGATGAAGGGGAATTAGTTGAAGACACCTTTCCTGATGAAAAATTATTTGCTATATCAGTTCAATCACCCTGGTTTGTAGATATAGCCAATTACTTGGTCACAGGGAAAGTTCCTCCACATTTCACTTCAAAATAGAAAACACAATTGATCAAACAGAGTTCTTCTTTTGAATGGATTAAGGGTATACTTTTTAAGTGCAGTCCTGACCATGTGTTACATAGGTGCATCCAAAAGGATGAGGTGTATGATATCCTTAGGGCTTGTCATGATGAACCCTCGGTGGACACTACTCGTAAAAAGCACAATTAGGAAAATCTTAGGGACAGGATATTATTGGCCATCTCTTCACAAGGATGTGAAAAAATACATCAGGCATTGTGATGCATGCCAAATAATGGAGAAACCCACTCATACAAATGAAATGCCACTGCAGCCTCGATTGGTTTTAGAACCATTTGAGAGGTGGGGGCTTGATTTTGCAGGACCTATTGATCCACCTTCTCAGGGAAAGGTGCATATTCTAGTATGCACTGATTACTTGACAAAGTGGGTAGAGGTGCGTGCTTTCAAACATGCTCATGAAGAGGTTGCTAATTTCTTGTATACTCAAATTTTTCAGAGATTTGGAGCTCTTCGGTCTATCACCACAGACCAAGGACCCCAATTTGCATCCAAAGTCATTGAAGCATTTACAGAATTATATGAAATTAAACATAGAAAATCATCACCTTATCACCCACAAGCAAATGGCCAGGTTGAAGTAACAAACAGGGAACTGGAATGAATTTTAACAAAAATAGTAGCTTTTCATATCAAAAACTAGCTAGATAAATTACCTAAAGCAATGTGGGCTTACAATACTACTTGGAAATCCACTACTAGATTCACACCTTATGAACTAGTCTTTGGTAAAAAGCCCCTCTTACCTATTGAATTTGAGCTACTAACACTATGCACAGCATTGGAAATTGGAATTAAATTGTCACAGGCACAAACAGACAGGATTTTGTAGCTGAATGCATTGGATAAACTTAGGTTGGATGCTCTGCACCAAACTGAAGTAATTCGAGAGCGAGAGGAAATTGTGGCATGACAAATCACATTCGATAGAGGAAACTTCAACAAGGAGATTGGGCCTTATTATTTGATTCTCGCTATGAGGACTTCCCTGGAAAGCTAAGAACTAGATGGCTTGGACCTTATCGGATTGAAGAGGTATTTGACAATGGAGTAGTTCATTTATCTCCTATTGATGGGTCATAGAGAAAGTTGGTAGTGAATGGACATCGCCTCAGGGTGTACCATACACCTCTGACTAAAGAGGAATTCTTGTAGCAGCTTGACAGTTTGGATACACAACAGTTGGAAGAAATTTCCTCTTCCACTTCAAAACAATCAGCATGATCATGGATTTCAAGAAAAAAATAGAAAAATACAAAAAAATCAGAAAAAAAGCAGAAAACAAAAAGATGAATAAATTTTGATTATGAATTCCTTCATGGGTATGATTTCAGGGAAATCATGAAATTCCTTCATGGGCATAGTCAGAATCAAGAAAAACAAAAACAAAAAAAAAATGAGAAAAATGAATAACTCAGTAGTGAAAACCTTTTTCAAGGCACTACTAGGTTGGTATGCATGAAAACCAGTTTTCTGGCATGCATAACCTTGAAAATTTTTGAACCATCATTGTACAAATTCACCAACTGCACTTGTTTTGAAATGTTGCAGAAAATCTCAGCAGAACATCAATAGAAGCAGTCATATTTCAAAAACTTGCATTAACTTGTTTTAATCAGGTATGTATTTCTTACATTTATTTATTTTAAATGATTAGTATATAGTATATAACAATTAACCATTAGCATAAAAGATATCCATAAGAGTTGGCATACTTAAACATGTTTTGAGAATGGAAATATTGATTTTTGCCTAATCTTCGGAACAAGAATGCCAAAAACAATGCCTGCTATCTTCTTCATACTACTTGCTGTGTTGTCTTCGGATTGAAATTTTCTTCAGAATGATAGCAGATTGTTGCACTTTATCTTCGAAATGACAATTTGTCTTTGAAATGAAGCTTTGTCTTCGGAATGAAGATTTGTCTTCGGAATGAAGCTTTGTCTTCGAAATGAAACTTTGTCTTCGGAATGAAGCAGGATTTGTCTTCAGAATGAGGATTTATCTTCAGAATGAGGATTTGACATCGCAAAGAAGCATGATCTTCGGAATGAAGACTCATCTTCGAAATGAAGTCATAATCTTTGAAATGAAGTCATAATCTTCGGATTGAAATCATAATCTTCGAAATGAAGTTTTGTTTTCACAATAAATTATAATCTTCGAAAAGAACATTCAATGAAATATCTCCACGTGGCATCCAAGGAAGGAAAGAAATACAATCAAGTGAAAATTATTTTGATGCATACAATAAAGGAACACGTGTCAGTCACAATATGACTTGTTTTTGCACCCATTTTGAAAATACCAGAATCATGAAGGACGTAACCAATAGTATGCCACCAATTTTTGATGCTGATAAACATACATGTGAGAGACCGTAGGCAAAACAGAAAAACAAAAAACAAGTAAGGTGGATCTGATGGCAAGGGCATCTACGCAATCTTTGATGGACATGTGTTCAATAAAAAATAGAAACACGTGCCACCATTATTTCTGAAGACATATTTGCTAATGCAAAATGACTATGAGGTACAGTGCTCAGATTACGATTCATTTCGAAGAACAAAGATAGAGAAATTGCAAAGTTGCAACCACTAGAAACTAGAGAAATAGTAGAGGAATAGTGGCAGATGAGAGCAGTTTGTGACAAACCAAGATAGGAAAATGGGGCGAAAAACAAAAATGGAACCAACATATACCACCCATCTCCGATAAAATCCAGAAGTGGTGCAGATTTTTGAAGATGGAGGGTTTATGCCAATTTTGGATAAATTTAATGGATCCTCTGAAGACTTTGCCGACATGTTCGCCCACACGTTCAGAAACAACCGGGCACACGTTAACGGCATGACTATTGAGGTAACCCCTGAAGTTTTGAGTCAAATTATTGAGCTGCCATTAGAAAGTTTTCCAATTTCTAGGTCTGGCAAAAATACATTGGTAAACACAGTCAATCAATTTCTAGAAGAAAATGATAGAGCACCTGAGTATTTAACACATAATAACACATGCAAGGGGGTAAAAAGTGCCAGCCTACAGGAACCCTGGGATGAAGTAGCCACATGGGTAATCAAATTTTTAACCTGTGAAGGGCAGTATGTACTGTTGTCAAGGCATCATATCAAAATTTTAAATCATCTCAGACATGGTAGGCAAAAACCAAAGGTTAGGTTAAATCTTCCCTTATATCTACATCAGGAATTAAAAAATATGGCAAAAAGATATCAAGAAGGAAAAGAAAGTCTTCGCCACCATGGTCTCATCAAACTAATTTGCCAACACCATTTTAGAGGAAACCCTAGGAGCTTTGAGAGGTTTTAATCTACATTAAATGATGTAATTTTTGAAGATGGGGATGAAGAGGAAGAAACAAATACTGCTGATGTTGCTACAAAAAAAGAAATAGCTATTGTAGAAGATGTTGTAGAAGATGCTACAGAAGCTGTTACAAAAAAAGAAACATACCCAACAGCAGCAACAGAACACCTTGCTCCAAAACCTTCAACTTCACAAGAAAAAAGGCAAAATAAAAGAGGATCTGGAACTGGAAGTAGAAGAGAAAAACAAAAGAAGGTCCATTTTTCATAAGTTGCAACTAATTTTTCAAAACAGAGAAATGAAACTCCTAGCCCAGCAGGGGAAGAAACAAGGGAAATAGAGGCATCTGAAACTAACCCCATAACCCCTGCTATCACCAGAAAACAGAGCAAAAAGAAGAAATTTGCATCTGGAACTCGAAGGTCTACAAAACTCCACTTGAGGGAAATGATAGACCAGGTCATAGAACAAGAAGATGGACAAAGTAGTCCAGATGTCACAGAGATACAACCAGCCCCTGAAAACTTTCCAGAATTTCATGAACATATAATTGAGGAAGAGGCTAGGCAGGATAATCTAGATGTGGCTACAGTTCAATAATCCACATAAATAGTAGATGCAATTATCGACAATTTCATAGAGCCTCCTAAATAGGAACAAATAGATGTTGTAGAAGAAGAGCCAGTTATTGAGCAGCCTGTTGTAGCTGACTTATCTGCATCTGATTCTAAAGCAAAAATAGAGGAGGAAGATATCATAGAGTAGATGAAAGCAGCAAGGAGTGTTGTCAAGACACAGACCAGATGGATTTTAGAGAAAGAAAATATCATTGAGATGTATAAAAGAAAAATTGTAGAGTTACAGTAGGAAGTGGCAGAACTAAAAGAGAAGCTGTCACAGTCTGAAAAACAACCAACTGTATCCAATGATGAAGATGACTTAGCTCAACTGCTTGTGGATTTATCTAGGGCAGATGAATTTGTTGAGGTATATATAGGAGCTCATTCTAAAGAAGCACCTTTTCATTCTGAATATGTGCCTTCTCATTCAAAAGCACCCTTTCATTCTAAAGATGCTTTAGAATTGGCAAAAAGCACAGCAGCAAACATTGGAGATGAGTTACCAGCATAGGAACGATCCAAGCAACAGGATGAAACATATCAAGTGAGTGCTCCATCATTAGAAGTAGCAGATAAGGAGGTGCAAGTAGAATTACTATCTAATGACAACCCAATAGAAATAGCACATAAGGGGGTACAAGTAAAATTCTTGATAGATGAACAACCAGTGGAAGTGGCAGAAAAAGGGGTTCAGATAGATCTGCTACCTAGAATTCCACCTGTAGTCAGACCACTTAATACTGTGTCCTTAGAACAATACAATGTAGACATAGCAGCTGGATGATTAGGTATGAGAAGCTTGCCACTAAAACTAAAAATTTCAAATTAGAAGCAAAACAGCTAGAAGCCAAGGAAACAAAAATTTAGGCATTGAAAGAAAAGGTGTCTGAATTATGTCAAATTGTTGAATTTTTAGTCCAATTCAGACGACCAGCTAGATTTTATAGTATTATTCTGAAGGATAAATACCTCAGATGGCAGGTCATGAGGATTCAGGTCTTCCATATAAATTGGACACCACTGCAGATTTCCTGGAAGCATACTTTGACAGCCCTTTTGAGCTGAAAAATTTCCTATGTGAACTATTTTTACACAGTTTATTTATTCTAGAAGAAGTAGAGTTACATCCACAGATCTACATTGGAGATGTTCAATTGAGGGTATTCATGTCCACCTTGTAGAATCAGCTTTATTGGGACCAAGAAAAAAGGCAGAATAAAGAGATTGAAACAAGAGTTGAATTTTTAGTCGAAGCAATTCAACCAAATCACCCCATTATCACAAGAAATCACTTCACCATGATGAACAAAGATGATGTGAAGAGAATATACTTGATAAACTTAAGGGACTATGTGAACAGATTCCACAATTTTTGTAATGACAATTTCTTTCCAGCATTATTAGTCTGTAGAAACATATGGGTTGAACTTCCCATGTCTTTGCAAAAAAGAGAACCCATTTCCCCCATCAACTTAGAATGGTCTAAAATAAGGGCAGAAGGAGTAATACAGCTGATTGAAATCATGCAACATAATTGGATAGGTCTCAGATTTAGACCTCCAACCATCATCACTCCAGTTCCATTCTACTTTGAAGACGATGCCCAACCTGATGAATAGTTTGGAGAATGGCTCAGGGACCTTCAGAAGAACAGGGGATTTTCCATCAATGAGCACGGTGCTCTACTTGTATAGTGTGTAGCTCAAGGTGCAATGTAGCATATCTTATGTTATGATATTCTATACTCACTAGTTGGAGGTAAGGTAGCTCGAGCCAATCTATTCAATCAATCTTCTCACTCCTTTTAATCAATAAATCATTGTTCTTCTATGTGGTGTTCATATAATCATTGTTGGTGCAACCGTTGTTGTTTTATGTTTTCTTATTCTAAGTCCTCTAAACACTCATGCTCGATGTGAAAATCCTCCAATTGATCTTGGAGTATTTGTTCTCTTTGAATTATGTCTGACCTAGGTAGCCTATTGTATTAGTTTTTTATATGATACCTTTGGCTTTGTAACTTTGTACATGGAGTTTTATTTACCTTAAATTACACAACTAGGTTGGCAACCTGTTTCCCTTGATTAATCGATTGCATTGACATTAAGCTCTTCTCTAGGGGTACGATCCTCATGTAAGGATGTTTTGGGGGTGACGTGTGTTCACCTGGAACACTCACTAAGGGTAAATATAGGACACAACCAAGTTTCAATTCCCTCTTCCATGATGTATTCCTTAGCGGATCTAGTGGATCCCTAAGGAGTATGATTGTGATATATGCTTTCATACTCAAATGTCCTATGATCTGATCTTCCAGCACCTTGATCTAAGAAATCAAGGTGATGGGTCTTCCATGGTTGTCAAGATGCATATGTCCTTCACCAATACTGTAGTAGGATAAATGACACCCTCCATGTTTGGAAGGATTTTGCATTACAATAAAACTCCTATAACAAGTCATAAAATAATTCAAACTATACCCAAGAAACAATCGATCATAAAACATCTAAGAGACTCCTATAGCAAGTCATAAAAATATCAAGGAGCATAGTAGAAGTGACTAACATAACATAAGAAGCCAAGGATCAACTCTACCAGATGTTGAATTGTGATTTTACCCAATTGCAAAACCACACTCACAGTTAGGATTTTGATTAAAAAAATCCAATCTTGCAAAGAAATCAAAATTTCTCCAAGGTTCCTTTTACTTAATATTGCTTGTGTACCTGCAAATATGTATCAAAATAAATGCTAGGAATAACTTAGTGATTTGCAAGCAACTATTAACAAGGGGTTTATGTTGGTTTTACTTTGATTCTGCCATGCTTTTATTGTTCATTGATTAAAAGGGCTTGATTTACCTTATGTACAAAAATAAAATGATGAATGAATACCTAAAATTAATCCTACATTTTATTTATGATCCATTAAGATGATTTTTCTCTGAATACCTATTAGCAAACTCTTTTTATCTTAAGCTTTAATGTGAAATTGGAGTCAGTATTTGTTGTTAGCAAATTCTTTTTTTATCTAAAATTTTAGTGTAGATTGAAGCTAGTACTTATCGTTAGTAGATTCATTTTATTTCCAGTTAAAGTATGTTGTTAGCAAGTTTTGTGGTAGACCACTTGCTTTTATCTTTTACATTAATGTGAACTTTGGAGTTAGTAGAATCCCTCCATTAAATGTAACATTGCTTTTATCTTGATCCTTAGTTGATAAAAGAAAATGTTGAAAAACTTTGTGAAATATAGATTATCTTTACCCTAGAAAATGCTTGAATGATTATCCAAATAAATATAGATGAATGCATTGAAAATGATTATTTGGATACTGTAATACTACAAAACCCTGAAACTATAATGCAAAAAAGTTGTGAGCCTGTTAGGATTTTGAGTGCTTAATAACTACAATAAAACAAAATGAAATTATAAACAAAAAGCAATAGCTAGGGTTAGAGAAAATGAAAATCTAAAATCTAAAAAATACACCAGAATGTGAAAAAATACCAAAGAGAAACTATTGAAAACAAAAACTGGCCAAATTTGTAGAAAAAATTAGATCCTAAACATGAGAAACACAACCAGGTTAGACCTGCATACACACAATCTAAAATCTGGTTATGGTGAGATTATAAGGGGTACGAACATGTATTAAAGCTATCTAAATGATGCTATTGAATTCATGCATAAAACACCATTAACATAACTCTAAAACATGAAGAAATATATGCAATGAATTTTATTGTATTCAAAATAAAACCTATGTTCTACATACAAGGTAGGCATAGGGTGTTGATAGTAGGTTAAAGACCTTCCAATCTTCCTCCAACACATTTACTCCAAACTTTATAGCATGTGTGCTTGCATTTGCATAGGTTTTTAAATATTTTAGAAATCAACCCTTGGCTATCCTTTTTCAAACCATTCAACTTCATATTTTTGCTATTGAAAATGACTCATTTTATTTACTCCCTTAGTCCCCTTTGTAAATGCCCCATTTAATTATACCCAATTTTTAGGCCTCTATTGGTAACGGATGTAATATTAATAAGAGAAGACCTTAATTATTTGCCATGCATTAACAAACCTCATGCATGAAATTTCTAACATGCCCCCTGACTAGGCCTAAAACCCTCCTTGCAAAATTATTATCTATGTTATACATTGTCACTTCAACCAAGATTAAGCACCTTGTTGACCGACTGAACACTAAAAATGCATACGCGATCTCCCTTGCCACTCCCATTAAAAACCCATGGATAGATTTCAAACTTTGCACCATAGTTTTTTAAAATTCATACTAAATGATATGACATCCCTGGAACACTTAAAAGGTGTTTTGTCATCCTAGCATTAACGTGCTTAACTTCATTGACCCTTCTTCAGAATGAAACAACAGTAGCATTCTATTCAATCATCTTCACCAATCCTACTTCAACACAGTGGTTTGACATATCACCTATATCATGCTCTGGTTCATCAACTTATAAAACTATAATGTTTTAAACCTTCCTAGGTAGATCCATTCTATTGTGCATAATAATTTAATTAATTTCGCTTGCCTTTGTTTTCATAACATAGATGGACACATCACGATGATCTTATTCACACTCAAAATGTGCTCCTCCATCACGGTTGTATATTAATTCCCATTGGTGCCTCAATGTTGACCTACCTCTCATGTATTAATTATAATAAATGTCTAGTATTTCATTTCATATAGCTTTTGTATTGCAATCCTATCATTATCGAATAAAACAACATAACAAATATCGAATAAAATAACATAACAACGAGCATTTCGGCCAATAATTCATGATGAACCTCATTCATTTCTAACTTTGTCTATTGGGGTGCACTACCAAGCCTAGTATAGCCATTAATTCTATCGACTGAGTTCCTACATCTGATGGATATTCGCCTACTCTTTGGCATAGTTTTTTCCTCCTATTTTAATTAATGAATATTGCACAAGGATGTCTGTTTTACTGTGCAATCCCAATATGAAACCAACAAATACAATTTTAGGCTTATACATTTCATGTCTCATCTGCTTACAACCATAAAGAGTAATGATATTTCAAACTGGTCCTCTCTATGGATTCTTTCTCACTCTCCTCTGACTTCCTAGCTACAATGGTAGATGGTTGGCAATATCTAAAAAAGAGTAATATGCTATCATTGTTTGCCTATGACCCTCCATTACATCTCTTTTCTCTATATGATGGTGTCAATGATTTCCAACTTCATGTATCTTTCTAAAATTTTCTCTACCAATCAAATTTCTCAAAATAACATCGCTTCCACCTCCGCATTCGATGTGCATGGATGTTTATTGCTAAAATTTACCTATCATAGAATAGATGCACAATTAGTCCATTTCAAATAATAGTCATAGTGATTCATTGGGCATCCCTCCTGGCATTTTAGCATCATTGACAGAATCTATGCCATCCATGTGGGCCACATCAGTTACCTCTGAGGGTCCCTGTTGTCTAATATTTGTCATCCTTTTCTGTATGTGACTATAATTTTAATGATTTCACTGATATAGTTCCTGTTGGCATTTTTGCCACATTAATTTTTATTATTAATTATGCATGCTTAAGCTGTGGCCCAATGCAGTTTTGTGAGTTCCGAGAATTAAATGCAATCCAAAATTAAATACTTTGAGGATTTCCAATGCATTCAAGGTCAAAGAAGCGCCCAAGCCACCAAAATTGAAGGATTTATTGGTTCGAAGCTGCTGTTCGTGGATTGAGTCAATGGTTTCATGCATATTTTAAAAAAAACAAATTTAATGAAGGTGGTTCTTCGAAGCTGACATGTACATTGCATTCAATTTTGTGGGTCTCCAAGGCTGCAATTAAGGGGATCGTGTGCATAATTTCCAATGCATAATTGTAGATCACAAGGAAGTCGGTTTCAAATGTTTAATGCTGCAAAGAGGACGACCCTCTATAAAAATCAATGTAAGCTTCATTTGAAAGTGTGGTTGGAAAATTCTCTGCTAGAGACTGGAAGTTCATTTGCAGGAATAAAGGATTGGCTTCTAATTTTTCAAGCATTTGCATTGGTGATTTCCTTTCTGTTCATGTTGCATTTCTAATAGCATTTGTATGTCTTCATGGTCGTTACATTTAAATTCTGCATCATCTGGATTTGAATATTGCCGTAAGAGTATAAATTCCTGGAATGTGATTTTGGAGGGTTTTTCTGTATGCATCGTGCGGAAGTTAAGTTAGTAACTTTTATTGCTTGTTGTTGTTGCACTTGAAGTTTCATGCTGCTATTTTCTGATCCCATAACTTCGGCTCGTGGCCATATTTCCCATTTCTTTCCGCAACCTTTTCAATTTCTTTCCAGTAACCCTTATCTTAAAACCAAGTTTAGAATAGTGAAGGGAACCGGCCCACTCTGGAGATTGGTCTGGGAGCCATTTCTTGCTTCCAGCCTTTCAATGTTGGCCGGGTCTAGGGCGCAATTGTAAAAATCCTTTCCTGTGGCAGATTCGTGACCAACAGTTTTTGGCACGCCGGGTGGGACAGACTGTTTCTGTCTCCAAGAATTCATAATCGGTGGGATACGCATAATTTTCCAAAGTGATAACCCCACCGGTGCCAACAGTTTTGGCACGTTTTAACACCCGGAGGTCTCAAGATTTGATGAGCTGTCTTGGCCTCACAGCGGAGATTTGTAAGTTCATCTGGCGACTTTGCTGAGTTGAAGATCTGTTCGTGGACGCCTATTGTTTCTAAAAATAAAAAATAAAAATAAAAAAAAAATTTCAAAGAATGTTCATCTGGCGACTCTGACTTAATGGCGATGGCCGTGATTCCGCAGACCACTGCCACAAAGGCGAGGGTTTTTTCTAGATGGGATGATCCAGGCCCTTTGAATCTCCAAGTTCGGCATGAAATTCCCGAAGGTGCCCTGAAGAACCTGGAAAAATATGATGGTACCGAAGGCATGGCTCTGGCACATGTTGAAGATATTGCTATTTTGTCAATGATCCATGTCATAGAACACGAAGATGTTATGATCCGACTTCTGGTTCAGTCTTTGGAAGGAAGAGCATTGCAATGGTACAGATTGCTCAAATGTCAAAGCATCATCTCATGGGACGATCTAGCGGGAGCACTGATCAAAAGATTTGATGAAGATCCTTTCTACAGTTCTTTAGATCTCTACCAATTTTTCATGTACATCAAGAGAGCACCTCAAGAGAGCATCACGAACTTCAATGTCCGATTCTTGATAAGTTGGAAGAGAATTCCAGAGAAGATCCGTCCATCACCCACCCAAGCCCACCTCTTTTATGTTCGAGCTTTTAACTCTGACATAGGTCTCTTTTTGCTGCAGTCAGGTGAACAACGGTTCCCACAAATCTTTGAGGAAGCAGTGCGAGCGGAACAGTTGTTGCTCTTATCGAGAAAGTTACCGTGGGGAGAAACTCCATTACCTTCTCCGGTGGTTGTTGCTCCTGTTTACCCTGCACATTCATGCCGGATCCCCGAGATGCGATCATGTGGAGTTCAAGGGACAGATCTCGTCCAAATTCAAGGATTGGGACATGCAAGCACTTTTCCAGCAATGAACAATATGGTTGCTTGCAGTTTTCATCAAGAGATGGGCCAAGTAGAAGAACAAGTGCAAATTTCAGAGTCTGAGGAGATCCCAGAATCCGAGTTCTCACTTGAAGAGCCCTATGATCACATCAAGGAGTTAGAGGAGCTCAGTACTCAGCCCACGACCGATAAAGTCTGCAAAGTGGTGGTGTTGGTTCCAGCCACTACATCCGATACCTGAAGAAGTCTTCCATATGGGTACTAGTAAGAAGGATAATCTGCTGAATTGCATCCTATCAGCACCATGGAGAACTTCAGGAAGGAGCCGGCCCAATTTCAAGGACCGACTTAAGTATGATCAGATCTGGTCGGGACATTGCAGATTTATCGGATAACATTCTGAGATTGGGTGTATGGTGGCGACATGCCAATCATGTCGTGCATTATTGTATATAGTATTTTGAAAAAACACAAAAAAAAATAGAAAAAGAAGAAAGAAAAAAAAAAAAAGTGGTATTGTTTTTATTTGTTCATCTCGGCTCTTGTTGCCTGCGAGCCGTAGGTGCTTGTTTTTCCTTTGTTTTTCTCCTCCCAACGATTTGGTGGCTTTCTAGCACTTTCTTCTTTTCCCTTCCCCGTTTCCTCTCTTTCCTTTCTTCATCTTCTTCCTTCTTTTTCTTCTGCATTAAAACAAAATAAGCCACAGCTGTTGTTTCTTTTTCCCTTTTCTGTTTTTCCCCGTCCCTTCTTATCCCTTTCCTCTAAGTTTAGTCTTTTACGCATTTGCTAATAGTCTAGTTCATTTCATTTCACAGCTTTCCTAGTTCCATTCCCACTCCATAACTTCGTTCATTTTCATTTCATCATTCCATTTGCAGTCACCGCTTGCGCAATCGCAAGAGCTCACTCCATCCTCCCACTCCATTTGTTTCATGACCAATTATGTGCAGGTTCTTGCAGTTTCAGCTTTTTAGCAGAAGAGTATTGCAGCAGTTCACTAAGATGTATCACCGCAGCCAGCTTTCTGTTCTGATATGACTCTGTGCCCAATGGATTCAGGCCTGGATTCTTGCATACAGCGAGCTGTATACCCCGCGAGCCGCCAAGAATGTTGGCATTTTTGCCACATTAATTTTTATTATTAATTATGCATGCTTAAGCTGTGGCCCAATGCAGTTTTGTGAGTTCCGAGAATTAAATGCAATCCAAAATTAAATACTTTGAGGATTTCCAATGCATTCAAGGTCAAAGAAGCGCCCAAGCCACCAAAATTGAAGGATTTATTGGTTCGAAGCTATTGTTCGTGGATTGAGTCAATGGTTTCATGCATATTTAAAAAAAAACAAATTTAATGAAGGTGGTTCTTCGAAGCTGACATGTACATTGCATTCAATTTTGTGGGTCTCCAAGGCTGCAATTAAGGGGATCGTGTGCATAATTTCCAATGCATAATTGTAGATCACAAGGAAGTCGGTTTCAAATATTTAATGCTGCAAAGAGGACGACCCTCTATAAAAATCAATGTAAGCTTCATTTGAAAGTGTGGTTGGAAAATTCTCTGCTAGAGACTGGAAGTTCATTTGCAGGAATAAAGGATTGGCTTCTAATTTTTCAAGCGTTTGCATTCATGATTTCCTTTCTGTTCATGTTGCATTTCTAATAGCATTTGTATGTCTTCATGGCTATTACATTTAAATTCTGCATACTGGATTTGAATATTGCCGTAAGAGTATAAATTCCTGGAATGTGATTTTGGAGGGTTTTTCTGTATGCATCGTGCGGAAGTTAAGTTAGTAACTTTTATTGCTTGCTGTTGCTGCACTTGAAGTTTCATGCTGCTATTTTCTGATCCCATAACTTCGGCCTGTGGCCATATTTCCCATTTCTTTCTGCAACTTTTAATTTCTTTCCAGCAACCCTTATCTTCAAACCAAGTTTAGAATAGTGAAGGGAACCGGCCCACTCTGGAGATTGGTCTGGGAGCCATTTCTTGCTTCCAGCCTTTCAATGTTGGCCGGGTCTAGGGCGCAATTGTAAAAATCCTTTCCTGTGGCAGATTCGTGACCAACAGTTCCTTTGAGTTGGTATACTTATACATTATGAGGTAACTTCAATACCTCTCATCATGTCACACACCTCACTATTTATGCCCGTGGTTTGCTTCTACCACATGAAACTGCTTTGTTGATGCTCACAATCTATCGTATCCTAATCACCTCTTGTGGAACTATCTCCACATCATTGGTCAGGTATGTGCATCCGCTAGGTAGCTCATTCATCATTGCCTTAGGTAAGGTCCATGTCATCCACCTTGCTAAATATCATCCTATTTTTGAGTGGTAGACATTGGGTTATATGTACCGCATCACACTAGCTGCTCTTCATTGTAGCTATCCAAATATGGTCCACCATGTATCCTGGCCTACATTTGTTTATGGTGCTTATCTAGGTTCATTGGGTCCAATGTCCACCATGGTCATTACCATCCAACTTAATCATCATTATATGAGTCACCGTCAAGGTCCTTGGTCATTCATGTTGGTTACCCTATCCAAGTCATCACATCAGCACCCATATGGTCATTGTGTCAAGCCCATCCTTTGCAAGCACCTGCATTAAAACATTATACACTAATTAAACATTATTATTAAAGCATGTATAGTGATTACATACATCAAAAAAATAGAGGACATAAGATCTTTAATTATAATAACAAAATTAAACCAAGCCTTCAAGGAAATAAATGGAGGTTTCACTCCTAAATACTTACATGTAAGTATTTGTTTATTTAGTTTTGTTTTATATTTTTTTTTTCTATATTTTCACTTTTTATTTTATTAAAAGCATGGGTCTAATTAACTTCAAATTAATCAACTTTGAAAACTCTAACTATCAAAAATCAATATAAAATGAAAGATCCAACTCCACACCTACAATATTAAAAGAAAAATAATAAACCTATCAAACTAACCCAAAATATCAACCACTGAGACATAAATGAAAATACACACAACCCAACCATGAAACTTTGAGAAAAATCATGGGTAAATATTTGTGGAAACTATCACTCAAATAAAATCAAATCCCAAACAAACCAGAATTTTAAGGTGGGTCTGCAAATTTGGGGCTAGTTGTGCAATGGCCACAAAAATGGTGACTTTGCTGGGAAATGCTCCTAAGAATTTTGGATGAAGAACCTGATATGAAACCATGAAAACCAAATATTATAAATATACATCACCTAGCAATATCCAGAGAAAATGGGGGTATGTAGATTTGAATGAAATTGAATAAATCATTTGCCATTGCTCAGTGTGTGGAAAGTGATTCATTCTATACTCTCAAAATAATCTGGATTCCTCATATATTGTGCATTTAGGCTATTAAGTATATCTCATAAAATAATTTTATAAATAGATTCTTACTACCAATCAGGCATCTATAGCCCCGATAGAGTTTATCTAAATCACCCTTGTGTTTAATTGATATTTTACAAAGCCCCTTTTTTGAACAAGATTTATCTAGACTGAGCACTACTGCTAGTCAGGTGTTCATAGCCCCGATAGAGTTTATCTAAACTTGGTGGCTGATTTTAGCATGTTTGACATTGCTTACTTTTTCCTCTATTTTTTAATAACTTTGTAAAATTTTATGCATCACATGGGTTAGAAAGTATTTGAAGCATGGAGCGTGCTAGATTTTTGCCTTAATTTACACATCAGAGTAATTTCATCCTTCAATATTTCAAGGAATACATTTTAACATGTGAGTTATATGTGGAGCTTTAGAAAAATGTTTCATTGTTCCACCCTCCACCATTTTGGTCCCAAAATCTAAGAATGATCACTAAGCAATTTCATCCCCCTTTTCTTAGTTTCACCTATTTTCAAACTAGGTAGTCCAACCTACTTAACAAAGGACCAACTACCAACAAAGGAACCAGGAGTTAGTGTCCATTACCAACATCATCGCAAACCAAGAGAGAAAACCAAAATGAGAAAATGAAAAGCAACACCCTAAACTAAACAAACGAAATTTGATGAGAAAGCAAGAAGCAAACTTGCAACACCACTCACAAAAGCGTCAAACCAAGATAATCACAAAATCTAATTTACACAAAATCCTAAATCTACATAATATACACACATTGTACAAATGATACAAGCATTTTTTTGCCTCTTGGATGAAAGTAGTGCTTGAGAAATTGCCCATTCACAGGAAAGTGAACATCATCTCCATTCAAATTTTTCAACCTAAAAGTATTTTCACCAAGGATTTTAGAAATTTGGTAAGGACCAAGCCACAAATAATCAAATTTATCATGGTCACCTTTTTTCATGTGCCTTATCCCAAAGCAACACCAAATCATAAATTCTAAAATTTTTAATTTTATCCCTTTTATCAAACCATATCTTAATAATATCTTGAATTTTTCTAAAATGAAGTAATGCCTCTTCTTGTTTTTCATCTAGGTGCATGAGGCGAGTGAAACAAGATTCAATTTTATCATCCATTTCGAGATAATATTTCATGAATTGAAAGATTTGCAATTTAATATTAATGGCGAAAATAGGTTCTTGACCATGCACCAAGTGATAAGGTGATGTACCAATGGATTTATTTACTCTTATTTGATCCATCCATAATGCAGACTTTAATTTTTTGTGCCAATCCCTAGGATTATGTTCAAGCAACTTTTTTATAATTGACAATTATTAGAAGATTTAGCTAATCCATTACCTTGTGGATAGTAATTAGAAAAATGCTTTATGCTTACCTTGTTATCATAAGCCCATTATGAAAAATGAATTGAATTAAAAGTTGACCCATTATCGCAAACAATCGAATGTGGTATCCCAAACCTCGTTACAATATATTCCTCCAAGAATTGAATGACAACTTCGGTAATACAATTTTTGGTGGGGATGGCTTCCATCCATCTAGTACAATAATCAAAAGCGATGAGGATGTACTTATGAGAAGTGAAAGAGTTAGGGTTTATAACCCCTACAAAGTCTAAACCCCACTAGGCAAAAGGTTTGGTTTCTACTATCGACTATAATGGCATTGGTGCATGCCTCTCTATTGGTTGTAGTTTGACACACATGGCAAGATAGCAGATGGGAATGGGTATTCTTAAAATATGAGGCCAATAGAAACCAGATATTAGGATTTGGTGTGCAGTGGTATTTGTTGAACCATGCCCTATCCCATACTTACCATGGAATTCATTCAAGAGGTGAGTAGATTCCTCCTTACTCAAACAATGAAGAAATATTCCTTCATGATTTTTTCTATACAATACCCTTGCATTAATCATAAAATTTTTAGATTTTAGATGAAGGGATCTTCTTTGTGTGGTATTCAAGTGCGAAGGACACTTACAATTTAGTAGAAAATAAACATCGGTATACTAATCGTCTTGCATGATGTCCTCTACACTATAATGTTGACATGAAATTTGAGGGTCTATCTCCGCAAGTGCCATTGTCAAACCTTGGCCTCACAGTGGATCTCAATATTAAATTCTTGTAAAGTAGACATCCACTTCCCACATCTTTCTCCTAGCTAATTTTGCATTAACATATTTTTTTATAGCAGGGTCAGGCACAATAGCAAATACTCGGCTATGCAAAATATAATGCCTAATTTTTTAACAGTTTTAAATAATGCATATGCTTGTTTATCCAAAATAGTATACCTCAATTGTGCATTTTTTAATGGTGAACTCATAAAATCAATGGGATTTTCAAAAGTACCTTCGCTCTTCTGAGTTAGTACGCTTGCATATGAATGATCGGATGCAAAAGTGTAGATAAATAATGGCTTTGTATAATTAGGACTTACCAAGACAGGTGCATTAGAAATAGCATCTTTTGCACCCTAAAAAGTATTCCTAGCATAAAATGTCCATTTAATATTAATATCATTTTTCAACATGGCATTCAATGGTTTGACAATTTCAACAAACCCATAAATGAATTTCCTAACAAAATTTATTTTCCCAAAGAATGACCTGATCTCCTTCTTACTAACCAAGAAGGGGTTTTTTTGTATTACCTCTATCCTCGTAGGGTCTATAGAAATGCCTTATTTCAATATTATATGTCCCAAAAATTTCCCTTTGGTTACCTCAAAGATGCATTTTTTTACATTAAGTGAAATTCCATGTTCTCTACATATTTGTAAAACCTTTCTCAAATCATTGATATGATCTTTACACTTCATTGAGAATACAGGGATATAATCTACATACATGACTATACATTTACCTATAATATCCCTAATCACATAATCCATGGCCCACTGAAAAGTAGCACCTACATTGAGCAAACCAAAAGGTATTCTTTTATAAGCAAACATTCCCTATTTAGTGGTAAAAGCAGTCTTCATTCTATCTCTAAAATCAATTAGAATCTAATTATAACCCCAATATCCATAAAGAAATGATATCATTTCATATCCATTGACCATTTGTAAAATACTATCAATAGAAGGCAGGGGGTAGTTGTCCTTTTGTGAAGCTTTATTGAGGTTTTTGAAATTAATACATAATCGGATCTCACCAGTTTTCTTTCTAACATGAACTATGTTAGATACCCATGTGGAATGGCAAATAGGAAATATAATTTTGGTATCTAAAATCTTCTTTACTTCCTTCTCTATAAGTGGTTTCAATAATGGGTTAACTGTACACTGCTTCTATCTAAAAGGTTTAGAGTTTGGTTTCAGAGGGATGGTATGCATGATTATATTTTGATCATAAGTCTTTAAATCCTCATAATTCCATGCTATAAAATCCATGTAATATCTTAAAACATGCATTATTCCTTCCTTTTATTAATGTGTACATGCTTTCCCAATAAGCACATTGTGTGCATATTCATTTCCAATATTGACTATATCATACGCATCATCCTCAAGTAGGATTTTGCCAGATTTCTTGCTTTGGTATTCAATATCAAAAAAATTCCCAAGTGCAATAGTTCCTTTTGGGATGGCATTAATATTTTTTGTTGTCGTATCTCCTTTGTCTTCATCCTCTTGTAATATTTGATCTTTTTCTATCACCTAATTTTCAAAGACACCTAAATTTTTTATGAAATCAAAGAGGTGTTTGTCACTTTCAAAAACTTGTAAGTTTTTAATGTTGTCAAGTATGGTTGGACAAGCGACCAACTCAATTGAAAATATTTTTAGCTTCTTTTTATCTATGGGATTTAGTGTACGTGCAACAACTACTAAGGAGTTAGTGACCCGATTACTTTTTCTATAGATTAGAGCCATATTAAATGCTTCAAACTCATCAATCAAATATCTAAATCTAGTCTTGTAGTGGGTTAACATTTCATCTCTACATGTGTATTCTCATTTCACTCACCTAAAAACTAGCACTGAGTCCCCTAAAAATTTCAAGCATTTTATGTTCTTATTCAATGCTAATCGTAATCAAAAATCAAGGCTTCATACTCTGCTACATTACAAGTGCATGGAAATTGTAACCTAAACACAGTGATAAAAGAATTTCCACTAGGACTAATGAGCTCCACTCTAACCCCACTACTCTACTTGGATCTAGAGCCATCAAATTTTAGCATCCAAACCAAGTGGTCATCCTTAAGTGGACCACAAGGTAGAACTTCAGCATCTACTTCATTAGCAACCCATTTGGTATCCAATGTGTAAACACCCAACTCAGTTTCATTATAAAGGGTCTCATTTGGCTTGTTATATTCCATGATCATCTCTTTAATCCTAGGCTCTCTTTCAACTCAAATTTTATTGGCCACCCCTTTCCAAGGTAGCCACATGTGTGAACAATCTATTGAAAAATATCCATTCAAGTTTTTGCTCCAATCCCTAGCCAATAACATACCATACCTAGCAGGAATATTGACAACATGAATATCAATATGTTGTTGGATTCTAGGTTTTGATGAAACCTGTACATGGATTTCATGAAGCATACCTACCACATTTACCTTGGATCTATCTAATTGTATCACCATTCTATTTAAAGGATGAGGTTTCAAGCCCAATCTCTCACAAATCTCGTAAGGCATTACATTACTCGATGCACTTGAATCTATCATATAATTATGTAGATTCCTTTTGACAATTTTTATGGTTAGGAGAAAAGGAATAACTTATCCTCTCTCCTTCCACCAGGTATAATGTAATGTTGTAATAACCTTAGCATCATTTTTGTTTGATCCCCCCAAAGCCTCAATCAAAGCCTCCTTTTGAACTGGTATCATTGTCATTACGAACATGCTGATATTAGCTTTTGTTATCTTCAAATACTCAACAATGTCATAAGCATATTTATCAATGTAGACACCTAAAATGTGTCATTTTGAGGGTGATTACTCATATGACATGCTACAAGACCATATAGAATATCTTGGATGACTCCAAGATAGAGTCATGGTTCTAAAAACTCAATTTGGGCTCTTTGGCCTAATCAGTCTGAACTGTAGCCCAGACTTGTGGTTTACAACTGAACCATGGTTGAGACCTACAGTTTGTAGTTTAGACCGTAACTATGACCTATGGTCTTAACTAAAGTTCAATTGTCCTTCAATCTGAGCCAAATCGATTGAAACAACTATTGTATCTAGAAGAAGATGGTTAGAGGTTGGAAGCTTCCATTCCAACTGTCCTAACCACCCCTTCTTGATCTTGGATTCTCCAAGAATCCACCCCTAGCCCTTGGGTAGTCCTATAAGTACCCCTCAAAATTAGGGTAAAAGAGAAGATAAAACATTGGATATTTGAGCAACGGAGCCTTGTCAAATTTTACACTCAAATGAGTATACTGATAGAGAGCTATTGCACTTATACCCTACCTACTTGCCAAGATTCATGATGAATTATATTATGGATGCCCTAGGAGTCTAAGAGAGCCAAGAAACACAAATCCAGGCAAACTAAGGCCCATCATAGTGATTTGACCACAAAATCTATTAGAAGGACATCGAAGGTGACCCTTGAACATCAATTGGACAAGGAGGTTAAGCCCACTACCCTTGGAATTGAGGATAAGCCTATCATAGCACTAACCATGGCTGTCAGCTACAGTTTACAGTGCTGACCATGCACTAGAGCTAAGGTTTGTAGCAGAGGTATAACCACCTTCCTAATTTCATTTTTGTCCATCTAATTAGGTTAGATTAGTTGTTTTCACGGTTAAAATATATTTTAGCAAACTTTTGGCCGTATATTTAGGTTAGTTTAGCTTCTTTATATTTATGCTTCAATTAGGACATTAATAAGTTCTTTATGCACTTTCATGCCTTATTTCACATATATGATCCATGCATAGAGTATTTTTTGTCTTTCTTTATGCTATTGTATGAATCTTGATTTGATTTACATAGTTTAGAAGCACCTTTTATACTTTCTTTATTATGCATGTTAATGGTGTCATTATGCATTTTGCCTAAAAGGGCCTCATTGATGAGGCCCAAGAATGCCTCATTATTGCACAATGTTTGATTCATTATTGCACAATGTTTGATTCATTATTGCACAATGTTTGACTACCATATGATAAGTTAATTTCTAAATAGTTGACTAGAATATATTATTTTTTAAGTGTTTGCATGATTTTATGTTAGGAATACTATATCTCTATTTTTGACTATTTTCAGCATTTTATGACTGATTTTGCGTGATTAAGTAGCAAGTAATAACATGCATTTCAATTAACCAAATGTGATATGCTGATATCCATTAACTTCTCAATGGTTTTTGAATGTTTTCCTGCCCTTCAACTTGTTTCAAATCCACATTTAAGCCAAAATTTTAGGACTGTCATAAATCTGAAAATCTGAGAAAAATAGCCATATAAAAATTAGCAAGCTGTCACTTTATAGGAACACCTTAAAGTTGTCAAGCAAAGCATGATAATATATATGGAATGAGTTTAGAAGGACTACAGAAGACATCTGACCTATTTAGAAGCATTCCCACATGATCTAAATAGGCAGCAACAGGGTATAACAGAGCAGAGACAATTGTGCAGCGCTGTTGCACTATTTCAGCATTGTTACTTGGTGAATGAAGTGTATAAATTCAGTAGCAACTTGATGTACTCCTTCATGTTGATACTTAAATAATTTTTCTATGTCCTAATTTGTTTGAATTTGTAAGAAATGCCAATATTTTACAACTGTGCAGCAGAACTAGAAAATGCAGTAATTTACCATGTAAATTCCAGCAATCTACAAATAAACAGCAAGGCATGGAATTCAAATATGAAAATAGATGAAGACCATTGGAATCTGATCCTAGGAGATAATCCACCTGAGTGATGTAGAAAAAATCACTTGAAAAGTACACATTTGTTCATTCCAAAGTATCTTCAAAATGAACAGATATCTTTGGAATGAGAAAACATAGTGTCTTCGGAATGAGCAGACATCTTCGGAATGAGAAATGCAGTATCTTCGGAATGAGCAGATATTTAGAATGAGAATTGTAGTATCTTCTAAATGAGAATTGTAGTATATTTTGAATGAGAATTGCAGTATCTTCGAAATGAGCGATCTTCAGAATGAGAATTGCATTGTCTTCGGAATGAAGCCACTTATCTTCGGAATGAAAATAGAATGTGCTTTTTGACTTATTGACCAATTTTTGAAGCTAGAAAAATGGAAATAAAGGTTGGAAAAGGTAAAGGAAAATATCTCCCATCTGATTTTGTTGTCCTTGCCGTCCAAAGCCACCATTCATGGAAAAGATCAATTCAGATCCTCTTCTAGGATAAACCCAGAAAAACTACAGCATAATAGAAAGTTGTTTTCAAGATAGGAATGGCATATTCTGAAGTGGAGAATGATGTGTGAGATATTTCTAGACTCCTCCCATGTACTTCCACCACTGAATATGCTTTCTAAGGGCTAATGACTACTGCTGCAACATAAACTGTCCAAATTTGCATTTATTTCAGATCCAAAATTATTGGCAAATGACTGTAAAATAGCACATAGGCTGATTTGAGCATGGGATATATTGTAAATATTTATATAAATAACACAGCTCCCTTATTGGTTGAGCCAGTTAGGAATTAGAATAGAGGAAATTTTTTAGTAGCAGCAATTAGGACTGTACAGTGATTTTCTATAACAGTTTTCAGCATGTTTTGTCATCAATAAAAGTGTAGTATTTTATCATTTTATGTTTTGAGTTTTAATTAGTTAAGGAGTGCTTTTCACCTCCTTATATATCAAGAAGTATGGGCCCACTTTCAGATCTAGAAGAAGGGATTTTATGGTAGGTTTTAATCTGTAATTTTGCTACAGCAGAATTAATAGATTGCTTGCTAGATTTCATTTTCTTGTTTTTATTTTGTGTTGTGTGATTTATGTTTCCTATTATGTTTGTGTATAGTATTTGTGTGTATGTCAGCTGACAAATTATATTACGCATTTTTCCTTTGTTTTCCATGTTTTCCCTACTTTAGAAACTTCCCATTTTTAACATATTTCATTTTGTTGTCAATTCATGTAGCAGAAGTTTGACGACCTTTTGTGGCAGGGCATTGATAGGTGTTTTTAGAATAAGTTTCATTTACAAGCATCATTTCAATTTTGCAAGAGTAATTAGATTTCAATTCTGCAAAAGTAGATTAGATTTCAATTTAGCAATTTCAATTATGCAAGAGTAACTAGATTTCAATTCTGCAAAAGTAGATTAGATTTCAATTTAGCAATTTCAATTCATGCAATTGTAGTTAGTTGTTAAATTCTATAATTTAGATTTAGTTTTCAATTCTTGTAATTTATTTTAGTTTCCATTCTTCAGACTAGGTTTAGTGTGACACCAAAAGGCTAAACCAAAATCTGCTTCACCAATAAATGCTTGAAATCTGAATGCCTAAATTGTACTCTGCCCTAACCTTCTATCATAGACAGCCTTGGACACCACCCCGGATTGATAAATCATTGAGATTAAATGATGGGACTCAATGACACTCATCATTTTGGTGCCGTTGTCGAGGAACATGGTGTTGTTAGAGGGTAAAAGCAATCAAATAATTATTATTGTGCTAAGTTATGAAGTTCAGAGTTAAATCTAAATGTAATAGCTGGTATAAATAATAATTATTGATAGTTGCATTTCAATCCATTTAGAAAACAAGCAACCACCACCTTCAGCCCAACCTGGACAGGCAACCCCTGTCTATGTAAGCTGAATCTATTAAAAAAAAAATCATAAAAACTTTTGCACAATCAAAATAGGATTTTACAACTTAATGATGATCCTAGATTTTTTCATTATTACTTAAAGATTGTTTGGATTTTACCATGCTAAACCGTAACCTAGCAATTCTTAGCCTACACAAAAAATAGTTGATCTCATTAGAGGTGATCCTACCTGACAAGTAGTTGATCTGCTAAATTTGTACACTTCTTGTCTTATTGTGCAAACCAAAAATATTTTTTTTAGCCCAAACTATGATCATTCTGAATAATACGAGATAGGCAACCCCTGTCTATGTAGTCGAATCTGGTATAAAAAGAAAAAACCTGCAGGAAATGTTATTGACTACAAGCAACATCCAACTCGTGCTAAAATAAGAACTTACCTAAGCTTGAAGAGACAAAAATCAATGGAGATACACGAAAACCTTTAGTCCAAACACACCGAAATTAGCCTTGGATAAAGGAGAAAAACTAGAAAAATTGCACATAGAAAATTTACTTCCATTTTACAAAGGGGTAAATTATGTCCTAGGAATGAAACAAATTGAAGTGCAGCCAAGAAAATTCTTGAACATTATTATCTGGATGACTTATAACAAAAAGTAAAATTGTTGCTATTTTGAAACAATATTTCAATCTCTTTACATGGAATTACAAGGGTATATCAAGATTTTATCTTGATGTAAGCACTTAACATATTTTGGGAATTGGTATTTAATTGTTTCAAGAATAGATTGACAAGATTTTGCAGACTAGGAGCCATGGACAACACTTGATTGAAGAAGTTTTTAGATATGGAGCAAGTGCTTCTTTCTCCCATTGGTAATTCATGGAGGATGCTAGTGGTGAATGGACATTGCCTTCGGGTATACCATACACCATTAACTAAGGAGGAGTTCTTGAAGGAGATTCCATTGGATGTACACATAAGGGAAGAGAATTTCTCTTCAATATCAGATTCAGAGTGTTGATAAAAAGTCTGAAAAGGAAAGAAAAAAAGAAGAAGGAAAAAATACAAGAAAAGAAAAAAGAAGAATAGTCTTGTTTGTGAACTTCCTTTTTGGGTACAAGCAAGACAAGAAAATTTGAAAAAAAAAAAAAGAGAAAAAAATTTTGCAGCAAAGGCATGTCCCACAAAATGGGATACATGAGGACAAGCATCAATTTCAGCAAGAAATAGGAACAAAGCCAATACTTCATTTCCAGCAATAATGAGGCAATAATGATGTAAGAAGATTCTTACTGGTCATCTAGTAAGGAAGGTTGCATCAATGTTACAGGTTTCAACAGAAAGAGATGGTGTTTTCATACAACAATTGACATATTTTTGCAGAATAAGGATTGGTCTTATCCAAATAAGAGTGAGATATGTTATCTCTGATTGAAGCACTTAAAAAAAAAAAAAAAAAAAGGATAGAAGTTGGTTGAAAACCAGAAACGGTAGCCTCTTCTGATGAAAAAAAAAAGAGATGAAAAAAAATGAAAAAAAATATATAAAAAAATGAATAATTCAGTAGTGAAAACCTTCTTGGAGGCGCTACTAAGTTGGCTTGCATGAAAACCAATTTTTTGGCATGCATTACCTTGTTGATCTACCCATCATTGTTCCACCATTGTACAATATCACACTGCACATGTATTATGTTTGTTTATGTTTTCAGATAGCCTGCTAACAATCATCAAAAGCAGCTTGTAAGGTGCATGACTAATTTTCGAGACAAGGAAGGTATGTGTTTCTTGCATATAATTCATAGTAAACATTTAGCATTTAGTGTATGATAGTCGGTATTTGGCATAAACTATTCATACAATAGTGACAAGTTGAAAAAGGAACATGTTCAAGATGTCAAGAAACACCCCCTTATGCCATTAATTGCATGAAAATTCCAAAACTATGCAAAAACCTGATTTTGGGATAGACATGGTAGCAATTCTATTTCAATTTATAGGACAAATTTTAGAAGAAGAACTGCAAGTTTATATCTCACAATTGTCTGATAAATTGAAGGAGGATAATCAACAAAATGCACCTGAAGGTTCTATTTTAGTACTACTGGAATAAAACAACATACAAAACAAAGAATAGCATCTAAAAAAAAAATGATGAAGAAGGGATTTTTGATGTTATGGAAGGCTTATACACTCTAGAGATGGACCCACAATAGAATATGTAGCTAATTTTTTCATATGAGGTCATTTCTGCATTTTTTGAAGATCTTCGGAATGAGAAATGCAGTATCTACGAAATGAACAGGATATCTTCAGAATGAGCAGAAACTGTACCAGAATTGCTGAAAATGCTACAGAATAGAAAAAAGAGTAGGGTACATCAAATATTGAGGTTTATAAGGCTCTACCACAAGTAAGTACATCCATCAGGCATTTCAAATCAAATATTTGTTCAAAAGGTGCAAACAACAAAAATAAGCATTCAAGCTGAAATGTTGTTAAGAATAGAAAATTCCATCAGTAGTAGTACATCTGTCAAATACGGTTCCACAATAAGACTATTGCAAGATGAATCATATGATATCAAGCCTTTAAGAGGTACCTTACAGCACTAAAACTTGTAGAAAATTAGAAAAAAGTCATACATGTGCTTAATTGCAAAATATTTGATATAGTGCAACAAGGAGGAATTTCTCAGTTAGCAGGTAGCAAAGGATGTTGTTCACAAGAATAAAACCTGCATATTACTATGTCCTACTAAGATGCATGAGGCATGCATCAGTTCAAGTCAGGGGGGATGATGAGGCCCAAGAATGCCTCAGTATTGCACAATGTTTGACTCATTATTGCACAATGTTTGACTACCATATGATAAGTTAATTCTAAATAGTTGACTAGAATATACTATTTGTTAAGTGTTTGCATGATTTTATGTTAGGAATACTATATCTCTGTTTTTGACTATTTTCAACATTTTATGACTGATTTTGCGTAATTAAGTAGCAAGTAATAACATGCATTTCAATTAACCAAATGTGATATGTTGATATCCATTAACTTCTCAATGGTTTTTGAATGTTTTCCTGCCCTTCAACTTGTTTCAAATCCACATTTAAGCCAAAATTTTAGGACTGTCATAAATTTGAAAATCTGAGAAAAACAGCCATATAAAAATTAGCAAGCTGTCACTTTATAGGAACACCTTGTAGTTGTCAAGAAAAGCATGAGAATATGGATGTAATGAGTTTATAAGGACTATAGAAGACATCTAACCTATTTAGAAGCATTCCCACATGATCTAAATAGGCAGCAACAGGGTATAACAGAGCAGGGACAATTGTGCAGCATTGTTGCACTATTTTAGCATGGTTACTTGGTGAATGAAGTGTATAAATTCAGTAGCAACTTGATGTACTCCTTAATTTTGATACTTGAATAATTTTTCTATGTTCTAATTTGTTTGAATTTGCAAGAAATACCAATATTTTACAACTGTGTAGCAGAACTGGAAAATACAGTAATTTACCATGTAAATTCCAGCAAGATACAAATAAACAGCAAGGCATGGAATTCACATATGAAAAGAGATGAAGACCATTGGAATCTAATCCTAGGATATGCAAAAGAAATCACTTGAAAAGTACACATTTGTTCATTCCAAAGTATCTTCAGAATGAACAGATATCTTTGGAATGAGAAAACACAGTGTCTTCAGAATTAGCAGACATCTTCGGAATGAGAAATGCAGTATCTTCGGAATGAGCGGATCTTCAGAATGAGAATTACAGTATCTTTGGAATGAGAATTGCAGTATCTTCAGAATGAGAATTGTAGTATCTTCGAAATGAGCGATCTTCGAAATGAGAATTGCATTGTCTTCGGAATGAAGCCACTTATCTTTGAAATGAAAACAGAATGTGTTTTTTGACTTATTGACCAATTTTTGAAGCTGGACAAAGGGAAATAAAGGTTGGAAAAGGTAAAATAAAATATCTCCCATCTGATTTTGTCGTCCTTGTCGTCCAAAGCCACCATTCATGGAAAAGATCAATTCAGATTCTCTTCTAGGATAAACCCAGAAAAACTACAGCATAATAGAAAGTTGTTTTCAAGATAGGAATGACATATTCTGAAGTGTAGAATGATGTGTGAGATATTTCTAGACTCCTCCCATGTACTCCCACAACTGAAGATGTTTTCTAATGGCCAATGACTACTGCTACAACACAAACTATCTAGATTTGCATTTATTTTAGATCCAGAATTATTGGCAAATGACTGTAAAATAGCACATAGGCTGATTTGAGCATGGGATATATTGTAAATATTTATATAAATAACATATCTCCCTCCTTTGTTGAGCCAGTTAGGAATTAGAATAGAGGAGAGTTTTCAATGAGCGGTAATTAGGACTGTATAGTGATTTTCTATAATAGTTTTCAGCATGTTTTGTCATCAATAAAAGTGCAGTATTTTATCATTTTATGTTCTAAGTGTTAATTAGTTAAGGAGTGATTTTCACCTCCTTCTAGATAAGGAAGTATGGGCCCACTTTCAGATCTAGAAGGAGGTATTTTATGGCAGGTTTCAATCTGTAATTTTGCTGCAGTAGAATTAATAGATTGCTTGCCAGATTTCATTTTCTTTTTTTTATTGTGTTGTGTGATTTATGTTTCCTATTATGTTTGTGTACAGTATTTGTGTGTATGTCAGCTGAAAAATTATATTACGTATTTTTCCTTTGTTTTCCATGTTTTCCTTGCTTTAGAAACTTCCCATTTTTAGCATATTTCATTTTGTTGTCAATTCCTGTAGCAGAAGCTTGACGACCTTTTGTGGCAGGGCATTAACATGTGCTTTTAGAATAAGTTTCATTTACAAACATCATTTCAATTCTGCAAGAGTAATTAGATTTCAATTCTGCAAAAGTAGATTAGATTTCAATTTAGCAATTTCAATTATGCAAGAGTAACTAGATTTCAATTTTGCAAAAGTAGATTAGATTTCAATTTAGCAATTTCAATTCATGCAATTGTAGTTAATTGTTAAATTTTGTAATTTAGATTTAGTTTTCAATTCTTGTAATTTATTTCAGTTTCCATTCTTCAGACTAGGTTTAGTGTGACACCAAAAGGCTAAACCAAAATCTGCTTCACCAATAAATGCTTGAAATTTGAATGCCTGAATTGTACTCATCCCTAACCTTCTATCGTAGACAGCCTTGGACACCACCCCGGATTGATAAATCATTGAGATTAAACGATGGGACTCAATGACACTCATCACTCATCATGAGAGGTTATCTATATTTTTGACATTCTTATTGTTTCTTGACCGCAGGGAATAGTTTCAAAGGAGATTAAACCATCAAGCTCATTCACCATTTCGAAGAAGAGGACACCTCCACCCTAGAGAAGCTCGTACCATTCTACGAGGCATTTGGAAATCACACCTACCCTTAAGAGGGAAAAAATTGAGCACTCCTATTGTAATATTGTATCAAAATGAATATCCCTAAGAGGGACGTACTTGTAATTGAGTTTTTGACTTCAAATATAATAAAATAAAGTGTTTTCTTTCTTTTTTTATTTGTTTTTAATTTTTTTTACTTGTATGCATGTTATATCTTTACCATTTATTGCAATAGGAGCTACAATCGGGTGTGACCCTTTTTGGTGGTTATAGAGGCAATCACGGTGGAACCCCATATTTTTAGGATCTAATTGTGCTTTTTTGGCTTTTATAGTTCTAGGTACAGATCACAGCTATTAGCTACAACCCAACAACTAAACTGCAGGTACTAGGTATGGTTCACAGTCAGAACCGTAGGTCAGACCTTCAATTTCCTACTAACAACACAGAAAACCAATTCTAGAATTCCAGACAGTGCAGGATATGAGGTAGGTTCTTTTTCCATCCCTCTGTCACTTTTCTATTTTTTGTGTTTTTACAATAGGTCAATTTTGAATGCAAATTAGGAAAGCAACTAAAATAAAATGGTAAATCAATTGTCCTAGTTTTCTTTTCGTATTTTTTCTTTCACTAGAAAGGTACTACTAGGAATAGTAGACCTCTAATTGCAATCTGCCCTAGGCTACAATGTGCTTGATAAATATGAGTTTATGGTTTACATGTTTGAGGCCTGATTAGTTGCCATTTAGCATTGTAATGTGCATAGTCCTAAAGAGAATCTAGAGTAGCTTGCATTTTTTGAATCTAAAACGTCTTTCAATTGCATAGCATTTAGAAAATGAGCATGTGTGTTATATGATGCATTTATTTTATGTAAATTAAAAGGAACCACACACACCACGTTTCATTTAAAAATCAGTGGTGTTGGGTTCTCACATCCAACCCATTTGATTGAGACCAACAGTGGATGTCATTACCACTTGGTTGGCTCATTTGACATTGTATTATCGGGACCCGCTCATGGCCAAGGCCGACCCAAGAACTATCCTATCCGTACAAAATAGCATGCACTCATCTTCGAAAGAGTGTATCGTTGTGCATGGTGTGTTGGGTGATGATTTGTAGTACCTATGCTACCTCGTTTAGTATGGACTTCGATTCCATATTCATCTTGTGCGAGTATATAGGTGAAAACCTTTGAACAATTTGAGTATAACATCAAATTTTGCAAAACACGATAAGAGTTTCTACAACTGATACAACACATATTGAAAACACATCAAATAGTTTAGGACTCACTTTTAAAACTTAAAATGAGATAATCATTATTATATACCTTGTTTGCTTAATAATAATACATTTAGACTCTAGGTACACAATGGTGGACACACAGGGTGGTCGACAACAGTCCAAGGCCAATGTTGATGATCAACCCCTAACTATTTCACAACAAAATGTATCGAATACTCAACCACATGAGCGAACTGAATTTCGTTCAACTAGCATTCAAGGAGACAACTCGACACAGGGGGAGCCAATAGAGTAAACCCCAAATAGAGGAGCTTCAATACAATCCTCTAGGCATAGAGTAGAATGAGAAACCTTCCAACACGAGGGTGTTCCACTTAAGAGCCATTATCAAGACTGTAATGCACGCACATCCATGGGGTCGATTGAATAGTTTATTAAGCAGGGGACCATATTGGTGCCCCTACATACTAAGTCTACTGGAGGATCTATGGCTCCACATTCTGAGTATAGAAGGACTAGAGACCTACCCATTTATGGGCAGGAAGATAGGCTAGCTATCGAGCATAGAACTAGCCATACTCCCATGTGTGGTCCAACACGCAAAATCACCATTGACATATCAAAGGTGGGAGATAATGGTACACCACCGAATGAGTGATGGCAGTATAGGTAGTTAGAAGGTCTAGGTAGTGTTCTAGAGTAGCTAGGCTGCAAGCCTTTTGCTCCACCCACTCGAGCCCCGAGTGAGCATAGTGGGAGTGTCATCTGCACTACTAGAGAACATGGGGAGGCTTCTAAGTGCCTACATGTCACACACTTACTATCTACACATGGTGGGTCACAATATGGGACATAGTAGGAGGCCAATGCCATATTTATAGACAAAGGCAAAGGCACAGTATATTATTCTAATGGGTACAAAACCCACAAAGTCACTCGTATAGAGTAGGGGTATCAAAGACCTCCCACGGTTGACCAGATCGATAGGTCACATCGACTGGAATCAGGAAAAAAATGCTAACTCCTCCAAGACCAATTGAAGGATGCTTGTCTAGAGAGGCAATGTATGGAAGATGAAAATATTCAAGCGCAAAGGATCATAAGACAGAGGTTATATGAGTAGCGCATGTGTGAGGAGTGTATCCTTACTCAAAAGGAACACATAGAACATGAGGATCAGCTAGCTAGGGCTGGCCTATATCCTCAAGATGAGAATCATGAGCACATGCATAGGAAGGCTTTCTCACAAGCCAAGATGCATCAAGAGCATAGAGATGCTCATACTCATGTTATTGCTACACAAAGAAAGTGGCTACCGCTACTCAATAATCAAAGGCAAAGACAACATGAAGTAGCAGTGGGATATGGATACGAGCATGCATATCTAAAAGATCATGATATGAAGAGGAGGAAGAGAAAAGACCTCCATCTCACATAGGGAATACAATACCTCCTAAGCCACCTACGCATCAACTTAGGGAGCAGGACTTTCTGTCTTCAGAGGCCTATAAGGCCTTGACCAAGAAAATTAAAGCCATTGAGAGACAAGGCACGGCTATTAAAAATCTGACTCTAATAAAAATCTATAACAAGCATTTGGATCCTTCAGTGCCTACTCCAGCCTACCTTGAGCATTTCTACATGCCCAGGTTAGATAAGTTCAAGGGTGATGAAGATGCACAAGAACATGTAACAAGATTTTTGGATGCTTGCTTTCAGATAGAAAGCAACGATACCTTATTGTTATTCACTTTCATCATGACACTTTCAGTGCCTGCCTAAGAGTGGTTTAATCAGCTAAAGAAGCACAGTATAACAATCTTTGAGAAATTAGTTGATGCCTTTCTTGAACGCTATTCCTTTGGCATCAAGAAATAGACTAATCTTTTTTATTTGGTTGCGCTAGCTCAACACGACGACAAGCCCATAGAACAATATGGAAAGAGGTGGAGAAGATTATTGGAAAAGTTGTCATTCCCCATTCCTGCCACACAATTAACTCAGATGCTCATGAATATTTGTGCCAAGCACATCTTGTTACTTTTGTAGCTACAACAGTACGCTACATTCAAAGAGGCTTTGGTGCAAGCCAAGGTGATTAAGGATATCAAGTTGCAATAGGGGAACTTGAAGCTCAAAAATAAGAAATAGGGATAGAAGAATAGTACCATGAAGCATCAGGGCAAGCAGGACCATGTAAATAAAGTGGTATTAAATCTCCAATAGGAGGACAAGGGGTAGTAGAAGTAGAGGTACCAGGCCTAGCCTCTGCCTATGTAGTATGATAAGCACAATAACTACAAGGGCAAAAACAAAGAGCAATGCCTGCCTCACCAGTTCATACCATTTACGAAATCACTAACGGTGATTTTTCACTAGTTACACAAGGCCAAAATAATCATATTTCTTGAAGTCAAGATGACAAACCCCAATCAACCCAAACCAAAGGGGTTTTAAGATGATTTATTTTACATCTTTCATAGAATGAAAGGACATGACATCGAGGTGTGTTGGTCTTTCAAACACCTAGTGCAAAATATGATCGACAAGGGTGAGCTTGTAGTGCCTTACAACCCGTAGGTGCTAGACAATGAAAATATTGGGATTTAAAAGAACCTCTTACTGAATCATGATGCACCTTGGAACAATGTTGGTCAAGTTAACCAGGTACTAGTCAAACCACCCACCCAGGGGTTTTTAGGCATGGTCAATATTGTTACTAGGCATAGGAGATACGGATAACAAAATTAACCTCATTCTCCTATCCAGATACAAGCCACATCGAATCAGCAGCCAGCACATAATATTCCAGGCCCACCAATAAGACCGATGGTGACCCTATGGAGCAGTTTGGTCCAAAACCTACAAACAACTCCTATGAAGTTGTCAATATATGAATTAATTTAGCAGTCCCCAAGGCATAGGGAGACTCTTATAGATATTTTAAGGTCCATTGAAGTACAGGCCCAAGATGCGTAGGCATTCATAAATTTTGTGGGACATGTACAGTAGTGTTAGGAACCAATGATCCAATTTTATGATCATGAGATAAGTATGATTTCTACAACTATGGCTGACCCACTATTGCATATAATCACGTGTGTGAATCACATGCCATTCAAAAGGGTCTTGATTGATATTGGCTCATCGATCAACATAATAACAACCAAGGCATTGAGTCATTTGAAGCTACCTAAATCACACATTGTGCCAACTACATTCACATTGAAAGTGTTTAACGACGCACTATGTTCAACTGTTGGCACAATTATCCTACCCATGCAGGTAGGTCTGAAGACCATTTTTGTAATGTGTCACATGATAGAAGGGGTCATGCGATACAATATTTTACTTGGTAGGTCTTAGATTCATGAAATGCATTGTGTCCCCTCGATACTACATCAATGCATGAAATATATTCATGAGGGATTGGTTCACATGGTGGCTTTTGATGACGAGCCATTTAAGTTTGTGAACCTAATAGATTTTCCTAGGGGTTTCATACTCTCATCAATGCACCTAGATGTTCGGTCATCATCACCAATAAAGAAACCAAGAGGTAAACTGGAAGTGCATACTCAACCGATTCCATATGTGTCACACAGATTGGAGCATACCACTGCCACTTCTTTGAAGCCATTAGCATCAGTCATGCGTCAGGATGATAGGATATTAAAGGTGAAGATGGGCAAGAAATAAAAAGATATTGAGCCCAAGCCAATCGTCAAGGATGTTTCCGTTCCCATGGAAGTCAATGAATCCCAAGATAAAGTCAAGGAGGCACCTCAGCCTGCTTCGCCCGCATCTTCAACAAGGTCATCCACACCATGGGTGACAGTACATCTCGCTAATACCATATTAGGTGAGTACCTTATGCAAAATGTGACCTTCGGACCAATTCTGAAGACTATGCAAGATATGGGTAGACCATCTACCCATAGATATCTGATTGGATCAGTGGTTCCACTGGGAGAACCACATAGCTAGACTAAATTCATCTATGTGTGGCTAGATCAGCTTCCAACATGAGAGCCCATGGATGAAGATGATGAGGAACCTTTTGTAGTAAATGTTTATTATTTATCTAATCCAAAGTATGCCATGCATATTTTTGAGCTATATCATTGGCATGGATATGGCCTTGGTCTCTTTGAACAAGGATGGAGGACTCCACTAGAACCTCATTATCAGTTAGTCACTGATAGATTTAGTTTAGGGTTATAGATACATGGGTAGGACAATTTGCTCATAGTATCCCTAGATCATATCTCAATATGGCAGATGAGGTGGATTTTAATTCATATCATTCGGATACTTCCAAATTATGGAGGAATCACCCTATAATATATGTCATCACCATTGAACCACTCAAAGATCATTGTGAAGGGATCCTTGAGCAGACTAAGGTAGAAATGAACCCCATAGATCAACTGGGACACCAAACCCATGATGCATTCGATGACATAGACATGCATGGGTGTAACCCCATTACTACAAGTGATCTCAAGTTAGAAGATCTTTGTAATGAATATGGAGTGGAGTCCACCTTTGATGTGATTGTTTCAAACTATGATGCAGATGAGGATTCCTCGAATGATGATGGATCTGAGGATGAAGTCGAAGGTGCTTATGTAAGGCCTTTGTATGTGCATCATCTATTACCTATGGAATCAATATAGGATACCGAAGAGATACTTTCCAATGTTGATCATCCAATGGAAGAGACTGAGCCAATTTTCTCAATAGCATCATACATGAGGTATAATTATCCAATTTTTTGGATAATGATGATAGTATGCAAGAAGTGAGATTTATGGAGCCTCACTTAGAGGAGTGCCCTCCAAGAGTGGGGGTGAATTAATGCTTCTATTATTATAGTGACAAATAATATGAGCTAGAGAGGGCCTAACTTGGTCCTCCTTATTTGTGTCATCGCCATCTGTAGACACCAAAACAGCACCAATCCGATTATGTGACTGCAAACACTGATCGCTTTGACACACATAGCCCCCAGGGCAGCCCTCAGAGGTTAAATAGTGGTCCTAACCACTTTTGTAGCAATTTTGGAAGGTCAAAAGGCAATTTGGCACATTCAGGCACTTTGCTCAGTATTCATCCCACCCAAGGATGAATTCTAACTGGGATTCGTCTCACCCAGGGACGAATTCTGAATTCGTCTTTGGTCAGGACGATTTCCAGGTTTAACGGCCAAAAAGAAGAATGGTGCCATGAAAATTTGAGCCTCAACATCGATTTTCTATGCCAAGAGGTTAAGTGCAAGAGCACTTGTGTCCGACAATTTTTATTGCTGTGTGTTTGTGTTGCATTTTTTATTGTTTTTGAGTGGATTTTGACCCTTTTGTGATGTCGTTTGGGGGTGAAATTGTCGAAAATCCATCTTCCCATGGAGTGGTCCCCCTATGGTAGCCTTCTTAGGGAGTAGGATAGTGACAATGTAGACCCCGACATCAGTTTTGCTATGCCAAAAGGTTAGGTGCAAGAGCACTCTTGTCTGGCAGTGTTTATTGCTTTTTGTTTGTGTTGCATTTTTTGTTGTTTTTGTTGTTTTGTTGTTCTGTTGTTTTGATTTTTTTTTTTTTTTTTGTGACACCATTTGGGGATTAAATTGTCAAAAATCCGTCCTCCCATGGAGCGGTCCATCTATGGTAGCCTTCTTCGGGAGTAGGGTAGTGACAATGTAAACCCCGACATCAGTTTTCTATGCCATTGAATGTCAGGCGCAAAGGTGCCTTTGTTCGACACTTTTATTGCTATTGTTTGTGGATATTTGTTGTTTTTGTTGTTTTGATTTTCTTTCTTTGTGTATATGTCATAATTTCATGTTATGCACAATGATTTATGTTGATGGATGCATGCTACTTTCTATTTATGTATGCATATGGTATGATAAATGCGAATGTTGTTAATTTATATGATAGGTAATGGAATGGATGAAATGATTTATTGATAACTTTGCATTGGCACCATAGACAATACAGGACTTATGGCTTTGTGTACTGGGTGATTGTTGTGGTAAATGCTTTTGTGTATATATGTGGTTTTTTTTTTTTTTGTATTTTTTGATGGTGATGTGAGGATGAAAAGTAGCGCAGTTGGTTTAGAAATGTAACTAAGGTTTTCTGAGACTCAGACGGTTTTAACTCACTAGCCACGACTGTACTTTATCTTACAAGATTTTTGAACAAGGTATGAATTGCACTTATCTTTGACCAAGCTATTTCACATCCCTGTGTGTGCAATTGAGTTCATTTATGTGGTATTTTTCAGGATACCACTAGTGCCAGATAGGCTATCAACCAAACCTGTACTGAGGATCACCTAATTAACTCCACTAACTCCTTTATTGTATTTAGTCAGATTAATTTGCGATGCTATCTAGGATACCATAAGCTAGCTCATCCACATGCAAACATTGATCTATACATAGGTTAATGTGACAGATATATCATCATGTAGGAATTTTACCACCAATGACCGATAGGCTATCAACCAAACCGGTACTGAGGCTTGCCTCATGACCTATCGAAATGCTGAGAGTTCCAAGGATTCAAGTTTGACTCCCTTATTTTCTTCAATTATATTGGGATACTTGCTCTTTTGTAGTGATAAAATCACTGTTTATTTTTGTTGTATTTGTTGTTCTTTTTGAGCAAGGGATTGGGATATGGAGTGACGAGAATCACTACTGTTTGTGCCTGTTGATGTATGCACTGTGGGATGTCAAATTTTGGTGTTTTGACTTTTGCAAATTTTTGATGTTTTGCAACTATTGAGAACTTTGGGATTCTTAGGGAATTGGGTAAGGAGGATGCTTGTCCTTTTGCCAACTCTCAGCATTCTTTGGGTCATTCGCATAGGGGGATAAGCAAGATAACCGTTTCGCTTATGGTGACCTAGATTACTGTGCAGGATTCAACTTTTGTTCACACAACTTGGGAATTTTTTATGTGTTTTAATTTGTGTTGGGATTCTACGTAACAAGGTGTGATCCAAGTAGAACTCTACCTTCATAAAATCTGTCTGACTTGGTGCAGTATGTGGCTAGAAAGCATAATGACAACTGAAAGACGAAAACTCTAGATACATTAAATGACAACCTGACTTATGATATGGTGACTCTATGTATGGTGTTGTTTTTGTGACATTGTATGGAAAATGTGAAAAATGGTATGCTTGCTAAGTAATGACAGTCCATGGTGCCTTTGACTTCTATGATCAACAAATGTGCGATATATGGATGTAATGGTTAATGCAGCTATTATGTAGTGCTTTGATTGATGAAGTATGCATGAGAATGAGATGCAGATTTCTTTTTGAGATTTTGATGGTTTTTGTTGTTTTTGAATTTTCTTGGTGGTGACCAAGGGATTTCAAGAATCCTTTGGGGCCTTTTTTGGGGTGACCAAGTGATTGCGATAATCCTTGGAGCTTTTGGGGTGACCAAGTGATTGTGATAATCCTTGGAGCTTTTGGGATGACCAAGTGATTGCGATAATCCTTGGAGCTTTTTGGGTTTTGACCAAGTGATTGCGATAATCCTTGGAGCTTTTGGGGTGACCAAGTGATTGCGATAATCCTTGGAGCTTTTGGGGTGACCAAGTGATTGTGATAATCCTTGGAGCTTTTTGGGATGACCAAGCGATTGTGATAATCCTTGGAGCTTTTGGGTTTGACCAAGAGATTGCGGGAATCCTTGGAGCTTTTTGGGTTTTGACTAAGCAATTGCAATAATCCTTGGAGCTTTTGGGTTTGACAAAGCCATTACAGGAATCCTTGGAGCTTTTTGGGTTTTGACCAAGCGATTACGAGAATCCTTGGAGCTTTTGGGTTTTGACCAAGCGATTGTGAGAATCCTTGGAGCTTTTGGGGTGACCAAGTGATTGCGATAATCCTTGGAGCTTTTGGGGTGACCAAGTGATTGCGATAATCCTTAGAGATTTTGGGGTGACCAAGTGATTGCGATAATCCTTAGAGCTTTTGGGGTGACCAAGTGATTGCGATAATCCTTGGAGCTTTTGGGGTGACCAAGTAATTGTGATAATCCTTGGAGCTTTTGGGGTGACCAAGCGATTATGATAATCCTTGGAGCTTTTTGGGTTTTGACCAAGCGATTACGATAATCCTTGGAGCTTTTGGGGTGACCAAGTTATTGCGATAATCCTTGGAGCTTTTGGGGTGACCAAGTGATTGCGATAATCCTTGGAGCTTTTGGCTTGCTCTCCATGGGATAGATGTACCCCTAGCTTGATGGTTTTTGTGCTCCGGATCTGGCTCTGGAGGTATGGGAATGAATGGATCATCCCTATGTGCAGATAGGAGGATAGGGTCTACCCTCGATACTGATATTGCTATGGGGTCTTTGGGCGAAATTTGATCTTTGTGTGCCAAAAGTGGTGGATTCAACAGTTGGTTCCACTGCATTGGGTTAACGCGCCACTCATGCCTTGGCCTTATGTTTAGATATTGAAGTGTGTCATCAATATCCATGGGGTGTTGATGCTGTCACATGTGATTGTTGTGGACCATCTCTATTTTATCCTCACCTTCGACCAGTGAGTCTAGCTCATCAAAATCTGGCGATTCTGAGACATGGAAGACTGCTTCATCAGGTAGTCCTATGGTTAGAGGTTGATCCTCTTTGAAAGGATCCTCATGTAAGTTGGGCCTTGGGAGCTCCAAAATCTTGGTCTCTACCAACTCTAAGTGCTCTAGCACTTTGCATGTATCGAGGGATTTGAGATCCTCATCTTTGGTTGGTTCTTGTTGAAGAACTTGGGGCCTATGGAGGGGTGGCCAGATAGCACCCCCCATGCCTTGGTAGGGCATTTCATCTCACTCTTATTCTTGTTCTGATTCCTCAGAGGCTTATTTATGAATTTCTAAGGGTGGCCCATAAACCTGAGTGGGTTCCTGAGGAATACGCCCATCATTGGTTATAGGATTAGCCTCCCGCTCATGTCTAGGAGGCATTGAGGGCGATGCTTGATGAGGTCACGGAGACTTGTCTTGCACCCAAGGGTTGTGCATCTCATAATATTTTGTCTTATGCATGTGAGGGGTTGGAGTCTTCTCATGCATAGTGTGTTGGAACAACTCATCCTTCTGGCACTGAAGGTGCTCTTTATTTAGAAGATACCATTGCTCTAACTGTTGTCGTTCTAGCCCAAGTAGCACGAGTTGCATCCGGTGTGCGATATGCTCGGAAGATTCTAAGATAGTTGGTCTTGCCATCTCATGTCTAGAAGGGTTAGACGCCTCTCCTACATATCTATCTCGGTCATGGTGATCCAAGATCTCTATAGGCCACCTCCCTCTTTTTGGGGTAGCGGCATTCCCTCGGGGCTTTGGCTTCAGTGAGTGGTCCTGATAGATAGCAGGTGTGGAGGCATATTACTCCCATGTTGTATATTTCTCTTGAGGAAGGTAGGGGTCTTCCTCATGCTCTCTTTCATAAGTGAATAAGGGATGGGCAGATTTGGCTCGCCCCACCTAAAGAGTCGTGTGCTTTGGATTTTATCAGTTGTTGCTAACAATGATGCGAGGTGTAGGAGGGATGGCATAGTCATGTGGCCCCCCCTTATGGACCCCCTGCCATTCTAGCACTTCATCGCACGATAGCCACTTATAGCAGGTGTCTAAGGGAGTTCTCCTATGGGTGTACCCCTCCTGAATGGGTGTGTGCTAGGTGTTGTGTTGGCAGGGAGTGCCCCTAGAAGGGGTGCCCTTATAGTCCCATTATGTCAGGGCACGGAGGGGTCTGCCTTGTGTGTCAGGCCGCCAAGGTGGTATGACCAAATCCTTGGGGCTATACCGGAGGTTACTTGTGCCTCCTTGGATATTCCCCACAACGTTCACCCGTGATTGGGCTTGGCTACGGGTGAGCACCATGACGATGTCTCTCTAAAAACCCTAAAATTTAAAATGAGTCATATGGGGCCCAAAATTAGGGTGCGCATCCCTCTTAAAATAGATAAGCCATAGATAAAGTTTCCAGTACTAACTCTAAATACATTAGGAGATATTAACCTTCAAACAGCTCAAAAAGCACAAAAAATTATGTGAGCAATTTTAAAACCTAATTTCGGGGCCCTAGATGATGGAATTTAGCACTAAAAACTAGTTTTCTAGGGCAATACAACTCTTATGTTTAAAAATCTCCTAGCTAGCTCCTTGTAAAATTTCACGTCAATCGGAGCTACGGTTGAGAAGTTATGGCCCCGGCAAAATGCACTAAAATTTAGGAAAAAAAATAAGATTTCCCATATTTTGTTGGATGCTCCTGCATCACTTATGGGCACCTTCGGGGCGCTTTTGGATTGACCAAAGGGTTCATGGACACCTTTGGGGCATTTTGGGTATGACCAAGCGATTGCGGGAATCCTTGGAGCTTTTGGAGGGAGTGACAAAATGCGTAGATTTTTATCTTTTGTTTATGATTTTTTTGATTTTTTTTTTACACTAAGTAGAAATGAACACACACATACACAAATGGTGATTATCTCTTTTAAAGATTAATGGTGTGTCCTAAACTGGTTTTAGTGTGTTTTGATGATTTTGTTTTGTTTTTGAAAGTTTTGAAGAACGTTTAAATGCGTAATGAAGGCTCATATAACTCCCATAAATGGTCACCCCTTCAATATACCATTGCCCGGTCGATATACCAACCTCTCTATATACCCGCCCTTATGAGAGGGAAACTATAGGTACGTGAGAGCAGATGGTACGTGGTACATAGGCGGTACAAAAGGTGGATTGTCCTGTTAATGACACCTACCATAGAAGACTTATCCTCGCACGCTGGGAATCACCCCAACGACACTCGGTCAGCTTTCATCAGGATTTATGTCTAACAACAGTGACAATCAGGGTAAATGGATGCAAAAATCAAGCCAAGGTGGTGATGAACCCATCGTTGATCTTGATCAAGGGCTGAGGTCTTACGACCAACTCCTTGGTTTGAAAATGCTACGTGAAGTGTGTGTGATTCTTTTTATTAAAAATTGAAATAGGAAAAAGCAACTATTTTCTTAAGAAGGCAAAATTAACAGAAAACAAAAATAGGAAAAATAGAAAATGACGAGAACAGTTTTAAAACCCTTACCTTTCTCTGCCTAAACTTGTTGTTTCTGATCTTTGACTCTAAAAATTCATAGATAGAAATCCGTCCCTCTATGAGACAAATTACAAAATAGAATTCATCCCTGTCTGAGATGAATTAGAATTCATCTAAGGGTCAGACGAATTATAGTAAAGTATTCACCACAGGCAAAGACGAATTACAGTCAGAGTTCGACAAAGGTACCTGTAAGCACAAATCACAAATTTTTGATCAATTTATTGATCTTAAAAAACTAGGGGACATGGTCCCACCATGATCGCCACTGAAAGCACGAGATTTCAAAAGATTTAAAAAGAAAAACTATTGCGATGCATTTAAAATCAAAACTAACGCTTAAGTCCTAAAACGTGAAATGCATGAAATGAAAGAGACGCATTGAAATGAGATACAAGAAAATAGAGAAAGCACAGCCCTTTTAATTAACTCTCTTAATCTCGGTTACAAAGATGCCTCCCCCCTTTTCAGAGGCTAGGAGCATTAAATGAATTTCGGTTACAATCGTGACTTAGTCTTCCTCCTTCCGCATGCCCACATTTGAAATGGGCGGGCCAAAGTGTTGTCGCCGTTTGCATTGATGAATCCTCGATTCTTGCTACTCCTCCTGAGTTCAAAGACACAAGTCGTTAGTAGCACCTGTGACAAAAATATGAAGCGTTTGATCTTAAAACCAATGGAAGATGCATGCGTAAGATTAACTAAATCGATAAATAAGATGATTCCAAATAACCTGCAAATTCGACAGAGACCAAAAAACATTACCAGAGGGCCGCTGCCATCGAAACAGTTGGCCAATTCACACTCAACTGTAATTCATCCCTGGGTAGGACAAATTCTACTGTAATTCATCCTCGGGTGGGATGAATTTGACTGTAATTCATCCTCGGGTAGGACGAATTTGCCTATGACAAAAATGTCGAAGTGATGCCACCCAAATGTCACGTCTCAAGATCTCCAAAATTCTTACAAACATAGGGTTCAGCTAATTGGGGGCATTTTGGGACGACTCAAATGGTCGGATTCTCCAAATTTGACCTCCATCAGTGAGAATTTGACGTCGCTACCTGCAAGTTAGTGGGACAACAAAAGTGACGAGAACATGATGAAATCTGATCAAAACATTATGAAATTGAATATATAAACTATCCAAAAAGCATAAAATGGAATGAAGTATAAACAAGTGACAACAGAATAGATTAAAATGAAACTAAAAATAATGTGGGGTGCCCGAGCGGGCCACCCATCGTTGGAACTTGATTTTGGCACCAATCCACTTGGGATGGGCCCAAAATCTCTTGGGATGGGTTGTCAGCAAATTGGTGGATTAAGGTGGTCAAATATCGGGTTTTTAGGTCTGAATTCACACTTCCAATAGCCACCCAATAACCTCTCTTGCGAAAGAGATTAAGGATGTGGAAGATGTAAATCAAAAAGGTAAAGGCGTGGTATCAATTTCGTAGCACTTCGTTGCTTGAAAATGCCTCCAACTTGTCTTCTTTGGGTGGGAAAGTCCACCATTTTATAGACCCAAGGGGTCTCTTTTGGATGGGCATGCAGGGATGCCATGTGGCGGCCATGCCTTCCCAAGAGGGAGGAGACTCCTCCCTGACTTGGGCTTCCATGACTACCTTTGTGATAGTCCTCCAACAGGAATACGGACTTTCGACACTTTCACCCCATTATGGCATCACAAAAAGGGATTTTACCCACCAAAAATAGGTCCAAATGTCAAAAAAATTGCACATGCTTAATGCTAAATCTCTGAAGGCACCCTTGCACAAGTCATCTTGGGTCAAGCGACTCATAAATTTTCTCACAAAGGTCATTCCCTCATCAATTCGTCGCTTGAGGGTGTAGTCACACTTAGTCACCAATCAACAAACATACACCCAATTAAGGAAAATGACATGCATTCAAAGAATCATTGACAAAGACAATCATGCTCCTGCTTGGGGCAATAAAAAAGCAATAATCACAAATTGATCAAACACTTGGCATTCCCGAATCATGAACACAAGGTTCCCCTATGGATAAAAGGTTGTGCCCTTTGCCTAATCATGACTGATCAATGTCCAAGCTCAAGTCACACCTCACCAAAATAGGTTAACACTTGAAATCAAATTCCTTAGCTCGTCAGAAGTAAGGATTCAAGAATGCATGCCCTTTCCATACTTGGGGCATAAAAATTTGGTTAGGTTACCAAGAACCCTAATCATTAGTGCTTTGGTTATCTATTTTTTCTCGATGATGTGCCATGCACAGCGCATCCCAAAAAGGGGCATCTGTAGACACCAAAACAACACCAATATAATTATGTGACTGCAAACACTGATCACTTTGACACACAAGCCCCCAGGGCAGCCCTCAGAGGTTAAACAGTGGTCCTAACCACTTTTGTAGCAATTTTGGAAGGTCAAAAGGCAATTTGGCACATTTAGACACTTTGCTCAGTATTCGTCCCACCCAAGGACAAATTCTAACTAGGATCCGTCTCACCCAGGGACAAATTTTGAATTCTTCTTTTGTCAGGATGAATTCTAGGTTTAACGGGCAAAAAGAAGAATGGCACCAAGTGGCAGTCGAAGACTGTTGATTTATGACTCCTGCCTTGCATGTGCGTGTAGGTGGGTAGATTGGCCGTTGGAGGACTGTCACAAAGGCAGTCATGGAAGCCCAAGTCAGGGAGGAGTCTCCTCCCTCTTGGGAAGGCATGGCCGCCACATGGCATCCCTGCATGCCCATCCAAAAGAGACCCCTTGGGTCTATAAAATGGTGGACTTTCCCACCCAAATAAGACAAGTTGGAGGCATTTTCAAGCAACGAAGTGCTGCCAAATTGATACCACGCCTTTACCCTTTTGATTTACATCTTCCACATCCTTAATCTCTTTCGCAAGAGAGGTTATTGGGTGGCTATTGGAAGTGTGAATTTAGACCCAAAAACCCGACATTTGACCACCTTAATCCACCAATTTTTTGACAACCCATCCCAAGAGATTTTGGGCCCATCCCAAGTGGATTGGTGCCAAAATCAAGTTCCAACGGTGGGCGGCCCGCTCGGGCACCCCGCATTCTTTTTAGTTTCATTTTAATCTATTATGTTGTCACTTGTTTATACTTCATTCCATTTTATGCTGTTTGGATAGTTTATATATTCGATTTCATAATGTTTTGATCAGATTTCATCATGTTCTCATTGCTTTTGTTGTCCCACTAACTTGCAGGTAGCGACGTCAAATTCCTACTAATGGAGGTCAAATTGGGAGAATTCGACAATCTGGGTCGTCCCAAAATGCCCCCAATTAGTTGACCCCTATGTTTGTAGGAATTTTGGAGATCCCGAGACATGACATTTGGGTGGCATCACTTTGGCATTTTTGTCACAAGTCGAATTCATCCTACCCGAGGATGAATTACAGTCAAATTTGTCCTACCCGAGGATGAATTACAGTAGAATTCATCCTGCCCAAGGACGAATTACAGTTGAGTGCAAATTGACTGACTATTTCGATGGCAGTGGCCCTCTGGTAATGTTTTCTGGTCTCTGTCGAATTTGCAGGTTATTTGGAATCATCTTATTTATCGATTTAGTTAATCTTACGCATGCATCTTCCATTGGTTTTAAGATCAAACGCTTCATATTTTTGTCATAGGTGCTACTAACAACTTTTTGTGTCTTTGAACGTAGGAGGAGCAGCAAGAATCGAGGATTCATCAACGCAAGCAGCGGCAACACTTTGGTCCGCCCATTTCAAATGTGGGCACGCGGAAGGAGAAAGACTAAGTCACGATTGTAACCTAAATTCATTTAACGCTCCTAGCCTCTGAAAAGGGGGGAGGCATCTTTGTAACCGAGATTAAGAGAGTTAAGTAAAAGGGTTGTGCTTTCTCTATTTTCTTGTATCTCATTTCAATGTGTCTCTTTCATTTCATGCATTTCACGTTTTAGGACTTAAGAGTTAGTTTTGATTTTAAATGCATCACAATAGTTTTTTCTTTTTAAATATTCTGAAATCTCGTGCTTTCATCATCAACCCATCAAAATTGATGAGGTCTATAGGCAACTACATGTTGATCTACATCTGAGAGCAAGATGGTTAAACCTAGATCAAATCCATCGGTTGGTTAGTCCTCTTCTACCGACCTACATGCAGCTCCGTGAGCCGAATGATCCTATTTTGCATTCAATGCATAGGTAGGATCTAGTTATTTGCAGTCCTCACAAGGAAGACCCTTTTGTGCCTATACCATTAGAGCCAAATCATGGGTATGAGGACTATGCAGATTTTATAGAGGTTAGTCTATATGGTCCTAGAGATCAATTCCATTCCATAAACATGGTCTCCATTGATTTGACCACTCCACTATATAATCCAGTAGATCCATCTAAACTGTTATATCTTAACAAAGATGCTATCGACTGGGATCGCGCTGATTCACCCATTGAGCTTGAGGATTTCTTACCCAATGAATAAATGTTGTAACCATTCCATTTTGTACTAGGCTATGCATATGATGTTTATCATGCCAAAAATACTTCCTATGTAGAACCACTTAACCTGGATTATGAAATTCATTTTATTCCTATGCCTCACCAACTTGAGGAGGGATATCATATGTCAATAGAGGAAAGCTTTGAGGTGGATATCAGTGATGATACCACCAGCACAAAGAAACTATAATTTGGAGAGAGTCTCACTCCATATGAGTGATCCACCCTCATCCCTCTACTGAAAGAGAGACCAAATTTATTTGTTTTGTCGTATAAGGATATGCCAGGTCAAGACCCAAAATTGGTTACTCATAACCTTTTACTATATTTGATGAATAATACAATCAAGCAAAAGCTTAGGAAAATGCACTCAAAAATAGCCTTAATGGTGAAATATGAGCTACTAAAGTTGTTGGATATGGAATTTGTTATTTCCATTGATTATCTAGAATGGGTGTCCAATATGGTACCCGTGGGAAAACCCGATGGAAGAATCCATATTTGCATGGATTTTAGAGACCTAAATAAGGCAACACCCAAATATTCATTTCTATTACCCAATATTGATGCTCTCGTAGATGCAACTACAGGTCACAAAATGCTCTCCTTAATGGACGGTTTTTTTGGTTACAATCAAATTTGGATTAAACCCAAAGACCTGAAAAAGACCATATTTATAATGCCATGAGGAACATTTTGCTATAAATTTTGCTATTCAGCCTCAAAAATACTGGTGCCACATACCAGCAGGCCATGACATACATTTTTCATGACTATATGCATAAAATTCTTGAATATTATATCGATGATTTTCTAGCCAAGTCATTGCTATGAGAAGAGCATGTAGAGGTCTTAAGGAAAGTCTTTGATTGCCTAATAGAGCACAATGTCAGGTTGAATCCTAAGAAGTACATATTTTGTGTAACTTCTAGAAAGTTACTAGGGTTCATCGTCTCCAAGAGAGGCATCGAAGTAGACCCAGTGAAGGTCAAGGCCATTTTGTAAATGCGTCCTCTCACCAATATTAAGGAATTAAGAAGTCTTCAGGGCAAGGTAGCCTCGATAAAGTGATTTATCGCCCAACTATCAGATAAATGTCAACCCATGAGTTGACTGCTACATAAGGGTGTCCCATTTAGTTGGGATGAGGACTGCAAGGTAGCCTTCACTGAGATAAAGCAATACCTAGTGACGTTGTGTTAGCAAGCTCCACCAAGGCCATATATATATCAAGAACTGACTTTGCACTAGGAACCATGTTGGCCCAAAATAATGTGCAAGGCAAAGAACAGGCCATATATTACATTAGTTGAAATTTGGTGAGCTATGATCTTGGGTATGTCTACATGGAAAATTTATGTTTAGTAGTAGTGTTCGCTACAAAGAAATTGCGACACTATATGTTAATTCATACGACGTATGTTATATCCAAACAAAATCCTTTGTAGTACATGATGAGTAAGACTTATCACAATACACGTACTATGAAGTGGATCATGCTTTTGATAGAATTTGATCTAGAATTCATAATCCAGAAGTCCATTAAGGGACAAGTCATAGCAGATCAATTAGCCGAGGTGCCACTATCAAATAGTAGGCCTCTAAAAATTGAGCTTCTGGACAATGTAGTCTTCATCATATCTGAAGCTCCCAAACCTGAAGAATCGTAGAACAATGCTGATATGACTCTATTCTTCTATGGTTCAAAGTGTGAACAAGGGGGTGGTGCTAGAATAGTGTTCTTCACACCGCAAGGAGCTCCAATGCCCTTGTCATTCAAGTTGGATTTTTTGTGCACCAACAACAATACTGAGTATGAAGCCCTACTGCTAGGCCTCCACATAGTTGTCGCCATGAATATTAAAATATTGAACATCTTTGGTGATTCCTTGCTCATAGTAAATCAGGTCAAGGGGCTTTTCAGTGTCAGTGTCCTGTACTGAAAGCCTATAAAGATCTAGTTGATACATATTTGGCCAAACTGGAATGGTATGACATCAAGGCAATCTCTCGATTGTCAAATAGGTTTGTAGACACCATGGCTTATTTGGGATTCTTAATCCCTCAAAATTAATCTGATGATTTCACTACCATCCATGTCAATATGCTCTCTCATCCAGCAGCAGAGCGTGTAGCCCATAATAATAAAGAATCATTCAACATGATCAGTGTAGAACCATAATATGAATGGTTCTATAGAACTGAAGACTTTCTTAAAAAGGCACCCTGGGGGTCATTAACCTTTAAAATTCCCATGGGGAATGGTACTACCATTCACCACAGGGTTTTTTTCAAGTCTGCATTTGCAAAAGTAAATACACAGGGGGAGCGAGTCGTCTTGGAAGTCAAAGTTGATATTTATAAAAATTGGATGTCATAAATTAAAGACTTCCTAAAGCTTAGTATAATCCCAAAGGGATTTTCACATGTCGTGAAGCACATATTTAAATAGAAAGTGGCCAAATATGTCTTAATAGGAGACATCTTGTATCGAAGAAGTTACAATGAAGTTCTCCTCCATTGCTTAGAGCCCCAAGAGGCATCATGGGTAATTTTGCAAGCCCATGATGGTACGTGTGGTGGCCATTTCAGTGGCATGATCATCTTCAAGCACATCCTTTGAATGGGTTACTATTGGCCCACTATGGATAAGGAGTGCAATACGTATGTCAAAAAATGTGTTAAATTCTAGCATCACACTAATATTATACACTTGCCATCGTAGGCCTTATAGCCCATCCAAGTGGCTTGGCCATTTGCTCAGTGGGGATTGAATCTTATAGGCAAGATCTCTCCTCTGTCATTGGGCCAGAATAAATTCATAATCATGGCTACTAAGTATTTTACAAAGTGGGTGGAAGCAATACCCTTAACAATGACAATTAGAGCTCGTATAGCAGAGTTTATACTGGAGCATATCATAAGTCATTTTGGGATTCCATCCAAAATAATATCGAATAAAGGAACGTCTTTCAAGAACAAAACTATGAGAGCTTTGACATCTAAATATAGAATCAAACACAGTTTTGTGACTCCATAATATTTGCAAGCAAACAGACAGGTTGAAGCTTCAAAGAAGATAGTGGTAGATATCTTGAAAAATGCGATACAAGAAAACCACAAATATTGGCACATCCAGCTACCCCTTGCACCTTGGGCTTATAGGACTAGTATTCAGATGCCCACTGGGGCAATACCATTCTCACTAGTATATGGCGCTGAGGCCATTATACCCTTGGAATTAGAAATTCCAATGCTACACATCGCATTGAAGGAGTTCATTGATGATGACACTGCACGGCAAGCTCAACTAGATCAACTAATGCTACTTGATTAACATCATGTAAATACCCTGGAGCATCTTTGTGTTTATCAGAAGTGACTAAAATGAGCTTACAATGTCAAATTCCACTAGAGAGACTTTGAAGTTGGGGATCTTGTCTTCAAATAAAACCAACATAATTCTAATTTACCGCCAGATATGCGAGACAAATTTGTGGCCAATTGGCTAGGACCCTACATCATATCTAAAAATATTGGTCCAGGTACCTATCACCTAATGTCACTAGGGTGTTTTGAAGAGTCTGAACCTCTCAACATCATCCATATTAAGGTGTTTTATGCTTAAAGAGCATAGTAAAAGGCTCCAAGAGTTTCTAGTAACTTCTCGGTCATCCTAAAATGCTCTGAACACTTTCATTAGTGGTTTGGTCAAGTAAAAATCTCCAAAGGCATCTTTAAGCCCTTTGGTCAACCTCAAAAGCTTCGAGGATTAGAATAATCACTCGATCATTCTAAAAAGCACCAAAGGTATTTGTAAGCCCTTTAGTCAAACTCAAAAGGAACCAAGATTTTCTAAAAAAATGCTTGGTCAACCCAATAGCTCCAAAGGCATCTATAAGCCCTTTGGTCAACCTAAAAAGCTTCAAGGGTTTGGTCAAAACCACTCGATCATCCCAAAAATGCTCTAAGGGTTCATGAAACCTCTTGGTTGTGTCAGTTAAAATCCTTGAGGATTTTCTTGTAATCGCTCGATCATCTTAAAAAGCTCCAAAGACATCTATAAGCCCTTTGGTCAAACTCAAAAGGCACCAAGAGTTTCTAAAAAACTACTTGGTCAACCCAAAAGCTCCAAAGGCATCTGTAAGCCCTTTGGTCAAATGCAAAAGGCACCAAGAGTTTCTAAAAAACTACTTGGTCAACCCCAAAGGCTCCAAGGATTTTCAAAATCGCTTGGTCATCCAAAAATGCCCCAAAGGTACCCATAATCCCTTTGGTCAATCCCAAAATATCCAAGGATTCCTAAAAATTGTTTGGTCAATCTAAAGGCTCCAGAGGCATGTACTCACTGTTTGGTCAATTATGAGGCTCAAAACCCATAAAAATTTTAAAATCAATAAAATCCAAAATTTGGTAAAGCATAAAATCTAAAAACATTTGCAGTTGCATTCAAATTTTGCATTTTCATTTTGCATTTACACATGCATTCACTGCATTATTACATTGCATATAGGCATTCATCATCAATTTCATTTTGTAATAGATGACATTTGTATTTGTCAGTATTACAAATGACACCACATTTATGTTTAAATCATGCATCTCTGCATTTATCATGATCCATCATTCATGTGAGTAATTGTGTTTTTCAAAACAACCTATAATTTTTCCATGGAGATATACTAGGGTTTTACGGTCACTCAGTCATACCTAGTAGTCTTTTCAAGAGTTGGTAGAAAGCTTTCTTTGCTTTTGTATCTAATGTTCAATTAGTATAGCCCTTAGCATATCAAAATCCTATCACTAATCAACAAATTTAAACAATCCTAACAAGGACTAGGGGAAGATGAAATCCATGAAGCAGGATCGGGTATCCTAAAGTGAAAAGAGTTATTCTTGCTTATCCCTTTGTACGGATGGTATGGGAAATGTTGGTAGTTGGAAAAAGGATAGGTTAGTTCCCTATTCAGAATACCTTGCTTATGATAAAATGAGCATATCCTAAAGAGATATCCCATATCAATTCTCATGATTGATACCCTAGATCAATATCATAGATCGACTTCCTAGAGTGATATCCCATATTGATATCATAAGATCAATATTCTTAATTGATATACCAGAAATATTTCCAAGTAAATCTCCCCAAAGGAAATTTTTTGAAGAAGATTATTAAATGTAAATTCTAAAAAGTTAAGATCAACTGAAGATCAGAAAACAGGCTTAAATCAAAGTTCAAAGTGAAGATCAAATGAATATCATTAATCAAAAGTTTGAGCGGAGATAAAATAAAGATCCAAAATCCAGTTCGAAGAGATATCAAATGAAGATCCAAATACAGTTCAAAAAGAATATGGAATTGACTCCCTTGCTTCACTACATATGAGCAAGTATCCCAAAAATTGAAGGATAGAAAGGAATGAGCCTAAATCCCTGGAATTGTCAGCACTACTATACCTTACGCATGATGATGTCTCTGACACATTAGCATCTCTCTTATGAACAAGACCAATGTTTGAATATGGAAGAGATAGCTTCAGGTGTCCTGCATTGCTTAGTGGCTTAGTCCAGCTGAAATCTAAACTTGATATTGGATAAGACATTTTTGAAACCCCTATCTTAGCAATGGGCTGAAATAATCCCACCTAACATCGGGGAGCACTCGTGCCTTATCTTAAATAATTATTTGCACACATAGATATAATGAATAGTTAGGGTCTATCCTAGCAAAATCCTTTTATCTCAAAAGTCTAGTGTGGTTAGTATGCAACTTTTGATAAGTTTATTAGGGTGTTTGAGTCTCATGGAAAACCTCAAAAAAAAAATTCCCATAGCAACAAAGTGTCAAAAATGACAACCATATAAATCATGAAGTTGCAAAGTATTAAACCCATGATACATCATTATAAAAAGTATAATCAACATATAGGATAGATACCAAATGAATATTAGCAATAATATTTAGATGGCCACTGACTATATCGTGCACATTTTTCAAAATTGCAAAGAAAAATTGAATGGCACATTATATCATTCACATCATAAAACATTGGATACTATTTCATTTCATATATGGGTGATTAATGGAATACATTCTTATCTTAAGGATTTTTAATTACATTCATAATTTTTATACATTCTGTGGTGTCATCCATTAGATTGATAAACATATTTGCATTCATTCCTTATTTTTTAAGTGATTAAAGCATACAGGTTCATTTATATTAGATTAGCATCATGTAAATAAAGCATTACATACATTAATGCATAAAAAGAAAGCAATATCAAATATGCATTAATATAAAAATATATGCATCCATCAAAAAGCACATCTAAGCATCTAAGATCACTGCATATTATCATCATAAATAAATAGCCATCTAGTGCATGTCATCCATACATCACATCATATAGCATCAGCATAACATAAGCATTGCATCCATGTGCATCATATAAATATAAAATTAAAAATAAATGAGAGCACAATAAATAATCCATAATAATGATCATATCATATAAATATGTGTGTCTCAGAGTACATGGGGAGTACAAAAATACCCGTAGGCTACAATCATGTAGGTCCTTGACCTTACACCAAAAATAAGACACATCAAAAATGTGTCCTATGACATTAGAGATCTAGCTCTGATCTACTCCCCTTTATACTAGATCTCTCGCTACCTCCCTCAATGTTGTACTCAAGAGCCTGCTCTACCTGTTGCCTTGCTGACTACTATGGATCTTGCTATGAGCCTTGAGTACTTCCTAACCTGAAGAGGCTTAGAAATCGTCCAACTACCCCCTAGGTGATGGGCACCTCTATCCATCGAGACCTATGACTGGACGTTGCAGTAGACTACCCTACCTTCCTGGTCTTGGTATAACTATTGTCATCATGCATGTTGGAGGACCTGTGTATCTTCTCGCTCTGATGGGTGTGATGGCTCAAGCTAGCAATGGACTATCCTATAGTCTGATACCTAGTCCACTGGGACTTTATAGCATATGGATCCTTAGGAACCTTTGTTCCTAGAATATGAATGTAGCCCACCATCTGGTCTACCCAAGCAACCCTGGATGCGTGCCTCTCATTGGCACTCATAAATAAACCTTGTAGGCATTGTATCTCTACCATAGGATCTCAGCCACCTAGTAGTACTACTACTGGTGTCATCGAAGGCCCCATAATCAATTGAGAGGGTAGAGGAACCCCCCTCTGTGCCCAGAGTAGATCCTTCTCTGCTACGGTCACATCCCTCTATGCCTCTGCCAAGTCATGAGCATGGGTGAGCTCGCCAACCTGGGTCTCTGTTGTAGTAGCCCGAGAGTTTAGGCTAGCAATTTGTTGGTCTACCTATGTCAGTCGGTGGTCTCTCTCTATTAGTTGCACCTATAGAGTAGCGATAGTAGTATCATGCTCCCTCTGTTGCATCTAGAATGGACCAAGCTAATTCTGCAAGTCAGCCACCTATGCTAAGAGTAGCCCCTCTGCACTATCAAGAGGGACCTCACCCTCCTCTGGAGTCTCCTCCTTAGGATCAATATCGGGAGCCTCCTCAGTGGTAGCCTTTATGCCCCAACCACCCTCTATCCACTGGAACACCCTATGCCCATCAATATCCACCTCTACTCCTGCCTGATGTGCAGCGTAGACTAGAAACCTTATCCCATACCAATAGAATAGAGACCACCATATGTTGTACTCTAGAGTGGTCACCGCTATGTCAACCCCAATATCCTAGAAGTCATATGGAGCATCATCTAGAGTTGTAGGCTGGATCTATGGTAGATCTCTCTCCAAATCTAGGTTCCTGTAAGTAAATGGGATCTCCAAGATGTCCTGCACCATGTCGAACTACCATAGGATGCAAGATAAGGACTAAAAATCCCAGATCTTAGCCTTTTGTTCGATCATCCATATGTCCCAGTGAGCTCATTGAAGCCTCTCACTGGCCTCAGGCTAGTTAGGACAATCCATGTAAGGATGCCACTAGATATCATCCAACCCAAGTGCTACAAATCATGTGATGTAATACTGGGTCTCACCAGCATGAGTCTTGCTATGGAATTCCTTCTCCTCCTAAGGCCAGCAGGTAGTATAGCACTTATGCTTATCATAAATTTCTATAATGGGTAAGGGTAGCTCCCTAGGACACTCTCCTCTGATATGATGCTAGCCCCAGATCTACAAAAGTAGACTATATTTTATGCTCTTATGGCTAAGCTTAGTAATTTGATATAGCTCTCGATAGAGCTGAGCTAGTAGTGTGCTCCCCTAGGCTAGGAGTAGTGATTGATGGATAGAGCTCTATACTACTCTGCATATAGTAGCTAGAAGGTTCCAAAGAATCCTCACACCCAAGGAGTCTAGAAGCACATATTGCACCACCAGGTGCATGAAGACAACCTCGCACATGGAGAAGACGTTCTTCCCCTATCAGTAGCCAATGTGGACCCCTTTGTGGTCGATGGTGCCCTGAGCCTCCTCACTCTGAGCACCAAATATAGCACTAAATACAGACTCCTTAGTCATAGAGGTGGAGTATATGATGGTCTCGTCATCAATGGGGATCCTAAAGATCCTATAGATGTCTTCTAATGTGACTATCATTTCACCTATAGGTGGGTGAAATGTGTTGGTCCGCATATTCCAGTGATGGGCCAACATAGTCAAATAGGATTGATCTACCCTAATTGTAGGTAGATCCAGAATGTAGTTGAATCTTATAGCTCTGAACCACTCTCACTCACCATCAATGAGATCTTCATGGAGAGTCTTCAAAATGTCAAGCTCTTGCACTCTAGAGGTCAATATCTAGAATAAATAACATAAAATAAGGAAAAAGCCAACTAAAACAAGCAAAAACATTTAAAATTGATCTAAATAGTAAAAACCAATAAAAGTGCATAAACATATCATCATGCAAGACTAAAAATCAAATTTTTCAATCAAACAGGTCAAAAATATATTAAATGATATTAATTACCTCTAAAAATTTTACAAAATTTTCCTAAAGTCGACGAACTGCGGGTAAACCCTATGGTCCGCATGTGGTCAAAATTTGATCATTGTAAGTTTTAATGTTGACCGCAGCTGGCAGCTACGGTCCCCAATTGACCAATTGGGAACCGTAGTTGGTATCTGTGGTCTCCGATCGAAGTCTGATTGGGTGCGATACCATGGCCAAAAATGCAAAAAAATTAATAACCTAAGCTATCCTAGCCTAAAATGAGGTTCATTACTAGTATTTTAGTGATATTTATTTATTTATTACTTAATTGGGTTCATTTTACTGGTAATGGATGCGAGGTATTGGTTTTTGAGTTACCTTGCCCTCCCCTCGTCCCTCGCAGCTAGAAGACGCTTTCCTACACCCTATCATCATGTTGTGAGTCGGTGTCCGGGTAAGGTGTGCTAGGTTGCAGGTCAGTTTAGTCAGACGTCACTATCAAAGCTCCAGTTGCAGGTCACTATCAAGGAATAATGAGATATATTTGAAATTTGGAAATTTAATAGACTTCTCATATTCAACGCGGACCACAGGCCCTAGCCGTAGTTACCAATTTTGCAAATGGGAATCGTAGACCCTAGCCACGGTTTGCAATTGGCAGATAATTTTAGAAAATCCCACAATGAGAATGGCCAAAAATATCAATTAATGCCTCCCATTGGGTTAGAATGCAATAAAAGCAAGCTAATTTAGAAATTTGGTGATAATCAAGCACAAGAATCAAATCAAAAAATTAGAAATCTGGCTGAGATTATAAATTACAATCGAGGTCGTCACTATGACAAATACTTTCATGGAGCGACACACCTCCCAACCAAATAAATAAGCTCAATGCATAATTCAAAACATTCACAAAAAAAATCAAACAATTAAAACACCAAATGCGCCTCGTATTCAGTAATTTACCCTATATACTTGGCAGTTGCAACGACTTGCGACCCATGTAATTCGACAAGATGAGTAAATTACCATAAGGAAATTTGGGGAAAATTTTGTCATCATTTATCTAATATGCTTCTTTTCAATCCCTAAGAAGGCCTTTGTAATCAGACTCCTCCACGAAAATGAGGTGTTGCATGCCATTTCTTCTATGACCTCTTTTTCAACAAATCATTGATAATTTGATTCAACACAAATCTGATTGGATTTGTATCAATTCAATTCCCTAAGATGGCTATTGTAGCCTAACTTCTCCATGGGATAGAAGTGTGCAAATACTATTAACAGTTGAAATCAAAAGTTGAACTAGGCCTAGCCAATGCATTAATATGCTCAAATCTAAATTTGTTCAGATCATTCATAGTGGTCAAGCAACATCGTCACTTTATTTGTTTTCATTACCCTCATCGACTTGTAGCTTGACGGGGTAGTCATAATATCAAATCATAATCATAATCAACAAAATATCTTGGAGATCGTAGATCCCTTGATCTTTCCAAAATTGCATTCGTCCTTGTGAATCATTGTAAATAGCTATCATAAGCTTACCCCTTTGCTTGGGGAAATAGAACAAATGATAATTTGTTTGTAACTCTCATTCTTTTAGTTATATAGTCCTAACTCCTATTGTAGCACCAAAGCTACTCGAATGTCTGATGATGAGTGCAAACTCTTTCAATTGTAAGCCTCCAAAGAGTTGAAAGCAATGATTCCAAGATGTGCATCCTTTTGTTGTACTTGGGGCATCTAATGTTGATCTGAATAATGGTCATCATAGAACCTTCATAATCATTTTAGGAGGTCTATTTTTTCTCAGCATTGTTCGATCTCACAACGAATCTCAAAAGGGGCATCTTTAGACACCTAAAATGTGTCATATCAAGGGAAACTACTCATATAGACATGCTACAAGACCATATGGAAGATCTTGGACAGACTCCAAGATAGAGCAATGGTTCTAACCACTTAATTTGGGCTCCTTGGCCTAATCAATCTGAACCATATCCCAGACCTATGTTTTATTTTTGAACCATGGCTAAGACCTACGATTTGTAGTCTATACCATAGTTGTGACCTACGGTCTTAACTAAATTTTAGTTGGCCTTTAATCTGAGCCAAATCGATTGAAATGGCCATTGGATCTAGAAGAAGGTGGTTAGAGGGTGGAATCTTCCATTCCAACTATCCTAACCACCCCTTCTTGATCTTGGCTTCTCTAAGAAGCCACCACTAGCCCTTGGGTAGTCCTATAAGTACCCCTCAAAAATAGGGTAAAAGAGAAGAGAGGGCATTGGAGTTTTGAGCAGTAAATCCCTATTGAATTGTACACTCAATCGAGTATACTGAGAGAGAGCAATTGCACTTATGCCCTACCTACTTGCCAATATTCATGATGAATTGCATTATGGATGCCCTAGAAGTCTAGGAGAGCCAACAAATGCAAATACAAGCAAACGAAGGTCCATCACAGTGATTTGACCACCAAATCTGTTAGAAGGACATCAAAGGTGACCCTTGAACATCAATTGGACAAGGAGGTTAAGCCCACTACCCTTGGAATTAAGGATAAGCCTATTAGAGGGCTAACCACGGCTGTCATCCATGGTTTAATGTGTAAACTATGCACTAGAGCTACGGTTTGCAGTAGAGGTATAACCGCCTTCCTAATTTCATTTATTTCCAGCTAATTAGGTTAGATTAGTTGTTTTCATAGTTAAAATACATTTTAGCAGACTTTTGACCATATATTTAGGTTAGTTTAGCTTCTTTATGTTTATGCTTCAATTAGGACATTAATAAGTTCTTTATGCACTTTTATGCCTTATTTCACATATCTGATCCATGCGTAGAATAGTTGTTATCTTTATTTATGCTATTGTATGTATCTTGATTCAATTTGCATAGTTTAGAAGCACCTTTTATACTTTCTTAATTATGCATGTTAATGGTATCATTATGCATTTTGTCTAAAAGGGCCTTACAATGAGCGGCTACCTATCTTTTTGACATTCTTGTTGTTTCTTGACCATAGAGAATAGTTTCAAAGGAGATCAAACCATCAAGTTCTTTCCTCATTGTGAAGAAGAGGGTACCTCCACCCTGGAGCAATTCGTGCCATTCTGAGAGGCATTTGGAAATCACACCTACCCCTAAGAGGGAAAACAATTGAGCACTCCTATTGTAAAAATTATAAAAATGAATATCCCTAAGAAAGACGTACTTGTAATTGGGTTTTTGACTTCAAATATAATGGAATAAAGTGTTTTCTTTCTTGTTTCATTTGTTGTCAATTTTGTTTACTTTTATGCATGTTATATCTTTACCATTTATCGCAATAGGAGCCGCAATCGGGTGTGACCCTTTATGGTGGTTACAATAAAAATTTCACTTCCTCTTAGATGGTTTGGATGAATCCATCTGATATGGAGATGATGGGTTGTTATTTGCTTTGGTATCGGCTGGAATAATGGAATTATTCAGAGGAGTGGAAGAAGTATTTGGAAACTTGATTTTATTTCTCAAATGATAGTTGTGGTTCCCCTTTTGAAAGTGCCTAACAGCCTAAAATTCTTCTATGGGATCATCTTCCTCTTCTTCTTTACTTTTGAAGCTAAAATTTTCAATAACCAAAGCATACTCCTTTTCTCTACTTGAATTGGCTTGATGAGAGCAGTCATCATTAGGTACTATTTCACACTCATCACTATCCTGTTGAAAAATATCTCTAGACTTCTAAAACATAGGGCATTCATTTTCGTTATGTTCATTAGTGGAGTGCCACCTACACCAATTTCTCCTAGAAAATCTAAAATATTAATGGTAGCATGAGATTAGCTAGGACCAGAATTACTATGATTAGAAACCGGATTGGGTACCCCCCATTGTTAGGTCATGTGTTTCACTATTTATTTTAAAAATTGAAGTTTGTATTTTGTTGTACCTTTTGGGGTTCTTGCTTTTGGGAGTGAACCATATACATGCTTATTTTTTGGACCAACCTCTTTAGGTATTTTACTTCTAACTCAAGCTCATTGGGTTGGTTAGTAGAAGTGGTAGGATTGGTTGGATTCCAGAAACCTGGAATATTTTGATTTGGCACAACACTTGGATTTTGAACATTTGGATCTGAGAATGGATTCACACTCTATAAGGGTGTGGGCATGGGAAACAAGGTTAAGGCTTGAGCATTGGTTGTAGTGACTCCTTGAGTAGCCAATTAATTCTCTAGAAGCAAAGGAGTAGCTGAACGAATGGATGTTTTTGGATAGTTGAGCATGGATGGATGAGTGGGCATGGATGGACAAGGTTAATTATAATGTAAGGTATTCAACATAGGCATCCATGGTGCCATAGCTTGGTTCATCATAGGAATTATATTTTAAGGACCAAACTACTCTACCATAGGTAATTAGGTTATCCCAACACCCTATAGCGGCATTTGCTGCTCAATGGTCATGGCCTCCGAGTAAGTTAGGGCAAGGGTAGTAACCTAAGGGTTTCTCCTAGAAAACATGGTAGTCATGGTATCTAACACCCCAAAGTATAATTGAAGAGCCACATTGGCATCAACAGGAAAATGATGAGTCAATATCGTGTAGAGTTTCTGAAATATGGAATTGAACATCCTGATTGGCTCATTAGGTCCCCTTTTACAAGTCAAAAAATGGTTATATATAATGGTAGGATCTAAGGATAACCTGAATTGATTAACAAAAGTAGCCTCTAAATATGCCCAAGAGGTAATAAATTAAGTAGGTAGATTGATATATCAATAATACTTCATTTCATCTAGACTCAAAAGAAATAATCTACAAGCCACATCTTCATGTTCAACTCGATGTCTAACCAAAATATCCTTATAAACCTGGATGTGTTCTTCGGTTGATATAGGATCATCATGCTTATATGTGGGCAAGAACCTTTTGATGTTTTTGGATCCATCATGGGCATCCCCAACTATGTTCAATGGAGAATTGTGTGCTTCTTACCAAGCAACATTTTGAGCCATCGTATTCAGTGGTGGTGTCCCTAAAGAAACACTAGGGGTAATAGAGTCAATAGATAAAGATACACTAGGTGCACTAGAAAAATAAGGTAAACCAACCTCGAGCACACTATATGGGCTAACAAAAGTTTGATTATCAGTTTTTTTGTTTCTATGAGTGGGATATATACTTTAAAAAGTAGTATCCTCAATGGATTTGGATCTAGTAATGATATACTGAGGTGGATCTAGCTTAACAATACCAACCACAAGTGTTTTCTAACAATGCATCAACATAAACCATCACATAATAAATATTATCATAAAAAATGGTTAGTGTCAATGCATTATTAATAAAGCAATTCTCCATTCAATGATTAGAATTGCCTATCAACAAGACCACATTAGTCCAAACCAATATCTTCCAAAATAGCCTTTCAAGTAAACAATGAACATGTTAGCGTTAAAAATTCAAATAAATAACCAATTTAGGCCCTCCTTCTAGCACCAAAATTTTGAGTTGTAATTTTACCCAATTGCAAAACCACACTCACAATTAGGATTTTGATTGAAAAAAACCCTCTCTTGCAAAGAAAACAAAATTTCTCCAAGGTTCCTTTTACTTAATATTACTTGTGTACCTGTAAATATGTATCGAAATAATGCTAGGAATACCTTAGTGATTTGCAAGCAACTATTAACAAGGGGTTTGTGTTGGTTTTACTTTGATTCTGCCATGATTATATTATTCATTGATTAAAAGGGCTTGATTTCCCATATTTACAAAAATAAAATGATGAATGAATGCCTGAAATTAATCCTACTTCATTTTATTTTTGATCTGTTAAGATGATTTATCCTTGAATCCCTATTAGCAAACTCTTTTTATCTTAAGCTTTAATGTGAATTTGGATTTAGTACTTGTCATTAACTAATTCATTTTATTTACAATTAAAGTATGTCTTTAGCAAGTGTTGTGGTGGACCACTTCCTTTTTGTAGACACCTAAAATGTGTCATGTTTAGAAGACTACCCATATGGACACATTCATAGACCATATGACCAACATTGGACATTTCCAAGAGTAAGCAATGGTCCTAACCACTCAAAATGGGTAGTTCTATACCATTTAGTATTGGTCGCTATTAACCAGAGTGGTTGCCAATCCTAGCTGCTCAAGTTGAGAGTGATCATAGCTAGCCACTGCTAATGACAACGGCTAGCATTGAAACACAAACTATCATGAGGGATTGTCCTAATCACATGCAATAATAATAGTTTACATGGATTTAAAATGGATATCGATGAGAAACTCCTATATTTCCTCCTGACTACCCCTTCCATGCCAATTCAAGACTAAACCTTCCCTCTAGGATAGTTAGTTGGCATGCATATCTAGAGCTTGGCTTCCCCAAGAATCCAAGCCCTAGATCTAGATCTGAAACCTAAAAGGCTACATATGCAAACTTCTAGGAAGGCAAATATATATACAAAGAGTTCATATTGTATGTAGTGGAGCCCTATCGAAATAGAGAATCAATATATACCACTTTGAGGAGCATTGAAGCATTATCTAGCTGAGCCACGTCCATGCATCAGTATTCAGATCCATCATTCCAATCGCCAATCAGTGTAGGAGACATAATAGGCAACCCTTGAACATCAATTGTAGCAAGGAGGATAGTGCTACAATCCCTGGTTCATGAGGATAAGATCTTACTTCATGGTTGTTGTCTTGAAAAATGTCCTGTAGGCATATTTGAGGGCATTAGACACTATTTTGTATTGTCTTAGCTTAGATCCATTATTGTTTGATTTATTAATTAGTCATATCTCATATATGATTTCATTAACGCATTTACTTCATATTTCTTAGCTTTCCATACATTTAATTTTCTGTTTTAGCCCTGTATTTCAGTATTATCATTATAATTTATCTTATTTATCAAATTTGCTAATAAGAGCCTCTTTTGGAGAGGCAACTTGTACTACTTATTGTGATCTATTGTTTCCTTACCTGCAGATATAGATTCACAATATTGGTACAAATTATCTAGAGCACGAGATCCCTCCAAGATGATATCAGGAGAAGGAGACATCAGTAAGCCCTAAGATAGTTTGGTATGTGAGATCGAGAGGCCTGCGAAGGTGTATCGTCCCATTTACGAGGGATACATTCACCGATTATCCTAGTTGTAATCTATTGTATCAAAAAAAGAGTATCCCTCAGAGGGACATACATGTAACCAATATCTAGAAGTGTTAATAAAATAATATTGATTTGCTCTTTACTTTCATGTTATATGTGCTTGTCTTTATTTCTTCATTTGATATAATAATGACATTGCAAGTAGTGCACACTTCTTGAGGTTGCACATATGGTGATCATGGTGGGACCCCCACCAGGTTTTATTTTTCAATCAATTTATTGACATCCATAGGTTGTTTTGTGTGCAAGTTTTGGTTTTCTGGTCAACAGCAACCCGCAGGTCTTAGCTGCTCTAGTCGATAGCAACCAATTGATCTTAGCCACTCCTACAATCAATGGTCAGAATCATCTACTCTGGTCAATATCAGCCAGTAGAAAAGTGCATTAAAGAGTGGAATTTCCATCATAGCAAGATTTGAGGTTGGTTTCATCCTCTTTGTTCTCTATTTTTTCTATCTGCAACTTTTAATTTCCAAAAATAGCAAGTGAAATCATAATTTAAGCAGGAAAACATAAAGGAAAATGGAAAATAAAATGCATTTAATGTTTCCTAGGATCTTCTTTAGTTTTTTCTAGGTGCTGCTAGGAACAACGGGGTTCTGCTTGTAAGGTTTTCTCTAGTCTCCATCATTCTAGGCTTCTGTGTGTTTATTTTTCTTGCATGCGGCCCAACCAGTGGCCCTTAATTCATAGAAGAGAATGGATTCTTTGAAGATCATATAAGTTGAATACATGCATCTTTCTAAAATGAAACGTCTTTTATCTTAGGCATATAGGAAATATCATGTTTGCTTGGTGATGCATTTTTTTTACATGCAAGGTTAAAAATAACCCCACACACTTGCACATATTACAATAATATTGGTAAGGTTGGATTTCATCACCAACCCCCAATTTAGATCGGTGAAGTTCGAATTTACCTCCTTCCATCGGCTTTCCCCCTAGATATCCTTAGATAGAATAGGAAACTCCTTTAATTTGGTGTAGGTCATTTGTGTTCAAATATCTCCCACTATTGGAGTAATTATTGATTCAAAGTGGAATATCTAGGCGAACCCTCCATGAGGTTTTAAGTGGTGTACCCTACACTCTTTTGAGAAATCATGTTTGGCACTGGTGTTCCTAGTCACTACTATGGTTGAGTTCCCTCATTATAATTCTAAAAATGAACAATAAAGCAAAATTAATAACAAATCTAAACACACAAAACAAGTTCTTAGGACACACATTTAATCCTTAAAAGAGATAATCATATTGTCTGCTTTGTGTGTTTCTTTATTGTTGGGGTAATCAACCTAACCCTAATTTTTCAAAGAAATTTATTGAAAAAAAACAAGTAAAAATATACTTTTTTATTCTACATCCAATGGATCTAGAATCATGCAAATCAGAGCTATAACAAAAAAAATATTTTGGTTTTATGATTACTCTATTTTCGAAGCCGAAAATAGGGAAAAGCTACACTAAAATAGTCATAAAATGGGCTAGACAACTCCAAAAATTTCCAAAAAAAAAATGTTGTCTTAGTTATCCCCTTGTAAACCTCTCCTAGAAATTTTGATTCCTAACTCTTCATGCTTCAAAATTTCCCAAAAATTCCTAAAAGTGGGCATTTCCCCATGGGCCTCGGTTGGCCAATTATTTCAAAAATACAAATTTTTGACCCGAAAGTCACTTTTTGGAGTCATAGTCCATTTTTATCAGCTTGTCGCACTAATCATTTTGGCATATGACACTTACAACCTTTTTCAGAGGTCAAAATTTCTTAGTGTGGGTTTCCTTCAGGGTTTGCCTAGTCAATGAATCATGTCAACTAGTTAGGCTCAAGCATGAGCCGGTGAAGCAAATAACTTATGGAGAGGTCATGGATACCTTTTATATTCTCTTGAGTATCTCATAATTCCTGCATGACACCCTAATAGTCATCACAAAGCTCATCCATATGAGGATCGCACCATTCCCACACGACACCTTGATAGTCATCACGAAGCCACTTCCTCACATAGGGGATCTACCCATCGAAGTGATAGGTAGGCTACATACATGGCAGTATATGACATAGTTAAACCCCCTATGATGATATGGATAGACAACAGCCTTACACAATGGATCACTCAGATAGATTTCCTAGGCTGGGGGACTTGCATCATGTGGGAAAAGTTTTAGAACGTCCCCGTAGTAGTTACACTACTTCCACTCATGGAAGTATAGAGCATAGATCCTTGCACACTGATGATGTCACCTTTATGGATAAAGGCACAAATATAGCGAGGGCTTCTACCAAGACCCTTGCCATTAGGACTCCTCGTATGGAGTTACAAAGCCATAGACCTTCAGTGGTAGAATAATCTGACCACATACATTAGTTAGAGGAAGAACTGCACATAGAGAAAGAGCGCCTAGACACCCTTGAACAAGTGGTAAAAGAGAGGTGGCATTGATGCTATTATGAATAGTACCTAAAGGAACAACATACCTTGGAACAAAGGGAATGCGAAGAACAAGTGTGTGGGATAATTCTTGAAGAGGTATCCATGCCTGGAACACATAAGCAACAACTCAACACAAAATGCATTGTGCATCATCAATATTTGCCTCCTAAATAGATATACAAATCCCCTGCTATCAATCATCAAAAAAATTATATATCCAAAGACTCTATACCCAGTCTTGAGGACAAGGAGAATTAAATACAACAAATGAATGAGGTGTGTGTAGCCTCACCTAATGAGAATATTATCAGCATGGTTAGTGTCACAACAGGGAGTGAGGAATCCCCTAACTAGTCTGCACCATCACTGAACCAAATAAACACCAAGTGTTGTAGGTGAGTTGGAGAGGAGAGGGCAATCCTCCAAGGGAGGTCCCAGGTTTGAATCTCCACCCTACCAAAAAGCTGAATTGGGTACCCAAAATCCAATTGATAATGTTGGTATGGGCAGGGCTGGGTGCAACTCCCAGGTGACTTTGATGGTGTATAACCCCCTATTCATGGTCTCTTAGACAAATACAGTCCCGCAAGGGGTTTTTCGCTTAAAAAAAAATCCTCATAGAAATTGAATTCCATTACATCATGCAAGGACCCTGTGATTACATTCCATAAATGGAAAATTAGACAAATCCCTAATGGTGAACCTGATCCACCATTGCACGTTATAGCTCGCATTAATCAGATTTCATACAAATGAGTCTTAGTGGATAATGGTTCATCCATCAACATCATCACCACCATTGCATTGAAACATCTCAATATTTCACCTTCCCATATTAGAGCATCTACATTTATTTTACAAGCCTTTAATGATGTAGAATCTCCTATAGTAGGTATGATAGTCCTTCCCATTGAGGTAGGACAAAAGACTATTCCTATATTGTGCTACATCTTAGAGGGTCAAAGATAGTATAACATACTTGTAGGAAGGTCTTGGATAATATCCATGGAGTGTGTACCATCTGTAATGCATCAGTGCATTAAGTATATTCATGTAAATAATTTCCATGTAGTAGAGGTTGACATAGATCCCTTTAAGTACTATAAACCAGTGTATCATTCATAGGAGCCTATTGTGTCACCCATGCATTTGAACATTAAATCTAGTGATGCTATCCAGATTTTGGATGCAACCCTATGGTCTACTATGAAGTTGCATTCACCGCTGCCATCACCCATGGTTTTTTTCCAATACACTTCCATCCTCGATATCTCTAAGAAATGAGAAATTAGTGAATTCAACCATAAAGAGACTTATAGTTGTCTCAAACATGTCATTATAGGACTCTCTTACTCCTATCAAAGGGGAAGAGCCTAGTGTGGTTACGGATGGATCAAGTCATATCATATCATCTTCATCCACCACATCATAGGCTATAGGTAGCTTGGAAAAAACTAAGGTCAAAGAGCATATAGAGGCAAACACTACATTTACGCCTATCAATGAGTCCATTGAGGATTTAGGTTGATCACCTATCGAGTCACTACATGTTGATCTCATTCCTGATTTTTCACTTGAATATGAGGAAATACTAGTTGCCACACTGGAAATAAAACAACTTCAACCAGTTGAGAAATCACCCACAATTCATCCAAATGCTAAAGTGTTTTCACCTGAGTTTGTGGGGATGGTTGACATCAAGTCAAAGGACCAAGTTACTCTAAGAAAAATAAAACAAGATATGGTGCAACTCAAATATTCCATATCATAAGAGTCAAAACCATTGGCATTAGTCATCCCTGACTCACTTCCCATGGCTTTCTCAAGAGAAAAATAAGTGTCCCCCCACATTAGAGTGGAGATGCTCAAGATGGCACAGTTCAAAACTACAAAGTGCAAAATAAACATGAATTGAGTCACAAATGTGATCATGTGAATGCCACTGATCAAGTGGATAATCCAGAAGCATCTACCGCATCTCACATAAAATAAATTGGTGATTTGCATATACTTGGAGGTTCTGTAAACACCAATATTTCACCTCCTTCAAGTGATGACAATGGTATTTTAGACCAATAATTAGAAATACACATGACATCCTTATCAGTTTTGCAATCAATTCTTAGTTGTATAGATAAAATGGAGTAACAAATGGATGAGCAAACTGAGGTGTTACACTTCATCACAAACCATCTTGAGAACCTAGAATTATATAAGCAACCCTAATATGAGGTTAAGCTATCCCCTATGAAGCCACAGGAAAATCCTCAACCAGATTAAGCACCAACTCAGTCACCTCAACAACTTGGCAAGCATCCCTCATTGCATGAGATTGCGGTATCAATTTTCAATTGATTCTATGCCATGAATGCCATCACCTTACCTGAGGTGTGCAAGTTGAATTCAAATCATCCAAAACCCCAAGGTTATGAGGAAAATTTGTACTATCTATATCATCAAAAAAATGGCCATGATATTCAATCATGTCAAATATTTTGAGTAATAGTATATAACATGCTTGAAAAGAAGCAGCTTCGGATTGTCAACCAACAGATGGTCTTAGGCTATAATCCATCCTTTGCATCCAAAATGCAAGGGTAGCCCCCTAAGCAAGCAAATGATATACCTAGGGCTCAACTTGGTCCTCAAACTAGGCCAGCGCATGCTACACACTCAAAGCATCCACAGTGTATCTGGATGCCTTTAAACAAGCCTATGTCTATCATCTTCCATAAGCTAAAAGAAGCTAAGGTCTTAACCTTACCCGACATAAAACTTCTAGACCCAAATAGAGCTAAATCTAAGGGTTATAGGGAGGACCATTATTGTCTCTACCATCGGATAGAGGGCCATGGCATTTGTAAATACCATGAATTTAGGAATATGGTTCAAGATTTTATAGATAGTAGAGATTTTCCCACAAAAGGTTCACCCACACAAAAAAACCAAGGAGAGTCACCTAAGCAAATGATTGAGACACCTGTATCTCAGCCACCACATCATCCTCATCGAGAGCATAATCAGCATGTTTGGATACCTTTAACTGAATCGATGACCACCATCATTCGTAATTTGTGAGAAACAAATATAATCATGTTGTTAGATGTACCTCTTTACAGCCCATATAGACCTAGGTCTAGAACCTAAAAGATATAATATGCTTACCTTTATCACTAAATAAGAGGTCATGATATTAGCGATTGTCATGTCTTTAAGCATATAGTCTAGGACCTTATCTATGGGAAGACCATATTTGCATATGGGTCATTGATATTACCCCTTCAAGATACTTAAAGTGCACAAATATTCATGACCCAATTGAGAGGGGTGATTTTTGTCACTCTTCCTAAGCAAGCTAACTACATTGCAGTGGACAACATGCACACTAGGGGTCTTAAAGATAAGGCACCTTCCCCATTATCCACATTAAGTTCAATGAGGCAAAATGAGGATTATAAAGGTATCACACCTTCCACACTTTCATTGAGTGGCTTACACACTGGGGGTACCTAAGGTATCATACCTTCCCCCTATAAAACCAAAAAAAATTCAAAAACATTCATAAACTTCAAAATCATAAAAATAATAGAAAACCATAAAAACAAAAAGATCCAAAGGCATCTTAAAGACCTTTGGTCACATCACAAAAGTCTCAAAAGGCATCATAAGCCCTTTTTTAGCTCACAAAATGCTCCAAAGGCATTATAATCCCTTTGGTCAAATCACAAAAAGGTCCAAAGGCATATTAAAACCCTTTGGTCAAATCACAAAAGGCTCCAAAGGCATCATAAACCCTTTGGTCACCCAAAAGGCTCCAAAGGCATCATAAGCCCTTTGGTCAAATCACAAAAGTCTCCAAAGGCATCATAAGTCCTTTAGTCAAATTACAAAAGGCTCCAAAGGTATCTTCAAGCCCTTTGGTCAAACTCACAAAAAGTCCCAAAGGCACCATAAGCTCTTTGGTCAACAGCAAAACATAAAAGCACAAAAATAATTTAAAATAAAAAGTTCAAAAATATTTAGAATAATCAAAACTCAAAAACAATTGAAAGCATCCAAAATACAAAAATATTTACATTATGCATTTGCACTTGCATCCATATACTTGCATTACATTAGGTATTTTCATCCATTGTATTTACATTTAGTAGGTTGTATTCACAATCTTACAAAAGACACCATGTTTGTACCTCAATAATGCATATTCAAAATCTATCATCATCCATAACCCATGTGTGTAATTGTGTTTTTCAAAACAATCCCTCCTACTATGAGGAATATACTAGGGTTTTTCGGTCACTTAGCCATACCTAGTGGTTTTATCAAACTTGGTAGAAAGTTATATTTTCTTTTGATAGGTGAGGTTTAGTTTTGATAGCATCTGGTATATTTTAAAATCCTATCACTAATCAAAACACTAAGATCCTAGTTGTAACAAGGGATAGATGAACATTACGAAGTGGTATTAGGTATCCTAAGGTGAAAAGTTTATCTTGCTCATCCCCCTGTGTGATCGGTTTGAAAATGTTGAGAATTGGAAAAAATACAAGTTCACCCCTACCCAAATAAATCCTTTGCTTTAGTCAAAACAAGCAAAAATCCTGAACAAAGCAAAAATCAAAAGCAAAATAAGTCGTGATTATCATCACTACATAAATCCCTTGCTCAAAATAAAAACAAAAATTCAAAATAAACAGTGATTTCCATCACTAAGCATGAGCAAGTATCCCAAATGAATATGAAGAAAAGAATGGAGTATTGAACTTGAATCCCTAGAATTCTTAGCATGAAAGAGTTGTAAGGTATCCGTACACATGATGATATGTTTGTCACATTAGCATATCGCTTTGGTGTAGACCAATGTTTGCATGTGGAAGAGCTAGCTTTAGGTGGCCTATACCGCCTAGTGGTCTAATCCAACTAAGTCCAACTTAGGATCAGGATAAACATTTGAGTATCCCCAATACAACAATGGGCTGAATGAATCCCACCTGGCACTGGGGTATGCTTAATTTTTACCTAATATATCCATTTGCACACATAGGTATGATGAGTATCTAGGTCTTGATAATAAGAACTTTATCCTTCAGAAGCTTTGTATGGTTAGTATACAACTTTTGATCAAGTAACTAGGGTGATTGAGTCTCATGGAAAACCTCAAAAATCCCCTCATAGCAACAAATCATTCCATAAGTCAAATTATCAACTTTCTTTATGAGATTTTTTTCATTAAAGGGTGTTCATGAAATAGTAAATATACCAGATGAATGTCAGCAATGACATTTAGACAACCACTGACTATTTTGGGTATACCTCTTAACTTACGAGAAGCTTATAAAGAAACTACATACATATCACATCATCTCATCTCACATTTGGATGCTTAAATAATTAATTATTATGCTAAGAATTATTATTTATATTCATGATTGTTATACATTTTGTGGTGTCACCCATTATATTGTTAAACTCATGTTATATTCATTCCTTATGCTTTAAATGATTAAAGCATACAGTCTCATTTACATTATATCATCATCATGTAAATAATGCATTGCACACATTGCATTCATCATATCATAACAACATAAATTGAATGCATACAATTAAATAAAAATTAAACATGCATTTAAAAATAAGCACTGCATCCATAAATGCATACTTCATAAGTAGTCCATCGACATCTAAGTCACAACATCTAACAATACATTCATCATCTAACTAGTGCATGTCAATACATCACATCACATTGAAAAAATCAAATCATGTATGCATCCATCATCATAGTGCATCCATATATATAGATCATAGTATATAAGCATACATCTATCATATACCTAGTGCATGTCATCAATACATTGCATACATATAGCATAATCATATCATCATGTAGGCATTGCATCCAAACGTAAAATAAAACTAAAAATATTTGCTAAACATCAACTGGGGCATTATTGGTATCATACCTCCCCTAATAAGCAATCAAACACTTAAGCAATCAACCCTAAAAATATCCAAAGGTATCCATAAACTCTTTGGGCACCCAAAAAGCCCCAAAGGTATCCATAAACCCTTTGGTCATTCAAAATACTCCAAAGGTATCCATAAACCCTTTGGTCAACCCAAAAAATTCCAAAGGTATCCATAAACCCTTTGGTCAATCCAAAATGTTCCAAAGGTATCCGTAAACCCTTTGGTTAACTTAAAAGGCCCCAAAGGTATCCATAAACCCTTTGGTCAACCCAAAAAGTTCCAAACATATCCATAAACCATTTGGTCAACCCAAAAGGCTCCAAAGATAGCCATAAACCCTTTGGTCAACCCCAAAATGTTCCAAAGGTATCCATAAACTCTTTGGTCAACTCAAAAGACCCCAAAGATATCCATAAACTTTTTGGTCAACCCAAAAGGCTCCAAAGGTAGCCATAAACCCTTCGGTCAACTCAAAAGTCCCCAAAGGTATCCATAAACCCTTTGGTCAACCCAAAAGGCTCCAAAGGTAGCCATAAACCCTTTGGTCAATCCAAAATGTCCCAAAGGTATCCATAAACCCTTTGGTCAACTCCAAAGGCTCATCTTAAAGCCCTTTGGTCGAAAACAAAACACAAAACACAAAAATAATTCAAAAATCAAAACTCCAAAAACACTTGAAAATGTCAAAAATAAAAAACAATATAAATCATAAAATAACAAAAAAATCAAATAAAAACAAAATCTCAAGTGAGTCTCATAATTAGTTATTTGCCCTATACACTTGGTGATTGTAGCGACTAGCACTCCATGCAATTCGATAAGATGAGAAAATTACCATAGACCACTTAGGGTAGAATTGAGATGCTTCAAACCCAAAGAAGGCCATGACGACCAAACTGCCCCATGGGAGTGAAGATCCATCTTCATTTCTCTTATAACAAATAGTGATTCAACACAAGCTAAAATAGAATTGTTATCACCTTGATTCCCTAAGAAGGTCATTGCGTCTGGACCACCCCATGGGATAGAGATGTACAACTACCAAAAATGGTTAAAATCATACCTGGATGAGAACAAAACATTCATCTTGGTCAAGCGACTCGTCGCTTTATTAATTGTCCTTTCCTCATTGACTCGTCGCTTGAGGGGGTAGTCAAAAATTTTCAAACAATCATAATAAAAATCAACAAAAGATCACTTGATCATGTCAAATTGTATTCGTATTATGAATCATTGCCAATAACTATCATAATCTTACCATTTGTTTGGGGAAAAAAAGCAAACATGATAGTTAAGTTTGTAGCTCTCCTCCTTTCGGACCTATAGTAATACTAAAGATACCCAATATCCTGATGAACGAGTGCAAACTTCCATAAATTTAAGCCTTCCATTTTATTGGAAGCAATGATTCTAGAATGCGCGCCTCCTACATGACTAGGGAATCCAATGTTGATCAGATAAATGATCATCACACAACCTACAATGTGATCGTAGGTGGTCTATTTTTGCTCTATACTATATTTTCCCATAATGCATCCAAAAAAGGGGCATCTCGTAGACACCTAAAATGTGTCATGTTTAGGAGACTACCCATATGGACACATTCACAGACCATATGACCAATCTTGGACCTTTCCAAGAGCAAGCAATGGTCCTAACCACTCAAAAGGGATAGTTCTAGCCCATTTAGACTTGGTTGCTATCAACTAGAGCGGCTACCAATATTGGATTCTCAAGTTGAAAGCGGTCATAGCTAGTCACTACTGATGATAGTGGCTAGCACTAAAACATGAATCGTCATGAGGGATTGCCCAAATCACAGGCAATAATGGCAGTTTGCATGCATTTCAAAAGTATCTCTGAGAAACTCCTAGATTTCCTCCTGACTACCCCTTCCATGCCAAGTCAAGACTAAACCTTCCCTTTAGAACAGTTAGTTGGCATGTATATCTAGAGCTTTGCTTCCCTAGGAAGCCAAACCCTAGATCTAGATCTAAAACCTGGCAAGCTACATATGTAGAATTCCAAGAAGGCAAACAAATATACAGAGAGTTCATATTGTGTACAATGGAGCCCTGTTGAAATGGAGATTCAATCTATACCCCTTTGAGGAGCATTGAAGCACCATCTGGCTAAGCCATGTCCACACATCAGTATTCATATCCATCATTCCCAACCACCAATCAGTGTGAGTGACACAATAGGTGACCCTTGAACATAAATTGGAGCAAGGAGGATGATGAGTGTCGTTGTTCATTCATCATTTAATCATTATGTGTGTCAATCCAGGGCGGTGTCCAAGGCTATATACGAAAGAAGGATCCAACACGGTAAAGATTTTTTCATTCAGAAAACAAGCTTTATTGATGGATCAATTAGCATTTGGAGGGTTTGTTGTGACCTCTAACTCCTAAGAATTGAAATTAACTCCTATTTACCTTTGTAGAAATAAAATTGCAGGAAATGAAATTGCAGAATCTAAAAATGACAGAAAATGAAATGTTGCTAAATTGAGAGTGACAGAAAATTAAATTTTAGAATTGAAAACACACACACACTTGCATGAAAGTAAATCAACTAGAGAATTTAAAAATAGAATTTTAACTACTGCAAAACCAAATCAACAATTACTGCAAAATTGAAAAATGACAAAAATCTGGAAATTGCTGTGAAATGCAGAAAATGTTGTCAAAGGCTGAAAACTGTGTTGAAAACTACTAAAGAAATGGAAAACTGGCAGAATTTTGCTAATCTATTGCAGCAAGAAATTAGCAATAAATTCTATCAGAAATTGCCTTCCTCTGGCCCTGCAAGTGGCCCTTGCTTCCAGAACTAGAAGAAGGTGATAAGTTATGCTAAGAAAATCTAGATGCTAATCATCAACCTCAAAATGCCAATTGATATCTCAAGATTGCACCTTTTTATTCAATATAAAACTACATTACAGTAATGTAAGAAAAACCTGCAAATTACTATTCTGCTACAAAGAAACTTCACTCTATGCTAATTTCGGTATTCTATTGCCTATCTATCTATATGCTCAACAATCTAGGAGCTTTCTTATTTATAAGATAATGTTGATATGCTTGGTTACTGATTTGTAGGGATTTACAACTGATTGCATAACTATTTCCTAGAATGCAGGAATTTTCTTTGTCAAAACTTTATCCATTCATCCTTGTTGGGCTACATTTGTTGAGGAAATCACATTAAGATGAGTTGGGAAAACCTCCTGGTCAATTACCAATAATTTCCTCCACTGATTTGTCGCTTTTTGACCACTTTCGGTTATTCCTGTGCTATTTTCTATTCCTGCGTCGCTTATTCCTGTGCTGCTTCGAAATAATAGGCAGGTGACAATTTATTGCTTATCTGTGCTCCAAACGCATAGGGAGGAAGTTGTTGACCATTTGGATTGTTTTACCTTATCTTGTACACCCTTATGCATTGGTGGCATGTGCTGGAGTGACTGATTCCAAGCCCTGTTGTATATGTACAACTGGCTAGAATTTGCATGACTGTGTCTTGCTTTTACCAAATTTCCTACATTTCAGCCTTTTGACTTGTTGCTCCCATTTGCATCACGTGGAAGTGTTTTTAGGTGGAGAAAGAGTCATGTCTATCCTCCCTCAACTGTTTCCAAGCGTTTATCTCTTCTTTATTTGACAAATTCCATGCCTTCCTTCAAAGTGACAGGTGGCTAGAATTTGTATGGACTGTGACCTGTTGTTTCCAGCTGCCAAAACATGCCCAGATGCCCTTTTGGAGTGCTCATAACTTGTTCATCGTAACTCCATTTTTTACCAAATTGTGTCCACATGTTCTTGGTTATATGAACAACATTGGGTTTAATTTTCAACTCTTAATTCCTCAGGAATTACTCCCTGCACCGTTGTCAAGTTGACCTTTAACACAAATTTTTACCAGGATTTCTAGCTGTCAAAAAGTGTGAAACTACCATTTTGCAAGCCCCATAACTTCCAGGTTACTTGTCCATATGCCTTAAAATTTGGGTCATGTTTTCTCTATATTATGAAGTACCATTGGTATGAATTTGGTACCTTAACTCACTTTGGATCATTCCCAGTAGATCCGCAAATGTTCCCTTTAACGCATATTTGCACCTGTTAAGGCATGAACAATGAGCGCAGGAATGAACAATGAGCGTAGGAACGATGTAACCTTCATAAATTTTTATCTATAGCTCGGATTGACTTGCTTCAAAAAAAAAAGTTTTAGTTCTTGATGAAAGGAATCTGTTCATGCCATCAGAATGTAATTGCAATACATATTTTATTTACTACCTAATCAACTGAAACAGTGCATAAAATGCTGAAAACAGTCAAAACAAAGGTATAATGTTCCAAACATAAAATCATGCAAACATGTAACAAATAACATATTCTAATCACTATTTGGCACTTTAACTTTGTCATATTTAATATTATGGCAGTTTTTATATGTCAACCATAGTGTAATAATGAGGTATTTCTAGGCCTCATCATTCCCCCCAGCTTGAATTGATGCATGCCCTCATGCATCCTAGTAGGCCATAGTAATATGAACAACATCCTTTTGCCACCTACTACCCGAGAAAGTTCTTGCTGCACTACACCAAGCATTGTAGTTCCTGCAATTTTTTTTTTTTATATATCTTTTGTATCTAATGTGCCCTGCTGTTCTACAGCATTTTCAAGAATTTTTGGCATAATTTGTCTCATTTTGAAGCTTGCTCTGGAATGAGACTGTCATTCTGAAGATGTGTCAAAAACATGCTAAAATGGCCTCCTATGCAAAATCTAGCTGTAGATTCTAGTGTGGGTCCATCTGTAGAGTGTATAAGCCATTCATAACATCAAAAATTCTTTTTCTATCATTTTGTTTAAATGCTATATATTTTTTATTACAGTAGTAGTAAAATAGAATTTTCAGGTGCATTTTATCCTTCTCATATTTATGAGGCATTGGTGGGGTATCAACTTGAAGTTATCCTTCTGAAATCTGCCCTACTAATAAAGATAAAATGGCTGCCATGTCTGTCCCAAAATCAGGTGTTTCACAATTTTGAATTTTCCATGCAACTAAGGGCAAAAGGGGGGGTGTTTCTTGACATTTTGAACAACATGTTCCATAGTCAAAAAATATATGGAAAACACAAAGACTAAAGTCTTAGTGTTGTAGTAGGTAAAATCCTTATAGGACCAACTACACACAAAGGTAACATGCTCTAAGGTATATCTCATATATTGTTTCTTTGAAGGAAACATTAATCAATTATATCTCATCAAAAATTAAATAACTATAAAGTGAGTTGGCATCTAGGCAAAAATATGTTTAAATTCTACAAAAATTATACAAAGCATCTAATGACCAGGTAAAATATTGGGCATCACCAACAAAAGATTATTGATTATCCAATTATAGAATGTATCTAAGAAATAGAGAAAATTAAAATGAAGCAAAGTCATCTATAATGCTCTAAGCATGCACATAGAGGATAAGAAGAAATAGATATAATAGTTGTTGGATGACAGATTGGCTAATATCTTTTTCAATCAAAGAAAACTTCTTTCCTTGGAACAAGTGGCTAAAGTGATTTAAGAGGTAAGGCTAAGGTAGACGTGCTAGTTAATGGCATCACACCAAATTTTTTGGATAGGATATCCAAATTAGAAAGGTTTCTAGAGAAAGAAAGCAATGCAGAAGATAAAGGAAAATACCTTTCAAGGAATTAGTACAAAGATCTAGTATACACCATTAAAATGATGGATGCTATAAAAGTACCTTTATACATTGATTGGTAGGTGCTGCTAACTTTATTACCACTAAACTAAAGGAATATCAGTCCCATAATTTTATAATATTGGTACAAACTAATTCTAATTTTGAAAACTTTATGCACAAAAATAAAGGCACCATCTAAGATCTCTCCTGTTTAAGCTTGGTGTCCCCATGAATCACCAAAAGTGTAGTAGTTCAATAACTACCATTGCATGTTAGTAGTAATAATAGTCATCTTCTAATGGTATTTAATTATTTACCTCCTACTAACAATTTACACTTTAGATTTTAGAATTTGAGCCATGTTGGATCCTTAAAATTTAACTTGAAAAGTACCCTTAGTTTCAAATTTTGAAGGGTCTTGTAAAGTCCTAGGTTTAGGTGTTTTTGTCAAAAATCAAAGAAAATGATTTTCAAAAAATATTTTGAGTCAAGAAAAGTGGCATAATTCAAAATGTTGTGTTAGGTAGGCCTTTGAAGTTTTGTTATAATCCAAGCATGTCTATCCTCAAAAGGGTCCTCAAAGTTATATTTTGTTGCAAAGGTCATGAGTCTTAGTCCTCCAAATGATAAATTTTTAGTCCCTAAGGTTATCGCCTAAAGATCCCCAATTATCATCATCCCTCCATTTTTTCCCATGGTCCCTAAGGTTTCTTTAAACCATCACTTTCTATTATCTTCCCCTAGGTCTAAGGCCCCATTTTATTTTCTATAGTCATTTTTCCATATTTTTCTCCTTCATAAGTCTCTAAGTCCAAATTTCCATAAAAATATCGTTCATTCCTAAGTCTAGGTTAAACAAATAAATATTCCTAAGTCATAGGTTGTTCATTCATCATCTTCCCCCTTCAAATATTCCATGCAATCATAAAATCTGTAATTCTAAATATTGAGCCTATACTCCTAAGTATTTCAATTTAATCATTCACAAAGCCAAAATTATTTCTAGGGTTTGTACCCTGGGTCATGCTTTATTAAACCTTGTCTGAGTTAATTTTTCCTAATTCCATGCCCTCATTCCCCATCTTATTTCATCCCTAAAATCCTAAGTGCAATACTATGAAACAAATAAATTTTTACCACAAAGGTTTTTCCCGACATGAGATGGATAGTCCAGATTGATTCGATCGATTGAATATGGATGGTCTCAAAATTTTATCTAATAGAATATGGATGTCTAAGAAGGTTCAACTAAAACATGATGGGTGACACAAATTTATCGATTGAAGAAATATGGATGACGTAGAATGAATCGGCTAAAAATAAAAGTGTGGCTGAGAATCAAGTGACCAAAACTAGATCAATGGTCCAAAGAATTTTGGTCGATGACAAGATCAATGACTCAAAATTACTCAAAATATCAACAACCTAAGATATTTTATCTGAAAAGCAATATGCGACTCAAAATCATCAGTCAAAACCAGATGGACAGTGAAGGATGATTTGACCGAATCATGATGGATGACCAAAAATCATTTGGTAGAAATAAATTCAATGACCAATCAAAAAATGAGCATTCCAACAAAGGTTATTATCAATACAAGGTACATAAGGCTTTCCTAAGTCTTAAGGGTTTCATTTTATGTGAAATTTTATTTTCCTCCTTTAGTTTTCCACTAACATCTTGTTATGTTCAAAGTTACCCTTCACATAAGTTCGGAATAAAAATTATCATGTTAATGTCCTAATGGTTTTCCCCTAAGTAAAATAATTATCATAGTCCTACATTTTTTTCTTCCTTATAATAAAATTAAATCCTTATAATGAAGCCCATCATGGAGTACATAACCGTAGATGACCTTGAGAAAATTTTATGTAGCTTCCATTTTACCTTTGTATTAATTGTAGAGTACTAACGTCTTCCTTTATTTTCTAGTTGTTTATTTTAGGGCTTCCTTGCATGGGACCTTTTTCTCTGGTGCTATTTTATTGTTGCTCTTTTCTATTTGGGGCTACATCCCCCTCTTTTCTTTTGTTTCTATTTTTTTCAGCATACTTAAGTTGTGGTTGTAAGCAGGTTTTGGGGTTTCCTGTCAAAACCTGTTTTGAATGAAAAATTAACTTATCAAAAGAAAAAATAGGGTCTAACCATGTTCTCCCCCTTCCTATTATTTCATATTTTTATCACTTGATTTTTCCTGAAGTTGAAGCATATTAAATCATACATAACCTTGAAGGTTATACATTCTCATCCACTCTTCTTCTTTGAAGTATAAGATGTGTGTTTGAGGTCTTTCAACCAAATGGAGATATGTGGTTGAGATTATTCAACTGAATTCAAATATGTGGCTTGAATCATTTGACTAAATAGATATATGTGGCCTATGATGAATAAACCAAAGATCAAATCAACAGACCAAGAAAGTTCGATCAAATGTAGATGTACAACTAAAAATATTTTTATCGAAACTAGATCAATAGTCTAGAATAGTTTAATCAAAAAAGTTGCTCATGCATAAATTGTTGCCTTCCATTGGCTCATAATTAATGAGAATATTTGGTGGGATCCCTACCTAAGTAAAATCTTAGAGCAATGATGATTAATGGATTAATGGGAACTTCAGCAACTCGTATGAGAACCAACCAGAATAGTTGTAGGTACACAAGCTAAAGTACAAATATCTTTTCAGATTATGTCAAGCACATATCTTAATACAATGTGGTGGAACCTACAACCCATATTTAAATAGATTCCCAAATAGAATGATCAATTTATACAAGCCATGCAAAGGAAAGAAAATCCATGAAAAGTTAGACTATTATGGGGGTTGATGTGTCAATCGACATATGGAAGAAAATAAAAGATAGTTGGTATGGATTTAATACACTGCATGCTAGGAAATTATTTAAAAACACACTATAACTATTTTTTAATTATCGTTAACAGTCATAGTAAGTGCATAGAGCTAAAATATCGATCCAAGCAAGAGCTATTAGAATTTTGCATAGTTATGAGAATTCACAAAGTTTTAGAGTTACAAAGAGCAATGGATTCCTTGAGTGCCACTTCTACCATAAAAAACAAAGTCAAAAAATTAGAATAAGAATCACCATTTCAAAAGTCATCAAGGAAGAGCATCTTTGAACAAGAATGGGGAAAAGAAAACACTTTGTGTTCAACTTCAAATCAAGCATGGAATATTAGCAATAACATCTGGCCCTCTTGAGGGGGTTGTTTAATAGAGCATATAGATATTAAAATGGTCCAAGACCATTCTATAATAGATATATGGGAAACCTAGCTAAATTGATCTACCCGAAAATATACTATCGTGGCTTACAATGTCATACAATCCAAAAATTAGAGCAATAAGGAGTAGTACAAACCAGGTACTCTTTAGATTAAAATCAAAAAATATTTGTAATATTTTTCTACTCGATAAGACCACGTTGATATTTGAAAAAACGTTAATTTTTGCACAAGCCCAACACATGATTGGGACTTCCTTTTATGCCAAGTTATTTGATTACAATGAACCAGTGTCAACTCATTTTCCTATTCATAAATGTACATTGTGTAACTAGGCCAAGGATTACATGGATATCATCAACATATTAATGGGGATTGAAGATCTAAGTTGGGTTGAAAATGAAGTTATGTTTTTAATTATTCAATGCATTTAGGAGCAGCATATTGTGTACAAATGGAAAAACTTAATCAGTGACACTATTAATAGGGAAATCACAGAAATACAAAAGACCATAATTGAACATAGAGAAATGATACCTCATTTCTCATATTATTCCTTCCTCATTCACCTAATAGTGGGACACCTAGGTAAAATGGAAATCACTAAGTTAGGAGGAGCATATGAAGGATTGGTTCAATATAAACTTCCTTGAATACAAAAAGGAGCAACAAGTTATACTCAGTTCTTTGGTATATTCCTCCCCTCTATATATAAATCACTTTGCAACAATTTCCCTTATAGAATTATCCCAAGGATAGAAAATTTTTACATGATAACAATGTAGAGGATTACTTCTTTATAGAATACCTCACTTACATTAGGATATATGGGGTTAAAATCCCTCCTAAAGCATTGCCTAGTTTTTATCCTATATCAATAGTTGCTTTAGAAATTATAAGGCAAAATGTAGAAGAGGCCAAAGTAAGGGTGATAAGGAAACATGATATAATCCCATGGGTCACCATTCCATGTAATATGGGACACTATGTGTATAGAGGGTATCCAATTTTACTAGGGTCCTTGCAAAAAATGGACTCTTGCGGTTTTATTGAGCTTACATGGTGACCATATGATCCCCATGGATACTATAAAAAGCATGCTCTTTAAAGGAAGCCTATGACTCATTGAGGATATTTGTTCAAATAATCCATCTAATTAGCCCTAAGTAAAAGTCAATCCTTAGATCTTATATGGCAAAACCACATTGGGAAGAGGCCAAATACATAAATTGAAATGTTGGGAAATTATCCTTCAGAGCTGAAAGTGTTGAGGGCTACCATAGTCAAGATAGTTGCTCCACTAATCCCTGTTATACCTCCAAAAGAATATCAAAACCCCCTTCTAGAGATTTTCAATAAAAAGGTTGAGTAAATATAAGTGTTAACAAAAGTGGTTGATCACACTATAGTAAAAATAGAGGGCTCCCTTATTGCTCAGGCTACCCATAGTATTGAAGATATTGGGAAAGGCAAAGAAATTATTGTTGTTTTGTCCTCCTCATATCAGTCTGCTATGGAAGAATTTTCTAAAGCATCGATGTTACCACAACATAATCAATAGCTAGCCACAATTTTTCCCAAGGTAATACCCACTACCTTGAGAGTAAACAATAGAGAGATAAAAATTTATGCATTGATATTGAAGAGAATACAAGAGGTTGAAGGTATGGCTAACCTCCTCAAAGAACATCAGATCAAAATCTAAATTCCTCCTGGTTCACCAGCACATAAAAGGGCCAAGATAGAGATTGATCCTATCACTCCTAAAATTTTCACTCTGATCAAGGTAGGGGAGGTTATCCAATTCACTCCTTTAAAGGAAGAGCACATTCAAGCCATAATAGAAGGAAGGGTGACTAAAACCTTATATGAGGATAAGGGAGAAAGCTCAGGCTCTACTTCAACCACAATAATCAAAATTCTTAGATAGGGTATAGAGGTATTTAAAGTCAACTCAAAAATAGGGGATGTAGAGATCATTGGAAATACAATAAGATTGATGAGGTTTGGACTCTATGCGCAAGAACAAACAACACTTGCAATAGAAAAAGAGATGGCAGATTTGAAAGTCAAAGTAGCTAAAAATGATTAGTTGTAAATAGATAAGGGTAAGTTGCAAGCAAAAAATACCAAGTTACAAGATGAAACTAGCAAGCTCTAAAAACAAACACCAAAAAGTAGCAAGAAGTTTGACAAGTCCCTATTCACAAGGAAGTACAAAGAAAAGATCATTGCAGATTTTAAAGTAGATATCAACATAATCAGTTAGATTTGCAAGGATATCAGAGAAATAATGAACAAGAGTAATAAATAAATCCTATTCTAGATGAAACAGATAAAAGGGCAACGACCATACTTCCAATCCATAGAAAGTGTGTAGATAAATGCAATCAAATAAATACGAAGCAAGTGTCTATAGTAGATGGTCAAATTCACAACTGTAAAATAGAATTTGACAAGGTCACCACTTTTATGAATGAAAGGCCTCGATTGAAAGGTACAATATAGGAACTAGAAAGTTGGGAATAGTACATCAATAAAACAAGGAGACATGAAAGCATTATCCTTGAGGAACTTTTCAATGTAGACGGCTTTTGACAAATTGATTATCAAGATAATAGAAGAGGTAGAATATGATGATACAGATGAAGAGAAGTTGGCTAAAAAAATTATCACTCTATCTAGGACAACTCAAGAGATAATTAAGTTTTTCAAAAGTAATGAAGCTACAATAAAAGAGCACAAAAATAAATCCTTAAGGCTACTTGATAGGATTGCTACAATGGGCTCTTTCTATGATGAGGCTTGGGTGCAAATTTCTTACTTTATCAAAGTAAGACAACCTAAAAGAGATAAAATAAAAAAATAGTTAAAGTTGTAACATCCCTCCAATTTAGCTATTATAATGCTTGCTTTTATCATTGGAATATGGTACTACTATTGGTTTTACGAATGCAAGAATAGGTGTTCACCTTCAAGCAAACAACTCAAGTGAACTTGGTACCCACCTTCTAGTAGAAAGATAAGGTTTATCTGCATGAGGTAAGGTGGGATATGATATTAGTGCTTAAAAGCATCATGGTTGTGAGTACATGGAAGCTCACCGAAACAAGTTCATATAAGGATAATCTAATTGTTGAATGCATTATGCATATGTCCATTTGATACATCTGTTTGTATTATGCATATATTTTTTTGAGGAATTTATTTGCTATGTGCAAGTATTTATGTTGGCTTTGATTATTTAAATAAAATATAAATATACGTATATATATATATATACACATAATAATAATAATATAATAAATACTATTTAAATATCTAGATAGAAATCAAATAAAGTAAAATAAAAATGAAAAAATGAATTTAATATTATATTATTTTCCTTATGGCCACCAATGGTTGAGCCACCCGATAACCATCATGTGCATGGCCGCCCCATTTGTCTTTCAATCGAAGCATCTTTTCCTTGGTGATTTCTTGCATTCGGTTGCTCTATTTGTGCTTAGATTTATTGGAGTTGCTTTCAAATTATTGGTAGCTATCATCAGGTCAGATTCTATTAATTTTTAATTATATTTACAATTGAATCCCTATGTTTTATCGATATCATGGTTTGAATGAAAGCTTTGATTGTATGTGAGTATGCTACTACCCGCTTGTTTGGCAATTGAGCTCCATTATATCACAATATATTTTTGATTGGTTTAATTGTTGAATAAATATATATATATGGCTTCTAGAAAAAAACTTACATCTCAAGAGTAGGTAGATTATGGACCAAGTAGTGGATGCTATAGTGTTTGGTTATTTGTTTGATATATATATATATATATATATATATGGCTTCTAGAAAAAAAACTTACATCTCTGGAGTAGGTAGATTATGGACCAAGTAGTGGGTGCTACAGTGTTTGGTTATTTGTTTGATATATAGTATAAATATTATATATAGTAGTATATTAATACCTTGTGTATTTTCTTACCTATGAGGAATTTTTGTGTTGATAGATTATTTTCATTTAGTCTACATTCTTCATTAGACCGTGTTGACCCAACGTGTCTTTAATCCTTACCTTTTTGGTGAATCGCGCGCTTGAGGATAGCAAATGTATGAGCCTTGTGTTTGGAGTTCAATGGTGAAAGCTGGTATTATTTTATAGATCATAATCTTGTTGTCGTGCTACCCTCTCATTTATATTGGACTTGTTATAAGCTTAAAAGTATAACTAATGAAACCCTCTTGTGTAGAGAGTCATCTGTTGAAGACTATCTAAAGTGTGATATCTCCATTATCATATTGTAGTGAATAACATAAGATATATTTAAGTGGGTTTAAAAATAGATAGACGATGCTCTAAAATGAAGAAAATAATTTAATTTAGCACATATAGATTTTGCTTGACCACACAGTTGGTGTACTTTTCTTAGTTTTTATCTTTTGAATGTCTTGGGCTGTATAAAAAAAGAAATATAATAATATGATTGAAAACTCAAATTTAATTTACTTTAAACTTTGTTGTGTGCACTATGCTAATGGTAGTATTCTTTTAAATGCTTTGTTTTGCTTTCAGTAGTGATGTTGGCTTCATAAAATCCTTGCTTTAAATCTCTAAAACTTTCAACTGATAAGCATAGATATAAACTTGGAATATACTTAGGATAGTGTGACCATTCAATAATGAAAGGAGACAATAATTTGATTTGTGTCAATTATACCTTTGTAGAATATTTTAATTATATAAAGTCATACAATAAATATTATTTGGATTAATATTTGTGGAAATATTTGGGAGGTTTTTCATACTATTTATCATATTTTAAAGCATGTTAGGAATGAATTATAAAATTATTCATATTAATAAACCTTAGCAACAATGAATAGATCTTTAAATCTATGTGAATCCAACCTATTAGATGAAAACAATTTCATAGCTATATTCACTACCATTAATTAGCTTTGAATATCTCTTACATGTTTATAAGACCTTATGTGCATCCGCATCATGGATGATAAAATAAAAACTATAGATTTGTTAGGGATAGTTGATACTAAAGGACTACTTGAAAACCTTAAGTGGGCAATAATCACACATGTTTTAATTCATTTTTGTATGGTGTAGTTGTTTGTATTTCTTTGTTTATTATCTTATATAAACCATCATTTTTTTTGTAACAACCTATTTTGTAGAATGTGCATATAGACAATAGAATTTAGCATATGAGACTCTAAAACTCAAACAATTGTGTTAAATTATAACAATGTTAGAACACGCACAAGAATTTTGATTATTATGGCTTATCTCAATAAAATCTTTCTATTTATGAAATTTAGGCTTGACTTAAATAATGATGTAAACTCATTAATGCATTATGTTTTATTAGAGATTTCAATTGCACATCCAAAGCATTTAATTTTTTGTCGTAGTGCAGAATTGTTATATGGAAAATTTCATGTTTTTATTTGAATATACTTGAAATTATAATATTTTAATGGAGATAGTAGATGTATGATTTAGTTTTAGAAAATTCTGAAAGAAAATGATAGTTTAATTTATGGTTATCAATTCTTTAGAATAAAAATATTTAATTATTTAGAATAAAAATTATGTATTTTAGTAATAGAACTTCTTACTTTGTTAACTAAATTTATACATAAACAAATTGAATTGTGAGCCAAATCAATATTTACAAGTATTATAAACTCTGTTAGAGTAGCTACTTAAATCATTATGAATTGGTAATATGTACAAAATATTGCCTTCACTATAAAGGTATATATAGATATTGAATATCAAAAAGCCTGATTTATGGATAATGTTGGATAAAATGTTATAAATGGTATTCTAGTACTCCTTAAAGTAAATGAATATTCTTACACCTATATAAAAATACTCATCAAGTCAGATGAGTCAACCCTTTTAAGTCTCATAAAGACATATAAGTGATTCATTTGAATTCTCATCAAGTCAAATGAACTAGTCTTTTGAAAGTCTCATCAAGTCGGATGTGTTATTATTTTGAAGTCTCATCAAGTCAGATGAGCTTCCACCCAACACTAGTAATTGTAGGTGGCAATTACTATTATTTGATAACAACTACTTTCTGGAAAACCAGCTCGGGATGAGTGGTCATTTTGCTAATAATAAGTTATGAGGGGCAGTATGGGATGTCACCTCTAGGATATTATGCGAGTAGTACTGTGAGGGGTCTCACGATCATTGTTTTGTTGGGGAATTGATAGCAGAATACTGGTACTAGAAGTTTCTAGATACCAGTGCTAAAAGGTCCAAAAACGAGTTGATATGGGACAACTCCTCGTAAACCATAACATGACTTGGGATACTTGGTCCTGATCCAGTGTATTTATGGACCCTAATTGATTCCATAATATGGACATTCAATCACTCACAGGCATATATACGCTTTACCCTAACATGGCTTGGAATATAATATATATATATATATATATTATATATATATTTTTTTTTATATATATATATATATATATATATATATATATATATATATATATATATATATATATATATATATATATATATATATATATATATATATTTATTTATTTATATATATATATATATTGATGATAATAAACTAATAATATAATTTAGGCCAAAGGAACCTAAGTCCTCCATGCTATGGGATGGAAAATTATGCATCCACCCTTCTAGGTGATATGGGCCCTAGAAGGACAACCCCATACCATGAACTTAGACCTCTAGTAAAGGAGAAGAATGTGTTCACAAAATGGCATCTTTTGCAGGATCTGACCAATCTCGACCACTTGAGATACCATATGCAGTGGTCAGTATCCTTGAAATGAGTAATTATATGCATATGTACTAATTAAATGTTGGACGAATAAAAGACTTTCTATAGTATACACCTTGTGTTGGTCAAAATTTTCACTTTGTGATTCCAGGGAACAAGACTGGAATGGAAAACTAGGTGTGTTAGATCTAGGTTGTTATAGTAGTTCATTAGAAGTAGCTAGCAATGTGGGACCCATTGTAAGGGAAAATAAAGAGCCAAAAGGAAAATAAAAGGACATAGGGAGAGGGAAAAATAAAATCCAATTGATTGATAGTTGTATCCAATTTTAAAAATTAAATATAGTTAATTACCAATTTCTTAGATAGCTAATATCAGACTGTAACATACCTATTCAATCAAAGTCAGGAGATAACAACAAGTGGAGGATCCATATGGAGGTAGTTGAGATAGTTATAGGGCTACCAAAACTATAAGAAGGACTACCATAATCAGAATTAGGATCAAGCTTTTGCATAGCAAATTTTTGCTAGAGGTATACTTGAGTGCCCTTGTCCTTGTTGTATTCCCTTTGTGTCTTTCTTCTTTTTCATCTCCCATTCCTCCCATTTTTGTGTAGGTTTTGATAGATAAATGCTCAAGAATTGATATCATTTCTAACTATTGAGGTAGAGTTCTAGAGGTCCAACTATTACCATATTGGAACAGGAAGGTGAAGGATTCTTGTTACATCATTTGAATAAGAATTCTTATTGTATTAAATATTTAAAGATCTTAATGGTAATTCAAGCTAGCTCTCATTGTAAACACATTTAATATTAATACAATTCTAGGCTTCTTCTCTTATCAAATCTCTATGTTCAATCTTGTTTGTTGTCTCATTTACATATTATATTATTTGAATGTGTATTTGATGTTTTATTTCATTGATAACCAATTATGTTTATTACATCATTTGAATGAATATAATTGGCTCAATATATCCTTTATTTTTCTTTCTATCACATGAATGTATCTTAAATCTTGCTACAATAGCCCAAGGATAAGGCATCAATTATACATTAAGGCATAATAAAAGAGCTATAGTAAATCTTGGTCAAATAATAATAACTTTTACACCTTTTTTATTTGGATGAGCATGAACTTATATTGTCAAATCTTTAAGTTTACCTCAAGGGTATCCTTACCCTCCCTAGTCTATCTAGAATCATAAATAAAATATATTCTTGGGTTAAAGAGGTAGGTCGACCAGAGCCTATGATATTTTTATATCAAGAATTATTCTATGGCATGACCACAAGAATTTTGAGGACATAGAATGAAACTCCAACAGATTATGGCATCATTGTCGAGGATCCAATATTTTTAACTAAAATTTTGTAAGGTTGACCCCAAGAGTTTAGCTATGATTATCTTTTCCCACCAACAGTTGGCCAACAAATTATTCTGCCATTACTAGGGATGAATTTTTGATTTATTAAAGATCAATTTTTTGAATTTACTTCCCAACGATATTTCAAATCTTTTTAAACAACAAATTTTCATCCAAACTATTTTTTGTACCAGGAATAATTGGAGTTTTATTTTTTATTGAATCTTTCATGGTATTCCTATATTGTTTTCAAATTTTAAAATACATCAATGATGACTTCTAATTTTTAAATTTTCTTCTCTTTCAACTCATCTTCTAAAAGTGTATAAGCTTTATGAGGTTGAGAGAAATATTTGAGCAATCTTGACCAAATGACTCTATTTTTTTGCACATACCAGTGTTGGCAACTCTGATTGGATGATACCCAAAAATCAAGAAATCAATAAAATCAAGAAAGAATGAGCAAATTGATCTAGTACATACAAGAAGAACCACTCGAGAACTACTGCAAAAAAAATTCAAACCTAGAGGTATTATTCTGGACTCATAATTCTAGTCCATCAAAAAGTCTTATTTTTAGAGCAAATTTAGATTCTACACCTATAGATATTAATTTTTTTGTTACTCCACCTACTATTATTAAGAACTCAATTGTTACTCCCCCTATTATTATTATTGTAAATACTATTAAAACTGCACTAGTAGTTAACATGGCCAACCCCAACCCACAACCTAATCTGCATCAATGGAGAACCAATAGATACCTCCCATTTACCTTACCTATTGTATTGCATCCCTTGCCTACGAAAGCTCACAAATACTTACCCAAGTTCCAAGGAAATAATATTGTATGTGGAGAAGACCATATCAGAGATTTTCTATATGCTATGGATAGCTTGGAAGTAAATGAAGAGGATGTAGTTCTCAGGCTATTTTTATAGACTCTAGAAAAATATGCCAGAGAATGGTTTAATAGTATTGCAACCGACACTATTTTAAATTTTCACCAAATGCAAGAAAGCTTTCTCAAGAAGTATGGTGAGAGGAAAAATGAATAGTCACTATTGACAAAATTAGCTACAATGAAGAAAAAAAAAATGAGTCAATAAGTGATTTCAATAGAAGGTTCATCAAGATCAAAAATAAAATTCCTACTGATTTAAGACCCAACAATGTACAGTCTATATGTTTTTATAAGAATGCATTTCCAAGAGAGTTTAACTATGAGTTAAGACAAGAACAAGTAGCTACCATTGATTTATGCATGGAAAAAGCAATAGATATTGAAAGAAATATGATAGATAGTGGTAAAATGAAGTCATATTCATTAGAGGTGAATCAGTCCAGACAAGAAACCCAAGAAGGTAGGATTCAATCTGTTAAGGAAAATTGAGCAAGATCCAATGGAAAAATTGGCAAATCAGATGATTGAAATGTTTAACACAATGAATAACAGATTAGCAAGAATAGAGAGAGGAAAAGAGAATAATGGTGAATCTTCACACTCTTAGGTGAAAAATAGTAGGAGATAACAAACCTCCATTTAGAAGAAATTTTAATAGAGGATGGAATAATAACAACTTAGATGAAGGTAATAGAAATAGAAATAATGGTAATGGTTGGAAAAAGAGGGAAACTGAGAAAGATGTAGATGTTGTCCTAAATCCCATCCCTTCTATTAATGTAACTATAGATTTTCTATTTTATTGCTCTACTTGTGATGCTCCACATAATTCAGCCGACTATGGAATTTACTTAAGTATGCATAATAATATCAATCTTGATGATGAATCTGAAGAAGATATTAGAATAAATGTTTGTTGGACTCAAGAAGATGAATCTAGAGAAAAATTATTTGAGGAAAATATGGATTTATATGTTGTAAATCATCATCCTAAGATATTAGTTGTAGATAATGTAAATATCACAAGATTCTAGATATGATAAAATGAAGTGGGGGAAACCAATTCCAACTACAGAAGAGATAGAGGAATTGGAAAGAATTCATGCTATAAATATGAGAAATAGAACAGTGCTAGGAAAGGTAGAAAAAGCATCTACTAGTGAGAATAAAGGGCAGATAGGCCCAAATAAATTTGCTTATAAATATTATCAAAAAAATAAAAAAGTTATACCTGAAGTAGTTGAAGTGAATGAAGAGCAACAAACAGAGGAATGCACAAGAACATTGGATGTTAGAAAAATCAAGTTTGATGTTGGTTCAGAATTGAGTAGATAGAAAGTTAACATAACTTTTGGTGAATTAATGAAAGTTTAGAAATACAGAGAGCAAGTATGCAAGGCTTTTGGTTTGATAGAATAGAAAGAAAATTAGTCATGTAATGCTACCAGACCTGATAGTCATGACACTAGAACACCTTCATCAGTCAGACCTTTCTATGTATCTCTTAGATATAATTCAGATTTAGGAGATCAATATGTTATTCACAACTACATGCTTGATAGTGGTGCTTCACATAACATTATGCCTAAACAAATAGCAGACCAGTTAGAACTCATTTGCACAAGAGATTCTCCTCCTATTTCAGTAATGGATAGTAGATAGATACCATGTGTAGGGGTGATCACCGGCTTGCTTGTATTTTTAGATCAACACCCAAAGAAAGGCATAGTGATGGATGTAGTAGTTGTAGATGTGGACCCTTTCTTCTCCTTGCTTCTAAGCAAAATATTGGGTTGAGCAATTGGGTGGTTCAATTCAGTTAGATTGGTCCTATGCTACTATTCCCATATCAAGAAAAGAGAATGTTACCCTCAAAAGAGAACCATTCAACAAATATTCAATAGAGCTAAGGAAATCTAATGATACAATGATAAACTTAGTTAATTCTATTGAAGAGAAATAAATGGGGGTATACTCAGTCTAGCATACTCCATTCTTAATGGAAGTTCCTGATGCAAAAGACATGGATCTAGAAACAAGAGTTATAGTTGATGCAGAATCCACCAGAATTCTAACTCAATAAATGTGGACCATGACTTTTGATGGAGCAAAGTCATAGTCTGGGGTAGGTGCAGGAATTAATCTAACTGATATCAAGGGTAACTACCTAGGCATTCCATACATACTAGAGTTTTTATGCACAAATAATGTAGCTGAATATGAGGTATTACTATTAGGACTAAGAAAAGCAAAATAATTGGGCATTAATTACTTGATTGTTAGTGGAGATTTAATAGTTCAACAGGTAAGAGGTAAATACCAGGCCAAGCATCCTAGACTAAAATAGTATAAATTAGCAGTGCTAGAAGAGATAAACAAGTTTTTAGCATTCAATTTATCATACATTCCTAGAGAACAAAATCATATTGCAGACTTGTTAGCAATAAATGCATCTGGTGTAGATTATCCAGAGATTGATACAGAATATATGGAAAGGTTCCCTACTATTTTTGTTTATAAACCCTTTGTGCTAGACAATGTTGTTTATCTTCAGGTGTTTCAAGATGACATAGATATAAAAGATTTCATGACTCTTTAGAATCAGTATGCAGATGTAATATGTGATGAAGAGGATGAAGAGAAACTAAAATATGTTATTGGAGAACCAATAGAAGTGATCCAATTAAAAACAAATAGAATTCCTAAAGGATTGGTTTCTCTAGAAAGCTTATTTGATGACTTTGACAAAGCATACAAACCACTCTTCCAAGAATCAGAAGTTGATGATGTAAACATTGGGATAGAAGAAGAGCCTAGATTGGTTAAGATAAATAAAGCTTTGACAAGAAAGGAGAGATAGTAGTATATAAGCTTTCTAAAGAAGAATAAAGATGTTTTTGCTTGGAGCTATGAGGACTTGAGGATGTTCAACACAAATGTTATGACTCATATCATACCTCTAAAAGAAGATGCAAAACCCTTCAGGCAAAAACAAAGGAAATTCAATCCCACCCTACATCCAGTCATGTAGAAAGAGGTACAAAAATTATTGGATGCAAAAATAATTAGGAAAGTAAGATTTTCTTCCTGGATAGCAAATCTAGTACCTGTGAGGAAGAAAAATGGAGATATCAAGCTTTGTGTTGATTTTAAAAACTTAAACAAGAGCTCACTTAAAGATAACTACCCCCTCCCCAATATGGAACAGTTACTATAGGTAGTTATGGGATCAACCAGAATGTCTTTGTTAGATGGTTTTTTAGGGTACAATCAGATATAGGTCAATCCAGAAGATAGGTATAAGACTGCTTTCACCACTCCTTGGGGAACATTTGAGTATCTTAGGATACCTTTTGGTCTAATGAATGTAGGAGCAACTTTTAGAGAGATATGGACTTTGCATTTAAAGGGCTTATGTTTGAAATTGTTGTTGTTTATCTTGATGATATCATTGTGTTTTCAAAGAATCTTGAAGACCATTTTGAGCATCTAACCATAGTATTTTCTAGATGCAAAGAATATGGAATATCCCTGAATCCAAAGAAATGTATTTTTGGGGAAACACAAGGAAATCTATTAGGACATGTAGTATCAAAATAAGGGATCAACATTGACCCAGAAAGAATTGAAGCTATTGCAAAAATCCCTCCTAAAAACCTAAAAGGAGTAAGATCTTTCTTTGGTAAAATCAACTTTGTAAGGATATTTGTACCTAATTTTGCTGAGATTGCCAAACCTATTAATGACATGATCAAGAAATATGGTGATATAAGATGGAAAAAGGAGAATACTAAAGCTTTTTAGAATATTAAGGATGCTATTACTACTGCCCCAATGTTGAATTGTCCTAACTATTCCAAAAATTTCAACATATATTCTTTTGCATCTGAGCATACTATTGTTGCAGTTCTATCTCAAAAAGATGAAGAGAACAATGAAAGACCTATAGCATTTATGAGTACAGGACTGAAAGGAGCCCAAATGAGATATACAATGATAGAGAAATAGGCTTATGTTGTAATCAGAGCACTAGAGTATTTCAAGGGTGTTTTTGGATCAAATAAAGTCATATGTTGCATTCCTTACATAGCCATAAAATATGTTTTAACACAATCAGAACCCACAAGCAGCCCAACAAGATGGATGGTCAAATTATTGTAGTATGATGTTGAATTTAAAGTAGTTTATATTATCAAAGGATAGGGATTGGCCAAATATTTGGCAAACAGAGAAGGTGAGAGCTTGAATAATGTTATCATGGTAGATAAAATGCATGACATTAGAAGGATAAAAAATGTAGAATGTAAATGGTATTGTATCGACCCAAATTTTTTGTGCCCTTACCTTCAGGCTATAGGATCCGTGTCCGAAAGGGGGATGTGAGAAGGATGGAACAATACCTCAGACTGAGAGGCTCTTTGAAGGTTGCACCTCTCGAGGGAGGGGTATAAGGGTGAATTTTTGACAGATGGTGGGTTCACGAGGAAACTTTGAGTGGCAGTTTCCACGCTTAGGTTGAGAATGGGTTTGATGTTTTCATTTTATACTCAATAATTCATATTCCTAGGTTGGCCAGAATGAATCTAAGCTATTCTATATGAAATGTCGATTTATATGAATATAGAAAGCATGAATGGATCCTAAATACCAGGAATATAATAAATAAGAAAGAATGCACCTGTTTCGGATGTCTGATGAAGATTCTGAAGCTTGTAGGATTCTAGATCATCCCGAATATGACAGGATCATTTGCAATTGTACAAAATCATCTCGAATTATAGGTGATCATCTAAGATCAGACAAGATCATCGTCGATCTGACGAATTCATCAGAAACCTACAATCATAGAAATAGAAACCAAAAACTAAGAATGCAACTGCAAGAATAATGCAAAATGATAGAAATGGTAGTATAAATGCGTAACTAATAAATCTGGATAGCAAATTAAAGGAAATGCATTGTTTTAATAACTTATTTTAACTTTATCATGCATTTATGTTAAAATGAGGTGAACTCCAAGATGCAGAATGAAAATAATCAAGCTAATGCATAATAAAAATAAGGAAAGAATATGAGAAATGCAAACTCAGGGCTCTGATTGCCCCCAATATGAACTGTAGTTGAGATCGTCTCCAATCGTACGAGAGCATCGTCGATCTGCGATAGGATCATCCGAAATCGTCTAGAATCACCTACGACAATCCGAGCTTCCTCTAGTTGAAGCATAGTGAAAACCTGCAATGAAAACTTAAAACTACAAGTGCAAAGCTTACATGGTAGGGAAAATCAACCAGGGAAAGGGTTAGGAGGAGAGCCAGGCAGGGGATCCAAGGAGTCAGGGGGTTCAGGGGGATAAACTAAGAAAATCCCAGTTTATATAGGATTATGGGGAGGTTAGGAGGTTGGGGATCATCCCAATCTAGGAGATCTCCAATGGAGGAATCTCCAACTATGCAGACACGCTTTTGCCCAAGTTGGAGAGGCTGTTGAAACAAAAGCTAATTATGAAAATTCGGTTTTGGGATGAAATCATCTGGACGTTCTGTTCCAGACGAATTCATCCGATCTAGGGTGATTTCTTCTGATCGGAGATGATTTCGTCCAACAGTCAAAACAACTCCTAAAAATGGTGCAAAAAATGGGGTGAGCGGTTAATGGGTGATTTCGAGGTTAAAATTCAATTTTTTATCTTTTTACTAAGGGTTTAACTATGCTAATTTTAGGGTGCCACATTTTTCCCCCTCTTTAGCAAATTTTCTAAAGAAAATGCGGTAAAGACGAGTTCTTCACGCTTTTTGAGAAAGCAAAAATTTACTCATTTTTTTAGACGACGATTCTAGGTCGAATCGTACAACTGTTTGCTATGGTGCCCCATCCGTGTTTTTACCCAAATCGAACGTTCGAGGTAAAAGCATGAAAAGCAAAATTTTAAAATAAAAAGTTGTTTTTTTTTAAATAAAATTAAAAAAAATAGGGTAAAACCCTAATTCATTTTTACTGTTTATTTTTGTTGTTTTAGAGCTCTACAGGCAAAATGGTGGAAACAGCGCACAAATTGACAGAGGTCTGACACGGATTGCAGGTAAGGATCTAAACTTTATGAATTATGTTTTTAATTTGATTTGTGTGGTTTTTAATTTAAATTTTGACTATTTTTGGGGCATCATGGCCGTTTTTAAGCCATCGATGATGTCGGGATGAAATCATCCCAATTTCGTCGAAATCATCCCTAGATCATCAATTTCGTCTAGGGGCAAAATCGATGAAATAGGGGCGATCCCGTCCAACAAGGGGCGATCCCCAAGTTGAGAAATCGAAGATGATTTCGTCCTACCAAGGACGATTTGACTCAATTTAGGACGATATCATCCAATAGTGGACGATATCATTTTTTTCATTAAGATGAAATTGATTTAACTAATTTTAATGATTATCTATTAATGTTTTTTGTTGTTTTATTGTTTATTTTGCATAGGGGATTACTAAAAAGTTAGGAATGGAAATACGGGGGGCTAAGAGATGATGTAGCCACACTCGATCAGGTGGAGAGAGACCAACTATCAGAGGTTGGGCTACAGCATGTGGTAGAGATGCCACAAATACTGACAGACATGGGGCTACTAACAGCCCTAGCAAAGAGGTGGTATCTGGGGTCATCCTATTTTTAGCTATCGACAGGGGAGATGGCTTCCACTCTAGAGGACGTATGGAGGATTTTGAGGATCCTCATACATGGACGGTTGATGACTCCTACAGCCAATCAGGGCCATGCCATGATGCGACTATGTGGAGACCTTAGCTTCACCCTAAAGAAGGGTTGAGTGAACATCAAGATATTACGACAGATACCTGGGGCATGTTGATTGACTCAGGTTTTGGTAGGGGTAGTGGGTGGCTTTCTGCTATGCCACCAGAGCGGATGCAAGTTACCATGGCTACTCTCAGATGTGGTCTATGACATGAGAGACCATGGCTATAGATTTGCTTGGAGCAATTTTGTGTTATGTCGCTTGTATAGGATCCTACACGGGGTCGTATACAAGGGAGGTCGATGTCTGCTTTTGACATCACTACTACAGGTTTGGTGCTAGGAGCACATTACGATGTGAAGGCTAATAGGGATTCCACTGATAGGGATTGATCGAGAGAGACCATGGGTTTTCTATTGGTGGCCCTAGAGAGGGTCACAACGACGGATAGATCTGTCGATGTCTCGGAGGTTGCTAAACGACCTCATCCCTGACCAGATCACCTGGAGGCCATAAAGAGAGCACCAAGGGTGGGGAGAGGATGGATAGGAGTTGGATCGCATCAGGCGAGTCTTTTATATGAGGATGGAATAGGGAGAGGTAGAGCTCCACCGCTATGACTGAGTTTTGAGGCAGTTTGGTCTACAACAGGGGATCCCTTCTCTCAGGGACTACGAGTACTCTTAGACTATATGAGATAATACCACATTGAGCGGGGCTCCAGATATGTAGTGGTTTTGGAGTTAGGATGCAGATGATGCCCCCATTCAGCCAGTGGATGGGGATGACGCTAGGGTCACAAACGGGTATGATGCCTGGTATATAGGCATCCACCCTCCTCGGATGACGAGGGCATAGGTTCCGATGCATGTTGTAGTGCAATGGATGGGGAGGTGGTGCTAGGATGCCATCGATGTAGTGAGGGGTCACAAAGGGAGGGATCAGCGATGGCCTCCTTAGGAGAGACATCGAAGAGTGCCATAGGCTCCAGAGAGACCGTAGCAGCCAGAGAGGAGGGAGGAGGGACTCCCTTCTTAGCAGAGGGAGAGGCCACCATCGCCCGATAAGGGCAAGGGTGTCAAGGTGGGGGAGAGCAGCGAGATGGTGGCTCTTCGGGTGGAGAATGCCTACCTCCGAGCTCAGGTGTAGATGCTACAGGATGAGGCTACACGACTCAGGGCTCAGAGCGAAGGGGTGAGCACTCGGGAGCTGGCATGGGCTATTGCGTAGACCATGTTCTACCAAGGGTTGTACTATCATGTGGTTCCAGAGGGGTAGAGGATACCGCTGCCAGCTAGCATTGCGGAGCCGGTCAAGATGGGGTCATCGAGGACATCATCATGATCGACGTCGAGGACCCACGATACAGCACGAACCTCGATGGGACCACCTCCTCCACCTTAGGGCGGGAGAGGAGATGAGGTTGAGAGCTCGAGGGCTTCTCGAGACTAGCTGCTCTTTGGTACATGGACCGTATATATTTGAGGGGATTGAGTATGCCAGGGTATAGATTGTGGCATACCAATCCAGTTTTGATATGATGTTAGACTTTTATATATTTATATATATATATATATATATATATATATATATATATATATATATGTGTGTGTGTGTGTGTGTGTGTGTGTTGTTCTTTTTGTGATATGACTTGTGCATATGTTTTATGATGTTTTAATATTTTAATGGTTGATTGATTATTCATGTAATTATGTCATTTGGAAATATTATAATTTTATGTCATACTATAAAATTTAAATGAAATAATCTGATGTAAACAAATTGGTTGTTGTGGTATGATTTGATAAAAAATAAAGTGACTTCTAACAATAATTTCAAAGGACATTGTCGCTGTTACATGACCATTTCATGGAGTCGCCACTCGCTAGGTCATCAAGCTAATCCTAGTATGAGAGAAATATTGCTAAAAGTAAAAGAGTGCTTAAGAGACTTTCTTAAGACTTTGTGTTGTGATGATGAAAAATGATGATGGTGATGATTTTTTTTCAGATTTTCATGAAAATATTATGCATGAAATATTAAAAATATGATTTTTTCTAGGCATAAAATTCCTAAGTGTGATAAAAATTTGAACAATTCCCTAGGAATTATACCATCGTCGCAAAATTGAATGTTGACATAATGAAATGAAATAGAAAAGTTTTCATTCTTTTTAAAGCACAATTGTGTAACATAATGATTTAAGCCATATGCTTTTATGGATTAAATAAATGGGAAATAAAATTAGAACGATGGTTTGCGCTAGGCATAGAATTTTAGGTATAGACTTATACCATCATCGCGAAATCCAAAGAAGAAATTGATGTAATAGTTTTATTGCATAATTGATTTTTGATTTTGAGATAAAAAAAATATAAAAAGATACAAAATTTTAAAGTAAAAAATATATAAATGTGACTTTATTGCTAGATTTTTGAACATGTTTTGAAAGAAATTTTGGATTTTTGAAAAAATGTATTTAATTGTTTTTATACTAAGCCAATATTCTCAAGTAAGAAAATCAAATTATTCCAAGAAGATTTGCATAAATATTTTAAATTATCTCAAAGACAAAATTTAGATTTATAAGGAACCCCATGTGCATATGTGAGTTCATTGCCGATCTTGATTTATCATAATGATACAAAATCTCTCAAACACAAATGTGTGTGCAATTGTATTGTTCATTTACCAATTTTGAGCAAGATAATTTGATACAAGTAATTTGAATTAACCAAATGAGTGTTCGTTGACCATGATTTATATGCATGTAACCGTACCAGACTACTATGTAAGTCGGGTCATCAAGAGCTAGTTGATCCATGAGCGGACATAGGTCTATACAAAAGAAGGTCGCTAATGTGACAGACATATCACCATGCTAGGAGTTACCCAAGGCCAAGCGGGTTGGGCACAAACCACCTATTATGGGGCTTACCTCACGGTTTTCGAATAATTGAGAATTCCAGGGATTCAAGCTCATTCACCCTTCTTTTCTTTTCAAGGGGTAGGGAAAGGGATTTATTGCTTTTGCTTTTGCTTTTGTTTTTCTTTTCTTCTTTTCTCTTTTTTTTTTTTTTGTTGTTATTTTTGCTTGGAACTTGAGATAATGCTGAAATATTGTTGCGATGGTACAAAATGATATTTTTCTTTTTCTCTTTTTCTTTGATTTTCTTTTCTTTTTCTTCCTATGCTAGGGATACTTGCTCGGATTGGCTGTAGAGCAAGGGATTTTTATTCTGGGCAGGGGTGAGCTTGTCCTTTTGTCAATTCTCAAATATTCTAGACCATGTGCATGATAGGATAGCAGGGGAAACTTTTCGCTCAAGAGACCACTTCTACTATGTAGCATCGTTTTGAATTTGCAATGAAATCATTTTAATGTGAAAAGGTATACTTGGTTCAAGTAAATAACAAGATCAATTCTCTATGCTCAAAAATTTATTTAATTCAACCGTGGACTTTGATATAAGAGAGATTAATAATCATACCAAATAAGATCAAGATATTTATTCATGTGAGTGTGAAAGTGAGGGATTCCAAATAAATGCTAATTTATCCAAAATAATTGAAAATATAACTGCAATACTTCAAGAATTGATAGGTGCAAAAATAGAAGATGTTTTTGAAGATTTTGATGATTTTTATGTTTTTTATATTTTGATTTTAATTTATGAATTGAGAGAATACATAATATTATTGCTTTTTTTTAAATTTTTATATGAATTACTAAAATAAGACAATATGTATAACAATATATACAATGATGAAATTACCAGATTTATGCATAATAGCGCTTAAGATGCATAATGTTCATAGGTTCTTTAAGATCTTTACCATCTAAGGTAGCTAATCTGTATGCTCCCGATCCAAATTTAGCAATGATAATATATGGCCCAAGCCAATTGGGCTCGAATTTACCTTTAAGGTCTTTAGTTGCATTAGTATTTTTTTTATTTTCTTTTAAGACAAGGTCGTCGATCTCAAAGGATCGATGATGAACTTTCTTGAGATATGCTCGTTTGAGCTTGTTCTGGTAGGCACGAAGATGCTCCAAAGCATTAATGCGCTTCTCATCTAGGAGTTCCAGTTGACTAAATCTGTCAGCATGATATTCATCTCCTACTTCAGTATCTTGAAGTAGTAGAGCCAAAGAAGGAACTTCTAATTCAAAGGGAAAAATAGCTTCAATGCCATAAACCAAAACAAAAGGTGAAGTGCCCGTGGGAGTACGAACGCTAGTTCGATAAGCCCACAAAGTAGGATATAATTGAATGTGCCAATCTCGCCAGATTTATTGACCAGTCTTTTGAGGATTTTAATTAATGTTTTATTAGATGCTTCTGCTTGGCCATTACCCTGAGGATAATAGGGAGTGGACCAACGATGTTGAATTTTATATTTTTGACATAGTTTCTTTACATCTTTATTTTTGAAACAAGTTCCATTATCTAAGATGAGATTTGTAGGAATTCCGAACCTACAAATAATTTGATTAAAAATAAATTTGGAAACTTGGGTTCCAGTGCAAGAAGCTAAGGGCATAGCTTCAACCCACTTCATAAAATACTCGATGGCGGTTATGATGAATTTGTGTCCATCAGATGACACATGATTGATTTTTCCGATGATGTCTAAGCCCCATTTTGAAAAGGGCCAAGGAGATGAAATAGCCTGCAGTTCTTGTGTAGGCACATGGACAAGGTCATCGTGTTTCTGGCACTTGTCGCAATGGCACACGTAATCATGTGCATCATTCTCCATGGTAGGCCAAAAATATCCTATCCTAAGGAGCTTCTTAGCAATGGCACTACCACTAAAGTGTCCCCCACAAGATCCATCGTGGGCTTCACTCAAAGCTGATCTAGACTCTTCTAGATTCAAACATCTCAGTAGGATACCTTCAAAAGATCTCCTATATAAGGTATTTCCAATTATGACGAAGCGACTTGCTCGTCTACGTAATAACCGACGCTGGTTTCTATTAAAACCTTCAGGGAAGGTCCCATTTTGAATAAAATTGAGGATATCAGTGTACCAAAGTTCAGGAGTAGTTTCGTTGATTAGAAACACATCCAAAGGTTCCAAGCATGATTTAATTGAAGTGGGTTCTTGGAGTCGACGAATAATGATGGTAGCATATTCATCATCTAACTCCAAGGGTAAAAGAGATGCAACTGCAGCCATAGCGTCAGCCGCACGATTGCTAGTTCTAGGAATAGCTTCCAAGGTAACTTGATCAAATAAAGATATTAATTGTAATACATATGCTTTATATGGGTGCAATTTATCATCTCTGGTCTGATAAACATCATTAATTTGATTTATAACAAGTTGAGAATCACCGAAAACTAATAGATTTTTAATTTTCAGTGCCAAGGCAGCTCGTAATCCAAGGATTAGAGCCTCATATTCAACAGTGTTATTAGTACAAGCAAACGTTAATTTAAAGGATAGAGGTATGAGATGTTTCTGTGGAGATATCAAAATAATACCTGCACCAGCCCCACTCATGCATCGGGCTCCATCAAAGTATAAGGACCATTGCTCTGAATGATCTACCTCTAGTTTAAGGCATTCATCAAGAAACTCAATGATGAGGGGATGGGTGGATTCTAAGGGTGCAGCAGCTAATTGATCTGCTATGATTTGACCCTTAACGGACTTTTGTCCTATAAACATGAGTTCAAACTCACTTAGCGCAAGAACCCACTTTGTTGTGCGACCAGATAAATAAGGTCGACTCATGAGATACCATAAGGGATCGGATTTAGCAATAACGTATGTTTTTTGACCGAGCATATAATGGCGTAATTTCTATGTAGAAAATATGACTGCTAGACATAACTTCTCTAATGTTCGTGTAGCGGGTTTCATAACTAATTAATGTTCTGCTAATGTAATAATTAGCACGCTCTCTCTTCTCATCATCAAGTTGAGCTAACATAGCTCCTAAAGCAAAATCTGAAGCAAAAATATACAAGATAAATGGGCGATCAGGTCTAGGTGGCGAAAGCACTGGTGGGTTAAGAAGATATTGTTTGAGGAGTTCAAATGCTTCCTAACATTCGTTGTCCCAATGGAAAGAGACATCCTTCTTAAGAAGCTTAAGAAAGGGTCCAGTTTTATCCACCAACTTATCGATGAAGCGACGGATAGCTTGAAGCTTACCTTGTAGACTCCGTAATTCAGATATATTTGTAGGTGCGGGCATATCAGTGATAGTCGTAATCTTGAGAGGGTCAATTTTGATGCCACGTAAAGAAACTATAACCCCCAATAATTTACCGGACTTAACTCCGAATATACATTTGGTTGGATTCAATCGGATAAGATATTCCCTTAACCGATCAAATACTTTTCTCAAGTCATCTAAATGGTCATCTTCTTTAGTAGAACGAGCTATAATGTCATCTACATAATCATGTAGTATATCATGCATCATATCATGAAAGATATAAGTCATGGCTCGTTGATAGGTTGCACTGCATTCTTCAAACCGAATGGCATCACTTTCCAACAAAAGGTCCCCCAAGGGGTAATAAAGGTTTTAGCCTAATCTTCAGGAGCTATCCTGATCCGATTATAACCAGAAAATCCATCCATTAAGGATATCATTCCACTCCCAGCGAGTAAAATCAATGATCTGATCCATATTGGGAAGGGGAAAATCGTCTTTAGGGCATGCAACATTAATATCTCTAAAGTTTGTACAAACCCTAACCTTAGTAGCTTCTTTCTTAGTTACTAGAACTACATTCGAGATCCATTCAAGCATAATCAATGGCTTGTATAAAAATAACATTTAGGAGTTTTTCTAACTCCCCTTTGACCTGTAAGGCCACTTTAGGATGCATTTTTCTAAGTTTCTGTTTAACGAGTTTAGCATCCGGATGGACTACTAGGTGATGCATAACTATAGAAGGGTCTAATCCTGGCATATCTTCATATGTCCAAGCAAAGACATCTTCATATTCTTTAAGAAATGCAATGTATTTATCCTGTTTTTCTTGACTCAATTCTGATCCAATGTTGATTATGTGGGGGTTATCCTCGGTTCCAATGTTAATTTTTATGACATTTTCTACTTCCATGTGTAGATCTCTCTCAAAATTAGGTGGGGCGGGTGAAACGCCCAATTCTTGTAATTCTTCCAAGGTTAGCTTGGATAATTCGTCTTGAGGAGTCATGGCCTCAAGGCGGGCTATACTAGGTATAGAGCCATCAAAATAAAATCCATTATGTAATAATTCCTCAATGGAGACATCATGAAAGATATCTCCTCCAACTCATCATTGGATTCGAGCGATCATCTCGGGATAAGCATATAGATAGCATATTACATGTGAATGGTCTTATTTATTAAACGCAAGGCATCACGTTCATCTAAATAGTCTTGGTAACATATGAGATGGTCATCATCCTCAAATGGGAAGGGCCGACCCTTACTAGGAAATAGGCCCCCCACCCCCCCCCCTGTTGGTCCGGCTTTCATGCACACCCCGGGAAAAGGATGAAGCAAGGAAAGCTCCGGAGACACCCACGGGACGGATCCCACTCATCTTTAGGATCTAGCTGGTTATCCAAGGTGCGAGTTACAGAGTTGGGTCGAATGGCAATTCACTCTTTTCCACTTCTGGAATAGATTTCAATATGGACTGCTCTGTTACCTTACGGGGGGTTCTTGAACTTGTTCAGTAGTTGCAAAAGTTGTTGACAATCAGATTTAACTTGAATTCTTGATCTAGCTCTCATGGGTCGACAGATTTAAATAAAAGGCAAATAAAGAAAATAAAAATGGATCATTCACCGAAAGCAAAGAGAGGGTAGGGTAAGGCAGAAAAGAGAAGCTTATCAAACATTAAACTGTAAAACCCTAAACCTATCAATCTTATCTATGCTATCGGCTTCACAACAGAACAAATCAAAGAAGAAAGTGTCCAGTCAGTCTAAGATCACTTTCAACTAAGAGCACAAGGCAGAGTGAAACGGATCTAGCAAAAAATTATAAATCCAAGGGCAGCTGGTTAAAACTGGTATCTTTCATCGGCAGCCTAGCTCACACAGTGAAGACAGAGCAATTAGAACAAACTTACACCTGAAATCTGTAATTTCCCCTAGCAGACAATAGAACAACTGAAGCCTAACAACATATTTAAACTTGATAACTCAGATTTACAGCATATATCTAACAAACTTTAAATGGAACGGATAACAAAAGAAGATACACTTATCACACTCTGCAAAAGATTAGGCTCCTGGCCATGCTATCACAGAAAAGCTAAAGCACATCAACTCCAAGTCCAGAAACAAAGGATTTCACAAAATTTGCAAGAAATTGCTTATAAGCCTTTATTTCTAAGTCTCCGCCTCCTGCGATTACATTTAGAATCTGTATTTATAGACTCAGGACAGACCCTGATCTTTTCAAAATATCTTCCTCAAACCCTAAATCTTATCGCACTTAAACCCTAGGACCCGGGTTTTACAATAAAAATCCATTTAAAAATCAAAGTCCGGATAGAACTTAACCCTTCGGCAAATACGTGCATATAGCTGCCATAAATGGAGAAGATAAAATCAAATGCAACTTGCATTCATCCGCAGCTGCAAATAAATGCCTCCATTAATTCTGCTGGTGAGCCGGATGAGTCACCACTTCTCCATCAATCTGATCTCCGTAAAGCCATCCCTGTGTTGAAATTGTCTTCATGCTATCAAGTCTGCAATAAATTTGCTATTGAATGCTTTATCGGCTTCTTCTCTTCTAGCATGGCGGTCCTTGACTAAATCCGCACTTTATCTTTGCCTTTATGGTCTTTCCCGGTTGTCCCGTAAGTGCCAGGTGGAATCCTGCATGAAAGACAAAAAGATGCATTAGATTAGCATTTTAATTAAATCGAAGCTTAAAACATTAAAAACAGATTAAAAACCGCAAAATAAGCTTGCATGTCGGCTTCGGTTTGTCCCATTCACGCTTTGACACGTGTCGCTACCCCAGGATGCCTTTTGTTTCCCGCCGGAATGCACTTTCTGGTCAACTTAAGACTTTCTCTCTCCTACCGCGATTCTGCGACATGTCGCGATTTCGCGACATGTCGTGAAATCGCGACCTACCAGCGCATCGGCAACTTCCTCCCTCGTCGGTCGCGAAAACGCGACATGTCGCGATTTCGCGACGTGTCGCGAAATCGCGACCCTCCTGGCCTCCGTACAGCCATCCCGATTTTCAGCCGCGATTCTAGAACACGTCGCGATATCGCGACAGTTTCGTACCTGCATGCGTTGACCGCGTTGACCGTGATTTTGGAACATGTTTGCGACTTAGCCGATTTTTCATCCTGCAGCCCACTTTCTCTCTCCTATCGCGAAAATGCGACATGTCGCGATTTCGCGACATGTCGCAAAATCGCGCCCTCCGTACAGCTTGCTTCTCTCTCCAAAAATCTGTCGCGATTTCGCGACATGTCGCGAAATCGCGACCTTTACGGCACTTAGCCGCATTTTGACTTACCGTCGCGATATCGCGACATTTCCGAAAATGGAAGTGTCGCGATATCGCGACACTACCAAAAATGGAAAGTTTGATTTTTCAGTGAATTATGCAACTATTTTTCTGGATTTTCTCGGTACCGGTGCAAGATTTTGCTTGTGCATGAATGATTCTAGCATGTAAAAAGTGAATTCTTGGATAACACAGCTAGAATGCAAGAAAAAGCACAACTTTAAAAAGGAGGCAAGCAAATTTGGATTTAAAACCTGAAAAGATCAAGAGGGTCCCTACTGCAAAATGGAATTTCAAAATTTTCAAGAGGATGGAATCTCATTTTTCAGTGGGGGTGTGTTGCTTATCAACAAATGGCGATATCTGCGGGTAAAATAGTAGCACTATTTTAGAACCCAAGACTATGGTTTCAAAACAAAAAGACCATGCATCATGCCTTGCCACAGACATTCTTCACAATAAATTGACTACTAACTGCCAGCTGTTAAAATTTCCCAAGGACATACTAGGCTGGATTACTTCAAGGAAGATTTCTGATGTGCAATTACAAAGGGTATAGAACTTTCTTCAAGGATGACTGAATTGAATGATAAACTTGGATTAATCAACTTTTCTAGATTGTAAAAGGGGAAACCGAGTAGAGCTCTGTTTACTAGTTTAGCCTTTTACAGCCTAGACAGAGTTACCCTTTAGATTTACACGACCCAATTTACAACTGTAGGGCAGAATCTAATATTGGCTGCCTCTTTTAATCATATAACTCTTTTTTTCTTTTTTTCTCTTTTTTTCTTTTTTCTTCTTCTTTCCCTCTGAAATATATTAATATCTGAGACCTTAGAGAAATTACAATTTTCTTTTATCATTTGATCAATCTGGAACTGTTTCAGTCTAGGCATTGATAGCCTCTTATGACACCCAAATAATTGCATGAACCATAGTCCCCTCTTATAACCAGCTTTTCTTGGATTCCCCGGGAGTTCCTCCAACTAAACAGCATAACAGTTTTTCTATCATTAAAACAAGCGTGGCAAGTAAGACACAAGATCCAATCATCTCTCTACCTTCATCCTGGATAACAAAATAGTTCCACGGTTCGGTGCAAGCGAGACTATCTCAATTAGAATAATGAGCAGAATGGGGAGGCACTGGATTGAGGATTTATCGGCTAGGAATAAAACAATTTTCAGCGGTCGACTTTTCATTGATTGCTCAGGCAGAGGTTAAAAGATAGAATTTTAGAAGCCAAAGGACTTTGTACAGGCTTCCAAGGACAGACACAAGCTTCTAAAGCAAAACAGAATCAAAAACTGCATAGACTGCAAATAAAATAAACTAAACACAAACGCACATTGTACGAGACAAAGGAATAAAACAAACCGCAAGGCTATTTACAAAGGATGCAAAGCACATCTATACACACAAAATTAAGCTAAAACAAATAAACTAAGAACTAAACAAATAAATTAAACCACAGACAACAAATAAAACGCACAAGCAACAAAATAAAACTAAAACAAAAGACGTACGAACGACAAAAGAAAAGGAAAAGCAGGGAAGAAAATAAAAACTATACAGGCAATAAAAGAAATAAACTAAAAGAACTGAAGCAAATAAAAACTACTGAACTGCAGCAAAGCTAAATTGCAACAACACTGAAATAAACTAAAGCAACTGAAATAAATTAAACGCAAAATAAACTAAACCCAATCTACGAGACACAAAGAAAAAGAAGCGCAAGGAAGAAAAGACTGTACGAGACTAAAATAAAAGCAAGCTAAAATAAAAAGACAAAGAAAGGAAATAAAAAGCAACGACAAAAGAAATAAACTGCACAAGCTAAAAGCGAAAAACAATTAAAGAAAACTGAAAAACTGCAACTGTACAGACATTTAAAAATAAAACTGCACTGACAAAGAAATAAAACTGAAAAACTTAAAATACTTACTTACAATGCATACATATGTTACAACTTCCCTTCATACTCAAAAAATGCAGCAGTTGGGAAAGCAGAGAAATGGTGCCTTAAAAAAATTTGACCATGCAAGTAATTTAAAAAAATTACCTTTCAGGTCCTGTTGACGAAATGCACTCCAGACTGTGCTTCAAAAATTTGCTATCTGGGAAAGACTTGGGTTTACTGTCTTCCCTGTCCCATTTGAAAAACAAATCTGCAACTCCTTCAAATTAAACAAATCATATAATAACAAATCATATGATAACATGTTCATGCTTCTAATTGAAGGGTTTGCGGAGTTCTTTCAAAAGTACTGAATGTAAAAAAACCCCGAGGATCAAATACCTTAAAATCTTGACAGACCCGAGACCACCACATCTTCAAAATTATGTGACAACTGAAAGAAATCATGTTTTATCTGTATGCCCTGGTTCTTAACAACTTGAACATTTTGTGGTTGCTTCATCTTGCTTCAATATCCAGGACTTCAATTTTTATCCCTCTAGCAGAATGCTTACAATTTTCCTTTTCACCTGAGCCTTGCTTAGATTTAACCTCATCAATGTGCAATGTCCAAACATCATTGTTGTGATGGTTTAGAGTTGTAACTGTTCTCACTTCCTCAGTTGCCAAATCATAAACTCCAATATCTGCATCAACACAGTTTATAGCCTTTTCTTTGATATTATGTTCAGAAGTTGCAGGCTTATGTTGAGACAGTTCATCAATTCCAAGTTGGCTGACCACATTCATATTTACTATCTTTTCCTCCTTTTCTTGAAATTCAACAGGTGGTCCAGAGTAAGCCTCAATCAAGTTAACCTTTTGTTCAACAATGCGAGGCGGTTCATAGAGGGTGATGTCGGCTTTAAGTTCCCTCATATCCTCAATGATGTTATCCTCCTCGATTACTTCGCATAGTGAGATTGAATCTCACTTTCATCATCCTCCGATGAGGAAGGATCATTGTTAAGTTACGGACTCTCGACATTTCAAGTCATAGCTTGTCCATTTTGAGCTGTTGAAAATCTTGCATTTCATCCACAGGAGTCTGTACAAGACTTTCTGTCTCTTCGGGAAAAGTGAAAGAATCTGAAACCCTGGTTGTATTATTTTTGGGTGAACTAGAAATATCAATATTTCTTTGATCTCTAGGAAAATTTAACTCACCAGGAAAAACTTCATATTTGGGTGGTGCCAGATCACAGCTGTTCGGTTCAAGCACTGCACTTTGAATTTGTCGGAACTTTTCTCCTGTATTTTGCACATGCTTGAGTGGATGTCACGGTTAACGGAGTCTCCTTGGGTAGAGCATGACATGTTGGCACTAACTCATGATGTGGAATGGGGTCTGGAACAGGCATGTTCTGTGTAACATAGGATATCAAAGGACTTGCTCAGAATTTGAGGCCCTAAGCTGTCTTTCAAGAATTAAGGCTTCTTTATAAGCCCCTGCCAGGGTTGTGATATTGATGTCTCTCTTGAGGAAAATAGAGGTCACCGAATCCAATGCATTCTTGTAGATTTCTAAGGCCGGATTTGCATTTGGGATGTAATGGCCGGTCATTCTACCGTAAGCTCTTTGGAACCTCATATTGAAAGACCCGACAGTTTCTCCCGACTCTCTCTTGATGCTTGGAAAATTGCTTGATATAAAATCGTTGGGATCTATCACTTCACCGAACTGTGATATAAAAGCTTTCTCTAGATCATCCCAGCTAGTAATGGAATTCTTTGGTGAGGTTTAAAAACCGGTCATAAGCTCCCTCCTGGAGAGTGAACGGGAACAATCTGCGAGGCAACATCTTCATCGTTGTATATTCAACAATCTTAAAGCATTTTTAAAAGCTAGCGAGATGTTCTTCTGCGAGTTCTTGTCCCATCATGTTTGTACCTGGGGAGATACCTTTCCGGACTTCTGGGCAGGTCATGGGCTATACCCGGAATGTTCAAAGCGGTGGGGCCCAACCAATTTGCCATTATTACTTGGGTGACGGGTGATGTTACGAGTTGTAATTGGATAAGCGCAAGTGATGATAGAACTGTTCTTAACAAACCACCGAACTTAAGGCCTTCTCTGGCAATTTCAAAAGCTGCACTGACAACTTTCAAAAACTGAAAAAAAAAAAAAAAAAACAACAAAAACGACAATTTACAAAACTATACTGACAATTTACAAAACTGTCCGGAGTTCACTGTGGGTCCTTCAAATGTTGCTGTTATGCCCTTACAATACTTGAACTGAGTTCATGCCCTCCTTCTAGCGCCAATTAGGTTGTTGGTTGAGGAGGAGGAAAATTGGCTACCAGACTTTGGATAAAATACAGCTTTACAGTTCCACATACAGTCGGATTTCTCAACTCAAGTGCACTAAGAACAGATGTTCTCGGCCCTCCTTCTAGCGCCAATTAGGTTGTTGGTCCGGCTTTCATGCACACCCCGGGAAAGGATGAAGGCAAGGAAAGCTCCGGAGACACCCACGGGACGGATCCCACTCATCTTTAGGATCTAGCTGGTTATCCAAGGTGCGAGTTACAGAGTTGGGTCGAATGGCAATTCACTCTTTTCCACTTCTGGAATAGATTTCAATATGGACTACTCTGTTACCTTACAGGGGGTTCTTGAACTTGTTCAGTAGTTGCAAAAGTTGTTGACAATCAGATTTAACTTGAATTCTTGATCTAGCTCTCATGGGTCAGTGATTTAAATAAAAGGCAAATAAAGAAAATAAAAATGGATCATTCACCGAAAGCAAAGAGAGGGTAGGGTAAGGCGAGAAAGAGAAGCTTATCAAACATTAAACTGTAAAACCCTAAACTATCAATTTTATCTATGCTATCAACTTCACAACAGAACAAATCAAAGAAGAAAGTGTCCAGTCAGTCTAAGATCACTTTCAACTAAGAGCACAAGGCGAAGTGAAACAGATCTAGCAGAAAATTATAAATCCAAGGGCAGCTAGTTAAAATTGGTATCTTTCACTGGCAGCCTAGCTCACACGATGAAGACAGAGCAATTAGAACAAACTTACACCTAAAATCTGTAATTTCCCCTAGCAGACAATAGAACAACTGAAGCCTAACAACATATTTAAACTTGATAATGGGGATTCACAACATATATCTAACAAACTTTAAATGGAACGGATAACAAAAGAAGATACACTTATCACACTCTGCAAAATATTAGGCTCCTGGCCATGCTATCACAGAAAAGCTAAAGCACATCAACTCCAAGTCCAGAAACAAAGGATTTCACAAAATTTGCAAGAAATTGCTTATAAGCCTTTATTTCTAAGTCTCCGCCTCCTGCGATTACATTTAGAATCTGTATTTATAGACTCAGGACAGACCCTGATCTTTTCAAAATATCTTGCTCAAACCCTAAATCTTATCGCACTTAAACCCTAGGACCCGGGTTTTACAATAAAAATCCATTTAAAAATCAAAGTCCGGATAGAACTTAACCCTTCGGCAAATCAGTGCAGTTAGCTGCCATAAATGGAGAAGATAAAATCAAATGCAACTTGCATTCATCCGCAGCTGCAAATAAATGCCTCCATTAATTCTGCTGGTGAGCCGGATGAGTCACCACTTCTCCATCAATTTGATCTCCGCAAAGCCATCCCTGAGTTGAAATGGTCTCCATGCTATCAAGTCTGCAATAAATTTGCTATTGAATGCTTTACCGGCTTCTTCTCTTCTAGCATGGCGGTCCTTGACTAAATCCGCACTTTATCTTTGCCTTTATGGTCTTTCCCGGTTGTCCCGTAAGTGCCAGGTGGAATCCTGCATGAAAGACAAAAAGATGCATTAGATTAGCATTTTAATTAAATCGGAAGCTTAAAACATTAAAAACAGATTAAAAACCGCAAAATAAGCTTGCATGTCGGCTCTCGTTTGTCTCATTCACGCTTTGACACGTGTCGCTACCCCAGGATGCCTTCTGTTTCCGTCGGAATGCACTTTCAGGTCAACTTATGACTTTCTCTCTCCTACCGCGATTCTGCGACATGTCGCGATTTCGCGACATGTCGCGAAATCGCGACCCTGCCAGCGCATCGGCAACTTCCTCCCTCGTCGGCCGTGAAAACGTGACATGTCGCGATTTCGTGACATGTCGCGAAATCGTGACCCTCCTGGCCTCCGTACAGCCATCCCGATTTTCAGCCGCGATTCTAGAACACGTCGCGATATCGCGACAGTTCCGTACCTGCATGCGTTGACCGCGTTGACCGCGATTTTGGAACATGTTTGCGACTTAGCCGATTTTTCATCCTGCAGCCCACTTTCTCTCTCCTACCGCGAAAATGCGACATGTCGCGATTTCGCGACATGTCGCAAAATCGCGCCCTCCGTACAACTTGCTTCTCTCTCCAAAAAACTGTCGCGATTTCGCGACATGTCGCAAAATCGCGACCTTTCTGGCACTTAGCCGCATTTTGACTTACCTGTCGCGATATCGCGACATTTCCGAAAATGGAAGTGTCGCGATATCGCGACACTACCAAAAATGGAAAGTTTGATTTTTCAGTGAATTATGCAACTGTTTTATGGATTTTCTCGGTACCGGTGCAAGATTTTGCTTGTGCATGAATGATTCTAGCATGTAAAAAGTGAATTCTTGGATAACACAGCTAGAATGCAAGAAAAAGCACAACTTTAAAAAGGAGGCAAGCAAATTTGGATTTAAAACCTGAAAAGATCAAGAGGGTCCCTACTGCAAAAATGGAAGTTCAGAATTTTCTAAGGATGGAATCTCATTTTTCAGTGGGGGTGTGTTGCTTATCAACACTTCCCATAGGCTGTGGGAGGCCCAAGGTATGAGGAGATGGTGGCAAATTATTTAAAATAAGGGAATCTTGCATAGAAGCATTCGTTTTCTTCGATATAAGAATTTTAGATAGATCGGGTAAGAGCTCGTCAGTAAGAGCATAAGAGGTAGAAGGAACATTCCCTACATCTTCTGATGCGGAAAATATGACTTTGGTGGATGTAGACGGTGTAGAGGTGTCGATAGATGGGTCTATTATAGGTATGGAAGTTATAGGAGTAGAACAAGAGACATTGGTTGTGGGATTAGGATCTTTCTTAGGTCCTAATGCGGTTTGTTTAGAAGATGGTTGAGCTATATGTGGAGGTGCAACTGATGGAGAAGAAGTAGATGACATTGTGGGTGTGAGTTTCACATGTTTAGATGGATAATGAGAATTAGGATGTGTGGATGACAGAGCGGGGCAAAATTGAACTCCAATAGGTTCTGCCAAAGCACACATATCAAAGGGTCTTGGATCACCATGAATGGTAACCAACTGATTCTTAAATTTGAATTTAACACATTGATGTAAAGTTGAGGGAACAGCTCGCATTGCGTTGATCCAAGGGTGACCCAAGAGTATATTGTACGATGCAGGGCAATGTACAATAAACACGATCGTATCCAAGGTTCTTGGACCAACCTGCAATGGAATGGTAATAACTCCACACGTTTCTTGTGTTTCATCATTGAAAGCTTTTATGATCATATCAGTTCTTTTCATTTCATCACTTCTAAACCCAAATATTTGGTAGAAGTCAAAAGTGCAGATATTTAAAGATGAACCATTATCAATCAAAACTCGTTTGACTGCTACATCTCCAATTAAAGCAGTAATATATAAGGGGTTATCTTTATGTAAACTATGTTGAGGTATGTCTCTATCCTGGAAGTCAATACAATCAACTTCATGAGTTATTATAGTATTGGCCATGGCTTCAGGTTGAATGTCTTGTGGTACCATCATCTAGCTTAATGTGAGCATTAATTCATCTCTATGTGTAGGAGAAGATCTTAAAAGGTCCAAAAGGGAAATTCTAGCTGTAATATTTGATAATTGTTCATTAATATTATAAGGAGGTTTAGGTTGAACATTAGGTGCATGATTCCCTTTATTAGGAACCTTCAAAATAAATGGAGTTGATCCACCATTCTGAATTTGATCTTGTTGAGAATTTTGAGCCTGTTGTCTAGTAACAACTCCGATGGTACCCACAATATTATTTTGCGGATGATGAATGGGTCTTGGTCTAGCGTTTATAGCTAGCTCATTAGAAAGTAATTGGTGAGATGATGGTCTAGTAGTGACTCTTCTTGGAAATGGTTCTTCTGGAACCATATAACTTGTGATAGGGTGAATAGGATCTGATTCATCTTTAGAGCTATTCGATTGATTTGATGTGATTTCCATATCACTCTCAGTCTCATATTCTGTATCACTAAGATCAGGTGTTTGAATATTATATAGAGGCCTGGTTGTAACCACGGATAAAGTTGTGTCAAATATTTCCAGATCATGAACAGGTAAATGCCCACTAATAGTTCCTACATATCGGGTAGGAGGAGGAACATTATGATGTTCAATTTGATTAGCCACCTCCTTACCATGTTTTGGTAAAGGATGTTGAAATATGTCTAATGACTGATTGGCATTCTGATTCTGGTTTTGTGGGATGTTATTTTGAGAATTATTAGGAGGATTTTGCTTAGGTTGAAAGGCTTGCACCTCCATCTCATTGTTATCAATCAAGTCCTGTATTTTATGTTTTAATATTTTACAAGAGTTGGTAGTGTGTCCAGGTCCTCTATGGAAGTCACAGTGTAAATCAGCTCTGTATCCGGGTATAGTTGGATCAGGTTCCCAGATATTTGGTAATTGAATCAAACCTCGTTCTAATAATTGCGGTAGAATAGTTGATAAAGGTTGATTTAACCTAGTAAATTCTCGAGGAGGTCTATCAGGAGGTTTCAGTACAAACTTCTCCATTGTCTTTGCAGCATTAACATTAGCAATATTTCTGCTATCGGTGACTCCATCACCCACAACTTGTTTATTCTTATATTGATTTTTGGATGTTTTCTCATCATCTTTCTTTTTAAGCTGGCCTCTCCTAATGAGAGCATCTTCCACTCTTCGGGCTAAGTCTATAGCCTGATCGAAGGTGGTCAAGGTAGCAGTTGATAATTCGTAAGATAGTTGCTCTTGCAAATTATTAATAAATATGTCCAACATCTCCCTATAAGGTAACACAAAGTGCAATTTTCCTATCAATTGTCTCCACCTAGCTAGGAAATCAGCAAAGCATTCATCTTTGTCTTGTTTTAAGTTATACAAATCTTTAATGGTCACATGTCTTTCGATGTAGGCACTAAATTGATGAACAAAAGACTCAGCAGTTTCTTCGAAATTCCTCAAAGAATTAGTGGGTAATTGATAATACCACTCTAATGCCATTCCTCCCAAACTTTTTGGGAACATTTTTAGTAATAACAAGTCATCATGTGATATATCATGACATGCTATCCTAAACATACGAAGATGCTCTATGGGATATTTGGTTCCTTTATATATGGGAAGAACAGGCATAGGAAAATGTTTAGGATATGGTTGTGCTACAACTATAGGATCTAAAGGCTGACTACACATCTCTCGATAATTGTACGAGGGACGGTAGGGATCTATCTGGTCCATGCGGGAAACTAACTGTTTCACCATGGTTTCAAGATTACTAGTTTGTCCACCATATTGGTTCGGTGGGACATAGGTATGGGATTTATGAGTGTATGATGGTGTGACATAAGGATTAGATGCTATATTGCTATTATGCAAAGTGTTGGTAGGAAGAGTATTATGAAGGGGATTTGTAATAGTATTATGTTGTATCCCAGATTGTTGGTAATTGGTGTTTGGTTTTGTTTTGGGTTTTTGTTGATTTGAGGTATGTTGCTCAATAGCTTGGCAAAATAGAGCAGTAAATGATGGTTTATTTTGTGCGGGAATGACCCTAGGCTTGCTAACAGGCACTTTAGATGGTTGGGTAACCTATTGTTGTTGCATGTTTTGGATCATAGCTGCCATATCCAAATTGGATGGTCCAGCTTGATCACTCTCTTGATCAATAAAGGACAAGGGATTAGTGCATGTGTGAAATACTTCTTCTAGAGTTGCTTGAGTGTCACTAATTCGATCCTTGTCCATATGGACTGCTCTATTAAGAACACCAATATTAGTATTAATGAACTTCCAGAATTGTTCCATGTTTTCAAAAGTGATAGCTCCTCTCGGAGACATTTTAGGGGATGAGGATCCTTCCTCTCTAACATTTTCTTCTTGTTCATTTCTTACAACAAGCTCTTCTTCTTGTTGGTCTAGGATTTCTTCTTCCTGAACTTGGTCCTTAGGAGGGACATTTTGGTCAGTTAATGGTCTTCCTAACCAATCTTCTTCTTCTTTGGTTTGTTTTCCATTCCTAAGTCTAGGCATTGTGCTAAACTTAGGTTTTAGCAAATATATATACTTATATATATATATGCGATAGGGTTGAGAGGTATATATTTTAACTATATACCTACTATAATACTTTAAAAGGAAAATGTTTTGTTTTTTTTTTTTATTTTTTTTTTGTGTTTTATATTATTATTTCACGAAATAAAAATAACAAACAACATGCTAGTTGCAAGAGAATAACAATAGTAAAAAGAATGACTTAGTTTTCTATAAATAGTTTATGGATATCATTGATAGGATCAAGTTCATCGAGAGTCATGAAATGCTCCTCTTCAAATTGGAAGTGGTTTTTCAAGAATTTGACAAAGTGTGCTATGGTAATATGATCTACTTCAGACTTTGACTTGTAAAAATAAAGTTCATGGCAATACTCTCGATACAACACAGCTCTAGGAACTCTATTCCATATTTTTCTATCTATAAGAACGACTTCTTGATCCTCTATACGAGATAGAAATTTATGTACTACAACTACATTCTCAAGGTATTCCTCAAAGGTGTATAATTTTGAAGACACAAGTGCTCTTTTATCGGCTAACCACCTATGGCAAGCTCTCTGAAGTTCATGGTACAAAGTCACCTGATCAGGATCCAGGATTCTATCTAGGACAAACCTCTTAATTTGCCTAAGTTCTATAGATCTGGATTCAATAATACCCAATCTCCTATCAAGTTCATCCCACAAAGGTTGGGCTCTATTTGTTTGAGGTACTCTAAGCACAGAAGTAATCTCTATGGCCGTTAATTGATTTTCAACATTTATGGTGACAACTCGTCTTCTATTATAATCTACCATCTAAATATGATATGCAAATTTAACTGTTTGTCTAATGATTCTAGATGTTCTTAATAATGTGTTTTTTTTTTTTCGGATTTTTTTCAAAAGGTTTTTAGTTTCACGTCGGGTTCACCAAAATGTATCGCCCAAATTTTTCGCACCCTTACCTTCAGGCTAAAGGATCCGTGCCCGGAAGGGGGATGCGAGAAGGATGGGACAATACCTCGGACTGAGAGGCCCTTTGAAGGTCGCGCCTCTCGGGGGAGGGGTATAAGGGTGAATTTTTGATGGATGGTGGGGTTCACCAAGAAACTTTGAGTGGCAGTTTCCACGCCTAGGTTGAGAATGGGTTTGATGTGTTCATTTTATATTCAATCATTCATATTCCTAGGTTGGCCAAAATGAATCTAAGCTATTCTATATGAAATTTTTGGTTTATATGAAGACAACAAACATGAATGAATCCTAAATACAGAGAATATCTAAATAAGAAAGAATGCACCTAATTTCGGATGTCTGATGAAGATTCTAAAGCTTGTAGGAGTCCAGATCATCCCGGATATGATAGGATCATCTGTAATTGTATAGAATCATCCCAGATCATAGGTGATCGTCTGAGATCAGACAAGATCATCGACGATCTAATGAATTCGTCAGACGAATTCGTCAGAAACCTGCAATCATGGAAACAGACACCAAAAACCAAAAATGCAATTGCAAGAATGATGCAAAATGATAGAAATAAGAATATAGATGCTTAAATGATAAATCCAGATAGCAGATTAAGGGAGGTGCACTATTTCAATAACTTATTTTGAATTTTATCATGCAAATATGCTAAACGAGGTGAAATCCAAGATGCAGAATAGAAATAAATCAACCTAATGCATAATAAAATAAGAAAGAAAGATAGAAAATGCAAACTTAGGGCTCTGATTGCCACCAATATGACTTGCAGTCAAAATAATTTGCAATCGTACGAGATCATCGTCGATCTCGACAGGATCATCCGAAATCATGGTTGAATCACCTGCGACGATCCGAGCTTCCTCCGGCTGAAACACAGTGAGATCCTACAATAAAACTTAAAAATGCAAATGCAAATTATGGGGGATAGGATGTTCTAATATCAACCAGGGAAAGAGTTAGGAGGAGATCCAAGCGAGGGATCCAATGAGTCGGGGTTTAGGGGGATAAACTAGGAAAATCCCAAGTTTATATAGGATTAGGGGGAGGTTAAGAGGTTGGGGATCATCCCAATCTGGGAGATCTCCAACGTAGGAATCTCCAACCGCGTAGACACGCTTCTGCCCGAGTTGGAGAGGTTGTTGAAATAGAAGCTAATTATGAAAATTTGGTTTTGGGATGAAATCGTCTGGACGTTCTATTCCAGATGAATTCATCCAATTTGGGATGATATCATCAGATCGGCGATGATATCATCCAACGGTCAAAACAACTTCTAAAAATGGCACAAAAAATGAGGTGAGCGGTTAACGGGCGGTTTCGGGGTTAAAATTCAAATTTTTATCTTTTTACTGATGGTTTAACTATGCCAATTTTAGGGTGCTACAGGTATGATAACATTTTGTCCTACCTTCAGACTTTATCTTTCCTTAGAGGTATATTTGCAAACAAAATGAGATTTGTAAAGTAGCAATCCCAAAAATACTATGTTCAAGAAGGTAAACTCCACTTGAGACATCCAATGGAATGCTAATGCTTTACCTATTTGAAAAAGAAGTCCTTGATGTGATAAAATAATATCATTATGGATTCTACAGAGGTCATTTTACACCCAAAGCCACTACCAACAAAATCATTGAGTGCTAGCTATTATTGGCCTTCCTTATCCAAATATGTCCATCAATATGTAAGAGATTGTCATAATTGCTAATTTTTTGCAGGGAAGAAATATTTAGTAGCTATGCCTCTAAAGTTATTAATCATTGAAGCAACTTTCATACAGTGGGGAGTTGACCTCATTGGAGAAATAAATCCTAACTCCTCATGTGGACATAAATAGATTATCAAAGCAACTGATTATTTCACAAAGTGGGTAGAAGCAACTTATCTAAAGAAGTCGACAACAGAAGCAGGAATCAAATTTTTAAAAGAAAATATTTTGACAATATTTAGGGTCCAAAATAAATTTTTAATATACAATGGCAATTACTTTACTTAATTTTAAATGATAGAATTCTATGCTAAATATAGTATAGAGTTATCTCATGCTACAAACTATTATCCTCAAGGTAATGTTCTAGTTGAATCATCAAATAAAAATCTAATAACAAGGATTAAGAGGTCATTGGGCAAGAATAAAAAAATTTGGGATAGTGAATTGAAATTTGCTTTTTTGGATAATAGATTTTCCATAAAAATAAATACTAGTAAGTCCCCACATGAGCTTGTGTTTGGATAAAATACTTTGTTACCTCCACTAGTAGAAATAAGAGCCCTATATTTACTCCTTTAGGATCATGAAAATCCAAATGCATTATAGAGAATATTAGATCAAATTGCACTAGTACAAGAGAAAATAAGAGAAGCTCCAAATAGGACAACTGAGCAGACTCAAAAATAATGCATATCTTTAATAAAAAAACCAAAGGTACACCATTTCTTAAAGGAGACATAGTATCTATTGGAACACCAAAAATGATAAGCATTGTAAGAAATAAAAATATATCCCAAATGTCTTGGGCTATATCATATATTTTAGGTTGTTGGATGGCATATGTATATACTATAAACACTAGAAGGAGAATAGATGAAAATCCTAATCAACGGTCAACACCTAAAACTGTATCAACCCCGCTATGGGGTTAGAAGAGAGTGAAGTTGCACTCTATCACAAAAAAATAAAAGGGAAGAAAATAAGTATTTCAAGTCCTTGTTTTAGTCCTTAGGTGATTAAGTAGAGGAAGGTATATTTTAGTTCCACTCATTCATAGTTTCCCATTTTCAAGTGTCCCTTTTTCCTTTCATATATTTGATTAGGTAGGAAAATATTTTTTTGTCTATTTTCCTCCAATTTTTTTTAGGTGATTTTAGGGAGAGCATAACCAAAGATTCTAGGGTTCTCAAATGCTTCAATTTTTCACCACTTGTCCCAGTCAGAGCCTGTGTTGGATCCTCAAATACAACTTGAAAAGTACCCCTAATTTCAAATTTTGAAGGGTCTTGTAAAGTCCTAGGTTTAGGTGTTTTTATCAAAAATCAAAGAAAATGGTTTTAAAAAAAATTGAGTCAAGAAAAGTGGTATAATTCAAAATGTTGTGTCAGGTAGGCCTTTGAATTTTTGTTATAATCCAAGCATGTATGTCCTCAAAGTTATATTCTACTATAAAGGTGATGAGTCTTAGTCCTACAAATGATAACTTTTTAGTCCTTAAGGTTATCATGTAAATATCTCCAGTTATCATCATTTCTCCATGTTTCACCATGGTCCTTAAGGTTTCTTTAAACCATCACTTTCTATTAAATTCCCCTAGGTCTAAGGCCCCATTTTAGTTTCTATAGTCATTTTTCCACCTTTTTCTCCTTCATAAGTCCCTAACTCTAAAGTTATATAAAATTCTAGTTCATTCCTAATTCTAAGTTCAACAAATAAATATTCCTAAGTCATAGGTTTTTCATTCATCATCTCGCCCCTTCAAATATTCCATGCAATCATAAAATCCATAATTTTAAGGATTGATCCTATACTCCTAAGTATTTCAATTTAATCATTCACAAAGCTGAAATTATTTCTAAATTTTGTATCCCAGGTTGTGCTTTATTAAACCTTGTTTGAGTTTATTTTTCCTAAGTCTATGTCCCCCTTCCATGTCTTATTTCATACCTAAAATCCTAAGCACAATGCCATGAAATAAATTTATTTTTATCACAAAGGTTTTCCCTAACATGATATGGATGGTCTAGAATGATTTAGCCGATTGAAGATGGATGGTTTAAAAATTTTGATCAATAGGATATGAATTGCTGAGAAGGTTTGGGTAGCATAGATTTATTAGTTGAAGAAATATGGACGATGCAGAATGAATCAACCAAAAATAGAAGTGTGGCTAAGAATTAAGTGACTAAAAACAGATCAATGGTCTAGAGAAGTTTAGCCAAAGATAAGATAAATGGTTTAGAATTACTCAATATATTAGTAGCCCAAGATATTTTTGCCAAAAAGCAATATGCAGCTCATAATCATTAGTTGAAACCATATGGATGGTGTAGGATGATTCGATCGAATTATGATGGACGACCAAAAATCATTCAACCAAAATAAATTCAATTACCAATTAAAAAAAGGAGTGCTCCAACAAAGGTTATTATCAAGACAAGGTACATAAGGTTTTCCTAAGTCTTAAGGGTTTCATTTACATGAAATTTTATTTTCCCCTTTAAATTTTTGCTAACACCTTGTTATGTTCAAAGTTACCCTTCATCTAAGTCTAGGAAAAAAAATCATGTTAATGTCCCAAAGGTTTCCCCCTTAAGTGCAATAATTATCATAAGCCTACATTTATTTCTTCCTTATAATAAAGTCAAAGCCTTTCAATCAAAAGAATTCATGAGGGTCTAACCACATTCTCCCCCTTCCTATTATTTCATATTTTGGTCATTTGATTTTTCCTAAAGTTGAAACATATTAAATCATACCTAACCCCAAATGTTATACATTCTTGTTCATCCCCTTCTCTGAAGTATAATATGTGTGGTTGAGGTCTTTCAACCAAATGGATATATGTGATAGATATTATTCAAATAAATTCAAATATACGTTTTGAATCATTCAATCAAATAGAGATGTGTGACCCAAGTTGAATTGATTGAATATCAAATCAATGGACCAAGAAAGTTTGGCTGAATGTAGATGGATGGCCTAAAATGTTTTGGCTGAAACTAGATCAACAATCCAAAACAATTTAACTAAAAACTTTTCTTATGCATAAATTGTCACCTTCCATTAGCTCACAATTAATGAGAAGATTTGGTGGGACCCCTACTCGAAGAAAAGCTTAGAGTAATTATGATCCATGATTTAATGGGAACTTGAGCAACTCATATGAGAACCAATTAGAATAGTTATAGGAACATAGGCCAAAGTATGAATATATTTTCAAAATATGTTAGGCACATACCTTAATACAACATGGTGGAACCTACGACCCATATTTAAATAGATTCCTGAATCAAATGACTAATTGATTTGAGCCAATAAAAGGAAAGAAAATCCATGATAATTCAAACCATTATGGGGGTTGATGTGTCAACCTGCATATGGTAGAAATGAAAAGGTAATTGATATGGATTTAATGCACTGCATGCCAAAATATGATTTAAAAACACACTATAACTATTTTTAATTATCGTTAATAATCGCAATAAGTGCAAAGAACTAAAATATCGAGCCAAGTAAGAGCTATTAGAATTTTGTAGAGTTATGAGAATTCACTGAGTTTTAAAGTTATAAAGAGCAATGGCTTCCGCAAGTGCCACTTCCACCATCAAAAGCAAATTCAAAAAATTAGACGAAGAATCACCATTTTAGAAGCTACTAAGGAACATCATCACTGAACAAGGATGGGGAATAGAAAATATTGTTGTGTTTAGCTTTGAATCAAGCATAGAATATTGGAAATGATATTCGGCCTTGTTGAGGGGGTTGTTTAATAGAGCATCTAAAGACCAAAATGGCCCAATACCATACTGTAATATGTGGATGGGTAACCTAGCTAAGTTGATCTACCCCAAAGTGTACTACTATTTTGACCTCTTGTTATGGCTTGCAATGTCATACGACCCAAAATTTAGAGCAATAAGGAGTAGCACAAACTAGGTCCTCTTTAGACTAATTCCAAAAAAAAATTGCAAGACTATTTTTCTCAAGAACACCACACTGATATTCAATAAAAAAGTAATTTTTGCACAAGCCCAACACATGATTTGGACTTCCTTTTATGCCAAGTTATTTGATTACAATGTGTTAGCTTTTGATGTTATATATTAAAGGAAATGCAACCACAAGATCTAAAATGAGCATGTAATGTTTAGAATATGATAATGGCAATATATTAAGCATGTAGACAGCATGATAAACTTCTATATTATTCATAAAATAGCCATTAATGGAAGCTCACAAAAATATTACATTGATAAAAATAGAGGTTATAAACTCTCCATATTGCATACATGCTCTACATTGTAACTACTACTATTCTACTCAATGATCTCTAACTTTTCTTGATTGCTCACCCTCTCTTGCACTCTAAGAAGTATATATAGTATGACATGACTCTTGGCCTTCCATATTCCTATGACACTTCATCTTCCTATTCTTAAGGACTCATGTACATGTGGACAACATGCACATTTACATCATTGTACATTCTAATAATACTTGTGCATTTATTACATTGCATAAAGTAAATGCTCAAAATCTAATCTAAGACAAACTCCTAATATAAGGATGTACTCATGGTGGTACATTAGAATGTACCAAATAATGTAAAATATTCCAACACCCCCCTGCATTACATTATTTGGGTATTGAATACTTTAGTCTTAAATGTGGTCTTTGCATTACATTATTTGGGTATTGAATACTTGTGCATTTATTACATTGCATAAAGTAAATGCTCAAACTCTAATCTAAGACAAACTGCTAATCTAAGGATGTACTCATGGTGGTATATTGGAATGTACCAAATAATGTAATATATTCCAACACCCCCCTGCATTACATTATTTGGGTATTGAATAATTTAGTCTTCAATGTGGTCTTTGTCTTGTTCCTTCAGTTCTCTTTGATCTATCTCTTATAAATTGATATCTGCATTCACCATGAAAGTATTTTCTTCCATATTTATCTATTTATTTTTTCATTCTTTCTCTTACTATTTCTTTTTCTTCTTATTTTTTGCACCTTTACTAGTGATATATATTCAGCATGATGAGTTAGCATATCATCACAATAGTATTGATCAGGATTCAGTACTTCATTGCTAATATGTTCATCTTTCTTTTGTTTTATCCTTTGAAAGAATTCAAAAGTAATTAGTGATAGATATATCATCAAAAATTCTTCTGAAGTAAGTATAACTATATTTTGATTATTCCACCAAGCTTTGAAAAGTATTTCATGAATAAAACTAATTAATGTCACAAAATTATCTTCTTTTTATTTTTTGAGAAACAAAGAAAATATTTCTTTTAAACTAGTAAACAAATGCTTGTATCCATCGGAAGTATTTATTAAGTTTTGTGAATAATACTTTAGTTCATGAAATAGTTATTCATCATTAAATGCATTCTTCACTATTTCATCCATACTTCTTTTGACTTTTGAACTAGAATTTCTTATTCCTCCTTAGTCTTTATATGATAGTCTAATAACACTTCAGTTTTTAGAATACCTTGTGTCTACCAAATGTTTTGAGTATGACTTTGATAGTATATTTAGATTTCTAAATTTTTCCTTTAAATTGAATTCCTTTTATCATTAATTTTTTGATGATAATTTTGATATAATGTTCAACTCCTATTCTTCAAGACAAACACTTTATTTCTCCTTATAGAAAGCCAAAAAAATAGTTTTGATGCAATTTCAATCTCTATCTTCAAGATCTTTAAGTTGGATTCTCTATGTCCCTTTAATTTGTATAAGAGACTAATATCAAAAATACTTTTCCAAATTTCAAGCAATTCTATGTTTTTGCTTCTTTCAAGTTTCAATGTTATAATTTCTAAATTTCAATAATCTAAATTTGATGTTGAACTCCTTATAACTCCCTAGTTGGAAATTTAGAAATAATGATATTTGCAAATAATATTTCAATTTTTGGTGTAGAAGTCCTTATTTCTCCAAGTTAATCTCCAAGTTTCAAAGTTATAATTTCTAAATTTCAATAATCTAAATTTGATGTTAAACTCCTTATAACTCCCTAGTTGGAAATTTAGAAATAATGATATTTGCAAATAATATTTCAATTTTTGGTGTAGAAGTCCTTATTTCTCCAAGTTAATATTTTGCAAATATTTCAATGCAATATTAATTTCAAGAATGAATAGAGTAATAAAGCTTCTTACTTCAAATATCTTCTAAGGCACTTAATACTTTTCTAAGGTTATCACCTTATTTCTCCTATTATTCAAATAACCTTAGATATAATTGATTAAACTTTACTTCAAATATATTATGCGTTATTTATCCTTAGACTTTGCAAAGGCTCAATTTAAATATTTCTTACCTTTTGAATACGATGTCTAAATATTCAACTTGTTGCTCTTTGACTCTACGATCTGTGTTTGCATTTAATGCTTCTTTGGTGCTCAATATTTTGACTCTTCAATATGTCTCCTTCTCCTTTGCTTTTGAGTGCTTTTGCACTATCCTTACATGCCTTGCTTGATTGCTCTTCCTTTCCTGCATTGATTATTGACTCGTTCCTTTAATGTATGCACAAAGGCATTATGAATATGGTGGTTGGTACTTCTTTTATATGGGTATTTTGCACTCAGCTTGATACTTCTTCTAGGGTTCTTCAACGTAACTCTTGCTCTTCTCCAATGTAGCTTTTTAATCTTATTTTTCAATGCTTCTTCAATGTCTCTTCATTCTTAAATTTAACTCTCACTCTTGCAGGTGGGCTTGAGGTACTAAAGAAATCTCCACATATGAGCTTCAACTTGCTCTTATTTCATCCACGTATGCACCTTTTCTTGTGAATGGTAATGTCTCTTTGGTTAGCATTCTATATTCCTCTTAATTGTACTCCTCTATAGTGGTGGTTGGACTTCCCTTGCACTTAGACTATACTCTAGTTATTGGCCCTCTATCATGCCAAGTGGTAAGTAACTACTTTACTCCTTCGATTTACCAACTAGATAGGTGCGTTGATCAATGCTCTTCCTTGTAACGCTCAATGATGAGTGGTTTTTGACTATATTCAATTCTCCTCCTTCTATGAAATGACAAGTGGTAAATAGCTTCTTCACTTGCTCAGAATGATGTTACCTAGTGGTGTTATGAGATGACAAGTGGAAAATAGCTTCTTCACTTGCTTAGGATTAGTAGAACTCATTCAAATCATAATTTCTCTTTGCCCTAATGCTTCAAACATCTATTTCACTCTTTAGGTTATTTTGACTATTACCTGATTTAGTAACTCCTATGTGCAATGTGTCTCACTTTCAATTGGCACATCTCTTTAGCTTATCTCCAATTGTGCTCAAACCTAACACTCTTTCTTACATCTAGTGGCTTCATTGGCTTGGTGGTTTCAATAGTGGCTTGGCCTGTCTGAATGCCCATATGCAGTGGTTTTTTTATGCTTGGCTACTGGTTCATTCACCTTCCAATGCTAGGGCACTTGGCTTCACTTTTGATTTTCTTCAAGTGACTCTTCAATAGTGCAAATTCAAGCACTATTTGAATCCTCCTTTTTATGGCTAGTTTGCTTCCACTTTGCCACACTTTTCTTCCAACATTTCTTGGCTCTATGTTTCCTCTCAACTCTTATGACTTATATTATGGTGCTACCATGAAGCTTTAGGAATTATGATGACTATCTCCTCTTAGAATTATTGAACTTAGACACTTTTTAACCTTTAATACATGTAGTGCTTGATGTTGCAATTCTTACATATTTTTAATGAATACTATGTCATCTAGCTTGATATCATACCTTTATCAAATGGTCTTTTATTTTAATATAATTATGCCTCTTCACCAAGATGTGGTTTCTCTTCCATGTCATATTTTCCTCGTTGGTTGCTCTCTTACTATGGCTCCTCAATGCTTGGTGATTTCTTCAATGGTGATTCCAAGCTTCTATACCAAAAATTTTACCTTTCAAATAGAATGATACTTCTATTTTCTGCTGCAACTTATTTGCTTTTCAAAAGATAGTAAGGATTTGATTCTTCTCCTTATATTATTTCTAATTTCTCTTTTCTTTTGTGGAGGTTTTTAATCCCTTTCAATGTTGTCTTCTTCAAACTTGAAGACAAACTTAAGACCTTTTACTTTTACAAATTTAAAACATTGAATGTGGTGATATTAAAGACTTAATAATAAGCTAATATGAATGTTCAAATAATAGACTTTTTGCACCAATATTGCATGCTTTTTTGGTCTCCTTTTGCAGCTTGATTTCTTAGTGATTTGGTTCACCTATTTGCTGCCCCAATTTTGCATGAAACTTGTTGCTTCAATTCCCATTACATTGGTATCCTAAACTTGTTAATATTGCAGATATTCTTGTTGTCCAATTCAGCTTATAAACTCCTCCAATTTGTAGCTTTAAGACTCCTTTAACTTGTTGTCCAAGAGTGGGTATTTTTTAGCTTTAATGTTGTCTTTAACTTCTAAAATTTGTAGCACATTTCAATGACCAAATGTTGTCCAATATTGAAATTCAAATCTCTTGATTTGTTGCCTTCTTTTGCTGCCAACTTCTCCTTGTAGTCTACCTTATAACTCCCTAGTCTAGATTATGATATAATCTTTATAAAGTGCTTAGCTACTATCAGTTCACCTTTTGAGTTGATTTTGTAATGTTTTTGGAAATTATAATAATCATCTTCTATTTCACATTATTTCTCCTATTGATCTATGCACTTATCAATTTGATGGAGTTCTCTATGGTTGAATTTATTTTATCCCTTTAATGTGTCTATGATACAAGTATAATAAATTAATTCCAACTCTATTAAGCAAGCAATAATATTGCTTCTTTATCCTTAAATTCAAAGGTTCAATTTTCTAAATTCTAATTAACTAAGGTTTGAAGTAGTATTCCTTATAACTCCCTAATTTGAAATTTTAGAAATTGATAATATTTGCAATAATAATAATTTGGTTTACTAAGTAGAAACCCTTATATATCCTATGGTATTTAATTGCAAATATTGAGATAATTGTATTTCAACTAATGTGCTTTGAAATACTATTAAGGATAAACTCCTTTGATTTTCTTTCCAATGTATTAAAGGTTGATTTTGCTTGTATCTCCAATGTAAATGCTATATGAACTCAACCTTATATTATACACCTTATTACTCCTTAATGAAAGCAAATTTAATCGATGTGAGACTTTACCTTTATGAATGTCAAATGTGTGAGATAATTGACGTAGTCTCTCCTCAATCATGGGTGTTGTATTTCCTTGATGGTGGATGTATGGCAGTGATGGTAGTGAGTTGTTGGATATCTCCTGAATGTGCCTTTGATCCTTCATTGATCCTTGGCTAAGTGCCTTAATTGTGCCTTTAATCCTCTCTCAATCATGTCTTTGATTCTCTCTTAATCCCACTTAAATGTGTCTTGACTTCTCTACATTCAATGCTAGCTCAGGATGCACTTCCCTCTCTCTATGTGTGCTCTTACTTTTGGTGGCTATAAATGTGTTTCTTCCTTATTGATACGAGTGCCAAGTGGCACTAGGTATTTTTCAAGACTCTTGATCTCATCCTTAGGTAGTGCAACACTTATTTTAGGTCTTGAGAAGCATTATGCTATGTGGTGCAAGTCTAAATGTAACTCCTGGGCATTGATGAGAACTGAAGATGCTCTTCTTGAATGTTAGAATTATGATGAAAGGTATTACTTTGTTTGAGCACCCTTTCATTTGAGTGTTGGTGTTATGAATATGGATATGCTCTTTCACCTTTGTGCCAAGTGGCACAATATCCCTTGGTAGAAACTTGCAAGTGTCACTCCAATATTGTGCATGTAGGGTTTCCTCAATGTCTCTTACTCAACGTCTATTTCTTGCCAATGAATGCCTTCTTGTATCTTGTCTCCAATATTTTTGAAGGTGATGCTATGAAGTTGGCTATGGCTATGGAGGTTCTCAAGTGCTACAATGGAGGTTATAGGTGGCTATCGATATGCATCTCAGTTGAAAATTTGTCTGAGTTGGACCCTTGGTAATGCACCTTGCTTTCACCTTATACTTTGCTACAATATGTTGTCCTTGGTGCTATGTTTTACATAGGATGATATTCACCTTATGTAGGCCCTTTTATACTATAGGTTTATGTTGCCTTAGGTGTTGTATTTGATGAAAAAAATTGGTGTCTTCTAACACCTTGATGAGGTGGATTTTGAGCCCTATGGATGGCTCTTCACTCAAGCACCTTGAGTTGTGCTTTCCTTTGCTAATGGCTGATGTTGAGCCCTTTTGGAATGGCTCTTCTTTAAGCACTTTTGCTAGTGCTAATGGCAGTCACTTGTAGATAGGATGCTAGGATTTGTAGTGTGTCCTTAAGACACTTACCCTTTGTCTCCACTTGAAGTAATAGAAGACAAGTTTGGTGCTTGAATAACAACTTGTAATATGCACCTAAAATATAAGACTTTATAATATCATTTTGTAGATCCTTTTCCTAGTTTCATGGTGGATTTATTCTCCATTCCCAAGAGGAATAACACCCTTTTTGGTGTCTTCTATATGCCACAATAACCTACAGGTTTTGTGCACCGAATAGTGTCTCTAGAAAGATTGATATTATGTTGATTTGTGCACTTTGGTCTTCCTCCTTAACTTAACAACCAATGCACTTAATAACCTTTTAAGAGTAACTAGTATAATGCACTAATAATTTCTCCTTATTGCTTATTGTAAATAACTCTTAAAGGTAACTCAAAATATGCACTTCAATCTATGCAACCTTCACTTAAAAGTAATGTCTTCTTTGTTGTAACTAGATAATAAGAACATATTTTTCTTTCTTTCAAAATATATTTAAATCCTATTTTAATGTGTAGTTATTAAACTTATTAGAAACTACCTTTTGCACTCCTTTGAAGACTTTAATATGTAACCTTCTCTTTGCAACTTTTAAACCATAATAAGTTGCCTAATGGAACTTGATAAAGAATCAAATAATTAAAGTTCAACTAATGAACCTTCTTGCACCCAAGTTGCTTACTTTAATGATCTCTATAGATGAAGGATTGCAAGGTGATTAGATTCACCTTAATATGATATTTTACTAGATGAAATTCAAGGTCTTATTTGTTGTCCAAAACATCTTCTCAACACACCAATTTCTAGCTTTGTACATCCTCTAACTTGCTACTTGAATCTGTATAGTGGTGGCTTCAACTCTCCTTCAGGATGTATCCTAGAAATTTGAAACTTAGTAGTTATTGATGCTACCCAAGTTGATGCTTTCTTATTGCCCTTAAATCAGAAAAAGTAGTCAATCTCTCCACTGAAATGTTGTCCTTGAATCTCAAAAATTTGGTAGGGAAATCCTCCAAATTGTAGCTAAGATTTTCCTTCAATAACCCTTTAGTTTTCTACTATAGAAACCAGTAGATATCCTTTCTCCGAATGAGCCTTCTAGCATTGAAATAGAAATCTTCAAACCTCTTAGGTTTGGTAATAATGTTTGGCTCCTTTCTCCTTCAACCTCCTTGTTGAATTTTGACTTCAATATAGGTCTTATTATCAAGAATCTAAAAGTCTTGAGGTCTTCACCAATATCCTCCAAAATTTAACAAGCTTCTTGCCAAATCCTTCTCTCTTGGGCTTGTTATCATATGGTGATAATTGTCCCAAGTTCTTTCTTTATCAGGAACTTCTCCTTGGTCGTTAATTTCTCCAATAAGTTCTCCTAGGAACTCCTTTAATGGCCTTATCTGAATCTCCTTCAATGAGGCTCTCCAAGCCTTCTTCTTTCTCCTGGAGACCTCTTTTCTAGGGTCTTATATCTTGCAACTTCTCTAGTCTTCTCAATGAGAACTTTTATTCAATATTCTACTATGAAATTTTTGCAATGAGATCTCCCTCTTATATATCTGAAATCTACTACTTCAATAACATGATTTTTTCTAGTCCTTATCTACCTCTTCCAAAACTAGAATTTATTCAATGGGACCTCTTGTAGGTCTCTTCATATTCTTAGGTTAATTTATTCTACTCCTTCAAGGTGAAATCATAAATCGTCAATGGAGATCGCCAATATCTTATCTTCATTGAGACTCTTCTCTGGAATCTCTTCAATTTTCTATTTGTAGTCTTCAATAGAGATCACCAACCTCCAATATTCTCCTAGACTCTTCTCTAGAGTCTCTTCCTTGAATCTGCAACAAGGCTCCTATGGTATTTTCTTCTTCTGCACTTTGTAGGTCTACAATCTCTAGCAATGGGACCTTTTCTTCATGCCTCCAAATATTTGTTCTTCTATTTGTTGCTTTTGGTGTTGGATTGATTCTAAAGAAGATATTCTTCCTAGATATTTTGTAGGAAGCTTCCCAACTTTCTTTGAATCTCCATTTTCCTACAATAAAGTATTAGGATTGTAATAGAATAAATTCTAAATCTAGAGATAATCGATCTTCACTAGTTGATTTGTCAATCTAGTGGAATTAATGTTGAGTCCTAGTCTTCACAAGTTTTTTTGCAACCTTGTGGAAATAATCCAGCCAAATGCAATCTCAAAAATTCTAAAAATAAAATTTTTGGATTCCTCTCAATCTCACTTGTGGCTCTCCCTATTTCTTAATGATCTACCGTGTGCTCTGATACCACTGTTAGATTTTGATGAGTATATGATATAGGAAATGCAACCATAAGATGCAAGATAAGCAAGATATGATATCTATATGATAATGGCACTATAATATGCAAGAAAACAAAGAGATAAACTTCTACAATAACTCAAAAATATACCATTAATGAAAGCTCACAAAAATAGTACAATGGATGACATGAACGATCCACAAACTATTTTTAAAAGGAACTACATTGTACTCCTCTACCAATATATACTATGCCTATAAGATGTCTCTATATTCTCTTCATTTTATCCATCACTATAAGGTCTATATATAGGAACATAATTTCCTTTGCCCTCACTATACCTTTGACTCTATCCTATTACTTATGTACATGTCGACTACATGCACATTTACATCATTTCACATTCTAATACTTATGAATTTATTACATGTTGAAGTAACTACATACCTTTACTCTAAATTAAACTCTTACTCTAGTAATGTACCAAAGGTGGCACATTGATATGTATCCAATAATGTAATATACTCACACTCTTCTACCTTATTTATCCTCCTTAGCTCTTATTGAATTCTAACTTCAAACTTGGCCTATTTGTTGACCTTCTTCTCAATAATATAAATATCTTAAGATCTTAGAAAATCATTTCCAAGATTTTGCAAACTTCATGCCAAATCATTTTTCCTTTTGGGCTTTTCAAATGGCAATAATTGTTCCAAATTATTTTTATCATGAACTTCTACCTGAATGGCTACTTAATTAGTAACACTATTAATAGAGAACTCACAAAATTATAGAAGGCCATAATTGAACATAGGGAAATAATGCCTCATTTCTCACATTATTCCTTTCTCATCCACCTAATAGTGGGGCACCTAGGTCAAAGGGTAATCAATGAGTTGGGAGGAGTATATGAAGGATTGGTTCAAGATAAACTTCCCTGGATACAAGAAGGAGCATCAAGTTATACCCAATTCTTTGGTAGATTCCTCCCCTCCATATATCACTCACTCTACAACAAGATCCCTTATAGAATGATCCCAGAGATAGCAAATGTTTTGCATGATAATAATGCATGGGATTACTTATTTATAGAATACCTCACTTACATCGGGACATATGGGGCTAAAGTCCCTCCTAAAGCATTACCTAGTTATTATCCTATGTTAATAGTTGCTTTAGAAATTACAAGGCAAATTGTAGAAGAGGCTAAAGTAAGGGTGATAAGAAAATAGGCTAGAATCCCATGGGTCATCATTCCATGTAAGATGGGACACTGTGTGTATAGAGGGTACCCAAGTTTCCAGGGATCCTTGCAAAAAATGGACTCATGTGGTTTTGTTAAGCTTACATGGTGATCATATGATACCCATGGATACTATAAAAAGCATGCTCTTGAGAGGAAAATTATGACTCATCGGGGGGTCTATTTAAAGAATCCATCCAATTAGCCCTAAGGAAGGGCTAATACCTAGATATTATATGGAAAAACCACATTGGAAAGAGGAAACATACACATATTGAAATGGTGGGAAATTATCCTTAAAAGTTGAAAGTTTTGAGGGTTACCACAATCAATACAGTTTCTCTACTAATCCCTATCATACCCCTAGAAGAATATCAAGACTCCCTCCTAGATATTTTCAATCATGAGCATAAGCAAATAGAAGTGTTAACAAAAGTGGTTGATCACACTATAGTAAAAATAGAGGGCTCCTCTATTGCTCAAGTCACCCATAATATTGAATATATTAGGAAAGGAAAAGAAATTGTTGTTGTTTCATCCTCCTCAGATCATCCTACTTTGGAATACTTTGCCAAAGCATTGATGTTACCACAACACAAGCAATAGTTGGCCATTATTTTTCCCAAGATAATACCCACTGCCTTAAGAGTAAATAATAGAGAGATAAAAAAATTGTAGTGACATTGAAGAGAATACAAGAGGTTGAAGGTTTGTCTAACCTCCTCAAAGAACATTAGATCAAAATTCAGAGTCCTCGTTCACTAGCATAAAAAAATGGCCAAGATAGAGATTGATCCTATCACTCCTAAAAGTTTCACTCTGATCAAGGCATGGGAGGCTATCCAGTTTACTCCTTTAAAGGAAGAGAAAATTCAATCCATAATAGAAGGAAGGGTGACTAAAACCTAACATAAGGATAAGGGAGAAATCTCAGGCCCTACTTCAACCACAACAATTAAAATTATTGGATAGGTTATTTGGGGATTTCAAGTCAACTTGAAAATAGGGGATGTAGAGATCATAGGGAATACATTAAGCTTGATGAGGTATGGACTCTATGCACAACCACAAACAACACTTGTAATAGAAAAATATATGGTAGAGTTGAAGGTCAAAGCAGTTAAAAGTGACCAATTGAAAACAAATAAGGGTAATCTGCAAGCAAAAAATGCCAAGTTTTAAGCTAAAATTGACAAGCTCTAAAAATAAACACCACAAACTAGCAAGCAGTTTGACAAGTCCCTATTCATAAAGAAGTACAAATAAAAGATCATTATAGAATTTAAAGTGGATATCAACACAATCAATCAGAGTTGCAAGGATATCATAGAAACAATGAATAGGATTAAGAAAATAAAGCCTCTTCTATATGAAACAGATAAAGGGGCAATGACCATCCTTCCAATCCATAGAAAGTGTGGAGATAAATATGATAAAATAAATACCAAGAAAGTGACTATAGAAGATGGTCAAATTTATAACTGCAGAATAGAATTCAACAAGGTCACCACTTTTGTGAATGAAAGGCCTCGATTGAAAGGTACAATCTGGGAACTGTGAAGTTGGGAAAATTACATCAGTGAAATAAGGGAATAGACAAGAATTATCCTTAAGAAACTTTTCAATGCAGAGGGCTTTGACAAATTGATTATCAAAAGAATAGAAGAAGTAGACTATGATGATACAGATGAAGAGAAGCTAGCTAAAAAACTTATCACTATGCCCAGAATAACTCAAGAGATAATTATGTTTTTCAAAAAAATGAAGTCATAATAAATGAGCATAAAAACAAATCCTTAAGGCTACTTTATAGGATTGCTACAATGAGCTCTTTCTATGATGAGGCTTGTGTGCAAATTTCTAACTTGATTGGAGTAAGTCAAGTTGAAAAATATAAAATCAAAAAAACCAACCAAAGTTCATCAGAAGTAGCTAGCAGTGTGTGACCCGTAGCAGGGAAAAAGAAAGAGCCAAAAGAAAAAGAAAAGGACACAGGGACAGGCTAGAAATAAAATCCAAGTGATTGATAACTATATTAAATTTTGAAAATTAAATACAACAAATTACCAATTTTTGAGATAGCTAATATCAAACTATAACACATCCAACAAGTCAAATGAATGATATTATGATAAGTGGAGGGTCCAGATGGAGGCATTTGTGATAGTTACAGGGCTACCAAAACTATAAGAATAACTGCTACGGTCAAAATCAGGATCAAGATTTTGCATAAAAAAAATTTGCTAGAGGTATACTTGAGTGCCCTTGTCCTTGTTGTTGTATTCCCTTTTGTGTATTTCTCCTTTTTCATATCTCATTCCTCCCATTTATATGTAAATTTTGATAGACAAGTGCTCAAGAACTGAGATCATTTTCAACTATTGATTCAGAGGACTATTGGCATTTTTGCCACATTATTTTGTTGTTGTTCATACAAAAGAATGCACACATTGTAGAGACACTTAACAAATTTTGTGCTAAAGAAAAGGTGTCACGATATTGTGACATGTCGCATTTTCGTGACCTATCACGTTTTTGTGGTGTTCGTACCAAAAAAAAGCTAAGCACAGAAGTTGTCACGATATCGTGACATGTCATGATATCGTGACCTATTATAGTTTTGCGACGTTCGATGAAGAAAAATGCAAGCATAGAAAAATGTCGCGATATCGCGACATGTCGCATTTTCATGACTTGTGTTTTCACGGCTAAAAATAGCAAAGGCAGCAGTAACGGTAAAGTTGTCGCGACATCGCGACATGTCACATTTTCGTGACTTGTTGCGATGAGCAAGTGAAAAATGAAAAGTTGTCACGATATCGTGATATGTCGCATTTTTGCGACTTGCAATGGCAACAGAGAACAGTGATAGGAAAATGTCGTGATATCGTGACATACAGCAGCAAAGGAGGAGCTCACGATATCGTGACATGTCATGTTATCGTGACAGGGCTGACGATAAACACAAGGCGAATGAAAGATGTCATGATATCATGACACTTTTTGAAAATAAACCAAGCAAGAGAAACTTTTTGTGATATCGCGACAGAAAGAGGCCATGAAGGAGAAGGAAATTTGTCATGATTTCGTGACATGTCAGGCTGAAAGGGCAAAGCACGTAGAAATGTCACGTTTTTGCAGCCGAAAAGCAGCAAAGTACAAGAAGAGAGAAACATGTCGTGATTTCATGACTTGTTGAAGACAAAAGGACAAAACGGAGAAAATATTGTGATATCGCAACATGTCGCATTTTCGTGACCTATCGCATTTTTGCGGAATGAAAGTTGAATTGTATAAGACAGAAGGAAATTATCACGATATCGCGACATGTCACATTTTCACGATGAAATAGCAAGGAAGACAGTGCCAAGTATGGAATGTCGTGATTTCATGACATGTCCCATTTTTGCCACTTGCAGGAAGATGAAGGTCAACGAAGAGGAGGATGTCGCGATTTTGCGACATGGTGCGTTTTCGTAGGTCTAAATATGAAAAGGAGACAAAAGAGAAGATGTCGCAATTTTGTGACATGTCACAATTTTGTGACATGTTGCGATTTTGTGACATGCCACGTTTTCATGATTGGTGGTAAAAAGAGAAAGCAGTAAGGTAAAGGTGTCACGATTTCGTGACATGTCGCATTTTTGTGACCTGTCTCATTTTTGTGATAGAAGCAACAAAAAAGGCCCGATACAGTTCAGTCTGCATTTTTCCTTCAGAATTGCATAGGAGAACGTGAGAATAAGATAAGGTTCAAATAAAATCTCTCCAAATGATTTTGAGATCGTGGTCAAGGAGTCTCCAAGATTAAATGTTGTTGTTTACCTATGTGCGCAAGATAGAAGAACATGAGGCAGATTTCAAAGCCACCAACATTTAAGATGCCTCTAGTATTAAAAGCTCATGTTCGTGATACCCTAACAACTTCAAGCTTGCCCTGATAATGGTCATTTAATGAAGAAATATGGTCTCTTTTTTTTGTTTAATTTTCAATTCTAATCCATAAGAACAGGGAGTGTGATTTCTTCGAGGCAGATTAAGGGGGATCATTTCACCTTTCTAGTGCATATTTTGTGGATAAGTTCTTAAAATATATTTAGTGTATTACATGTTGTAATGCAAAAGAAATAGGGAAGACCTCTATAAATACCAATGTAAAATCTCAAGCAAAAAGAGGAGGACCTTTTTGCAGAAATTAAAGTTGAAATCCTAGATGCATTTTGCTCTATTCTTAGTGTCTTTTGGAGTTGGTGATCCAAACTTTTGTTCATGTTTTGCTTTCTATCTGAGTCACTTCTGTTAGTCTAGTGTTAATATAAGTTGAATTCTGTTGTTTTGGATTTGGTTGTATTTGCATTTGAACATTTGGAGTGTAATTGGAAGTGAACTTACAGCTAAGGCTTGATCCAATTTCTGTATATGCATTCTAAGAGTTGGTTGTTGTTTAGCTTTAGGATCTAGTGGAGGTTATTTTTTGTTTGAGGTTGTTCTCCCCATTAACTATCGGCTTCGGTCATATTTCCATCTATTTCTATTATTTCCCTTTCTTTCCACATTTTCCATTTCTTTCCTGCACCCTTATCTTCAAAACAAGTTTAGATTAGTTTGGGAGCCAGCCCTCTCTAGAGATTGTCTCGAGATACTTCTCTTTCTCTTGGCCTTTCAATGTTGGCCGAGTCTAGGGTGCACAAGTGATGAAATCTTGTACTTAGGCAAATTTATGACCAACAATTTTTGGCACGCCCAGTGGGACAAACTATTTCTGTCTCAGAAAGATCCATAATTGGTGAGACAAACACTATTCCAAGTTGACAAACCCACATGTGCCAACAGTTTTTGGCACACCCATTTTTTTTGACACCCGGAGGAATCAAGATTTTGATGAACTGTCTTGACCTCATAGCGGAGATTGTAAGTTCATCTAGTGACTCTGCTGAGCTGAAGATCCAAATTTCTTGATCGTAGATGCCTTTTGAATCTAAAAGAAGACACCCTAGAGGAATCAAGGTTTGGTGAGTAGCCTTGACCTCACAAGTAGAGAAAATAATGTGCACCTGGCGACTCCGACTTAGTGGCGATAACCGTGATCTCTGTAGACCACTGCTATAATGGCAAGTGTAAGTTGTCCTAGCTAGAATGATCCTAGCCCCCTGAATCTTCAAAGTTACCATGAGATTCCCAAAAGTGCCTTGAAGACATTGATGAAATACAATGGCACTAATGGAATGGCTCTAGAGCATATTGAAGATGTTTCCACTTTGTCAATCCTCCATGCCATAATCCATGAAGATGTCATGATCAGACTTCTGGTTCTGTCTTTGGAAGGAAGGGCATTGCAGTGGTACAGACTGCTCGAGCATAAAAGCATCAGCTCATGGGATGACTTAGCGGGAGCACTCATCAGAACATTCAACAAGGATCCCTTTGATGGCTCTCAAGATCCCTTTTAGCTTTTAATGTACATCACAAGAGCACCTCTAGAGAACATCATAGACTTCAATGTCTAATTTTGCAAAAGTTGGAAGAGAATTCCAGAGAAGATCCGACTGACACCCACCCAGGCCCACCTCTTCTATGTTTAGGATTTCCACCTAGACATAGGCCTCCTCTTGCTGTAATCAAGTGAATGAAGGTTCCCTCAAATATTTGAGGAAGCAGTGTAAGCAGAACAGCTTTTTCTTTTGTCAAAAAAGTGGCAGTGGGGAGAAATCTCATCACCTTATCCAGTAGTCGCTGCTCCTATCTACCCTGCATAGTATTCACTATGGCAGATTCCTCATACTGAGCAGAGACCTAAGATGCAGTTGTGTGGAGCTCAAGAGGCAAATTTCATCCAAGTCCCATGATGGGAATCGACAAGCCTTGTCCCAATAATAGATAATATGGTTGCATGTAGTTTCCATCAAGAGATGAGCGAAGGAGGAGAAGAACAAGCTCAAGTGGCAAAACCTGAGGGTAAATAGGGCAAATTTTTGCACCCTTTTTGTATCCCAAAGCATAGCATGCAAGTGTTCAACCAAAACCCAATAAGCAAGCCTCATCAAGAAGCTAAGCCTGAAGAGATCCTGGAGAAATGCCTATCATCAAAAAAGTCTTGTTGTCGCATCAAGGGGTTGGAGGAACCTGTACTCAGCCCACAGCTAGTGGACTCTTCAAAATGGTGGTATTGGCTTCAGCCATTACTGCAACTGGTACCCAACGAAGCCCTCCATGTGGCAAATCTCATTGCTACCTTCTTCGTCAACTGTATGGGTACTGGCATGCATGATCACTTGCCACGTTGCACCCTGTTCACAACATGGAGAACTTTGGGAGGTCATCCAAACTTCAAGGACCGACTCAAGTATGATCAGATCTGGTCTGGACACTGCAGGTTCACCGGATAGACACCTAAAGCTGGGTTTGTGGTGGCGGCATGCCAATCATGTCGCAAAATTTTGTGTAAATATTGTAAATAGCCCGACTAGTAAATAACGTGTCATGAGCACTAAGTGTTGCTTAGGATCTTAGGTATAGTTTTTTGTTTAGTTTGTGTGTGTTTCTTTTTAGAACTTACCCCGCTCAACCAAGCTAGGCAAAATGCAGTCGTTCAAGAAATAAGGGAAGTTCTGCTCTTCCACCAATTTCTATTGAAGGTCTTGTTTTGAGTGTCGAGCGCCAACAGGAGCTTGTTGCAGCAGCTCACAGAAATGTCCAGCCTCAACCAGCACTCACTTTTCCTACTTCTCCAGCTTCTTGACTCTATTTCCTAATGGATAAAGGTCTGAGGTTCGTGCATACAGCAGAACTGTATACCCCATGAGCCGCCAAGAATGTTGGCATTTTTGCCACATTGTTTTGTTGTTGTTCATACAAAATAATGCACACATTGTAGAGATACTTAACAAATTTTATGCTAAATAAAAGGTGTCGTGATATCGCGACACGTCACATTTTCGTGACCTATCACTTTTTTGCGGCGTTCGTACCAAAAAAAAATCTAAGCACAGAAGTTGTCACGATATCGCGACATGTCGCGATATCGTGACCTGTTGCAATTTTGCGACGTCCGATGAAGAAAAGTGCAAGCATAGAAAAATGTCACAATATCGCGACATGTCGCATTTTCACGACCTGCCACATTTTCACAGCTAAAAATAGCAAAGGCAGCAGTAACGGCAAAGTTGTCGCGACATCGCGACATGTTGCATTTTCACGACTTGTTGCGGTGAGCAAGTGAAAAATGAAAAGTTGTCGTGATATCGCAACATGTCGCATTTTCGCGACTTGCAGTGGCAACAGAGCACAGTGATAGGAAAATGTCGTGATATTGTGACATACAGCAGTAAAGGAGGAGCGCCAAGGAAATTATTGTGATATCACGACATGTCACGTTATCGGGACAGGGCTGACAATAAACATAAGGTGATGAAAGATGTCATGATATCGTGACACTTTTTGAAAAGAAACCAAGCAAGAGAAACTTGTCGCGATATTGCAACAGAAAGTGGCCACGAAGGAGAAGAAGGAAAGTTGTGATTTCATGACATGTCAGGTCGGAAGGGCAAAGCGCATAGAAATATCACATTTTCACGGCCGAAAAGCAGTAAAGTACAAGAAGAGAGAAACATGTCCTGATTTCGTGACTTGTTGAAGACGAAAGGACAAAACAGAGAAAACGTCGCGATATCGCGATATGTCGCATTTTCATGACCTATCGTGTTTTCGCGGAATGAAAGCTAAATCATATGAGATAGAAGGAAATCGTCGTGATATCATGACATGTCACATTTTCGTGATGAACTAGCAAGGAATACAGTGCCAAGTACGAAATGTCACGATTTCGTGACATGTCCCATTTTCACCACTTGCAAGAAAATGAAGGCCAATGAAGAGGAAGATGTCGCGATTTCGTGACATGGTGTGTTTTCGTAGGTCTGAAGATGAAAAAGAGCCAGAAGAGATGTCATGATTTCGTGACATGTCGCCTTTTCGTGATTGGTGGCAAAAAGAGAAAGCGGTAAGGTAAAGGTGTCACGATTTTGTGACATGTATTTTTGTGACCTGTCTCATTTTCATGACAGAAGCAACAACAAAGGCCCGATACAATTCAGTCCGCATTTTTCCTTCAAAATTGCATAGGAGAACGTGAGGAGAAGATAAGGATCAAATAAAATCTCTCCAACTGATTTTGAGATCATGGTCAAGGAGTCTCCAAGATTAAATTTTGTTGTTTACCTATGTCCGCAAGATAGAAGAACATGAGGCAGCTTTCGAAGCCACCAACATTTAAGATGCCTCTAGTATTAAAAGCTCCTGTTCGTGATCCCCTAACAACTTCAAGCTTGCCATGATAACGGTCATTTAAAGAAGAAATATGGTCCCTTGTTTCTGTTTAAATTTCAATTCTGATCCATAAGAACAGGGAGTGTGATTTCTCCGAGGCAGATTAAGGCGGATCATTTCTCCTTTCTAGTGCATATTTTTCGGATCAGTTCTTAAAATCTGTTTTATGTATTAAATGTTGTAATGTGAAAGAAAGAGGGAAGACCTCTATAAATACCAATGTAAAATCTCAAGCAAAAAGAGGAGGACCTTTTTGCAAAAATTAAAGCTGAAATCCTAGATGCATTTTGCTCTATTCTTAGTGTCTTTTGGAGTTGGTGATCCAAACTATTGTTCATGTTTTGTTTTCTGTCTGAGTCACTTCTGTTAGTCTAGTGTTAATATAAGTTGAATTTTGCTATTTTGGATTTGGCTGTATTTGCATTTGAACTTTTGGAGTGTAATTGGAAGCAAACTTACGGCTAAGGCTTGATCCAATTTTTGTATATGCATTCTAAGAGTTGGTTGTTGTTTAGCTTCAGGATCTAGTGGAGGTTATTTGTTTTTTGAGGTTGTTATCCCCATTAACTATCGAATTTGGCCATATTTCCATCTATTTCTGTTATTTCCTTTTCTTTCCACATTTTCCATTTCTTTCCCACACCCTTATCTTCAAAACAAGTTTAGATTAGTTTGGGATCTAGCCCTCTCTGGAGATTATCTCGGGAGACTTCTCTTTCTCTCGGCCTTTCAATGTTGGCTGATTCTAGGGTGCACAAGTGATGAAATCTTGTACTTAGGTAGATTTGTGACCAACAAGGACCAACTATTACCATATTGTAATGAGAAGGTGAAGGATTCTTGGTACATCATTTGAACGAGAATTATTATAATATTAAATCTTTAAAGAGCTTAATGGCAATTCAAGCCAGCTCTCATTATAAACACATTTGATATTAATAAAATTTTGGGTTTCTTCTCTTATCAAATATTTGTGTTCAGTCTTGTTTGTTGTCTCATTTACATATTACATTATTTGAATGTGTATTTGATGTTTTCTTTCATTGATAACTAGTTATGTGTTGGACACAAATCTGCCTAAGTACAAGATTTCATCACTTGTGCGCCCTAGACTCGGCCAACATTGAAAGGCCGAGAGAAAGAGAAATCTCTCAGGCCAATCTCTAGAGAGGGCTGGCTCCCAAACTAATCTAAACTTGTTTTGAAGATAAGGGTGCGGGAAAGAAATGGAAAATGCGAAAAGAAAGGGAAATAACAGAAAGAGATGGAAATATGGCCACAGGCCAAAGTATATAATTGGGGGTAGACTAACAATAGGAATTCCACCAAGTTTTATAATAGAATATAATAAAAGGAAAGCAGCAGAATTTCACTCACACCTTTGTAGAGATAACCTCCAGATCGCATTTCAAAATCTACTCACTAACTAGCAACGTTTGAATCCAGAATGCAAAATTCAAAACCTAACAGCAATAACATGAGCATAAATAGAAATGACTTTTAAAATAGAAGGAAATCACACACATAAGAATACTTGCAAATTTTAGAAGCCAAGTCTTTTCAAATGATGCAGAGAACTTAGGGAGTTTTCTAGAAAAATGTCTAACCTCTTTTGCTTTAGATATACATGAGTATTTATAGAGGTCTTCCCTCTCTCTTTTACATCATATAATTTAAAACATACAATATATTTCGAAGAAGAGGTCCACAAAATATGCACTTGAAAAGAGAGAACCATCACCCTTAATCTGCCTCGAAGAAATGACAGTCCCTGTTTTGATGGATCAAGCTAAAAATCGAATGGAAACAAGGGACCAGATTTCTCCATTAAATGACTATTCTTGAGATAGGCTGGAAGTTGTTAGGATATTATGAACAGGATATTTTAATACTGGAGGTGTCTTTAATTTTGGTGGCATCAAAAACTGCCTCATGTTCTTCCATCTTGCGCACATCGATAAACAACAACATTTAATGTTGGAGATTCTTTGACCACGATCTCAAAATTAGTTGGAGAGATTTTATTTGATCCATATCTTCTCCTCACGTTATCGTATGCAATTTTGAAGGAAAAATGTGGATTGAACTGTATCAGGCCTTTGTTGTTGCTTCTATCACGAAAATGAGACAGGTCACGAAAATGCAACATGTCGCAAAATCACAACACTTTTACCTTACTGCTTTCTCTTTTGCCACTAGTCATGAAAATGCAACATGTCATGATATCACGACATCTTCTCTTTGTTCAGCTTTGTCTCGATGACATGTCATGAAATCACGACATTCCCTTCTGTTTGGGCTTCTTTCCACAACATGTCACGAAATCGTGACATTTTCCTTCGTTTGCCTTCTTTGCTGCTCCAAGTCGCGAAAACTCACCATGTCATGAAATCATGACATCTTTCTCTTGGTGCTATCTTGTCCTCTTTCTACCCATGAAACTAGAACATGTCATGAAATCGTGACATCTTCCTCTTTCTTGGCCTTCATCTTCTTGCAAGTAGCGAAAATGGGACATGTCGTGAAATCGTGACAGTCCGTACCATTTTGCTCTTTTCGTGCTTTCTCATCGCGAAAACAAGACATGTCATGAAATCATGACATGTTTCTTTCTTCTTGATCCTTCTTGCTTTATCATCATGAAAATGTGACATGTCACGAAATCTCGACATTTTCTCCTGCCTGACTCTGTTTCCAAAAATGTCGTGAAATCGTGACATCTTTCTCCCTTTGGCTTCGTCTCCTCGATATGTCACAAAATTGTGACATTTCGTACTTGGTGCTATCATTCTTGCTTTTTCATCGTGAAATCATGACATTTCTTCGTGCTTTGCTCTTCTGCCCTGACATGTTGTGAAATCACGATAATTGTCTGTCTTCACCTTCGTTGTCACTTCTTGTCGCGATATCGCGACAAGTTTCTCTTGCTTGGCTTCATCTTCAAAAATATCATGATATCATGACATCTTTCATCTACCTTATGTTGACTTTAGCCCTTCCATGAAAACGTGACATGTCGCGATATCGTGACAAGTTTCCTTGGGGCTTCTCCTTGTTGCTGCATGTCATGATATCGTGACATTTTCCTATCACTGTGTTCTGTCGCCACTGCAAGTCACGAAAATGTGACATGTCATGATATCGTGACAACTTTGCCATTACTTCTTCCTTTTATTGCTCCAAGAATGAAAATCCAACATGTCGTGATATAGCGACAGTTTACTCCCTTGCTTCCTTCGATTTTTTTGAGTCGCAAAAACGCGATAGGTCACAAAAATGCGACATGTCATGATATCGTGACACTTTTTATACTTAGCTCTTTTCTAGTATGGATGTCGTGAAAACACGACAGGTCATGAAAATGCAACATGTCACGATATCGCGACACATTTGTTTTTTCACTTACAAATAGAGGAGTGAGTATCTTTACAATTTGAGCATTCTTTTGCATGAACAACAACAACAAAAACAATGTGGCAAAAATGCCAACATTCTTGGCAGCTCACGGGGTATACAGTTCTATTGTATGCACGAACCTCAGGCCTTTATCCATTGGGCAACAGAGTCAAGAAGCTGGAGGGGCAGGAAAAGTGAGTGTTGGTTGATGTTGGACGTCTTTGCAGGCTGCTGCAACAAACTCTTGCTGGCGCTCGGTATTTAAAAATAGGACCTGCAGCAAAAATTTATGAAAGAGCAAAACTTCCCTTATTCTTTTATTACTACATTTTGCTTAGCTCGGTTGAGCTGGGTAATCACCAGGTGTTGTGCAAGGATCTCCATGGCAGCAGTGAAAATCACCTGAGTTGCAAAAACAAAAATGAATGGAATGATGACCGATAGATGTGTAGGTTGTCGAATGGGAATGGTGAATAATGGAATGGTGGAAGATAGCAGAACAGAAGTGGTAGATACAGCCTTCTAAATAGGACCTTGATAGCAAAGTTGTCGCGATATCTCGACATGTCGCATTTTTGCAACTTACAGTGGCAACAAAGCACAGTGATAGGAAAATGTCGTGATATCGCGACATACAGTAGCAAAGGAGGAGGAAATTTTTGCAAAAATTGAAGCAAAAATCCTAGATGCATTTTGCTCTATTCTTAGTGTCTTCTGGAGTTGGTGATCCAAACTGTTGTTCAAGTTTTGCTTTTTGTCTGAGTCACTTCTGTTAGTCTAGTGTTAATATAAGTTGAATTCTGTTGTTCTGGATTTGGTTGTATTTGCATTTGAACGTTTAGAGTACAATTGGAAGTGAAATTATAGCTAATGCTTGATCTAATTTTTGTATATGCATTCTAAGAATAAGTTGTTGTTTAGCTTCAGGATCTAGTTGAGGTTATTTGTTGTTCGAGGTTGTTCTCCCCATTAACTATCGGCTTCGGCCATATTTCCATATCTTTCTGTTATTTCCCATTTCTTTCTGCATTTCCCATTTCTTTCCTGCATCCTTATCTTGAAACAAGTTTAGACTAGTTTGGGAGCCAGCCCTCTCTGGAGATTGGCCCGGGAGACTTCTCTTTCTCTCGGCATTTCAATGTTGGTCGAGTCTAGGGCGCACAAGTGATGAAATCTTGTACTTAGGCAGATTTGTGACCAACATTATGTTTATTACATCATTTGAATGAAAATAATTGGCTCAATATATCCTTTATTTTTTTTCTATCACATGAATGTATCTTAAATCTTGCTACAATAGCCCAAGGATAAGGCATTGGTTATACATTAAGGCATAATAAAAGAGCTATAGTAAATCTTGGTCAAATAATAATAACTTTTACACCTTTTTTTTATCTAGATGAGCATGAACTTATATTGTCAAATCTTTAAGTTTACCTCAGGGATATCCTTACCCTCCCTAATCTGTCTAGAATCATAAAGAAAATTTATTCCTGGGTTAAAGACGTAGGTCAAGCAGAGCCTGTGATACTGTTGTATCAAGAGTTATTCTATGTTGTGGCCACTAGAATTTTAAGGAAAAAAAATAAAACCCTAATAAGCCCACAATGGTAGTTGGTTCTAGAAAAGGACAAACTTAAGTGTTTATGTAGACACCCAATTTTAACACACTATCAAAGTAAACGACATCAAACATCACACCCAATATCAACAAATAGTCAATCAACTCAACCTCAGCAATTTGGGCATCATCCTCAATCCTTATCAAAATTGCCACTCATTGTCAAAAATATTAGTGGAAAATTTGCAACTTAGTGGTATTTTTGCGAAAGGCTATTTTTTAAACCTACAACCAATCAAACTAACCATTGGTCAAAATTGCCAATCAGTGTCAAAAATGCTAGTAGTGAATTTATCAAAATGGCCAAAATCTTTCAATAAGAGCTAGAGGAACATGGATTCCTTCATCCCATTACCTCCTCTGACCTCGCATGCCCCAACAATGAACTAGACCTACAAATATAAAAAATCCTAAGAGCATCCCAACCAATTTTCCCTCTCAATCCCCCCTCCAAAAACCTATAAATGTAGCCCTTGGGGCAAGCATTCCATAAGAAATTTTGAGCTAGAAATACTCTGGTAAAATTCTCTTGTCTTCTCTCTCATTTGCATCCTCTCATATTCTCATTTGCATCCTCTCATCTTCTCATTTGATTATCTTCATCAAATGCTTTGGGCAAGTCAAGCAAGGCAAGAAGAGGGATTGGGTCAAGAAGAGCATCTTGGGGAAAGGAGGAGCTCTTGCTAGGTTGTATAACTCCTAGCTTCTCTTTCCTTCCATTTTCTTGTTCTCATTCATGCATTTTTCTCTTTCATTTTTGGCCTTGCTAACTTGAATTTCATATTTATAGCTACTAATTTCTCTCTTATTGCTCATTTTATATTTCTAACACATATTTGTAGTCATTCCATGCTTATTTATGTTCATATTTTTCCATTTACATTAGGTTTATTTCATCTATGAGCATCTCTCTTTTCATTTTGGCATGCTAACTTTATTTCCCATTTCATACATAAACTATAGTCACTAATCCTTCCCATTTACAGGTACATCAGCTAAGATTGTTTTACTTGTAGGCTTATCATATTATATTTTCATTTCCATGCTCATAGGCATTTCATGTGTAGGATTATATTCAATATTTAGCTATTTAATCTCATGTTTCCTCATGCATTTCCATTAAGTTGCAATTTCATGCAATCTCTCTTCATGTTTGCTTTGGTGTTGATACAAGATCAACATTGTATTACTCTTCTTATCATATAATTTCATTCCATAGTTCATGATTTTATGCTTTCAATTAGTTCAAATCTTACTCTCTACTATATATTTCCTAAAATTTTGGCACTATTACATACTCTCATCGTGCACTTAATCTTCATTGCATAACACTTATTTTATCATAGCATAAGTTTAATTGGGCTTTGTAAACCATTCCTCTCCTATTGTAGGAATTTTTAATACATTATTAAGGCATTTAAGCATCCATAGACTTCAATCTTAGACATCTTAGGCATCAACTTGACACTACCCATCCCTCTTATCCATACCCAATCTATTTCACAAATTATGGAATATTTATAATTTATTTAGTGGAATTTTGAAAATCTCCAAGTAATAAGCCCTAGGTATTCTTCTATCATTGCCTTTGATTTGAACCTTATTTGACCCAAATAACTCTAAATTTTGACCCAAAACTCATTTGGCCTTCGTCTTAGAGAAAAATTACCACTACCTACAACCACTGGTGAATTTGACTATCTGGAATACATGGAACAAAAATGCTAGTACCTATCAAAAATTCCACCAGCGAATTTACCACTCAATGGTGAATTTGATAGGGACTACATCCATTCCAAAAGGGGTTAATCATACTCAAATTTATTTTAATAGGAGGTCTAATTAGCTAGGAAGATATCTTATCACCTCTATACAGTTATACAAACCTCCAAAATCAAAAACCCTAATTTTTTGGGTTTCTTTTTTCAAGTTTCAAAAATGCTAGTGGTGAATTTGATTAGGCACCAGTTTAGGTAACCTTGTCACTTGGTACTTCCCAACTTGTAATTTCATTATTTTTAGTTTGCAGATCTCTATTTTCTAGTAAACTGGTTGTTTAAATCACATGTAATTTGGCAAATAAAAGAATTTTTAGTATAGATATTTTTCTTTCAGAATGCACTTAAGCAAAAAAATCGAAAATTATATAGTTTGCATTCTAGGTTATCTTTTTTGTTGCACATTTCTCTTGCTAACCTTAAAATAAAAATAATAATCTCTTTAGTATAGACATCATTTGAAACAAAAAACATATTAGGTTAGCTTTTGTATTCTTACATTTTGTGTGTTTATACTCAGCATGCATTTTAGATGATCTTTACTTAGGTTTGAATAAAATTTATCTTGCCAAGGCTCGATAAAGAGTCAGATTAGCGATCCAAAACCTTAGGTGTTTGTTGAATAAACTTATTAAACAATGTGCAAGCATAACATCAATACAATACACATAGCCACATTTTATACAAGAAGTAGAACCTACTCGCGTTGAAGATTCCCACATCTTTGATACCTCCTTTGGAAAGAGGACCTCAGCAGGGAAGCAGGGATTCCCAGTGGATTCCCCCCACACGCATTTAGACTTTTGAAATCTATAGCTTAAAGTCTAGACTTTTAGATTTTAGACTTCAAAATTTAGAGTTTGGGCCCATGATGATAGCTAGTATTAGGGAAGAAACATGAAATTTGGTGTTTAGAGTTTGGATTTATATTTACACTTCAAAGTTTAGAGTGTAAGCCCATGAAGGTAGCTAGTGTTGGTGAAGAAGAACAAACATTAGCATTCAAAGTTCAAGTTTTAGGTTTTGAACTCAAGGGTTTAGAGCTCAATCCCACAATGGGATTTGGTATTGTCATAATTATCCATTCAAAAATAGATATAGAAAAGCATCCTTAGGAAAGGGAAAGGATGAGATACAACTTCAAAGTTTAACCAAGGAATGGCAAGTGCAATTGTTACAAAAAGTGTGAGTCATTGATAAAATTAGATAAGTCTAAGAAGGACCATTTTGCTCATAGATCAAATTGCTAACATCTTGAGAGAGCAAATTGTTACCACTCTAAGAGAAAATAATTGTTATCACAAAGAGCAAACCACTCCCTAAGGATTTTTTTAAATAGGGCATTTTAGTGCACAACATTCAAGGTAAAAACCTAAAGCGATCTTTTTGTCTTCAAGTGGTACTAGTGGATGAATTGGAGCAATTAAATCCATGTAGAAGGGAATTTTGGTTGGCTAAGCATTGATTTTGCTAAAATATGCTACCAAACTAGAATTTACTGAGAGTATAATTATCTTACATCAATTGAAATTTACGTTAATATTTTACTATAATTAGAACTAAGATGCACATTTCTAAATATCCTTTTTCCCTTTCAATATATTAGAACTACTCTTTTCTACTAGATTTGTACTTATCTTCTCATATTGCAATTATTGAAGGAATATGCATGGCTTTTATGAATCAACTATGTCCATTAAACTCTTCGTTCATGAATAAGTTATATTAATGGCTTCACCCTTCTATCCTACTAGTAGTCCTCTCAATCATCATAGGTTGCTTGAAGATGTAATGCACTAAAGTTATTTAGTCATTATTGGATGTTTAATTGGATCAACACTAATCTTGCTATGGTCACCCGAATGTATATATTTTATTACATCTACTTTAATATCTTACACCTCTTTTCCTTTTGATTTATCTTTATTACTTGGACTAATTTAGATTAGTTATATTAGTGGTGAACCAACATAAATTTTGAGGCTAAAAGGGATTAGACCTTCTTTCTTCCAATGTTAAAATTATGATCTCATTGGTACATAAGGTCAAACAATTTTACAAATGAACATTAGACCAATTGGTCAGTATAATCAAATAAGATAAAATTAGAGATACTCGAACCCTAACATATTTGATAAAATTGCTAAGCTCTAATGGTTTTTAGAAAAGACCAAATATGTAGTTGGAAAAGGAGAGAGCCTCTCTAGGGACTAGTATGAGGACTTAGTTCTTAAATCTCAATGTTAAATAAATTTCAAACCCCTTTAGACATTGATTGGAAGGTCTTACAACCACTAGTTTATTAAGTTGAAGCATGTAGATGATGGACCATGGTTACACAATTTTACAAAATTTTGAGTAGATCCAAATTTGTAGACTTCATATCCAAGGTATAAGGCATAATCTGGGATCTTTTGTAAATCAAGCTTGATATCCCCATGAGTCACTAGAATTCCATTAGTTGACTACTAACTTTACATTATAAATTTGGAATTCATTGTTAGAAAGGGAAACATAACAAAAATCCATATAATTAGTGTTTCAAAACCTTTAAGGATGGTTATATAATATCACATGGCACTTGAATTGATTGATTTTGGAGGCATAAGGTTCAACTTCCAATAATTTCAAGGAAACTTGACTAAGTATAGAATAATTCAACCTACACAATAGCTTCAGAGTGGTTTGCATTCTAAGCTTCAAGAGGTTTGTACTAGAGTTTCAAAACGTGTTTTACACTAGATGCCAAATAATGCCCTACATTATAAGATGAAGGATGAACCATAATGCCCTACATTAAAAAATAAAGATTTAATTTGATTCTCTATGTTGAACTACCTGCATGGAAGATAATCAAATTAGATGTTTTTATGAATCATCATTACGAGGTTGTGTTTATGTTTTTTTTTTTTTAGAAAATAGACTTTACATATGTTTTTTTGCATAGGGAACCTCTATAAACCCTAGCCCACTAGGAAAAAAAAAATTCAATGAGACCTCGACCATCCAAGGAATTGAACTGGACCAACCCACCCACAACACTTGACTACTACCAACTAACCTACCCTTTGGGTATAGACTTACACATTATTGTTAAACTCTTAATGGGATTGGAGATATGTATAATATGTATTTAATATTCAATATATAACATGTGCCATTTAACTTTAATATTAATATTTGTATAACAATAATAATAAATATATGATATTTTGTGTTTGATTTGATATTTTTTTAGTAGGTAAGTACAATTTTTTTTGAAAGGACCCATACCTTTCTCAACCAGGGGCGCATTAGGTGGCCACCCTCCCCATGTTTTGAACTTGGGTCTCCTAGATGAAAGCTTAAAGATATACTAATTTGGTGTTTTTACAAGAACGAAACTTTTATTTTTTTGAAGAGGTTCAAAAGTTGGGGCATATCAAGGGTCACCCTTCTTGTGAATTGAATTTGGGTCTCCGTTTAGAGAGCCCAATGAGTTTTTCCATTATGGTGTCTTTTTCGAGATGACAAAACTTTTGTTTTTAATAGAATTATTTATATAATAATAAATTTAATGAGCATTAGTTAAGATATTTTGTGTTATTTGAGGGCTAGAACAATTGGTTAAGAGAAAAAATTTACACCATAGATCGAGGTTCCAATCTCATAGGTAAACTTTAGGTAATTTTTACAAGGAAAACTTAATTCTATATACAACCAATTAAGTGCTGGAACGAGGGAAAAACTAGGGCATCAGTTGGGTAGCCGAAGAGATTTCTGGTTACTATGGATTTGAAGACAAGATTCCTACCCCGGGAGGGTCCAATGGGGACACCTCCGGATCCTCTTCTAGAGAGACATAGTTCTTATGCAGATTTGTTAAAGGATAAATCTCCATCAATGACTGAAGAAGCACAAAAAATTGCATTAAAAATGCTCTTTACGGATGCTGGAAATAGATCAACATCTCAACGAGTTAATGGATGCTTGCCATAGTCAGAATCAAGGCCAAAGATTGTCATCGAGCAAAGGATGGTTGAAGAAATAGTTTTATATAGAGCCAATCATGATTTGATCTGTAAATTCATGGGTATTCGCCCTACCCTAAATTTTTTGCATTCTTGGGTCCGACAAAACTGGGAGCCTCTTGGTGAGTATTCTTTATGGTTTATTAGCAATGGATATTTTATTGTTAGTTTTTCTTCACTTGCCGATAGAAATAGGGCTTTCAAATCAGAAAAGAGGAATCATGGTCCGGCAGGATTATTTGTTCAACCCTGGAGAGTGGGATTTGATCCTCGAATTGAACCCACTTCTGTCCCGGTTTGGATCCGTTTGTATGCACTTCCAATGGAGTTTTGGAGTGAGCAAGTATTGGAAATTATCGATAATTCCCTTGGAAGACATCCGGGTGTTTCCAAAGACACAATAGAAGGAAACACAGATGTTTATGCAAGATTATGTGTGGAAATGGATCTTAGCCAACCTCTACCGATAGAGGTGGAACTTGAACTTGCAGGACTATCTTGGATTCAATAGTTGGATTATGAGGCATTGCCCTTTAGATGCAGAGTTTGCCACAAACATGGGCATTTGGCCCGATTTTGCCCAAATAATATGAACATAAAAATGGAGGCTCCTCTAGGAATGTCAAATCTTCCTAAGGAGGGTAAGTCAACAATAAACAGAGAACCAACCAATATTTCTCAGGGTAAAGAAGCAGAGAGAGATGGTTTTGAACAGCCCAAAAGAAGGAGAAGGCAAAAGAAAAATATGGTAAAGAGCAAACCCAACTCAAGCCCTCCAATAGGTATGAGATATTTAAGACACTAATGGACCAAGAAGAACAATTCATGGAAGGAGTGGATGGGAATAATGAAAATAATAACATCCATGTTCAAGCTCCTCTTTCATCTCCCCTAGTCACAGAGCAGGTAGTTGAGTACAGTGAGTTACCGCAATCAGAGAGTGTAGGGGCATTGATAGTGCATAACCAAGAGCAACCAATAATTAAGGATGTCGACATGGGAATAGCAGAAAAGAACAGAGAAAGGCCAACTTTAGGGATAACTCAGGTGGAAAAGAGATCAAAAAATAGCAACTCTCAAGGAGTGGGTAGAAAATCAAATAAGGAATTGATAGCAGTTCAAGGAGACAAACTGATCATTGGAGGATCGGTGAGGCCAATAGATTTTTACTGCTCTCAAGGTAACCAATGATTATACAATCATGGAATGTTAGGGGTTTAAATAGTAGAACCCATCAATCTGTTGTTCGAAGACTCTTAGAAAAATGTAAAACAGATTTTTTGCTTATCCAGGAGACAAAAATGTCATTAGATCTTATGTGTAAAACAGTTAACAAAATTTGGAGGGGTGTTGGTCATATGGAAGTGGCTGCCCAAGGTGCCTCAGGGGGGATAGTTACTCTTTGGAACTCTCTTGAATGGACTGCAATAGAACATATAGCTTGGAGGGGTGTTCTCACATCACATTTTAGAAATAATGTCATAGCTGAACATGTTTTAATCACAAATTTTTATGGGGCTCAAAACCTAGATGGTCAGATGCATCAATGGAAAGTTGTGCATAACATGAGAGTCTCAAGGGAAGATTTAGACTGGATTATTGCTGGGGATTTTAATGCTAAATTATCCTCTAGAGATCAAGAAGGGGGAACCCCAATTTTGGACCTAGGGGATCGACTTATGATTGCCCAAGTCCAGGCATTACACTTGGTGGATATTAAATGCCCTGGAACCAACTATACTTGGACTAATAAGAGGAGGGAGCCACATAGCAGGAAGGTGAAGTTAGACCATTTTTTGGTTTTAGAGGAGGCATTTGTAAAATGGAATATAAAATTTTAGATTTTGGAGGGTCTAGTTTCATATCACTTTCCCATTTTGTTGGAAGGAGGGATCAAGACAGTGCAACATCACAAACCATTTAAATTTGAAAACTTTTGGTTACAAAAAGAGGAACTTCAAAAGAAAATTCCACAATGGTGGGAAGAAGGTCACCCAGCATATGGGACAGCAATGTTTAGATTCCACAAACAACTTCATTATGTCAAAGTTCAACTGAAACAATGGAGGCGAGCTAACAAGACAGACTTCCAGGTCCAAAGAGCTCCATTGGTGGCCAGATGGGATGAGGTTCAAAAACACTTTAGGGAAGGAACAATTACAGAGCAGCTCAAAGAAGAGGATGATGCATTGCGTAAAGTGGTTGAGGACATTGACAACCAAGAGGAGACCTACTGGAAACAGAGAGCAAGAACCACTTGGATATTAGAAGGTGATAAAAATACCAAATTTTTCCATCGGACTGCTTGTGCTAGGAGACAGATGAACAACATGGAAGCCCTTCAAGATGAGAACGGACACTCCTTTGATACACTTCCAGGTTTGCATTTCCATTCAATGGATTATTTTTCTAAGCTATTTAAGGAAAGTATGGTGCAAGATGAAGAGGCTCAAAAAGAAGTTATTGTTGTCATACCCTCTTGTTATCTCCGAAGAAGAAAATCAGACCCTACTTAAACCCATTGATAGAGAGGAACTGAAGAATGTAGTCTTTGGAATGAGCACCGGAAAAACTCCAGGTCCGAGATGGCTTTCCAATTGAGTTTTTTTAGGCCTTTTGGGATAACTTGGAGGAGGATGTAATGGCTGTTATAGAGGAGTCCAAAGGTAGTAAAAGAATGCTTAAAGCATTAAATCATACTTTCATTACCTTAATTCCAAAAGGGGAGGAGGGGGTACATATTTTAGATTATAGACCTATTGCCTTATGCAATGTCATATATAAAATAATCACAAAGGTAATGGTTGAGCGGCTAAAACCTCTTCTACATAACATTATCTCCTCAGAGCAAGGGGGTTTTGTAGAGGGTAGGCAGATCTTGGATGGTGTGGTTCTAGCTCAGGAGGCAATCCATTCAATGCAAACATCTGGTAATAGAGGTATGTTCATAAAATTAGATATGTCAAAGGCTTATGATAGGGTGGAGTGGAGCTTCTTGTCAAAGATGATGGCAGCCTTTGGTTTCTCTCAAGATTGGATAGAATGGGTCATGAGTTGTGTTTCTACTCCGACTTACTCAGTGTTAATCAAGGGTCTTCCCTCACAACCGTTTGGAGCTACTCGAGGCCTTCGTCAAGGAGATCCTTGCTCTCCCTATATTTTTCTCATATTGGCTGAAGGATTGGGTAGACTTATCTTGAGGAGAAGACAACAAGGTTTGCTAACGGGTATCAAGGTGGGGGAGGAAGTTTTGACTCACCTTCAGTTTGTGGATGACACAAGATTGGTGGGAGTGGCCAGCTCCAGGGAAGCAAGAATGATTAGAGATACACTTAATGTCTACCTCGGGGCTACTAACCAAGTCATCAATGATAAAAAATCCAAAGTGGTCTTTTTCAATCTTGATCAAAGGCTTCGGAGACGAGTTTTAGAGATCTTGGGATTCACAAGGACTTATCTCCCAGTGGTATACTTGGGGGTCCCTTTGCATTTTAAAAAACTAAAAATAGATATCTGGAGGAATCTTTTGGATTGTATCAAGGATAGAATTAATCATTGGTCTCACAAATGGTTAAGCTATGGGGGTAGATTAAATTTTTTACAGTCAGTCATTCAGGCCATGCCAATTTATAAATTTTCTATCCTTGCTTCCCCACATACTATATGGAAAGAGTTGGACAAGATGGCTAGAAAATTTTTATGGGAAGGAGTAAAAGGAGAGAGGAAATGGGCCTTAGTTGGTTGGGATAAAGTAAGCCAGCCCAAGGTAAAAGGAGGTTTGGGACTGAGAAGATCAAAGTTAAATAATAAAGCTTTGGTGGAAAGCTTTACTGGAGGTGGATTTCCCAACCAACTTCTTTATTCAATAGAGTCTTAACTAGTAAATATTTGGGACATGTAAACCCAAATGAGGTGGGTTGTTTCCCTTTGGATGGTAATGGATCCTTAGTGTGGCAAGCTCTCAAGTTAGGATCTCAGGTAGTAAAAGATAGATTATTTTGGAAAGTGGGGAGAGGGGAGAAGGCACGATTTTGGATAGATTCATGGGATCAACACCCACCTATCATTGTTGAATTTCCTGAATTGCAACCAATAAAAATAGCCATAGAAACCAAGGGATGGGTCCATATTGAAAGTTATTTCAACACTAGTCAGTTGGGGGATTATAAGTTTAAGCAGTTTAAGAAGTTGGATGAGTGGCCAATTTCAATCCCTCCAGATTTGACACCCATCATGACTAAAATCTTGGCAGAAATATTTCTCACAGGTAGATACGAGGAGGATGAATTAGCTTGGGGCTATGGGAGCCTTGGTGTCTACACAATGAAGGACGGATATGATAAGATCCTTCCAGAGCCTCCTCCTCATACATATCAGGTTGAGGATTGGAGAAATATTTGGCGGTCCAAGGGTTGGCCGAAAGTAAACTTTTTTGCCTGGCAGTTCATGCATAATGGAATTCTTACTTTTGATAATCTCAGATGTAAAGGAATCATTGGTCCATCTCAATGTGTTTTATGCTACAAGAGTGAGGAAATAGCTGATCACTTGATGTTTGAGTGCCCATTCACGCGCCAGATTTGGGAGAGATGGTTTTTACACTATAAAATTCAAGTTAATGGTGATTTGAATCGGATTAATATTTGGGAAAGATGGAAGAGGGGTAGATTTAAATCTAAAGCTCTTTGTATTGGTTGGGAGCTTGGATTAAACTTTATTTGGTGGCAAGTGTGGTTGGAGAGAAATGCTAGAATTTTTAGAGACACTTTTTCTTCTTTAGATGGAGTTTGGCGAGGTCATTTGGAGCAAAGTCACAGAAACTGTGGCGAGTCTATGCTAAAGAGGAAACTCAGGTTGTTATTGGGGCAATGGAAAAGGAAGTTGAAGTGCAAGAGGGATAGGACAGAGCTAGTTGGAAACCACCCCTAGAAGGTTGGATTAAAATTAATACTGATGGAGCTGCAAAAGGCAATCCGGGTAGAGCTGGAATTGGAGTGGTTTGCCGAAATCATGTTGGAACAAGGCTCTATTGGGAACTGCAAGGCTTGGGAAGAGCCACAAACAATGAAGTAGAAGCCTTAGCTATCAAATTTGCTTCTATCTGGGCAGTAAAACATGGCCACAGGAGGATAATACTAGAATCAGATTCTCAAATAATGGTTGGAGCTCTAGATTGCATGAGGAACTTTGCTTTGAAAACATGGAGGTTGAGGATTCTTGTCACTCAAATTAAGGAATTATGGAGGGAATTAGATGATGTGATTCCAGTTTATGTGAGTAGAGATCTAAATAAAGTGGCGAGACTTTCTCGGCTAAGATGGGTGCTGAGAAGGAGGTAGGGGTTCAGTGGCACAGTGACATGGCTATTGAGGATGAGGTGATTAGGTAGGGTGTTGAAAGGTCCCTGAACCCTGTACAAAGCAGTCGTGGGCCTCCGAAGAGGGAGGCAAAGGGGAAGAACGATGGTAGTAGACCGAGATAGCCTAAAAACAGTAGGGGCCACCTAAGGTAAGGGCGCCCAGAGGAACCAACTAGAAGAACTAACTTTTTTTGCATGTTTTTCAAGAAGACCGAAGAGGCCCATGAGCTAAAGATCAAAGAAAAAGCAAATCACCACAAGGAGAAAGGTGTCACGATATCGTGACATGTTGCATTTTCACGGTCCAAAGCAAAGGGAGAAAGCAAGGAGGAAAAAGTGTCGCGATATCGCGACATGTTGCAACGTCGCGGCCAAAGGAGGAAAAGGTGTCGCGATATCGCGACAAGATGCATCATCACGGTCGAAGGAGAGAAAGTGTCGCGATATCGCGACATGTTGCAACGTCGCTGCCAGAAGAGAAGAAGTGTCGTGATATCACGACATGTTGCATCATCACGGCCAAAGGAGGAAAGGTGTCGCGATATCGTGACATGTTGCATCGTCGAGGCCAAAGGAGAAAAGGTGTCGCGATATCACGACATGTTGCATCGTCGCGGCCAAAGGAGAAAAAGTGTCATGATATCGCGACATGTTGCTTCATCACGGCCAAAGGAGAAAAAGTGTCACGATATCGTGACATGTTGCTTCGTCGTGGCCAAAAGTGAAAAAGTGTCACGATATCGCGACATGTTGCATTGTCACGGCCAAGAGAGAAAAAGTGTCGCGATATCGCGACATGTTGCACCGTCGCGGCCAAAGGAGAAAAAGTGTCGCGATATCGTGACATGTTGCACCATCACGGCCAAGGGAGAAAAAGTGTCGCGATATCGCGACATGTTGCATCGTCACGGCCAATCGTGACATGTTGCTTCGTCGCGGCCAAGAGAGAAAAAGTGTCGCAATCTCGCGACATGTTGCATCGTCGCGGCCAAGGGAGAAAAAGTGTCGCGATATCGCGACATGTTGCATCGTCGCGGCCAAAGGAGAAAAAGTGTCGTGATATCGCGACATGTTGCATCATCGCGGCCAAAGGAGAAAAAGTGTCACGATATCGCGACATGTTGCATCATCGCGGCCAAAAGAGAAAAAGTGTCGCGATATCGCGACATGTTGCATCGTCGCGGCCAAAAGAGAAAAAGTGTCGCGATATCGCGACATGTTGCATCATCACGGCCAAAGGAGGAAAAGGTGTCACGATATCGCGACATGTTGCAACGTCGCGGCCAAAGGAGAAAAAGTGTCACGATATCGCGACATGTTGCATTGTCGCGGCCAATGGAGGAAAAAGTGTCGCGATATCGTGACATGTTGCTTCGTCACGGCCAAAGAGAAAAAGTGTCGCGATATCGCGACATGTTGCATCATCGCGGCCAAAAGAGAAAAAGTGTCGCGATATCGTGACATGTTGCATCATCGCGGCCAAAGGAGGAAAAAGTGTCGCGATATCGCGACATGTTGCAACGTCGCGGCCAAAAGAGGAAAAAGTGTCGCGATATCGCGACATGTTGCATTTTCGCGGCCAAAAGAGAAAAGTGTCGCGATATCGCGACATGTTGCATTTTCGCGGCCAAAGGAGAAGAAGGAAAAAGTGTCACGATTTCGTGACAAGTTGCATCAACAGACCAAACCGATCCCCCTGGCAACATCTCACATTTTGCAAACATTGAAACTTGTAGGATCGTGCTTTAGGCCAATGGGGAAGGAGTCTCTCCACACTTGAATGTCAGATTCGTCGACTCCCCTGTTTGCTAGGTAATGGTTTAAGAGATTTGGCTCCATTGCAAATCTTCTTTTACTATTGTAATCTTGTGTTCTCTCTGACTAAGGCTGGGAAAAGTCTCATCCCAACTTGTAAATGTTCTTTGTTTTAATACAAGTTTTTTTCAAATTTCTCAAAAAAAATATACAACCAATTAAAATGATATATATATATATATATATAAACAAATTTTTAATAATTTAACATTTATCATATCAAAATCAAATTATATAATGAAATTTATTTATTTGAAATGTTGAAAAAAATAAAATAAATTCACCTACACTTCATATAAACCAATTAAAATTATATAATATATAAATAAACAATTTTTTAATAATTTAGCATTTATCCAAATCAAAAATAATAATAATAATAATTTAGCATTTATCTTGTCCAAATCAAATTGTATAATTTAATTGTCCCAGTGGGACAGCGCAATGGTTTGGGAGGTCTAAGGTTCAAACCGCGATGTGGGCGAGTGTGTGAGGGGATCGGTGTGTGATGGCTAGGGGTCATGGTTGGGGGAGCCTGTTCAGCCCTATGCCTTGGTCGTAAGGGTTTCTCACACTAACCAAATAAAAAAATATATAATTTAATTAGTTTATTTGAAAGATTGAAAAAATCAAATAAAAAATAAATTCACCTACACTCCATATAACCTCAATTGTAGAAATTATTTAGATATATGAAAGATAGGTGATAAAAAATTTAGTAACATTATATGGAAAAAATATGCACCAAGTACCTTACTTTAATCCGGGAAGAAGGTCCGAGGTTCAAGTCTGGCGGCATGCATCGGATACACAAAATATCCCCAACTAGCCTAAGAGATATACCCAGATGGGACAGGCCCCGTGAAACAAAAAGTCCTGGTCCCTAGGGGATACAAGGAATGATTTTCCTTAATTAAGGTTTTATCCGCACCAGACTAGTAAGTTCCCTCGATTCTCAGAAGGAGGTTCAGGGTTCAAGCTTGGCAACTTGCGTCAGATACAAAAAAACCTCCCTGGCTAGCCTAAGGGGTATACCCAGATGGGACAGACCTCGTGGAACGAAAAAGTCTTGGCCTCCAAGGGATACCAGGAATGGTTTTCCTTAATTAAGGTTTTGTCCATCTTTGTAGTGCAAATGGAGAAGGCGAGCTTGGTCCTATTGAACAGGAGGTCCGCGGTTCGAACCTCTGTGATTCAAATGGGGACATAAAGGTTGTGTGTTAAATTCCCTATTGATAAGCATAACTCTGGGCTTTACAAGGAGTTATAATTGAAAGAAGACTGCTCAGCCCTATGCATTGATCGTAGGGGTTTCTCACACTAACCTAAAAATTTTAATTCGTACCCGACAAGTTCCCTCAATCCTCGAAAGGAGGTCCGGGTTTCAAGCCTGGTAGCCTGAGGGGAATTCTCTCAATCCTTGGAAGGAGGTTTGAGGTTCAAGCCTTGCAACCTGAGGGAAATACCCGGATGGAACAAGCCTCGTGGAATGGAAAGTCTTGGTCCTAGGGGATACGAGGAATGGTTTTCCTTAAATTAAGGTTTTAACCCCCAAGGGTTAGGTGGATTAAGTGCATGTGTGGCTGGGCACTTACTAAGAAGAGACCTAGGTTCAAACCTTGGGGGGAAGGCAACCCTTTGCAAAGGTAGTAGTTTGTTTTGAATCTTCTGAATGTGCGTTAGAACGATGACGATATGAACCCCGAGCGACCGATAGTCCCATCTCACGCTGGGTCAACAAAAACAAGATAGATAAGACAAGTTTGTTGGGAGTAGTCCATGTGGTTTGAACCCTATGCTTGCCTCAACAAGAATGAGACGGATATGATAGGTTTATTGGGAGCAATCCCTACGGTTTGAACCCTACTCTTGCCAATTACTAAAAATAGTGGTTGTAACCAACTCTCTTATGTAACCAAAAAAAGGTTTATTGGGAGCAGTCCCTGTGGTTTGAACCCTACGCTTGCCAATTACTAAAAATAGTGGTTGTAACCAACTCTCCTATGTAACCAAAAAAAGTTTGTTGAAAGCGGTCCCTGTGATTTGAACTCTACGCTTGTCAATTACTAAAAATAGTGGTTGTAACCAACTCTCCTATGTAACCAAAAAAAAAACATTAGAGACGGCTAGGTTTGCTCGGAGCAATCCTTGTTGTTTGAACCTTGCACTTGTCAGTTACTGGTTGTAACCAATTCTCCTATATAACCAACCAAAAAAAAAACATTATATGGAAAAAAAATTATACATCATATAATTTCAATTAGTAGGTATAGAAATTATTTAGACCTATTAAAAACATTTAGTAATATTATATGAAAAAGTTATATTAAAAATATTATTAATGAGGTTTTAATAAGGTTTTGGCTTAATGGTTGAATATATAAAGTTCAAGTCTTGCATCACCAAAAATAATAATAATAATTGTGCACTAGTTTATATATATATATATATATATATATATATATATATATATATATATATATATATATATATATATATATTTTTTTTTTTTTTTTAAGTTTGCATAGGAACTTTTATAAACCTTAACCTGCCCTGCAAAAATAAAGTCAATATTTTTTAAGTTTTATTTTTTATTACCATTGCTTCTATATACCAAAAAAAAATATTATATGAAAAAGTTATAGTAAAATATTATTAATGAGGTTTTAATAAGGTTTTGGTTTTAATAAGGTTTTGGTTTCATGGTTGAATATATAAAGTCCAAGTCTTGCATCGCCAAAAATAATAATAATAATTGTGCACTAGTTTATATATATATATATATATATATATATATATATATATTTATATTTATTTATTTATTTTATTTATTTATTTTTTTATAGGAACTTTTATAAACCTTAACCTGCCCTGCAAGTCAATATTTTTTAAGTTTTATTTTTTATTATATTTATTTTATTTTTTTTAGCAAGGAACTTTTATAAATACTAACCCTCAAGATTAAAAATAATATATATATATATATATATAACCTCTATAAAATTTGCTAAATTAAAACAAATAATTAACAAGCACTAAAAATTATATAACTAGGTAATACCTACTGAAAGGTTTGAGTTCCTGCACCACTCTACAGAAGCATGTAACATCCATATTGTGTATATATAAAACCATTAACTTGGAGAAAGGCAGTGGCCATAGCTGCCTATTTGTGGAAGAAGGCAATTTGGTTTAAAATTATAAACAACTCGTTCATCTCTTCTCTTCAATGGAATCTGAAATTCCAATCAGTTTACTCGTGGATTGCTTTGCTTTTTCTATGTTCCAATTCAATGGAAGCTTTCTCCAATTCAACTCATGCAAATTAATCTGAGAAAGCATAGTAAGATGCTTGAACAAGTACATGTCAATGATGAGGAAGCTGATTTATTGCCTGCCAACATATCAGAGGATAGAAATGAGGGTTGGCATAGCTACTATTAGTGGTGCTCAAATGGGAGAATTGCGTAAAGCAACTGATATTGGCATTCCAGCGGACTGTAATGGCTACCTTGATCTCATTAAAAAATGCACATTCACCAGAGCCCTTTCACAAGGCAAGTTGATCCATGCCCACATTATCAAAACCGGATTTCAGGTAACCACGCTTCTTCGCAACAACCTTATCAATATGTATGCAAAATGCCAAAATATGGAGTATGCACGCCAACTGTTTGATAAAATGTCTCAACCAGACGTGGTCTCATGGACTGCCATGATTACAGGTTATGCCCAGCATGATTGCCCCTGGCAATCCCTCAGTCTCTTTCATCAGATGCTACGAAGAGGGGCCATGCCAAATCAATTCACCTTTGGCAGCGTCTTGAAGGCATGTTCTGGCCTCGCTGTTGTCGAGCAAGGGGAACGAATCCATGCCCAATTTGCAGGGGAGCAGATTCATGCCATTGTTTTCAAATTGGGATTTGAGGGGGATGTATTTGCTTCCAGTGCACTGGTTGACATGTATGCAAAATGTGGGGACACAGAGGATGCCCGCCATGTGTTTGACAAAATGCGTGAAAGGGATGAGATCTCATGGTGTGGCATGATTGGTGTTTATGCCCAGAATGGATGTGGCGAAGAGGCCATGAAACTCTTTCGGATGATGAAAAGGGGAGGAATAAGGATGACCCCTTTTGCCTTATCCAGTGTTCTTCGTGGATGTGCCGAGGTGGCAGCTCCACAACAAGGCCAGCAGGTCCATGTCCATGCCATACATACGGGTTTGGATTCAGATGTTTTTGTGGGGTGTGCCCTTGTAGACATGTATGCTAAATGTGGAAGCATAGAGGATTCGCACTTGATTTTCGAGAAATTGCCCGAGCCTAATCCGGTGGCATGGAATGCAATAATTGGAGGGTGTGCTCAACATGGACATGGAATAAAGGTGCTTGAATTGTTTGATCAGATGCAACATATGGGCATAAAGCCCAATGATGTTACCTTTATTGGTGTCCTTTCTGCTTGTGCACATGTTGGTCTAGTTGATAGAGGCTATGAATACTTTCATTCTATGATCCGGGACCATGGAATCACACCAAGAATTGACCACTATACCTGCATGGTTGGGCTGCTTGGTCGTGCAGGTAGACTGATAGATGCAGAGTCTCTGATCAAGGAAATGCCATTTGATGATGATGTTGTTGTTTGGCGAGCGTTGCTTGGTGCCTGCTCAGTACATCACAATGCAGAGATTGGAAGTCGTGCAGCAGAACGGATTCATGAGTTAGATCCACAGGATCATTCATCATATGTGATGTTGTCCAATATCTATGCTGCTGTGGGAAAGTGGGATGAAGTGGCAAAAGCGAGGAAACTGATGAAGGATAGAGGGGCTAGAAAGGAGGCAGGATGTAGCTGGATTGAAGTAAAAAACAGGGTGCATTTCTTTATGGTTGGAAACCCTTCAAACCCACAGATGAAGGAGATATATGCAAAGTTGGTGACATTGACAGAACAAATGAAGGAGGCAGGGTATATGCCCGATACAAACTATGTGTTTCATAATGTAGAGATGGATAAAAAAGAATTATATCTTTCCTACCATAGTGAAAAACTAGCAATTGCTTTTGGGCTTCTAAACACACCTGCTGGGACTTCTCTTAAAATAATGAAAAACCTTCGTGTTTGTGGTGATTGTCATTCTGCCATCAAGTTTATGTGTAAGATTGTTGGCCGAAAAATTGTTGTCAGGGATACTAACCGCTTCCATCACTTCAAAGATGGAATCTGTTCTTGTGGAGACTATTGGTGATGCTAATGGGACAAGCAACAATGCGGATTTACTATTTTGACAGGGTATGAACTGCTTTAGTGCATCTTGCAATAATGCAGATTTACTATTTTTACAGGGCATGAACTGCTTTAGTGCATCTTGCGATAATGCAGATTTATTATTTTTACAGGGCATGAATTGCTTTAGTGCATCCGCTGAGACCAAGCTGTGTTAAGAGATTAGTTTGATTTTGAACGTGATCTATGAGCAGCTAAATATTTCGAAAGTTAATTGAATTTCAAGGATTGAAATGAGATGGGAATGCACTGATCTTGTGGAGGTTGATGCAATGGATGAAATTAATGGTTTGTAAGAAGCTCCACTGTTGAAGCATATTGCTGAATACAATTGAGATTACCTTTTTTAATTCTTTGAATAACAACGATTGTTGTTTCTCGTAGTGATCGTGAATTGCAGTTTTGAATAGTGGATATGAAGAAGATGAGTAGAAGTTGGGATCCTACATTCCAGGGATTAACATTGCTTTAAATCCAATGTTGAGTTCTAATGATAAGTGTTGATATTATTCCAATTATTGTATATGATATGCAGGGCCTTTTCAATGTAAATTTAATTAATAGTCATACAATGTTCAAAACATTGGTGGCAACATTCCTAGACAGAGGAGAGCTACATTATGGTTAAACAGAGCCCTTCTTGTTTAAAGAGATGCAATAAAAATATTAATGTTATTTGTTGGCTGACCAAATGCCTTCAACAATCTAATGCAATGAATGGAGGCCCACTTATTTGTAAGAGATCTAAATGAAAGGGAAGATTACCAGGCAGGTATAGGAATATTAGCTTTAGCTGCATGAACATGTTTAAATGCATCTTCGCACTCCACATTTGATTTTTGTTTCTACAATCTGCATTATTCTTAAATATTTTGGGAATTAACTTCAATACCAAGTTTTTGGTTATATTTTAAAAAAGAACCAAATTGCATGACGAGATCAGACAATAACAAAACCTGGGTAATTTGGAAGACGTGTGTTGTAGCTTTTTTTTGTGGCGGGTTTTACTCATGTCCCCATCCTTGAAAAATCATAACAACCCTCTTCTCTTGAGAGTTTATGAATAGATTCACTTCTCTTATTTTTTTGGATTTTTTTAAATTTTTTATGTGAATACAAATATTTCAGAATTGATAATCTTTCTTAACATTTTCTTATAGCAGTCTTCACAATATCAAAACTTCACTTCTACTAATTTTAGTAGAGTAATATTTTCAAAACATTTCACTATCATACCATAGTTCCCTTTAGCAATTTGGATTGCAGTTTCCTTCCTGAAACACAAGTGTAACCACAAAAATTATAATAAATAATTTATATGAAAACACATTGCATTACTGTTATAAAATAAAACAAATATTACCAATAAAAAACATTAAAGTAAATCTTAATTATTATTTTATTGAAGATTAATTCAAATTTTTATTTATGTTTAACTACCATCTTAACATTTGTGAATCAACATTACCATGCATTTATGTTTATGTTTTTTTTAAATAGACTTATTCAAGTCTTAATGGGATTGAAGATATATATAATATCTATTTAGTATTTAATATATAACATTAAATTTTAATATGAATGTTTCTATAAAAATAATAATAAACATATGATATTTATAGTTGATTTTGATATTATTATTTGTATAATAGTAAATTTAATGGTCACTATTTAAAATATTTTTGAGTCATTTGAGGGTTGGAACAACTGGTTAAGAGAGAGGAGTTTCACTCCATAGATCAAGGTTCTAATCTCTTTGGTAAACCTTAACATTTATAAAATGACATGAGTACAATCTAGATATGTAAACTTTTTTTTGCCAAAAACCCCAATTCCATACAATCAATTAAAAACATATAAACAAATAAATATTTTTTTTTGTCTACAAATAAATATGTATGTTTTTAGGTTTTCATGCAAGAGACCCAAGTTCAAACCTTGATACGAGGGGACCAGTATCCCTCATAAAAACCTTTGTTTTTAATTTAAAATTTGTCAACCCCTCATAAAAATCTATGTTTTTAATTTAATATTTGCCAACGAAGCCTTGGTTCAATGGTTTGGACAAATTGATGATGTAGCCCACACCAAGGTTCAAATCTTGGCAAATTGTATCCTTTGATTAGTTTTTTTTGAAAGATTGAAAAAATGAACTCACCTATATACCATATACAATAGGATACTATAGTGGTATATCTTTGGGTTTTCATCCAAGTTCAAACCACTATACAAGGGACGGGGCCCTTTCAAAAACCCGCGCTTTACCCTAATTTTTTTTATTATGAAGGATACGTAATGGTATGTCTTTGGGTTTTTATCAAGAAACCCAAGTTCAAACCTTGATAATCCGACGATTAGGACCCCTTTCAAAAACACGTGCTTTATCCTAAAATTTTAACCACACAAAATTGGGATCTTTTCAAAACCTACGTTTTACCCTAAAATTTTAATCTTGTTGGGACACCATAGTGGTATGTCTTTGGGTTTTCATTTAGGAGACTTAATGTCTTTTGGTTTTCATCCAGTAGACTCAAGTTTGTTGGAACACCTTAGTGGTAGTCTTTGGGTTTTCATCTAGGAGACTCAATATTTTTAGGGTTTCATCTAGTAGACTCAAGTTTTAACCATGCAAGGGATCAAGACCCTTTCAAAACCTTCTTTTACCAAAGTGAAAATTCTTTGGGTTCTCATTTAGGAGACCCAGGTTCAAACCATTGAACAAGGGATGAGACCTTTTCAAATTTTAATTTTTTTGGGACACCATAGTGGTATGTCTTTGGGTTTTCATCTAGGAGACTCAAGTTTCAACCACAGAAGAGATGGAAACCCTTTCAAGTTTATCAAAGTGGTATGTTTTTGGGTTCTCATCTAAGAGACTTAGGTTCAAACCATTGAATATGGGACGGGGCCTTTTCAAAGACCCGCACTTTACCCTACAATTTTTGTCCCAAGAATATCGTAGTGGTATGTCTTTGTCTTTGGGTTTTCATCCAAAAGACCCAAGTTCAAACCTTGGTACAAGGAACCAAAGACCCTTTCAAAGCCCGTGTTTTACCCCCTAAAACTTTAGTCCTATTGGAACAATGCAATGATATAGCTTTGGATTTTCATTCAAGAGACCTGTGTCTAAACCACTACACAAGGACCAAGATCCTTTTAAAAACCCACACTTTACCCTAAAAATCTTATCCCATAAGGATTAGAACCTTTTAAAAAGCTCGAGCTTTACCTTAAAAATTTTACCCAAAAGCGACAGGCTAGTTGGTAGCGGCCATGTGCTTGCTAGTAAACCCACACTTTACCCTATGGCATTAAAAAATTTACCCAAAAGGACAGGCAAATTGGTAGCTATCGAATGCTTGCAAGTACGTTGTCCTTGGGTTTCATTCAAGAGATCCACATTCAAACCATTGCATAAAGACCAAATCCTTTTAAAAACCTGTGTTTTACCCTAAATTTTTTACCACAAAGACCTTTTTAAAAAGCCATGCTCTACCTTAAAATTTACTCAAAATGGATAGGCTAGTTGGTAGCAACGGAGTGCTTAACAGTAGGCTACTCCGATGTGATTTCCTAAATGATTTTACCCTAAAAAATTTACCAAAAAGACCCTTTTAAAAACCCATGCTCTACCTTAAAAAATTTACTTGAAAGGATAGGTCGGTTGGTAGCAGTGGAGTGCTTGCCAATAGACTGCCCCGATGTGATTTCCTAGATGATTTTAGTATATAAAGAAAAAGCCCCTTTCAAAAAACCACGCTTTACCTTAAAAAATATATCCGAAAGAGATAAGCTAGGTGGTAGCAGTGGAGTGCTTGCCAATAGGTTGCCCCATTGTGATTTCGTGGATGGTCGAGGTCAATTGACTTTGTCTTTATCTAGAAGGCAGCAGTAGACTGCGTCGGTTTGTTTCCTTGGATGGTCACATTCAATTGAATCCGTCTTTATTCAGGCCAAGGTTTATAAATGTGGCTACTTACTTCTTTACCCTACAAGCTAGGGTTTATAAAAGTTCTTAAGCATAAAAAAATATTTAAATTGATAAAAAATATATGATAATTTTTTTTATCAATATCATATGATAAAAAAATTACTATAAAATAAGATTATTATTAAATTATTATTAGTTAAAATTACGAGGTTTTAATTGATAACAAGTAAGGATCGTTCTGTTTGAAGGGTTTAAGTTCCTGCACCACTCTAAGTTACATCCATTATATATATAAAGTTGGAAAAATGTAGTAGCCACTGCTACCTATTTGTGGAAGAACGCAAATTTGGTTTAAAATTATAGACAACTCATTCATCTCTTCTGAATCTAAAACTTCAATCAGTTTACTCGTAGATTGCTTTACTTTTTCAATGGAAGCTTTCTCCTATTCAACTCATGCAAATTAATCCGAGAAAGCATAGTAGGATGCTTAAAAAAGTATTTGTCAATGATGAGGAAGCTAATTTGTTGTTGCCAACATGAGGATAGAAATGAGAGTTGGCTTCATCACTATTAGTGATGTTCAAATGGGAAAATTGAGTAAAGCAATTGATTTTCGCATTCCAGTGGACTGTAATGCCAACATATCAGAGGATAGAAATGAGTGTTGGCATCGTCACTATTAGTGATGTTCAAATGGGAGAATTGAGTAAAGCAATTGATATTCACATTACAATGGATTGTAATGGCTACGTTGACCTCATTAAAAGATGTGCATTCAACATAGCCCTTTCAAAAGGTAAGCTGATCGATGCCCAAATTATCAAAACCAGATTTCAAACGCCAAAATGTGGAGTATGCACGCAAACTTTTTGAAAATATATTTCAACTAGATGTGGTCTCTTGGACTACCATGATTGCAGGTTATGCCCAACATGATTGCTCATGGCAATCCCTCAGTCTCTTTCATCATATGCAACGAAGAGGGCCCATGCCAAACTAGTTCATCTTGGGTAGCGTCTTGAAGGCATGCTCTGGCATTGTTGTTGTCAAGCAAGGGGCACACTAGTCCATGCCCAATTTGCAGGGGAGCAAATTTATGCCATTGTTATCAAATTGAGATTTGAGGGGAAGGTATTTGCTTCCAGTGCACTAGTTGACATGTATGCCAAATGTGGGAACACAGAAGATGCCTGCCATGTGTTTGATAAAATACTTGAAAGGGATGAGGTCTCATGGGGTGGCATGATTGGTGCTTATGCCTAGAATGGATGTGGCGAAGAGGCCATGAAACTCTTTCGGATAATAAAAATAGAAGGAATAAGGATGACCCCTTTTGCCTTCTCTAGTGTTCTTTATGGATGTGCCCAGGTGGCAGCTCCACAACAGGGCCAGCAGGTCCATCTCCATGCCATACATTTGGGTTTTGAATCAGATGACTTTTTGGGGTGTGTTCTTGTAGACATGTATGCTAAATGTGGAAGCATAAAGGATTTGTGCTTGGTTTTCGAGAAATTATCTGAGCCTAATCAGGTGGCATGGAATGCAATAATTGTAGGGTGTGCTCAGCATGGACATGGAATGAAGGTGCTTGAATTGTTTGATTAGATGCAACTTATGGGTATAAAGTCTGATGATGTTACATGTTAGGACCATGGAGAAATAAGGAAAGCCTATTTTTATTTTTTCAATCCATCACTACCCTAATCGCTATTGTTGTTAGACATAAATCCTGACAGTAGGACTATCCAAAGTATTTAGGGAAAGTTATACCCCACGTATGCAAATATCCTTCTATGTAGGTGTCAAAAACAAAGTGATTGCCTTTTAGTAGTGCCTATGTGCCACTTACCATTCTTCTTCTAATGCCTTAATGTCTCTCTCATGTACAACCACATATTTAGAGAGGACTACCTTCTTCCACATACCGACAAGTATTATAGGAAGCGTGGGTATATCGAAAGGTTCGATATAAAGATTTGGTGGTATAAATAAAGGGGGACCATTTGGAGATATAAGGAACCCTCACAATGTCTATCCCAAAGGCCTATCTCTCAGACTCTCAACTCTTAAGAGGTCTAAATTTTGCACCATGGAAGACAAAGATGCAGACCATATTACAAATTGAAAAGCTATGGGACATCATGACTGGCAGAGTCACATGACCTAAAGTTGGTGATGAGGCAAGAGAAACATATGATGATGCAAATGCAAAATCCCTTATGATCATTGTACTTGCCACTACTAATGAGATTCAACTGCATATTTGTGAAGTAGAAAGTGCCAAAGATGCATGGGATAAACTTACCACCACTATGAAGAAAGAATCAAGCAACTATTCTTAACCTTCAATCCTAGATTTACACATTGAGCATGAAAAATAGATAAAGTATAGAGGCTTTTCTTTATAGAGTTGTTGATTTGAGAGTAAAATTACATGCAATAAGAGAGAAAGTGGAAGACAAGATCTTAAATTACTTTATTCTGAGAGCTTTACTAGATTCTTTTAGAGTGCTCATCACTTCCCTCCAAGTGTCCAATAGACAAGTCTCTTTTGAGGAGTTGGTTAATTTGTTGTAACAAGAAGACACCAACAACCTAAGACCAATTGTCCAACAATGCACACATTTCCAAGAAATCTGGCCAAAAGAAACCACCATCAGGTTCTATTTAGAAAGGTTCTTCATCCAAGGGTTCTATTACCTCAACCTTCTCACAAAAGAAACCTCAAAAGTAAAATAAGTACTACCACATTTGTGAGAAATAAGATCATGATACAAAAAAATGTTGGTACAATTCTTTCAACAAAGGTGATAAGAACTATCAACCACAAAAGAAGAAAGCACAATGCAAACCATGCCCTAAATACAGGCAAAAAAAAGGGTATTATAGAGGGGAAAAATAGCCCATCGTATATGATTCTCTACACTTGGAGGTTTGGGGGATTTAAGGGTTTACCAAGAATGATCTAAGGACTTGCTCCAAGTCCAAGATGGAACATTTAATTGAGCAAAGCCCCCTTGGTATTTTAGTTGACCATTCAAAAATGAAAATGATTGTTGAACTTTTAGGAATAAGCAAAACAAGATATAATAGTATAAAAATAGAGTGCAGACAGAATGGATGCAATGGAAAACAAGCATGCAAATGAGAACCTACGGTTTTTGGAGCAAAAAATTTCCCCCTAGCTACTGTGACTAAATTCATGCCCTGTAATTAGTAAGCATAGATTCGAAACAAAATAGATGGTGAAACCAATGGTTTTTTCAAATTCATGCCCCATAAGGGTGAGGTGTGAATTTGCACAAGAGTGCTTAAGAGCTAATTTAAGAATGTAAAATGCAATTTAACACTAAGAATTAATGATCTAAGAGCTAATAAATCCATAGAGAAAACCTGATAAGCTTGTAGAGGAAGCAAGAGTAGAGGTAGCAACCAAAGTGGAAGATCTTTCCTCCTTAGAAGACAAATGATGTGCTCAATCTATCATTAAAGCTTCTCCACTTGCTTATCCTTAGCAAAAAATCATAGAAAACACACCAAAATCAAAGCACCAGAGCATTCCAAAAGCATCAAATCTTGAGAGCATGCATATGATGATTCCAAAACTTGCCAAAAGAAAAATGGGATCCAATCCTTCTATTTATAGGAGGTTTGGAGGGGTTTAGGTAGGAAAACAAAAAATAAACTTGGCTAAGAGCCGACGCCACAAAGGTTGGCCAAAAACTTGGGCTTTTCAAGAGAAAAACCCTAAAATTGTCAAATTTGTGCCCCATCCTGGATGATCGTGAATTTGACAAAATTAGGAGAAAAATCCAAACAAAAAGGGAAAAAAAATTCAAACTTGCACCTAGAAACTTTGAATGCCTTCTTAGGGATTTTAAGGAAAAATGACCTATTTTGGTAGGTCAATTTTCCATGTCTACAAGCATGTTGCTATTGAAGAATCAAATTTAGACTTAGAACAAGCACACAAAGTGCTAATGACTCAGACTAATTCCCAACAAAAATATAATGTTTGGTGCATTGATTTAGGAGTGGGTAAGCACATGATAGGAGATAAAGAGTGGTTTGGTACCTTTAAAGCAAAAGAAGGTAAACCTGTGACAATTTTAGATGATAAGACCTATCAGGTCTAAGGAGTAGGTGATTTCTCGGTTAATATTCTAGATGGATAGTGTTGAATTGAAAAGGTACTTTATGTACTAAGATTGACCAACAATTTGTTGTCAATTCCACAAATTTTGGATAAAAATATGGTGGTTGATTTCAAAGTTGTTGATGGAAAGAAGTGTTGCTTCATTACCAAAAATGGTAAACATATTACAACTGCTTCATACAAGCATGGCTTGTTTGCTTTAGATGCCCTTAATTCACCTCATGTTTCCTTGGTTGCCACAACCAAAGAAGCAACCTCCTTGTGGCACAAGTGCTATGGGCATCTTAGTTTAGGATACTTACTCCAAATGAGTAAACATGAAATGGTGTTAGGCCTACCCAACCTCTCACCAACATTGCTAGTTTGCTTGGATTGCTTAGCAAGGAAGCAACATTGAGTACCTTTTGAATTGAGTTCTTCTAGGGCTAAAGCACCATTGGAGCTAATACACACCGATCTGTGTAGACCCATGCCAAATAGTTTTGGTGGAAAGAGATATTTTTAGTTGTTTGTTGATGATTACTCCAAAAAATATGGGTCTTCTTATTAATCCAAATAAGAATGAGAAATTCTCTCACATTGCAACCTCATGAGATAAATTATATCTCATTGAAGCCCTTGAAAAATATAGAAGTTGGTTGAAAACCAGAAATGGCAGCCTTTTTTGATAAAAAATGAAAAAAAATGAAACAAAAAGAAAAAAAAAAGATGAAAAAAGGGAAATGAAAAATGAAAAAAATGAATAATTTAGTAGTTAAAAACCTCCTTGAGGTGCTGCTGAGTTGGATTGCATGAAAACTGGTTTTTCAATGTGCATTGCCTTGTTGATCCACCCATAATTGTTCCACCATTGTACAAATCTCACACTGCACATGTGTTATGTTTATGTTTTCAGATAGCTTGCTAAAAATCATCGAAAGCAGTTTGTAAGGTGCATGATAAATTTTTAGGATAGTAAGGTATGTGTTTCTTGTATTTAAGTCATAGTAAGCATTTAGCATTTAGTGTATGATAATCGGTATTTGGCATAAACTATTGGCAAGTTGAAAATAGAACATGATCAAAATTTCAAGAAACACCCCTTTCTACTTCAAAACTGTGCAAAAATCTAATTTTGGGATAGACATGGCAGCAATTCTATTTGAATTAGCAGGGCAGATTTTAGAAGGAGAACTACAAGTTGATACACCACAAATGCTTCATAAATCTAAAGAATAACATTTAAAAAAAAAATGGAGAAGATATCTTTGATGTTATGGAAGGCTTACACACCTTAGAGATGGGCCCACACTAGACTCTGCAGCTAAATTTTGCATAAGAGGCCATTTCGACATGTTTTTGACACATCTTCGGAATGACAGTATCATTTCGAAGCATCTTCGAAACAATAGTCTCATTCCGAAGCAAGCTTCAAAATGAGATAAATTGTGCCAAAAATTCTTGAAAATATTGTAGAACAGTAGGGCACATTAGATATTGAGTTTTTTAAATATCTACCACAAGTAAGTACAACGCTCAAGCATTTCAAAATAAAAAAATTGTTTTAGAGGTGCAAAACAGTAGAAATAGGTATCCAGGCTGAAATATTGTCAAGATATAAAATTCCACATGAAAGTGCAGAAGTCAAGAATTGCAAGTTGAGAGAAAGAAAAGAAAGAGCAGAAAAAAAAAGGGAAGAAAAGAAAAATTGCAAGAATTACAAAAAAAGTTGAAAAATTGCAGAGTTGCAGACAACAAATGAAATACCTGTGCTAATTGAAAATGTTTAGTGTAGCAAGAAGAAAATTCTCAGGTGGCAAAATATGTTTACAAGATAAAACCTGCATATTGCTATGGTCTACTGGGATGCATGAGGGCATGCATCAGTTCAAGCTGGGGGGAATGATGAGGTCCAGAAATGCCTCATTTTTGCACTATGGTTAACATATAAAAACTACCATATTATTTAATATACAAAGTTAAATTGCCAAATAGTTGATTAGAATCTATTAATTATTAATTGTTTGCATGATTTTATGTTAGAAAAATTATACCCTTGTTTTGACTGTTTTAAGCAATTTATGCACTGTTTCACTTGATTAAGTAGTAAATAAAACATGTGTTTCAATTAGCCAAATGTTGTATGTTGAGTAAAGGAGGCCCTAGGATGTTTTTCCATTGTTGTCAACACAGTCTAGGTATACTTGTAAAAGGTCAAAAATGAGTATAATGTAAATTCTAGTGTTATACTATAGTAAAATTACATTCTGGTGGCATGAACAGATTCCTCTCATCGAGAACTACAACTTTGATTTTTGAATCAAGTCAATATGAGCTGTAGATAAAAAGTTATGAAGGTTACATAATTCTAGAGCTCGACTTGTTTTTTTTTGGAAGTTGTTAACAGGTGCAAATCTACGTTAAGGGGAACATTGGTGAATCTATTGGGAATGATCCAAAGTGAGTTAAGATACCAAATTCATACCAATGGTACTTCATAGTAGAGATAACACATGATCCTAATTTTATGGCATATGGACAAGTAATCTAGAAGTTATGGGGCCCACAAAATGATATTTTCACACTTTTTGACAACTAGAAATTCTGGTGAAAAATTTGTGTTAGAGGCCAACTTGACAACGATGTTGGGAGCAATTCCTGAAGATTTAAGAGCTAAAAATTGAACCAAATGTATTTCATACAACTAAGAACACGTGAATACAATTTGGTATGTTACGAGGCACAAGTTATGAGCACTCCAAAAGGGCAATTGGGCATGTTTTGACAACTAAAAAAAATAGGTGACAGTCCATACAAATTCCAGCCACCTATCACTATGAAGGAAGGCATGGAATTTGTCAACTAAAGATGAGGGAAATGCTTGGAAATAGTTGAGGGAGGCTAGGAGTGACTCTTTCTCCACTTGACAACACTTCCACGTGATCCAAATGGGAGCAACAAGTCAAAAGGGCTAAAATACAAGAAATCTGGAAAATGCAGGACATAGTCATACAAATTCCAGCTAGTTGTCAATAAATGGCATGGCTTGTAATTTGTTAGTATTGGTGTGCAAAACTAATTGGGATCATCTCTTGAGGAATAGGAAAGACTTCCTATCCAATCAAAACTACTTTATTAACGATGGGGGGAAGAAAGTAGAGAGGGGAGGGCTCTGGTCCCTCCCCTGCTCCCCCTCCCATGGCTCCTGGTTCCTGCCCAGTCCCTGGCTCAACCCAGGTCATCCCTCCCGGGGAGTGGTTGTTTGTAGATGATCTCCTAGGGGGAGATCCTTCTCCACTATCTGCGTCCCTCCCGGTCGGCTAGGGTTTCCTTGGTTGTTTTTTCGGACTGGTGCTTCCCAGGGATCCCTGTTTGGTTGGGGATCCCTTCCCTTTTTCCCTCAGGCTTCCCCCTGGAGTTTTTTGTAGGTTATTCACGTGGATCTGGTCCCCTACGTTTCTCGGTGCGATGGAGGTGACGGTTTAGGGTTTGGACAACTTCCCCTTTTTTCTTGTGAATCCTCGACGGGCTCTATGCTTGGACGGGATTCTTGGTCCCTGCTGCTGGGATCCTCTTCTGTTTTCCCGAGGCGGGTTCCTTGTGGTACAACTCTTTGGTCACTTCCTGATGGGCTGGATCCTCTCTCGTGCTTGGTCGTCGGCTTCCTACGGGATGGCTCTCGCCGAACGGAATGTTTTCCCGGTGGGCGGCTGGTTTCTCCACAGGGCGAGATCTGCCAAATCCGCCGGTTTTCCCGCGAGGCGGGATCCTTTCTTTTCTGTTGGTTTCCCGGATGGCAGGATTTCCCTGTTTCTTCCCGCTAGGTGAGACTGTTTGTGGTGGTTTTGACTGCTTCCCACAAGGCGAGATTTTATTGTAACGGTTTTTCTTTACTTCCTGCTGGGCGGGATCTTCTCGATGGTGGTTTTTGGCTACTCCCCGCTGGGCGGGATCTCCAAAACTACTTTCTTTCTTATTTATTTGTTTCCCACTAAGAGGGATTGTTTCATGCTTACTGTTACCGCTGGGTAGGATTTCTGTTTTGGTGTTAAATTTCAAGGGATTGATGCCCTAGGCCCATTGCTTATGTAATCAGGTTTTGGGATCCTTGTTAAAACCCATTGTAAATACAAACACTACTTACCAAAAAAAAAAAACTACTTTATTAACCATTTTAATTGCATCTGAGCGTAAAGTATGTTGCACAACCAGATATTTCGAAGCAGCTCCAAAATGAGCAAAAAAGTAACCAGTTTTAGTTAAAAAGGTAAAAAAAATGCCCAAAAATGTGGAAAATGGAAATATGGAATGGATACAAGTGTATGAGATGTTTTCTCACCCCTTCCAACACATTTCCATCAATGGAGGACGCACAACAAAGGAAAATAGAGATGTTGCAGCATAACAATTTGCTTATTTTCAAGAAGACAACTTCAGAACAGTTGTTGAATCCCTGGAAAATAGCAACAGAATGGATTAGCACATGTAATAGGTTCTTATAAATAATAGGCTCCTGTGTTGGTTGAGCAGATAGATATAGATATAGAAATAGAGAGCAAATAGTTGTTGAGCATAACAATCATTTAGCAGGATTTTCTTGCAATACTGTAATGTTGTGTGATTTGCAATAAAAGTGCAGTTTCTCCATCTATTTATTGTTTTGAGTGAATGTGGGCATATTGAGTAGTTAGGAGTAGCATTTTTCACCTTCTTCTGGATCAGGGAGCAAGGGCCACTTCCAGACCCAAAGGAAGGATCAATTATTGATAGGTTTTTCTGTTAACCTTTTGCTACAGCAGATTAGCAGAAACTTATCATTTTCTATTTCTTGTTACTAACTGTGTTTGTAGTAAATGCATTTAATGTTTGTGGTTTGTGCATAGGATAGATACGTGTGCATGTCAGCTGGTCTCATAGCATAAGTATTGGAAGTTTACAACATTTGTGGTTTTCCCCTATTTTTTTAGTAGTTTTTTTCTAGTTTTTGTCATTTCCATTGTGATTGAGTGATTATCAACTTGTGTGTTTCATTTATGCAAAATTTCTATTTCTACCATTTCATTTCTACTAATGTAATTAGGTTTTATTTTTTGCAAATATTTTATTTCTATCATTTCCATTTTGCAAAAGTAAGTAGGTTTCATTCCTGTCATTTCAAATTCTGCAAAAGTAATCAGGTTTTATTTTTCTGCAATCTTTCTATTCCTATAATTTTGATTCTACAAGAGTAATTAGAATTCAATTTTAGTTTATAGGATTAAAGTGACACCAAAAACCCCCAAGGTTAACTTGTCCCACCAATAAAGCCTATTTTCTAAATGAGCTGATTTTCAAGCTGCCTATATCTCCTTTCGTATATAGCCTTGGACACCACCCTGGATTGACAAATCTTAAGGATTAAATGATGTGATTTATGACACTCATCATTTTTGGCATCGTTGTTGGGGATCACGGTGTTGTTAGAAGGTAAAAGCAACCCAATAATTGTTAATTGTGCTAAGTTGTGAAATTCAAAGTGAAATATGGATAAATGACTGGTATAAGTAATAAGTTTTGGTAAATTGTATTTCAGTCCATTTGGAAAACAAGCAAGAAACCACAGGGAGGTGATCTTCACACTTAGGGGTTAAATTGCTTATGTTTGAAATTCCTGAAAAAAATTGAAAAAATTCATCATCCTCATTATCAGGAAATATAAGATCTCTTAAAAAATTTAGAGGAGTCATCTACTAGTACTGCCCTTTTTATATCCATATCATCATGGTAGTATAAAAAAATTTGTACTAGGTGTTGGGAAGACATCATGGCAGATATACAAGACCATCCCTTGAACAAAACAACTATATCAGCTACTTGTAGCATTTGTTCACATGGACATATCACTGATAAATACCATTTACTTCCACAACTCAAAAATATCCTAGAGATGCAAAATTTGTTGCCTAGTCTGAATTCTTCTCAAGAGAGATCCCAACAACAACCAATAGAGCAAGTAAATCAACCACTACCTCCAGCCCAACCTGTGGCCAATCTGAATAATACAGGATAGGTAGCCCCTGTCTATGTAGCTGAATCTAGTAAAAAAATTGCAAGAAATGTTATTGACTGTAGCAACATCCAAATATGCTCAAACAAGACCTTACCTAAGCTTGAAAAGATAAAAGTCAATGGAGATACACAAGAATCCTTTAGTCCAGAAACAAAGCAACCAACCCTGGATAAAGAGGAAGAAGAAAAAGAAAAACTGCACATAGAAAATTTACTTCCATTGAACTCCTTAGTAAGCAATTACAAAGAGGTAAATTCCATCCTCCTAGGAATGAAACAAATTGAAGTACAACCAAGAAAATTCTTGAACATTATTAGTTGGACGACTTATGAACAAAAAGCAAAATTGTTTGTTGTTTTGAAACAATATTTCAATCCTTTTGCATTGAAACACAAGGGTATGTCAAGATTTCATCTTGATGTATGCACTCATAGGATATATATTGAAAATATTAAACCTGTGAAACAACTGCAAATGCAATTAAAATCTACCTTAAGAGTTATTGTCTAAATTGTAATAAAGAAACTCTTGGAGGTTAGATTAATTTATCCAATTTTTGATAACCGATGGATTCCTCCATTAGTTATTATTCCAAAGAAAAATAGGAAACTAAGAGTGTGTGAATATTATCAAGAACTGAATACAGTCACACATAAGAAGCATTTTCTATTTTATGATCATATGTTAGATATACTCAATTTCACACTGCATGAACTGGTTTATGATAAGAAACCACATTTTTCTATTGAAATTGAGTTACTAATGCTTTTAACATCTTTGGGAATTGGTATTGAATTGTTTCAAGTATAGATTGACAATATTTTGTGGACTAGGAGGCATGGACCACAATTGATTGAAGAAGTTTTCAGATATGGAGTAGTGCTTCTTTCTCCCATTGGTGATTCACGGAGGAAGTTAGTGGTGAATGGACATTGCCTTTGGGTATACCATGCACCATTAACTAAGGAGGAGTTCTTGAGGGAGGTTGAACAATTGGATGTACATAGGATGGAGGAGAATTTCTCCTCCATGTCAGATTCAGAGTAATGATAAAAAGTTTGAAAAAACAAAATACAAGAAAAGCAAAAGAGAATAATCATGTTTGTGAACTTCCTTCATGGGCACAAGCAAGACAAGAGAAATTTTTGAAAAAGATAAAAAAAATATAAAGAAACGAGGAAAAAGAGAGAAAAAAAAAAGGAAAAAAAGAGAAAAAAATTGTAGCAAAAGGCATGTCCCACAAAATGGGGATACATGAGGACAAGCATCAATTTCAGTAGGGAAGAGGAATAATGAAGTCAATACTTCATTTCCAGCAATAAGGAGTTAATGATGACATGATAAGGCCCTTATTACTCATATGGAAAGGACGGTTGCATCATTGTTGTAGGTTTTAGCAAAAAAATATGGTGATTTCATACAAATATTGACATGTTTTTGCTAGATAAGGATTGTTTTTATCGAAATAAGAGTGAGAGATATTCGCTCTCATTGTAGCCTCATGAGAGACATTCTATTTTATTGAGGCACTTGAAAAAAAATAGAAGTTGGTTAAAAACCAAAAATGGTAGCCTCTTCTGATGAAAAAAGATATGAATAATTCAAAAGTGAAAACCTCCTTGAGGCGCTGCTGAGTTGGCTTGCATGAAAACTGTTTTTCCAGTGTGCATTGCCTTATTGATCCACCCATCATTGTTCCACCATTGTACAAATTTCACACTACACGTGTTATGTTTATGTTTTCAGATAGCTTGCCAACAATCATCAGAAGCAGCTTGTAAGGTGCATGATAAAATTTTTAGGATAGTAAGGTATGTGTTTCTTACATTTAGTCATAGTAGGCATTTAGCATTTAGTGTATGATAATCGATATTTGGCATAAAATATTTGCAAGGTTAAAACAAATGGAGCATGATGTTCAAAATGTCAAGAAACACCCCCTTCTGCCCTTAGTTGCATGAAAACTTCAAAATTGTGTAAAAACCTGATTTTGGGACAAACATGGCAGCAATTTTATTTTGATTAGTAGGGTAGGTTTCAGAAGGATAACTACAAGTTGATACCCCACAAATGATTCATAAATATGAGGAGGATAATCTGGAAAAGGCACCTAAATATTTTATTTTTACTGTTACTGCAATCGAATAACAACATACAAAATGAAAAATAACATCTAAAAAAAAGGATGGAGAAGGGATTTTTTATGTTATGGAAGGCTTACACACCCTAGAGATGGGCCCACACTAGAATCTGCAGCTAAATTTTGCATAGGAGGCCATTTTGGCATGTTTTTGACACATCTTCGGAATGATAGTCTCATTTTGAAGCATCTTTGGAACAATAGTCTCATTCCGAAGCAAGCTTCAAAACGAGACAAATTGTGCTAGAAATTCTTGAAAATGTTGCAGAATAGTAGGGCACATTAGATATTGAGTTTCTTAAAGTTCTACCACAAGTAAGTACAACCCTCAAGCATTTCAAAATCAAAATTTTGTTTTAGAGGTGCAAAACAACAAAAATAGGTATCCAGGCTGAAATATTGTCAAGATATAAAATTCCACATGAAAGTGCAGAAGTCAAAGAGTTGCAAGTTGAAAGAAAGAAAAGAAAGAGCAACAAAAAAAAAAAAAAAAGAAGAAAAGAAAAATTGTAGGAATTACAAAAAAAAAGTTGAAAAATTGCAGAGTTGTAGACAAGAAATGAAATACCTGTGCTAATTGAAAATGTTTAGTGCAACAAGAAGAAAATTCTCAAGTGGCAAAATATGTTTAATAGGATAAAACCTGCATATTGCTATGGCCTACTGGGATGCATGAGGGCATGCATCAATTCAAGCTGGGGGGAATGATGAGGCCCAGAAATGCCTCATTTTTGCACTATGGTTAACATATAAAAACTACCATATTATTAAATATACAAAGTTAAATTGCCAAATAGTTTATTAGAATATATTAATTGTTAATTGTTTGCATGATTTTATGTTAGAAACATTATACCCATATTTTGACTATTTTAAGCATTTTATGCACTGTTTCAGTTGATTAAGTAGCAAATAAAACATGTGTTTCAATTAGCCAAATGTTGTATGTTGAGTAAAGGAGGCCCTAGGATGTTTTGTCATTGTTGTCAACACAGTCTAGGTATACTTGTAAAAGGTCAAAAATGAGTATCATATCAATTTTGGTGTCATACTAGTAAAATTACATTCTAATGGCATGAACAGATTCTTCTCATCGAGAACTACAACTTTCTTTTTGAAGAAGTCAATCTGAGCTGTAGATAAAAAGTTATGAAGGTTACATCATTATGGAGCTCATGCCTTAGTTGTGCATGTGTTATTTATGAGCACAAATTATTTATGAGCACAAATTATTTATGAGCACAACAATTTAGCATACATTGGAGTTATGAGGCACAAGTTATGAGCACTCCAAAAGGGTAGTTGGGCATGTTTTGACAATTAGAAAAAATAGGTGACAGTCCATACAAATTCCATCCACCTGTCACTATGAAGGAAGGTATGGAATTAGTCAACTAAAGATGAGGGAAACGCTTGGAAATACTTGAGGGAGGCTTGGAGTGACTCTTTATCCACCTGAAAGCACTTCCACATGATTCAAATGGGAGCAACAAGTCAAAAAGGCTAAAATGTAGGTAATCTAGAAAATGCAGGACACAATCATACAAATTCCAACCAACTGTCAATAAATGGCATGGCTTGGAATTTGTCAGTATTGGCATGCAAAAATAATTGGGATCATCTCCTAAGGAATAGGAAAGACTTCCTATCCAGTAAAAACCACTTTATTAACCATTTTAATTGCATCTGAGCGTAAAGTATGTTGCACAACCAGATATTCCGAAGCAGCTCCGAAATGAGCAAAGCAGGACCAGTTTTGATCAAAAAGGTAAACAAAACATCCAGAAAGGTGGAAAGTGGCAATATGAGAATGGATACAGGTGTATGAGATGTTTTCTCACCCCTTCCAACACATTTCCATCAATGGAGGATGCACAACAAGGGATAATAGAGATGTTGCAGCATAACAGTTTGTTGATTTTCAAGAAGACAACGTCAGAACAGTTGTTGAATCCCTAGAAAATAGCAACAAAATAGATTAGCACATGTAATAGGTTCTTATAAATAATAGGCTCCCTTGTTGGTTGAGTAGATAGATAGATATAGATATAGAAATAGAGAGCAGATAGTTGTTGAGCATAACAATCATTTAGCAAGATTTTCTTGCAATACTGTAATGTTGTGTGATTTGCAATAAAAGTGCAATTTCTCCATCTATTTATTGTTTTGAGTGAATGTGGGCATATTGAGTAGTTAGGAGCAACATTTTTCACCTTCTTCTGGATCAGGGAGCAAGGGCCACTTCCAGACCCAGAGGAAGGATCAATTATTGATAGATTTTTCTGTTAACCTTTTGCTATAGTAGATTAGCAAAAACTTATCATTTTCTATTTCTTGTTACTAACTGTGTTTGTAGTAAATGCATTTAATGTTTGTGGTTTGTGCATAGGATAGATACGTGTGCATGTCAGCTGATCTCATAGCATAAGTATTGGAAGTTTACAACATTTGTGGTTTTCCCCTATTTTTTTAGCATTTTTTTTTCAGTTTCTATCATTTCCATTGTGATTGAGTGATTATCAGCTTGTGTGTTTCATTTCTGCAACATTTCTATTTCTGTCATTTCATTTCTGCTAATGTAATTAGGTTTTATTTTCTGCAAATATTTTATTTCTATCATTTCCATTTTGCAAAAGTAAGTAGGTTTCATTCCTGTCATTTCAAATTCTACAAAAGTAATCATGTTTTATTTTTTTGCAATCTTTCTATTCCTATAATTTTGATTCTAGAAGAGTAGTTAGAATTCAATTGTATTTTATAGGATTAAAGTGACACCAAAAATCCCCAAGGTTAACTTGTCCCACCAATAAAGCCTATTTTTTGAATGAGCTTATTTTCAAGCTGCCTATATCTCCTTTCGTATATAACCTTGGACACCGCCCTGGATTGACAAATATTAAGGATTAAATGATGTGATTTATGACACTCATCAACAGAGACATCATAGGTTTACCCACTTTAATTGTGGGTACAAGGAAGAATATTGGAAGTGCACACGAGCTTGTTTGAAAGGACTTGATCCTTGGGCACCCATAATTTTGTAAATAATTGTATCACACTAAGAGCCCTCAAGGGGACATCTATGTAACCATTGTTCTGATTTACCAAATTAAATAAAGAGAAACATCTTTTATTGCACTTATTTGGCTTCATGGTTGCTTAAATCGGTCCTTTTGCAATGCTTGTTTAAACACCAAATTTAGATGCATATTGTTTAACACTTTTAGGTGCACCATTTTTCCCCTACTTCAGTGGTGATCATGGTGGGACCCTATCCCTATTGCTTTAATTGAAGGTTTAAACCTATTTTTGTTTGAATTCTATTGTAGGAATTGGTCGGTTTGGCCTGAAATGGCCTCTAGACTGCTGATCGTCCCACCCTGGGATGGCCATCAAACTGGCCACCGTCCCACCCTAGGACGATCACAAAACAGGAGATTTTCTACTCCAAATTCCAAAAATAGTAAGTTTATAGGCCATTGAGGTAGGTATAAAAACCCTTTGTTTTCATTTATGTTGTTAAAAATTGCTAAAATCTGGTTTTTCTTGCCTCCTTTGATTTCTTGAAAATTAGAAGTTAGGTTTGCTTTTCTATAAATGAAAAACAATGAGAAAAAGAAGAAAAACTGAAAAGGAACTAAGTAGAAATGCACTTGTATGGCTTGCTTGCTTGTAGCCTACCTAATGGGTTAGTTATCATTTAGGACATGCATTTTGTAGGGTTATCTTTTATCTAACATTTCTGAAAGTAAAACATCCTCTTTTTTTGCATTTAGTGAAATTTCATTGAGTGCTATATTGTTTTACTTTTTTTAAACATAAAATTAACCACACACACTTTCACGTATCATAATAACATTGGTAAGGTTGGATTTCATCACCAACCTCCAATTAAGACCGGTGACATTGGATTTCACCTCCTTCCATTGGCTTGCCCCCTCAACACCTTAGATAGAATAGGGCACTCTCTTAATATGGAATAGGTCACTAGTATTCAAACTCCCTCCCACTATTGGAAAAACTTGTCATTTTAGAGTGGAAGAGCTAGGCAAACCCTCCACTCATTTTGGGTTTTAAGAGGTGTACCTTAGACTCTTTTAGGAACCTCATGTTTGGCACTAGTGTTCCTAGTCACCACTTTGGTTGAATTCCCTCATTCTAAGTCCAAAACACGAACAAGAAAGCAAAAGCAACAACAAATCTAAACACATCAAACAACTTAGGTATTCACATATAAAACTTAAAGGAGATAATAACATTGTTTTCTTGTGTGCTTCTTTGATCATTTGATTGTGTGTTCTTAAGATTTAAAAGAGAAAATCATACACATCTAATCCTTAAAAGAGATAATCATGTTCTCTACTTTGTGTGTTTCTTCATTGTTTGGGTAATCAACATAATATCCCTGATCTAGGACCAAACCCTAATTTTTCAAAAAAAAAAAGCTACTTTTTGATTTTGCATCCAATGGATCAAGAATCATGCAAATCGGAGCTATAACAAAAAAAAATTGTTGGTTTTATAATTACTCTATTTTTGAAGCCGAAAATAGGGAAAAGTATACTACAACAGTCATAAAATGGTCTAGACAATCCCAAAAATTGCCAAATTTATTTTTTTGTCTTACTTAGCTCCTTCTGCACCTTTCATAAAAAATTTTAGTCCTAACTCTTCATGCTTTAAAATTTCCCAAAAATTCCTAAAAGTGGGCATTTCCCCACGGGCCCCGGTTGGCCAAATATTTCAAAAATATAAATTTTTGACCTAGAATTCAGATTTTGGAGTCCTAGCCCATTGTGAAAAGCTCATCACACTAATCATTTTGATATATAACACTTATAACCTTTTTTCAAAAAGTCAAAATTCTCTAAAAATGGTTGATGGACCCCTTTTATGGATTTGGTCCAAATGTGGTTGAAAACAAGACCTCCAATTCAGAGAGAGATTCAAGCTCCATAACCAGTGAATATCTCCAAATTATTCTAGAGGACATGCCCATCCCTGGATGGCATCCCAAGTTTTATCATAACAACAATACCATCCTCAAGGGGGTAAACCTTCGAGATACCCCTACTAGGGAAGCACCCATAGGTCCTCTAGGAAAACTTCCTGAATTGGATACCCTGATAGAATTCTATATAGTGAATAATATGCCCACTGAGGGGTCTAGTAGGTCAATATCATAGATTCACATACCAACTTGCTCTAAACATCAATCAGAATATGACCATGAGACTACACCATGGCCTAGCTTGGATGAGAAAACCACCCCATCTGATCAAGAAATTCACCCCCATACTCCTCACAAAGAGCACTTAGTGTACACACATCATGCTTCTATGCAGCCTAAATATACAAATATTACATCCAAAATTGAATATGAAGCTTTCCTCATAGATGAGGAAGAATACCTAAGTCATCCTCCTAATCCTCGTGAAGAGTACTTGGTGCATCCACATGATGGCTCTACATCATCAGACTATACAGAGCTAATTCATAAACCAGAGTCTCAGGTCAATGCAACCTTTAGAGAGTGTGGAAAACAAGAAATAGATCCTACTAGGGGGGAAAGACTTGATAAACCCATATGTATTTCAAATACAAGGGCACACAAACCCCATACAACTAAGCAACGAGATCATACTCATCAGGAAATTAGGCCAAATATTAATGGAAAATAATATACAAATCAACTCTAGTTGGATCAAAAATAATGGGTGGACTCACAATGAGCACACCTACAAAGTTTGTATCAACAAAAGATACAAGAACAATAAAAGATACAAGAAGAGCAATTGCAATATGCATTACATGAAGTGGTGCTTACACCTAGCACCTATAAGATGCAACGACAACAAGGTGTCCAATACAATCTCAAATATCACCCCTAGACCTCCTAGGCCTAATCGGGACTTGCCTCCTAGGCCTAACATAGGGCACCTATCGTAGGAAGTTACCCCTCCTTAGAGGCTAGCTCAGGAGACGCCTTGTGGGGTTTACATCGAGAATGAGCCAAAAGTGGAATATCTTGAGATCCCTTATTGAGGCAAGGGGGGTGATATTACACCACCTAGAAAGAGGCCTGATGTTCCTCACCCATAGGAGCAAAGCAAATATGAGGAGATCAAGTCCTCTGATGCATATAGGGTATTTCTAGAGCACCTAGAATTAGTGGAGAACAAGATCTCTAGGCCTGGATCTCAAAAACCCACTTTGCACTATTTACGAAGTCAACCGCTCCATCCTTTCATACTTGCTCCTTTATATCTAGAATAATTTAAAATGCCCCACCTAGCTGACTTTAAAGGGGAGGAAGATGCGCAGGAGCATGCCACCAAATTCCTAAACCAATACTTTGTCATCTAGGATAATGATACTTTACTCTTGAGGATATTCTTGACTACCCTCTCTAGCCTAGCCATGGAGTGGTACAACCAACTCCTGAGGCATAGCATCTACAATCTTGACCAATTCATAGACGCATTCCTGGAATGCTTTGCCTTCAAAAATAAGCAAAAAGTGACATTGGCTTACCTTGTGGGGTTGAAGCAATATGATGACGAGTCAATCATTGACTATGGCAATAGGTGGTGAACGCTTCTTGCTAAGCTACCATACATACTACCCATATCTGAGTTGACTGGCATGTTTTCTAAGAGTTGTCTAAAGCCTATCTCCTTGTTGTTGCAACTCCAACAGTATCCAACTCTTGAAGATGCTCTAGCGCAAGCTAGAATAATTGAAGACATCAAAATTCAAGAGGGATAAATTGCAAAGCCATGCAAGGAGTGGACTAAGAATACCAAAAACAACCCATTACAACCAAAGTCGACATCAATCAATCAAGTTGCTATTAGTATTCTAGGGCCTATGCAACCTGCGTTGCCTTAGAAGCCCAACTATCAGGACATGCTTGGAAACTATGACAACAACAATCAAATAAACCAAATACAAGACCAATCGCATTGGCCACCACAATAATATACTCATTTATCATATCCCTTAGCATTGATCTTAAATCGATTGTATGAGGCACAAGCAATCATGCTTCCCGAGATCCATCCATTGAAACCTAATAAGTGTAGATCAAAGACACATAAGCAAAACCTATATTGTGTTTACCATCGATAAAGAGGCCATGACATCCAGACATGTTATCCCTTTAGAGATGTAGTTCAAGATATGATCAAGAGGCAAGAGCTTCCAAGAGGTAATCCTCTTGCTCCAAACAACCAACCAACAGGAGACTTCCAAGACCTCTGGACCACACACGAAGCAAAAATAACACCTGCCAACCACATTGAGCAACCCAATCAGGTGCATAAAAACCCACCTCCCCAAGAGTTTGTGGGAATGATCAGTGTTGTAGCACAGGACCAAGAATTTCAAAATCAATCTACACAATCGATGATTTCATCCAATGTTTCACCTTCACCCATCTCGTCTCATCGAAACATGGGCATTGTTGACTATATTGCAGTGGAAAAAATGCACGCTGGGGATCCCAAAGGTAGCATACCTTCCCCACCATCCACATCACAACCAATGAAGCCTAGTGAGAACTCTAGAGGTATCACACCTTTCTCACTTTCGTTGAGTAGAACACACACTGGGAGTGCCTAAGGTATCATGCATTCCCCTCGCAAAACATTCAAAATCCAAAAATAATTGAAAATAAAAAATTCAAACAAATCAAAAAGCCATAAACTCCAAAAACATTGCAAAACAATTTAAAGCACTCAAAATTAAAAAATAATTTAAAACTCCAAAAAAATCATAAAACATCAAACTTTCAAAAATAATAAAAAACATTAAAAACACAAAAATATTTGCATTTACATTTTGCATATGCATTCATTTACTTGCATTGCATTAGGCATGTTCATCCATTGCATTTGCATTAGTATAGGTTGTGTTTACAATCTTACAAATGACACCACATTTGTATGCCAATCATGCATCCACAACATCATCATCATCCATTCACCCTTGTGAGTAATTGTGTTTCTCAACACAACCCCTTCCTATTTCTATAAGGAATATACTAGGTTTTTCCAGTCATTCAACCATACCTAGTGATCTTCTCAAATTTTGTAGAAATCTATCTTAACTTTCAGAAGATGAGGCCTAGTTCTGATAGCACCTAGTATACCTCAAAGTCCCATCACTAATCAAACACTAATAAATCCATGTTTTGCACAAGGAAAGATGAAACCTACGAAGTGGTCTAGGTTACCTTAAGTGATAAAGGTTATCTTGCTCATCCCCCTGTGCGGATGGGTCAAAAATATTGAGAATTGACAAAAGGACAAGCTCCTCCTTGCCCAATTCCCAAAAATAAACAGTGGTTTTCACCACTATCAATAAGCGAAATCCCAAAAAAAAAATCAAAATTCCAAAGTAAAATAAATAGATATTTTCATCACTAAACAAATCCCTTATTCAAAGAAAACAAAATACAAAATAAACAGTGATTTTCATCACTAAGCATGAGCAAGTATCCCTAAAATCAAATAAAATAAAAGAAGATAGTATTGAACTTGAATCCCTAAAATTCTCAACATTTGATAAACCATGAGGTGATCCTCATTACAGGTTAGGTGGTATCAAGCCTACCTAGCAATGGTGGTATCCTTATGCATGACGATATGTCTATCACATTAGCATCTTGCATGTGTACATACCAATATTTGCATGCGGATGAGCTAGCTTTTGGTAGCCTATACTACCTAGTGGTCTAATCCAACTACGTACAAAACCTAGGATCGTGATACTCATAGGGTGATCTTCAATACAGATGGGTTGCATCAATCCTGTTTGGAACTAGGGTAATCTTATGCGTATTACAAATGAACTCATTTGCACACACAAGGATAATTAATATCTTGGTCTTCATAACAAAAGCTTTTATCTTTCAGGAGTCCTGTATAGTCATTATACAACTTTTGATTAATCAACTAGGGTGTTTGAGTCTCATGGAAAACCTCAAAAATTCCCTAATAGCAACAAATTATTATATCAATCATACACATTTACACATATCATAATCATCTCATTTCACATATGGATGTTTAAATGATTAATTCTTATGATAAGAGTTATCATTTTCATTCATGATTTTCATACATTCTGTGGTGTCATCCATTAGATTGTTAAACACATATTACATTGCATTTCTTATGTTTTAAGCGACTAAAGCATATAGGTTCATTTACATTAGATCATCATCATGTAAATAATGCATTACATACATTGCATTCACCATGTCATATCAACATAAATTAAGTGCATAAACAATTGAAACAAATTAAACATGCATTCAACATTCACCATTGCATCCATATGTGCATACATAGTAGAGCATCTACACATCTAGATCACAATATCTAATCATACATTTATCATCTAGTTAGTGCATGTCATCATTACATCACATACATATAGCATTCACATCATCAATAGGTATTACATCCCTTAATGCATCCACAAATCATCACACATAATGCATCTAATGGTCCAAAAGCACACAATTGCAAATCACATAAACATTTTAAACATCAACTAGGATATTATTGATATCATACCTCCCATAATCAACAATTAAACATTTAAGCAATCAACCTCAAAATGCTCCAAGGGTATCTCCAAACCACTTGGTCAACCCAAAATGCTCCTAGGTGATCTATGACCGTCTAGGTCACCCCAAAATGCTCCAAGGGTATCTCCAAACCACTTGGTCAACCCAAAAAACTCCTAGGCAGTCTATGACTATCTAGGTCACCCCAAAATGCTCCAAGGGTATCTCCAAAACCACTTGGTCAACCCAAAATGCTCCTAGATAGTCTACGACTATCTAGGTCACCCCAAAATGCTCCAAGAGTATCTCCAAACCGCTTGGTCAACACAACATGCTCCTAGGTGGTCTACGACTTTCTAGGTCATCCCAAAATGCTCCAAGGGTATTTCCAAACCGCTTGGTCAACCCAAAACACTCCTAGGTGGTTTGTGATCATCTAGGTCACCCCAAAATGCCCCAATGACATCCACTAAGCACATTGGTCATAATAACAACATGTATAATCCAAATCAATAATTGATAACTTAATCAAGTTAATCGAGTTTGTCTTACGAATCACTATCGAAGATAATCAAGCACCCTCCTTGCTTGGGTAAAATAAGCAAAATATCAAAATAAAATTCAAGAAAACTAGTAAGCACATCTCCTAATCACCATTAATGCTAGGATTTGACTTAAGCGTTATCTCCTAATCATCATCAAAGGCTGGGATTTGATATAAGCTTATATCCTAATCATCGTTAAGGCTAGGATTTGACTTAAGCTTTCTCAACTAATTGCCATAAATGCTAGGATTTGACTTAAGCTTTCTCTCCTAATTACCATCAAGGCTGGGATTTGATTTAAGCTTATCTCCTAATCACCATCAAAGGCTAGGATTTGATTTAATCTTATCTCCTAATTGCCATCAAAGGCTAGGATTTGATTTAATCTTATCTCCTAATCACCATCAAGGCTAGGATTTTATTTAAGCTTATCTCCTAATTTCCATGAAGTCTAAAGTGTAGACTTGATCTCGTCTTCCAATTGCCACCAAGGCTAGGATTAGCATTAAGCTTGTTTACCAATATCCCAAATATTACCAAAATCAAATTCCTTAACTTGTTGAAGGTAATGATTTTGATATGTGTGCTCTTTCCATGATTGGGGCATCAAACATTGATGAGATATATATTTTATTTCTTCTATGCAATCTCATCAAAAAAAAAAATTCAAAAATAATTGAACAATCAAAAATTCAAAAACATCAAAAAGCACCAAAAAGGGTCCAAAACCCACCAAAAACAAATCAAATCTAATGGAATTCACTTAGGATCAAGATGGAACCCAAAATATTCATGGATTTATTGAAAAGTCACTACTTCAATACCTAATAAGGCCACTGGGGCTGGACCGCCCCATGGGAATGAGGTATTCAACTCCTTTATTCCATGAAACATCAAAAAAATCACCAAAATCCTCTCGAAAATGCTCCATTTTTTAATGAGTAAAACTAGAGGAAATCCTAAAAAATTCATGTGTCAAGAGACTCATCACTTTATCACTGGACATTCCCTCATTGACTCGTCTCTTGAGGGGGTAGTCATAATTAAAAAATTCATAATCAACAATCAACAATCAAACACTCAATCATGCAAATTACATTCGTTCAACGAATCATTGACAAAGACAATCACGCTCTTACTTGGGACAGCAAACAAGCACAAATTTCAACTAAAAAAATGCTTGGCATTTTTGAATCATGAAGGAATTAGAGGCCTCACCTCTTCATGACTGAACAATATCCAAGGTCAAGCCAGTCTTACCCAAAAGGTTGTACTTGAATCAAGTTCATTAGTACGTCTAAAGCAAGGATTCAAGAACACATGCTCTTTCCATGATTGGGGCATCTCAAGTTGGTTAGGTTACTGAATGACCCTAATCATTTAAGCATTTTAGTAATCTATTTTTTTAGTGTTGTGTTGCACACAACACATATCAAAAAATGGTATTGTGTAGACACTAAAATCATGTCAATCCGATTAGGTAATCAAAAGTATTGGCTAATTAGCACCATATGGCCCCCTTGAGCAACCCTCAGAGGTTTACTAGTGGTCCTAACCACTCTATGAAGGCTATACCCCACTTTTAGGATGTTTTTGGCCACATAGGCATGATTGTCCCACTCTGGGATGGTCATAGTTCATGGTCATCCCACCCAGGGAAGGTGGCAAAGCGACCATCCCTAGGTGGAATGGCCATAAGGTTGGACTCCCAAAATGTCAAATTTGGACAAATGGCACCCATAAACTTCCATTTATCCTACCTATGTGAGCATGCATGACCTGAGGGTGTAGAATCCTTATGACATGCAGCAGGATGGAGGTCAAAATGGGAGATTCTCTTTCCCTTCCAATGCACGCTCATTTTTAGACAAGTGGCACCTCTTGCCATGCATGCCCTTGCATGCCCATTTTCACAAAGGCTTCCTTTGGCTATAAATTGGATCCATTTTCCATCCAAGAGATAGAGAGGAGTTTTGAGACGTAGCAACGAAGTGCTGCCAAGATTTCCCCTCATCCTTTTGTGCCTTTTTCTCTCAGAATCTCTACCTAGCGAAGGAGGTTTGCGAGTGATTCAAGAGGTGCAATATGCTTATAAAAAAAAATTATTTTAGTGAATTTAACTACCAAATTTTATGACAACACTATTGAGGAGGTTCCTAACCAATTCACAAAGGAATTGGTGATAAAATAAGTGCAGAAAGTGGTTGTCCCACCCTAGGACAGTCCCCAATCTATGACAATTACCACCGTCCTACCTAGGGATGGTGTAATATCTATCCATGATTCCATTACTTTTTTATAGTCATATTCTAGGGTATCATATGAAGCTCTTGTCCAAATTTCATATAATTTGGAGTTGTATTGAATGAGATATTTCATTTTTAAGTTTTTTTAGGCTTTCAGGGACCATTTGACGATGTACATGAAACTGTGTTTGTTTTTGCAAACCTGACCATATGGGTTCTCTTAAAATATCATTTATGCATACTATCCAAGTTTGGTTTGATCTGGAGGTGTTTTGGTCCATAAATTGCTTGTTTTGGGTTTTGTAGGCTTTGTAGGTAAACTGTGAATGCGACACATATTCAAGGGTAATTTATGTCCTATTTTCAATTGGAGCTTCCTAAAATCATCTATTATACACATCTACAATTTCATATCATTTTTAGTTTTTTTATATAGGTTCGTTGCATATTTACACTTTCTAGATTGTAGTTGCATGTATGGATTTTGCATGTTTCACATTCTACGCACTTGATTTTTGACAAATCTGGTTTCCTTGTGTGCAGGTGCAGGTTTTACAGTGCATGAGGAAGGAATAAAAGATCATAACATCAAATAATGAAGCAACAACATCATAGGTTTACCCACCTCAATTGTGGGTACGAGGAATAACATTGGAAGTGCACACGAGCTTGTTTGAAAGGACTTGATCCTTGGGCACCCATCATTTTGTAAAAAATTGTATCACACTAAGAGCCCTCAAGGGGATATCTATGTAACCATTGTTCTGATTTACCAAATGAAATAAATAGAAACACCTTTTATTGCACTTATTTGGCTTCATGGTTGCTTAAATTTTTCCTTTTGCAATGCTTGTTTAAACACCAATTTTAGATGCATATTTTTTAACACTTTTAGGTGCACCGTTTTACCACTACTTCACATTGATTACAAATAAATCTTTGCACCAACAACAAATATGACAACCATTCATGTTCTCTATGCTATTATAGCTCAATTCATATGGAAGATACATCAAATGGATGTGAAGAGTGCCTTATTGAATGGTGATCTCAAGGAAGAGGTGTACATGGTTCAACCTAAAGGTTTTATTGTTGAAGGGCAAGAGCAAAAAGTTAGCAAATTGATAAAATATTTGCATGGGTTGAAGCAATATCCTAGAGCTTGGTACATAGATATTTATAATAAACTATTGCAACATGGATTCTAAATAAGTCCCTCAGATGCAAATCTCTATTTCAATAAGGTTGGTTTTGAAATAGTGATACTTGTATTGTATGTTGATGATTTGATCATCACTAGTAGTTTAGATGAGATGGTGGATGCTATGAAGAGTGACTTGAAAAAATCATTTGATATGATAGATCTAGGACTTCTACATTATTATCTTGGCTTAGAATCCTAGGAAAAGAAGAATCACATCAGGATTTCATAAACAAAATATTCCAAGATATTAATAGAAAAATATTGAATGATAGTTATGTAAACCCAAGGCAACTCCAATGGAACTAGGGTTATAGTTGTCTAGATATGATAAATCTCCTCAAGTATTTGGAAATCTCTATTGATAGCTGATTAGGAGTCTCATATATATGACAAATACTAGACTAGATATTAGCTTTACTATGAGCTATATTTTGAGGTTCATGCAGGAGCCTAAGATTAGTCATTGGAAAGCAGTGAAGTGAGTTTTACATTATGTCCATAGAACGATAGAATATGACCTGGAATACAAGAAGAATGACAAGTTCTTTTTGCAAGGATAAATAGACTTCGATTATGCAGGATATCTAGATGATATAAAATCAGCTTTTGGATACATATTTCATCTAGGACTAAGACCTGTCTCATGGTACAGGAAGAAGCAATAGGTAGTTGTCCTTTCATCCATATAGGAAAAATATTATGCCACATAATGAGTTGTATGTGAAGTGATATGACTACCTTACATTCTTTCAAGTATGAGTCTTCAAAAGAATCTACCAATACAACTAAAATGTGATAATCAAGGTGTTCTAAAACTATTCAAGAATCCAAATTTCCATGAACGAACAAAGCAAATTCAAGCTCAATGTCACTTCATTCGAGATGAAGTTCAAAAATACAATATCCAACTCTAGTACATTCCCAACGACAAAAATTTATGGATAGTTTCACAAAGGCACTTGTTTATATTAAGTTTGAGTTATTATGTAGCTCTCTATGCATTCCAAATAATGTAATAAGGGAGATGTTAGGTATTTTTAATTATTACATTATTCTAGAAACTAATCTAGGTTAGTTGGAAAACATCCATATTGGCAAATGTGTATATTGTAAAGTTAGAAAGTAATATTATGTGAGTTATAGTTAGTTGGGTTGTTAAGATTAGCATCAAATTATTATAGGCTAATAATAACCTATGTTATTGTATTAATATTGATATTGATTGACTAAATTTGTTTACTTCCAACAACAAATGGATCAGGATGCCTAGAAATGGTAGAAATAAAGATCACCAAGGAAATATAATAAAGAGCACCACCAAGGCTAATAAACATGGTTAACCCCACTACCGGGTGATAGCTATTTCAAAAGTTGGATAAGTGATAAGGTCACCATACAAAGTTCAAAAGTGTCAGAACAAGCCTATGTAGTAGTCTAAAAATTTGAAGAAGAATATTTATGCAACTTTTTAAAGAAGAAGCAAGTAGAAATAAATAGAAGGCATTAGTCCCTAAGCACCTAGAATATTTACCTAAGGCAATTTTACTGGGTCTAAAGTAGCTCCTAGTTTGTTAGCTTTTGATGTAGTATGCAATGGGAGATAGCAATCACAAGATGTAGAATAATATGAAAGAAAGTAAATCTACGAGATGACTGAAATATGCTATAAATAGAAATGATAGAAATGAATACAATGTAGCTATGGAGGAAATGGACACTCCATGAACAAAGCTACTGGACTACATTGCACCCATCACCAATATATGGTGATCTACACAACACTATGCTACTACCTACGAATATGCTACGAGCTTGTTATGAGCTTGTTACAATGAGGCCCTTTTTATATAGGAAGATAGGTTCCTTGGCCAACACTCTACCTAGTTGTACAAGGGACACCTTGCACATATACAACTTGCACATTGACACTTGTGCATTTATTACATTGCATGAAGTAACTAGATAACTTCCCCTAAAGTAATCTAATGTCCTAAGTATGTACCTAGGAAGGTACATTTACATGACCCAAATGATGTAATATACTCTATCTCTAACACCCCCCTGTATTACATTATTTGGGTATTGAAGACTTTAGTCTTCAATGTGGATCTTCTTCCATTGGATAGTGGAATTTGTATTCTCCTTCATTGCTTATTGTGATCAGGTTCAGCAGGTAATTTGTGTCTTCATATGATGCAAAGTAAGTTGTAGCTAAAGGTTCTTCTACCTTTTGTATGTGTTCAATTGGTTCAGTCTTCATGATGCCATGTTTCTTTCTAGCATGTCTTTTCTTCCTTTTCCTCCTTCTCCTATGATTCTGCATTGGTGCTGGTGGAATTTTTGCTTCATGACAAGTTAGTCTATCATCACAATAATATTGTTCTTTATTGCTAGCTTGTTTCTTGTGTTGAGTAAGTACAAACACAATTAATGATAGATAAACCATCAGACACTCTTCTGGTGAGAATATAACCAATATTTGTGAGTTCCACCATGTTGTGAAGAGGATTTCATGAAGATAACCAATCAATGTTGTAAAGTTACCTTCTTTGGATTCTTTAAGAAACAAGGAGAATTTCTCTTTATCGCTAGTGGATAGATACTTGTATCCTTCTAGAGTATCTATTAAGTTTTGAGAGTAGAATTCTACTTCATGGAATAGTTCTTCATTATTGAAAGCTTTTCTCAAAATTTCATCCATGATAGATCTTTGAAATAGTGATTCTTGCTACTCCTTAGAATTGAATTTGATAGAATCTTAGTAGTCTACCTTATAACTCCCTATATTAGGATATATGATCCCTAATTGAAGTATATAAGCTTGATTTGATAAAACCTTTATTAATCCTTAGGCTTTGTAGACTTCCTTATGTCTCCCTAGTAATGAGAGTATATATACCTAATGGAATTTTAGGTTTTGTAGAAAGCTTATATCTTCCCAATGGATTTAGAACTTGATAATATTTGGTAGATGCTATTATTATCAAGTTTTGTAGAATGCCTTATGACTCCCTAGTGATTTTGGAATATGATATAGTGCTTTTGTAAAATGTAGTTCAATTTTGGGTTGATTTTGTAAAGTTTTGTAAATATCAAAATCAACTTTTCTAACACCTTATTACTCCTATTGAACTAAGCACTTTTCCAATTTTGAAGAGGTTTTAATGTTGGATTTCTTTTGTCTCTTTTTGTGAAATTTTGAGACAAGAATATTATAAATTTCCAACCTTAAAAAAAACCTTAATAACCTCTTTTAATATCCCTTAGGATTTTATTTTAGTGTTTCTAATTTTCAATAACCTAATTTGGTGTTGTAACCCTTATAACTCCCAAATATAGAAAATTAGAACACAATAATATTTGCAAATATTATTAATTTGATTTTTCCAGTAGAAACCCTTATTACTCCAATATTTAATATTGCAAATATTTAATTAATTTGATATCTTAATTCCCTTTTAATTTTTCTTTCAATGTGTTTGATTTCTCTAAGTTTCAACCTTAGTATATAATCCTTATATCTCCCAAGAATGAAATCAAACTATAATGGGAATTATTCCTTACCTTGCAACATTGATGTCCACAATTTTTGGTGTAGTATTCGGGCATGAATGATAGTAATGCCAACGTATTTTGCCTTGGATGCTTCAACCAATGGATAGCCTTGGATTTCTCTTGGTTTTGGAGCTTGAAGAATGGCACCCAAATTCTATGACTTTTTGGCTCCTTTTGACTAGAGCTTTAAATGCTCTTTCACTTTCCTCCACACTATAATTCAGCCCTGTGTGAAGTGCTTTGAATGGATATGCATGCTTCAAACTCCCTTGGTCATTGAACCCTTTAAATGGAGCAAGAATATTTGCAAATATGACAAGTGGCGCGGTAGTTACACTTCATAGGTGCTTGAGGAGTAGATGGGAGTTACTAAGCACTTGTCTTGCTCCTGTATGTAACGTATGAGATGTTACAATCTTCTTGGTGAGTGCTTGACTTCCTCTCCAAGATGGGTGCTCCTAGAATCTTCCAACTTTGGACAAGTGGCGCTCATATGAATGTAACCTCTTCTTTATTCTTTGTAACTTCCCTGTGGTTGAGCGCTTGAAGTAATCCTTTGTTTCTTGGATGTTATGAATGAAGATGGCACCTTAGGAGGTTTGTGCCAAGTGGTACTTTACATGTAACTCTTTGTTATAATGCTCCAAGATGAATGATATACCTCTTATTTCCTTTCGTATGCTTATTCTTTTGCTTGCTACATTTCTTGGAGAGCAAGCAACTTCTTTCTTTTGTAGGTGCTTCGATGAGGACGTTGGATGGCGCTAGCTGTGATGTCCCTGGATTCTATGGAGCTTCCAATGGTGGTTCTGTAGCTGATCTTGGTGCTCCTATTGGTGGACGTTTTTCTCCAAGCTTGAAACCTTGGATTTAGCACCTATTCTTTATACCTTCAACGTGTTGATTTTGTCCTCCTTTCCATGTTGGTTTTGATGCCTTCTTTTCTCCCTTTTTGAACCTGTTATGTATTTCCTTCTTTGTAGATAATATTGCTCTCAAATATGACATTGTTCTTTCCTTGTGTTGTCCCTTGAAGGCTTGCAAGTTCGACTGTCCATAATGGAGAAGATGTGAGCCTTTTGAGAGGCTCCTTTGCTATGCTCAGAGTGTGCTAGTGTCCAGTTATTTTAACCTTGTATAATGTGCCTTTGTGGCACCTCAAACTCTGCCTTATCACCTACGTAAAACAACTTAGAATGGTGCAACAATATGTAATAATTTTGGGATATAAAAACACCCCTTTTGCACCTTTTTGCACTCATGATTTTTTGATTTTATGGCAGATTTTTGGAGAAGTTCTTCTGAATATGCAACTCTCCTTTTTGTTGGTTTTATGAACCCAACTTATAACCACTTTTGTAGATGCAATATAGCACTTATAGTGCTTTGAATCTGAGACTCACCAAGTCTCGATTTGAGGCAATCCTTGCTGATTTTTTGTGGCTATTTTCTTCTCCAAAACTTGGAGGATTGAGCTAATTTTGGTGGCTTCCTTTGGCCACTAAAATTTGTATATTTTGGTGCACTAATGGTGTCTTTAGACACTTGATGCTAATCTAATTTTGTGCCCTTCTCAAGAACACAAACACTAAGATTTTTTAGAGTAATATAGTAGTGCAAATGAACCCACTAATATTTCACTTTTAATGCACTAACAATCTCACCTTATCACTCCAATAAACTCTCAAAATAACTTATAAGTGCACTTAATCAATTTACTACAACTAATCAAGAATAATCTAAAATAAATCTTCAAGAATTATTTTACAATTTCACTACAAACAAAGTTGTAGGAACTAGTCTTCTTTTTCTTTCCAAAGTAGATATTTGGTAGTTGATAGATAGTTGTAATTTTGTAATCTAATAAACTCCAAATCTAATGTGCAAATGAACCTTAAAAGGAAATTTTCCCTTTTTGCACTTTTGAAGACTGTAATTCAATTTTCCTCTTTTGCAACTCTAATCCAATATAAGGTGCTTTAACAAATATGATAAGTAATCCAATTAATGAATCTACTTGCACCAATAGTTGCTTACCTTTTTTGAAACTCTCTGTAGCTCTTTTGTCTAGAGGATGTAGATCTTGGTGTCTAAGATCACCAAGTTGCTTCTTTGAGTAGGATCTCGTTGCTCAGTTTCTTCTTCACCAAAAAGTGGTCTCGAACTTTCTTTTACGAGCCTAGGTTTTGGTGATTTGATCCTTCAAGCAATCTTCTCCTTTTGCTGTAGATTTGGAGAAGTCTTTATCTCTGAAATGGTGCCTTCTTGCTGTGAGAGGTAATCTTCAAATCTCTCAGATTTGGTAGGCTTCTCCTGTCTTCAAGTCTTCTTGTCGAATTCTGACTTCAAGCAGGATCTTCTTCTCAAGATTCTGAATATCTTGAGGTATTTTGAATCTTCTTCTAATATTTGGAACTCCTTGCCAAATTCTTCTTATTTTGGGCTTGTTGTTGGATGGCGACAATTGTCCCAAATCTTTCACTATCTTCTGTAGTGAATTTCTCCAATGAGTTCTCCTCAGAACTCCTTTGATGATTTCTTTAGTAAGGCTCTCCAAGCCTTTTACTGGATGCTCGTTGAGACCTCTCCAAGGTTTTTTGATCTTGCAGCTTCTTCTGGTCTTCCTTGAGACATTTTCTTCAACCTTCTACTTCTGGAAGTGTTGGTGGTGAGATCTTCTTCTATATCTCTGATTTTGTTGCTTCTGGATTCGAGCAGGACTCTCCTAGTCCTTCTTCTTCCAAGATTGGAAGTTCTTCAATGATATATCTCCTGATCTCTTCAACTTCTTTGAAAGGAGATCACCAACCTCCTATTTCATGAACTCTTCTCTAGATTCTTCTTTCTGTTTCAGGAATCCTTATCTGAAATCTTCTACAGGTTTAAGACTTTTGTAGCCTTTTCTTGTGTATCAAGGCTTTTGTGGCATTTTCTTCTAGAACAAGGCTTTTGTGGCCTTTTCTTCTGGATCAAGGCTTCTATGGCCTTTTCTTCTTCTATGAAGTTCTCAATCTAGCAATGGAGATCTCCAGTCTCCTAACTTCACCATGAATCTTCTCCAAGAGTCTTCTTTTACAGTATTATTTTCTTGCACAAGGAACTAATATCTGCACTATGAAGGCACATCGACCTTTGGGCAACAAAGTTGAAATCTCCTAGATTTCTATTGTAGGAGGTGTCCCAATCATCTAAGAATTAATTTTCTACAACAAAAGAAACTTTGGGCAATAGTTAACAAATTCCAGATATCATGAATGATCTTCACTAGTTGATTTGTCAATCTAGTGGATTGAATGCTGAGTCCTAGTCTTCATGAGTTTTTCCTGCAACTCTATGGAAAGACTCTAGCCAAATGTAATCTCAGTATTTTTGGAACTGAGATTTATTTTAGTCCTCACTTGTGGCTCTCCTTAATTCTACCACCTAGAATCTTTTGAGAGTTTTTGATAGTGGTTGGTCCAAAGGTGCATCAGGTTGACAAAAAACTCAGGCTTAATGATAATGGTGGTTTTCCTATTGATCTACTATGGCTAGATCTACCATGGCTTTGATACCACTATTAGCTTTTGATGTAGTATGCAATGGGAGATAGCAATCACAAGATGCAAAATAATATGAAAGAAAGTAAATCTGTGAGATGACTAAAATATGCTATAAATAGAAATGATGAAAATGAATACAATGTAGCTATGGAGGAAATGGACACTCCATGAATAAAGCTACTGGACTACATTGCACCCATCATCAATATATGGTGATCTACACAACACTATGCTACTACCTACGAATATGCTACGAGCTTGTTATCATCTTGTTACAATGAGGCCCTTTTTATATAGGAAGATAGGTTCCTTGGCCAACACTCTACCTAGCTGTACAAGGGACACCTTGCACATATACAACTTGCACATTGACACTTGTGCATTTATTACATTGCATGAAGTAACTAGATAACTTCCCCCTAAAGTAATATAATGTCCTAAGTATGTACCTAGGAAGGTACATTTACATGATCCAAATGATGTAATATACTCTATCTCTAACATAGTTGTGGTGGACTATGCTTAGAGGAACTTCATTTTTACGAGTACCACCATCCAAGTATCTCCATTTCTCTTCCTTTATTTTCTTCTTCTCACATTTTCCTTATTTTTCTATTTTTGCTTCCCGCTTCGTTGCACTCTTCTTCCCCCCATTCATCCCACCATTTTTCATACCTTGTTAAACCACATTATTTCCATATATTATAGCTTCAACTTCCTCTTACACTTTATTCATTATCACCAATATGTCATCCTTCTCATATTCATGATTGACTTCCCTTTTATCATTCTATAGTTCTTATATATTCTTAATATCCTTTACTTTATACCCATTAAATAAGGATTCTAGGTCCTTTTTTGTGAGTAGAAACCACTTAGAGGCACCAAGAATGTAGGTCAATGTGATTGCCCACATTTGCAAGTCATTGCAAATCAAGCCAATTTTCCATTTTGCTAATATTTTGTCCAAAATTTTGCCAAGTTAAATTACCTAAAGGTTGTCCTGAGCATCATAGTAGCACAACTAAGCTATTAGAGACTCAAATGTGTTAATCTAGATCTAAATTCCAACGCAACTAAGTATTTTTTAAGGACCCAAAATCATGGAAAATTAGTAAAGCAAAATACATGTCATCAAAGTAAAAATTAGCTAAGTCCCAAATGGCTTCGACAACACGCAAACCTAGAATTGATCAATTTCAAAATTTCCCAATTATAACATCACACAAAAATCTAGTTAAGTCCAAAAATAAGGAAACCAAAATGGTACAATCTTGACTTGGACTAAGTCGAAGCATCCCTTAAGCTCGATTCCATAACAAAACATAAATTTAGGATTTATAAGTGCTTACGTCAAGATAAGAATCACAAAATTTTCTAAGAGGATGACATCATCCAAACCTCCTTCAATATAAAATTCTTTTGTTGCAAATAAAATGGCCCGAAAATGCTATAAATTCTAGCATCAACTCAAAACCACCTAGGAACATCCCTATCATCTAGATTGCTCCTGTTAGAAGTTGTAACCTCCCAAATTCTACTCAGCCATTCATGGCAAGATTGTTGGAATGAAAATGACATGTTTGATAGATCATTATAGAGTCCAAGCAAATCACTAGAATATGGTATTTGAAGATATATAAACCTATTAAAGACACACATGAGCCAAATATGAAATAATTTGGGCTAGCAATAACAACAAAACTTGAATACAAATAGTTGATTGGCATAGAGTATAAAAATGACATCCACTCCATGAGAATTTATTTCTAGGTTGTTTCTAACATACCTATAATAAAATATTGTAAATATTGAGTTATAAGATTCATGATTAATCTATAAATAGCCCAATACACCTCATTATGAGGGTTGGCTCTACATCAATTGCTTGTATTTTGTATGATGACTATTGTCAATCAATAAAAAGTTCAAGTTGTTTGGCCTCCATTGTGATAAGATTCCTAGGTTTTTCTAAATGAATTTCATGCTTTAATACATTTATGTTTTCTAAAATGAATTATGCATAATTGGGTTTTTTATTGGATTACTTTTCATAGGGTATTTAGAATATTTTAAGCCTATAACTAGAACTTAATGAACTCTATAATGCTTTCATTGGTGGTTGATCTATTAAGTTTCATTTGAATTTAATTATATAAGACTCTTATATAGTATATATTTAGTGTTGCTACACTATACCCCATCCATCCTTCAAGTAATTTATAAACCCTTATCTCCTTATAACCTTTGCATATCTTTCTTTAGTCTTAAACCCCTATTTTAATTTTACAAAGTATTACAAGAAGCCAAACTTCTTCAGAGGTTGAACTTGGGAGAAATCTTACTCGTCAAATTCTAAGGTGCATTTCATAGACTAGGCATATTTTGTACCAAGACTACCATTGAAGACTAATTAGAGGAATAATGATCATTTTGGATAATTTTATATGATGGGTCTCAATTTTGTAGACTTCATACCTAAAAATAAAGGCAAGATCTAGGATCTTACATCAATTGAGCTTGGCATCCCCTGAAGTAGCCATAAATATAGAACCTTAAAATTACCTTTGCAAATTTTGAGAATTTTGGAAGATAAATATAGCATCAAAAGGTCAAATAGTAGAAAGCACCCAAATATCTTAAAATTTGACAAAATTTGGACAAGGACCAATTCACTTGCAAAATTTTACCAATTGTCTCAAAGAAGAAATTCACTTACTTAAAGGTATTAATTGACTTGATGGAGTGATCTACTCCATAGAGGTATTTTCTTTGCTTGCCACATGTGAGCAAATCACTTGAACAATCATAGAAGTAAAAACTAACATGGATCAGAAGACAAATCTTCTAGAAAGTGATTTTTTGGCATATTGTGGTACACCATATCATTTTTGGAGCCTTTTAATCCTGCTAGGGGTATAATTAGAGGCATGTAACATTTGAAGGTGCAAAATTTTGCTAAAGTTACCCCTAAATTTCTATTTTCAATAGGAGTAATTATTTTTCACCTCAAGTAACTCAAGAGTAAACATTTGCTATAAATAGGGGCATAGGGCCCTCATTGTATGGATATTTTGGCAATGAGAATTCAGAGCAACACTCTATTAAAATCACATTATGTTTTGTATTCATGAAGTTGTAAGAAATTTTCAAGTTCTTATGCATCCTATTAATGGAATTTTCCTCCTAGTTTGTTAAGTCTTCAATGATTGTGGCATGGACCTTCTAGCCCATCTTATCATTCACTTTTCAATTTTATGATCAAATGAATAGGTGGACATCGATGTTATTCAGCTTCTAATGTGTTGAATAATCACATGCTATCTTCTCTATGGTGTAAAAACTAAATTTAATTTCAATTTCTTACACTCAAAACTTCTCATAATTTTACTTTTTTACTTTACTTTTCATGTATTTTACTTTTTGCACTTTATTTTTATGCAATTTAGTTTAGATTAGAGATCTACATGAGGATAGTAGGGAGCTAACCTAAATTTAAAGGTCAAGATATACCTTTAGAAAAATAATTTAACCTTGTTGAAACTCAGATTGGGGGTAAAAAACCAAATTCAAAATTTAAGACAAGGTTCAACTTATATCTAAAATAAATTTTAAATGGGATAGAATTTTAATAAATAAGTATCTAGGCCAATATGGATCTCCTAATATTCCTTACAATTCTATTCATGGAAAGGGATCCCCCATTTGGAAATGTATCTAATTTGGATACAAGCTCATCAAAGGGAGTCTCTTCTAGATTACCCAAAGGAGACAATCAATTTTTGGGAGGATGCTTGGTAGTAGTATCAATTGATAATTCAATAATTCCCATATTTAAAGCCATTATAAAATATGTTGAATTTAGGTTGGAAGAATGTGTTGAAATATATCTAATCTATGTTGGCTTTTAAGCCAAACTATCTCAGGTTCCAATATAATTAAGCCACAATATCTCAGGTATCAATAATCAAGAGTAGAATTAAATATAAGGGCAATCAAAGTATATATATTGACCAATATAAATATAATAACATTCACTATAATATAAAATATGAATGTAAATGGCCAAAATAATTCATGTACAAGCATGAAATATACTTACAATAATATTGCTCAAAAATATATATACAAGCTTTATTATGAATGCTTGTTATGGTGATCATTACAAACTATTTTTCCACTTACATTGTATGGAGCTTTATCTCCATAATATAGACATAGAAAAATGACTCTTCAATACTTGACTATCCTCACATATCTAGGAGTTGTAACCTTTCTTATTCTTGTCCTTATCTTTCCACTTGTATACAAGACTCTTCACTCTCTACTTACATCCACACTTACATACATGACACTTGTGCATATCTTATAAATAGACACACACATAAACGAGATATATATATCACTCATCTAAACTATAGATACAAACCCTAATCTATTACATATTTACATTTGTACCATAAAGGTACATTAATAAAATAATGTAATATTCTCTAACATCCCCCTATATTACATTATTTGATATAAACGGTTCTTGATGTACATAGTGATTTTAGAATATTTGGAATTTTCTTCAACCAAGTGTTTTTGTAAAAATATCTACAATTTGTTAACATCAAAAGAGTTGATAAAATTATATGGATTTCTCCTTGGACTCACAATTTTCTCCTTCAGAGCTTGAAACCCTCTTTGCTTCATGGGATCCTCCTCAAATAGAATAAATGGATTTCTCTTTGGTATCAAGTTTTTCTCCTTCTAAGTTGGAGCCCTTTTTTCCTCTTGTAATTTACAAGAGTGTTGGAAGATAAATATTATCAGATTGGGTGATTCAGATAGATAAAAATATTTTGTAGTGGATCATGGATCCTGTTTGGTATTCATATCTAGTGGTGTTGTACCATTGTTGGTCCCTTGGAGTTTTTTGAGAGATATTGGGTTTTTACCCTCTGCTCCAGGCTTCCAATTTTCCAATGCAGTGGTCTCAAATTTATTGGATGATTGGTTGGGTGGAAAGATAAGATGTTGTAGAAGGAAGATTGGTTGTGGAGGACCAAGATGCGATGGTAGGCTATGTTGCAGTAGTAGGTTTCTCTTCTCATATGGTAGAGTTCATCCTTTGCAGTGGTGCTTTAGCCCTACTTTTGTATTTGGTGTGCCAGTGGGTTTAGAACCCACATGAATTAGTAGGGATATTTCCCTTTTTGCTGGTTTTTTGGATTTTTTCTCTTGGGTTTTGCTTGTCTAGGTCAAATTTTACCTTGGGTCTTTTGTGGTAGTGATTTTGGCTCATGGGTCTATTGATCCAGTGTTCTTCTTACGGGTCTTATTTGTTCCTGGTTGAAAGATCTTTTTTAATTTCTTATTAGTTCCAGTCCTTTCAGGTGTTGACCCTAAGAGATTGTGGGGGTTGGCTACCCAGTAATATGGATGCAATAGCTTTATCACAATTCCTACTAGAGGATTTCATGTGTGCCTATTGTTGGAGGTCAAATTTTATAGAAATAGGGTTATCACTTTGGCTAAGAATTTGATTTTTGAATCAAATTTGGAGACTCTTGGTTCTAGATCTTTGTTTTTTTTAGACAAGGAAAATTTTGAATTTTGATTCAAATTTGAGTTGATAGTTCCTGTTATAAGATTCCTTTGTGCCTGTTGTAGTTTTTCCAACTACAGTATTGTTGTGTGCTTTATTTTGAAGGCTTAGGTTTCTATATCTAGGGTTCTAGTCTTGGGTGAGAAGTTTAAATTCTTTTAAATTTTGGTGCTCCTTTTGTGTGGGATGATTTGTTTAAATATGGGTGCTTTTTAGTTCAAATTTGGATTGTTAGTTCCTATTACAGGATTCCTTTGTGCTTGCTACAATAATTCCAAATGTAGGATTGTTGTATGTCTACTTATGAAGGCTTGGGATTTTGGATCTAGGGTTTTCGTCTCAGGAAAGAAGTTTAAATTTTAAAATTTATGTGCTCCTTTTGAGTAGGATAATTTATTCAAATTTGAGTGCTCTTTTTTGGTGGTAAATATTAAATATTTCAATCTCTATTTGATTCAAATGTGAGTGCTCTTCATAGTCGGTGTGCTAGCCTATAAAATATTTTAAATCACTCAAGTAGTTGTAGGTGATTTTTCAATAGTAGTGGCTAGTTTGGTTGGTGTGGTCCATGTTTAATGGACCTATTATTATTTTGTATGCTGAGATGGTAGATTGGATTGATGGATTTTGAGATTTCCTTGGCATTCATAGTTTGTTTAACCCTTAGTTGGCTTTTATTCATTTTGGATCCTCAAGATCCAGCTTTTTTCTTTGTGTCCTAGATCCTGGTGTGTAGGATCTTATTTCAGCTCTGCTCTTCAGTTTATTTGGTAACCTTCTTCTCATGGCTCTATCCAGTTGGTTGTGGCTTGGGGCTCCCCTAGTCACCTATACCACTTTATAAAATATTTGGAGACTTTAAAAACCCCTTATTTTTCCTAGTAAAAATATATATATACAATTTGAACATCAATAGAAATATAATTTAATTGAATATGATGATTCTAAACATGATCCTTGATAAAAATATATTGAGTTTCAATGTGTTTTATTCATTTCTAAATTACTAGCTTTTGATTAATTTAAGTACTCCTTGGTTATCACAATTTATTATTGTAGGAGTTCTTCTAATTCCCATATATGACAATATATATTGTAACCAAAGTGCTTCACATACTTCATCTTTTGTTGTAGGGTATTTTTACTTTTGTAGATGAAAGAGCTACTGCATGTTATTTTTTAGTGTACCAATAAATGGTCCAATTCCAATATAAAAGACATATCCTAATGTAGATTTTCTATCATCTATAGATCCATCATAATCATCATTTGAATCTCCCTATGGATAAAACTTGTCACTATCATCATTTTTTTATATATTAGGCCATATTCAGTAGTCTTGCTAATATATTGTAGTATTCCTTTTGTGGCTTTCCAATGACTTTTTCTTGGTTCTTGCATAAATTTTGAAATTTAATTTATAGAAAAAGCTATAATGGTTTGGTAGAAGACTTCCAATTAATTGGTGATAGATAGTGGGTGAGATGAGATGTTTCATCATAGCTAGACAATTGCAATCCTTGCTCCATGGGTGTATCTTTGGATTTGCAATTTTTCATACTATATTTTTCAAGTATTTATTTTGCATACTTTGTTTGTGTTATTGTGATATTTTTTTCATTTTGACAAATTTTCAAACCAAGACAATAATGAAGAAGTCCCAAGTCTATCATTTCAAAATCCTTTTCTAAGTCTCTTTTAACTTCATCTATCAGAATTCTTGAGCTTCTTGTGATTACTATATCATCAACATATACTATAAGTATTATTCTTTCTATTCCAACCTTTTTTGTATAGATATTTGGATCTAATGAACTTCTTTTAAAATTATGTTGTAATAGATGATTATTAATTTTTATATACCATGCTCTTGGTGCTTGTTTTAGAGCATATAAATATTTTTTCAACTTACAAACCTTTTGTTCCTATATTTTTATCATAAATCCCTTTGGGTATGATATATATACTTTTTCTTCAAGATAACCATTGAGAAATGCACTTTTTACATCCATTTGATGAAGTTTCTATCCAAGATGTGTTGCTAATGCACAAATTGTTCGAATAGTAGTCATTATTGTTGTTGGTGCAAAGGTTTCTTCATAATTGATTCCTTTTGTTTGAGTATACCCTTTTGCAACTAATCAAGATTTTTATTTTTCAAGAGAACCATCTTCTGTGTATTTTATCTTGTAGATCCATTTACATCCTACTACTTTCTTTCCTTGTGGTAAATAAACTAGATTTTATGTTTTACTATTTATTAATGTTGCATATTTTGAGTCCATGGCTACCTTCCATTTTGTATGTTTTAAAAAAAAATTAGTAGTTGTAGGTTCTACTATAAAACTTATTAATCCCCTATTTATTCTTGTTAAGATTTGAGTTTGTGATCTTGTAGTAGTAAGAAATGGCATTTATTCTAGTTTTGAGTCTTTAAGTGTATCTCTAAACCATATTGGTTCTTTTCTTTGTGATGTTGTAGTAGTTTCTAAATTTTCAATTTGCTCATCATACATTTTTATTTTGATTCTTCACTTGATGATTTCTCCCCTTCAAAACAATTTTGAATTGATCATATATCAATATTTTACTCTTTAATAATATTTTTGTTTCCTACATCAAAAATTAGATCTCTGCTTATATAAATTTTCTTTATAGTTAAATCAATTATTCAGTATCCTATTTGTTGGAGAATATTACATTATTTATTACATGCTTGTAGAGGGAAAAAAATATGCACCGCGTACGATTCTCGACTAGATTTTTTAGGATTCGAGGTGATCGTGGTGATTATTATATTCTCTACAATCGATGACACAAAAAGGTTCACTAGGAATGGTTTTAGGACTCGTTCCAATTCCGGGGTGGGAATGTTTAATGTGTCAATTAAAAAATCACCTATGTCTAGCCTCTATAAACTAAACTATGCAAATAAAAGAGTGATGTAAGACACACAAGATGCAAGAAAATAATGTCTAACCCTAGTATGATTCTTTTATTCAATGATCTCTAACCCTAAGTTACAAGATATGAAATTATTTTTCTTTGAACAAGGGCACAAGTAAAATGTATAGATAATACTAAACCCTATATGCACACTATATGCTCTTATTATTTTGAATGCATAAGAGGAATGTGACCAAATGATTTTCCTTTTATTTATATCCTAGGTTTGAATAGAAATGAACAAAAGCAATCAAAAAATAACCTAGAATCTACTAGGGCACTTACTTGAATCGATTTTTGATCCAAGCTTTATCTTACATCCAAAAATGTCCCACAACTTCAACTTACAAAAATAAATTTATAAAAAACCCTAGAAAATATGATCGGCGTTAGGGGACCTTCTTAGGCCATTGTGTAGTAGAGCTTAGGGGTGCAACATTCAATCCCCCTAGGTCCTTTTAATTGACCTTTATAAATCAAGAGTGAATGTTGACCTTTTTTGGAAATAGACAAACAAAATGCAATGAAATAGAACAGTGTAAAAAATATAATGTAAACAGTAGTATTATATCCTAAATGCAACATACAAACACAACCCTAGGGTTTGGGAGCAAACCTTGGCCCCAAAATTGATGTAGTCAAAATCATGCCTTGTAAATATGGGTACGATTTTGCAACAGATCAACAAAAATCATAGATCGATGTGAGAAACGAGTGAAAATAAGAATGCAATTAATAATCTACGAATGATAAAATATATGAAACAACTTGGTGGTAGCAAAAGGGGCATATAAAAGGATGAAGACCTCAACAAAATGGTTGACTTCTCCTTAGGGCTCCAACATTTATCCATCCAGGGCAACGAATCAACAATGCAATAGAATAACACCAGAATAAACTTGCTAAATATCACTTAAATACTTGGAGAGCATGCAAATTTCAAAACTTGCAAAAGAATTTGTGATTAACCTCTTAGCTTATCAGTTATCATACTAGTTCTTTAAAAGAAGATCCAAAACCCTCTATTTATAAGGGATTTGAAACACATATGAGAGGAAAAACCCTAAGGGAGGATCAACCTTAAAGAATTCAGCTCAAAAGTTAATTTTTCTAAGATAAAACCCTAACTTACCGAAATAATGCCTCGTAAGGGTTGACTATGATTTTAACAAAACTAGGAGAAAAAGAGAAAAGGGGTAGAAGAGAGGCCCAAACTCGCATTTGGGCAAGTTGGAGGGTCTCTCTAAGGTTCTAGGGAAAATGAATTACTTAGGTGGTTCAATTTTCCATGTCTACATTTTACCCCCTCTTTGATGCATTTATGGCCTAATAAATGTGTCAAAGAAATATGTAGACACCTACATACAAAGAACAACAAACAGAAAAGGGGTAGTTGGTTTAGAAGAAAGGGATGGTGTAAAAATGGTGTCATTGGACACTTTCATATTTTTACATGCAAATTGAGACATTAGAGACATTAATGCCTCTTAGGCCAAGGTGCCCTCTTGATTTTCAGTATGAATGTGAAATTCCTAATGAACATTAAAATGGCAAACATAGAATATTAGAGAGCAAAAACAACAAAAAATAAAGGAGATAGAAATAGAAGAAAAAGAAGAACAAAAAAGCAAAAGGGGTGAAAACCCAAATTCATTTTCATCGCATGAAGAATAATAAAATGGCTCTATAGAAAAAGGAGAAAATTTTGCTACCCACACACCGTTTAGTTGTCATGAGGAGCAATAGCGTAGCAAGAGAGTGAGCATATGTAAGAACTAAAACCCTCCCTCTAGACTAGGTTAGGTTAGATTTTAGTAATTTTTTATTTTTCTCTAGAATTATTGTGTGGGACACCAACATGATTTCAGGATTCGATCGTAATTTTGGTTGGTTCACTATGGCGATCGAAATTATTCCTTGCAATCTAGGGATATGATTTCGGTGAAAGGGGAAGAAAGACAAAATCATACCTAAAACTAGAGGAGCATGATTTCATAGAAATAGAACAAATGGAAGAATAAACCAAGAAGAAAAAATAAGGAAAAGAGAGAGAGAGAGAGAGAGAGAGAGAGAGAGAGAGAGAGAGAGAAGAGAGGAAGCTAGTTAGACTAGAAAGCAAAGATTTAATTTTACAAATTTGATAGATTATAAATTATTGCTATGCATGTTGAACTAATTTAAAATCTTATTTTTGTTTTTAAATGCAACATGATGTACTAGGGAGTCACGAGTGGCGATCAAGCTCCTTGGATGTGGATCTAGAGGGACTCTCATAAGTAGAGTAGGGTACCCTAGAGGTAGTGGGGCTATAGCACCTGGTAGAGATGCCCTAGGTTAAGGCAGACTGAGTGCTACTTACAATGTTGGTAGAGAGATGGTATCCAAAATTATTGATCTTTGGGTTACTGATAAGAGATATGATAGTCACACTAAAGGATGTGTGGCACATCCTGTGCATACCCATCAAGGAGATAGTAGTTTATAGGGCACAAGGACAATGGGCCACACTATAAATATTTTTGGGAGGTTAGGCCCACTAAGTGTTAGAGAGCTCGATCTTGGTCGATGAGCTAGTAGGGAACTATAGGACCATGCTTTTCTGACCATGCTTTATGGTATGGTGGTGAGGTTGCTGGTATGCTACATAATTTGGTGATACCTTGCATGGGTATTGGTAGGGGTAGTGGTAGACATGTGAGACAAATGAATGTATTTTGCATGGGGTCCATATGTGTTGGCCCATTTGTATAATATATTATACAATGTCATATACAAACGACATATAGAGATGGTCTATATGATCTTACTCTAGGTGTGGTGATGAGAGCACATAACAGTGCAAAGAACATATGCACTTCTAGAGCCATTGCCCAACCTAGAGTGACCAATAATATATAGATGGACCAGGAGCTACAAGCGAGTCCAAAGAACGTATGTTAGGTTCCTACCACTAGGGATGCGGGTGATAGACAAGCTATGGGAGTACAAGATTATATGGTGATCATGGCATCTACACCCTAGGTGGATAGAGGATATAGAGGAGCTAGCCAGGGCTAGGATGATTAGGTGGGTCTCTATAAAGAAGGGGGAGCTAGAGCATTTTTTATTCGATCGGGTCTAGCTGTAGTTCGATATCTTTCAAGAGATCCTAAACTTAGGAGACTACTAGTATAGGCAAGTATGGAGGGACCCATCGAGAGTCAAAGAGGATTCTAATGTGATGATATGGGTGGGGGAGTATCTAAATGACCCACTATATGTAGATCTAGGGATGGATGACATCGAAGTGACTCTCGGGTATCAGACTATAATGTTCCCTTCTTAGTCAGTTAGCTAGTGCAATGAGTACTAGCCTAATCACAGGTTCCCATAGGCTATGTTAGGTGTTGAGGAGCCCACTTGGAGATGGGAGTTGTTGTCTGGACGCACAGAGCTTTAATTTACTATTTTTCAAACCGTTTCAAACATGCGAGCAGGGACTTACTATTTTTAGTAAGTCAATCATTCTAGGATTCAGTGGCATTGAACAGAATGGATGTATTCTTGGTGAAACAAGTGTCCATTTATATCTTATGACTGAGGTTCAGGGGTCCAGAAGGCAAATATTTTAATGTGTGAAGTTGATTATATTAAATTAAATATTTAATATAGTCCAACTTTAATTTATTTAATTTAGAGTTATAAGGGATTGTATAGTCACTTAAATATAAGTTAAAAAATATAAAAAGTGACTATTATATGGGCCCAAATGTGGATGCCACCTTATGTGGCTAACTTAAGTATTTTAAAATGAAATAAAATAACATGAAATTGGGAAAGTAGGCCCACCCATCTTGAGGAAAGAAATAAAAGTCATTAAAGCTTCATTTTGTGAGGATCTGGAATTTTTTTCTTCAGCTTCTTTGGAGAGAGTATTTGCAGAAGTGATTTCTTGCAGGGATTGAGCTTGTTTGGAGATGGAAACCTCCAGCAGGGACATCATCTATGAGATTGAAATAAATCCTCTAGATGATTTGTGTATTTATTATACATGGGATTCCAATGTGCTTCATTGTTACATATTATTAAAATATTTTAGTAGATTGGAGAAGGGTTTCATGGTGCTTATTCTTTATTTTCCATATTTCCTTACAATTGCAGCTTGGTCATACATATTGGACGTCATAGATATCATATTTGTGAATTATATTGGCTAGGGTTTGATAAAATAACACCATAATATCCTTTATAGTAGTCTAGAAACCTATTGAGAGGGGTTTACAGAGTTTCAAGGCAGATTTCATTCATTCCTAGCAGGCCGTACAGTCTACAGTGGTCGTACCAGTGCTGGAGGGGTGCGTGGGAAATAGAGCCATCAAAACTCTCCATGTTCGAAGGGTTTCTTGCTTGCATCTTCAGCGCCCAGCCTTAGTAATTCAGTTTGCCTTCTTTTCTAAGCGGAGAACGCATTGTATTTGAAGACATTAATGAAATATCAATTTTTGGGTTGCTGCTCAATTGTCCTGAAGTGTGTTTTCTAGATTTGTGCAGTTTTTGGGTACATCGCTATTTTGTGAAATGCTTTAATGGGTTTTTAGTTGTATATATCTAGTATCTAAATACCAAATTTCATTCATTTCCGTCAAATAGTTTGAAAGTTATGATTGGTTAAAGTTAGCAGTTTATGTTTTTTCTGCACCTTTTCAATATATGCAAAACTTCTAAAAAAAAAAATCAGAACATTGAAAAAACCAAAAACATTGCAAAACATCAAAACTCAGATTGGGATAGAACACTACAGTGGTATTAGAGCCCAATTTTTTCCTGCCATCCTATGAATTTTTCATTTCATGGGTGAAAGGGATAAGAGAGTTGCAGATAGGGAAATAAAGAAAGCAGCGAAAGATTATCTTAATTGGCAAAACAGGTACAAATAGTGGCCAAAAGTACCATAAGGGCAAAGGGTTTCACATATATTGGGTATTCATTTAGGTTCTACTTCTTCAGGGAGTGTATTAGGGCATATTGAACTAGCACCAATGGGTGACAGATATGCTCAGGATCAAGCAGATAGGCGTATGGTAGAAGATATACAAAACATACAACACATAATGCAATAAAGTCTTGATCAGTTAGTCAACTTAATGACATGGCAGCTATAGACTATGAACACTCTTATAAACAATAATTACAGGGCTCAGTACAACCCAAATCCGAAGGGCAATGGCAATGAGGAGTCAGTGGGAAACAAGCCAGAAGCACAACTTCATAAAGATAGAACCATGAGCTCCAGACCTTTAATGTTGACTTTCTTACCTAGGTTTATCCAAACTGAGGAGCCAGAACCAGATAGGATTGACTTGCACCATCTATTCAGAGAGGAATATGTTACTCATGACAATTATTATCATGCATTGATGTCATTCAAGGACTATGTAGATATGCATACTCAAAAAGAACAGAGACCTAATGGTAGAGGTCACCAACTTAATCTGGATAACAGGGAGTTGCAGATACGAGTGGGTAAGTTACCCATCCCTTTTTTTTATGGTTCAAGGAAATCTACAGCCAGAGCATGGGTTCATAAAATGGATACCTATTTCTAGCTTAGCCCAACGTTGGAGGATGAAGCAATTAAGTTCATTGCCTTACATATTGATGGGATAGCCCATGAGTGGTGGCATCATGGATATGTCACTTTGGATCATAACCAAATCACTACCTATGCAAATTTCACCAATAGGCTTATTGACCATTTTGATAAGAAGGACCTTGAGTTGGACTTCAAAGAATTGGCACATTTAAAATAGTGGGGAATAGTGGATGCTTACATTTTAGAGTTTCAGATATTTTCGGTCATGGTGACAGATATTTCAGTGAGGAGACTTGTTCTCTTCATTGATGGTATTTCAGATCCATTATAGGGGTTTGTTAGATATTTTGATCTACCCACATTACATGAGGCCATTCGAAAGGCCCGTGATATAGAATACACATCGTCAAAGGATAAATTTCTTCCCAAAGGATCTGATTACAAAGGGTTTAAGAATAAAAAAAAATTAAGAGAGAGGAGGATCAGTAGAAAGAGAAATCAAAAAGGGTGGACAGTGAGAGTTTAAATTATTTAAGAAATAATAATTTGTGCTTCAAATGTAAAGAACCATGGACCCCATCACATAGATGCCCATACAAGGCTAAGGCAAAAAAAATGGAGTACCTGACATCCAAGGAATCAGAAGGAAAAGAATCTGATCAGCAAAGTGATTCTTCTAGCAACAACATAGAGGATGATAGGACCTTTCGAGATGATGATACAGTGGCCCAATTATATAGTTTTTAATGGGCTAAATATTTTAAGGTCAAAGGAGTACTAAGCGGGCAGTGAGTTACAACATTTATTGATACATGTGCCATGCACAACTTCATAGATTTAGGCCTTGTTTCTAGACGAGGAATTGAGACAGAGACTTTTGGGGGATTCAAGGTGCTAGTCGCAAATGGTACTACTGTTAATTATACTCACAAGAATCCTAAGCTCTGTATTAATATGGGTGAGTATGAGCTCAAGGATGGATTTTATGTGGTTAATATTGATGATGTTGATGCAGTTCTTGGTATGCATTGGATGAGTTCACTTGGTGAATCCATAATGAATTTGTGCAACATGGAAATGAAATTTGATTCAAAAGGGAAAAATATAGTGTTAAGGGGAATATCATATGGGAGTCTCAGGACGATGTCACTCATATGGATGGAAAGACTCTTTCGACATAATCAGATAGAGTGGGCAGCTGAGTGCATAATTATGCCAGCATTGGATGAGTAGCAGGGTAAGGAGTACCATCCTGATATTCGTATTCTATTGGACAACCATCGTAAGGTGTTTGGGAGCATACCACCAGGGAGACCTCCTGAGAGAGGGATAAAGCACATAATTGAGTTAGAGGAGGGGACCTAAACAGTTATCACCACTCCTTACAGGCACCCAAAAAGGTTCAAAGATGAAATAGAAAAAACAATTAGAGAGCTTCTAGAGATGGGACACATCAGGCCCAGTAAGAGCCCCTTTGCTTCATCAGTGGTCTTGGTTAAAAAGAAGGATGGAACAATGTGTATGTGTGTATATTATAGAGCATTGAATAAGAAAACAATTAAAAACAAATATCCAATACCTAGGATCGATGAATTAATTGATGAGTTGCATGGCGCCCGATATTTCTCTAAGATAGATCTAAGGTCAGGCTATCATCAGATACCCATGAGGGAGTGTGATATAGAGAAAACAACTTTCAGGTGCCACTACGGTCACTTCGAGTTCTTGGTGATGCCTTTTGGGCTAACCAATGCTCCAGCTACCTTTCAGTCATGCATGAACAAGATTTTTAGAGGGCAACTCTGAAAATTTGTGTTAATATTTTTTGATGACATACTGATTTACAGTAGGACTTGGGAGGAGCATTTGCAGCACCTGGATGAGGTTCTTAGTATCCTTGAGCAAGAATCACTATACGCCAAGGAATCAAAATGTGAGTTTGTATTAATGGAATTGCTTTATCTGGGTCATATTATTAGTGTAGAGGGAGTCAAGATGGATCCAAAAAAGGTTAAGGCAATTATGGATTGGCCGCCCCCTACCAATCTCACACAACTTAAGGGCTTCTTCGAACTTTGTGGGTTTTACAAGAGATTCATCAAGGGGTTCTCGTAGAAAGTAGCACCACTTATTGACTTGATGAAGAAAGGAGCCTTCGTTTGTATGGATGCAGCATAGTCATGTTTTGATGGATTCAAATAGGTGATGTGTTCTTGTCCAGTACTTGCCATTCTTGACTTCACTAAGCCATTTGAGTTGGAGTGTGATGCTTCAAGGGAAGGCATTGGGGTAGTACTAATGTAGGATAAGCATCTGATAGCATTTGAGAGCAGAAAATTAAGGGGTGCAGAGAAAGCTTATCCTATATATGATAAGGAGATGTTGGCCATAATGCACGCATTGGCCAAGTTTAGACAATATCTTGTGGGAGGTAAGTTCGTTGTAAAAATCGACCACAACAGTTTGAAATATTTTTTGAATCATAAGGACTTAAATGAGCGACAACAAAAATGGGTAAGCAAATTGCAGGCTTACAATTTTGATATTGTGTATGTAAAGGGGAAGAAGAATATCGTTGTCGATGCCCTATCTAGGAGACCTCACTTGTGTTCATTAGGGGTGATTTCAGCTGATTGGAAGGAATAAATCATTGTTGATTATATAAAGGATGAGTGGGCTTCTATTATCATTGATGGTACTAAGAGTGATGATATGTATTCAGTGGTCAATGGATTGATCATCTACAAGAATAGGATATTCTTGGTGCCTAACTCTCAGTTTAAAAATTCTATACTGAGGGAATTGCATGACTCACCGATGGCTAGTCATCCAAGATTTTATAAGACATATAAGCATGTGAGAGAGAGGTTTACTTGGAAAGGACTCAAGGATGAAGTCCTCAAGTATGTTAGAGAGTGTGCTTCCTGCCAACAGAACAAAGATGAAAACACTCTACCAGTTGGCTTGTTGCAGCCCCTGCCTATTTTGGAATGTAAGTGGAAGAGCATATCAATGGATTTTATCATAGGGCTACCTAAGGTGTAGGGAAAGGATTGTATATAAGTGGTGATTGATCGTTTAACAAAATTTTCACACTTCTTCGCCATTTCAGCCACTTATTCTGTGGTACAGGTTGCTGATTTATTTTTCAAAGAGGTTTTTAGATTGCACAGATTGTCAAAAAATATAGTCATTTACCGAGATAGTATATTTATGAGCCACTTTTGGTAGGAGATTTTCAGGTTGAGTGGGACATATCTCACTCCTAGTACCAAATACCACACACAAAAATATGGACAAACAAAAATAGTGAACAAATGGGTGGAGGGGTATTTGAAAAACTATATTGCAGGGTAGCAGAAGGCATGGGTCTGTTGGTTGCACTTAAGTGAGTATTGTTATAATACTACTTACCACATCTCTATCAAAATATCACCATTCATGGCCTTAAACAGATATGAGGCTTCTATATTTATAGATTTGTTGATTCATGATTACAGAGTGCCTAAGGCCAAAGAGTTGCTACGAGATATCTAGGACATTATGAGAGCATTAAAATAAAATATCCAACAGGCACAGAATCAATAGAAGCTTTATGCGGATCAATAGTGCACATAGCATAGTTTTGAGGTGGGTGACTTAGTTTATTTGAGGTTGCAAACCTACATATGGTCTTCTCTTAATAATAGTGGAGCTAAGAAGCTCAAACCCTGCTTCTATGGACCATTCAGGATCACTAGGAAAATTGGAGAGGTGGCCTATAAGCTTGATTTGTCAGTAGATAGTAGAGTTCATAATGTCTTCCATGTATCACACCTTAAGAAGACCTTGGATCATAATTTTGTGCCTTCTATAGTTCCACCACCCTTGGATGATGAGGGTAAGCTTATTTTGATACCAAAGGCCATCATTGACAGCAGGGAATGAACTCTTAGGAGACAAACAATTCGAGAGTATCTAATTAAATGGAAGGATCTATCAATAGAGGATGCTACTTGGGAGGGCAAACATATTTTGTAGCATCCAACACTCTGATTGCTTGAGGATAAGCAATATTGGGTATGGAGGACTGTAATATTCCCTTCCTAGTCAGTTAGTCAGTGCAGTGAGGACTAGCCTACTCAGGTTCCCGTAGGCTGTGTCAAATTTTTGGGAGCCCACTTGGAGATGGTAGTTGTGGTCTAGACGTGCAGAGCTTTCATTTACCAATTTTTTAGGCTATTTCAGACATGTGAGTAGGGACTTACTATTTTTAGTAATTCAATCATTCTAGGGTTGAGTGGCATCGGATAATATGAATGTGTTCTTTGTCAAAATGTGTGTTCGTCTATATATTTTGACTGAGGTTCAGGGGTCCAGAAGGCAAATATTTTAATGTGCAAAGTTGATTATATTAAATTAAATATTTAATATAGTCCAACTTTAATTTATTTAATTTGGAGTTATAAGGGATTGTATAGTCACTTAAATATAAGTTAAAAAATATAAAAAGTGACTATTATATGGGCCCAAATGTGGATGCCACCTTATGTGGCTAACTTAAATATTTTAAAATGAAATAAAATAACATGAAATTGGGAAAAGTAGGCCCACCCATCTTGAGGAAAGAAATAAAAGTCATTGAAGCTTCATTTTGTGGGGATCTTGATTTTTTTCTTGAGCTTCTTTGGAGAGAGTACTTGCAGAAGTGATTTCTTGTAGGGATTGAGCTTGTTTGGAGATGAAAACCTCCAGTAGGGACATCGTCTATGGGATTGAAAGATATCCTCTAGATGATTTGTGTATTTTTTTTATAGGGTATGCCAATGTGCTTCATTGTTGTAGATTATTGAAACATTTGAGGAGATTGGAGAAGTGTTTTGTGGTGCTTATTCTTTATTTTCTAGATTTCCTTACATTTGCAGCTTGGTCGTACATATTGGACATCATAGATATTAGATTTGTGAAGTATCTTGGCTAGGGTTTGATAAAATAACACCAGCATATCCTTTACAGCAGCCTAGCGACCTGTTGAGAGGGGTTTACAGAGTTTCAAGGCAGATTTCATTCATTCCTAGCAGGTCGTACAGTCTACAGTGGTCGTACCAGTGCTGGAGGGGTGCGTGGGAAATAGAGCCATCAAAACTCTCCATGTTCGAAGGGTTTCTTGCTTGCATCTTCAGCGCCCAGCCTTAGTAATTCAGTTTGCCTCATTTTCTAAGTGGAGAACGCATTGTATTTGAAGACATTAATGAAATATCAATTTCTGGGTTGCTGCTCAATTGTCCTGAAGTGTGTTTTCCAGATTTGCAGTTTCTGGGTACATCGCTATTTTGTGAAATGCTTTAATGGGTTTTTAGTTGTATATATCTAGTATCTAAATACCAAATTTCATTCATTTCCGTCAAATAGTTTGAAAGTTATGATTGGTTAAAGTTAGCAGTTTATGTTTTTTCTGCACCTTTTCAATATATGCAAAAACTTCAAAAAAAATCAAAACATTGAAAAAACCAAAAACATTGCAAAACATCAAAACTCGAATTGGGGTAGAACACTACACAAACATGGTACAAGGGTATCATGCCCCCGAGGATCTCCCCACCAGTATTGGTGTAGAGGTGCTAGATTATGGGCTAGTGGAATTAGCTGGCACTACAAGAGGCTACTCGATATTCCATATAGTAGCAATAGTAGGGCCTAGGGGCCCCATAATAGATACTGATGTGATTCCAAGTAGAGATAGTGACAAAAACCACCACCACTACTAGGATTGGGGTGGTAGGAGCAACAAGAGTTACCCCCATGATGACCATAGTAGGGCCAAGTAGAGTAGTTGAAGAGACCTCTACATCAACAACAACTAACCCAAGAGAGATCATGGGCTAGAGGATTCGAGGAGAGGAAAAGAGGCTCTACAGGCTCAAATAGTGACCTTATAGAGGGATATGGACCTACTTCAAGAGGATAGGACAAAGAGGATCAAGGTCCTATGGAGTGCCTTGGGCACAACAAATATGGAGTGGGACACAACATGGGTGGATGTAGATGATCTCAAGGGAGAGGTGAATCAATTGGAGTAGGAGAGATAGTAGGCTTGGGCAAAGGGGATGGCTATTGTTACAAGCAAACAACAGGGTAAGGGGAACCACCTACTATAGATAGAGCTATAAAGGATAGGATAGAGGTTGGAGATGGTCGTGCAGAGGGTGACCTTCTACCAAACAATATACTTCTAGGAATTCCTAGTAGAGCAACGAGTGCCACCATTATCATCCCTTCAGACATCAAGCTGATCTTAGTCCAAATCATGAATGGTATCGCATAACATGAACATACCCCCATTGGGACCACCTTCAATGGGCAGAGTAGAGAAGATAGGCTCCTAGAGCTATGGATCAATATGGCATGCCAATTTTGAGTGTGGCATGCATCCCTAGGGAGGGTCAAGTGTGCCAGGTTTGGACTATGGTACACTGATCGGGTAAATCTATGTACCTCACTACTTTGACCTCAAGTAATATCATGCTATTTTTTTGAAATGTGTGTATTTATGTGTTTATGTTTTTATGTTTTTATATATTTTTATATGTTTTTATGTGTTTTTACGGTTAATTATGCATGCATGAAATTAACTAACCTAAAATGCAAATGTATGAATGCAATGAAATGAATGTGAGGCATGAAATGCATGTATGGAAGAAAATAAAGAAGAAAAGAGGGAAATAAGAGAGAAAAATAAGGAAAAATACTTCTCTAGCCAAAATCACATCCCATAAATATGGATCGCGATATCGGAACAGAGTGAAATCGCAACCCGTATGGATGAGGCACGATTTCTAAAAAAGAAAAAAAGAAGAAGAAAAGAACAAAGAAGAAGAAAAAAGAAGAAGAAAAATGTCAACATAGGAGTAGGGGGCTAGAATTATGGTGTTTTAGTCAACGTAGATCATACCAAGATCAATGTGATCAAACAACATAGATCAAGCAAAAAGAAAAGAATGGAGCAAAACCTTGAAGGGATGTATGCTCGTAAATGACCGAGATGGAGGCTACCCCTCGCATGTGGCCATGAGGTGATCTCTTAAGGGTGTTACACTTGCAATAGATGGTCAAGTGTGGAGTGGTACCTACTATGGGTATATTACTCACTAATATGGTCAGAGAGAAAGAGATATCTACTAGGATGTATGCTCACAATTGATCAAGATGGAGGCTACCCCTCATGCATGGCCATGAAGCTAATACTGTATAGGGTGTGTTTTATGTGAATTATGTACCAAAGTGGGTGCTACCCTACAGGGGTGTGGTGTGTGTAAACAATGAGTGGTCAAAATAAAAATGTAGTAGAACAATGTGAGTGTGTGTTTGTTGCAAGAAACAAAGGAGATGAAAACAAGGAATAAATGAGCAAAGAAAAGTGTTTGTGTATCCATATTGTGGTGTCAATGGTTAAGAGGTGTGCATAAGATATTTAGTGGATGTATGAACACCATAAATGATATTCATGCAGTATCTACCCTATCCCACAAGGACCACTTAGTGATCAAAAATTCAAGAATGAAGAAATGTGAAAGCAAGAAAAGGGAAGAACTTATATCCTTGTCTTGATGAAGAGAAGAAGGAAAACATGCAAAGAGTAAGGATATACCAAGAAGAGAATTGTACTCCTTGACTTGGAGAGGAATTGATGGTCATTTAAAAATTTTCAAGGCCAAGGAATACAAGAAAATAGAAGAAGAGGAGAAGAAGAAATGGGTGAATGCAATGATGAAAAATGTGTGAATGTGGATTTTCTAGCATGTGAGCTACAACCTAACTAGGTGTCATCACTTGCCATTGTTTTGAAATCCTTGAAAATATATATGAGCAAGCAATCATGCAAATACAAAAACTAAATAGTATGATAAGCAAATAAATCAAATGGAACAAAATGTTAAGCAAACCATAAAAATTATGATAGGTAGTTATGCAGTATGAACAAGCAAACCAAATGCAGAATGAAATCTATGCTAAGTGAAATATTCGATGAATAATGATGGTGGATCATGCATAATATCTTTTAGGTGTATTATTTTCATTGGTTCCTTAAGTTATTTATCATCTAAAGAAGCTAAATGATAGACCCCTAAGTCAAACTTGGTTGGTATGATAAAGGGACCTAGCTAATTGGGTTGGAACTTGCCTTTAAGATTGGATCATGAATTGGTGTTCTTTTGGTTTTCTTTTGAGGAAAAGGTCCCCAACCTCAAAAGAATTATTGTGAAATCTCTTGGAATAAGATCTCTTGAGCCTACTCTAATAGGTTTGAAGATGCTCTAAGGCATGAATGCACTTTTCATCTAGCAGCTCTGATTGGTGCAATTGATCTAAGTAATAGTCAACATAAATTTTGGTTGTGTCTCCTAGCTTCTAAATAAGGATGATAGTACAAGGGACTAACCCATAAAAGGATAAGGCTATTATGGAATACATCTTCATGACCCATATCACAAAAAGAATCATCCATAACATTTTCCAAGAGTTGTTGCACGAAATTCTGTGTAAAATATGACTGTGTCATCCTTCTTGATGAAAGGGGGAGATATTCCAAACTTTTCAAGGTCTCTATGACTTAGAGGAACAAGGTCTCCTTGATAACAAGAGGACTCATCATGCACAATGCAAGGGATAGACCCACCAAAGAAAATATTGTTCTAGAGGTCATCCCTATGATCTCTATCATAGGGGGTATCCCCTTAGCGTATTCCTCTATGATCGTAACTAATTTAGGATGAACCAAAGTTACCATATTGCAAAATAAAATGTCTGAGGGATAAGAGGAACCCTCATACTCATCACTCCACTCCAAACCTTGATGATCTAGATATTTACCATAAGTAATAAGGTGATCATCATCGTCAAATAGCAAAGGTTGGATTTTGTTGGGTATGTAACCTATACCACATCTTGTAGGTAAAATCTCAACATCCAAAGGCTCTTGAATGCCTCTCTATTGGGTCCCCAAACCTTTATCTATATATCCCATGCTAGATAGGATTTGTTTGGGAAGTGATTAATTATTGGATAAATAACAATGGATAAAATAATGCTCTATAAGATAAAGGTTGCTATCATAGATATTTTCCTTGAAGGAGACTCCCACAAAAATAAAGGTACATGTGCCAATGTGTACAACTTCATCCTTATTATAGGTTTAACCCATAGTCCTTGGTGAAGGTGGTAGCTTTGCAAGATCTAAAAGAGGCTATTGAAAAAACTCATTAACTTGATCCTATGATGGTACATTGATTATTGGTTTTGCACTCACTTTATGATTCTCAAGTTGCTTAGTTATGTGATATGAGAAAACTTATGGGCATAAATTGAGACTATATTGAGCTTGTTCAACCATCGAACAATATTCAAATGGATGAGAATCACCTAGAATAGTGACAACTTAATTATTAAATTCAAACTTCAAACATTGATGCAAGGTAGAAGGGACAACCCTTATCACATGAATCTAAGGGCATCCAAGAAGAAGATTAAAAGATGCAGGACAAGGTACCACATAGAAAAAGGTTTCTAAAATATTAGTTCCAACCTTGAGGGGAAGATATATAATGCCACAAACCTCCTGGGTTTGTGGACTCGTTGTTGAAAGCTTTGGTGATGATATCATATTTTTTTAAGTCTTCCTCCTTCAATCCAAAATTTTAGAAGAATTGATAAGTGCATAAATTAAAGGAAGAACCATTGTCAATAAAGATTCACTTGACAAAATTTTCCTCAATAAATGTAGTGATGTAGAGGGAATATTCCCCTCAAATTTTTGAGGAAGGCATATCATCATCTTAAAAGTGATGTGATGTATCCCAAGAGAACTTACAATGTTAACCACAACACTAGGAGAGATATCTGATGGAATAAATTTTATCTTAGGAGCTCCAACATGGCTTCCCTATGAATAGGAAAATTTTGTAAGAGCTCTAAGAGGGAGATATTAGTTGAGGTATTAGCTAACTATTGTTGAATTTCAAAGAAGACTTTAGGTTGTGGCTTCAACACTAAATGTGGATTTTCTAATCTTGTGCTCCTTTTTGGGTATTCTTCAAAACTAAGGGAGGTTTTGAAGGTGGGTTGGATGAAGAACTCGTATCCTATTGAGATCATTGAGTCAATTGAATTTGCGCTTATTTCCTTGTGGTAACTGCTATCATACCAACCATATTGTCACAGGGAGGGGGCATATTTCAATATAACACTTGATTAGCAACTTGTTACCCATGCTTAGGTAGGAATCTTGGAAGATCCCCATGTCTTGATTTTTTTTGGGTTCTTGTTGTGTAGGAGGTTGATTTTTGTTGGAGGATTTGGTTGAGAACCTTCTATAACAAGATGACCAACATAAATGAGGTCCTGGACCATATGTTTTAACCTCTTACAAGAGTTTTTCAAGTGCCCCTCTATCCTATGGTACTCATAGTGTTGACCCACTTTATACCAATTATTTGTGGTATTAGGTTACCTTATGAGAGGCAACTCAATAATGTTAGCCTCCATAATCCACTTTAGGACCATCATAGGTATGTTGAGTCTTGTGAAAGTATTTTGTGGAGGTTTTTGAGGTTGGCTAAGCACCATATTTTGTAGGGTGTTAACAACATTGTTAACATGCCTACTATCCATTACCCCATCACCAATAACTTGCTTATTCTTATACTGTATTTTGGTGTTCCTATCCTCTTTTACTTTAAGTTGATCTCTTATAACAATGGCTTGCTCTACCCTTCTTGCTAGATCTATTACTTGGTCAAAATATGTGATAGTTTTTGTTTTCAATTCATAAGATATTTGTTCTTGTAAATTCCTAATAAATTTCTCAAGTATGTCTTGAGGAGGTAAGGTGTATCTCAAGTGTCCAACTAGACTCCTCCAACGAGACAAAAACTCTAAAAATCTTTCATATTTTCCTTGTTTTAACATAGACATATTTCATAGTCACATTCTTTTCAACGTAAGCCCCGAATTGATAACAAAAAATTTAGTTGTTTCTTCAAAATTTCTCAAAGAATGATATGGCAGTTGATAATACCACTCTAATTCCATGCCACGAAGACTTTTAGGAAACGTCTTTAGAAAAAATATGTCATCATATATGATATCATCGTATGTTGTTCTAAAAATTCATAGATGTTCAATTAGATCTTTTGTTCCTTTATAAATAGGTAAAATTGGCAAGGGAAAATGCTTGGGATAAAGTCTAGAGGTAATAATAGGGTCTAAGGGATGATTGTACATTTATTTATAGTTGTAGGTGAAACTAGGAGGTTGAATCATATACATTTTGGAAACCAATTATTTCATCACATTAGTTAGACTTCACATCTCAGGATTGTTGTTGTACAATACCCCTAGGTTCCCTAGGGGAGGGGTATAGGTAGGTTGTTGAAATGTAACTTGGCCTATGTTAGAGGCAATAACATTGTTATGTTATGAATTGTGATGTATGGTATATTGTTATGGAGGATAACTGACATTTGGTGGAACAAAATCATGAATGTTGAGATGAGTAGAATGAGAAGGAAATTGAACATATTCTTGAGTGGCACTACTAGTTGGAAGAACTTGTGAAACTTTTGGTTGATGAGAAGGATTAACATGATGTGATATTCAAGCAAGGGATTATTATGAACATTCCTAGGAGATATGGTAGGAGGAGGAGGCATCCCTCCCTTTTCATGTTGGGCTTCCTCTACCATAGTCTTAACCAAAGTCCCCCTATGGAGCATCATAGAACGCCATAGATGATCAAATGATGTAAAGGTGAAGCCACCATCAGGCCTCTCATAGGGATCATAATTTGTATTATTTTATACATGTTCTTGATCTTTTATATCAATTTTAGGGTTCTCTCTATCAACATGATCATCTTCTTGGGGAATTTGATCAGATTTTAGATGCCTTCACTGACTCCTAAGGAATGGATCCGTTAGGAGAAGCGAAGGGATAGAAGAGAAAACTAAACGAATCACACACACAAAAAAAAATTAAAAAGGTCTTTAATGTTATTTATTTATTTATTATCCTAAGCAAAGAAATTAGTTGCCTTGTTTAAAAATTTCAAAAGAAAAACATGAAGGAATAGGCTTCCTAATTAGGCCACTAAGACGTGTTTCCACATCGAGTTCACCAAAGATGTAGAGGGAGAAAACTGCACACCATGTACAATTCTAAACTGGATCTGTTGGGAGCCGAGGTGATCATGATGGTTGTTATATTCTATACCCTCGAGGACATTAAAAAGGGTTCACCAGGAATGGTTTTAGGACTCATTCCAAGTGTGGGGTGGGAATTTTTAATATTTTGATTAAACAATCATCTATGTTTGACCTCTATAAACTAAAATATGTTATTTTTTGAGGGTATATGCAGAGGTAGAGATGTAACACAAGTCCTAATAATATGAAATAAGTGAGTCTGCAATATGAATGAAATATACTATAAATAAAAAGTGGTAAAAATACAATGCAGTATGGAAGATAAGGTCACTCCATTAATATAAGCTAAAGAACTACATTGTGCTCCATACAAGAGCTCTATCACAAACTACTCTCTAAAACAATGCTCTTGATATCTATATGCTCTACCCTCTAATATATCACTATAAGGCCCTTTATATAGGAAAATATATTCCTTGGCCAACACTCTACCTAGTTGTACAAGTGGAAACCTTGCACATTATTTTTACAACATGCACATTGACACTTGTGTGTTTATTACATTGCTTGAAGTAAGTAGCTAACTTCTCCCTAAAGTAATATCTACTCTAACTATGTACCATAGGTGGTACATTACATGACCCAAATGATGTAATATATTCTAACTCTAACATCCCCTGTATTACATTATTTGGGTATTGAAGAATTCATTCTTCAATATGGATCTTCTTCTTGAGAATGATCTTCAACTTGATTTGCTCCTTTGTATTTCCTTTAATTGCATGTCATTATTTCTTGACTTGATTATTTTTCTTCCTGTGAATGTTCATTGGCTTGATTAGGTTCTCCTTTAGCTACTTCAGTCTTTATGTTATAATCTTGTATCCTTCACCTAGGTGTTGTAGGTGAGTTGGAGAGGAGAGGGCAATCCTCCAAGGGAGGTCCCAAGTTCAAATCTCCACCCTACCAAAAAAATATGAATTGGGTATCCAAAATCCAATTGATAATGTTGGTGCGGGCAGGGTCGAGTGCGACTCCTGGGTGACTTTGACGATGTAGAAACCCCTATTCGTGGTCTCTCAGACCAAGGCGACCCTGCAAGGGGTTTTTTGCTATAAAAAAAAAATCTTGTATCCTTCCCAATCATCTATTCTTTGACATCATATGTCTTTGATGAACTAGAGATCTCAAAATTTTGCATGTCTAAAGTGGATCTGAATTGATCAATTTTCTCTCCTTTAGATTTCTGTAAGACCTGTTTATTTTACCTTCATAAGAATCAAACTTGAGCTCTTTGTTAGTAGATGCTTTTGGAGTAAGATTTTGAAAGTAGCATTCTATCCTGTGTAGTAATATTTCTTCGTAACTCTTATAGTACTTGTATTTATAGTAGCAAAAAAAATATGAATGATTTTTCCCTTCATAGTATTTGCATGGATGAAAATTCCAACAATTGATTTTTTTATGATCATATTGATTGCAATAAGTGCACTCCAAATATGTTCTTACTATTCTGTGATCTATCTTAGGGACATCATTTTTATCTATATCCTTGACTAGATCTTTAAACCATATGTGCACAACTGAAGCTATTTCATTTTTACTTCTTTGTATGATATCTTCTTGATCTATTTTTCCTTATCCTTTTTTAATGTGATCTTTTGTGTTTTCATAGTTGTTATTAGTTTCATTGGAAGAATTTAATTTTTCTTAGTTGTTTGCTTTAGAGCTTATTTCTCATCTTATTGATTCTTCTTTCTCTTTTGCATTTTCCTTGTTGTTATACATTGTATCATCCATCATGCTTTTAATCCATACTGGTATTTTTCTCCTTCCACTTCTATGTGTATGTCTTAATATATTGGTAGTCATCTTTATAATTTCATGGAAAAATGCTTTGATAGAGCTTGATTTGATGAAATATTTTATGTTTTTGTAGGCTTCCTTATATCTCCCTAGTTAAGTGAATTGGTAGAGTACTTGTAGACTTTGTAGAAACCTTATGATTCCAAATGAATTAAGTACTTGATAATTTTGATGAATGCTATAATTATCAAGTTTTGTAGAATTTTTTATGACTCCCTAGTGTTGTTATATTATGGATAAAGTGCTTCTTGAGAATAGCAATTCAATTTTGATTTGATTTTGTAATGTTTTGTAAGTGGCAAAAATCAACTTCTATTACACCTTATTGCTCCTATTGAACTTAAGCACTTTCTAATTAGATGAGGTTCTATTGGTTGGATTTATTTTGTCTCCTTTAATATGATTTGAGACAAGCATGCCAATGTATTTCCAACTTTTTTTTTTTTGGTAATTATTTTAATAGATTAACAGTGGGTTTTTATAGAGGATCCCAAAACCTTATGTACAAAATCAGCCTGGCTGGAATGTGCATCATACCTTGTGGCTGGAGGAATAAACCTGATTACATAAACCAAAAATTGCTAATTGCTCGAAGGCTATAAGTAGGGCCCTTATGTCTGAATATCCTGGAAACAAACCACATTTTACCAAGGAAAACAAAAATACTAGTTGGAGAAATTTGACCATCGAAAGCAAAAATAGCCAAACCAAACGAATGACCTTCTAAAGCGAGGAGAACATCATGAGAGGATATCCGCATTGGCCAAACTCACCACCTCATATGGGAAGCATGAGCGCCACACAACAGGACACGAGGTCACAAGCCATTTGTTGGCCATGTGGTCTGCCATGCGATTTCCTTCCCTAAAAATATGGCATGCCTTCCACCTGTCACGTTGAGAGAGGAGCATCCTAGCCTCAAGAATGATGTTGTAGACCCTCCAAGACGGGTGTTTAGAGCCTAGCAGATAGTTGACTATATTGAGCGAATCACCTTCGACTATCAAAGGTCGAGGATCCTCGGAGAGGATCTGGATACCTTTCAAAACACTTTTTGCTTCAGCATAGTGATTAGTCTGGGCACATCTTCACAATAAGCTAGCACGAGATTCCCGTTATGATCTCTAACCACACCACCAGAACCAGTAGGGCCAGGATTGCCTTTGGCCGCACTGTCAAAGTTTAATTTAATCCAGCCAACAGGGGGCTTGGTCCAAATAACATCCCCACGCTGAGACTTAGGAACACCATCAAGAATAGGGAAAAGGCCCAAACTTTGGAAGATCGTTGCTTCACCAGGAAGGCGAGGATGGGAACTAGGAACAACTTTAGAATTCTCAATGGTGAAGGATAAGGCTCTCTGAGCGACATAGGGAGGTACTCTAGGGACCTTGCCGAAGACTCTGGAATTTCTCTCTAGCCAAATCTGCCAAATGGAGTGGTGGAAAGAGGCCTCAAGAAGGAAGCGAAGTTTAGGATTCTTGAAAGGATTGGGCCATTGGTGGAAGGCATCTTTGAGGGAGTGGTGAGTGCACCAAAGGATTTGAAAGGAAGACAGGATAGTGCCGAGGATAGAATGGGAAAAAGGACAGTGCAAAAATAAGTGGTCTGTCATCTCACAATCAGCAAAGCACAAGAAGCATCTATTGGGAATAGCAAAACCCCTCTTATGGAGGTTGTCGATGGTTAAGGCTTTATTATGAAAGGCAATCCATGTAAAGTAATTAACTTTAGGAATAATACCCTTCCTCCAAATCACTTTCCATCGGTGATCCATGGCAATCTCGCAAGTAAGAAGGTCATAGGCAGTCTTGACAGAGAACAGACCATCCTCTGTGCCACGCTAGATGATTCTGTCATCTCTTCTAATAGATGGAATTAAAATAGACCGAAGAATATTAGACAAAAAAGTCATTTCATTGTTAAAGCCGTCCAGGACTGGCAAATTCCATCGAGGGGGAAGAGAGCTCCGATCAATGAAGTCTGCAACCTTGAGTTGGGAATTTGGATCCACCTGGGATTTCGAGCCGACAAGGTCCACTCTCAACTCGAGAGCTCCATCGATAACTCCACTGTCCTTCCAGAAGAGAATGGAGTTGCCATCACCCAAAATCCAGCGAGCACCAGAGTTGATCAGAGAGCGGGCTTGAAGCACAAATTTCCAAAAGGCAGACGCTTCAGGAGGAATCCCGACATCAAAAAGAGAACTTGATCCAAGATACTTCCTCTTAACCAGCTTGACCCACTCTGCTGGGTCATTAGTCAGGATCTTCCAAGCGTGCTTAGCGATCAAAGCAGTGTTCATGAGTCTTGATCTCCTCATTCCCATGCCACCTTGGTCCTTTCGCAAGCAAACCTTATCCCAGGCCACAAGAGGAATTCTGGATTTTTCTTCATTGCCAGACCACGGAAAGGTCCTCTGAATCTTTTCAATCTTGGAATGGACAGAACGAGGCGAGCTTGAACACGGACATGAAGTAAGTTGGGATTCCTTGGATACAAGCTTTGGTAAGGGTGGCTTTCCCGACTTGCAACGAGAATTTGCCTTTCCAAGTGCTCAGCTTTTTGTGAAGACGTTCCAGGATCATGTCCCACAAGCTTCCATTGGCCCGGCCATTACAAGCCAGAGGCAAACCCAGATAAGACGCAGGCAGGGAATCAATAGTGCATTCCAAAATTTTGGCTATGCGGAGCTACCTTCGCATAGGAGTGTTAATAAAATAAATTTTGCTTTTGATGTAATTGACTTTCTGTCCAGTAGCCTTTTCATAACGAGAGAGGATTCGCTTGATGGATTTGGCTTGAGTGACGGATGCCCCAGTGGAGATGAGGGTGTCATCCACAAATTGCTGATGAGAGACAGGATCGATTCTGGAGGTGGGAAAAATTCCAGAGATCTTATTCTAACGAAGAGCCTCTTTCAAAGACCAACTCAGAACCTCAGCCAGAAGGATGAATAGAATAGGAGACAGAGGGTCACCTTGTCTGAGGCCTCTGGCACTTTGGAAATACCCAGCAGGGGATCCGTTGATTAGAACAGAAAAGGAGGGAGTGGATATGCAACTACTGACAAGGTCAATCCATTGAGGGTGAAAACCGAACTTGAAGAGGACAGACACGGAGGAACCTCCTGTCAACTCTGTCAAAAGCTTTATTCATGTCCAGCTTGAGGAAAAGAGCAAGCATTTTTGGAGCGGTGAGCGGAATGGAGGGTTTCATGGATGGTGATGACACCATCGAGAATGTTTCTGCCTTTCACGATGCTTCCCTAAGAAGGACCAACCAAGGAGGGAAGAAGGGACCTCAGACGGTTGGCTATGGACTTGGTTAAGATTTTATAAAAAACATTGCACAGGCTAATGGGACGATAATCAGAGAAACTTTTGCAGGCGGAAGACTTAGGGATGAGAGCAAGAAAGGTAGAATTTATTTTTGGATGGATGGATCTGGAGGCTTGAATCTCTTGAATTGCTTCGCACACATCCGAACCCACAACATCCCACATAACTTGAAAAAAATGGGGGGAAAATCGTCAGGCCCAGGGGCCTTGTCTGGTTGCATGGAGAACAAAGCTTCTTTAATCTCAGACATAGAAAAAGGCTCTAGAAGATTAGAGCTTACCTAAGGAGGAACTTTGACTGGGAAGTTATCCAACAGAGATTTTTGAACCTGGAGATCATTGTTGGGAGGAACACCGAGTAGATCCTGGAAGAAGTCAACCGCTTCACTTCGGATTTCCTCAATATCCTTGGTAGCGCGTCCATCCTTGCACACCACTTCCCTGATTTTGTTAGCCCCTCTGTGTCGCAAAGTTGACGCATGAAAAAACTTCGTATTGGAGTCTCCATTTCTCAACCAGAGGTCCCTAGATTTTTGGCGCTAGAAAGTTTCTTCCCTTGCAAGAATAGAATGATAATCCACCAAGAGCCTCCTTTCCTCCTCCCTTAGGCAATCGGTGTAACCTTCGAGCTCCATTCTCTCCTCCACCAATTTTAGGTTCGCAGAAATGGACCTTTTGGACTCAAAAATGTTGCCGAACACCTCCTTGTTCCATGTTTTCAAATTCCTTTTGATTAACTTGAGTTTTAAGGCCACTCTCTTGGAAGCGGAACCTGCTACCTTCTGCTGCCACCAGGCTATAACCAACCCTCTAAAGTCCTTGTGAGAAATCCACATGGACTCAAATCTGAAGGGGGTTTTAAAAATAGGCCCATCAACCATCTCCAGGACAATAGGATTGTGATCAGACCCAATCCTCGGTAAGGCCGAGAGAGTTGCCGCACCGAGTATGGGAATAGCCTCTTGGGATATGAAGAATCTGTCAAGCTTGACTTGAATAAGATTGCTCCCAATCCTCCTGTTGCTCCAAGTGAAGGATGCCCCCTTGAGGTCAATTTCAAGCAAGTTAATGGTAGAAAAAAAATCTCGAAAGTCTTCCAGACTGTGGCTATAGTGGTCTGATCCTTCTTTCTTTTCAGATGGGTGAAGAGGACAGTTGAAATCTCCCCCTAGAACCCAAGGGAAATTACAGAACGTTTCCCTCATCTGGGAAATAGCCTTCCACATTTATGCTCTCTCCGAGATAGAGTTTGGGGCATACACATTAGACAGGATCCAAGAAAAGTTAATGGCTTTGGAATGAAACAAAACATTGATAATCCTGCTTGGAAGTTGAGAGAAGGCTGCCCACAAAAATCTCTGGATCCCAAAGAATCATGAGACCGCCTGCCGTTCCCACCGCAGGACTGGAGAGGAATTTTGCCTTAGCCCAAATGACCTTAGCAGCTCTGGCAGAAGAGATAGCATTTGTCTTAGTCTCTTGCAAAATTAGGATGGACGGATTCGTCCTCTTTACGAGATCGACCACCAATCTCCGTTTGGCAGCTGCATTAAGCCCTCTCACATTCCATGAGAGGACTTTCATCTCAACAGTTTGATATTCTTCTTACCTCCCTTTCCTTGCTGGAGGGGAGGTTTTGGGACAGACGAGTCACCCATCTGGGAATCAGAATCATCCTAAAAAAGTAGCCGTTGAGTACCATTTGCAACATCTGTCACTGTCTCCTTGTCCTGCCTGTCTTTGTTGGGGGGACGACCTTGCTTCCTTTTGCTACCAAAATCAACACCTTGCTTTCGGCTTCTCGTATTACAAGGGATGATATTACCAGACTGCTCACCCCTTCTTCCTAGTAGGTAATCTTCCAGCACATTTTGGGACTCGGGGTGGTTATGGTCCAGGATTTTGGGTGAATCTGCCTATGCGGTGATTGGTGGAAGGGACTGGTCCTTCTCCTCTTGTGGTCCAAGGTGAGGGCTTGCACCACACGGCTTAGAGACCGTTTGGGGGATACTGCTTCCACCGGGTGGTAGGATTCGAGATGGTCCCTAGACGGGCCTGGAGAATCATGCCCTTTTGTAGCAGGGTGCTTTGTCTGACCTTCACCGTGTTCCAAGGGGTTGCTGGAATCCCGTTTCTTCATCCCTGGATTTTGAAGAGGACAGTTGGACTGGAGGTGCCCTTGAGAACTGCACAGGGGGCAGAAATCCGGTCTGTTCTCATACACAATGGCTTGCTTGTGAAGAATGATATCTCCAGACCGGAGAGTTATGGATGATGGAAGGTCAGCCTCCAAATCTTCCAGAATGCAGAACCGAGCTTGAACAAATATGGTTCGAGCTTTGGTGGGAGGGTCAATGGTAACCAACTCACCAATGGAGCGTGCAATTTCTTTGATTACATTTTCATGCCAACAGAAGAGGGGGATACTCGGGAGTCTAACCCATATTGGAGCAATGTTGATATTTTGGGTCTCGGGGTTGAATTCCATACCCCACTTCCTTAGAAAGAGACTTCTGCGACCTAGGAACCAGGGACCACCAGCTAGGATTTTACAGTAGTCCTCCTTGTTATTCAGTCTAATCGCAAAAAAACCCTGGGATAAGGCCGCCAACTCCATGTGACTAGAGGTTCACCATTTACCTGCCGCCCACTTGCGAATGGTCTCCATGTCGGGACGGCCGCCAATAAACTTACCGATGAGGGTAAATTTTTCGAATTCCACAAAGCTTGAAAGAATTTCTGTCGGGATGTCCAACTCGTCCCCGACAGGAAACAACTCCTTGGAGAGCAGACTACTAAGGGTTTCGAAGCCGTTGCCTGAGCGTACGACTTTTGAGGTCCACCTCCCCATTTGTCTGGTGGATCCTTGTCATGACCTACATCCTCTTCGGTTGGAGAGGACTCCTTAGCGCCCCCGATCTCTGACTGCCCTCCCTTCTCCCTTGGTTCAGTCTGTTGGCGTTCCCATGCTCTCCCGCAGAAGCTTTCTCGCCTGCTGTCATCTTGGCCTTCAAAACCCTAGCTCTCCCCTTTTGGATGGTTTCGTTCATGTATTTCCAACTCTTGATTTTTCTTAATAAACCTCCTTTATAGCTTTTGATGTTTGATGTTTAATGTTTCTAAATTCCAATTAATTTATTTTATGTAGTATTCCTTATGACTCCCTAATTTGGAATATTAGAAAACAATGTAATATTTGCAATAATATGATTTTAATTTCCAAGTTGAAATTCCTTATTCCTCCTTTATTATTTGCAAATATAAATATTTTGTAATATGCTTGCTTGATATATTATCTGTAGACACCAAAATCCAGCCACTTGTAAGTCATCTATACCTTCCTGCCAGCCACGTGTCAGTCATCCATCCTTTTTGCCATTATTTGGCCCAAATCCACACTTTCCCACCATTATTTGGCCCAATTTCACTTTTCCTGCCATTTTTCATCCCCAAATTTATTTAAATTAATATTTATATATATTTTTTAATATTTTAATATATTTTAATATATATATAAATAAAGTTTAAGTGATTTAATCTGAGTCGTCCATCCTTCATTTAATCTCATCCAGTCCATCCATATTAATCCGTTTCACAACCTAGATTTATTCTCTACCCTTGGATCCACTTTAATCTTAGCCACACGTTCAAAGTGTCGTTAAAACCCTAAAGTGTGCCCTAAGAGTAGATTATAAATTGAGTCACCTTGATGGCTCAAACCCTATCCATCTCTTCGGCTAAACCTACCTATCTTTCCAATATAATTCTGGAGTTGGCTATTGCTGTTAATCCTGAGTCTTCTGAGTCTTCTATGGCCCTAAGTCTGAACTAAACCCTTTTGCCGCATCCATCGCCGCACCTGGTCTCGTCGCGTTAACAGGAAAAGGTATAGATTCGTCTAAAGCAAGTAATCTTTCTTTATGTATTAATCTGTTGTTGAATTATGCATTCCGTTTATTTTTATTTCATAAATCTAGGGTTTTAGACTGTTTCTAAGGGCTCACACAGTGGAGCCCTCTTATTAGTTTCTAACTCTTTGATAATTTTAATGTGTGCAGGATTCTAGTGGTAGATCTGATTTCTTGATAGCGACTACTTAGGCTGGAGTGGTTCGAGCCAAAGGATACAACGAAGCCCACTCATTACGTTGAGGTTAAGGATACATTCTTCGGAGACGCCACCACATTGTGCCAGCTAGGGTTTCGGAGAACCCTAGCACAAATTGTAACTTTGTATCACAAAAAGGGTTACAGGCCCTGTTGTACTTAAAATGAGTTTCTAAACTCTATTGATTAATAAAAATCATTCATTTTGTACAACTGTTTTGCATTCCTTTATTGTGATTTCTTTATTTCTGTTTGGCGTTGTATTTGTAGATTAAAGATACAACACCAAACAAAAATAAAGAAATCACAATAAAGGAATGCAGAACAGTTGTACAAAATGAATGATTTTTATTAATCAATGGAGTTTAGAAACTTATTTTAAGTACAACAGGGCCTGTAACCCTTTTTGTGATACAAAGTTACAATTTGTGCTAGGGTTCTTCGAAACCCTAGCTGGCACAATGTGGTGGCATCTCCGAAGAATGTATCCTTAACCTCAACAGAATGAGTGGGCTTCGTTGTATCCTTTGGCTCGGACCACTCCAGCTTAAGCAGCTGCTATCAACAAATCGGATCTACCACTAGAATCCTACACACATTAAAATTATCAAAGAGTTAGAAACTAATAAGAGGGCTCCACCGTGTGAGCCCTCGAGCAGTCTAAAACCCTAGATTTATGAAATAAAAATAAACGAAATGCAGAATTCAACAGACAGATTAATACATAAAGAAAGATTACTTGCTTTAGACGAATCTATACCTTTTCCTGTTAACGCAGCGAGACCAGGCGCGGCGATGGATGCGGCGAAAGGGTTTAGTTCAGACTTAGGGCCGTAGAAGACTCAAAAGACTCAGGATTAACGGCAATAGCCAACTCGGACTTAGATTGGAAAGATAGGTAGGTTTAGCCGAAGAGATGGATAGGGTTTGAGCCATCAAGGTGACTCAATTTATAATCTACTCTTAGGGCACACTTTAGGGTTTTAACGACACTTTGAACGTGTGGCTAAGATTAAAGTGGATCCAAGGGTAGAGAATAAATCTAGGTTGTGAAACGGATTAAGATGGATGGACGGATGAGATTAAATGAAGGATGGACGGCTCAGATTAAATCACTTAAACTTTATTTATATATATATATTAAAATATATTAAAATATTAAAATATATATATAAATATTAATTTAAATAAATTTGGGGATGAAAAATGGCGGGAAAAGTGAAATTGGGCCAAATAATGGTGGGAAAGTGTGGATTTGGGCCAAATAATGGTGGAAAGGATGGATGACTGACACGTGGCTGGCAGGAAGGTATAGATGACTTACAAGTGGCTGGATTTTGGTGTCTACAGATGCCCCTTTTTAGCTACTTTGTGTGAAGACACAATGTAGCACAAAAACTTAAGACACCTGAAAAGTTGGATCAGACGCAACTCTCTCTCAAGACTAAAGCACAACTTTGAAGACCAAAGAATAAAATAATATTTAAAAAAATTCAACTTACCCCCTCAATTGGCGAGTGAGAATGGTTCTCACAAGACAATTGGAAGAAATTCGGAAGATAATGAACCGTTTTTGCCCCAACGGTGAAAAAAAAGGGTTGGTGCATGCACCATCTGTTTATGTCCCAACAGAAAAGGGGTTGGTGTACAAACCAGAAAAGAATATGATTGAAGACGATATGAGTGATGTGAAAGATGGACCGTTTTCTACCCCAACGGTTATAAAGGGATTTTTTCCAAACTGTAAATTCCATGATCATGTAAGATGAATTCCACTATAGTAAAATTAGAAATTGATAACGGATGCCCCAACTCCTGTGTGTGAATCCATACTGTTGATGAAATTGCCTTGTTGGCGCCATTGATATGCAGAGATGAAAGATGCATGAAAGATTCCAGAACTCAGAGATGCTCCTAGTGACTGTATGGATAATTCCTCGGGTCGGAACCAATCAACCTAGGTAGCCACAATCTATAGCAAGACTTAAAATAATGACGATATGAAAGATTGTCCATGTTTATGGCCCCATGAACTAGGCCATCAATGACAAGTGTTGAGCAAATTAATCTTGGTATGAGGTCACTTGAAAAGTAGAATACCCAAAATTGATTTCCAATTTTCAAACAGTGAAATAATTGATGATGATAAATGGTAAGTGTCCTTATGGTGGTTTAATCCTCTTACCGAATTGCATGGATTCAAATCGTTGCAATCGCCAAGGTGATAGAATATACCACTAGATACGAGGTTTACTTTAATTTGATTTGGTAAAAATATTCATGATGAAAGAAGAATGAAATTGACGATAGATCAGAAGAATTGATGAATGTGGTTAATTTTGTGAAGGTTTTGAATATTTCTAACCTAATTTGTAAAACAATGATGAATGATGCGCTTTTTGAGCGAAATGACAAATTTTGTGTCCAAAACTGTTGTAACCTTCACAAAATGTTTTATTATGATAAGAAGAATGGATGAATGCAATTTGATGAAATTTGGAGGAGGTAAGCTTCAATTTTGTAAGTTTTGTTCCTTTATTCAATACTGACACCAAACGTCGGTCTACATTTGTGGTTGGCAGAGATGCCCGTCGGTGTTTAGGTTCTCTGCAGATGCAAGACTACGTCTGAATCCACCATGAAATGCCCAACTGCATTTCAGGGCACCAAAATCAGCTATTTAAATAGTTTTAGCAAGAATTTTGCTCATTTGTGCTTTCGAGCTTGAGAGAAGTGCGTCTGAGGGAGTGGAGTGAAGTGGAGTGAAAGGTTGTGTGGGAGAGTGAAGCACGCAAGAGCTATGGCGAAGATGGTAGCGGACACACCAGTGCAGCCAGCTGAGGTATTTGTTCATTTAATAAAGTACTTATTATGTGTTTTTTTTTTTTTTTTTCGCAAAAATTTGTAACAAATTTTTGTTTTGTTGTTTTGCAACTTAGGGTGTTAGAGGCACGACACCGATTCTCCCCTATCATACTAGGGATGAGGAGGTCGTTGTCCTAGGCAGACTGGGAGGTATTAGAGGTAGTGGGACTAGCGGAGGCAGCCCGGTTAGAGGTAGTTTGGGCGGATGAGGGGTACCTCTCGGCTTTGGCCGAGAGGTGGGATCCAGATCGGGGGACGTTCCAGCTCCCGACTGGAGAGATGACGGTGACGCTTGAGGATGTATACCGCATCCTCAAGGTGCCCATGGAGGGGGCACGGGTGGAGGTTGGATGAGATAGGGCCATGGAGATGGCCAAGGTGTTTGGGGATGACTGGAGGGAGATCCGGACGGAGAGCGGGGGGATCCCATACTTGGCCATGTATACGACCAAGGAGTTGGGAGCGGTGGAGGCTCTGACGATGTTCGTGTTGGCCAACATTGTGGCCCCGAATAGCACCGGATGTAGGTTCCCATGGAACCTAATGGGTGTAGTGAGTGAAATTCTCACTAACAGTGTAGTGTATGCCTGGGCGCCCGCTTTATTGGCATAGGTGTACCGAGAGTTGTATGAGGTTCGAAAACGGGGCCGGAAGGGCCTGGGTTGCAGTGTGGTGCTCCAGTGCTGGGGCTGGGAGCACTTCAGAGTGGCCCGGTCGGAGGGGTTGCCATGGGTTCACTGGGATGTGAGCCAGGCTTATGGTAGGAGATGGCCAGTGGTAGAGGAGAGACAGCCAAGCCGCCCCGTGAGATCGGGGCAATGGTATAGGAGACTATGGGCAAACTTGATAGATGTCCAAGTCATTTGGAGGCCCTGGCGGGAGGCGAGGTGGATTGGGGATGGAGAGCACCTGAGACGAGTGTGACAGGACAGATGGGTAGTGGGGCGGAGCTACGGCGAGGCGGAGTACATACAGATGTCTCGAGTACTCCGCCAGGTCAGATTGAGGCAGGATGTCCCCGGTGAGCCAATGCGCTACCAAAGGCATAGATCAGAGGGGGATTTATTGTGTGCCGAGCCATGGAGGGAGGCAGTAGAGGATGATGAGGACATGGAGATCCCCGACGTGGATGACGTTGGGGTGACAGCTGAGTATGCAGCATGGATGGCCGCAGAGCCGAGGTGGGAGCCACCATTGGTGGTTGGTGGAGCCAAAGAGCCCGAGGCTAGGGCTGGAGAGGGCGAGGGAACCATAGAGGTTCCCAAGCGTAGGGAGGGTCCCCACCTTTGATCTGATAGTCGAAGGCAAAATGGGAAGATGGCACGGCAGGCTCTGGGGAGCGGAGATGACGGGGAATATGGCAGAGAGGGCCTAGGAGAGGCCATAGGAGAGGCTAGGGAGGTACCCCCTAGCGGGCATGAGAACGAGCTGGCGTAGCTATAGCAACAGATAGCAGAGCGTGATGCTATGCTAGCTGCCCGAGATGAAAGGATAGCTCGGCTCGAGCAGTAGGCGATAGAGCGGGATGCCCTGTTAGCTTCTCAGGAGGAGAGGATGGCCCAGCTGTAGGCGGACTTGGATGGAGCGACCAGGGTGCCCCAGGATGACAGGGTGATGAGACTCCAGGCAGAGCTAGCGGAGCAGGAGCGACGGCATGAGATAGACATAGCTAGGCTTAGTTCTAAGACTCGTTACATTGAGGCTCTGGAGGACACATTGTTTAGGCATCACATTGTGTTGCCTGATTCTCCATCCTCCTCTGTCTCTAGGCGTAGTGAGTCTAGGCACACCACTAGGTCTAGGGCTCCTACTAGGTCTCAGGGGTCCTCTTTTGATGGTTAGCTTAGTGCTTAGATGCACTCTTTATGAGCCTTGGTTCCCTATTGTATATTGTAGCCTTTTGACATTCATTGTACAGTTTGACCTTTATACATATATATATACATGGCTTTTATTTATTTGGTGTTTTACTTTCTTTTGTGTGAATGCCTATGTTTTTGTGATGCATGTTTTTATATGTTTTAATGTTTTTTGATGCATATGTGATGGAATGGAATGCAAACTTATAGATGATTAATGCGAGACTAAGTAAATGAAATATGCACTAAGAAGCACTCATACTTTTAGATAGTTAGATTTAGCGAACTGTTATCATAATTGTTTAATCAGGGGCACCAAACTTAGTGGCTTGTGAATGGATGACGTATGGAATGACATGAATATGGAAGAAGATATGGAGGGTGATATGGAAGAAGATATGGAGGAAGATATGGAGGTTGATATGGAAGACTGTTTTACAAAGACTCAAACATGCTAGTGGTATCAAACAAACTTACTAACACTTCCTAATTCAACTAGGACCAAATGTGTGTGCATGCGAGTTCATTAACCAAATCAGAAGCATGGTAGTGACTCTAGGCAATCAAAAACCTGTGTGTGTGCAAGTGTGTTCATTAACCTCATCTTGCATAAATTAGGTAACCCTGTTATGGAGAAGACCCCGAAGCTAGTTTATCCGTATGAGCATTCAAAGGTCTCTTTTTTAGGAGAGACATGTCGCCACGCAATGAGTATACTCCACTGCCAGTCAAGCGTCTATAGCCCCGGTGAAGGTTAACTCCATAGTCCATGTTTTTTTTGACCTTTGTAAGCCTTGGGGATGACTACCTATCCATCTGACTAGACAAGTAGTATGATCTTTACAACTTATTTGGGATCAGTGGTGTGTGAAAAATGTTCATTTCCTTAGAGCTTTGGGGAATCAGATTCTCGACCGAAGTATGATGAGAATTTTACCCTATCCTTACTACTCTGTTTATATTTATATTTTGTGATTTCTTGTGATAGTGGTAAGAACCACTTGTTTTATGGACTATGTTTGCATGATAGGACAAACGAGGATTACCCTTTTCACTTCAAGGCACAACCCAAGGATGGTGTTATCTCTCTTTGACACAAGATGTTTTTAAGATGTGAAAATGTGATAGGTTCAAGACCGCTTTTGAAATCATTTCCCAATACTCAAGATTTTATTTAGTGTAATTTGTGATATGGCCCTAGAGAACTTTGACATGCATTTCGAAGTTTGCTTAAAACACTAGGAATGGTTGAGTGACTGAAAACATTTTGGCAATGTAAATATGTGCAAATGGAAAATGGGTGTACGAATGACAATTCGGTTTGATGGATTTTATGAAGGTGCCCCTGATTAAGGCAACATGACTTTTGCTTGACCAAATTTTATATCCAAAAGATAGAATGGTCTCTAACATGATATGCAACTATGGCTTAAAATGAAATGTTATGGTTTTCAATGAGATGTATGCACATGAAATGCAATGTTTTTGAATGAGATGTATACAACTAACAATGAAATGCAAATTTTTTTATTTTATTTGTTTTTTTTTTTTTTTTTTTTTGTTGTACAAGCCATGTATATATGTACATATAAAATTCAAACTATGCGTAGAATGCCCTCAAGTGTATAACATTAAGTGGTTCGGGTTCTTCCTCTCCCTCTAAACTGGCAATTCTATAAGTTCCATTACCCACTCTTTCAGTGACCATATATGGACCTAACCAATTAGCCGCGAATTTATCTCAAAGATGCGGCAATGCATTGGTGTTTTGTTGATTCTCTTTAAGGACAAGATCCCCTACTTGAAATTCTCTTAGATGAACTTTGGCATTGTAAGCACGTTTCAATCGGTCTTGATAAACTCGCAAATGCTCTAAAGCATTGATTCGTTTTTCATCTGAGTGTGAGTTGATCAAGACGTGCTTGTCTAGCAGCATCATCATCGATAAATTCCTACAAAGAAATTTGCAAGGAAGGGATCTCGAGCTCAAGAGGCATGATTGCTTCAGCTCCATAGACCAAAGAAAATGGCGTTGCCCCAATGGGGGTTCTGATGCTTGTTCTGTAAGCCCATAATGCCAAGGGGATTTGTGTATGCCAATATTTATGATTTTCTTTAACAAGTTTCTTAAGAATAGCAATTATGGTCTTATTGGAAGCTTCAACTTGTCCATTGGCTTGTGGGTAGTAAGGAGTTGAGAAACTATGTTGGATATTATACTTTTCGCAAAGAGCTCGAACATCCTTATTCTTAAAAGACTTGTCGTTATCGGAAATGATTTTAGAGGGAATACCAAAACGACAAATGATATGGTGAAGTATAAACTCCACAATTCTAGGACCTATCGATATTGGTTAGAGGAATAGCTTCAACCCACTTTGTGAAGTATTCAGTGGCTGTAATGATGAAAGTATGCTATCCTGAAGAGGCAGGTGAAATCTTGCCAATTAAATCAAGACCCCATTGTGAGAAGGGCCAAAGGCTTTGGATGGGCTGTAAAACTTGTGATGGTATATGGGTTAAATTAGCGTGTTCTTGACACTTTTTACATTGTTTAACATATTTGCAACAATCTTGTTCCATAGTGGGCCAATAATACCCCATACGTAAAATACGCTTCACAATGGCCATTCCACTAAAATGACCACCACAAGTACCATCATGGGCTTCATCAATAGCTCTATGTATTTCACCTGCTTCTAGACAGCGGAGGAGTACTCCATCATATCCACGTTTATACAACACATCCCCCAAAAGAACAAAACGAGCTGCCTTTTGCTTAAAATAGTGGTGGGCAGTTTGAGACAAATCAGATGGGAGTGTTCCAAACTTGAGGAAGGCTACTATCTCACTAGACCAAGGCTCATATGGATCCGAATGGATAAGGCAAACATCTTTTTCATCCTTAGACTCAGCACGGACAATTGCAGACTTAGAGATTGTAGAAATGATTAGGGGTTGTACCTCTCCAAGGGAGTCCTTTGGAATCAATGATCCAAGAGAGGCCATGGCATCCGCAAATTTATTAGTCGAACGAGGCAAACTAGTGATCTCATACCAATCAAACTTAGAGAGCGACTTCATTGCTACATCATGATAAAGCTTAATGGTAGGTTCTTTGGCTTGGTATTCTCCTGTAATTTGTTTAACCACGAGTTGAGAATCCCCAAATATCCGAATACGCTTAATGCTCATAGCTATGGCTTATTGAAGACCTAAAATTAAGGCTTCATACTCTGCTGTATTATTGGTGCATTGGAAGTCTAGTTTGAATGATAAAGGGATGGGAATCCGTTGAGGTGTATGAAACACAACTCCAGCGCCTTGACATTTCATGCACTTAGATCCATCAAAGAATAGCATGATTTCAACATCTTCCTCCATAATGATGTCCTCTTCTTGTTCAGTGATAGCAAATACCGAATCATCTGGGAGCTCAATAATCAAAGGATGATCACTAGGTAGTGGAGCTTCCACAAGTTGATCGGCTATAACTTGACCTTTAACGGATTTTTGGCTAATGAATTCAAGATCGAATTTGGTAAGCAACATTATCCATTTAGCGGTACGAGTGTTATTATAAGTGCGAGACATCATATAATGCAGAGGGTTTTCTCTAGCTATGACATATGTTGTATGGCTAAGCATATAATGACGAAGTTTCTTAGTGGAAAAAACCATTGCTAAGCACAACTTTTCCACATAAGCATATCGGGTTTCATAGCTTACCAATGTTCGACTAATATAATAGACAGATTGCTCACGATTTTGTTCATTCTTTTGTGCAAGCATTGTCCCTAAGGCAAAGTCCGTTGTTGAGATATAAATATTGAAAGGGACCCCTGGACGAGGCGGAGCTAAGACTGGCGGAGACGCTAAGTACTGCTTGATGTCATCAAAGGCTTTCTGACACTCATCTATCCATGAAAATTGTACCCCCTTTTGTAGTAGGTGGAAAAATGGCCTGCATTTATCAGAAAGTTGTGCAATAAAGCAACGGATTGAATTAATCTTTCCTTGCAAACTACGCAACTCCTTCAAATTAGTTGGGGGACACATTTCCATAATGGCTTTGACCTTGTTTGGGTCCACCTCAATACCTCGTTTAGAGATAATAAAACCTAGGAGTTTTCCTGAGGTAACACCAAAGACACATTTCTTAGGGTTCAACCTTACTTTATGCTCTAGAAGTCTATCAAAAAAATTTCCAATACATCAAAATGCTCTTGTCGAGTTTTAGATTTTGCCAATAAATCATCCACATAATCTTTGATAATCTTATGCATATAATCGTGGAAAATATAAGTCATGGCTCGTTGATAGGTTGCACCTGCGTTCTTAAGGCCAAAGGGCATCACCCTGTAAAAAAAAGTTCCCTAAGGTGTGGTAAATGTTGTTTTGTGTTGATCTTCAGGGTTTATTCGAATCTGGTTGTATCCTGAAAATCCATCCATGAACGAAAGCATTTCATGACCAGCGCAAGTATCGACAAGAGTATCAATGTTTGGAAGAGGAAAGTCATCCTTAGGACACGCTTTATTTAGATCTTGAAAATCGGTGCAAACACGTATCCCCCGTTAGGCTTGCGAACGGGTACCATGTTAGAAAGCCACTCAGGATAATCAATCGGGATGACAAATTTAACATCCAGAAGTTTTTGAATCTCCGATTTAACTATGAGGGCCACGGTAGAATGCATTTTCCTAAGTTTCTATTTGACAGGTTTAGCATCTTTTTGTAAGGTGAGGTTATGGACAACCAAATTAGGGTCTAGGCATGGCATGTATTTGTAAGACCATGCAAATATCTCCTTCTTCCGCTTGAGTAGAGAAATCATTTGCTCTTGTTCCTCTGATGATAGACTTTTAGCCAGTTTCATAATTTGGGTGTCATCTTGGTCTGGACTAAGGTCTACATCGATAGTTTCTTCAATAGACATGTGGGAACCTTCCTCAAGCTGATGGGGAGTAGGGATCAAATTTATGTCATCTAAAATGTCATCAAGCTCCTATGCCTTGCTCTCGTCTATGTCTGCCTGGAAGACCTCTGGCTTAGAATATGAAGGTGAATGTGGAGGTGAAGGAGGAATGTAGTTGGCGAAAGCCCTTAACAATTCCTCGGAAAGGATGAACTCTGAAATAGATGGAGGAGATGAAATCCGATCCATGTCAATCAGGTTTGGGTTGATCGGGATTGGCTTATCCGGATCATATGGATTATGGAGCGGGGTGAATAAGTCTTCAAAATTCATTGTCGACTTATGAAAGAAAGGATGGGCGGAATGGAAAGGAATACCGGTGAAGACCTCGAAAGACCTGAAATGCAAAACAACATAGTTTTTCAGTTTTTTTTTTTGGTAGTTTGAGTTTTTTTTTTTTTTTGCAGTGGTGAAAACCACTATTTTAGTATATACATATAATACAGGTTTGGATTATGGCTTATGGATGTGGCGGAGGGGGTGGTTCACCTCGTTCTTGTGGAATAAGCAAGTGAAAGATGGCCTCTTGGAGAGGGAACAATTGGAGATAAAACTCGTCTTGTTCAGTGAGGGGAACAATGGGCGCCGACTCTTCTTCAGATTCATCACCATTTGACATGACGTCAAATTCTTCATAGGCTTCATCTTCGGATTCGTCGGGGTGGAGGATTTCTTCTTCTGAATTAAGATTAATGCTTTGAAAAGCTTGTTCAAAAGAAGAAAGGGATGGAAGTGGTTGGTAGCCTAGACCAAAACGCTCAGTGGGTCTCTGGTATGGCATATCGATGCATTCAGTTACCCCTTGCTCGTATCGACCTAGGCCAAATTGCTACCAATTATGTCTGTGGAAATAGCGAGAGGGAAAACCCTCCATCCTTTCGATATTGGCAGGGACTGGATGCTTGGGTTCTAGTATGGTGGTAGGACTAGAAGATGACTCTATTTCCCCATATACAAAATTAATGGAATTTGGCATAGAACCTATGTTATAAACCGATCCAATGGATAAATGTTGGTCATGTGGATGACCAAAATCTTTAACTGTTTGCACATTGAACGGTGTGATGTGGACATCTTGGATGGCATACTCACCAATACCGCATCGATTAGATGGACCTTGACTTGGGAGGGAGATGGACTAGATGATGGAATGGAAAAATGTGGGATAGAAGAATTGGAAGGATTTGGTTGGGTTGATGCTTCATCGACTTGTGAAACATCGAGTGGTGATGGTTGGGAAGATGGAGGAATAATAGGTGATGTTGAAGAAGGTGTAGAAGAAGGGGGTAATGACGTGGAAATATATGATTGGTCATGGCCACATGTGCATGTGGTCACTGATGAAGAAGAAGGAAGATTAGGAGATGAAGAAAGTGGTCAATGAGATGGAATAGCAGAAGAGGAAGATGGTTGCGATATGATGGGTAGCTCCTCGGGAATGGGAGCTTTAGAAGAAGATGGTATAGAAGAAGTAGATGGGGTCAAGAAAATATGAGTGGATGGCAACACAATCTCATAAGGATTTGAGACATAGTTGCAATGTTTGAAGGGTTCGGTGTCAGCAGGTACACAATGAACCTGTCCCTCATATACATACTTGGGACATTGATGCAGTATAGAAGGGACACATCTCATCTCCCTAAGCCAAGGCCGTCCAAGCAATACATTGTATGCCATGGACCCTTCCAAGATGTGAAACAAGGTATGCAAAGTTCGGGCCCCTACCTCAATGGACAAGATAACCATGCCAACCGTGGAAGATAAAGCATCATTGAATGCTTTAAGAGTAAAAGTTGACTTGGTGATAAGGGATGGCGACAGCTCTAGATTACTCAACGTCGATGTTGTAATGATATTGATTGAGGAACCGGTGTCAATTAAGACTCTCTTGAATGGCTTGTGATCGATCTTGGCCATGATATGCAGTGGAGGATCTATACTTTCTATTGACAAAGGTTTGATTTCAAAATCATAGAAAGTGATGGAGGGCTCCATGCATGTTTGAATACTCCCCACAAAGTTGTTGAAGGCATTAGTATCTTGAGTTTGAAGCTCGATTGACTTTAATATTTCCATTAATGCCTCTCTATGCGGGGGAGATTGTTGAATGATGTCATAGATCGATAACTTGGCAGAAGCCATTTTTAAACTGGTAGTTAATCGGCTACTCAATGACATGATGGGTCATTGGCATTGAGTAGAATGATTTAGCGGTTGTTGAGAAGTACTAGCACGTCGTTGGGTCATTGTTACCCGAGGTGGAGTGGGAGTTTGTACGAGTGGTCGTGGTTCGACCTGATTTGGTTGGTTCGCCCTTTGACCCCGGGTTACTACGTTAATAGTACCCATAAAACCTTGGTATGGTTGTACATGGTTGACTTGATTAGGAGGAGTTACCGAAGTTACTCCCCCTAAAGTTGTTGGAGCTTCCTCCCGATGTGGAAGGGGTGTTTGAAATATACCAAGATTTTGATTTTGTTGGGCTAAGGGGCTATCCAATTTAATGGCTCCAATCTCAATAAGATCTTGGATCACATGTTTGAAAGCTATACAATTATTGATATCATGTCCATTTTGCCTATGATAAGGACAAAATAGGTACTCCTTGTAATACTTCCCCCTTCTAGATGGTTCTAAAGGTTTAAACTCAGGTAAAGTTAGCTGATTTTTGCTATATAACTTATTGAATATGACCGCATATGGTTCATCTAAAGGTGTGAACTGTCGCTTGGGACGATTTGTTTGCCAAGGTCGAGTTTCCATGGTTGGCCCAGTATTATGAGCTGGTTGAGGAGGGGCGGGTACCGCATGATAACCAATTGGTTGCGGTTGACTTTGCATTACTTGTTGTTATTGAGCCATTACGGGCTGGCTCGCCACCACTTGATTAACTTGGTTAACATTTGAGGCTGAACTAGCCTGTGCTTGTTTGTTTTGGCCATAATTATTATTTCTTTGTTGGCCCTTTTGTTGCCATTCTTTTCTACGGGGTTTTAAAACACCCTCTTGGAATTTAATGTCTTCTATGATACTTGCTTGGGCCAAAGCCTCTTCAAAATTCCTGTATTGTTGTAATTGGAGTAACCAAGAGATAGGTTTTAGACAACTCTGGGTGAACATTTTGGTTAACTCCTCCATTGGTAGGGAGAATGGCAATTTATTAATGATAGCCCTCCAACGGTTTCCAAAGTCATAAACAGTCTCATCGTCATGTTGCTTGAGCTTGTATAAGTCGGACAATGAGATTTTCCTTTGTACATTTAGGGAGAATCGTTCTAAAAATAGATTAATCAATTGCTCGTAAGCATAAATGCTATGGTGAGGTAAATGATTGTACCATTGTACAGCATCTCCTCCCAATGTCTGAGGAAAATTTTTGAGCATAAGAGCGTCATTATTTTGGATTCTAAAGTAGGCATGCATGAATGAGCTCACATGTTCATGAGGATCCTCAGTTCCTTGAAATTTGTCAAACTTCGGTAATGTGAAATCAATCGGATATGGCGATGAAGGTACCGAAGGATGAATTGGTTGATTGATCAACGACCTTAGCGTAGGTTTCTGACTAGATGAGCCAGGCATGTTGAGCATAAGGTTGTCAATCTGTTGTTGCATAGCATGGAGTCAAGAATCTTCATGAAAATTTTGATTCGTTTGATGATTATGATGGTGCAATGGAGGAGTGGAAAAATGATGAGATGGGATGAAATTGCCTGGATTAGGTGGTGTGAAATGGACAGGTTGTTGGTATGGATGATACCAGAAAGAAGGTGATTAGGGTGAATGATGAACTGGACTGGGTTGGGAGAAATGTGGGGTGGGAATGGACACCACCGAAGATTGGGGTACCCAAGTGGGGCCTGAGCTAAGAAAAGCTGGCTGGATACAAATTGGTTGGGGTGTAGGATTTACTACGACAGGTGGTTGGGCATTTTGTTGCTGTTGTTGCTGAAGCAACTTGTCGAGGTACTCCCTAACCTTATTAATTTCTAACCCAAGGGATGTGGGATGATTGGATGAAGGTGGAGGGCGAGCTGCCATGGTAGTCACGGGAGGCTGCGTAGCGAGGGCAATGAAGGTGGCTGAAGTAGGCGGTACACAGGAAGAAACGATGAGCTGTACCCCGGGTAGGGTGAAACCATAAATGGTTTGGGAAGAAGAGGGTTGAAATTGGTTATGGCTAGAGGAGGTTCCACCAACCTCATAGAGAGAATTGGTGTACACCCGGGTAAATGGAGGAGAAAGTGGTCGGGAAGACACTACATTTATCTCCAAAGGAGGACAATTGAGCATCTGGGAAGATGTTGGAGATGAAGCCGGCTGATAAAATACAACATTAGCCTCAAAAAAAGGGTTAGTGTAGACCTGAGTGAAACCGAAGAGGTATGGTTGATGCAATATCCCTGCTAAAAAATAGAATCTTGCATAGGGGAATCTTGGATTGGCTCAAGGACATAACCAGTGCCATCTCTTAAGTGAGTTTGCACTTGGGCCATATCAATGTGGGTAATATGACAGGAATTGTCTTCCTCCATGGGCATGGCCATGCGATAGACGGTAGAAGGACGTGAAAGACCTGCAGGCAAACCTGCCTGAAATTCACTAGGATAAGTGGTCATGTTGGTGGTGGGGATGTTTTGTGAATTATTCATTTGATTATTTAGATTTAACACTTTAGATTGATTCCTTGTTAAGACCATAACGCAATAAATCTAAACAAATTTAGAAAAGAAGAATGCAAAACTTGAATGATAAATTTACACTAAAGAAATTATCAGAAAATAGTCACAACCTAGGTTTCAACCAATGTGTCTTACTTGCGGTTAATTAATTATTTTCTGATCTTAATGCACGATAAATTTTAAGTGTCCGGTTTATGAGTTTTGCATGTGATCTAATCTTGAATTATTCACAAAAAAGGTAAAAACTATGGCTAGGAAAGGACAACGAGATTCTTATCGGTGATGAAATCCGAGCAAGTTTGCTCGGGGGTGACCTATGGTGTATGAGGCAAAAGTTTAATGGATGGAGATGAATTCCATCGTCACTAAACTTCAAGCAATACACGGTGATGAAATCCAGGATATTCTTGTTTTAAATGCAATATGAAATGCAGTGAATTTTATTTTAAGTGTTTTAGTTGTCTAATGTATACATACAAAGCTATAAATCAAAAGTTCTAATGATCTAAGCAAGAGGCCACTGAAAATATGCCATTTCCTCTAAAGAAGTGGAGTACACCGTTTAAAACCCCATGCCTACCAATGATATCAGATATCAAAGGAGCAACCGGAAGGTTCGTCCACTTCTCTGCTTGGAATCACCCAATGGCGGGAGTACTATTGACATCCAATCAATAGTCCTACTTAGATAACTAAAGCAGAGATAATTCGTAGCTATTCTAATATGCAGCTAGGTATGCAAATTTTTTTTTCTATGCAAGCAACAACCAATAATGCAATGCAAAAAAATGTAACTAAAAATGTAACAAAAAAAAATGTATATACAGCTTAACTGTTCTTTTCCAGATTACTTAGTTTTTGTTCATTTTAAAGCAATGATCTGAAAAAGAAACAGAATACGACAAAAAAACCAAAAACGTAAAAAGTACAGTTTAACAAAGAAAAAAAAAAAATGCACTTACTCGGAAGCCTACGTTTTTCTGTAAAACTGCCTTCAAACGCCCAAGGGAGTCTGCGCAGTCTGAAACGCACCTCTGCGTTTCGGATCAGACTTCCAGACGTCGCTCTGCATCTGCTGCGTTTTCTGCAAACTCCTCAGAAAACCTAGTTCACTGGAACAGCGAATTTCGCGATTTCCAAAACCTGCAAAATAAAACAAAAACAAGAATAGATCAGTAAAGCAAGTATTAAAAACATAAAACCCTAGGGGGTCCCACCGTGATCACCATTTGTAGATTAAAGATACAACTCCAAATAGAAATAAAAAAATCACAATAAAGGAGTGCAGAACAGTTGTACAAAATGAATGATTTTTATTAATCAATGGAGTTTAGAAAGTCCTTTTAAGTACAACAAGGCCTGTAACCCTTTTCGTGATACAAAGTTACAATTTGTGCTAGGGTTCTCCGAAACCCTAGCTGGCACAATGTGGTGGCGTCTTCGAAGAATGTATCCTTAACCTCAACAGAATGAGTGGGCTTCGTTGTATCCTTTGGCTCGGACCACTCCAGCATAAGCAGCTGCTATCAACAAATCAGATCTACCATTAGAATCCTGCACACATTAAAATTATCAAAAATTTAGAAACTAATAAGAGGGCTCCACTGTGTGAGCCCTCAGAAACATTCTAAAACCCTAGATTTATGAAATAAAAATAAACGAAATGCAGAATTCAACAGCAGATTAATACATAAAGAAAGATTACTTGCTTTAGACGAATCTATACCTTTTCTACGTTAACGCGGCGAGACCAAGCGGCGGCGATGGATGCGGCGAAAGGGTTTAGTTCAGACTTAGGGCCGTAGAAGACTCAGAAGACTCAGGATAAACAGCAATAGCCAACTCTAGACTTAGATTGGAAATATAGGTAGGTTTAGCCGAAGAGATGGATAAGGTTTGAGCCATCAAGGTGACTCAATTTATAATCTACTCTTAGGGCACACTTTAGGGTTTTAATGACACTTTGAACGTGTGGCTAAGATTAAAGTGGATCCAAGGGTAGAGAATAAATCTAGGTTGTGAAACAGATTAAGATGGATGGACGGATGAGATTAAATGAAGGATGGACGGCTCAGATTAAATCACTTAAACTTTATTTATATATATATTAAAATATATTAAAATATTAAAATATATATATAAATATTAATTTAAATAAATTTGGGGATGAAAAATGGCGGGAAAAGTGAAATTGAGCCAAATAATTGTGGGAAAGTGTGGATTTGGGCCAAATAATGGCGAAAAGGATGGATGACTGACACGTGGCTGGCAGGAAGGTATAGATGACTTACAAGTGGCTGGATTTTGGTGTCTACAATTACTAATGCTAAGTGAATGAATTGCAATAGTAAATATAATTGCCCTTATAACTCCTATATTTCTTAATTTATAGCAAGCAATAAATAGTCTTCGATTTACCTTAGTATTCCTTTGCCTTTGATGTTGTGAGGTGGTAGATTTGAATGCTTTGATATGGCAGTCACTGCTTTCTTAGACTGACATTGAATTCTCCCTTATGTAGCACTTTGACCGGTGATGAATTCTCCTTTATGTAGCACTTATATTCTTTGTAACCAGTGCTGATATGAATTTGAGAATGCTTGGTCTTATCTTCACCTCCAATGATGCGCTTCCTTCTCTGTGAATAGTATGTTGATATGTTGGTTTCAATGACGTATTCCTTCCATGAACAATGTACTGAATTATTGATTGAATGAGGCACTTCCTTCCATGAGTGAGACATGGATTGTTGATCGAATGTGGCACTGTATTTGTTGGTCTTTATGATAGCTTCTTTAATGCTAGCTCTCTCTCCTTTGAATGGTGCACAGGCTTAAATTAGCCTTCTCCTCTGAATATGCTTCACACCATTCAATGCTAGTCTTCTCCTTTGACCTTCGATGCTTTCCTTCTTCAATATGGATGCTTTAAATAGGAATGCTTCCTTGTGACTTTCGGACAAGTGTCACTTGAGCGTTACTTTGTTAGGCATTGATATTCCAACGTATGCAATGATAAGTTTGGTGGTAACCTCCCAAAGACTTGTAACTCCTCCTGAGCATTGGAATATTTTTGAATATTTGAATGCTTAGAGCTCTTGTGCCAAGTGGCACTCATGGCTTATGCATGTAAGCCTTTCTTCTAACACTCCAATGATGCCCTATATTTTACCTATATCTTTGAAAATGTGCGTTGGCTTGCTATGTTTCTTGAAATGCAAGCAATCTCTCTTCACTGTTTGCTCACTGTCTTGAAGAGGATTATGGATGGCACCAACTGTATTGCTTCTTGGTTCTATGGCGCTCTTCAATGATGGTCCTATGGTAGCTTCTTGTGCTCTTCAATGGTGGACATTCTCTCCAAGTAGAAACCTTGGGTATAGCACTTCTTCCTACACCTATAATATGTTGCTTGTTCATTTTTGTAATAGTCGATTGCTTAGCCTTTTTCTTAGATTTGATGGTGCTTCTCCTTACGTAGATAGTTTCCCTCTATATGCTACCCTTTTCTCTACGTAGACTTGGACGGTAATGGCTTCTTATTATGACTCCAATGTTGTAGGTGATACACTCTCTTCTAGGGCTTGGATTGGACGTGGAGAAATGGTGTTTTTAAACACCTTGATTCTTAGATATGTGAGCTCTTCGGTGGCTCCTTCCTCTTGCTTGAATTCTGCCCTTCAACCTACAAAATATGATAGTTGCATTGCTCCTTGTAAATATGATGGCTTTTGTCCTTTCAAAGGAACAAAAGAGGTGCTCTGTAATAGTTATATTTGCACCAATATGAAGGACCTTTTTATGAAATCCTTCTTGCCTCTTTTAATCTTCTTCCTTGGATATTTTAATGATAGTTAATCCAAGCTAATGAGATATTGTTTTTGAAGTAAGGATTTATGCTCTCTGCACTTAAATGAAATCCTTATATTTTCCTTGAATCTTGAGACTCACCAAGTCTCGATTTGAGGCTTCCTTCAAGGATATTAATGGTGGCTTTCTTCTTCACCTTTTGCTTGTAATGGTGGCTTCCTTTGGCCACATAGTGCTGTAGATTCTTGTGCTAGTTTTGTGCTTTTAGTAACACAAACTAATTTCTTGAGAGTAACTAGTCAAAGATCAACTAGTATAGTGCTATAATGGACTAATAATGCACTTTTTAATGATAATAAACTCTCAGAATAAATTCTAATGCACTTAATAATCTTTTACAATTTTCACTACAATCAATATTGTAGGATGTAGTCTTCTTGCTTTCTAGATAGATAATAGGTAGATGATAGTTTTCTTTCTTTCAAAAATATCCAACTCCTATTAATGTGCAAATATATCTTAAAATGAATTCTCCTTTTTGCACTTTCTAGAAGACTATAATATGAGCCCTTCTTCTTGCAACTTTAATCCAAATATGGTGCTTAATGGAATTTGATAATGAACCCTAATTTAAGTTCAATTGATTGCACCCTAGTTGCTTACCTTTAATGGCTTCTGAAGTAGATGTAGATCTTGGTGTTTTGTTTCACCAAGTTGCTACCTTGTAGTAGATGAATTCATAGCTTCTTGTTGGCTGTCCAGAACAACTTCTTGCTTCACCAAACTGAGGTCTTGAACTTTCTATCTTGAGCCTTAGGTTTGGTGGCTTGATCCTTCTAGTGATCTTCTATCTTCTATTATAGTTTTAGAGAACTCCTTTCTCTGAACTTGTGCCTTCTTGCTATGAGAGGCAATCTCCAAGTCTCCTGGATTTGATAGGCTTCTTCTATCTGAATCTTCCTTCAACCTTCTTGTCAAACTCTAACTTCAAACAAGATCTTTTTCTTCTCAAGATTCTGAATATCTTGAGGTCTTCACTAGATTCTTCTTCTAGATTTGGCACTCCTTGCCAAATTCTTCTTCTTAGATTTGGCACTCCTTGCCAAATTCTTCTTCTCTTGGGCTTGTTGTCGGATGGCAATAATTGTCCCAAGTCCTTCACTATCAGGAGCTTTTCCTTGATAGTGGATTTCTCCAATGAGTTCTCCTAGGAACTCCTTTGATAATGCTTCTATGAGCTCTATAGTAAGGCTCTCCAAGCCTTCTTCTTTTTCTGCTTGAGACCTCTCCAAGGTCTTCTATCTGGCAACTTCTTTGGTCTTCCAACTGAGACCTTTTCTTCAACCTTCTGCTTCTAGAAGTGTTGGTGATGAGATCTTCTTCTTGGATCTCTGATTTTGCTACTTTTGGATTCTGGAATAGGACTTCACTGGTCCTTTCTCTTTCTTCTACAATTTGTAGGCTTTGATGGAGATCACCAATCTCCTATTTCTTGGACTCTTCTTTGGAGTCTTTCTTCTGAATCAAGAACTTTATCTTCTGAGTCAGGAATTCATTTCTGGAATTTTCTTCAAAAACTTTTCTTTGGAGTTTTCTTTTGAGTCAAGAATTTATCTTCTGAATCAAGAATTCTTCTCTAAAATTTTCTTCAGAATTAAGGCTTCTATGGCCTCCTTCTTCTAGGATTCCTATGGCCTTTTCTTCTTCTAGGCTTCTCTAGCCTATTCTTCTTCTAGGCTTCTCTAGCCTATTCTTCTTCTAGGCTTCTCTGGCCTATTCTTCTTCTAGGCTTCTTTGGCCTATTCTTCTTCCAAGATTCTTTGGCCTATTCTTCTTCTGCACTCTATAGGTATTAATATTGAATGGAGATCACCAATCTCCTATCTCCTCTTATGACTCAAATTTTGGAGTCTCTTCTTCCTTGAGTCTACTATAAGGCTATTGTGGCATTTTTCTTTACTTCTACAATTTGTAGGATTGCAACTCTTGTAATGAGACCTTTCTCGAGGTCTTTGAAATCTTTAGTCTTCTCCTTGTTGTTGCAAGTACTAGAATGATTCTTGAAGATGTTCTTCCTAACTCTCTTGTAGGAAGCTTTCCAAATTTTTGTTGAATCTCCTTTTCCTACAACAAGCTGTTAGATACTAGAATGAAAGAACTTATAAATCTAGAGATACTAATCTTCACTAGTTGATTTGTCAAACTAGTGGCTTGAATGTTGAGTCCTAGTCTTCACGAGTTTTTTTGCAACTCTGTGGAAAGACTCTAGCCAAATATAATCTCAGGTTTTCTGCAACTGAGATTTAATCCTCACTTTTCTAATCCTGTTGACTCTCCCTATTCCTCTTGACCTACTAGACTTCTCTTATGATAGATGTAGGTCCTCCTATTCCTATCTCGATTCATCGTGGCTCTGATACCACTATTAGATTTTGAGGATATATGCAGAGGGAGAGATCTAACACAGGTCCTGATAATATGAAATAAGTGAGTCTGCAATATGAATGAAATATACTATAAATAGAAAGTGGTAAAAATACAATGTAGTATGGAGGATAAGGTCACTCCATTAATATAAGCTAAAGAACTACATTGTGCTCCATACAAGAGCTCTACCACAAACTACTCTCTACAACAACACTCTTGATATCTATATGCTCTACCCTCTAATCTATCACTATGAGGCCCTTTATATAGGAAAAGATATTCCTTGGCCAACACTCTACCTAGTTGTACAAGTGGACACCTTGCACATTACAACATGCACATTGACACTTGTGCATTTATTACATTGCTTGAAGTAAGTAGCTAACTTCCCCCTAAAGTAATCTCTACTCTAACTATGTACCATAGGTGGTACATTTACATGACCCAAATGATGTAATATATTCTAACTCTAACAAACTATGCAAATAAAAAAGTGATGCAAGACACACAAGATGCAAGAAAATAATGTTTAACCCTAGTATGATTCTTTGATTCAATGATCTCTAACCCTAATTTACAAGAAATTAAATTCTTTTTCTTTGATCAAGGGCACAAGTAAAATGCACAGACAAGACTAAACCCTAGATGCACACTATATGCTCTTATTCTTTTGAATGCCTAAAAGGAATGTGATCAAATGCTTTTCCTTTTATTTATATCCTAGGTTTGAATAGAAATGAATAAAAGTAATCAACAAATAGCCTAAATATCTACTAGGGTATTTACTTGAACTAGTGTTTGATCCAAGCTTTATCTTGCATCTAGAAATATCCCACAGCTTAAACCTATAAAAATAGATTTACAAAAAATCCTAGAAAATATGATCAGCATTAGGGGGCCTTCTAAGGCCATTGTGTAGCAGATCTTGGGGGTGAAATAGTCATCCCCCTAGGTCCTTTTAGTTGACCTTTAGAAATCAAGAGTGAATATTGACCTTTTTTGGAAATGGATAAACAAAATACAATGAAATAAAACAGTGCAAAAAAATAGAATGTAAACAACAATATTATATCCTAAATGCAACATACAAACACAACCCTAGGGTTTGGGAGTGAACCTTGCCCCCAAACTTGATGCAACCAAAATTTTGCCTTATATAGGGCACCCATGATCTCTGCTATGCCAAAATCGTGTCCTATAAATACGGGGTGCAATTTCACAATAAATCAATGAAAATATTAGATCGATGGAAAACAAGCAAAAACAAGATTGTAATTAATAATATACGAATGGTAAAATGTACAAAACAACCCGGTGGCAGCAAAAGGGGTAGACAAAAGGATGAAGACCTCCACAATATGGTTGACTTCTCCTTAGGGATTCAACACTTGCCCACCTAGGGTAGTGAATCAACAATACAGTAGAATAACACCAGAATAAACTTGCCAAAGATCACTTAAACACTTGGAGAGCATGCAAATTTCAAAACTTGCAAAAGAATTCATGATTAACCTCTTAGCTTATCAATTATAATGCTAGTTATTTAAAAGAAGATCCAAAACCCTCTATTTATAAGGGATTTGAAACATAAATGGGTAGGAAAACCCTAAAGGAGGATAGGCCTTAAAGAAGTCACCTCGAAAGTTAGGTTTTCTAAGAGAAACCCTAACTTTCCAAAATCACACCCCGTAAGGGTCGACCACAATTTTGGTAAAACTAGGAGAAAAAGAGAAAAGGGGGAGAAGAGAGGCCCAAAATTGCATTTGGGCAAGTTGGAGGGTCTCTCTAAGGTTCTAGGGAAAATTACCCACTTAGGTGGGTCAATTTTCCATGTCTATGTACCACCTTGGGTACATTATTTAAAATATTAGATTAGGGTTGTGTATTATATTAGAGTGTGAGTTTGTAAAATTTAAATAATACCTATTAAATTAGGTAAATTATTTATTTATCTTTAAAAAATCTATAAATTTAATTAAATGAATATTAAAATGTTACCTTTTATTACCATATTAAATATACCATTGTAAATTCAAAATACAAATAAATGATAACCAACCAACCCTAGGTTGAGAGGGTTGTGATGGATGGGTAACATGCAAAAAGGAGAGGTATGATAAGAAGTAAAATAAAACACTCTTTCTGGTGCTTTTATTGTTGTGTTTGGTGGAGTATTGAGATTATTATTTTTAGCATTGCGCACTTGAGTGTCCATGACAGGTATTTTCAATTCAATATTACATATTTAAAAATATGTTTTAAAAATGAAACTTAAACATATATAAACCTAAGAATCATGAGAGCACATTAATATCGTAAACATCACATCCTTTGTATGTTTTCATGAGTGTGAGAACACACGTTCATAGTGATAATATTTTAAATTTTCTTTGATGTAAAATTTTGTATAAGTTTTTTTTGCAGTATTAGAAAAGTTTAGATTTGAGAAGGAATGGGTTAGATGGATTAAAGCTTGTGTCTCTACAATATCATATTTAGTGTTGGTCAATGGGCTAGTAACAAAATCATTTAAAGCCAAAAAGGGTCTTAGATAGGGAGATCCTCTATCACCATATCTATTCATTATTATGACAAAGGTATTAGTAAGGAACTTGAAGAAGGCATACAAAGATGGGCTAATAAGCAGACTTAAGACTAGTAATAACATTGACAACATCATCCACTAACAATTTATAGATGATACAACCCTTTTGAGGAGGGCAATAAAAATCGAGGCCAAAGCTTTGAATAACTTTTTAAAGGATTATGAAAGAGTGTTAAGGCAGAAAGTTAATAGGACAAAATCCAAAATTTACTTTCTAAACACTCCAACTAGAATCTAAGTAAGGATAGGCAACTTACTTTAACTAGAGAAGGCAAATTTTCTAGCAACATATCTAGGTATACCCTTATTTAAGGGGAGAATGAGGATAAAATTGTGGAATCTAGTTATAAGTAGAGTTCAAAATAAATTGCATGCATGGAAAGGTAGATGGTTAACATTAGCAAGAAGAGTGTAGCTAATTAAATAAATCTTATAGGTCATTCCAACATATTATATGTTCTTGTATATTATGCCAAAATTGATAGAAAAATGTTTAATCTATATTATGCGGTCATTTTTGTGATCATAATTACATGATAAAGGGAAATTTTGGTGAAATGGAGCAAGGTGTGTGATGATAAAACTAGGGGAGGTCTACATTTAAGAGTTTTTATGAGTAAATTTAGTTGTAAGGGGAAAAGTAATTCAGAGATTATACAAAGAGAGTCAAATACAATGGGCAAACATTCTTCTAAGTACATTGAACCCAATGACCCAAGTTTAATATTTACTGCATTCTAACTACCAAATGATTTTACACTATGGAATAGTTTTAAAAAATAAATGATCTAAGTGATTAAAGTTCTAAGATGGGTGATGGGAATCAAAGAAATTTTTTCTATTTAAATGGATACTTGGTGTGATAAAAAAAACTAAATCTAGATCCAATTTTACAACCATGGATGAGATTACTTCAAGATAAATATGGTGATAGAGTTTCAAACATTATGTGCAAGGATTAGGAAAGAATATACAAATGAAAAGTATATTTTTTTACAAGTATATTAGACATTGTTTCTAGGAGGCAATTGAGCAGAAATATATTAGTAATTATTTCAAGGGAAGCCAAGGATAAGCTGGTTTTGGAGTTGAATATATTAAGATAATACACAACAAGAAGTGGATATACTATAAAGAACCAATATAATAGGAATACCACAAGAATATGAAGATATATTTGGGATAGATCGAGCATTCCAAAAGTTAAAATGTTTGTATGGCTAGTAGGTCATAGGAAAATTTTATCCTAGGATAACCTAATGAAAAGGGGTTTTCATGGCCCCTCACAATATGTTCTATATAAAAAGGAGGAGGGGATTATAGACCATATATTGGGACACTATTCAATAGTTTGGGAACTATGGCAATGGATTTTTAATATGTTTGGTAAATGCATGGTGATGAATGGCATAATTTAATAATGGTTAAATCAATGGTAGAGCACTTTTAAAAGTGAGATATTATAGACGATTTGGGATACATCAAAAGATAAAATACTTTGGATTGTACAACTAGAAAGAAACAAAAGAATATTTAAAGGAAAGGAAAGTAGTTTAGAGGTAATGAAAAGGAATATTTGATTAGCCATAGGGTCTAAACCAACCCTATCAACTCACCCATTCCCCAATATTGAAGTAGAGAGCCTTGATATATGGAGTAAAGTCAACAAATGGAAGTATAAATTGGATATAAGAGAAACAAAAGGAAGGCAAAGAATATAAAGTGGAAACCACTAGAAGTGGTGTTGGTCAAACTAAATTTTTATGGAGCATCTAAAGGAAATCCATGACCAATAGGAGGAATAATTAGAAATAATAGAGGTGACAACTTGTCACGTTACACTTTCAATAGTGGATTTAAGACAAATAATGAAGTTGAAGCTTAGGCGGGTTTGGAAGGGTTACAAATATGCAAACAAATGAAATGGAATAGAGTATGGATGGAAGGCAATTCACTAATAGTAATAAATACAATTTTGAGGAAAGAAAAGGCTCCATGAAATATATAAGATATCATGGTGGAAATACAAGACCTTGATATGGAGTTTGAATAAATCGGGTTCACTCGTGTTGAAGCTAATAAGAAAATGTTGACTGTATAAATCAAATAATGATTAATATTTACTTCAATGTATTCCATTAGTAACATATGCTATGTTTTATAGCATTAATGTGTTTTCACATAAACTATTTATTACAATTCTTGTGGTTGCACTTATGCTTTAGGAAGGAAACTAGCAATCTAGATCTAGTAAAGCAGACTATGATAGTGCAAAGTTTTGGAAATATTATTCTACTAAGATGTAGTGTGTAGATAGTAGAGATGGATTTTTGGTATTTTGAAGGCTACTATAGGATAATTTCAAGAAGAAATATGTTGAATTTTAGAATATTTGTATTTACAAAGAAAATTAAAGGAGATCTAGAAAACGGAAATCAAGAATTCAAACTTTTTATGAAAAAAGGTATAGGTATCTAGCTATAGCAACTCAATTGAGATGAGAATTGAATCTATTTGTAAAATCTCAAGCTTAAATGGAGAGAGTTGTGATTTTTCAAGGGTGGGGAACCTTAGTACAATCCCTTTTCTCTACAAAAAAAACAAAAATCCAAAATTATATAAGTTTTATTTAAAATTATTTATTTGATAAAAGTATTTGGTAAGAGTGATGATAATTTTTTAACTTTTATTTGATTGTTTTGATTTAATGTCTAATACCCATTTATGATTATATATGTTGAGGTATTTATATCTAATTTTAATATGGTGTGATAGATTTTTTCTTATTTCTTTTATTTATATTTGTATTCATAGAATCCTTAGACATGTTAATTATTATGTTTGGGTAAGTAAGATGGAAAAAATAAAAAATGTAAGATCATCATCAATTCATATCATATACATGTTTAATCATATGATGACCTATGGATGTACACTTTCTTGGACCTCATAAATAATTCACCCATCTACAAATTTGGAGATAAAAATGACCCAATAACTACCACACCGTTGTGGGTGGTCATATCTTAGCTAAGATCTTTGCCACAACCCTAGACATCCACATCTCCAAATGGGCTAAGACAACACATTTAAGGGACAAATGTCAAGCAGGATTTACAAGGAATCATCATACCAATGATCATATATTCATTTTAACTTCCTTTATTGATGAGGTTAAAACAAACAAGTGTAGTGTATATTATTGCTTTGTGGACTTTCACAAAGCATTTGACATAGTTCCTTGCACTTGCTAGTTGAAAAGCTCAAGGCTTTGTGTATCCCACCATTGGAGGTTTCCCTTGTTATGATACCTTATGAGACAATTGTTGGAAAGGTATGGATAAGGGTTGGAATAAAAAAGGATGTCCAAAATACCATAAGAGTTAAACAAGGTTTCTAAATATCTCCTACAAATCTTAGATTTTACATTGATAAACTAGAGTAAATAATAACAAATATATTGGGTACCAAAGATGGTTGTTTACTCTTTAGATTCTATATTGTTATTCTCCTATTTGTAGATGGTATCATCCTCATCACACACTTAGTAAGGGGTCTCTAGAAACAACATCTTAGCTTCATTTATGACATTCACCAACTCCAAGCCAATCTAGGAGAAACAAAAGTTTTAACTTTTAACATTGCCAAAAAGGAGACAAGTGAGGTGATTCTTACTTGTAGAGATAAGAAGGTTGATATGGTCTTCTTCATATGTATATTTTTGGTTCTCTTCTTTGAACCACAATTTAGCTTGACTCTAGTAGTAGAGGAAACATTGAGTAAAGGGTATGTTTCCTAAAGCAATGTTTTAAACTTCAATTTCAAGACATTTAGAAGAAGATCCATCTCTTTTATTAATTGGTCACAACTACCCTCATTTATGGATGTGAAGTTTGGGGCCTTACCTTTAGGTAGTAAATTAAAATTGAATAAAGAGAGTGTTTGCCTTGATGTTGTTCAAACATATTTATGCCAAGAGCTCAATATCACATATCATCTTCCTTGTAGAATTTGGAACAACTCTCTTCATTCCTTCAATAATATTGTGTGTGATGACAATGCTACGTAGGCTAAGATGAATGGTTAAAACTCATAATGGTAATCTTAGATATCCATATATTACCCTTAGGTTCTCTATGGAGCAAGTTACCTGTGGTATTGAGTCTTCTTGGTTTATGAGAGCCTTCTTGTTACTTCATCTCATTAACCTTGATAATGATAGACCATCTCCACATAGATTTTGAATAGTTGCTCTTGTTCTTTTCAAGAGAGATAAACAAGGGCATTTACATTGAGATTTACAATGTCTAACTACAATCCACATGGTCTAAGTATAAAGGGTTGCTCTCCTCAAAACTGTAGCACTACTCATATTTATATCTCTAGTACAACTATGGGCTCTTTAGAATCCTAGAATATACAAGACTTTGATTACCTTCTAGTTTGAGGGTCTTGGTTACTTAGCTCATAGTCTACTTCCATTAGATTCACATCAAGATGGGCCAACATATTCCTAGGAACATCATATTTTTCAGATCTACTACTCAAAGCTTGAGACCAAAAATCATTATGTTTTGATATGCTACCTCTACCATGAGATCAAGGACAATTCTTCTGTCTTTTTAGAGATTCACTTCACTCTCCTGGATTATTATGGCTTGTGAACACTAGAGATGCTTATCCCTCTTCCTAAAAGAGATGTTCAATCTTTGTCAATGACTTTTCAAAGGTTGTTGCCCTAAGGACATTTGCACAAGATTGATCACTTCATACTTCTAAATTTTTCATATTAGTAGAAAGAGACCACATGGACAACTTCCAAGATCATATGGTAGACCTACGAGATGCCATAAACCTAATGATTCGCATGGCCTCACACTAATCACACAAATATTTTCAATTTAAAATGATGGAAGCACTTCTATAGAACATCAAGTTTCATCCTTATGAACTCTTCAATTGTTTTCCATCTTGTTGGGTGTTGCTTTATGATTACTTTTTCCTCTTTAGTTGTCACTCTATTTCCTTTTTATTTTGCCTAAGATGTGTCTATGTACTCCCCATTGCTCTTTTATATATTATACTTCTTGTAGTTTGTCTTTTTTCTAGATAATGATCATGTAGTTTGTCTTTAATAGACATTAGTGTTAAAATAAAAACAAATCAATTTATTATCCTTTTAAATTTTATTGATATTTTTAAAAATTTGTAGGTTGAATTAATTAATTTGTTTAATTGGTAATATGGGATTAAGCAAAACTTATTAAAAAATATATGGGATTAAACAGGTCTCACCCATGTTACATCATGATAACATAGTATATTACAAACAACTTGGCATTGATACATGTATCTCTTAGCAAAATGTGAACCTGAATTTTATCCTTGAAAGTTAAAAAGCTAATTAATTAAACTAATACCATTTAATATGCAGGTTTAATTTATTTAAATATTGATTTTCTATGGTTTCACAACCTATAAAAGTATTTTAAATTTTTATTTAATATTACAACTAAATAGATAGTATTGTTTTTAACAGATAATTTAAATTTGTGCACTAAACAACATTTTTTCTTCTCTTTATAAGCGAGTCTTTTAATATTTTAAATTACTCAATAAAATCTTTATAGAATTTAATTAATAAAATATTTATAAAAGACTATTGCTCTCGCCTTTTATTCTTTACTTTTACTTTTACTTTTACATACACTTTAAATATGGTACATATTTAAAATAAGAATAATTGTGAAACATTTAACTTTTAATAGTGTTAATATTGACGCACCATAGTCCACTTCCTCGATATTCTAAATGGATTATCCATAAACAGCTTTAATTCAAATTGACGAAATCTATACATGTTCTTTATTTATATAAAGTTAATAAAAGCACAGCAAGAGCAGCTCAACCAACCTTTTGAAATAATTAAATTATTGGAATATTTCAAGAAATTATTCAATTTATTTTTTAATATATATATTATTATTTAGGTAAGAATAAGTGATTCTTTATGATGTATATGAGAACCAAAGCTTGAATTACATGAAACTACACACTTTGTAGTTTGAACCTTGAACTTTCAAAAGAAAAACCAAAATCCTAATTATTAAGCTATACCCACCAAAACTTAATTAATATTTTAATAAAATATTTTTTTAGTAAACAAAAACTTAATATCTAAAAAATCTAACTGAAACAATCACCTAGATAGGTATAAATAATTTTATATTTAAAAGTGAGCCTACAAGATCCCCACTCACTCTTCTTCCCTATATTAATTTAAAACTCATAATTCTAAAGATAATAATTTTATAAAAGTATATTGCCCGTTACATAAAAGAATGGAAAAATTACATTAATGTAAAACTCACTATAATAATTTTTAAAAGTAACACTGGTGTGGGTGAGAGGGTGAGAGTGGACGAGTGTTTGAGGGTTGGGTGTGTGGTGGTTGTGTTAAATTTCTTATAGATAAACATAGCTCTCGGCTTGAGAAGGGATTATCTTTAAGGGAGCCTATTCAATCCTATGCGATCGTAGAGATTTCCTACACTAACCAAATAAAAAATAAATAAAATTAATTTTTTTTCTATAAAATTTTATTAAAATTTAAAAGAAAACTATATATTTTTACAAGTTTAATATAAACTATAAACACACTAAACTGATACAAAAATTAAATGGAAACAAATTGTTTATAGTATTAAAATTTATTTTAAACCAACTTAAATGTAAAATTTGGAGATAACACATACCTAAAAAGCATAGAATGAATGTGATTGTGTCTTTTGTATAACGGGCAATAGAGACCCAAAATATTTTATTATGGAATGTTAAGTTTACAATGACATCCAAAATTAAGAATATAAATAAATAAAATAATTTTTTATTAAAATAAATTATTAATAAAAAATTATAAACTATGATAAATTTATTCTTAATCAAATTTTAAAAACTTTTATTAGGAGGTTGGAAGTGAGTGTGAGTCGAGAGTGAACGTAAGCTAAGAGTAAGAATAAGCTAGGAGCAAGTAGGAAGTAGGAAGTGTGAGTGAAAAGTAGGAAGCACGAAGTCGAAAGTAAAGTGCGATTAAGGAGAAAGTGTCGTTTCTTCTTATTCCAAATCTTAAGAGACTAAAAAACTAAAGGACTCATGTGAAGAAAATCTAGGTAACATGGCAAGAAAGTCATTTTTGAAAGTCCTTACTGAAATTAAGAATGCCTTGGCGGGAATTATAGATGCCCTAGTTAGTGATAAGAGGAAGAATGAATATATGGCAAACCCTATCCAAGTAGCAGATACTACACTAGAAGTGATTATCAAGGATGAGATGATTGAGCATGATATAATAGTTCTTAAAACTAGAGGGTTAATATGTAAGTTCCATAGATATGGTTAGGTTCAGATTCGAAATTGGATGAAGTGGAAGTGGAGATTGAATTCAAATTACTCTCTGAATTTTCTTTCGAAAGGATATTTCCTCGTTATCTTCTCTCATTCATAAATAAGGGATAAAATTAATGGATAGAGGCCCTTGGTTTAGGGGCAAAGATGCATTATATTTAACCATGAAGTGAAAAAATTTCTATGGAGACAAAGACTACTAAAAGGCTTTTGATGTGGATTAGGTTTTTTAGACTTCTTTATTAACTTGTCAATAAGGAGATTTTTTCTTGGCTTTGATCCCTAAAGGAGAGAATCCCCATTCCCTCTTAGACTACCATCCCATTAGCCTGTGTAATGTCACCTATAAAATCCTCTAAGGCCTTGGCTAACCGGTTGACTAGCATTCTCCCCTCTATCATCGACCCCTACCAGGGCAGCACTGTCAAAGGCTGCAATATCTTTGATGGAGTAATTACCATCCACGAGCTGATTCATTTCGCCCACATTTCCAAATTTGTTGCCCTCTTCCTCAAGCTATACATGAACAAAGCTTTTGATAGAGTCAATAGGGAATTTCTTACCCAAATCCTTCTCAGGTTTGGCTTCCATGAATCTTGGATAAATATTAATTATAAATGCATTTCATTCTCTTAGTTTTTGGTGATGGTGAATGGGTCTATTTTTGGGTACTTCCCCAACCTCAAGGGTCTTAGACAGGGTGATCTGTTTTCCCCCATTATTTTCTTCATTCTGGTAGAGAGCTTAGGCAGAGCTATCAAGAAGGCATGCTCCAACAACTTAATTTCAGGTATCAAGGTTGCCATTGGTCTCATGTCGTCTACCCACCAACAATTTGTGGATGATACCCTATTTGCCACAAAAGCAGCAGTTTTCGATGCCAAAGGTATCAAAACCATTCTCAACCTCTATGAAGAGGTAGTTGGGCAAAAATTCAACTATGTAAAAAGCAAGTTTTTTTTCATCAATACCCCCCCAAGAGACAATGCAATATAAATCGCATTTTGGGTTGTTCCATCATAAATTTCTCAACCACCTATTTGGGTTTACGCATGTTTAAAGGAAGAGCCCTCAAAGACATGTGGAGGAATGTCACCATCAGGATTCATAAAAGGCTTTCGGGATGGAAAGGTGCTCTCCTTTCTAGTGTCGAGAAGGCAACCCTGGTCAAGGCTGTGATGCAGAGCATTCCCACCTTTTTTTTGTCTGTCTTCAAAATCCTAGAGGCAGTGGGTGAAACCCTTGAAAAAATTCAAAAGCAATTTATGTGGTCAGGGAGTGATAATCAAAAGAAGTTCCATTTGGTGGCTTGGGACAAGGTCTGCTCCCCCAAGGACCATGGAGGCCTAAGGATGAGGCACATCAATGTCTCTAATTTAGCCCTTCTGGCTAAGCAAGATTGGAAGGTCATCACCAATGCTAATATCGAATGGGTGGATATAGTCAAGAGAAAATATCTCCAGTAGTAATATTTCCTCCAAACGGACATCCCTCACAATTGTTCTCACTTTTGTAAGTCCATAACCCTCACCTAAAATCTCTTACATCATGGTTCTTGGTGACAGCTGGGAGATGGCAAAGATATAAACTTCTGGGAAGATGTTTGAGATAGAAAATACCCCCTCATAAAATATTAGAGGTTGGCTGTAATAAAACACCTGACAGATAATAAGTATGGGACTCACATAGCAAACTTAATCACCTCTAACCAGGGTGCCAAAATATGGAAGAATGTGTAGTTCAGACTCAGGAAGGAATCTATCATCAACATAGTGACAGAGATCCAAGCGATCATGAGGGTAAATTTTGTCCCCCAATCCCAGATCAAATATCAGCATTGTTGGAAAGGCACGATTGAGGGTAATTTTTCTATCAAATCCACAACCCAGTTCATTGAGAGTAGTACTAGGGAATTCAACCTTAACAATGGTCAGATTTTAGCAAGAAGTTTATGGCTTAAAGCTCTAATCCCTAAGGTCACTCACTTATGTTGGTTGGCTGCTCATAATAAGCTCCTTACTATGAACAATCTAATGCGTAGGGGAATCATTGTCCCTAACATGTGTTACCTATGTGAGCAAGCTTGGGAGTCTACCCAGCACATTCTCATGGATTGTCCTTTCACAAGCAACATATTTTCCCTGGTGGTCAACAAATTGTAGGTTTGCTGGATAAGGCCATGAACGGTTAAGGACATGTTTATCCAATTGCCTGATACCTTCAAGAACCCAAGACTAAACTTTCTATGGAAGTCTATGGTCCATCACACTACCTAAAAAATCTGTTTGGAACACAACAAGAGGATTTTCAGTGAAGACTATAGGGATCACGAAGCAGTTGAGTCAAGAGTCTTGATTTTTGCAACAGAAAATAGTAGCATCGTTCCTTACCCAAAAATTCCCCAGGAAAAAATAGAAGGCCACCTGTTCAGGGTCCTCAAGATCCCCCAAGACTGCTGCAAATTCAAAGAGCCTCACATGGACAAAAATGCAGCCAAATGGATCCCTCCCCCCAAGGATGGCTGAAGGCTAACTTTGACGATGCCTCCAAAGGCAATCCGGGAAAGGAAGAAGTAGGAGGGGTGGTTAGGGATCACAACAAAATCATCATATGATATTTTCCTAAAAATTTGGGTACCCATACCAACAACTATACCAAAGCTAGATTTCTCTGGCGATACATCACCATATGCAAATTCGTGAATAACCCCATCATCTTCGAAGGTGATTCAAAAATTATTGTGGGACTGGTTCAAAATAATTCCAAGGGTGGGAAAAACATCCAGAACATTTTCCAGGAGTGTCAAAAAGACTTCATCGATAAGAAGCAGAATTGTATCAACCATGTCTATAGAGAGGCTAACCAGGTGGTCGATGCTCTAGCAAATAAGGCCATCCTTCAAACTTCCTTAATGGTTTGGGAAAATAGTTTCCCATGCGAGATCACCAAAAAAGCCAAATATGATGCAAGGAATTGTGTTATAACGTAGCACTGGCTACACGAGCAACGATATTTTCTCAATACCAAGGAGGAGCAAACCCCATCTCAACATCATATTATCTCCTCAAACAAGGGTGGCTGTAGCGGGCTTGGTGGTCCTAGGTTTTTGGATTTTTTTTTATGTGGTGGATATTGTATGAGGTCGAAAAGACTCCTGTGTTGTTTTTATGTGTTAGTTTTTGGTACGATTTTGTTTGTTGGTGTATCCATACCCCCTGCATATTGGGTTGTGTCTTCCCTGATAGGGATAATCCATATGTACAAAGGGGCAAGACCCTCCAATCTGTAAAGTAAATAAAATTACTTTTACCTACCAAAAAAATCAATAAGGAGGTTTTGAAGAATATTGGCAATACTCTAGGCGAGTTCATCCAGGAGGGACCAACTACTAAGGAGAGAAGGCATGTTGTATACACTCGAATATGTGTTGCCATGGATATTTCAAAACCTTTACCATAGTCCATTAGGATTAAATCTGAATCAAGAGAATGGGATCAACAAGTGGATTATGAAAATATTGCATTTTGATGTTGCAAATGTCATGAAACTGGACACATGGCAAGAGATTGCAAAGTGAAAATGATGGAGAAAGAGATGGAAAATTTTGGGCATGAGGCAAACTTCAATATGAAACAAGGAGATCATATCATAGGAGAAGCTGGGTCAAATCAAGGATTTTCCACTCCTAAGAAAGTGGCAAGAAAAACCCCTCTGCATCATCAAATGGCAAAGGCCATTATAGTTCACTCGAATCAACCATTAGAAGAAAAAAATGACACAAGGGATGAGGAAGTACAATGTGCAAGTTTAAATATAGGAGTTAAAGGTGCAAAGGAATATGGGAAGGCAAATTTTAAAGCAAAGGAATATGGGGAGGAATTTTAAAGCAAATGAGGTGAAGGAGGTCAAGGTTAATCTAGGTAAATCATCTTCATTTTCCTCAAGTAGCATAAAATCTTCTCCTTGCAATAAAAATGAAAGTAGTACAGAGTGTATTTATTGCACTTTAGGGTTTCAAGAGCAACACAATAAAGAAAAGCATATGGAGGATATCCAAGGAAATTTAGGGTTTCTAAGGCAGCATAAGAAAGTAATTACTATGGAGGATCATCTATGCACTTTAGGGTTTTAGGGACAACATAAAGAAGAAAGTGTTTATGAGGCTATTCCTTACATTTTAGATTCTTTAGGGCAACATAAATATTTAGAAGATAAGTCTCATTATGAACAATATAGAAAAATAGAAGAGATTGATGAAGATGAGAGTGTTGGTGGGAATGGAAAAAGGAGAGGAAGGTCATCAAAGCATGAACAAAGAGAAAAAGAAACTCAAAGGGATATCAATTTGGGAAGCCAAATAAAAATATCATAAGTGTTAACAAGAAGTGGGACTAAGCCCACTAATAAAAATAAAAAGTGATGATGATAAAAATGATATCATGGAATATTAGGGGTATGAATAAGACCCTTAAAAAAGAGTTATTAAGGAATTAATAGGTTGTTATAGTCATGAGTTTATTTTAATACAAGAAATAAAATTAAGTAGTGAGGAATGTAAGGATGCTTTTAAAAAGATTTGGAAGATGGGTGATTGTCTAGTAGTTTCTTCTATAGGAGCTTCAGGTGATATTGCAACAATATGGGACAAATACAAATGGGATGGACAATTATTAGAAGCAAAAAGTAATTAGGTTGATGGACTATTTTGTAAGAAAGAGGAAAACATCAAAGTTGGGGTTATAAATGTATATGCTCCAACTATAGTTACTCCTCATGAAAGATGTTGGAAGGACCTTAGCATATTTTTGTCAAACACAATGATGATTCATAATTATGATCTATGGATTCTTGGGGGTGATTTCAACATAATTCTATCTCCTTTGGAAAAGAAGGGTGGTACTCTAAGATGGTCTAAATCAATGCAAGATTTTGCTTCATTTATCAATTCAAATGGCCTTTGGGATGTTAGTCCTTCAAGTTTTCAATATACATGGGATAATAGATACATTGGGCAAACTCATATAGCAGAAAGATTGGATAGATTCTTATTATCCAACAAATGGTTGCAAATAGAGTATACAATCTCTTTAAATATTTTATTGTAAGTAGGATCAAATCACAAACCCATTCTTTTGACTTGTGATTTACCCAATAATGGTCATCCAAATCCATTTTACTTCTAGTCTATGTGGCTCCAAGACCCTAATTTCTTCTAGATGGTTATGTTATGGTGGGATGAAGCAAAATTTGAAGGATCATATATATACAAGTTTGTTCAAAAGATGAAATATTTAAAGGAGCAAATGAAGATTTGGAATGCCAAATATTTTGGTAACATTTTTAAAGAAAAGAAAGAAATTGAATCCAAGCTCAAAAATTTACAAGAGATAGTAGAAATCAATGGAATGGATCAAGATTCTTATGTGAAAGAAAAACAATTACTTTCTGATTATCATAATGCATTGAAAAAGGAGTCATATTGGTTCCAAAAATCTAGGGAGAAATGGCTCAAGGAAGGAGATAGAAATACAAAAAATTCATGCTACAACAAAAACAAATTTTCTTTTATCACATAAAAAATATTTTAACTCCAGATGGAAGAAATATTGAGGAAGAAGAAGATATAAGGAAGGAAGCAATTAATTATTTCAAAAATATTTTGTCAGATACTAGGCAAGATAAGGAGGCACAAGATAAGCTTTTACAAAATATTCCATCAATTATCACATAGGGACAAAATGAAAGCTTGATGAAGAAGATATCTATGGAGGAGCTACATGAAGTAATTTTCTCTTTCCATCCTAACAAGGCACCTAGCCTCGATGGATTTCCTACAATTTTCTTTCAAAAATTTTGGGATTTATTGAAGAGTGATATGTTAGTTGTAGTTGAAGAGGCCTAAAAAAGGAAGGCTATAATAAGTGAGATCAATGCCACTTTTATTACATTGGTTCCCAAGAAAGGTGAGACAAAATATTTTGATAATTTTTATCCAATAAGCCTTTGTAATATGATTTATAAGATCATTTCAAAAATTATGGCAAACAAGTTGAAAGGCATTCTAGATTGTGTTATCTCAGAGGAACAAGGTGGTTTTGTTCATGGTAAACAAATTCTTGATGGTATAATCATTGCAAAAGAGGCCATACATTCTCTTCATTCCATGAAAAAACTAGGTATGCTTATGAAATTAGATATGAACAAAGCATATGATAGGGTTTCTTAGAGTTTTCTACATGATATTCTCAAAAAGTTTGGTTTTGATTATAATTGGTGTGAATGGATTAAATGTTGTTATAGCACTATAAAATATTCTATTTTGATCAATGGTTCTCCTACTAGTTACTTTAAGTCATCTTGTGGACTCTATCAAGGTGATCCACTATCTCCTTATCTATTCATTATTCTTGTAGAGGCATTAGGGAGAGCTTTCTCAAAGGCAAAAATGGAAGAAAAATCAAAGGTATTCAAGTTGAAAAAAATGGTCCCTTTGAATCTCATCTCCAATTTGTTGATGATACTTTTCTTTTGGGCCATCCCTTAATCAATGAGGCCATGGAGTTTAAATCAATATTATCATGCTATGAGAAGGCTACTAGACAATTGGTTAATACTACAAAATCTAAGATTTTTTCATTAACATTACCCTAGATTTACAATAAATTATTATGAATATTTTAGGGTTTAAAATTGAAAAATTTCATCAACCTACTTGGGTATTCCTTTGTCTCATAAAGGAAATAAAAAGGAGCTTTGGATCTCTTGTTTGGATAGAATGAAAGCTTGTTTGGTAGGTTGGAAAGGTAAGTTCTTAACCATGGTGGGAAGGCTACAACTCATAAAGACTACATTGCAATCCATCCCTATTTATATGATGTCACTTTCAAGATTGCCAGTAGGTATAGCATCAAAAATTGATAAAATTCAAAGAGACTTTCTTTGGAAAGGATGTGAGGAAAAATTTAGGTTTCCTCTTTGTAAGTGGGATAGGGTTTGCAAAGGAAAGAATATTGGAGGAGTAGGCTTGAAAAATTGTAGACTTATGAGTTTGGCATTAGGGGCAAAGCTTGGGTGAAGATTATTCAGAGATCAAGGAAAGAATTGAGTCAAAAATATATAGGTTCTCTTGATGCAATGAAATTATTTAAGAAAAGAACCCTACCCAAAGGATCATCAACATGGAACTTCATATCAGATAGTTTACAATTGATAAAGAAACATATTAGATGGTCAATCAATGAGGGGAATTATGCAAATTTTTGGTTTGATGCTTGGTTGAAGCCTTATCCTCTTATCTCTAACTCAAAATGGCAACCATTGGCTTAAGCATGCCTAGCTTGTAAAGGTCCAAAGGTCAAAGACTATATTAATATGAGCAACAACTCCAGATCATGGATTTCTATTAGTAACCTAGTTGAAGGAGAGGAACTCAAACAAATTGTAGATGAACTTCAAAAGATGCTTCAAGAGTTTTATTTGTCGATTTTTACATGAAAGGATGAGTTGGTTTAGAATCTATCAAAAGATGGTGGATACTTGGTCAAGTTGGGATATGAGGATTTAGAGCAATCAAAATTTCCTACTCCCAAATATTTTCCTTGGAAGAATGTTTGGTCACTAGAGGCTCTCCCTAAGGCCTCAACATTCCTTTGGTTAGTAGTTCAAAGTAAGATTCTTACAAGAGAGAGTCTACAAAGAAGAGGATATCATGGACCTTTTAGATGTGCCTTGTGTGAGAAGGATTTAGAAACATCAGACCATTTACTTCTTCATTGTCCCTTTGCTCACACCATTTGGGGTTACTTTTTAAAAATATGAAAATATATTGGGTAGCTCCATCAACATTGAAAGAGTTGATGAAATGTTGGATTAATTATTTCAAAGCTAAAGCATTATGTATTATATGGAGGATTGGTCCTACCATTATTTGTTGGAATTTATGGCTTGAAAGGAATAATAGAAATTTTAAAAATAAATCTCAAAATCATGCCCAAGTTTGGAACCATATTATTGCCTCTCTTGCAAAATATTTATAGATATGGTGCTCATCATGGGAAGTCTCAAGTGTGGAAAAAGAGGTGGTAACAACTTGGTTACAAGATTTGAATATACATGGAAGAGTCATCTATGATAATGGAATTAAAACAAAGGATCTACTTCGATCTAGGGTAAAATGGAAATGTTCAAAAATTGGGTTTATCAAAATTAATTTTGATGGTGCTTCTAAAGGAAATCTAGGAAAAGCTAGTGGAGGTGGTGTTTTTAGAAATAATGAAGGCAAAATTCTCCTCACTTACTCAAAATCATATGGAACTTCAACTAACAACTATGACAAGACTAGGGTAGCACTTCTTATAGGGATTAAAATTGCAATAGAAAAAGGATGGAAATATATTTCAATTGAGGGGGATTCACAAATTATCATTAATGTTATCAACAAAAATGGATGTGGGATTGGATAAAAATAATATTATTGTTGATGTTCATCATCTATTATTGGAGGCAATCTCTTGGAAATGTGAGTATATCTATAGAGAAGAAAGAGTAGCAAATAATTTAGCCAATCGTGGTGTTGATCTTCATCTTGGTGAAATTCAAATTTTAGAAGGCAACTGGCCAAGTGAGATTTTATCTCTTAATCAAAATGATGTCAAGGAGTTGATTGTGGAAACATAGCACTTTGAGGAAGTTGAAGAATATATTTGATAGAAAAAGAAATGAAAAATATTTGTGATAAAAAGACATGTTGGATATGGTTTAATTGACCTAACAACAAATGTAATATTTTGGTATTTTGATAGGAGTGGCCCTAATAGAAGCCACATATAACTTATTAAAAAAATAATTAAAATCACATTTTTTTTTTTTTTTTTAAATAAGCTATGTGTGGTTTCTATTGGGGGTCACTCCCATTACAAATACAAAATATTGTATTGCTTTCATTACATTTCTATCAAGATTATTAAGCCATATCTAGCTTGCCTTTCTATCAAATATATTCTTCACTTGCCTTTCTATCAAATATATTCTCTATCTTCCTCAAACTGCCAAGTTTCTATTATCAACTTATTTATATCATATGCCTTCTAAAATTTAAATTATCAAGATGAAATTCAACACCACGAATGGCTAAAATATCTTTTGCCCAGTTTATATATATAAGTTGTAAGCATACTGTAGTGGTAAGGGCTTTGGCCTCTCTTTGAGAGGCCCAAGGTTCAAATCCCACTCGGTATGAGGGGACCGGGACCCCTCATAAAAACCTATGTAAACTCATTGAAATATGCAAGCCTATGTGGACTTATTTATCCCTTTATCTATGGAGAACAAGGGGTTGTACTTAGGTCCCCCACTCTTGACAAATCACAACTCTCTCCTTTAGAGATTGATAATTTACAAACAAATTCAATTCTCATCTCAATTGAGTTGCTATAGCTAGATACCTACATCACTTTTCATAAAATGTTTATATTCTTTATTTTCATTTTTTGGATCTTCAATTTTCTATGTGAATATAAATATTCTAGAATTCAACATCCTTTTTCTTGATATTTTCCTACAACAACCTTCATAATACCAAAAATCCATCTCTACTATCTATGCATTCCATCTTAGTAGAGTAATATTTCTAAAACATCACACTATCATAGTCTACTTTACCAGATCTGGATTGCTAGTTTCCTTCTTGAAGTATAAGTGCAACCACAAAATTTATAATATATATATTCTAATATGAAAACACGTTAATTTTATAAAATAAAGCAAATTTTACCAACAAAAAACATTGAAGTAAATCTTAATCATTAGGAAGTTAACATTTTCTTGTCATCTTTAGCTAAACTTACTACTTCCTCTAACCATGGAAAAGAGAATTTAACTTCATGATCCTCAATTAAAACCCCTCTATTGGTTTATCATTTTTTGCTTGTCATTAAGTTAAAAAAAGGTAAATAATGAATTTGTTTATCATAATCATATAGGGGATAATCTAGAAGTAGCGATGGAAAGGATTAGGAATAGTTTGAGTGGGAACTCCGAAATTCAAATTTTTGAAGACGAGATGGATGATCATGAGGAACTTGGTTTAGGGATTGATTAAGGGGATCCATAAGATGTGCGGTATGGTTAGGAAAATGTTTTTGAATGTGTTTAAGTTATTTGGATAGAGGAACCATCTGATCAAGTACCCCTTTCCCAAGGCATTGGTGAGGGACCCACTCATGAGAATCCTAAGGTTTTATCCTTCGTTGAGGTTATCGCTAGTGAAAGGTACCACTCAAAGGAATCTTCCTCAACCCTTATTCTCCAAGGTAGGATATTATCCATTCCTGAGAGCGTAATGTCCAACTATCTCTCAATGGAGGCCTTTTCTCTCGTCGATAAATTTATTGGAGGAAGACTTGACATGGAAACCATCCAATGGTGGGCCTTTTCAAAATGGAAGACTCTTGGTAGCATGGATATTGTGGCTCTTTCCAAAGGGTTATTTGCTATCATATTAAGCAACCAAGATAATGTTAGTTGCATACTATCCGAAGGACTATGATTTATTGGTATAAGAAGCCTTTTTCTTCGTAGGTGGGTTGAAGATTTCAATCCTAACATTTAGAAAATTAATTTTACTCCCATATAGGTTCAGATGCCTGACCTTCCCTTTCAGTTCTGGCATGAGGATATCCTTCAAGGAATTTCTAGAGTTGTTGGAGAGTTGGTTGCTATTGACCCTGTAACTTTAGCCCGCACTCAAATGATTCATGCCAGGATTTGTGTCAATGCAAATCTTAACTCTAAACTCCCTACCTTTGTTGATCTCGAGTATGGTTCCTATTGCCATCGTCAACCCTTGGAGTACGAGAATAAACCCACTTTTTGCATGGAATGCCACACCCAAGGGCACCTCAGGAATCAGTGCCTAGTTCTTAAGTCTCTAAACTCTGAAAAGAGAGACCTCAACAAGCAACCAAGAAAAGACCTTCCCAGGAGGGAAGCTCCTCCTAATCAGTTTCAAGGGAACAAAAACCCGATATCTAAAGGGTATACCATATAGTTCAGAACTGGATAGGCCTTCAACCACAAAGGAAATGGTCCTCGACAACCACCCATAGGAATGGAAATCCAAGGCCCTCTCCATTCCACTGATAAAGGGAAATAGGTCATCACCTCTCCTTCAATGACTGATCAAGAAAAGGTATGCTCACTATTTGCCTTCCCCAATAGATTCCATATTCTTTTTTATTCAAACATCCTTGATCAAGAAGATAGGGATAGCCTTCTATTCCCTGAATCTGAACATCCTAGTCATAGGAGATCCAACATCGATGATTCTCCATCAAGGTCTAGACCATCTCATCCTCCCTTAGAGTCTCCCACTAGGAACCATAAGGAAGTTGAGTTCGGGAGTCCCTACCTTATCCTTGAACAGTTCATCACTGGGATTGCTAGCCCCATGTTAGAACAGATTGCTCCTTGCAAGTTCAGTCCTAAACAAACAAGAAGTTCCAAAAAGTCCCCCATAGATGTTGGAAGTGACAAAAAAAGAGGTAGGACTTTAGCAACTGAACAAAGGAGAAGGGGCACTAAGGAGGATATTGCAAATGGAATCCAGAAAACCCTCTTTCCCTTAGTGTTGAGTCAGCCAAAAGATGAAAGCAAAAGCACCAAACCTCCCCAATCACAAGGAAGGGGGGCAAAAAATCTTCTAAATATTCCAAATGAAAGTCCTTTCATGGAATGTGAGAGGGCTTAATGGACTAGCCAAATAGAGACTTGCTAGTTCATATAGGAAGGATTTAAAACCTATAGTTTTCATTATGCAAGAAACCAAGATTGATGAGAATGATTCCATCAAAGTAGCCAAGAAAATTTGGAAGCAAGGTGAAGCCACCTTTAGTCATGCTAGAGGCTCTTCTAGAGGTTTGATGTGTATTTGGGACCCAACCAGGCTTGAAGGCAGATTGATTCACTCAACTGATAGAATAACCAACATCTTATTTCATGACAAGGACCGTGACATCACGTGGATCCTATCCAATATCTACGCTCCCAACTCACCTTCGAGTAGAGCTTGCCTCTGGGAGACCTTAAGCAACCTGAATAAGTCCTTCTCTAATATTCCTTGGATCTTGGTGGGAGACTTCAATACCCCCTCTATCCTTCGGATAAAAAAGGAGGAAATGGCATTCCCCTCAAAAGCATGGAATATTTCAATGAATTCATTAATTCTAATGAACTAATGGATGTTTACCTCAAAGGTGCAAAATATACCTGGAGCAATAGAAGAAGTGGCCACCATCACATCCAAGTAAAATTGGACAGATTCTTCTTCTCTAAGGAAGTTGTTTTGCTATTTGGGGATGCAAACCTTCAGGCCTTACTCAAAATCGACTTTGATCATAATCCTCTCCTCTTGGAAGCTGAGAAGAAACATTCCTTTAAGACCCCTTTCAGATTCGAAGGCATGTGGATTCATCATCCTGATCTCAAAAGCAAAATATCTGAATGGTGGCAACAAGACATTCAAGGAACTCACTCTTTTAAGCTAGCCCAAAAACTTGGCATCATTAAGGAAAAACTCAGGATCTGGAACAAAGAAGTCTTTGGTAATTTATTTGAAAATAAGCAATTCATCAAGGATAGGCTGGCAGTAATTGAAACCAAAATCTAAAATGGGTAGGTTGATGACCAAATCAGGAATGAGGAGAGGAAACTTCTTTCAGATTTCCACAACATTCTAAAGTGTGAAGAAACCTTCTGGAGGTAGAAATCTAGAGCCATTTGGCTTAGAGAAGGAGATTCCAATACAAATTTTTTCCATGCTTCTACCTTGCGTAACAGAAGCACAAATAGAATCAAGGAACTTTGGAAGGACGATGGCTCATCCACTAAGGACATCCTTGAGATCAAATCAGAGGTTGTTTCCTATTTTAGTTCTCTCTTAGGTAATCCCGATCCCTGCTCAACCTTGGCTAAAGATTCCCTTCTTCAGCACATCCCCCATTCCATTTGCCTTGATGTCAATTCCAAGTTGATCTATCCTTTTTTTGAGGATGAGATCAAACAAGCTCTTTTCTCCATGCATCCTGATAAAGCTCCTGGTCCTGATGGGTTCCCACCAATATTTTTCTAAGATTTTTGGGATATAGTAGGCCCTGATGTTTGCTTAGCCATTAAGGAGTTCCAGGTGTCCAAATCCATTCCTCGTAGGTTTAATTCTACCTTCATCGCTCTGATTCCCAAAGGACCCATTTCCAAATCTATGGTTGACTTTAGACCTGTCAGTCTTTGCAACGTGGTATATAAAATCCTTACAAAAGTGATGGCCAATAGAATGAAGGATGTTCTTCCCAGTATCATTGATACGTGTCAAGGAAGTTTTGTTAAAGGTAGATCCATTATAGATGGAATAATCACCATCCATGAAGCTTTGCACTCTTCATCTCAAACCAAGAAACCTACTTTTATTCTCAAATTGGATATGAACAAAGCCTATGATAGAGTCAATTGGGAATTCCTCTTGGCCATCCTTCTGAAGTTTGGATTTCATCCGGACTAGGTCAACCTCATCAAAGGATGTATTTCCACTCCTTGGTTCTCGGTCCTGGTCAATGGGTCTATTGCAGGTTATTTTCAAAGTGTTGGAGGTTTGAGACAAGGAGATCCCTTATCTCCTCTTCTCTTCATTATTGCAACAGAATCTCTGGGTAGAAATTTAAAAGTGGCTTGTAGAACAAGTCTCATTTCAGGTATCAAAGTAGCTTCACAACTTAACCCAGTGATGCACCAAAAATTTATGGATGACACCTTAGTGGCTACACAAGCCTCTATCTTTGAGGCTAAAGTCATCAAATACATCCTTCTCCTTTATGAACAGGCTACTGGTCAGAAGGTAAATTTCCACAAAAGCAAGGTTTACTTCCTCAATACTCCTCCTCAGCATCAAATCAAAATAGCTCAAATCCTTGAGTGTGCAGTAGCTTCCTTTCCTACCACTTATTTAGGTCTCCCATTGTTTGTGGGAAATCCTACTGATTCAATGTGGAACAATGTGATTGAAAGGATTCAAAGGAAACTAGTAGGTTGGAAAGGAAACCTACTATCCTAGGTGGCCAAAGCTACTCTCACAATGGCATGTCTCCAAAGCATCCTGGTTTACTTTCTTTCTGTTTTCAAAGCCCCTTCCTCCATCTACTCCAAAATTGAACAAACCCAAAAAATATTTCTCTGGTTAGGGTCTGAAAACAAAGAAAGATTCCATCTAGTCTCCTGGGATAAAGTTTGTAGAGCCAAAGCCCATGGTGGAATTGGGCTCAGAAGAATACAAAATTTAAATATCGCCATGATGGCTAAACAAGCTTGGAGAATCATTTCTAATGACAGCTCAGAATGGGTCACCATAGTAAAGAGAAAGTATTTGCAAGATTTTAACTTCCTTGATGAACTGGCTCCAACCAATGGATCAAATTTCTAGAAATCTATGATCCACACCAGACCTCTATTGTGCAAAGGTTTAATATGGTAGCTAGGAAATGGAGAGAGTATAGACTTTTGGCATGATAAATGGATTAGAGGAGAACCACTAATTGAAGATCCTAATCTCTCTATCCTCAAAAACTTCACTGATTCCTTGTTGGGATGAAAGGTCTCTAACTTCATAACCCAATCCCACAATAGGCCATCCTAGATATCATTCATATGTGACTCTCATCCTAATGAGTCTGCATCCCTTGTTTCGCTCCTCAATTCTATGGTTATTCCTACTGGCAACATATTAGACCACCTCATTTGGGAGCACTCTAAAAGTGGGGAATTCTCTATCAAGTCTGCCTATGATCTTCTATCATTTCCCACTGAGTCCTCTTTCCCTTGTCACCTTGTTTGGCCCAAATATCTGATTCCCAAAATATCCTTCTTTTCATGGTTGGCCATCCAAGATAGGATTCTTACCATTGATAATTTAATCAAAAGAGGCATCATGATTCCCAATCACTGCCGCCTCTGCCAATCTGCTTGGGAATCCACTCATCATATTTTCTTGGGTTGTTCCTTTTCTTCTACCATCCTTGATAATTTGTTTCAATCCTTTCATATCCTATGGGCCAAACCCCAATCCATCATTGATATTTTCACCCAATGGCCTTCACCCTTTTGCAATTCCCACCTCAGTTCCATTTGGAAGTTCTGCCTCCACCATTTCCTTTGGCAAATTTGGCTTGAAAGAAACAAAATATTTTTCTCCAATGATTGCAAGGACTCTACCTCTTTAACAAACAAAATAATATCCTGTGCCAAAGAAAATGGCTAGCTTATTCCTTCCACCAAAGCCACCATTTCAAGATTTGAATCTTCCTTGCTGACTTCTTTGAATGTTCCCCTCCAAGATGCCTTATATTCTACTCTTCCCAAGGCCAGACTTAACACCAAGTGGATCCCTCCTCCGGTCGGTTGGATGAAGCTAAAATTTTATGGTGCAACCAAAGGAAATCCAAGAATTGTAGGGGTAGGTGGCATTCTCAGAGACCACAATGGGGATGCCATTTTGGCTTATTCTGAATGTCTTGGTTTTCAATCCAATCATTTCATTGAGGCCAGAGCCCTTTGGAGAGGGTTGTCTTTAATAATGCTAAGTTCCAATAGGTTGATTATAGAAGGTGATTCTCTCAACATCATCAATTACTTGAGGAACAACAAAAATCCCTCATGGAAGGTTAAAGGGTGTGTTGAAGAAGCCAGAAAAATCATAGCTCATATGTGGGAACCCATTATTCAACATGCTTTTAGGGAAGAAAATAAGGTGGCAGATGTGTTGGCAAATCATGGGACCAATATCAATGGTCTAATCACTTGGTCTGATGCCTTTCCTCAACATATTTTTGATGTGGTCAATATGGACAAAGCATCCATGCCTCAAAGCCCTAGTGGCCAATCCTTCCCCTTTGACCACCGTTGTAATTCCCAATTGTAATCTACCAAGCTTGGTCCCCAAGATCCTAATCGATTCATCTTGTTTCTTGTGCAGCATTGTCAGCACCTTCGTTCTATACTCTTGTGACAACTTAATGTGCATTTTTTGCTTTTTTTGTAATCCATCATCTGACTCAGATTGCCATAGTTGTTTTTCTTGATATTCGTCTTCCATGCTTTTCCCTATTTTGTCATCTTTCCAAGGCCTTCGTCCTTTGCGTCCTTCCTCGTGTTGTTACCCTTGTGACTATGCCCCCGCTCCCTTTAAGTCCCATCACCCTTTTCACATGTTCCCTAGTCTCCTCATTTTCTTTCCCTCAACCATCACTGACCACCTGCCTCATCTTCTACCTCCCAAAATTTTCTTGAATTCGAAGTGCTTGCTTGCTATTTGAGGGTTTTTTTGCGTGCCTTCAAGAATCACATGTAGAACCAGATTTTTTGAGAGTGTCATGATAACTAGGAGTCTCAGGCACTTCTTTTGATCTCCTTCTCCCTCCCAAGGAGAGATATTCTAATCTTTGTATTGATGCACAAAACATTTGTGTCCCAACACATAAGGATTTTCTTCCTATAAGGGCTCTACCACACAAGCCTAATTCCAATTACCCATTCTAGTTAATCCATCCTTTGGATTTTTGGATTTGCCTCTAGTGTTGCCTTAGCTTAATCATGTGCTACGTTGAGCCTGATACTTTAGAGTTGGATGCTCTCATCGAGTCCATCCTCGATGAGAGAGGATATCTCCCTTTCCTGAGGAAGTTCTTAAGGAATGACTATGATACTACTATGGTGTTTCTTTGTAGCTGGGATGAGGGCAAGATCACTATTTGAGGAAAGGACTACATCATCGACACTCTGCTATTGAAAAAAATTATTGGTCTACCTCTGATCGAGATATTAGTGAGGAGGGAGAAGCATAACTGGGAGGTGGAGCTCAAGGAGTTCCCTGATAAGGCCAAAATGCTCAAGTTGGCCAAAATAGGCATGTATAGGTCTGATTTACCATCTCCTTGGAACAGGGTCATGAAGCCCATAATGCAATTTTTAACTATGGATGACCCAGATAAAACCTTATGTAGCTTTCACCTGGCCTTTGTTAATCATTTTAGAGATATCAATGTCATTAATATCCCTGAGTTCCTATTTTGCTCAATGAATTACTCCATTGAGAACTGTAGGAAGAAAAAGAGTGCAGCGTTCCCATCCCACCTATTCCTCCCGAGGATCCTCCTCGGGGTAATACTAGTCCTCCCAAGGTCATCCCTGAGGATGACGTATCCACAAGCCCTGTGTCGACCCCTTTGTCTAGGAAGAGAAAATTTGTGGGTTCTGATAGGGATGTCGAGGCTTCAAAGGGGAAGAAGATCAAGGTTGAAGAACCAATGAGTGTGACCAGATCTTCTATTCACCTCAGAAAGAAGATGTGCCAGAGCCAAAAAAATTTCCCAAAAGTGGTTTCAAACGATTATGGTGATGATCACACTACCACGATGCTTCAAAATATGGTAATCAAGACAATTTCCACAATAATTTCCCAGTCTGAATATTTCCTCTCCTTGAAGGAAATGCAAAATGCCCTTAACCTTATCTTTTTTCGTGAAGCGTTCCCTAGCACTTTCATGGAAGACATTAAGGTTTTTGATAAACCTAAGGGAGCCAAATAAGGGGTGAATAATGGGTCAAAGGATGTGGTGAAGGATGGAGACAAGGACGTTGTGTAGCTATTCTTGGTCAGGTCGTTGTTGGGGATGGTGTTGGGGATGGTCCCTAGGATGTTTTTTGTGATCCTGTTAGATTATGGGTGACTAGTTGGTCCTTTTTTATGTTTTTGTACTGCAGGCAGCTTGCCTCTTTGATCCACTTATTCCTTTTCTTAGCATTTCATAATGCTACTTTTGTAACAAGGTTTTGGGATTCCTTTCAAAACTTGCTTTAATGAAATATTTTTACTTATAAAAAAAACCCTCTCTTGGTTAGCCCATCTACACTAATATATGTGTAAATATAATTTCTTCAAACTATATAGCAAGGTCTTGTATTTGTCCATTTATCTCTTGTGTATTCCATAGAGCCTTTGCTTTCCTCAAAATTACATTTACTACTATTAGTGAATCACCTTCCATCCATACTCTATTCCAATTTATTTGTTTACAAATTTCTAACCCTTCCAAAGCTACCCAAGCTTTAGCTTCATTATTTTTCTTAAATACACTATTTAAAGTGTAATGAGATAAAATATCTCCTCTATAATTTCTAATTATTTCTCCTCCTCCTACTAGTCTTGGATTTCATTTAGAGGCTCCATCAAAATTCAATTTGACCAACTCCACATCTGGTGGTTTCCACTTTATATTATTGCCTTCTTTTTGTTTCTTCTATACCCAACATCATAATTCCATTCGATGACTTGAATTCATTTTTCAAGGATCTTTGTTTCTAGATTAGGGATTGAGTAAGTTGATAGAGTTGTTTTAGACTCCTATATGGCTAAACAAATCTTCCTTTTCATTACCTCTAAATTTTTTTCCTTTTCTTTATGTATTCTTCCATTCCTTTCTAGCCATACAGTCCAAAGTATTGTATATTTTGATATATCCTAGATTATCTGTAAAGCCTCACTTTTAAAAGTGCTCTGCCATTGTTTTAACCATTCTTCAATTTTGTCATTCAATGCATTTATCAAACATATTAGAATCCATAGCCAAAGATTCCATAATATTGAGTAGTGACCCAAGATATGGTCTATACTCTCTTCCTCCTTTTTACAAAGAACACTAAGTGAGGGACCATGAAAACCCCTTTTCATAAGGTTATCCCAAGAGAAGATTCTTCTATGACCGACTATCCCAACAAACATTTTGACTTCAAGTAAGATCCACAGAAGCAAGAGAAAACATAGAGAAAGGAACACAAACTAAGTTGGTTGAACTTCTCTTTACCCAACAACAAAATAATATTGGTAATACAGATAAGACTAATAATCCCTAATAAGACATGATTATCATCTCATGAAATATAAGGGGTGCTAATGACCCCTCAAAGCAAAGGTGTATCAGGGACCTATGTTTAAGTAATAAGCTTGATATTCTTTGTATTTAGGAAACTAAAATGATAAAAGAAGTTTCAAAAATGTTTCAAAAACTATGAAAGAAGTATGGGCAAGATGTGAATGGGATGCTATGGATTCTAAAGGAGTGACAAGGGGAATTCTAACATGTTGGAATCCTTCTAGAACCTCCTGTGTAGCCATTCATAAAACTAGGCTTTGGTTAGCCTCTTTAGTCACTTGCTACTTTACAGATATTTGTTTCATCCTTATCAATGTCTATGGACCTACAACTTATTCAGGTAGATTAGAAGTTTGCAGTAGTATTGAAGCCTTTCTGAGAAGTAAAGACCAAAAAACTCGATTCATGATCATAGGAGATTTTAATTCCATAATCAAGCTGGATGAAAATTTTGGGGGTATTAGGAATTTAACCCAAAGTATGAGAGAATTCTTAGATTTTATTTAGAACAATAATCTATGGGAGGTTGAGTTTGAATAATACAACTATAAATGGACCAACAATAGGAGAGGCTAGAACCTAATAGCATAAAAATTAGATAGATGTATACTTTTAGATCATTGGCTAGATGAAGGAACTTGTGCTAAAATTAATACCTTAATAAGGATTGGTTCAAACCACTGGCCAATACGAGTTAAAATTATGGTAAGTGAATTCAAAACAATATCATATTTTGAATATGAGAAGATGTGGGAAGACTATACTCAATTTATTGATATGATAGCACAAACATATAATTATTTAGGAAATGGTTACCCAGGTGTTGTAGGTGAGTTGGAGAGGAGAGGGCAATCCTCCAAGGGAGGTCCTAGGTTCAAATGTCCACCCTACCAAAAATCTAAATTGGGTATCCAAAATCCAATTGATAATGTTGGTGCGGGAAGGATCGGGTGCGACTCCCGAGTGACTTTGACGGTGTAGAACCCTTTGTTCATCATCTCTCAGACTAAGGCGGCTTTGCAAGGGGTTTTTCGCTTTAAAAAAAAAAAAATTATTTAGGAAATGGTGGGTTGTATGCTCTTCCAAAATAAATTAAATCTATGACATCTAGATTAAAAGAATGGAATAAGAACACTTTTGGAAATATTTTTGAGAAGAAAGAAGAACTAAAAGATAAAATTTTAAAATTACAAAAAGGTGATCATAATAATCCAAGCTCAGAGGAAAGGGAGTTGCTTAGTGAATATCGTAATATTTTGAGTAAGGAAGAGAAATTCTAGAGATTAAAATCAAGATAAACTTCATTAAAAGGAGATAAAAATAAAAAGTTTTTCATAGGAATACTATAGTATAGATATCAACATACATAATTAGTAGAATTAAATCAATAGAAGGGGTTTGAATTGCAGATCAAAGTGAAATTAGAAAAGAGGTAAAGTCCTTTTATCAGAATATTCTAGGACCAGAGGAGATTGAAGTTCTTAATGATAAACTTCTTCAAGATGTACCTTCAGTTATAACGAATGAAAACAATAGGAAACTGATGGAGCCTATTACTCTAGAAGAAGTTCATTTAGCTCTTTTCTATTTTAATAAGGATAAATCCCTAGTTCCAAATGGGCTCTCTACAACTATTTACCAACATAATTGGGATATAATGAAGGATTATTTATTGGTGGCAGTGGAACAGTCTAGGGTAAAACAATACATACCTTATAAAATAATTGCAATATATCTTACCCTAATTCCAAAAAAGAAGGATGTTGAATTGCTTAATTCTTTTAGACCCATAAGCCTATGTAATATGGCATATAATATTATCTCCAAAGTGATGACAAATCGATTAGGGTCATTGGTAGACAAAGTTATTTTTAAGAGCAAGTAGGATTGTGAAAGGGAGACAAATTTTGGATGGGATCATAGTAGCTCATGAAGTTATACATTCAAAAACTTCAAGAAAAGAGAAAAAAATGTTCTTAAAACTTGATATAAGTAAAGCCTTAGGGTTAAATGGGATTTTCTTTTTGCACTTTTAGAAAAGTTTAGATTTGGGAAGAAATTGGTTAGATGGATTAAAGCTTGTGTCTCTATAGTTTCTTATTCAGTGTTGGTCAATGGGTTAGTAACAAAATATTTTAAAGCCAAGAGAGGCCTTAGATAAGGAGATTATCTAGCTCCTTATTTATTCATTATTATATCATAGGTTTTGAGTAGGAACTTAAATAAGGCTTACAAATATGGACTTATAAGTGGACTTAAGGTTAGTAATAACATTGACAACATCACCCATCAACAATTTATAGATGATACAACATTTTTTGGAAGGGCAAGGATAAATGAGGCTAGAGCTCTGAATAACTTTTTAAAGGAATACGAAAGAGCATTAGGACAAAAATTTAATAGGACAAAATCCAAAATTTACTTCCTTAACACTCTAGATAATATCAAAGTAAGAATTTATAGGTTACTTCAAATGGAGGAGGTAAATTTACCAACAACTTATCTAGGGATACCTTTATTTGAGGGGAGAATGAGGATATAATTATGGATCTCGTTATTAGTAAAGTTTAGAATGAACTACAAGCTTGGAAAGGTAAAAGGTTATCGTTAGCAAGAAGAGTGCAGTTAATTAAGTCAGTCTTATAGGCCATTCTAATATATTATATGTCATTGTATACTATGACAAAATCAATAGAAAAAAATTTAATCTATATTATGTGATCCTTTTTATGGTCAGGTTTAGATGATAAAAGGAAATTTCCTTTGGTGAAATGGAGCAAGGTGTGTGATGATAAATTAGGTATGGTCTTGGTTTAAGAGTTCTTACATATTCAAACTTAGCTCTTAGGGGAAAAGTAATTTAGAGACTGTACAAAGAGAGTCAAAGACAAGAATTATTCTAAGTTAGTATGTTGAGCCCAATGATCCAAGTTTAATATTTACTGCATTCTCTCTACCAAATGGTTCTGCTCTTTGGAATGGTTTAAAAAAATCTATTTGATCTAATGATTAAAGGTTTAATATGTTTGGTGGGAATTGGAGAAGAAAATTCTATTTGGATGGATACTTGATGTGATAAAAAACCACTCAGTTTAGATCCAATTTTGAAACCTTGGATGAGATCGCTTCAAGACAAATATGGTGATAAGGTTTCAAACATTTTGTACAAGTATCAGGAAGGAAGATACAAATGGAAATAATTTTTTTTACAAGTATACAAGACATTGATGCTAGGAGGCAATTGAGTAGAAATATAACAACTATGATTATTTTGAGGGGAGCCAAGGATAAATTGATTTGGGAGTTGAATAGCTCAGGAGAATACACAACAAGAAGTGGATATAATGTAAAGCACCAAAAAAATAGTAATATCACTAGAATATGGAGAGATATTTGGGATAGCCCAAGCATTACTAAAGTCAAAATGTTTGTTTGGATAGTAGGTTATAGAAGAATTTTATCTTGGGATAATATTATGAAAAGGGGTTTTCATGGCCCCTCTTAATGTGTTCTTTGTAAAAAGAAGAAGGAGAGTATAGACCATCTATTAGGGCATTACTCAATAGTCTATAAACTATGGAAATGGATTCTTAATATATTTGGTAAATGCATGGTGATGAATAGCATAATTGAAGAATGGTTAAAGCAATGGAAGAGCACTTATAAAAGTGAGGCTTTGTAGACAATATGGGATATATCAAAAGATACAATACTTTGTATTGTATGGCTAGAAAGGAATAGATAAATATTTAAAAGAAAGGAAATCAATTTAGAGGTAATTAAAAGGAATATATTTTTAGCCTTAAAGGAGTCTAAACCAACCCTATAAACTCACCCAATCCCTAATCTAGAAGTAGAGATCCTTGATAGATGAAGTCAAGTCATTAAATGGAATTATGATGTTGGGTACAAGAGAAGCAAAAAGAAGACAAAGAATATAAAGTGGAAACCACCAGATGTGAAGTTGGTTAAATTGAATTTTGATGGAGCATATAAAGGAAATCCAGGACTAGTAGGAGGAGGAGGAATAATTAGAAATAATAGAGGAGATATTTTGTCTCATTATGTTTTCAATAGTGGATTTAAGACAAATAATGAAACTAAAGCTCGGGAAGATTTATAAGGGTTAAAAATATGCAAACAAATGAAATAGAACACAGTGTGGATGGAAGGTGATTCTCTCATAGTAATAAATGCAATTTTGAGAAAATCAAAGGCTCTATGGAACATACAAGAGATAATTATGGAAATTCAATATCTTGCTAAAGAGTTTAAAGAAATCAATTTTACACATACATTAAGGGAAGGAAACAAATGTGCATATAGGCTAGCCAATAGAGGAGTTTTGATTGAGGATCGTGAAGTTAAATTCTCCTTTCCATGGTTAGAAGAAGTAATAAGTTTAGTTGAAGCTAACAAGAAAACGTTGACTACTTGAATCAAATAATGATTAAGATTTACTTTAATGTTTTACTTTGATAATATCTACTTTATTTTATAACATTAATGTGTTTTCATATAAACTATTTATTATAATTTTTGTGGTTGCACTTGTGTTTCAGGAAGGAAATTAGCAATTAAAATTTGGTAAAGCAGACTACGATAGTGAGATGTTTTGGAAATATTACTCTACTAAGATGCAATGCATAGAGTAGAGGTGAAGCTTTGGTATTGTGAAGGTTGCTATAGAAAAATGTCAAGAACAATGTTGAATTCTAGAATATTTATATTCATACAAAAAATTGAAAAGATCTAGAACATCAAAATCAAGAATTCAGATATTTTATGTAAAATGATGTAGGTTTCTAATTATAGCATCTCAATTGAGATGAGAAGTGTATCTATTTCTAAAATCTCAAGCATTAAAGAAGAGAGTTGTAATTTATCAAGGGTGGGGGACCCGAGTACAACCCCTATTATCTAGCAAAAAAAACATTTTGACTTTAGGAATGCTTGGGCTATCCTAAATATCTCTCAATATTCTTGTTTTGTTGGTGCTTTACATTAAATTCACTTCTTGGTGTATTCTCCTGATCTATTTAACTCCTAAATCGACTTATCCTTATCCCCCCTAAAAAAATAATAATTGTTGTTATCTTTTTGCTCAATTTCCTCTAGCAACAATGTCTTGTATACTTGTAAAAAAATATTCTTTCTAGATCCTTGTACATAATTTTTGAAACCCTAATATTAGATCTAAGATTTAATGGTTTTCTATCACACCAAGTATCCATCCAAATCAAAAAATTTCTCTAGTTCCCACTGCCCATATTAGACATTTAATCACTAAATCAATTAATTTTTTAAACCATTCCATAGAGTAGAACCATTTGGTAGTGAGAGTGTAGTAAATATTACGCTTGGGTCATTGGGCTCAACATATTTACTTAGAAGAATTCTTGCCCATTGTCTTTGACTCTCTTTGTACAATCTCCAAAATATTTTTCCCCTAAGAGCTAAGTTTGCATCCATAAGAACTTTTAAGCTGAGACCTCCCTTAGTTTTATCATCACATACCTTGCTCCATTTCACCAAAGGAAATTTTATTTTATCATGTAATCTTGACCATAAAAATGACTACATAATATAGACTAAAAAAAATTCTATCGATTTTGGCATAGTATAGAAGGACATACAATATGTTGAAATGGCCTGTAAGACTATTTTAATTAGTTGAACTCTTCCTACTAACAATAACCATATACCTTTCCATATTGATAGTTTATTATAAACTTTACTTATAATTGGATTCTATAATCCTATCATTATTCTCCCTTCAAATAAAGGCATCCCTAGATAAGTTGTTGGTAAATTTACCTCCTCCATTTAAAGTAACTTGCATATCCCTACTTTGATTCTAGCTAGGGTGTTTAAGAAGTAAATTTTAGATTTTATCTTATTAACTTTCTGCCCTAACACTGTTTTGTATTCCTTTAATAAGTTATTCCAAGCTTTGGCCATGTTTATTCTTGCCCTCTCAAAAAGGGTTGTATCATCTGTAAATTGTTGATGGGTGATGTTGTCAATGTTATTACTAGCCTTAAGTCCATTTATTATCTCATATTTGTTAGCCTTATTCAAGTTCCTACCTAATTCCTCTACCATAATAATGAATAGATATGGTGATAAAGGATCTCCCTACGTAAGACCTCTCTTGGCTTTAAAAGATTCTATTACTAACCAATTGACCAACATTGAATATGAAACTGTAGAGACACAAGCTTTAATCCATCTAACCTATTTTTTCCCAAATTCAAATTTTTTTAATATTGCAAAAAGAAAATCCCATTTAACCCTATCATAGGCTTTACTCGTATCAAGTTTTAAGATTATTGCTCTCTCTTTTCTTAAAGCTACTGAATGCATAACTTCATGAGCTACTATGATCCTGTCCAAAGTCTGTCTCCCTTTCACAAATCCTCCTTGCTCTTCTAAAATATATTTTTTTCTAATAGAGATCTTAACTGATTCACCATCACTTTGGAGATAATCTTATAAACAATATTACATAGGCTTATGGACCTAAATGAATCAAACAATTTTGCATCCTTCTTTTTTGGAATTAGGGTAAGATATGTTGCATTTATTTTATAAGGTATGTATTATTTTACCCTAGACTATTCCACTACCACCAATAAATAATCCTTCACTATATCCCAATTATGTTGATAGAATGCTACATAGAGCCCATCCAAACCTGAGGATTTATTCTTATCAAAAGAGAAAAGAGCTAAATAAACTTCTTCTAGAGTAATAGGCTCCATCAGTTTCCTATTGTCTTCATTTGTTATAATTGAAGGTACTTCTTGTAGTAGTTTATCATTAAGAACTTCAAACTCATCTAATCCTAGAATATTCTAGTAAAAGAACCTTGTGTCCTTTCTAATTTCACTATGGTCTTCAATCCAAACCCCTTCTACTAATTTCTAATGATAATATGTGTACTATTGTCATCCTATGAAAAAACTTTGTATTTTTCTCCTTCTTTTAACCAAGTTTGTCTCAATTTTATTCTTCGAAATTTCTCTTCCTTACTCAAAATATTATGATATTCACTAATAAAATCCCTTTCCTTCAAGCTTGGATTATTATGATCACCTTTTTGAAATTCTAAAAGTCTATCTTTTAGTTATTTTTTCTCAAAAATATTTCCAAAAGTTTTCTTGTTCCATTCTTCTTATCTAGATGTCATTGATTTAATTTGTTTTGGATGTGTATGCATGCAACCCACAGTTTCTTGAAGAATTCCATGTTTGTGCTATCATATCAAAAAATTGAGGATGGTCTTCCTACATCTGCTCATATTTAAAATATGATATTTTTTTGAATTCACTTACCACCATTTTAACTCTTATTGGCCAATGATCTGAACTAATCCTTGTAAAGATATTAATTTTAGTATAAGTCCCTTCATGTAGCCAATGATATGAGAGAATACACCTATCTAATTTTTTAGCTATTATGTTTTGGCATCTCATGTTGTTGGTCCATGTATACTTGTCTTCTTCAAACACAATCTCCCATAGATTATTATTTTGAATAGAAGTTGAGAAATCTCTCATACTTTGGGTTAATTTCCTAATTCCCCCAAAAAAATTATCTAGCTTGGTTATGGCATTAAAATATCTTATGATCATGAAATAGGTTTCTTGGTTTTACTTCTCACAAAGGTTTTAAACCCACTCCATACTTCTAATTTGCTTGACTAAGTTGTAGGTCCATAGACATTGATAAGGATGAAATTAATATTTGTAAAGTAGCATATGACTAAAGAGGCTATCCAATGCCTAGTTTTATAAATGGTTACATAGAAGGTTCTAATAGGATTCCAACATGTTAGAATTCCCCTTGTCTTTCCTTGAAAATCCATAGGATCCCATTCACATCTCACCCCTATTGCTTTCATAGTTTAGGAAACTTTTTTCTTTGTCATTTTACTTTCATGGATACAAAGAATATTAGGGGTCTCTGATACATCTTTGCTTTGAGGGGGCATTAACACCCCTTATATTCCATGATATGGTAATTATATCTCATTAGGGGCTACTGGTCCTGCCTATGAATTAATATCATTTTATCGTTTGGTAAAGAGAAGTTCAACCAACTTAGTTTGTGTTTCTTTCTCTATGTTTGCTCTTCCTTCCCTAGAACTCGCCTAATAATTTGAGGGGTTTTCTCTTTTTGCCTTGCCTATATCAGGAGCAAGTCTTATTATTTTATTCCTCTATATTATTTCACAACTTTTCTTTCATTAGATTTATCCTCTCTTGGCTCTACCATGGAAGTTTTTGACTTGTCCTGCTCATTTTTGGTATATCCTTATTAATGGTAGAGGTATTAACATCTAACAATGTATTTTATCTTGAATGGTACATGGTACTTCAAGAGAGTCTTCATTTGATGAGACACATTCCTTAGGTTCATTAGGAATGTTCTTTCCCAAATAAAGATCATACTGAATAAATGACTCCTTATTAATATTTTGAACCTATTGTATTGTGTCGCTATGATCTTATTTTTCTTCATAGGCTAAAGCCTCAAAAGAATTGGTATTTATTTTGATATCCTTTATTACTAGTCTCCATTGTTTATTTACTTTCATTTGTCTAGAATTATTTTTTAGAAGTTGAAAACCATCATCATCCATATCCATTTGTAAGTTTCTCTTGTGGTTTTCTACATATGTTTTTGCTAGACTCTTCTTAGGGCATGATATCTCAATATACCCCACCTCATAACATTTTCTATATTTAAAAAATACATTTTCATAGTCTATGGTTTGGGTCCACAACTTATCCCCACACTTAAGAATGATTGATTCTAGTAAATGTTTACTTATATCAATCATGACCAATATCCGAGCATAAATAGTCAAGAATCCATCTTTTGTAGTTTCTAAAATCTCAAGGAATTCTCCTAAAGTGTTTCCTATTGCCTTGAAGGTATCCATTTCCTAAAATTCAATGGATAACCCATACATCCTAACCCATAATGGTACTAGGGATAAATTTATATTTTTAGGTGCAAAGCTTTCGTACCAATGGGTAAGGAAGAGTCCTACTCTTCCCATAAACTAAGGATCTCCTTTTAGGATTTTATCTCTTTTCTTCATAGAACAAAAAATGGCTATGAAGAAACCTTTGGGAAGAAAGGATAGACTCACTCTTAGAGACTTCCAACTCATATCAATCCATTTTCTCAAGGTGAAGCCCCTAGCCAAAACCCATTAAATTTACCAAAAAATGTTGTATCTTGGAGCAACTTGGATTGATCCTTTGCGAGACTCTCATTAACCTCTACTATTAGGGAATATTCTAAGGATTTAGATGTAAATAAGCCCATGGGAAGGAAACTATAACTCAAAATCTACTAAAATTTGTCATAATATCCTAGAGTGATTACAATATTTGATTAAAAACCTATAATAATTTGCATACAAAAATTATAAGATAGGGAAGGAGAAAAGGAAACTTAGATGAAAAATTCTATGCCCAAACATAATGTCTTGCCTCACTGATGTCCTAGCCCTTCATTGCTCCACCCATCATCCAAACTCTAGCTGACAAATATTTACAATTTCATTTTTTTGCAACTTGAAAAATCATCACTGCCCTTGTTCTGGATGACTAATTTCATAGGGTTGTATCTCCCTCAATTCATATCTATAAATATATTATCTATGACAATCTGCCAGTTTATTAATACCTTTTTTAGGGTTCTTATTCATACCCCTAACATTCCAAGATATTATTTTTATTATTATTTTTTGTTCTTATTTATGGGTTTAGCCCCACTTCTTGTTAACACTTGTGAAATTTACTTTTGTTTTCCCATATCAATATCCCTTTGGGTTTCTTTTTCTCTTTATTTTTGCTTCTTAGGTCTTCCTCTTTTTTTTATTCCCAAAAATACTTTCATCTTCATCAATCTCTTTAATCTTCTCACACTACTCATAATAAGACTTATAATATTTAGGTTTGTCTTGCTATAAAGGACCCGAAGTGCAAGGAATAACCTCAAACACACACACACACACATATATATATATGTGTGTGTGTGTGTGTGTGTTGACCTAAAAACCCTAAAGTGCAAGGATGTTCTTTTGTAGCAATGACCTTCTTGTTCTAACCTAAAAACCCTAAATTGTTAGGGGTTTTCTCCATCCCATTTCTTTATTACTCTTGAAATCTTAAAGTACAAGGGATAACATCTTCACCACTTTCACTTTTCACTTTTATTCCCAGGAAAGGATTCTAAACTACTTGAGGAAAATGAAGATGATTTACCTAATATAAACTTGATTTCTTCTACCATCTTTGTTTTAGGATTTTCCTCCACATCTTCCTTTGCACCTTTAATTTCTTCTATGCTTCTTCTTTTGAAATAAAATAACTTTGATTTGATTGGTTTCCTTGCTTTGTTTTTTTTTGTCCCTTTTTTCATAGATTAACACCACATTTTAAAATATATAAAATATTTTTTTCAAAAGAATTTAAAACAAAAAATAAAATATTTTTTATTAAAATAAATAATAAAAATATACTTTAAAAAACAATAAAACAATATTAAAAAAATTAACTACCCACCCGTTGTAGGTGAGTTGGAGAGGGTAGGGCAATCCTCCAAAGGAGGTCCACATTGGGTACCCAAAACTCTAGTTGATAAATTCAAAGGTTTTTAGCTAAATTCAAAAAAATATTAAAAAAATTAACTTTATTTAACAAATTTTTTTATTAAATGGTATTAGCTCAATCCGTTAGATTCCTCAACATTTAAGAAGAATCTCACCAAACAATAAATGAATAATATTCTAGCCCTATTATAATACCACTATATAGCAATGATATAATATAATATGATTCATAGACTCATTATAATTCCATATAACCAATCCGAAAAAATATTTTATAAATTTTATAAATAAATAAATATTTATTTATGTTTCATGTATTGTTTTGGTCTCAAATCATTTACTTGTAAAAAATAGTTAGCCGTTTGGCGTGTGGCCGCTCTTTGCGGGCGCCTCTTCAATATATTATTAAATAACACAGCGGGGTAAATCTCACCCATCGTTACAACTTCCCTCTTCATTAAGACAGCACGGTAAATGATCACATGTAGATCCTTGACCGTTGGATCGTCAGTGAATCCGAGGGCAAAAAAGCCGGTGGGAAGAAATTCAAAATTTGAAAAGTTGAACGGTTAAATATGTACATATATATATTTTTAAAAAGATCAGAAGATTACCGTTAGAAGGAAGAGCCGGGAAAGTGGTGGGTTTTTGTTTGCCTCGGGTAATCAAGGTGTGTGAGACCTTCATTTCATGATTTTCACATTTCATGCCTATCTGTTTAAAAACGTGAGCCGCAATCTGCTTCAAGCCTTTGGATGATCTGTCTATGGAAAAAAACAATAAATTCCCCTCTTTGTTAATGGAGAGTTGGAGCCCTCGACAAGGTCAGTACTGATACCTTCATCCGTGCCATCTACGCCCCATCACATCAGAATAACTCTGGAATCTGAGAATATATTTCGATGAAAGAAGGTAGAAAATTTTTAAAGCTTCAAGTGGGTGTCCCCGATGTGTATGATATCTATTGGGTGTGTAGAAAATTTTTAAAGCTTCAAGTGGGTGTCCCAGATGTGTATGATATCTATTGGGTGTGTTCAATGTATAGGGAAACAATGATAGATGTTCAATGGGTATGTGGGATTTTGTAGGATATGTTTCTGATGAAATGGGTTTTTATGGTTGCAGAGGTTTCGCCAGATTTTGTGGTGTGTGGGGGTTCTCCTGAGATGGATTTTGAGGCAGAGGCAAACTGCTCCTCCTTCTCCTTTAATCCTACGCAAGAGGACCAAGATCAGGGTCTTGCTCAGTGCATTTTTCCTGAGGTGGAGGCAGAGACAGATTGTTTGGCTTTGAATGGCAGGGACGATCAACAAGGTCAGGGTCTCAGCAAAGATGGGGTTCAGGGGGAATCTCAAGAGATTGAAGTTGAGGCAGAGGCTAACTGCTGCTTCTCCTTCAACTGCAAGGGAGGGGAAGAAGAAGAAGAAGATCAGAGTCTCACCGAAGCTATGTTTCCAGAGGTCCATTCCCCTATTGGAGCTGAAGGGTGGTCTGAGATACCCCTCAAAACTCCAATTAAGGAGGAAGAAGAAGAAGAAGAAACAGAAGCTGATCTTGACAACACTCCTTCCAGGGTGAACAGTGAAAGTGAGACAGGTTTTGAGGCTTCAGCACTTGACAATGGTGTTCCTGCTTCCAATGGCTGTAATTTGGAGGATAGTGGGTGTCACTTTGATGGTTGTATGTATTCTGAATGCTCCGAGGATCCCATGCTCTGCAATCCACATGCAAGACTTGTCAGAGGCTATCAAGATATGGATGTTTCTAAAGGTAAGTGCTGTAACTTTTAGGGTTTGCCATGATGTTGGGTGTGTATGAGGAAAAAGAATCTTGAAACATAAGCTTCCTTTTAGCCTAGCTCTGAGGGACGTCTCTTCTGCGAATATTGCCTGAGACTTGATACTGGCCTCGCGGGCCTTCATGTGCATTCTAGTCACATGCCATTTGGGTGTTGAGGACTGCCTCTGGATATTAATCCTGGATATCCTGGTGGCACCATGAAAGTCTGTTCCACTCAGTAGTGAACTACATGGCCTCAACTTTGATTCACGTTTCTTAGAGTCATGGTGTTCACATTGTAGCTTCGGTCATGTCCTATTTGAATGAATGGAATGTTTCTTAGATCAGTAGACTATAAGTGCTGCTTGTTATTGCTGAACAGTCAAATGTGTTTGTCTATGGATGATGCATTTGGGTTTGTATTTATTTTATGTTAATAGTCTTCTTGTTTCTCACATTTTTTAGGGTCATGATGTACAAACTGTAAGTTTGGTCACATCTTAATGGAAGGAATGTATTTTTTCTTGGACAACTAATCCTGTTATTGGATGATGATTATTTCACCCGAGGAATTCCTGGCAAGAGTAGACTTCGAGTAGCTTTAGGCTCTTTGTTTCTTGTTGTTGGTAATTTTTTTGACTGCATTTGTCTTGGGACGTTGGCTGCTATTTGCAAAATGATAGGTTTGTACATGATCCTAGTATTTTTTGGTCTCACAATTGTTAGGTCATGGTGTTTACAATGTCACTTTGGTGACATACTAATTGAAGGAATGAAACATCTCTTAGACGCATTCTTGTCACTGGATTAAGATTATCCACCCGAGGAATTGCTGGCCAGATTATAGCTATTCTTTTGAAAATGATTTAGTTGTTTTTCTATCAACTAATTTCACAAAGTCTTATACTTCAATGCTGTGCGTTGTTTGTGTGGTAAATGTTACAGAAGATGCAATCCTGCGCATAAATGCTGGAGAAGAGATAGCGGGAATTGATTTTCAACAGGATCTGTATTTTGATGGTGGAGATGTAATCAGAACAGATGAGAACATTGTTGAAAAGGAAGGTCCATCTATCTATCATACTGCTCGGTTTGGCAACTTCTCTTACTTAATGGGGGATCTTCCTGCTGGGGATTATTTTGTTGATCTTCACTTTGCAGAGATAGTGTTTACAAATGGCCCATCGGGGATGCGTGTTTTTGATGTCTTTATACAGGAAGAGAAGGCAAGATAGCTATATTTTTGTTACATATGTGTTTTCTATGTTTCGCATTTCATTGCATGCTTTTATAATTTGAAATCATGGTGCAGATTCTATCTGAACTTGACATTTATGCTCGAGTTGGTGCCAATACTCCTCTTGCCTTGATGGATGCCCTGGCAAATGTTAATGATGGAGGAAATTTAACTATCAGATTTGAAGGAATTATTGGCCGGCCCATTGTCTGTGCAATATGCATAAGAAAAGCACTGCCCTTTGGTATACAGTCAATCTTTCAATTCTTGGTATCCAAATGCTTATTCTAAATGTTTCTAACGAGTTTGCAAAGTAGGGATTGGCAATGCAAAACTTTGATGTGGTACTGATAGATGTAAGCTTTAGGTGCAAGAATGAAAAAGCAATTCCCTGGATTTGGAGAGCAAAGTTTGAGGCAATCAGATGGAGTACATGAACTAATAGGAGGTGAAGAGGACTATAATAAGAAGGTACTGATAAGCTCTTTTTTGTCATCTTAGAGCAGAAAAAAAAAAGAAGTATTTTTCAATCTAACCAGAATGCTACTTTGAGAATGCATTTTGTCTTCTCTATCTCAGTTAGTACTGGCCGTTATAAAGTGCTATCCCTTCTTGTTTAAGGTGGATTTTCAGTGTAGCAGCAGAAATTGTAATTCTGCTTTGGAGTACAAGAAGAAGTTAGAAGAGCTTAGGAGGGATTATGAATTAAAGAAGAAAGAATGTCATGAGGCATGGATCTCCCTGGAGGACTCGAACCGCCAACTCGAAAAACTCAGGAGTGAACTGATGCGCAAGTCTATGGATGTGGGCTCCTTAGGTACAAAAGGAAATTGACCTTAAGACTGGTAATTTTGAGCATGTTCGTGAAAATCTGTGATGACAAATTCTTTTTCTAATAAAGAATTTATTTGTGTTTTGAAGCTGGTGCTGTAGAGGGCCAACTGAATACAATAAAGGACCTGCAAGACAAGCATGACAGGGAGAAACAATTGTGGGTCACTTCACTCAATCAATTGAATGATAAAGTCAAGGTATGAACTGTGGAGCATTGTTTGTAATATCAAGGAGTGTTGCTCGAAATTCCCAGTTTGTAGCTGACCATGATTGGGAATTTTTTTGTGGGGGAGGATGGCAGATATTGAAGAGTGAATATACTACATTGTCAGAAGAGGCAAATTCCTGTGCCTCTTCCCTTCCTGATATCAGTGGAATGACTTCTGCTGTACAAGCTTTGGGTGAGTTTTAAAATGTTTGCATCATCTTCTGTTCCTTCTTTCAGCTATAATGAACCGCTACTTATATGATTTGTTTTGCAGTTGATCAGCATGAAAATCTCAAAGCCCAATTTACTGAACTAAAAACAAAGTTTGTAGGGGAATGTAAGGAACGCAAACAGCTCTATAACAAACTGTTGGAACTCAAAGGCAAGTTTATAATTCCATAGACTTCATTATGTACTTGAGAGTGATGAATTCTTAAGACAGATGCTGAAGTGGTAATTGCTTTTGATTACTTTTCAGGTAATATCAGAGTTTTCTGTAGGTGTCGCCCCTTGAGTGCTGAAGAGGTTGCAGGAGGAGCTGTTTCTATAACAGATTTTGACTCTGCCAAAGAGGGTGAGCTCAGTATAAGGGTCAATGGGAATCCCAAAAAGGTCTTCAAATTCGATTCAGTCTTTGCTCCCCAGGACAATCAAGGTACATATCCTTGTCTAGAATATTTTCCGTTAATCAATTTAGGATAAGATTCAAAATAATTATTTTTTGTCATGAGGAGCATAGACGTTCATATAGAAATATGTAATGATCTTATTAACATTCTTGTTGTCATGGCAGTGGATGTTTTCGCTGGTACTGCTCCTGTTGTTGTTTCGGTTTTGGATGGCTACAATGTCTGTATTTTTGCATACGGACAAACTGGAACCGGGAAGACATTTACAATGGAGGGAACAAAAGAAAATCGTGGTGTTAATTATCGAACATTGGAGGAGCTCTTCAGAGTAGCAGATGAAAGAAAAGGGCAATTCAAATATGATATCTCTGTTAGTGTGCTAGAAGTTTACAATGAGCAAATCCGAGATTTGCTTGCATCTCCTCCTCAGCCAGGACAGACCACGAAGAAGTAATCTCTAAACTCATTGCATATTCAAGCACTAAGGTTTAGAGTTTTCCTCAATTAGGTTGTAGTAAAATGATTCAACTATGGTTCAGAAACACTTATGAGAAGTGAATTCATTTGAAATATTGTATGTGATTTCAATAGGTTGGAGATCAAGCAGGTAGGCGAAGGGGTTCATCATGTGCCAGGGCTTGTTGAAGCACAAGTGCACAGCATGAGTGAGGTCTGGGAGGTCTTACAAACTGGAAGTAGTGCTAGGGCTGTTGGTTCCACTAATGCTAATGAGCACAGCAGTCGGTCACACTGGTGTGTATTTTGATCGCCTCGAAGATAATGTAGTAGTTTATATTCTGTCTTGGGCATGAATCATGCTCTGATTTCCAATTACTTTCTTTGTGTTGGCATCTTGCAGTATTCTTTATGTGATGGTTAGAGGTGAGAATTTGATTAATGGAGAATGCACCAGAAGCAAGCTTTGGTTGATTGATCTTGCAGGAAGTGAGCGAGTAGCAAAAACTGATGTTCAAGGGGAACGCCTTAAAGAGGCACAGAATATTAACAAGTCACTTTCTGCTCTTGGAGATGTGATATCTGCTCTTGCAACCAAAAACAGCCATATCCCATTCAGGTTTGTTCCAGAAAGCTTTCTCTACATTTTCATGCATTGTTGCTCTATGATTTTAGTGCATTTGAATCAAGATAGTATTTGAAGTGTACATATGTCTCTGGGATTTTATGATTTACTTGGTTGCAGAAACTCCAAGCTAACTCATTTGCTACAAGACTCTTTAGGTATAAATCTTCCCTTCCTTGCATACAAGCTAACACATTTCTAGTTTGCTTGTCTACTGTGACACAACAGCTTCTCTGTTCCAAAATTGATTTTGAACGCTTCTGATGCTGTCATTAATTGCAATTGCAGGAGGAGACTCAAAAACTCTCATGTTCGTACAAATCAGTCCTAACGAGAATGATATCAGTGAAACGCTATGTTCACTGAATTTTGCTAGCAGAGTTCGAGGAATAGAGCTGGGTCCTGCTCGGAAACAGCTTGATCCTAGTGAGCTTTTAAAGTATAAGCAGATGGTAATCTCCATACTAGCTCTTCTAAGTACATACTTGCACAAGTGGACAAGTTTGTGTTGTCCATTGCTGATAAGCATACTGTTTAAAATTGTACAGGTTGAAAAAGCTAAACAAGAAGGAAAATCAAGGGATTGTTCAATAAAGAAAATGGAAGAGACCATACAAATTTTGGAGGCAAAGCTGAAGGGAAGAGACCAGGCAAATAAAAGTCTTCAAGATAAGGTATATAAAAGTCGCTTTACTTATATTGATAGTAGGAACGGGCTAAAATATTGCATCTATAGGGAGGTAAATAGTGTTTAAACTTTTTATTGCTTTTTGCAGATAAAAGAATTAGAAGGACAGCTTGCAAATGAGAGGAAGTCGCGAATAAATCTGGAAGGCAAAATCAAAGAACAACAGCAACAACAGGCAGAAAAAATGGCTGAAAAACCACCTCTCATGCATTTCAGACCTTTCGGCGAAGGAAGTGCATTAAGTAGAGATTTGGTCAATCTTACAGATTCTCTAACTGAAAATAAGCAGAGGTACAATGCTTTGGAGGGCAATGGGAAGCGACAGGATATTGAGATCCTTCCAAAGAATGGTCTGATTGATCCTTACTCAAAGGAACAGAAGGAAAACAATCTGGATCTCTGTGATCAAACACGGAAGCCTGTGCCAAGGAGAACAGGCAGAGCTTCACTATGCACGACAGGTCGAAGGACATCAATAGCTCCTGCTGCAAGACGAGTAACAATGGTCCCCTTACCAGTTACAAGCAATGAGGACGCACTAGATGTTACTACAACATCAAGAATTAAAGACCCTGTTATGCTACCTATTACTACTGAGGAGCCTGATATTCTTCCCACTGCTACGCAGGAGCCTGTTATGCTACAGACTACTACTCCTGTGAGCTTGAGAGGACTTAGGACTTCTCAAACCCTCAACAGATTGCGCCGTAGTATTCACAAAAAAGTTCAATTGAATTCTCCACTGCTGAAAGGACAAAGTAATGACCCTAATGCTGCAGAGAGAGCAAAGTTACCACCACTTGATACTAATAGAACGAGACGGATAAAAACCTGGGGAAGGATTTCTGGCACTGGTAATATCTCTGCCCAAAGAGTCTTGTGCTCAAACAGATCTGGCATGAAGGCACACGTCCAGCTGAAGGAAAAAGAGAGGGGATGGAACAGGTAAAGCAGAGGATTCTTGTAGCTTTATTGCAGATCGGGTAAATAGTCCTCCCTGTAAAAAGTAGGAAGATTTTCTATCTAACTGTGTTTAAGGGTTTACACTTGTATACCCTAAAGACATTCTTTTAACCCCACCAATTGGCCAACTGTTGGATGTTTTTCAAAATTCTTTATATTTAGTATATCTACTATGATTGTTTTCGTCTTGATGGCCAAGGCTACTTCCTCTAGCTTATGGCAGTACTTCTACAGTATGAAATGTGGTCATGACTTGGTTCCCTAACAAATCTCTGTGGAAGATTTGGCCTCCATTGTATAAATACATGATTCCTCTCATTGTCATATTTCCTCTCATTGGTTTATACATGATTCTGTTTGTTGCCAGTCTTTGAATGGAAGTTTGAGCTGTTTTTTCACAGAACGAATGAAGAGTTCGTCAACCCTTAGAAATTGTCATCTGAACTGTTAAATTGCAGAGGAAAATGCCACTGGATGAAAATTTTCGTTTTAATCATTACAATATGAATGGCAGTTGCTGTTTTAGTTCTTGTCCCAAGTATACTGTAGTTACTTTGCATCAACAGTATACTTTTCCCTAGTGCTTGGCATTTATTTATTTATATAACGCGCAGAGTGTTCAAATCCTTTCTCTAAATTATTTATGACAAATAATTGTTTGGCTTATGCAGAAATCAACCTTGCACCATGAAACAGTATAAACCGTTGCCTCTATATTAGATCACAGCCCAAGTAAAAGAACTATTTAAAAAAAACAATTAAAAGGAAATGCTACTCACTGAAGGAGAGTAGCATTTCGTAAATAGTTTCTTCCACTTTTAACAAAAACGTTTCCCGTCCAGAATTGGTGAAAACAGGAGCCTAAATGCTCTAAGATCCCTATCTGCTTCACACCAACAATACACTAAACCATTTGGGTTGTCATTTTTGAGCTTGTAACTTGCATATCAGATTCATCTTACTAGGTAGACTGCGAAAGGCAATGTTTTCTGCAAACCTTAATTCGATTGTATAACTTACCTCTCCTGCCGATATGTTAGCCCCATTTTTTTTCCTTTTTAAATGGAAACATCACTCGTGGTTAGAATTTGGTCGAAAGTCCAAAGATATATCAATTCGTATTAGTTCCACAAAAAGTACTTGTATGTTTGACATAGCTCCTGTGGTTCCCATGATTAACCCGTCAGCAGCCCCATCCCTTCCTAGAATCAAAACACTGGTGACCTTTTTTTCGAAAATATTAGAACTTGGTTTTGTACCGCAAGATCTAAAAATATAACTGCTAACTGCACATTGCATTGTTGGTGGGCTTCACACCAAAAAAAAAACTAGCAAATATGCATGCTTTGACTGCCTGTAAATTTTGCCTTTACTGAAAACACCAAAACACGTAAGATGAATGTTGTAGGGGCTGTGATGGTGTTAATGGAAGAACAGAATAAATAAATCAGAGACCGTTGCCTGTAGACACTGTAGTGAAATGATAATAAAACATCTAATTTGTATTTTCAGTGCATTTGTGCACTTGAAAGTAAAGTATAAGAAAAGTATGCTCTAAAAATAGAGACAACCATAAAGTGGAAAATTATCTCCATTATGTCACTCTCCCATTCACATATTAGTAACCAGTCTGTCTAATTTAGATATGTGACCATTGGTGAATTTTGTCCCAATATACTTAAAACTATTTTATTATAAATATATATTTTTTATATCTTAAACTATTTTATTTAAGAGTATAATTTAATTAGTTAATTTATAATTAAAAGTATATATAAATTAATTATTCTTGAAATTGATTTTAATTTATATAAAAATAGGTACAAATGAATTGTGAGATTATATTGAATAAAAGAAAATGAAACAGTTTAACCTATTATTTTGTCGTATTAGAGTTATTTGATAAATGGATTTTATATGGCAAGTTACAAGTTACAGGGAATTAAAAAAAAATTAAATCTTTAGATTTTTGTCGTATTAGAGTTATTTGATAAATGGATTTTATATGGCAAGTTACAAGTTACAGGGAATTAAAAAAAAATTAAATCTTTAGATTTTTGTCATGGGTTTTTATAAAACTCTCATAAGTTTTTGCAGGGCCGCTTTGGTAAGTTACAAGTTACAGGGAATTAGAAAAAAATTAAATCTTTAGATTTTTGTCATGGGTTTTTATAAAACTCTCATAAGTTTTTGCAGGGCCGCTTTGGTAAGTTACAAGTTACAGGGAATTAAAAAAAAATTAAATTTTTAGATTTTTGTCATGGGTTTTTATAAAACTCTCATAAGTTTTTGCAGGGCCGCTTTGGTAAGTTACAAGTTACAGGGAATTAAAAAAAAACTAAATCTTTAGATTTTTGTCATGGGTTTTTATAAAACTCTCATAAGTTTTTGCAGGGCCGTTTTGGTTTGAGAGACCATGAATAGGGGTTCTACACCGTCAAAGTCACCCGGGAGTCGCACCCAACCCTGCCCGCACCAACATTATCAATTGGATTTTGGATACCCAATTCAACTTTTTGGTAAGGTGGAGATTTGAACCTAGGACCTCTCTTGGAGGATTTCCCTCTCCTCTCCAACTCACCTACAACAACTGGATAAAAAAAACTCTATAACCAAGTTTATATCCTAATAAACTTTATTTCATTGTTTTAAGGAATACATGTAAAATATTTTTTAATGAATTTTAATTTTTAAATTTTTTTTAAGTTTTTATTGAAAGCATTTAAAAAAATTATACTCTTTTTTATTTAGTTTTTGAAGAGGGTAAACTCATTAATTTAAAAGTTTTAGTTGGAATAATGGTAATGTTATTGATAAAACATTTAATTAAAGATTAGACTTTAAGGAGCCTTTTTAAGAAGAAACGTTGTCGTCAAAATTCCTCCTAAAAACTAATTTAGAATTTAGTCTCATGCCTAGTTAGATTCTTAATAACTAGATCAGTTGAAGCATGAAAATTGAAACTTGAAGCCACTTAAATTGACCCATAATTATACTAGATTCAGATTGTTGTGTTGTTAATTATAATTAGTTCTTAGTGTTTTCTTTATGAGTAAAATTCTTGAAATGATTTTTACTCTTAGTTAAGATGCACCATAGCTCTTTACAAGAATTGAGAAAGTAAGTGTAATATATAATTGTAAAATCTAAATCATCTTGACAAGTATTTAAACCATTAATTTGAGATTCATCATTCAAAACTATATACATGGAAAAAATATTCTATTCAATTGGATATATTCGCAATTTCTATAGATTTGAATTTGTTATAACTAGTTGATTCTCACAATATTGATTTATGTTTTGATCTATTTAGCATCATAGCAAAATTTGTGTAGTTGTAATATTGAATGTTTACATTTCCTATGTAACCGAAAAAAAAAATATAGAGTGTTTACATGTTTTCAATGGATTTCATATTTACATGGAAATCTCTTACTACTTCAAAACGGATAATAACCTAATATGGAGATAAATATTCTTTTTTTGTTAATAATTATAATATATTCTTGAAACTCATGCCTTAGATTTTTAGTGTGAGTATTGCTTGTATACTTTACAGATAGGTATTAATAGGTCTTCTTATTGTCTTGAATTTATTTTGACCTGGATTATACTTTCATACGTGAGAAATGTGTAATTTAGGCATTATTTACGAGCAATGCTCTAGCTTATGCTATATATTTCTTTCTTGGTATTTATAATTAATTTTGACATTAAAAACAAAATGTAGAATGTTTCCACCATTGTAAGTGTTTATCTAAAAGTGTTGTAACCCAAATACAATAACATATGTAATTGTAATAAATTAGGATTCATTGATGAGTCAGGACCATGTCTATTTTTTTTTGAGTAAGATAATGACTTTGACAACCTTGCATAATACTTTAGACCTAGTTTGAAAGGATATTTGGACCTCTATTTTCTTAGCTTGGTTTAATGCAAAGTAAAGTATTTAGGCCATAAGCCTAGCCCAATACACTTAGATGGAAGTAGGAGACCCCTTAAACGGATGCACGCACTCTACCTTGTAGGATTCAAATAAGTGACCAAATCCAATGTTCAATTGAACCTAATTGAGTTGTGTACACCTATAAGGATGGCCAAATCTAATGTTCAACTGGACCTAATTGACTTGCTTGGATGCTTAGGATATTTTAGATTATTTTAAAGATGATTTTGACTTTATTTTATGACCAAATATACTATATGAAAATTGGGAAGCTTGACTTAAAAGAAGGGGCTACATTTTTTTATTTTGACTAGATTATAACAAGTTGCTTCTCTTAGTAGTTTTCTTGATGAGATCAATATAAAAAAACCATTTTAATGATGTAAAATTTTATAACTTTGTTATGAATTTCATAATAGGATTTTATTTTATATCTACTTGGGTTTCCTAATACTAGTAATGTGATTCCACTGCCATGATTATAATGTGAAAATACCTTAGAAATATATGTGATTTTATATTAATAAAAAGTTTTACATACAAATTTAGAAATATTGAAATAAACACTAGAAATCTCTTCAAAGTTAATACTATTTATATCATGAATTTTTCATTAAGTGTTAAAGAATGAGATTGAGCTTTCTCTCTAAATGTAATTCCTACCCTTTTAATCCCTTGATAAACTTAAAATTATAAATGATTATCAAAATATTATAGATGGTAGTGTAGTATAGATCACAAAATCATAAATGGAAAAAGAATGTTAATGTGATGTACTATGCTCTATGATATCATGTTGGATTGAATGTGATGCTTTCTTGTTATGAATACATGCAAATAGTTGATGATGATAATTTTATAGAATTATATTGAACATATGGAAAAAACAAAGTGTTATTGTGTTTCGTAGGTATCAAAGACCACAATTAAGACAAGATAAAAGTAATTCAAAAACTTATATGGATTTCATATTATCACTATCTTATCCTACCGTGCTTGTAATCTAGAAGTCAAAATGTGTTAAACTTTTCTTGTGTTGAATGTTGAGTTGAGGACATATGTATGTACCCTATCATGGAAAAAAGACTAATTATTAAAAATTAAATTGATAATTAAATGATTAATTAATTCTCATGATTATTTAATAATTATGGAGAGAAATATTCAAAGACAAATATCTTAGAACCACTTCTACTCAATGTCAATGGTAATTACCATCCCCTTGAACTCTATATTCTTGACATGAAATCAAATCCATGTGGAGGTAGTGGAGGAGCAACATGTTACCCCTAGAATGGACATGTAGACAGAGGGTTGGGTGGCATGCAGATTTCAAGGGGAGACAAAGGAGAAAAAGAGGAAGAAAATAAAGAGACAAACACAAGAAAAAATGGGAAAACAAGAGAGAAAAAGGAGGAAGAGTTATTTGCAAAAAAAAAACATGAGACTACAAGCTATGAAAAGAGGTAAATATTCCTAGAACAAATTATACAATCCCATAATAATAACAATGGTATTAAAATTATAATAATAGTCCTCTCCTTGGCCTAAAATCTCTATTTTTTGTACCTATATTGTGACTTGAAGTGTATGTGTATAAAAAGGACCTCTTATATGGTGCATTTGAGTTGGACTAGGCAATATGTGTATGTCAACATAACCCATTAATGTATGCATGTGTGGGGAGGTCCCCTATGTAGAATTTTTTTTGTTGTTGTATATTAGCCTAACGTGTTTTGTATCACGGCCACTGGAAAACATATGTTTGAGTTTTAAACATGGTGTTAGGTTAAAGGGTAGCATGGGTTTGTCAAATATCAATATAGAGCAAAGTGATAGATTGAAGTGTATGTGTGTAAAATGAACATATTATATGGTGCACTTGTATTGGATTAGGCAATATGTGTATGTCAACATAACCTGATAGTGTATGCATGTGTGGGAAGGTCCCCTGTATACAAAAATATTTTGTTGTATAGTGGCCTAATGTATTTTGTATAAGGACCATTGGAAAACATGTTTTTGAGTTATAAACATGGTGTTAGCTTGAAGGGTGCATGGGTTTACCAAATATCAATATGGACCAAAGTGGTAGCTTCTCCATATTAGATGTCATAGAAAAAGAGTGAGAGGCTTCCTATACATGAATACCAAAGCAAGTGCAACTTATTTAATATTGGATAAGAAGGGATCTATACCAAATCAAGTTCTCCAAAGATGGATGTGATAAATAAATACCAATTTAACTTAGTGAACATGTTAGGAGTTAAAATACAATTGCAATAGTAATTCTATGCATCTCTATTTCTAATTATTCTTCTTCTTGTGGGTATGACAAAGCAAGTGCGACTTCTTAAAATATGGATGTGATCCATATATGCCAATCCCAGTGTGAGGATGGTAGAAACTTAAATGCGAGGTCATATCTAGTTCTTATATTTATGTGTTGCTCATGTGACCCTCTAATATACTTGTTCAACATGTGTCTATGTTGTTGCAATATGGTATTCTTATGGTTGTGTTTACGTTTTGAAGCCTTAATCTATCCTATTTTTGAATGCTTGTGGGGCTTGGAAGGATTTAGGGTGGTAAATCAATGTCTCAATTGTGAACCTCAAGATGGATGGAGTCATTGGAGGATTGAATCAACCTCAAAACCATGTATTGAGAATTCCCTTGAATGGTTAAACAAGAAGGGTCTATGTCATCTAGTGTAAAGAAGATGGTTGATAGTTGTAAGATTGTATACATGTTAATATGACTCAAGTTGTATTTTTTTAAGGATTACCTATCTATACATTTATATAGGAAATTTATATGGAAGAGTTCTTTGGAATCTCAATTGATGATAAGCAATATAAGAAAAAATTAAATGAGTGGATCATGTAGCTATATCTTACGTTATAGTATAGTGACTATGAACATGCCATCCAATAATTTTCTTGAATGCATGAATGGAATAGAGGTAAATAGTTTTAATTGCATATTATAAATGAATAAAGGTAGAAATTTTATATGGTTTATGAATCTTTCCAGACCCTTGAATTACCCTCATGTGCTAGTGATAATAATTTCATGTCTTAATGCTTGGAATGGTGATAGTAGCCTAGATCAAATATTAACTAGAGAGTAAAATGCCATTTGTGTGTTCTTACTTCATAGTCAAAGCTAAGCCTATCTGATTGAAAATAACCTTGCTAGGCCTAATTTCTTCTTGAACCTAGTTGTGAACCCATTTCTAATTCTTTCTTTAGATGAATAAAACATATCCTATATATATCTTTACTAAGCCATGGATTTATACCTTTGGGAAAATTACTATTTTTGCTTTAGTCTAAAGCTTCCCCTATCAAATTGATAAGGGAATCTATAGTTAGAATAGTTTGGACCCCCTTCCTTCATCAAAATTTGGAGCATTAATTTTATTTGTGATGAATGTACAACGGCTCAACTAAAGTCCATACCCAAGTTCAAAATCTTGGTATCATCCAAAAAAACTCGTTACTTAGACCGCTAAACTTTGAACTTCAACCTTTTTCCTTTGACCTTTACTGCTTTGGTCTTATTCAAAAGTACATGTTCCTAGTTAAGAATAGTGAAATCATCAAGTTTTGTGCTAGTGATTGTTATAGCTATAGCATGTGCCCAATAGTCAATGGACGTAAAAATTATGGCACCAAAAATAATTTAAAAATTTAAAAAATGTTCTCCACCTTCATTTTTCTTGTGACAACAATCTTTAAAGGTCTCAAAATAAATTTAAGAAGCAAAAATTATTATTTTTGTATAGAATATTGGAAATACCTCACTGATGAATGGATAAGTGTAAAAAGAAAAATTTCCTCTCCACATCTTATGCTGAAAATTCTCATGAAGATTCAAAGAGTAAAATAATTGAAAGAAGTATCATAGGCTTTGAATGAACTTTCTACATGACCAAGCAATGTTACTCCATACTCACTCTTATACCTTGTTGGAATTCATAATATTTTCTAGAAATGAATAAATGAATCCACCCACCCAAATATTATACAACAAGTGTAAAAGGATTAAAGAAAGGAAAAGAGATATAGAGATCTGGGTGCACCTCTAGACACCATAAAATCATTGTATTATCCATACATAAGATTTACAACACTCCCATGATTCAAATGGGTGGTGAGGTATTTATACCAATACCAAACCCCAAATACATAAAATAACTTAAACTTAATCTGATATACCAATAAAGACTTTAAGGTTAATTACAAGTTTATAAGGTGGGTTTAACCATAACAATATTAACCGTGACCCATGGGGCTTACAAAATTAACTATTACAATAAATTTATTATATTGTACAATGAATATTCCTAGGCCTATCCAATATTACATCATACAATGTCGACCTTGGCCATGAATCAAATTACAATTTCAACACAACGTACCCACCTTCTAGTGATTGTTTTTATTAGCATCTAGGTTAAAGTATTTATTTATTTTTTTGTAATTTTGATTTATATCCTTTGACGTTATTCTTCCCAAGTTGGCACAAAATTTATCCTCAATAGGGATTCAAGCTCTTTCATATTTTTCTCTTGTTCTATTATGTGCCTATCCCCATGGATGTAACAAATATCTTGATGGTCTTCTTTTACAGTGTTTGGTATAAGATCATTTTAGGATCATGTGCCCAAAAATATTATAGTTTAGTCAACCTAAATTCCTTCAATTTATCCTCAAGCTACTTAGCATACAATTTACCTAATAGGGTTATAGAGTGATACTTCATTTTTAGCTTATAAATTGATCCCTTCTTTTTCCTATAAAATATTCTTTATCAATATAATCCATTTGTTGCTTTGGCAATATTGCAAAGAGATGATAAGGTACAAATGTTGGTAGGATAAATGAATGCCTTGAAAACCCATATAATTGAGTAAATGAGCTCCTACTTCCTAGGTGCCAATATTTCAAAAGATAAAAAGGTGTTATCAACATTAATTATCACATTGTAGTCTTTGTATATGGACCACTATATTATAGCCAATTAACTCATGCACATATTGGTAAATTAAAATTCTATGAGATCCTTATCCATGCATAGTACCAATAATTGAAATGGGTTCTCATCTATTCATGTCTCACTCATCTATAGCATTGGGAACCAATGCCTTTTCGTGAAGAATCAACTAGATTAGCATAATTTAACATGTCTTGTTTCTCACAGTGATTCAATTGGTATTTCATAAGGGAGATAGCATGCTTTATATAATTTAAGATATTGGGGAAATAATTGTTTAGATTATGTACTAAGTGTTAGCATCATTATGTGTTATTTATGGATCTTCTTATCACTAATTTCCCTATAATTAAAGCAAACCCCAAAGAGTATATTGCATGTCAAGCTTAAACTTATCAATATGCAACAAGAGTTAAAATTACTATGCATCCTAAGATTGACCATTTTCTACTAGAACAATAGTGTCATTGATTTATAGTAGTATCATCAATTCACGTCATGTTCTTGATTACTTTAGGTGTTATCTTAATAGGATCTTCCTCATTAGATTTAACCATTATTATGCCTTTATTTGGATTGTCTGCTCTTCATAACCATGCATAAGTCTAGTGTAGTACTAAACTTATGGTACCAATATTTATCTAAGGCTTGATGCTAAGATTCTACTAAGGGATGTGGTATTACTTTATTAAAAAAATATCAATTCTTGGCCCCTACCCTCACTAGATTTTAAAAATGCTTAAACTTTTGTTTAGTATTCTTCACATAAAATTATTTATGTAGGGTTTTAAAAGAAACCACCCTATATTTTGTTCTCTTTATCTTATGGGTTGCCTTAGAAGTTCCTACACTTGATGAGTCATCTTCATCCTAATTTACCCTATTCTATGTTGTGGGTGCCAAAAAGGGGACCACAAAAGTGTTGGCCTTTGAGTCACGTCCCTAAGGGTGTTCCCACACTTGGATAGGAGGGTGTTGTTGGTGTTAGAGTTAGAGCATATTACATCATTTGGGTCATGTAAATGTACCACCTTTGGTACATAGTTAGAGTAGGAGATTACTTTAGGGGGAAGTTAGCTACTTACTTCAAGCAATGTAATAAATGCACAAGTATCAATGTGCAAGTTGTAATGTGCAAGGTGTCCCCTTGTACAACTAGGTAGAGTGTTGGCCAAGGAATCTCTCTTCCTATATAAAGGGCCTCATAGTGATAGATCAGGAGAGCAACTACATATCAAGCATATCAAGTGTATTGTAGTAGATAGTGGTAGAACTCATGTATGGAGTACAATGTAGTTCTTTAGCTTATATTAATGGAGTGACCATCACCTCCATATTGCATTGTATTTTTACCACTTTCTATTTATAGTATATTTCAGTCATATTGTAGAATTACTTTCTTTTATATTTTTTACATCTTATTAGGACCTGTGATAGATCTCTCCCACTACAGATATCCTCAAAAGCTAATAGTGGTATCAGATCCACAGTGAATCAAAATAGGAATAGGGAGAGTTACCATTGCTATTGTTGGCCTGCATCTTTGCAAACTGGATCTACCATTGTGCATCGCTACATGCAAACATTGCCATTAGGAATCGATTGATAGAAAAAGCCACAGTAGTCAATAGGATTAGAGAGAATCACAAGTGAGGATTAAATCTCAGTTATAAAAATTTTGAGATTACATTTGGCTAGAGTCTTTCCACAGAGTTGTAGAAAAACTCGTGAAGACTAGGACTCAGCATTCATTCCACTAGTTTGACAGATCAACTAGTGAAGATTATTTCATTCCAGTTTCTAACAACTTATTGTAGGAAAAAGGAGATTCGAAAAAAGGTTGGGAAGCTTCCTACAAGAGAGTTAGGAAGAATATCTTCTTAGAATCATTCCAGCACTTGTAGCAACAAGGAGAAGATTGAATATTTCAAAGACCTAAAAAAAGGTCCCATTACAAGAGCTACAATCTTGCAGAATGTAGAAGTGAAGAAAAGGCCACAATTGCCTTATAGAAGACTCAAGGAAGAAGAGACTCCAGAAGATGAGTCAAGGAGAAGATAGGAGATTGGTGATCTCCATCAATACCTACAGAGTGCAAAAGAAGAAAATGCCACAGAAGCCTTGATCCAGAAGAAGAAAAGGCCACAAAAGCCTTGATCTAAAAAAGCCACATAAACCTTCATCTTGAAGAAGAAAAGGCTAGAGAAGCCTTGATCTAGAAAATAAGGCCATAGAAGCCTTAATTCTGAAGAAGACTTCAGAGAAGAATTCCTGATTTAAAAGAAGAGTTCCTAATTCAGAAGAAGACTCCAGAGAAGAGTCCATGAAATAAGATATTGGTGATCTCCATTAAAGCCTACAAATTGTAAAAGAAAATAAGGACCAACAAAGGTCCAAATCCAGAAGTAATAGATTTCAAAGATTCGAGAAGAAGATCTCATCACCAACACTTCCAGAAGTAGAAGGTTGAAGAAAAGGTCTTAGTTGGAAGACCAGAGAAGATGCAAGATAGAAGACCTTGGAGAGGTCTCAAGGAGAAACAAGAAGAAGGCTTGGAGAGTCTTGTTGTAGAGCTCATAGAAGCATCATCAAAAGAGTTCCTAGGAGAACTCATTGGAGAAATCCACTACCAAGGAGAAGCTCCTGATAGTGAAGGACTTGGGATAATTGTCATCATCCGAAAACAAGCCCAAGAGAAGAATAATTTGGTAAGGAGTGCCAAATCCAGAAGAAGAATCCAATGAAGACCTCAAGATATTCAAAATCTTGAGAAGAAGAAGATCTTATTTGAAGTCAAAATTCGACAAGAAGATTGAAGGAAGATTTAGATAGAAGAAGCCTACCAAATCCAAGAGATTTGGAGATTACCTCTCACAGCAAGAAGGCACAATTCAGAGATAAGAGTTCTCTAAATCTACAATAGAAAATAGAAGATCATTAGAAGGATCAAGCCACCAAACCCGAGGCTCAAGATAGAAAGTTCAAGACCACAATTTGGTGAAGCAAGAAGCTATTTTGGATAGCCAACAAGAAGCTATAAATTCATCCATTACAAGGTAACAACTTGGTGAATCAAAACACCAAGATCTACATCTACTACAGAAGCCATTAAAGGTAAGAAACTAGGGTGCAATTAGTTGAACTTCAAATTAGGGTTCATTATCAAATTCCATTAAGCACCGTATTTGGATTAAAGTTGCAAGGAGAAGGGCTCATATTATAGTCTTCAAGAAAGTGCAAAAAGGAGAGTTCATTTTAAGATATATTTGCACATTAAATAGGAGTTGGATATTTTTTGAAAGAAAGAAAATTATCACCTACCTATTATCTATCTAGAAAGCAAGAAGACTACATCCTACAATATTGATTGTAGTGAAAATTGTAGAATATTCATTAAGGGTTCTTTACATATTACTCTTAAAAGTTGCAGAGATTATTAAGTGCATTAGAATTCATTTTGAGAGTTTATTTATAGGAGCAATAAGGTGAGATTATTGTTACCATTAAAAGTGCATTATTAATCCATTAAGCACTATACTAGTTGATCTTTAACTAGTTACTCTCAATTAGTTTGTGTTGTTAAAGGCACAAAACTAGCATAAAATCTACAATATTTCATGGCCAAAAGAAGCCACCAATACAAGTCAAAAGGTGGAGAAGGAAGCCACCATTAAAGTCCTTGAAGGAAGCCTCAAATCGAGACTTGGTGAGTCTCAAGATTCAAGGAAAATATAAGGGTTTCATTTAAGTGCAAAGTGCAAAAATCCTTACTTTAAAATCGGCATTAGCTTGGATTAACTCTCATTAAATTATCCAAGGAAGAAAGGAGTTACCTCATCAAAATAAAAAAAAATGATTTCAAAAAGGTCCTTCATATTGGTGCAAATCTAACTATTACAAAGCACCTCTTTTATTCCTTCAAAAGGACAAAAGTATTTCTCTTTACAGGTAGTAGCACGACCATCATATTCAGTAGGTTGTAGGGTAGAGTTTGAGCAAGAGGAAAGAGCCATTAAAGAGCTCATACTTCACAAAAATCAAGGTGTTTAAAAACACCATTTCTCCACGTCTAATCCAGCCCTAGAAGCAAGCATATCACCTACAATATTGGAGCCATTACAAGAGGCTATTATCATCCAAACTTACATGGAGAAAGGATGGCATACAAAAGGAGATCATCTACGTTAGATAGCACTATCAAGCTAAGCACAAGGGGTTATTACAAAAGCTACAAAACAACACCATAAATCGACTATTACAAAGGATACACAAACAACATACTACAAGCATCAAGGTATAAGGGAAAAGTGCTATACCCAAGGCCATTACTTGGAGAGAACGACCACCAAAAAGAAGCACAAGAAGATACCATTAGGAGTTCCATAGAACCATGGAGTATTACAGTTGGAGCCACCCATTATCCTCATCAAGACAACGTGCAAAAGGAGAAGAGAAAACAATTTTATTCCAAGAAACATAGCAAGCTCACAAATAATACAAAGATATAGGTAAAGATAGGGTTACAACGCTCATCCTTGGAGCGTTAGAAGAAAGGCTTACATGCACAAGCCTTGAGTGCCACTTGGCACAAGAGTTCTAAGTGCCCCAACATTCGTGAATAATCCAATGCTCACCTAAAAAGGAGTTACAAACCTTTGGGAGGTTACCACCAAACTTATCATTGCATAAAGGTACATTGGAATATCAACATCTATTCAATAATGCTCAAGAGACACTTATCTACAATCTGCAAGGAAACAGTCCTATTTAAGGCACCCATTTTGGAGAAGGAGATAGAATGAGGTCAAAGGGAAGTCAAGCATTGAATGGTGTGAAGCACGATCATAGGGAGAAGGCTAATTCAAGCCTATGTGCCATTCAAAGGTGTAAGCCTGCATTAAAGCGGTTGTCATAGACCAGCCATACCAACATTCCATTTTGGAGGATATTCGACGCAAGCCAAGCATTCATTAAGGAGAAAATCAGCACCATTCATGGAGGAGAGAAGCGCTACTCAAGGGAGAAACCAATATCGGTCAAAGAAGGCATTGACTGCCCATGAGCACCACATACCAGAAGGTTTCAATTGGCCACCTCACAACATCAAAGGAAGATAATCCAGAGGGATTATTAAGGTAAAATCTGATATTACTTATTGCTTGCTATAAACTAAAGTTACATTGGAGTTATAAGGGTACATTATATTTACTATTGCAATCACTTTAAGCATTAGTAATATATTAAGCAAGCAGATTTCAAGAATATTTATATTTGTAAATAATAAAGTAGGAGGAATAAGGATTTCAACTTGGAAATTAAATATCTATTATTGCAAATATTATTATTTTCTAATATTCCAAATTAGGGAGTTATAAGGAATACTACACCAAATAAATTATTGGAATTTAGAAACATTAAATATCAAATATCAAAGGCTATAAAAGGAGGTTCATTAAGGAATATCAAGAGTTGGAAATTAATTGGTATACTTGTCTCAAAACCACATTAAAGGGATAAAATAAATCCAACCATTAGGACCTCATCAAATTAGAAAGTGCTTAAGTTCAATAGGAGTAATAAGGTGTAATAGAAGTTGATTTTTGCTATTTACAAAACATTACAAAATCAACCCAAAATTGAACTACTATTCTCAAAAAGCACTTTATTAATCATATAGCATATCCAAAAACACTAGGGAGTCATAAGGTATTCTACAAAACTTGATAATAATAGCATTCATAAAAAATTATCAAGTACCCAATTCATTTGGGAATCATAAGGTATCATCAAATTTATACTAAGAGGACCACAAGGATCATCATGGCATCAAACAAATTCTTTCTTGCAGAATCCCAATTACTTAAAGGTCCAAATTATTTTTCCTAGAAAAATAAGGTAAAAGCAATCTTAGTATATGAAAAACTTTGGGAGATAGCTCAAGGAACAACAAAAAAACCAAGCACAGGTGATACTGAGATTCAGAAGTTTGAAGAAAATGATGCAAAAGCCCTAATGATAATAACCTTTGTGATCACTGATGAAATACAACCTTATATTAGTTCAGAAAAGACATCTACAGAAGCATGGAAAATCCTAGAGAAGATATTCGAAGGGAAAAATAAAGCCACTATCCTTCATCTTCAAACTCAACTACATTCCCTAAAAATGAATAGTGGCGAGAGCATAGAACTATTCCTAAGGAAGGTAGCAAATATTAAAGGGAAATTATTAACCTTAGGAGAAGAGATTAAAGATGAACTTCTTACTCAAGTAACCATGAGAGCACTTCCATATGGCTACAAATATTTGGTTACATCTTTACAAGTCCTAAGTAAAGATACTTCTTTTGATGACCTAATCAATATTCTTCAAGAGTATGAGGTGGAGAATATAGTTAAAGATGAAATGACTAACACTGCATTGGCATCAAAAGACAATCCACAGGGAAATATTGCTTCATCATCAAGAGGATGAAGACCATGGTACAACAGGTATTGTCAGATATGCAAAAGAAAAGGTCATAGTACCAACTATTGTAGATTCAATCCCAAAAATCAGAATCAAGGAAATCAGATGAACAATGGAAGCAGATTTCAATCATGACAATATCAAAATAATCCTCATCAATAGCAAGTTCAGCATCCTACCAATTATCCCCAATTGGAGTATCGAAAAGAGAATCAGAAAGGACACCTAGCTCAAAGGATCGAAGAAATTGAAGAACTAGAAGAACCTACAGATGGTTATGAAGTGAAAGCTCTTTCAACAAGAACAACAAGTTATGAAGACACTAACTACTTGCTTGAATAGGTTACAGAGAACAAAGAAGAAGAATACAAATTCCAAGACCAAGAAGAAGATCCATATTGAAGATTGAAATCTTCAATACCCAAATAATGTAATACAGGGGGGTGTTAGAGTTAGAGCATATTACATCATTTGGGTCATGTAAATGTACCACCTTTGGTACATAGTTAGAGTAGGAGATTACTTTAGGGGGAAGTTAGCTACTTACTTCAAGCAATGTAATAAATGCACAAGTGTCAATGTGCAAGGTGTCCCCTTGTACAACTAGGTAGAGTGTTGGCCAAGGAATCTCTCTTCCTATATAAAGGGCCTCATAGTGATAGATTAGAAGAGCAACTACATATCAAGCATATCAAGTGTATTATAGTAGATAGTGGTAGAACTCTTGTATGGAGTACAATGTAGTTCTTTAGCTTATATTAATGGAGTGACCATCACCTCCATATTGCATTGTATTTTTACCACTTTCTATTTATAGTATATTTTTTGACTAGTTGAAAGAGGGGATTTTGAAAGAATCCCCAAACCTTTTACAATAAAAACACAACAAATAAATTATTTCCAGGAGACAAACAAATAACATAAAATGCTGGGAGAAAATCTCCACAGGACCATCTAAGGAGGAAGACAATCTCCACAAGACAAGCAAATTTGAAAAGAGGTTTCCTGCCTAGGGAAGCCTTTACCAAAAAAATTGAAAAGAGGTTTTTCTTCCAAGGAAACCATTACCAAAAAATTTTAAGAGAGGTTTCCTTCCCAGGGAAACCATTGCCAACACATTTGAATGGAGGTTCCCACCTAGGGAAACCTTCATTGACAAAATTTAAAAGAGATTTCTCGCCTAGGAAAACCATCACCAACACATTTGAAAAGAGGTTTCCCACCCAGGGAAACCTTCACCAGCAATCTGAACCCACATGGGAGTCCTTCGAAGACCTAGAAAAAATATCAGCAGTATGAGGAGATCTCTATAGGCCATGAGATCTTACTGCAAAGGAGAACCTATAGAGATTCAAACCACCACAACACCTCAAAATTAGAAGCAAAAATCTGACACAGGGACTGTCTTTAGAAAACCAAATTTGGTAGTAAGCAAGCATTCATAAGGTCCCCCTCCAAAGATCAGAAAAAATTATAGAAGTCTATCAAAAAGTCACCAAAACCAGATCAACACCCAACCTCATCAACTATCTATTTAGGAAGTAATCCATAGAAATATTCTACCACAACTGCATGAGAAAGCACAAGATCCCATCTCAAAAACCAAAAAATAGTTATAGAGAAAGGTTCTGTCAAAAAACCCTAAAACAAAAAAGCACCAGATCTTCTGAGATATAGATCAAAATATCCCAAACCTACCACTGAAATCCAACCTAAAAGCAGCCATGAGAGTCACTCATATGTAGATGATAAAAACATAGTTCTTTCTCAAAGACCAAGAACAACATAGAAAAGGAAACCTCGGGCTACAAACACAATTGAAAAATAGGACACTGAGCCCCATTTTGAAAGCCCAAATTTGGAGGAAAAAGGAGGAAGCCACCACTACAAATAATTATGAAGCATGAGGTCCCCCCAAAAGACTAGAAAATTCTGTAGGGAAATGCTTTGTAGCACCATATCCCAAACTGAGCCAATCAAAATCCAACCATCATCAAATGGTGCCAAGGAAAGAATCTCTAGGTCAATCCAATCGGGCAACTACATTCATGAATAAAATGGGAATACCCTTCCTGAGAGGCCCCAAGAACATCCTATGAATGCCCTATAAATATAGTAGTCTCTAGGAAGATCCTAGGAAGATCTTCCTAAATAGATTTCCATAGGACTGGAGTGGGCGGGAGCAAGAAATTTGAAATGGGAGCCTCCTATCCAGAGTGGGATACCTACCGCTCCTCCCCCTCCTATTTATAGTATATTTCTATCATATTGTAAAATTACTTTCTTTTATATTTTTTACATCTTATTAGGACCTGTGATAGATCTCTCCCACTATAGATATCCTTAAAATCTAAAAGTTGGAACCCCACCATTTGTGCACTTTAAATCTCTTATCTTTGGTGAAAATCAAGGTTTTGAGGGGTTCACTAGGGGAATTTTTTGATTTTCCTAATTCTAAGTATGATGTGCCAATTTTGTGCAAACACAAGATGTTTCAAGTATCTTAGATCCTAAATGCAAGAATGATGGTGGAAGTTTCTAATGAGTACAAAGATGCAAAAGACAAAATCCTACATGTGATTTTGATTCATGTTACTAGTTCTAAGATCCACTTTTACGAAGTAAAAATTTTCTCTTTCTTATAGTTCAAACAAGGATGCAGGAAGAAGAGAATTAGCCTAATGAACTTATATATGAAAATTTTAATACAAATACCTAGAAATAAAGACAATAAATCAAAGGCTAGGCTAAAGGAGGTTCTTTAGTATCCCTTTTATTTATTTATTTTAATAAACTATGTGTGGCTTATATTGGGGGCCACTTCCATTACAAAAAAAACATATTACAATGCTCTCATTAATTTATAACAAGTTAATTAAAGCATATCCAACTTGCTTTTTTATCAAAGATATTCTTCATTTGCCTTTCAATCAAATACATTCTCCATATTCCTCAAACTACCAATTGCTATGTTTTCCCAATCAACTCCTTTTATATCAGATGCCTTCCAAAATTTATATTTTGTCAAGATGAAATTCAACATCACGAATGATTAAAATATTTGTTGCCCAACTTCTATATCTATAAATATCTCATTTATAACAACCTCACAATTTATTGATACATTTTTTATGGTTCTTATCCATTCCCCTAATATTCCATGATATTATTTTCATTGTTTTTTTTTAATATTTTATTTGTGGGTTTAGCCCCACTTATTAGAACTTGTGATATTTGCTTTTATTTTTCTATATCAATATCCCTCTAAGTTTTTTTTCTCTTTGTTTTCTTCTTGGGTCTTCCTATATTTTTTTCATTCTCAACAATACTTTCATCTTCATCAATCTCTTCAATCTTCTCACACTGCTCATAGTAGGACTTATCATCTTTAGTTTTGTCTTGATCTGAATGATTTGAAGTACAAGGAATAACCTCAAAACCATAGTCTTTTTTATGTTGCCCTAGTAACCCTAAAGTACAAGGATGCTCTTCTGAAGCAATTATATTCTTATTCTACCCTAGAAAACCTAAATTCCTATGGGTTTCCTCCATCCTCATTTCTTTAATATGCTACTCTTGAAACCTTAAAGTTAAAGAGATAACATCTTCACCCATTTAACTTTTATTACCTGAAGAGTATTCTATATTAGAGAAAAATTAAGATGATTTACCTAGAATAAAATTGACCTCTTTTGTTGTCTTTGTTTTAGGATTTCTATCTACATATTATTTTGCACATTTAATTTATTCTAATATTACCAAATGATATTATAGATAGGCTTTATTTACCTCTTCTTTCAAATGGAAATATCCTTGATCTGATCTAGCTTCTATTACTGTATGATTTCCTTGTTTCATCTTGATATTTATCTCATGGCCAGAATTTTATCTTTTTTTCATAGTTTTCACTTTGTAATCTTTTGCCATGTGTCCAGTCTCGTAATAATTGTGGCAATTAAATGCGATATTTTCATAATCTACTTGTTTATCGCATTCTCTTGATTCAAATTTAATCTTAATAGATTGTGGTAAAGCTTTTGAAATATCCATAGCAACACATATTCAAGTATATATAGTATGCTTTCGCTCCTTAGTATTTAGTCCTTCCTTGATGAATTCCCTTAGGGTATTTTCAATATTCTTCAAAACATCATTATTTATAAGTTGATATGGAATTCCAAAAATCCTAACCCATACTTGAAGCTTCTTAATGGTTTTTGTGTTAGGATCTCACTATTAAAAATAAGCACACTAACATAAAATACTAAAAAATAACTTAAATACATCAAACAACTCAATAACACTATGCAAAAATTAAATACAAAAATTGAACAATCTCACAATAACACATAATCGCAGGCCTCTTCGAAGGGGAAACCTCCTTCAATATTTCATTAGCTTGCAAAAGGATGAATTCGTACACGGTTTCATATATTTTAAAGAAAAATTGCATGCAACCCTACCTAAAGGCTCAAGAGTTGGCTTACATGCAAAATTCCACTCAAGCTAGAATCTCCTACCTACCATCGGTTACAATCTTGATAAAAATGGTTACATGAGATGGTGAAACTTGGCTAGGCACCATAATTGCCACATACATTACAAATTATTACAAAATAATATCATAATGGGATCCCCCACGTTGGAAGTGGGTCATTACATAAGTAAATGAGAATTACAAAATGACGTTAGGATAGGATCCTAACATGTCCTTCTCCTTCGGAAAGCTTTGTACTCAAAGCTTAAAATGAGGGAACCTATGCTGGAGTTGATGGAGAGACTCCAATATAGCATCTTCTGGCTAGAGCCTATGCCACTAAACAAGAACTTTTGTTATGGTATGGTTGCAGAGTGTGCAGGTTCAACAATCCAACAATTTTTTAGGTTCGAGTAATATGGACCCTTCTTCATCCAACTCTGGTAATGTTGACTGAACTTATACATATGTGCCCACAATGTTTTTGAGATAGGAAACATGGAAAACAAGATGGAGCTTGGAGGTGTGTGGAAGAGCCAATTTGTAAGCAGTGGAACCAATCCATTGAAGAACTTGGTAGAGTCATACTATTTTGTAGTAAGTTTCTGGTACTGACGGAGTTGTAGAGATGATTGTTTGTATGACTACAAGTGAAGGAAGACCATATCAACCACATCAAAGCTATGATTAGAATGATGTTGGTCATCCTGTTGTCGCATTTGATTCTAGACCATGTCCAAATTTTTCTTCAACTAGCGGAGAACATTGGTATGTTGGTTGAGAGTAGTGTTGATTGCCTAGACCTTGGAGCTTCTTGGGATGTATGAAGAAGGCGTGAGTGGAGGGCACCCATAAATGGTCTCAAAAGGGGTGAGTTTGGTTATTGTATGATAATAAGTGTTGTACCACCATTCAACCAAAGGAAGCCACTTCACCCATTGAGTAGGATGATCTGATGCAAAGCAACAAAGATAGGTCTCCAAACATTTGTTGATAATCTCAGTTTGACCATCTATTTGTAGATGGTAGGCTGAAATCATTTTGAGCTGAGTTCCCTGCAACTTAAAAAATTCTTGCTAGAAATGACTAGTGAAGGTTGGGTCTCGATCGGACACAATGGAGATGGACATACCTTGAAGGCAAAAAATAAAATCAAGAAATATTTGGGCAATGGTGGAGGTTGTGTAAGGATGGCCAAGGGAATAAAAATAAGCATAATATCCATGGAAATATTAGTCCCAACCTAATATGGAATGGGAAATGGTTGAAGAGTACCCATAGAACATACTGTTTCACCCTTTCATCCATTGGCATGTATCACAAGTTGCTACATAGTCATGGATGTCCTATTTCATACCTTTCTATAAGAATGTGTGATTGAGGCATTCACATATTTTAAGAAATCTTGAATGGATTGCAGAGGGAGCAGTATGTAGTTCCTTCATGAAAAGCTCACAGAGTGGGGATGTGCGAGGAAGAACAAGGCATTGGCGATAATGCAGGTCATGGCCATTCCAATTGTAGCCTGGGTATGAAGTAGGATCATCATAGAGCGAGGCCACAAAAGCTTGTAAGTTTGAATCCTGAAGTACCTCCTATCATAAGGAATATATCCATTAAGGAACCGATGAGGAAATGATACATAATATACTGAGGGCCTCAAATTGGCGAGAGAGAGCATCATCCACAAGATTATCTTTTCCCTTCTTATAGGTGATATCGTAATCATATCCCATGAGTTTAGAAACCCATTTTTATTGTTCTAGGATAGTAACCCGTTGTTCCAAGAAGTATTTGAGACTCTAATGGTCTATTTTAATGGAGAAATGGTGCCCAATGAGATATGGTCACCAATGGGTTACGACATGTAATATTGCCAACATATCCTTGGCATATGTAGATTTTTCCAAGTTACGATCAAAGAGTGCCTTACTAGTGAAAGCCAAGGGTATCCCTTACTACATCAACACTACCCCGATGCCACGATTGAAAGTATCACTTTCAATGATGAAAGGCTTGGAAAAAATTTTCATGGCTAAAACTGGTGTTGTGGTCATAACATGCTTCAATTCAAGGAAGGCTTGGTCAGTGGGCCCCGTCCAAGTAAAAGAGTCCTTCTTTAACATGAATGTGAGGGGGACTATTATTTTACCATTATTACAAATAAATTTGTGGTAGTAACCTGTAAGTCCTAAGAATTTGTGAAGTCCCTTGAGAGTGTGAGATTTTGTCTAGTCTTGAACTGCTTGAATCTTCTTGGAGTCGACCTTGATGTCATATTTGGAGACAATGTGTCCTAGATACTCCACTTCAGTCAGACCAAAGGAACACTTGGACAGCTTAGGAAAAAGTTTATGTTGTGCCAACAATTGTAATGTCTGATCCACATGGATAAGGTGTTCCTCCCATGAGCAACTATAAACCAAGATATCATCAAAGAAAACCAGGATGAAATTCCATAGGAGAGGGTGAAATATGTTGTTCATCAGGCTCTGAAATGTGGAAGGAGTATTTGTTAGACCAAATGAAATTACCAAGAACTCATAGTGACCTTCATGAGTACAAAATACAGTTTTGGAAATATCCTTGTCCTTGAGCCTGATTTAATGGTAGCCAGAATGAAGGTCTAACTTGGAGAAGTACATAACTCCATGTAATTCATCCACTACCATAATGGAGAATTTATCCTTAATGGTCATTTTGTTGAGCTCATGGTAGTCTATACACAATTACCACGAGCCATATTTCTTGTAAACTAGTAAAAATGGAGAAGAGTAAGGGCTGGTATTAGGTTGAATGACATCAAGTTTGAGCAATTCTTATACCATCTGCTCGATTTTAAAATTGATAGCATGAGGATACCGATACAGTTTGATGTTGGGTGGTGCATTATCTGGTAGTAGTGGACTAGCATGGTCATGTGAGCGAAGAGGTAGCAGGGTAGTTGGTTTTAAAAAAATGCCATCGTGCTTGGTCAAAGAAAGTTACAAATCTGTTGGAATTTGATCCATTGTGGAAGTGCTTGGTTGAATTTAAAATATTTGTGCAATGACCCCATGAGATGAATTTTTCAATAATTTATCCATATGATTGGAACTGATAATTTGGGAAGGGTCTGTTTTGGCACCATGGAGGGTGTGTGTTTGTCCATGTTGTGAAAAATCCATCCATAGTTCTGCAAAGTTCCAGGAGATAGTGCCCAAGGTGCTCAACCATTGGGATACCAAAACAATGTCACATCCTCCCAATTGGAGGGCAAACATGTCTTGCTTGAGTTTATAATCCCCCATATTTATCTTAACATTGTGACATTTACCTTTACAAGGTAAAGTGACTCTATTTGCCACCATGACTTCAAATGAATTGCATGTATGTATATAGCAATTAGCTTGCTTAGTAACTTGATTATCAATAAAGTTGTGTGTACTACCTGAATCAATAAGAATAGTAAGGTGTTGGTCTCTGAAAAAACCCACAACTTTCATGGTTTATGGAGTGGTAACCTTGACAAGAGCATGGATGGAAATTTTTGCCTAAGGTTCTTGGGTTTCCTCTTCTTGTTGAGTTGGTGCTTCAGCTGTGTCACTCTCCTCATCACTATGGTCACTACTATCGAGTTGCTCTGCATCTATTAATAACAATCTCTTATTTGCACATCTACGCCCCTTCATAAAATTTTCATCACAATTATAACATAGCCCTTGGGCACAATGCACATCCATTTCATATATAGTCATTCTCTTAGGAGCAAGAGGTTTATTATCAGAATTATTTTAGAACCAAGGATGAAAGGGAGGTCAAGCTTGAGAAAATCATGGTGTCTACCATTGAGCTGAGAGTTTAGATTCATCCAATCAGGCTAAATTGATAGCCTCCATCATGGTTTATGGTTTAAACATCTTGAATTCAGCCTGAAGATCATATTTCAACCCACTAACGAAACAACTCATAAAAAATCCCTCATTCAAGCCCCTTGTTTTATTGGCCAATTTCTCAAATTGTGTTTGGTAATCATGAATTGTGGTAGTTTGTTTCAGCTTTTTCAATGCTCCTGTAAAGTCTTCATAGTCACTAGGGCCAAATCGGGTGAGTAGTTGGGACTCAAAGTCCTCCCAAGATAGATCAGGGGTAGTGGCTCGTAGCCATTGGAACAAATGTAAGGCTTTAGATTCTAAGTTGAAGGAAGCCATCTAAACCTAATGATATATAAGGACATTGTGGAGTATAAAGAATTGATCAACCCGACATAACCTCCCATCAACATCCTTTCCACTGAACTTAGGAAAATCTAATTTAGACATTTTGAAGGTCAGATCACGGTCATAGTGAGTGTCTTTGGTTACCCTTCGATATTTTGTTTCTCTTCTTCGACATCGTTCAAAGTTTTTAGCTTGGTGTTCAGATGTGAGAGCACCCTGCAATTGTGTCTCCACCTATGTAAGTTATTTTTATAAGTGGATTCTAGTGGTATCATGATTCGTTCGAAGCTCTCAAATATCTTCTCTTATGGTGTGGTTTGTAGTGGTCAAGTAGTCAAGGGATTTTTGCATATTGGCCAATATTATGGTAAGTTCTAACTCCTTTTGTCCACGAGTATCGCTCGCCATTGTGGGCCCTCTTTTACTTAGTTACTAAAAATAGATGTGGGGTTTTAGGAGTTACTATTTTTAGTAAGGGTCCAAAATTTAATTTGGGAAATGGGTTGCAACACTGATTTTAGGATAGGGTCCACTTCGGTGGTTGCTTGATATGAGCACTCAATGAGGAGATATACTGAATTTCTTGACTTTTTGTGATCTCCTAGTTGGTTGCAAGTCGATGTCAAGGTAATTTCTTCCACTTGGACTTAAAATTTTACCAATGAGTCCTTTAGGGTCTTTGGTGCAGAATAACAAGTAGCTTTTATTCCCAAAATTTTGGATCAATTTGATTGACCGTTGAAAAGTTATGGCCTTAGCAAGAAAAATCAAAAATTGCCATTTTTGGAAAATCAATGCAAAATTTGACCAGGGACTGCCAAAGGATAATTTTATTTGGAATAGAGTGTAGAATTATCTACTAAATTTTTGAGTCAATATGAGCTTTGTGTGAAGGGATATCCCTATGAAGAGATATCCCCGTGTTCTGGTGTTTTCAGTTTCTAATTTGGAGTTACAGTTCAAATATTGGGGTCCGAGATCAACTATCACTGACCTGTATTCTACCCCCTGACCACCCTGTCACTATCTTGTCTCTTCCTTTGTCACCTATACTACAGTTACTGACATGGTTCATGTTACTGACCCTAGGGATTATCTGACACTAAGAGTAATATTTCTAAAATTGGAGGTCTATAATTCTAAACTATTATAGAGGGCTATTACTGTCGACCTAACTATCACTGTTATTGACCATACTATTTTTGTCACTATCCTGACTATTCTGTCTCTAACCATAGCTATTATAGACACTTTTGGTGCATGTAAGTTTGTTTTCTGTGATAAGGAATGCCTTCTCTGTATGGTCACTTTTGGGGTTGTGAATGCAGGATAACAAAACATATATGGCCCTCTATTATATCTTAGTGATGAAAAATAGTGCTTAGACCAATATTTCAGGCCACTACCCAAGGAGGATTCCACACATACCCTTGAGCACACTATTTGCCTCTTTGATAGTACGGTAGGGTGATAGTTTTGAATGATGAGTCCCATGGACTATGTATAATACAAGGCCAAAAAGTTTCCTACTGGATAAATTTTTATTTAAACCTAGATTGTCTTATGATACACCCAAATATGCGTGGGAGCTCAAGTCCATGCGTGAGTGTTTTCTAAGGCCTCGGTATTGGAGCCTGATCACCCCTCACTTCACTAGATGCTTTATGGGATATCTAGCTTAGCCAATAACGATAGCTTCTTCATGATATTTTAAAACCCCCAACATAGGGTTTCTAACCTACACAACCACTGAAAAAGAGACTGTATTTTTTGGTTTTTTTGGCCAAAAAAAAATAAACTAAGGATGGAAAAAATCATCCCAGTTGCAGCAGAACTTGGCCTTGGAAAGCGCTTTGATACCACTTGTTAGGATATCACTATTAAAAATAAGCACACTCACATAAAATACTGAAAAATAACTCAATAACACTATGTAGAAATTAAATGCAGAAATGAAACAATCTCACAATAACACAAAATTGTAGGCCTCTTCGAGAGGGTAACCTCCTTCAATATTTCATTAGTAAAAGTATGAATTTGTACATGGTTTCATATATTTTAAATAAAAACTTCATGCAACCCTACCTAAAGGATCAAGAGTTGGCTTACATGCAAAATGCCACTCGAGCTAGAATCTCCTACCTACCATCGGTTACAATCTTGATAAAAACAGTTACATGAGATGGTGCCACTTGGCTAGGCACCATACTTGCCACATACATTACAAAGTATTACAAAATAATATCATAATGGGATCTCCCACATTGGAAGTGGGTCATTACATAATTAAATGAGAATTACAAAATGGTGTTAGGATAGGATCCTAACATTTTGTCTCAATAGAAAAAAATTATTCCATGGTCTCAAATAAAGTGCATCTCTTTTCCTAAACCATGGGCCACCAACCATTATTTTTTTCTAATTTTTGAATTGGAAAAGATGATGTCGAAAAAACCTTTAGGAAGAAAATTCACAGAGTAATTTTAATTTAATCATCACTTCCACTTGATCCAATTTTGAATCTCCAAAAACCCTGGCCATAATCTATGGAACTTACATATTAACCCTCTACTTTTAAGAATCATTATATCCTGCTTAATGATCTCATCCTTGATACTCACTTATAGTGTAATATCTACTACCTGGATTGAACTTACCATGTATTCACTCTTCTGCTTATCTCCAACTCAGGACTCCATACTTCTAACTAGGGCATCCTAACTTTCCACTAGGGCTTTCAAATATGACTTTCCTTCCATACTAGCTAATAGGTCTTGCTCTTGGATTGCAGTCCCTCTTGGCTTGCACTCCCTCTCAAATTTCACTCACTCTCAACTTGCACTCTCTCTTGCCTCACACTCACTCCTAACTTGCACTCCCTCTTGGCTAACAATAGCCCTTGTCTTTTGTTTTTCTCAGTGTTGCTTTGCTTCAACATTTTTTTTGGAAATAATGTTCCATGCATTCATGGTGAGGGTGTGAAGCATTGATGCACTTCGGATGAATCTATCACTCTTTTACCATGATTGAATCTCAAATTGCACTCCCTCTTAGCTCACACTTCCTCCCGATTTGCACTCCCTCTTAGCTCGCACTTCTTGTTGGCTCGCATTCCCTCCTGACTCATACTCCCTTTTATTCTTAATGTTTTGAGATATTGTAATTTTTAATAAAAGTAAAATTCATCAAGCAAAAGGTGCAAGAATACAAGGATAAATCCTATATATGCTTTAAACCTTTTTATAAATTCTATTCTAAAATCCAAACAAGGAAACATAATTCTTTTACTTTTTCTCTTTAAGCAAGGGTAAAAGGGGCAATGCATGCAAATAAAAATAACCTAGATGTAAATTGCATGTGTTTTTATTTTAATGCCTAAGACATGAAAATAAATATGTACTAAAGACCTAACTAAGATTAATTTTCTTTTTATTATTATTATTGATATTTTTTATGCCTTAAAATGAAATAGAAAAGAAAAAAATAATTAGTAAATAGGAAATGAAAATAATGATAAAAGATATCTACCTGTCTCGATGGTCAAGATAAATTTTCCATTCATAACTCTTCCAGATAGTGGATTTGTTAAGCCTTGAAAAAAACACTCAAAGAGAAAATTATTTTCTTTGGGGGCTTTCCAAATAGCCATGAGTTCCTAGTTATCTAAAGACATATTTAGACCTCCAAATGTGTATAAAAAAATTAAAATGCTTAAAATGAATGTCGTATAACCTGTTATGAATCCACAATCTAAAAATGTGTTGGATGGAAGATTCGTGCAACATTCAAGAGTTGAATGATAAAAAAAACTAGAATAGATTCTAGAAGTTGGATTCAATAGTGGTATCTTAAATCTTCCTCTTGAAGATGCAATAGATGGAAAATTTGATTTGGGTAGTAAATCTATAGTCATGAGAGGTATAGATTAGCTAAAATAATATTATATGAAAGGACCATGCTATAAAATATTGATAGTGTAGAAAGTGTCCTCTAGTTGGCCTAGAAATTAGGGAAAACTTCCTCATCTAATGAATCTATTACCTACCCTAGATACAGGTAGCAGATTCATTCTCTATGGATGAGGAACCAAAATAAGGACCTAAAAGCTATTGCATACACAAATCCTAAGCCCAAGGAGGACTATAAGTCTTTGGGTGAGGCTAATAAGAAGGGAAGTTTTGGTTTTGAAATATTCCTAAGTGAATAAGATGTGCCCTCAAGATTTCGACCAAGAGGTTAGATTGCTCAGAAATAGGGGTCTCTAAGTCAACCTCTAGAGAAGGTTAGTTCTTATGTTTAGCTAATCTAACTAAATTGGGGTTGCCAACTAAATAAATATAAAGGATTAGAAAGATAATATAAAAGTGGTACATATTTGGAAATATCAAGAGACATGGTGCAAAGAGTCTTACAATATAAATTTAAATTAAACCACCTAACAAAACAACCTACTTTCCTTATGCATTCAAAATATTTATCATTAAGAACTCTGATAAATGCTAAATAATTCAAAAACTATAACAACAAACCCATGTAGAAATCCATATTGTAAAATAATTAGAGCAAAATGACCTATTCCTAGCTTTAACAAAAAATCATTAGCACTTAGTAAGACATACGTACATATTTTACACAAGAATTTAGCAGGAGTTTAGACAAAAATCCAATTCTCATTCAAGAAGACATATAGTCCTCAATCAATACAAGCATTTTAATTATAAATGCCAAAGAGCTAACCATTAGAATGCATTTCATTCTAGTATATATAAATATTTACAATGTATTCAGTTATCTAAGAATGATTGCTATCAAAGCAGACACAAAGAGTGGATATCACATTTAATTTAGGTGTACTTAACTAATTCTAGCATGCTCTACTGGTGTGGATGATGCATATTTTATCTTGAGGTTGGCTTGTGTGCTACATCATTGGATTATAACCATTAGATGATGGTCCACTTTTTTTTGTTATGCATATCCAACTAAGTAGGGGTAGGTGTGTGATTTGGAGGGCTTCAACCATTGAGATCTTATGATAGTGATGATTCTTTATGATTGATCAAAACATGCATACATCCTGATGTGGATGATTCTAAATTACTCATGTAGAGGTTGGAAACACACTTACTATCAGGTTTTGACCTTGACTGCATAATACATTCTTTAACTTCCTCATGCCAAGCCTTTGAAATTTCTATTCCAAATATCAGATGTCAATATGAAGAGTTAAACAGTTGATTTTAATTATATATAACATCAAACATTGGGAGTCATTTGATCCTTGCTTACTTTGTTGCTAAGTTGCCATGCTTGGAAGTATTTTGCATCAGAGAGTGTGTTTGGCTTACCAAAATTTTAAGCTCTTTGATGTTGACATCATCACCTTATAAATTTTGGTGCCTCTAGAGGCTTTGCAAGTTATAGTTTCGGATGCTAGGTGCTGGATACAATGCCTTAGAATATTCCTTGCTTGATGTTGCTTTGTACTATGTTATATATTTTATGCCTTCTTGCTGACATCAACATTATAGTCCATTCTTGGTTTTTGAATGTTGGGTCTTGTACCTTTGCTTTTATTCCTCCTTAAATAATATTGGATGTTACATTTTTATTATCTTGTTGCTGACATCATCCTCTTATATCTAAAAGGCTTTTCATACTTAGCCAAATTCTATTCTTCTTTCATTGGGTATCGGGTTTAATGCTTTAGCATGAAATATTATCTAATTTTCATTTTCTTGGTGCCTTTTCATTTGCCCTAGATTCTTTGCATCCATCTACACCTATATGCACTCTATATATTTTGGTAATATTTTGACCTACTTTTTCTACTTCAGTAGCCTCTTCTGTTGCTCTTCTAGACTGTGCATGTTCATTGTTGCACTACTTTTTAGCAAAATAACTATATGGTCTAAACTATACCACATAGTGGATGTAGGTGATAAAATTCACCTACATTATTGATGAATTTTAAGGATTTTTTCTCACAAAATTGAGAACCTAGTATGCCTTATCTATGGGATAACAAATATTTGAGAGGAAGTGGAGCTTGAAGATAATATGATTGTATACTTGAAGGGATAGACAAAAAATAGAGCAATTTAGAGAGAGGAAGATGATGGAGGTAAGCTGGAGATGTAAGAAAGGTTGATAAAATATATAGCTACAATGAGGCTTCTAAAATACACCTTAAGGCAGGTGATATTGGTTATTCAATCCCATTCACCTACAAAATGCATGTAACATTACAACATACAAAGGAAGAAAAGTACCAAAGGAAGAGAAGATTGGGATTCATGGAAATTCATAGTCAAAGGGGGTTACTAGGGAGTAAAGGGTTATAGGTAAAAAAAAGTGAGGGAATAAGTGTAGGGAGTGAAAAAAAGTTGGATGTTGGAATGCTGGAGTTTGGTGGTAGGATATTCAGGCAAATATGGTGAATATTTTCAAAGGCAAGGTGAATACTCGAAAGAGGAGAAAAATAAGAGAAGATAAAGATATCTATGTGCAAGCATGCCTAGCAAAATTAAAAAATTCCCTAAGCATATTCTACAATGCTTAGGCACTACTTTAGATCTAGAGAAGTTGGTTTATGTTAGGATCTCATCCTAACCCTTAATGTAATAACTTCCTTGATGTAATAATTCCTAGTGAATGTGGGTAGTACCCATGATTAATATTTTGTAATGTTCTAAGTTTTAGCTTAGGTAGTGCCTATGAAAAATGGCACCCTTTTCTATGTAACACATGGTAGATAGGTTAGGTAAGGTGGCATTGTGCATGTAATTCGTGTGGCATTATGCATGTAATTCGAGTGGCATTGTGCATGTAATTCAAAGTGGCACCATGCATGTAATTCGGGTGGCATTATGCATGTAATCCAGGTGGCATTTTGCATGTAATCCAACCTTGGAAGGAAACTCTTTAAATACCCGAAAAGGCACCAATGTAATCATCTTTTTGTAAATTAATGAAGTGTTGAAGGAGGTTGCCCCCTCGAAGAGGCCTGCGATTCTATCTATTGTGAGATTGTTCCTTTTAAGTAATTTTTGTTATCATATGCATTTAATTCTGAATACTGTTATAATGTTTCTATGAGTTTATTTCCAAGCAAATGTGTGAGAGTGTGTTTATTTGAGTTGAGAGTGTGTTGTTTAGTATATTTTATAGTAGGATCTTAACAAGTGGTATCAAAGCACTTTCTAGGGCCAAGTTCTACTGCAACTGCAACGATTCTTGCCATCCAATCCACCTGTTAGGTATAAATTCTATATGTTTTTTCTGTTCCTGTTTTTCTTTATTAATAAATTCCAAAAAATATAGTGCATTTTTTTTTCCAGACCAAAAAAAAAAAAAATCTTTTTAGTTGAGTAGGTAGAAACCCTATGCCGGGGGTTTTAAAATATCATGAAGGATCTATCGTTATTGGTTAAGCTAGATAGCCCATAAAGCATCTAGTGAAGTGAGGGGTGATCAGGCTCCAATACCCAGGCCTCAAACAGAACTCACGCACGGACTTGAGCTCCCACGTATCTTTGGGTATATCGGGAGACCATCTAGGTTTAAACAAAATTTTAGCCATTAAGAAGATTTTTGACCTTGTATTACTCATAGTCTATGGGACACAACATCCTGGACGATTACCCTCCCATATTGTTAGAGAGGCAGGTAGTGTGCTCAAGGGTATGTGTGGAATCCTCCTTGAGTAGTGGCCTGAAATATTGGTCCAAGCACTATTGTTCATTTTTGTCAGTATATTAGAGGGCCTATGGGTGGTACATACTCCCCTACCTAGCATTCCCTAGTTCTGTTAAAACTTCAACCTGTAAAAAACAAAAATATAAAAAAAAAAACCAAACCTCCCTATTCGTAAACCTGCATTTCAAATCCCCAAAAAGTGAGCATATGAGAAAGGAGTCCTCTACTAAAAAAATAACAGAAAGTACATGCATTTAGGATAGACCGTGAGGGTGAAACTTAAGCTGATAGTCTAGAGAATAATAGTCAAATTTACAATGGCAGTCATAGTCAGGTCAGTCAGGTCAGAGAGGTCAGCACAGTCAGGTCAGAATTTATAGTTTTTAGGGTTAGAACAGAACTGTCATAATAGTCACCTACAAAATATAGAGAATCTTGGAGCTAGTGAAGTCAGGACTGGGCCAACCAGTGAGAGCATGACACGAGGCTAGTTATAGATAGTGCTCCAGTACCCAACTTTTGCTCTGTAGCTCAGAATCAAAAACTGTAAACACCGTTAGAATCAACAAATCAGGAGAAAAAAAAATGATTTTGGGGTGCCAAAAAGTAGTTTTGAGAGATATACCTCATTGTGACCACCTCTTCGAGCTGATTGTTTTGATATATATCACCCAAGCACTTTTTTGGGCACTTACTAAAAATAGTAAGTCCTAAAAACTTAATTATATTTTTAGTAACTGGTCACAAAATGTTTCAAAATGGCCCAGGGTACCCCTGGACATCAAAAGGAACTAGACCACTTGGAATCCTTAACAAAATCCATTGAGAACTTGCACTCAGATTTTCACTCCATAAGGGAAGAAGTCCAAAATCTTCGCCTAGAGCATGAGGCCACCAGTAACTGCTTAGAAGAAGCACTGACAAAAGTAGACAGCAAACCAAAAATAGGACCACCCAAAATAGAACACCAAGCTGAGGGTTCTATAAGGAATCATGACCATGATCCATCCTTTAGAATGCCCAAATTGGACTTTCCCAAATTTAGTGGGAAGGATGTTGATGGGTGTCTATGTAGGGTTGATCAATTCTTTAGACTTCATAATGTCCCCATATTTCATCGAGTCTAGATGAATTCCTTTAACTTGGAATCTGAGGCTCTACACTGGTTTTAATGGTTATGTATTGCCAACCCAAATCTCTCTTGGGAGAATTTTGAATCCCAACTACTCACTCGATTTGGTCCTAGTGAGTATGAGGACTTTACAAGGGCCTTGACCAAACTACAACAAACAGGATCAGTCCGTGAATACCAAGCTCAATTTGAAAAATTGGCCAATAAGACAAGAGGATTGAATGATGGGTTCTTCCAGAGTTGTTATATCAGTGGGTTGAAGGTGGAACTCCAAGCGGAAGTAAGAATGTTGAAACCACAAACTATGATGGAAGCTATCAGTTTGGCCCATTTGGTCGAATCTAAACTCTCTGCCCAAAGGCACCCATCAAAGTTTCCTCAAAATAGAACTTCATTTCCTCCTCGATACCAAAACCCAGTTGATAATAAACCTGTTGCACCCAAGCGCCTAACCATAGAAGATATGGATGCAAATCGTGCCCATGGATTATGCTACAATTGTGATGAAAAGTTTTTTAAATGGCATAACTATGCACACAAAAAATTGTTCTTGATAGATGTTGAAGAACCTGATAACTCTGACTAGAGTGATGAGGATGAGGACCCTCCGAAAACACCTTCTCCACAAGAAGAAGTGAAATGGGAACCTGAGATAGCAATTATAGTCCATGCTCTTGCAGGCATTACTACTCCACAAACCATGAAGGTTGCAAGATTTTTCAAGGGCCAACGTCTTTCCATCCTTATGGATTCGGGAAGCACGCACAACTTCATTGAACCTAGAGTTGCTTAGTGGAAAAATTGCTATATCCACACTTGTAATTCCTTTGAGGTCATGCTAGCCAATGGGGGAACCTTACCTTGTAAAGGAAAATGTCGCAATGTTAAAGTCAAGATAGGGGACTATGAACTCAAGCATGACATGTTTACCCTCCATTTGGGCGGATGTGATATTGTTTTGGGATCTCAATGGTTGAGTACATTGGGCACTATCAGTTGGAACTTTGCCCCAAACTCTGGATGCAATTCTCCCAAAATGGACAAACACACATCATCAAGGGCTCCCCAGCAGGAACACCTCAAATTATTAGTTCAAATGGCATGGAGAAATTTCTAAATAAATCATCATGTGGGGTCATTGCACAACTATTCTCCATCCAACCATCCACCTCTCAAATGGGTGAAACCCCATCAGACCTGCAACAGATTCTCCACAAACATGAGGCCATATTTTCGGAACCAACTACACTACCACCGCATTGCTCTCATGACCATGCCATTCCATTATTGCCAAATAGTGCACCCCCAATATCATACCATACAGGTACCCTCATGCCATGAAGTCGAAGATTGATAAAATGATACAGGAATTACTCAAGGCCGGTATCATTCGACCTAGTACTAGTCCCTACTCTGCACCAGTATTACTGGTCCTAAAGAAGGATGGCTCCTGGTGACTATGTATTGACTACCGAGAACTCAACAAGATAACTGTCAAGGATAAATTTCCTATCCCTGTGGTTGATGAATTACTAGATGAATTACATGGGACCATGTACTTCACCAAGCTAGACCTTCACTCTGGGTACCATCAGATCCGGCTAAGGGATGAAGCTATTCCTAAAACTACTTTTCGCACTCACGGAGGTCATTATGAATTATTGGTAATGCCATTTGGTCTCACAAATGCTCCTTCCACATTTCAAATCCTGATGAACAACATCTTGATTTACAGTCACACATGGGAAGAGCATCTCAATCATGTAGATCAAACCCTACAACTATTGGCTAACCATCAAATATTCGCAAAAATATCCAAGTGTTCCTTTGGTTTGACTGAAGTGGAGTATCTGGGACACATTGTCTCAAAGGATGGTGTCAAGGTTGACCCGAAGATCCAAGAAGTCCAAGAATGGTCGAAACCTCGCACTCTCAAGGGACTTCGAGGATTTTTAGGGCTTATAGGCTATTATCGTAAATTTATCTGTAATTATGGAAAGATAGCCACCCCCCTCACCTCCATGTTGAAGAAGGATTCTTTTACTTGGACAGGGTCGGCTGAGCAAGCATTCCTGGAACTCAAGCATGCCATGACCACCACTCCAGTTTTAGCCATGCCAGACTTCTCAAAAAAAGTTGTCATTGAAAGTGATGCTTCTGGTCGTGGTATTGGGGCGGTATTGATGCAAGAAGGATGCCCTTTGGCTTTTACCAACAAAGCCCTATCTAATCACAATTTAGGGAAATCCACATATGCCAAGGAAATGTTGGCAATATTGCATGCATTCCTACATTGGTGACCTTACCTCATTGGGTGCCATTTCTCCATAAAAACTGACCACCAGAGTCTGAAATACTTTCTAGAACAACGGGTTGCCACCCTCGAGCAACAAAAGTGGGTATCAAAACTCATGGGCTATGATTATGACATCATGTACAAAAAAGGAAAGGAGAATCTTGTGGTGGATGCTCTCTCTCACCAATTTGAGACCCTTAGTATGTTGTGTGCCATTTCTGCACCATTGCCCCAATGGATTGAGTCCTTACGTCAAAAAATACTTCAGGATGTAGATTTGAAAGACTTGGTTACTTCACTTATGGATGATCCAGATTCTACACCAGGATATAGTTGGGATGTTTAGGATCTGTGTTATCATCAATGCCTAGTTCTTCCTCCTAAGTCCCCACTTCGAGAGCTCCTCATGAAGGAATCACATGCTACTCCATCTACTGGCCATTCAGGGTTCCTAAAAACTTCTGAGTGACTCAAGCACACCTTCTTTTTGAAAGGTATGAAACAGGACATTCGCTCTTTTTTAGCTAACTATGACACATTTCAAAGGATGAAAGGGGAAACAATGTGCTCTCTAGGTACTCTTCAACCATTATCGATTCCAGAGCAGGTGTGGACTGACATCTCCATGGACTTCATATAAGGGCTACCTAAATCTGGAGGCAAGTCAATTATTTTTTTAGTAGTGGACCGCCTTTCAAAGTATGCTCACTTTTGTGCCCTAGCCCATCCGTACACAGCATCCACTATTGCCCAAATTTTTCTTGACTCCATATTTAGCCTTCATGGCATGCCAACCTCCATTGTATCTGATCGTGATCCCACCTTTACTAGAAATTTTTGGCAAGAGTTGTTTAAGTTGTAGGGGACTCATCTCAAAATCATTTCAGCCTACCATCCGTAAACAAATGGTCAAATAGAGGTTGTTAATAAATGCTTGGAAACCTACCTTCACTGCTTTACCTCTGATCATCCTACTCATTGGGCAAAATGGCTTTCCTTGGCCAAATGGTGGTACAACACTTCCTATCATACCACCACAAAAATCACACCGTTTGAAGCAGTCTACAGGTGCCCTCCACTCACACATTCATCCTACATTCTAGGCAGCTCCAAGGTCTAGGTCATTGACAATGCTCTGAGTCAACACACCGAGGTCCTCCGCCAACTCAAGAAAAATTTGAACATGGCCCAGAATCGGATGCACCAACAAGCTAATCAGCATCATTCTGAGCATAGTTTTGATATGGGTGATATGGTCTTCCTTCGCTTATAGCCATACAAACAATCATCCCTAAAACTTCGCAGGTGTCAGAAGCTCACTCCAAAATTCTATGGTCCTTATCAGGTTCTACAACGGATTGGCCCTACAACTTACAAATTGGCTCTTCCCCCCACTTCCAAGCTCCACCCTGTTTTTCATGTTTCCCTTCTCAAGAAATTTGTGGGCACAAAGGTACAGGTTCAATCAACACTTCCTGAATTGGATGAATAAGGCTCCATCTTACTCGCACTTGAGCAACTACTAGATCATCGAACTCACACCCTGCGCAACCATACCATTACAGAGGTCCTTGTTCAGTGGCATGGGCTTCAACCTGAGGATGCTACATGGGAGTCTCTCTATCAACTCAAACAACAATTTCATCATTTTTAGCTTTGAGGACAAAGCTTCTTCAAGGAGAAGGGCATGTTAGGATCTCATCCTAACCCTTAATGTAATAACTTCCTTGATGTAATAATTCCTAGTGAACGTGGGTAGTACCCATGATTAATATTTTGTAATGTTCTAAGTTTTAGCTTAGGTGGTGCCTATGACAAATGGCACCCTTTTCTATGTAACACATGGTAGATAGGTTAGGTAAGGTGGCATTGTGCATGTAATTCGTGTGCCATTATGCATGTAATTCGAGTGGCATTGTGCATATAATTCAAAGTGGCACTATGCATGTAATTTGGGTGGCATTATGCATGTAATCCAGGTGGCTTTTTGCATGTAAGCCAACCTTGGAAGGAAACTCTTTAAATACCCGAAAAGGCACCAATGTAATCATATTTTGCAAATTAATGAAGTGTTGAAGGAGGTTGCCCCCTCGAAGAGGCCTGCGATTCTATCTATTGTGAGATTGTTCCTTTTAAGTAATTTTTGTTATCATATGCATTTAATTTTGAATACTGTTATAATTTTTCTGTGAGTTTATTTCCAAGAAAATGTGTGAGAGTGTGTTTATTTGAGTTGAGAGTGTGTTGTTTAGTATATTTTATAGTAGGATCTTAACAGTTTAGATGAATGTTCACTCGTGCAAATAGTTGTAGGTAAATATTCCAAGTGCTTAGAAGCTTTCCTTTTTCTCTACTCTTTTCTATGTAACATCCCTCATACAAGCCTCCTTTGTGTTATCAAACTTCATTGTACTATTATTTATCTTAATAGAACACATGACTAGCTAGAATGATTACATTAATACATGCATTAGGTGATCACACTTCTACTTTATAATTGATTTTTGAAGTTGATAATAGCTGGGTTATCAATTGCACTAGCTTTTGTTAGTGTTAACACTAATTAGATCTCATTGTCCATGTGATCACTCTAGTTTATTTGTTTCTTCTTTTATTCAGCCAATTAGAGCCTTGTTCCATGACATTCTCATTAATGCAAAACATGCTTTCTTTTATTACTTTGGTACAACACATGGATCAACTTGTAGACATGGAAAATTGACCCACTTGAGTGAGTCATTTTCCCTAGTCCCTCAAAATTTCCCAAAGCAATTTTGGGCCTCTCTTCCCTCTCTTTTCCCCCCTTTTTTCTTGCTCCGATGAAATTGTGATCGGCCCTTACGAGGTGCGATTTCACCTAGCTAGGGTTTTCTCTTAGAAAACCCTATCTTTTCACTTAACCTTCTTTGGCATCGAATTTTCCTTAGTTTTACCACCCATCCTTGTTTCAAATATCTTATAAATATAGGTTTTAAAGATTTCATTTCACCAACTCTCTCCTATCTCCTAGATTTCTAAAAAGTGAAGCAATCTAAAAAGTTGCTAACAAGTGTTGATGCAAAGTGCTAAAAAGACTCTATTGAAGCTTTTGAATTTTTTGAAGATCTCTTCTGCTGCATTTGATTATGTATTTCTAACCTTAGTGGATAAGTTTTGAGACCCTAAGGAGAAGTCTACTACCTTAGAGATCTTCATTCTTTTGCCTGCTTTTCGCTACCACCAGGTTGTTTTCATTTATTATACATTTTGCATATTATTAAATTTGCATCTGTGATTAGCTATTTGGCATTGTCGTACTATATTTTTCTTCTATAGTGAAATCATACCCCATAATTATAGGGCATGATTTCATCAAAATTAAAATCATGGTCACCTCGTATAGGGTGCAATTTCATCGATGCTAAGCTTGGGGGTAGAAATTTCATCGATGATATATTTAGGGTAGAATTATGCAAACTGCATTTTTCCATTCTGTTATGTTGCATTGTATTTTGCTTGTTCATCTTCTAAAAAGGTCAACTTTAACTTTTGCATTCTAAAGGTTAGCTAAAATGACCTAGGGGGTTTGACTTCTACAACTCCAAGTACAATCATACAATGGCCTAAGCAATCCCCCTAACACTGCTCATATTTTTTAAGGGTTTTGTGGGGTTATTTTGTAGGATAGAAGTTGTGGTACATTACTGGATGCAAGATAAATCTTGGAACAACCACCAAATCGGATAAGTACCCTAATAGATATTTAGGCTATTTTTTGATTGCTTTTTATTCATTTTTGTTCAAAAATAAAATTTCATAGGTGAGAAAAAGCATTTGATCAAATTTATAGGCATTTGAATGAATAAAATCATATAGTATGCATCTAAGGTTTTCACCTTTTTTGTGTATTTCCTTTGGACCCTTGCTCAAAGGCTTTGTTTTACAACCCTAGGGTTAGTGATCATTCAAGAAAAGGATCATTTTAAGGTTATCTATTTTCTTCTTGCATTTTATATCTTGCATTGTTTTTTCCCTTTTTATAGTGTGGTTTAGAAAGGCCAAACATAGGTGCATGCTTAATTAGCACATTCAAACACATTCCACCTTGAACTTGGAGCGAGTCCTAAAACCATTCCTAGTGAACCCTTCCTTCGATTGCCCATCAAGTGTAGATTTATAACATACCCCCATGATTCACCTCGACTCCCAATGGATCCAACTGGGAATCATACGCGATAGGGAATTTTTCCCCCTCTACATATTTGGTGAACCTAATGTGAAATGCGCATCTTAGTGTCCAAATTAGGAAGCCTCTTCCTTGTTTTCTCTTCTTTTGAAAACCTTTAAAATAGACCACTAATTCTACTTGTTTAGATCATAAAACATTTAACATCTTAAAAATATTTTATGTGCTTTTGCTAGTTTTTAGTCTTCTTCCTTTTTCACTCTATCCTTTACCTCCCTCCTAATTTTTTCCAACTTTAGGAGTGGGTGAAGGCTTTCAAAGTTTGATGAAATTTTCCAAGAAGATCAAATTGATAGAGAAAATCATAATGTAGAGGAAGAGAAAAATTAAGAGATTGATAATAGTCTTGATCCTACTAGAGGACTCAATGGGAACCTTATCTTTAAATCTTTTGAACATATCTGGAGCTTTTACAAGCATCATAAGTATACCTTAGGTAAAGGTATGGAAGAGGAAGCCCGAATCAAGGAATTTGGAATATCTCATCGGGATATCCACAATGACTCATTGATTGAATCTTTGAATCATGGTAATCTTGTCCATCAACCAACTTATGCCACTACTGTAACCACCAACGTTGGAAGGAGTCCACAAGTCCCTCCAACTAGTAGTGTCACTCAATATTGTTTTCAATTTCCTCCCCAATTTGCTAATCTCAACATTTTGCTTTTGTTTCACTAACTATTAGTTATCCTCTCCAAAAAATTACCACATATCACAATAGTATCAACACCTTCAACAAAGACCAAGTACCCGTTCAACAACCTATCTATCCCTTAGGAAATCTAGGGGTATTACACAACAACAATTTTCAGGTGCAAAGTTTAATTAATATGGTGAAAAAATTGGTTTCAATAATGGATGTGATTCAACCCCCTAGTTTCACCTACAACTATAGATAAATGTGTAATCAACCCTTAGATCCTATAATTACCTCTAAGACTTATCCTAAGCATTTTCCCATGTCAATTTTACCTATATATAAGGGAATAGAAGATCCAATTGATAATTTGAGAATGTTTAGAATAGCTTACCATGATATTATATATGATGACATGTTTCTAAATATATTTCCTAAAAGTATTGGTGGTATGACATTAGAGTGGTATTATCAGTTGCCCAACCATTATTTGAGGAATTTTGAAGAAACAAATAAATTATTTGTCCAACAATTTGGTGCTTATGTTGAGAAGAATGTAACCATGAAAGATGTTTACAATTTGAAACAAGGTAAAGAGTATTTTTTTTGAATTCTTGTCTTGTTGGAGTCTGGTTGGACGTTTCAAATATACTTTACCTCCTCAATACATGTTTGTAATATTTATTGGAAATTTGAAAGAACAATTATATTATGCTTTGGAAACTACAACTATTACATCTTTTGATCAAGTAATTGACCTAGCAAGAAAGGTGGAACAAGCTCTTATTAGAAGATTATAATTTAAATTAAAATAATATAGGACCACTAAGTTAGTGGTAGGCGATGGTGTAATAGATAGTAGCTCTATTAATACTATTATTAACAATCTATAAAATATAGTACTTCAAAAACCTCCACAAAGAAATTTCACAAGGCTTAACATACCTATGGAAGTGGTTCTAAAGCAACTTTTGGAAGCTAATATGATTGAGCTACCTCCCATAAGGTAACCTTATACTACAACTAATTGGTACAAAGCGGGTCAACATTGTGCATATCACAGAGTGGAGGGACATTGAACAAATTCTTGTAAAAAGTTGAAGCATGTGGTTCAATATCTTATTGATGTGGGATGCCTTGTTATAGAAGGTTTTCTCCCACCAAAGGATCAATCTCCTACTCAACAAGGACCTACGACTAGTCAAGATATGGGAATCTTCCAATATCCCTTACCTAAGCATGGATAATAGGCAAATAGTCAAGTGTCATATTGAAATGTGCCACCTCCCTATGATAATGTGGTTGGTATGATAGAAAAAACTTCAAGACAAAAAGCATAGAGTCACCAGATCTAACATTATTAGTAAGATATGAGTTCTTCAACCAATATTTATCTCTTATAACTTTTGCAAACTTCTCCTACTCATGGGGAAGCTTTATTGAAGCTTCTATAACATCAATCTATTTTTAGGATATTTCCCCTACTGCTATAGCCAATGTTGTAAGCTCTCTTGAGATACATTATATCACATTCTCAAATGATGATATTTCTTCCTAAGACCCTCATAGGGATTATTCTCTCTACATTACAAATTTTATTGGCGAAAATTTTATCAAGAGTATCTTGATTGATAATGATTCTTCCCTCAATTTATGCACTTATCAATTCTTCCAAAAGTTTGGATTAAAAGAGGACTTAACTAAATCTGAGGACATCATCAAAACCTTCAAAAACAATTCCCAAGAATCTTGTGGTATTATTTCCCTCCCCCTTAAGGTTGGACCCAAGATCTTAGATACTATATTCTATGTGGTATCTTGCCCTGCATCTTTTTACTTCTCAAATATCCTTGGATCCATGTGATGAAGGTTGTCCCTTATACCTTTAACTGGTGTTTGAAGTTTTAATTCAAAGATCATTTGGTCACTATTTTGGGTGATCCTCAACCATTTGAATATTATTCATTCATTGAACAAGCTCAATTTAATTCTCATCCATCAGATTACTCACCTCATATAACTAAGAAATTTTAAAATCTAAACATGAGAGAGGAATCATTAATTAATATCTCATCATAGTATTAGGACAATTATTCTTATCAAGAACCTCTTCTGGATATATATCATAAATATTTGGAGTGGAGTACTAAGGATGAGGGCCTTCCCTCTCCCTCTTTGTTGGTTGCAACCCTAAAGTAGTATTTTGAAGATGACACTCTTTGTGACATGGCTCATGAGGATGTATCTCATAATGATATCTAATTTTATGGGTTAATCCCTTGCACAACACAAGTTGAGTTTTCTAGTTCTCAAGAGGACTTTGGTTCTATGTCTCCCGAGGACCTTGAGAAACTAGGAGTAATTCCTAACCTACCTCCTCTTGAGGATGAGTCATCCATTATCATTGAGGAGACCATAGATATGGACATAGGTTCTACGGAGACCCCTAGACTCCTTAAGCTAGGTAAAGCCCTCTCTATGGACGAGCATGAGCAGTTGACAAATTTGTTAAGAAAATTTCATGATGTTTTTGCTAAGTCATATGCTGACATGCCAAGGCTTGATCCCTCCCTCATTATGCATCATTTTGTAGTACACCCTAGTGCTAAGAATGTTAAGAAAAAAAATAGTAATATGCATCCTAAGGTCACCCTTTTAATCAAGGAGGAGCCCCAAAAACTCCTTGATGTTGATTTTACAAAAGCTATCAACTATTCCATTGGATCTCCAATATCATTCCTATGGCTAAGAAGGAAGACACAATCATAATATGTACCAACTTTGGGGATATCAGCCTAGCATATCCTAAGGATGATTTTTCCTTTTCCAACATAGATCATATTGTAGATTTCACCATCAAATGTGGTATGCTTTCATTTATGGATGGTTTCTTCAAATACAATTAGATTATGATTACCCCTGAGGATCAGGCCAAGATAAATTTCATCACTCCATGGGGCACCTTATGTTGGAAAGTCATGCCTTTTGGCTTAAAAAATATTGATGCCACCTATCAGTGGGCTATGACTTATATTTTTCATAGCATGATGCATGATATTCTCTAAGACTATGTGGATGATCTTTTAGGTCACTCTATACATCGACAATATCATGTTCATGATCTAAGGTAGATATTTGAAAGGTTTCAACATTTTGAAGTTCACCTTAAGCCTGCTAAGTGTGTGTTTGGAGTCACAATTGATAATTTTTTAGGCTCTGTCATATCTAGGTGATGTATTGAAGTAGACCTCACTAAGATAGCAGCTATTACTGATGTACCTCCTCATACCCTAACCAGGTTGCATAGCCTGCAAGGCAATATTCAAGTTGTTCATTAGTTCATAGCCTAATTAGCCGATAAGTGTCAGCTCTTTCTTAAGCTTCTTAAGAAATATGTTGTCTTCTAGTGGAATTCTAAGTTTTAAAAGGCTTTTGTTTCTCCTACACAAAAAATACTACAAAATATAAAGCTTTGATTCTTGGCCTTAGAGGTGCCTTATATTTTTAGGTTTTTAGCCCTTTCAATATTTGGTGACTCTTAACTTATGTTCAATCATATCGATGATGTTTATCAAAATTGGGATGATAAACTAAAGTCTTACAAGGATATTGTTACCAACCTGTTGTCCTCATTTGATCGAGTAACCATAGAGTCTGTCCCTATATCCTCAAACTGTCATACAGATACCATGGCTACTGTTGCATCCTTGATTTATTTGGAGTTAGAAGATGATCAAAAATCGATTATCATTATAAAACTCTGGGAGCCTACATCACTTGGTTTTTATCTTATCCCATTAGATGTTTTCACCATCGAAGATACCACATCTAAGCCATGGTATACCGACATCTTTAATTTTATTAAGGATGGTTCAATACCTGATGGTTTAGATCATAATAAACATAAGCTTTTGTGCAAAAGAGTATGCTAATTTATTATAATTGGCAATACCCTGTATCAAAATTCTATTGAAGGCATCCTCTTGCGATGCATTAACTCTAATGAAGCTCGAATTGCTCTTAGTGAAGCTCATGAAGGATCATGTAGAGGCTATTTTAGCGACAATGTTATTGCCAAGAAACTCATTTGGATGGGGTATTATTGGCCTTCCATGGAGAAATATGCATGTGACCATGTTTATTATTGTGACAAGTGTCAATGCCATGACAACCTTTTCCATTCCTCAGCACCTTCAGGTTATTTATTTTCCTTGGTCATTCTCTATGTGGGGATTGGACATTATAGATAAGATTAACCCAGTGTCATATGATAGTCATAATTTTATCATTATAGTGACAAAGTACTTCACTATATGGAATGAATCCATGCCCTTGGCCATGATAACTAGAACTTAGATTTCCAAGTTTATCTTCAGCCAGATTCTTTGTAGGTTTGGGATTCCTTCAATGATTGTTTTTTACAATGACACTCCTTTTAAGAATAACGATGTAAAATTTATGCTAAGTACAAGATTTAGCATAGGTGGTCAACTCCATATTATCCTTAGGGTAATGGATAAGTTGAAGCATCCAATAAGTCTTTGATCAAGATCTTGAAGAATTTGGTTTGTAAGACCGATCGTGATTGGTATATCCAAATTTATCTTTTCTTGTGGGCCTATCGTACTAGTGTGCATACTTCCACAGGTGCCTCACCCTATGTCTTGGTATATGGGTCTAAAGTGGTGTTTCATTTTGAGCTTGAGGTTACCTTGTTATGCATCTTATTGCAATATGCCTCAATTGATGATGAGTATTGCTTAGATCATTTTAACCATTTGGGATTGCTAGATGAAAAATGCATTCATGCCCTAGAGCATTTATGAGCCTATCATAATAGGCTCAGGAAATCTTACTCTAAGAAAATTTACAATTATTCTTTTGAGGTAGGGGACCTTTTCCTCAAGGAAAACCAAAAGAACACCAATGCTCGTTTTGACCTTAAAGGCAAGTTCTAGGCCAATTTTTTAGGGCCCTTTGTCATAACAACCAATTTTGGCTTAGGTGCCTATCGTTTAGCTTTTTTATATGGTGAAGAACTTCAAGAACCAATGAAAATACTACATATAAAAATATATTATGCATGACCCATCATATGCATTGTATGTTTCACTTAGAATAGTTTCATATAGCATCATTGTTTGTCTGATCATTTTGCATGGTTGCATGTCATATTTTACATGATTGCTTGACATTCTATTCCATCTACATTTTTGCTTGCCATAACATGCACTTCTGCCTGTTCATATTTGCATGGCTACTTATTCATATAGATTTTAGGGATTCACAACAATAACAAGTGATGATACCTAGTTAGGTCATATCTCACATGCATTACACTCTCACTAGGACTCTGATGCCTAGAAAATCCTCAACCTAGGATCCACCTTCATGCATTTATATCATTTTCATCTGCCCATCTCATATTTCCCTTATTCCTTGACTCTAAAATTTTTTGTTACTTATATTTATCTAGGTCAAGGGATTTGGTTCTCATTTTTCTCCATTGGCCATGTCCATACACTTTATTGCACACACCACACCCCTATCGGGTAGCACTCACTTTGATCATCATTTTATTGCACACAACACACCCCATAGCATATAGCTTCATGGTCACCAGTGAAGGGTATCCTCCATTCAACCATTTGCAAGCATACATCCCAGTGGATATATCTCTTTATATTTTATCCATATCAATGAGTTCTACAGCCATAGAAGGATCAACTCCACCTTGTCCATCTTGCAAGCATATACCCTCATAGGGTTTCAGTTCTTTTTATTTTTCATTGGCCATTTTTTGGAGCATTCTTTTCATCCACTCATTTAGTCTTTCATTTTAGATGCATTGCATTTAGTTAGATTCATATCATCCCATATAATTCATATAGGTTCATTGCATCCAGTATGTCTGTGATCATCATGCATAATACATATATATACACATAAAACAAGAAATCACACATGAGCACACACTCATGCTTTTTTCGCCTTCTTGTTCTTGTTTTTTCCTTCTCTTTTCCTCTCTTCTTTCATGTTCACTCTCCTTTCTTTACATATTTCATTTTTATTTGTTATCAATAATTTTGCATTCCTCCAAAAACTTGAGGGGGCACCTTGGCCTAAGAGGCATTAATATCCCTAATACCTTGATTTGCATGTAAAACATGAAAGTGTCCAAAATGATACCATTTTCATACCACTTTTTCTTCTAAATCAACTACTATTTTTTTGTTGCTATTTTTATCCTCTTACCATAGGTGTCTAAATATTTCTTTGATGTATTTATTAGACTATAAATGCATCAAAGAGGGGGCAAAATGTAGACATGGAAAATTGACCCACTTGAGTGAGTTATTTTTCCTAGTCCCTTAGAGAGACCCTCCAACTTGCCCAAAGTAATTTTGGGCCTCTCTCCCCCCTCTTTCTCCCCTTTTTTTTCTTTCTCCAATGAAATCATGATCAGCCCTTACGGGATGCAATTTTACCTAGCTAGGATTTTCTTTTAGAAAACCCTATCTTTTTTCTTAACCTTCTTTGGCATTGACTTTTCCTTGGTTTTCCTACCCATTGTTATTTCAAATCTCTTATAAATATAGGGTTTGTATATTTATTTTCACCAAATAGCTCTCCCATATCTAATATTTATTCTAATCATGAATTATAATTGAAGCAATCTAACAAGTTGTAAACAAGTGTTGATGCAAAGTGCTAACAAGACTCTATTGAAGCTTTTGAATTTTGTGAAGATCTCTTCTACTGCATTTGATTGTGTGTTGCTACCCTTGGTGGACAAGTGTTGAAGCCCTAAGGAGAAGCCTACTACCTCAGATGTCTTAGTCCTTTTTCCTGCTTTTCACTACCACTATATTGTTTTCATTTATTTTACATTTTGCATATTATTAAATTTGCATCTATGATTAGCTATTTGGCATTGTTCTGCTGCATTTTTCTTCTATTGTAAAATCACACCCCGTAATTATAGGGGGTGATTTCATTAGAAGAAAAATCATGGTTATCTTGTGCAAGGTATGATTTCATCAGTGCTAATCTTGGGGGTAAAATTTCACCCCCAAATCCTATATCTACATTTCATGATACATTTAGGGCATTAATATGCATACTAAATCATGTTTATCATTCTATTATACTACATTGTATTCTTCTTGTTCATCTTCCAAAAAGGTTAGATTTCACTTTTGCATTCTAAACGTCAACTAAAAGGACCTAATGGGATTGATTTTTGCACCTCTAAGTACAGTCATACAATGATTTAAGCAGTCCTCCTAACAATGATCATATTTTTTGAGGATTTTGTGAGGTTATTTTATAGGATAGAAGCTGTGGGATATTTTTGGACGTAAGATAAAGCTTGGAACAACCACCGAATAAAATAAGTACCCTAATATATATTTAGGCTATTTGCTAATTGCTTTTTATTCATTTTTTTTCAAAAATAAAAGGTCACAGGTGAGAAAAAACATTTTATCAAATTTCTAAGAATTTGAAAGAATAAAAGCATATAGTGTGCATCTAGGATTTTAACCTTGTTTGTGCATTTCCCTTGGACCCTTGCTCAAAGGTTTTGTTTTACAATCCTAGGGTTAGTGATCATTCAAGAAAAGAATTATTCTAGGGTTAGCTCTTGTCTTCTTGCATTTTGTATCTTGCATTGTTATTTCCTTTTTCATAGTGTAGTTTAGAAAGGCCAAACATAGGTGTATGCTTAATTGACACATTCAAACACATTCCACCCTAAAATTAGAGTGAGTTCTAAAACTGTTCTTAGTGAACCCTTCCTCTGGTTGACCATTGAGTGTAGAGTTATAACATACCCCCATGTTTCACATCGGCTCCTAGTGGATCCTGTCAAGAATCATACATGGTAGGGCAATTTTCCCCCTCTACACACCTCAACATGATGTTTATTTTACAAAAATCTACTACCAAGGGTCATATGCATTCAACTTACACATAAATGTGCCTTAGGATGTCTTCTTACTGATATTTTACACCCACCTTCATTATGATCATACTTAGAGCATTTATCTCATACATCATCATAACTGTAAGAAATAATTATGGTCATGCCATATGAGATGGGATTGTTTTTCCATTGGGCTATGAAGTCAAAAAGGTGGTAGAAGGAAAAAACATTATCAGGAGTGAGGGTAATAAGAATATAAGATGAGAAAAAGATAAAAAAATTAATACCTACACATCACATGTCTTGGAGCTCCCTAGCTAGACTCAACTATCTCTCACATATGTCTAGATGCTCACTTCACCTATGCATTATCTTGGTGTTTGTTGTGTTAATTTTAAACATCTCTCCTTTTAGGGGAGTTCTAAAATATTGCTTCTCTTGTCCTAGGTTTTTATTAGCAGACCTCCACAATTTAAATAATGGCTTGGAATGACCTTGGCAATTGGTCAAGCCTACCAAAAAATGGAGATTCGTAAGCTTACCAACCCATCAGACCATTTGAATCCTATATTTTCTTCTTTTTCACCCCTTCCTATAGTTCTCATTACCTTGAGAACACAAAAATATCCTCGAGCAATGATGAAAATCATAGATTCGGATGTTGTGGATATTGTTTCTAAAACCCTTTGTAGGACAAGAAGAGAGCAGCCATTCTCAATGGAAGAGTGAACCCATCAAACACCAAGATAATGTTATCTAACACTAAAATGGTTTTAGCTAACATTAGAATGGTTCTTGGACTACCATCAATTTAAATTTTAGGTTTAGCTAACATCGAACATGCTAAGATTGATCATTTTATTTTGGTATTGATTTATCTCTTCTTGGCATAGGGAATTTTAGAATTGACTACAATTTTAACTAGGGAACCTTCATTATTTATTTTACTAATGCCTATCCACCATATAACCTCATGATTAAATTATTCCTTAAGATTGAATAACCACTGAGGAGGGAGTTCCCTTTTATAGGCTCTCATTTCTTGAATATGCCTTGTCCCAATGCATATTACCAATTCTAATCACACTAATTTCTAAGAAGAAACATCTCCTTTGACATATTTTTAGAGCATGTGATATGCCTTACATGTTTACAAAATTTTTTGTTATCCCTATGAATAATATACTTAACCTTTCAGCTAATATACAACTTTTTATTTTCTTATCGCTTATTTACACAAAATTGTGGCTCACTAGCATATGCCAGCTATATCTAGTTCTTTAATATTTGTATATGAATCTATAGTGTCCCAACCATATGATGCCAAAATTATGCTTTTGCCTTTGGTATATGCCTTAGGAGTTGTAGCTCATTTTGAGAGGATCCTACCACCAATTTGAATATGAATTCGTGTTAACTTCCTAGGCTGAGTGAAAATCAACATCAAAAAATTAGCACTGTTGGCTTTTCTTTGTGGTCTAGATGGCCAATTGCTTTCTTGATGCACATAGGTCAGTGTATTGCATCATATTTGAGTTGAGGCCTAGTTTCTACTTTGGGATTCTACTTGGGGTATTTTTGAGCAAAGTGCCCTTTCTCTTACATTTGTTCCATAATCACTGACTTTGGTTGTTGGAACAAGTAGTTGGCTGATTGATGTAGAAAATAATAATTGGTCTATGAATTGTGCTAACTCATTATTTTGGACAACCAAGAGATTTGAAAGCTAGTGAGGATAAACTCTCTATTGATTGGTTGTTGCTCCTCTTCTAACTAATCAATTATTTGTATTTCAATAAAATATATGTTATCTTCTTCTTGATAAATACCAATGTGATAGGGCTAAGGCCTTTTATCTTGAACCCAAACTAAATTTTGTATCTAGCGAATAATCACTTGGCCTTGAGCTAGATATCCTATTTTTTTCAAGAAATTAAAGGATAAGTTTATCCCAAATGTTAGTGGTAAATCAAGGACCATCATGTATTGAATTCTTGCTAGGTCTAGCAACCTTTGCAATAATATTAAGAATTATTTGATGACTTTGAACTTTGGGATCACTACCCCTTGAACTTGCAACACTTCATAATTATTTCTATGATATTCTATGTCCATTGCACAATAGACTGCTTGATGCATAATGGAAATGTTGGCTATTGTATCAATTATGTAGCTATGCTATACCCATCCTTCCAAACATACCAAAAGGTAAAAGGAATCAAAATCAATTTTGCCTAATCCAATGGATAGCTATTTGTAGGCTGCCTTGTTAGACACTAACTTAATTATTTTTCCTTGAAGAGCTTCTTCAACTAGATTTACATGTCTAGATATAAGCAAATCTTCTCGTAGTTCTTGCCTTACCTTAAGTTCTTGACATGTCTTCCCTTTGAGCTCTTGTCATGGCTAGATAATGCAATTTTTGGTAGGCCTATTTGCTTTGGAAATGTAAGCATAGCGCTTCTAGACTACATTGTTTCTCACCTATATCTAATTTTTTCTCTTTCCTCTAGATTGACTTCTTTCTACTCTACTTCATCTATAATATTTTCTATAATTTTTAGGTTACCTATGATGATCCATTTTGAATTTGAGCCATCTAGATTCTATTTGATAGATCTTATATTTGCAAGTAAATGCTCTAGATGCATCATGAGAGCTATGAATTCCTTTGAATGTAGATTTACCCTTGTAACCAGATTCAACTAAGGGTTGCATTTGTCACAATATTCAACTATCACTTCTTTATGCTCATCCAAAGTAAAATATTCCTCCTGTTCCCTTTTGATAAATTAAATATTGTTTACACAGATTTTATTTGCGCCCTTAATTTTTTTCAATTGGTTATATGGGATTGAAACGGGCTTCATCTGTTGGAAATTTTGAGTAGTTTTGTTGTCATTGATGTCAATAGAGTATTGTTTCAATTTCTTCATCATTAAGGGCATCAAGTGGTCTTTTCCAAAAGCAAGAAGGTCTTGAAAAGAAATAGGATATAATATTTGTTTTTAATATTATATGCCTAAAAAGTCCCAAAGGATGAAGACCCAAGGAAGGAGAAGCAAGTTTAAATTAAATAATAATATTATATTATTATAATATTTCAGGCCAAATAAAAAAGTGAAGAAAACAAGGTTCAAGTTAAAAAGACCCATGAGCAGTTGGCATTTTAATTTAAATTAATAAGGAGTGCCAAAGGTTTTTAAATTTAATATTTAAAATCTAATTCGAATTTTAAAATTTGAAATTGGCCAATGTGTAAAAGACAAGAAGCATGTGTATTTATAAAGGAAATAATTCTCATTTCCTAAGATCTTGAATATATAACTTCAAATGCAATGCTAAGGAGATAAATCGTGCGTTGCATTACCTAGGAAGAATAGGAATTCGCATTTTGAAGTATTGGAGGCAGAAAATTGTGTAAGGGTAGCGACGTGGATAGAAATTTTCATCGGCAGCGGTAGCACAGGCGGTATTTGAGAAAGATCTAGGGCTTTGCAAGGAAGAGATCGCGGGTTCGATCCACGTGACTGATATTTTGCTAGAGGAAAGAGGCCTTCATTTCATTTGATGTTTTCATTAGGTGGCATATAGAGGGGATTGTGTGCCTATGGTTTCATGTGGGCACGTAGCCCACTTGGTGACCTAGCTTTGGGCTAGGGTGTTGAAAAGGCTACGTTGTGTGTTCGAATTTTCCCAAAGACATTTTTGGTGGGCAAAATAAATTAAAGGTATGTTATGCAAATTTTTATTTCTCCAAAGGTTTTGAAATTCAGAAATTGTTTAGAGGGTTTCGTGAGTTCTAAAAGGTAGCTATGATTTTTTGAGGGAGTTATAAGGTAAAGTAAATTAATATATTTTATTTTGATTTTTTGGTGATTAAAATTTATTTTATAAAGTTAGAGTTATAAGGTATGAAAAGATAAATATTTTGCATCTTGAAATAAAAGCTACATTGTGATACTTACGTTTTGTGAGTTTGGAGATTATAAGGTGTATAAAGGAAATTGTTGTGTATTTTGTTATAATGAAATTGTTGACTTATATTGTGTAAGTTTGGAGATTATAAGGTGTACTAAGAGATTTGATATTTTTGTATGGTAAAATAATTATTGGGAAAATTATTTTTTGGAGATCTTGAGATAGTTTGTGGCTACCTAACCTTAGTATTGGCAAAGAAAATTTGATTGTGGTTAAGATAGGTTTTGAAGACATATTTCCATCAAAACAAAAGTATGGGCTCATATTCCTATGAGTGAAATATTGTTGGATTGAATGTTGTGAAATGCAAGGTTGGAGAGAAAGAGATTGTTTGATAAGCATTGTTGGAAATATTTGAGTGAGTGTTCATATGCATGACTAGGGTTTGTGAAAGATCATGAGTATCATTGTTATGTGAAGTTGAGTACTATCTTGAACTAGGGTTTGTAAAAGAACTTGAGTATCATTGTTATGTGAAAATTGGAATTATCTTGAGTCAAGGTTTGTAGTGTGAATTGTTGGAAGTAGAGTGAAACACTTGGTTAGGTTTTGGATGCAAGTTGTGTTTCATTGAGTGGATGGTTGAGTAAAGTTCATTGATCATTATTGATTGAGGGTATTGGTGTGATAGTTCAAATATTATTCTTTATTTCTAAATTGATTTGAAAATGAGTTTGAAAGTGATAGAGTTATTTGTGAGTGTGAAACATATTGAGTCTCTAGCCATTCTCTATATGTTTATGTGGTTAAAAAAAATCCAAATGAAATTTATTTGTGATATTGAAGAGGTTTTTTGGAAGAGATTAAGTTGAGTTTTGTAAGTGTTTTGTGAGTGTGAAACATATTGAGTCTCTAACCATTCTCTATATGTTTTTAAGGTCAAACAAGATTCTGTGTGAAACTTGTTTGTGTGATTTAAGAGGTTTTCTATGATATATTGAGTTGAGTTGAATAAGCTTTTGTGAAATCTAGTGGATAGATTTGAGTAAGTCCTAGAGTGGACTTCAAGACAGAGTTAAGCAAGATTTTGTGAAAGCTTGTGAGTAGATTTTAAGTAAGTCCTAGAGTGGACTTAAGGACTGATTTGTGTGAGCTTTTATGGAATCTTACAATCAGATTTGAGTTAAGTCTTGGTGAAGACTTGTTGAGCAGATTGGACAAGTTCTAGTGAGGACCTTTTGAGCAGATTTAAGGTAAGTCTTGGTGAAGATTTTTTGAGTAGATTGGGCAAGTTCTGGTGAATACTTGTTGAGCATATTGAGCAAGTTCTAGTGAGAACTTGTTGAGAATATTTTGAGGTAAGTCTTGGTGAATACTTGTGGAAAAATTAGTGTGAGCTTTTGTGGAAAATTACAATGTAGATTTATGGTAAGTCTTGGTGAAGACTTGAGAGCAGTTTGAGCAAGTTCTAGTGATAACTTGTTGAGAAAATTTTGAGACAAGTCTTGGTGAAGACTTGTGGACATATTAGTGTGAGTTTTTGTGGAAGCTTACAATGTATATTTGAGGTAAGTCTTGGTGAATAATTGAGAACAGTTTGAGCAAGTTCTAGAGAGGACTTGTGGATAGATTTAAGGGAATTCTTTGAGAAGACTTATGAGAATATTTTATTGATTGATTTGTTCAAAACTTGAGTTAATGTTTGGGGAAAATCTAGCAGAGTTGATTTATGATTAGATCAAGCTTTGTGTTAAGGCTTGGGGATAGATTTTAGTGTATATTTGAGGGTACATTTGTTCCAGGCCAGAGATAAATATTGAACAGATTTGTGTTATACCAAAGGAATATTTTTAGTATAGATTTGAGATAGATTTTGGTATATATTTGAGGGTAAATTTATTCCAGACTAGAGATAGAGATTGAGCATATTTGTGCTAGACTGAAGGATTGTGTTTAGTAGAAATTTGAGACAGAGCTGAGATTAAGCTTTGGAGGTGATAAAGCAAAGGACAATAGTCTCCAATGGATAGAGATCCATTAGCCAGGGTAGTAAGGATAGATTTTTTCTGAGTGATGATAGGAGTCTTCTATGGAGAGAGATCCACAATCCAGTGCAATGGAGGTAGTAGTCTTTAAAGAGGATCACCAGCCAGAGAAAAGTAGGAGTTCTCCTATGGATAGAGATCCATGAACCAGTAAATGGGATTGGTATCTCTTGTGGATAGGGATCTACAAACTTTATTAGATGATCGGTATCTCCTTTGGACATAGGTCCATAAACATTGTAATAGGGAAGGATTCCCAAGAGATTTGTTGAAAAAAATTTAGTGAAATATTTTCTCCGTGGATGTAGCCCACGTTGGGTGAACCATGTTATATTGGTGTCTCTATTGTGTGTGATGATTTGTGCATTGCTTTGGTTACTGCTATTGATATTGCCATTGATAATATTGGATAATATTTTTTGGGAAATAAAAGTAAAAAGTGGTCTTATATTGTTCACCTCCCCTCTCAATATAAGCTTGTGTTCTTCACCATCCATATTACATCATCACCACATAGTGATATTACAACAAATATTGGATATTATCTATGTAACACTTGGCAAGATTTGAACCTTGATCTCCTCCTTAAATTTTGAGGAATATAATTGGTTGAGCTAATTCCACTTGATATTTGCACCCTCAATTTGATTCTTAGAGGATATTTTATTTTAAACACCCTTGTTGTATTGGAATTCATAGGGTTGGTGCTCAAATTTTGCCAACTCTTTTGTAAGTTGTTGAATAACTTTTATTATTTCTTGAGTTGTCTGAGATATAAGTAAAATATCTATATCTAAGGAATTGCATGAATAAATTGTATATATATGAGTTAGTTGTGATAATCAGGGGTTCATCAGTGGTATCTGTAGCTCTATCTGATATACTATTGGGGACTCTACATCACTAGCTCTAGGGGGGATCTTTCCTACAAAAATTAATAAGTTCTCAATCTTTATGGCCACCTAAAAAACCTTAGGAAATATTTTCTCATTGTACTACTATATTTGTAGGCTCATATTTGAGTTGAGGGCTCAAACATAATACATGTATGCCTATGCTTGAGATGGTCTTACCTCCCCAAGAATATTATCCCACAACCTTTTGAATCTAATGTTGAAATCTAGGAGATTTTCTAGATGTTTTCTTATGATGTATGAAAACTATGTGAGTAGCTCAAAGACATCGCCTAGCTCATCAAACACTAATATGAGAGATTTATCCAAGTCCACCCAATCCCTAATGTTGTTATCTTTCAAATATCTATGCCATTGCAATTCCTTCCCTAAACAATATTGAGCCAAAATTTTGACCATAACATCTTTAAAATAACTATTGTAGACAATAGCCAAAGTTGTAACATCTTGACAGTGCTCATAAGAATTCTTTCCAGTGCCATCATAGGTAGGCAAAATTTTTAGTGCATTGGCTTGGATTTCATGAAAATATGGAAGATCGAATGGTCCTACACTATTCGAGGCTAGAAATATTTGTCCAACCATGGCTCTAAATATTTTTCTCTTATGCTAATAGTTTCATCTGGATAATATCTAATGTTTTGTATGGGCTTACCAGTATTTTTATCATTTTATTCTAAGTGTACTTTCTAGTGAAGTTACCATTTGAAGAACAAAAGCTTATATTGAGAGGAGGGTGAACAGTATAAGATAAAAAATTTTACTTTTATTTCCAAAGTAGTGTTATCCAATATTATCAATTGTAATAATGAAATAATGCACAGATCATTACACACATAGGAGACACAGATTTAACATGGTTCACCAAATGTGGGCTACATCCACAAATAAATTTTTTCTTATAAATTTTCTCAACAAATCTCTTGGAAACCAATTCCCTTTTACAATTTTTATGGACACCAATCCCCCTATTCTCAATTTCATGGACCTCTATCCATAGGATACACCAATCCCCTTTGCTCTTGTTCACGGACTTCTATCCATAGGAGACACCAATCCCCTTTAATCTAGTTCATGGATCTCTATCCACAAGAGACACCAATCCCCTTTGTTCTGGTTCATGGACCTCTATCCACAGGAGACACCAATATCCTTTGTTTTGGTTTACTCCAAAGCCTACTCAAATTTTCTCTAATCCTATTCACAAGGCTTTCTTAAATTTATTACAGGCCTACTCACAAGGCTTTCTCAAATATGCTCTACAATCTTGCTCAAATCACTTCTCAAACCTACTCATAGATCCTACTCAAAATTCGCCTCAAACCTTCTCAGAACTCAACTCACAAACCTGCTCAATTTTACCTTAATAACCTGCTCAAATATTCCTAATTATTGCATAGAAACAATTACATATATCTTTACCAAAAGTGCTTTATTTGACTAAAGTAATTTAGACATATTCTACCCATAATTCTTTTTCTTCATGAACATATAGAGAATGATATACATTACAAATACTCAATATGTTCTTATCATATTCATTAAGTTTTTCACTTTCACATGTCTCACATTCATTACATTCAAAAGGATACTCTAGTCTAGCACTTGATAGTTGGCCTTCTTATATACTTTCAAAATTAATCAAAATCAATGCACATACTTGCTTCACAAAACTAGTCTATAGCCCTTGCAAATTTATTCCCAATATCACTCAAAACTAATGCATATATTTGCTTCACAAGATTGGTCTATAACCCTTGCTAGTATATTTTCAAATTCATTCAACAATAATGCACAACTTTGTTCTCAAACCCTAGCACATATATTTCCAATTTCATTCAACAATAATGCACAACTTTGTTCTCAAACCCTAGCACATATATTTCCAATTTCATTCAACAATAATTCACCATTACTCCCATATTCAATCAATCACTAATGCACATCAAATTTACTTTCAAACCCTTGCACTTTTATTTCCAATTTCTATCAAAGCAATGCACACTCAATCAATCCTTATACCTCCAACCATATGACATCAAAGTACTTTCTTCAAACAGAAAACACCCTCTAGAAAGAAAAAATTACCATACCTCTTAGATCTTCCTTAAAAATGATAAGCTTCTAAAACCTGTCTTGACAAAATAATTCTCCCTTTGATCCTTCAAAAATCTGGTTAGTGATTTTCAATTTCTAGCAGAGATAGAAAATCATCCATAAAAATCTTTCCAAAAATGTCCACAATAAATCTAGAAAATAATACCTTATTTCTCCTTTTTAATCTCTCAAAATAAAGCTTTCAAAAACCCTTAAAATTCCTTTTTTCTATAAGGTAAAATTACAATTAAAAATAAACCACGTCACACTTTATTACTCCTTTTCAATACACAACAATTACAAATATTAAATAATCCACAATACACCTTATTACTCCTTTTCAACACACAACAATTACAAATATTAAATAATCCACAATACACCTTATTACTCCTTTTCAACACACAACAATTACAAATATTAAATAATCCACAATACACCTTATTACTCCTGTTCTAAATTAAACATAAACAAAAACCTTTGCCCTTAATATTTAAATCAACAAGTCCAACAAACAATTTCTTTTTCACATAAAATTTATACAAAAATTTTGTCCATACCTCAACCAATCAAGCCCAGCGAATGCAAAGGGAATCGAACTCACAACCTCTACCAACACAATGCCCTAGCAACAGCTAGGCATCCAACTGGGCTACCCCAATGGGTAAGACCTACCACGCACAAGCAACTCAAAGTTTCCTCTTCACTATGTCACTGCCAAAAAACACTATCTTTGCCAACAAAAAAAAACTTTGTGTGATTCGACCCTACAACCTCTAGTTCGGCAGTGCCTTGCGCCAAATAGATGACCAGTTGGACTAGCCACCCAGTTGGATTTCCAATTGCGGCACACTCAAGATAAAATCATTTTGCTCACTGCCACCAAACTTGCTTTCCCTTTTGTTCTTTTTATCTGCATCAAATTTTGCATGGAGAGCATTCGAATAATTATTTTTGCGTTCCATAGTCTCAATGAAATATTTGTGCCCCTTTTATATGTTTTTTTTCCTTATATCAAAAACATTGGCGCATATATAATTTTCAAATATTTTATTTCCTCCATTAACTTTGGTGCCTCCTCCCTTTTTAAACCTTTATATTATAATATTTTAAATATTATAATATCAATTCTTTAAACCTTTGTCCCTTGCAATATAAACTTTTCTTTTTGTCCCATGCAATTTAAACCTTTTGTCCATCTCTTTAATTTTTAAAACTCTTTGTCCCATGCAACTTTAAAACTTTCTCATTATAATATTTAAATTTAAAATTTAAATATTATAACCCTTTGCTTGAATATTTTCTTGCTTTGCTATTTACCAAGTCCAATTGTTGTCTTAATTGATATTTTGTCCATCCATGTAAACTTCTCATCTTTGAGGAATATTTCTACCTTAATAACCATGCACCCTTTAACATCAATGACAACTCAATATACTCAATATTTCCAACACCATTTTATTAGGATTCTTAGATCAACAAAGTTACCAAGTGAATATACAATATTTGCAAGTGCGGTTAAGACTATTCATAAAAATATTAAGTCCTTCAGGTGATTGAAATATGATTTGCAAGATCATATAGCTTTAGATATAGGTGCTTGATCTTTTTCTATTAGAGGAATGCTACCTAATTAGACAATGATGGGATTTGGTCCCACTAGACATGCCAAAATACTCTTGGTTTCAAAATCTACCTAAGTGAATGAGATGTGCCCTCAAGACTTTGACCAAGAAATTGGATGGCTTAGAAATAGGGGTCTCTGAGTCAACCTCTAGAGAAGGCCAATTCATATACCTAGCTAATCTAACTAAATGGGTGGTTGTAGACTAAATTAAAAAATGAAAAGGATTAAAAATATGAGCTAAAAGTCGTATGTATTTGGTAACATAAAGAGACCTAGTGCAGAGAGTCTCACATTAAATTAAACCACCTAACAAAATAACCTACTTTTCTTAAAAATTCAAAAAATTATCATTAAGAACTTTAAGCAATGCTAAATCATTCCATAACTATAACGATAAATCCATGTAGAAATATAGAATGTAGAATAACTATAGCAAAATTACCCATTCCTAGCTTTAGTAGAAAATAATTAGCACTCAGTAAGACATACATAATTTTTTCACAAGAAGTTAGCAAGAGTTTAGACAATAATCCAATTTTCATTTAATAATATGTATAGTCCTCAATCAATACAATCATGCCAATTGTAAATGCTAAAGAGCCAACCATTAGAATGTCTTGCATTCTAGTATATATAGATATTTACAATGTATTTAGTTATCTAAGAATAATTATTTTCAGAGCATATTACAGGTTTTAAAGTAGGCACAAAGAGTGGCTATCACATTCAATTTAGTTGAGCTTAACTTCTTTAGACATGATTTACTAGTGTGGATGATGCAAATTGTATCTTGAGGTTAGCTTACATGTTGCTTCATTGGATTGTATCCATCCAATGGTTATCCACACCTTTTTTTATGCATATCCAGTTGAGTAGGGGCAAGTGTGTGATTTAGAGGGATTCAATTGTTGATATCTTTTGATAATGATGATTTATGGTGGTTGATTAGCACACACATACCTATTGACAAGGATGATTCTAGATTACTCATTCAAAGTTTGGCAACATGAGAAGCATCACTTACTGTCAAGTGGTGACCTTAAACTATGCAATGCATATTTTAACTTTTTCCTCATGTTGGGCCTTTAAATTTTTTTGATGCCAGCTATCGGATGTCAATCTGAAGAGTTTGACAACTGATATTTTTTATATATAATGTCAAATATTGAGAGTCATTTGATCCTTTCTTACTTTACTATAAATTTTCCATGCTTAGGACTATTTTGCATCTAGGAGTGTGTTTGGATTATTAGGATTTTAAGCTCTTTGATGCTAATGACATCACCTTCTAAATTATGGCACCTTTAGAGGCTTTTCAAGTTATAGTTCTAGACGTCGGGCACTAGATCCAATGCCTTAGAATATTCTTGGCTTGATGTTGCTTTGTACTAGATTAAACAAACTTTCTAGCAATATCATACCCTTTGGAAACTAATTTGACTTCAATTGTATAATTCCATCTTTGACATCATCTCCGTATTCATTTTTCTCTTTAGTATATGAGGCCTCCTTGATCAAGAACTCCATGATTTTTTTATCATTATTGAAGACTTGCTAGTGATTATAGTTATTTGGAATTGCTGGTTTGAAGATATCCTCTAGCTCCTTTGGTTTATCCCACATGTCATTTCAAGGATCAAAATATGCTACTATTATTTCTAAATCATATGCTTTTGGATTCAACTCCCTAGGTATTGGCATAATTTCATAGGAATCAAAGCTTTCAAATAGATCCCATACTAGATATTTGTGGGATTTTAAATATTTATTCTTGTTGGCATATTGGAAATTGACCTAATTCGCTATTAATTCAGATTCATCATATATTTGCAGGTCTTTAATTCCTATATTTTTTGCCTTCCTTAGAATGACGTAAATTTCTTTATACTCGACTAATGAATTTGTACTTCTTAAGGATTGAAAAATTAAATTCCAATGCTTGCCCCATTCCTAGTTCTCATACCATCAAAGTATATTGTTCATATCTTTTTAGCTCCATGGCTCATTAAGGAATAGATTTTTGGATGAGTCTCTATTATTAGATAGTTCCCAAATTTATTTTCTTCACAATCCAATTTAGGATCCCCATCATATTATCACACACCAATTATCATCTCTATCTTTGGATCTTAATCGTATTCTTGATACCCATCATCATTAATGAATTTTAGGAATTCATTCTAATTTACTACATCATCATCTTCTATTTTATGTAAGATATATTTGTAAGGTGACTTATTTTCTATCTTGATTATCTTTCCATCTCTAGGAACATTCATGTGCACGTAGTTCATTATGAAATAACCATCTCCTGATAACTTCCTTATCCATTCCTTAGATAATAGCATTCTAGAGTATGGGGGAAATTTATGACAATCACTTCTTGTAATACCGGGAACTATGAGTATCATGCGATAGTCATGACCAAATCCTTGAGATTACCCACTACACTAAATCTTGTCCCATAATTCCATATCAGGTGCCTAGTTATTTTACTATGATCGAATAAGCATTGCATTTTATGCATTGCTTAAGTAGATATTATCAATAATATTCAATGAGTTATTATTCATTATTATGGATTGATTTATGTGAATATTGTATGGTTGTTTACTTAGTTATAAAGTTCGAGTTCATGTTAAAATTTGACACTCTTGAAATTTGAAAGAAATTCGTCATGATTAAAAATTTGAAATAAAATTTAACATAAAATTCGATACATGTGCATATATGAAGTTGGGTGTATACATATAACTAATATATTATATTATCATAAAACCATATATATATATAATAAATATTCCAAATATAATATAAATGTTTGTCTAATTTAGGGTTTCAATCTACATTTTTTAAGAAACACATGCTAGTGGCGCATGCTTTGAGAAAATGCACGCCCAAGTGGCACTATTTTGTGAGTGCTAGGGTTTTAACGCTCCTCCATCGACGATCTTTGTAGGGCCTCAATCATAGACAACCATGGGAGGCTCCACCATGAAAACTACACTAAAGCTCTCCCCTTTGCTTTTGACTCGATTCGTTGCTATCTATGCGTCATCCTCCTATTTGAGCATTCTTCCACAAGGTCTTCCAGGTTGAGTTTTCTTTCTTTATACCTAGTTTCAGATGGACTACAACTTTGTCTAAGTTTGGATCCATCAAAATTATAAGTCCTCACCCCTCTGCTACTTCAAATAATGGGTCAAAAGAAATAACACCACCCTTGCACATGCCTCTAATCGGACTAAAACCCAAATTTAGGGTTTGTTTGCCAAATTTGTTCGTGAAGATTTATATTCAACGAATTTCAAATTTCATCTTAAAAATTCAACGAATTTGATAACTAAGGTTGTTTATTGTGATATCTTGTGGAATAATACTAAATTTCTAATAGTGGTATCAAATCCACCTTGTGTATGCTTGGTCAGAAGAACACTGGAAGAAATAACATCGTGAAGAACACTATTAAAAAATAACAAAGTTTGAAGAGTAGTAGATAAGCATATTTACATTAAAATGGAAGAAAATATGACTAGAACATCACCCATATGCATAGCAAATACCTAGAGCATGGATGTATAAAAAGTGAGGATGTTAAAGTGAAAGATTTTTAATTGAATTAACGTTAAAATATGTTCAAGTGAAGAAGATAAAATATTTAAGATATTTAAATTTTGAGAGCACAAATATATGTAGGTGAAGAAGAGAGAATTTTTGAGATATTATAAACAAGATATCGTGAGATCCAAAGTCTGTGATATTTGAAGGGTATGAGATTCGAGTAGAGGATAGAACTAGATGTTATAAGATTTGAATGCTGTGAGAACCAAATGTAGTAATATTTGAGCAAAGGACAAATCCAAATACTATAAGAGCCAAATGTAATGAGATCCTCACAGAAGAGGTAATGTCAAAGTAAAAAATATTCTTAGGGTATTAGTGAACAAATTGAAAATGTCTTGGTTGAAGTAGAAGGAAATGACTGCTTAGGTAATGTACAATTTGGATCAAAAAGTGAAATGTCTAGGGATTTTTAAGAACACTTGGGAAACCCTAGTTTGGGAATAGAAGGAGAAACACCAATTAAATTTGCCTAAGGTAAAATCTACCTTTAATTATTTGATTACAAGGTGCATAATAAATTTGGATTATTATAAGGTGAAGAGAAAATTATTTGATTAAAGAGGAAGGATAATTAATTGAGAAGAAAGAAAATTTATTAGTGGGAGTTATAAGAAGAAACTAATAAATTGAAGGAAATTAATTATTTGAAAATATTATTGAAGGAAAATTGTAGAAGAATAAAACTTGAAGAACGTTAAAGAAAGAAACTTTAAATATAGAAAGATTAAATTGAAGGAGAATATTTTGATTGAAGGAAAGGAAATTAAATAAGTCAAATTTATTTGAAGGAAGAATATAAAATTAAATAAAGAAATTAATGATTGAATATAATTGAATTGAAGAAGAAGAAAATATTATTAAATATTGAATAAAATTGAAGAAGAGAGAAAACATTTTTTTTAAGAAAATATGAAATATTAACTTTGGAGTTAAAAGGATTTCAACAAATGAAGTTGACAACTTCATCTACAATGCCTTAGATGTTTGAATATTGTAGTCATAAACAACTATATGGTCAAATGGATCAATCTACTATATATCAACAAGAAATAAATTCAAAGCAAAAGTCTGAAAAATTATATGACATAAGAAAATTAGAAGGTAACTATTGGTACATTGATTCAGGGGCAAGTAGACATATGTTTGGAAACAAACAATGGTTTAGTTTCTTTCAAGAAAAATATGAAAAACTAGTTGTAATTATAGATGATAAAATTTATAAGGCCAAAGGTCTATGAAATGCATCAATAAATTTATTTGATGGAAAATTGATGATTAATAATGTATATTATGTACCAGGTTTAGTAGCTAATCTATTATTAATATCTTAGATGTTAGACTAGAATATAATGGTTGAATTCATAATTGTTGAAAACAAAAAGAAATGTGTCATCACCAAACAAGGAAAATTTATAGCTATTGGATCCTTCATAAATGGTCTATTTGCACTTGATACTTCATAAAATATTTTTCTATTAGTAAGAACATCAAAAACAAGAGATCGTTGGCATAAGAGGTTAGGGCATATAAGTGCATAATCATTAAATGAATTGATAAAATATCAAATGATAATAGGTTTACCCAATCTAACATGTCAACCCACAATGTGTCCAAAATTTTAGCAAGAAAACAACATAGAGTACAATTTGAATTAAACCTACACAGAGCCAAGGAACCATAATAAATAGTACATATAGATTTATGTGGACCAATGGAAGCTATTCTTGGAGGACACATATATTTTTAATTATTGTTGATAATTATTCTTAGAAAATGTGGGTTTACTTCTTGAAATTTAAATCTGAAGCCTTTATATTTTTTAGACAGTTCAAACAACTTATAGAAACAAAAACTAGACTATCAATTCGAAATCTTCGCTCAAACAAGGGTGGTGAATATTTTTATAAATAATTTGAATAATTTCTAATAAAAAATGGTATGAAAATGCAACATACTACAACTTACATACCACAAAAAAATGGTATAATAGAACGAAGAAATTGTTCTATTATGAAAATGGTACATTGTATTCTTGAAGAAGCAAATCTTGGTCATCATTATTGGGAAAAGGATGCTATTACTACAATATAAATTCAAAATAGATATCCCAAAATAATTCTAAGAAATATTACTCCTAAAGTAGCTTGGTCTAGATGAAAACCTTTAGTAGCACACCTGAGAATTTTTTGATGTAAAGCATATATGTACATTCCAAAACAAAAAATAACCAAAATAGATAAAAATATTTTTTGGTATATTTTTAGGATAGATAATGTCTCAAAAGGATATAGAATAATTTATCCAATCATAAAAAAATTCTTTATGAGTAGGGTTGTGGTATTTGATGAAGAATACAAAAGATATATTGAACATCAAAAAATAATACAAGTTTTATCTTAGAAATTAAACCAGATAAAGAAGAATATTTAAAATAAGAATAAAAAACTTTTAATGAGCTAGTTGAGGACTCAAAAGTGATAGAATCACCATAGAAAAAAAGGTAAAATAGTATACAAGCACTCTTAAAGACTCAAAACTAGAAAGACTACCATATCTTACTACAACAAGACCTCAAACCCATAGTATGACAAGAGAAAGAATAAATATAATATTACTGAGTACATTAACATAACCAACATCAATACAATATAAAATAAGACAACTAGAGTGGAAATTTGAAATGGAATCATAATATACAACACCATTGAAGAACAAAATATGGGATTTAGTTTATCTACCTAAAGGAAAAAATGATAGGATGTAAATGGATTTACAAGACAAAATTTAAGGTAGATGGTTCTATTGATAAATTTAAGGTATGAATAGTTGAAAAATATTATGCCCAAACATAAGGAATCGACTATGAAAAACATTTATGCCTACAATGAAAGTGACTACCATTTCTACAATTTGTGCATTAACTCAATTTGGCTGGAAAATACATCAAACAGATGTTTAGAGTGCATTTCTTAATGGAGATCTTGAAGAAGTAATACATGACACAACAGAAAGGATTTATCACTAAGGAAAAAGAACAAAAAATTTATAGATTAAAAAATTACTAAATGGTTTGAAACTACCATTACATCTCAATTTCCTTTACAGATAATGAATCTAATTGAGAATATTATCTTTATTTTTCAAATAGTAAAACATAAAATATTGTGTTTATATAAAAAATACCTTATCAAGAGGTCAATTTCCATGAAACCAAACAAACCAAATAGAGTGCCATGATCTAGTTACACCAATAAAAACAAATATTATGGCCCAATGTTGCATTACTACCAATTCTTAACATTTACAACTATCTAGAACTAAGCCTCATGATTTGGCTTCCCTACTTCACCTCATCTCCATCCTCTTATAATTCATTACACTTACACCAAGATAAATAATCCCTTTCCAATAATTCACCATGTGAAGAGCTATTAAATGAAATTTAATCCATTATGAGTTGAGGGTTGCTCAATTGCTTTAATGGGTAGGTTTATCTTTTATTATCATGGAGACAACCACATTTTCATGGCAACTTGAATGCTTGGTTGACTTATTCATCCTATCAATTGAATTAGTGAAATCCACCTTTACAACATCATAAATTATGTGCTTCCTTCTCAAAGTACCCTTACGCACCAAAGCACACCCAAATTATTTAAAAAGGTCTATGCATTCAACTTTTCTAGGCCTCAATTATCTCCTTACCACTAGATAATCCTTGTAGCTTGCTTTTAGCATCAATTAATAGAGGCCACTCCACCATCCTACTTCAAAAATTTCACACCTACAAACATGTTTCCACTTCCATATTTCTATAATACATTTTTTGTTGCCATGAATACTCTTTTTCAAAACCTCACCCCCTCCCCTTTTTGAACTTGTTTTTCTTCCCTTTAGTAAAACTTTATTTGCAATATCCAATAAATTGTTCAAAAAATTATCTCCTACCAACCACTTTCCTTTCTTCTCCATTCTTTGCTGCTACTATTCATTTGTAAGTAAAAAATCTCATCACCTTCCATATCTTATCTCTCTTCTTTTTTCTTTTTTTGTGGAAAACACTCCAAATGGGATGCCACTTTCGGGTAAATCCCAAGGAGGTAGGGGTATCTATTCCACTAAAAATACCCAGGGCTTGCACCTGGCCTGTCCCCTTAGGCATACTCAAAGAGCATGCCTAAAATAATAAAAACATAAACAAACAAACACAAAAAAAACAAAAAAAACAACCAAAAACAATAATAAATAATAAAAGAATAAACACAAAAACAACAAAAGATAACAAAAAACACAAAACAAACACAAAAATATAAAGACAACAAATGATAATGTTAGCTTTTGATACAACATGCAATGGGATATAGCATTCACAAGATGTAGAATAATAAGAAAGAAAGTAAATTTGTGAGATGACTGAAATATGCTATAAATAAAAATGATGAAAATGAGTACAATAGTAGCTATGGAGGAAATGAACACTCCATGATACAGGCACACTCCATGATACAAGCTACTGCTCAATGAATGAGCTCTGAGATTATATCTCACACACACTACACTATTGTCTATCGTATACTACTTTAATTCTACACTATTGTGTTCTCTCTTCTATATCTATTGCCCTTTATATAGGAAGATAAGTTCCTTAGCCAACACTCTACCTAGTTGTACAAGTGGACACCTTGCACATTACAACTTGCACATTGACACTTGTGCATTTATTACATTACATGAAGTAACTAGATAACTTTCCCCTAAATTAATCTAATATTCTAAGTATGTACTAAGGAAGGTGCATTTACATGACCCAAATAATGTAATATAAGCTATTTTTAACACCCCCCTGTATTACAATATTTGGGTATTGAAGACTTTAGCCTTCAATGTGGATCTTCCTCTTGAATCTGGAATTCTGATTCTTCTTCTTTGATTTCTGTAACATGTTCAAGCAAGTTGTTAGTGTCTTCAAAACCTGTCATTCTTGCTAAAAGAGATTTGATTTCATAATCATCTATCGGTTCTCCCAGTTCTTCAATTTCTTCTATCCTTAGAGATAGATGTCCTTTTTTATTTTATTTTCGATACTCCAGTTGGGTATAATTGGTTGGATGCTAAATTTTTTGTTGACAAGAATTTTTATATTGTCATGGCTAAAATTGGTTCCCATTGTTCATTTTATTTCCTTGATTCTAATTCTTGGGATTGAACCTGCAATAGCTGGTACTATGGACTTTTCTCTTGCATATCTGACAATACATATTATACCATGGTTTTCATCTTTTTGATGAAGAAGCAATGTTTCCTTGTGGATTATCTTTAGATGCTAATGTAGTATTAGACATCTCATCTTTGACTGTATTTCCCACTTCATATTCTTGTAGAATATTGATTAAGTCATCAAAAGAAGTATCTTTACTTGGAACTTGTAAAGATGTTACCAAATGTTTATAGTTGTCTGGAAGTTCTCTCATGATTACTTGAGTAAGAAGTTCATCCTTAACTATTTCTCCTAAGGTGAATAATTTCCCTTTGATGTCTACTTATTTTCTGAGGAACAATTCTATGCTTTCTCCATTGTTCATATTTAATGAATGAAGTTGAATTTGAAGATGAAGAATAGTTACCTTATTCTTTCCTTCAAAAATTTTCTCTAGGCTTGTCCATGCATCTGAAGATGATTTTGTTGAACTGATATAGGGTTGTATCTCATTAGTGATAGCAAAGGTTATTATCATTAGAGCCTTTAAATCATTTTCTACAAACTTTAGGATTTCAATATCATCTGTAGTAGGTATTTGAGCTTTCCCTTTGACAATATCCCAAAGTTTTTCATATACCAAAATAGCTTTCACTTTATTCTTCTAGGAGAAATAATTAGGACCCTTGAGTAGTTGAGATTCTTCTAGGAAGAATTTTTTTGAAGCCATTTAAGTTCCCTAATACCAGTTCTTAGGTTTTGTAGAATGCCTTATGACTCCCTAGTATGTTTTGGATAAGATATAAAGTGATTTTGTAAATTTTAGTTCAATTTTGGTTGATTTTGTAAATTTTTGTAAATACCAAAATCAAATTCTATTATCCTTATTGCTCCTATTGAACTAAGCACTTTTCCCAAATTTAAAGAGGTTTTAATGTTGGATCTTTTGTCTTGATTTGAGAATATTTGAGACAAGTAAATATTATAAATTTCCAACCTTTAAAATTTTTTAAATAAACCTCTTATAATGGCTTTTGAAATTTGATATTAATTTTTCTAATTTCCAATAAATCAATTTGATGTAGTAGACCTTATGACTCCCAAATTTGGAAAATTAGAAAAGATAATAATATTTGCAAAGTATTAAATAGTTCAACCTAAGTAGAAGACCTTATATCTCCTAGGTTAGCTTACAAATATTATTTTAATTTTTGGTAAGTTCTCCTATGTCTTTTTCTTTCACAATATTAAGATTTATCCTTGATTTTAGAGCCTTATATCTCCTATGTTTGAAAGCAATATTAATGAGATAATTCACTTATCTTATCTCCTTGTCTTCACACTTGAATAGCATTGGTTTTGACTAAGTATAATAATCCTCTTACATACCCTTTCTGTGGTTATTGAGTTGATAAATATGGATGGGCCAAGTGTGGTATTGTTGAGTGAGAAACAGTCAGGATTGTTCTTCGATGCAGGAGAGTATGATGCTGGTAATCTATCCTTATTCTATGGAGATTTAAACGCTCCTTGCTCCCTTTATTCCATGCTACGCTAGAAATAGTTTGACTACGATATTTCCTCCTTTCTTTTGACTATAACTTGATCTCCTCTTCACCCTATTCTTGCTTCAAAATTAGATTACATTTATTAGGATGTCAAGGGTGGCCAAGTGTCTTTTCCATTTCTTGAGAGCGTTGTCACTTGTGTAATGCCAATATCTTCTTGTAACACTTCTGAGGCACACATTACACCTTTGTAACATATGATAATTTACTCGGGTGCTTGTAACTCCCCTTCGATGGTCTCTTGAGTGTTAGGAAATGAGAGGTGCTAGAGAATGTTATGCCAAGTGGTATTCAATCTTCTTGCATAAGAATTTTGATATAATACCTTCAATAAAGAGATTGTAACTCCTTCGATTATCTTCCTCCTTAGCTTGCTTTGTTTTCTTGGGCAAAAAGCAACCTATTCTTCTACAAGTGGCTTCGTGAGGCATCTTGGAGCTTCGATCGTGGATGATAGTGCTTCCTTTTGTGGATGTTACTATCAATGTAGCATATATCCTCTTTTTTCTTCTTACCTTCAATGTGCTCCCTATTATGCTACTTGTTCGCTTTGGTAGGAGTGGAAGCTTGATGCTCTTTTTTCATGGATGAGCTCTCTTCTGACTACGTAAATAAGCTTCTTCTTTTTTTCTTCATAGATGTCCTTTATAGGCTTGATTTGGTTTACATAAATAACTTTTATGAGCTTCCTTTGTCTTGCAGGTTCCTCCACGGAGAGTATACCATTTTGATGGTTGAAGAGCGCTAATATTTTGACCCTTCTTTGGTTGGATTTTCCTGTATCTATTGTGCCTTTTGATGCACCTTCAAATATGCTCCTTTCCTTGCATATGATGTATTATAGAAGTGCAATACCATGTAACCTTTACATATATATAAAACCCTTTTTTTATTGCACTCTTTTGCTTGCCCGAGTTTCTGATTTTTTAGCAGGTTTTATGAGTGCATTATAAGGGTTTTAAGGATGTCTCTTGGGCTAGACTCATTACCCTCATTGCTTGGATATTTGATAGTGAATCCAAACCTTGTAAATACTATAAAATAGAAGATTTATTTTAGTTGCACTAACCCCTTTAGTGCTTTGGATTTGAGACTCACCAAGTCTCAATATTTGAAGCTTCTTTCTGGTTGGTTTTTCTTTGCTTGTACTAACCAATATTGGTGGCTTCTATTGGTCACTAAGAGTTGCAGGTTTTTGTGCTTTAAGAGTGTCTTTAGACACTTGATGCAAACTAGATTTTGTACCTTTTTTAAATGCACAAAACTATTTTATTTTGAGAGTAATAATAGTGCAAATGAATCTAACAAATTCTACTTTTTAATGCACTAACAAATTACACCTTATCACTCCAATCTACTCTCAAGAAAATGCACTTAATCAATTCATTATAACTAATCAAGAATAATTTGAAATGAACCTTCAAATATTTTATAAATTCACTACAATTAGTATTGTAAGATTTAGTCTTCTTTTCATTTTCCAAAGTAGATAATAGGTAGTTGATAGATAATTAATGTATGACCCCAAGAAGAAAACACCTAATCTACTTGCAGCATAATATCAAGCAAAAGAACCATAAATGCACAAAAAATAAGGAAGTAACAAAATCAAGAGATCTCTTTTATTAATTCCTTTTGAAACTTCGGTTATAGATTGGTCCCTCTTAGGGATACCACATTTGATACAATGAATACAAGTGGAGATGGGCCCCTACAAGGGGGTGGTGCACTCCGAAGGCCTCTCAGATTCATACACAAATTTTTTGAAGGGCTTACTAATACCTTCTTCTCTCTTGCTCGAAGGAATCTGATGTCATATATGATTTGATCTGGTCTAGGGACCTGTGATCTGTGTATAAGAAATAATAGAGAATAATCAGGAGCATATGCGGCCTCTCGTGATGAGGCTTCTTTTTAAGATCTAAAAGGAATGACGTAAAAGCATTGTAAATGCATAATGATGCAAAGACAAGTAGAAGTGCATAAATAACTTAGAAACTATTTTGCAAATGCAATGAAAGGATATATATGCTAATATTAACTAATAAAGCAAAAAAAATAAGAAATCTATGCTAAAAACTTGGGAAATAGTGTCTCAAAATCTAGGTTGTGCCTACAAGCCACTGTCAAGGACAGTGGCCATGAACTAAAACCTTCCTTCTCGTGAACCAGGGGTAGCAACATTCAACCCTTCATCTAAAATAATTTTCAAGGTTCACCTTCTTGTCTAGAGATGGATTGGTGATGAATCTCGTGTGGAACTAAATGCTTGAATGGTGCGTTGTCATTGCTCAATTGGACAACACTTTGTTATTCCTCAAGGGGATATGAAATTGCTCTCTAATTTGCTAGGGCTTCACTACATAAAAAATTGGATATCTCATCTTGTTCCTGGGAGAATGCATATGTATAGCTCCCAAATTCAGATGTAGATCTAGATCTTGGCTTCCTGGAGAAGCCAAGTGGAAGCATCTGACTTCCCTACTTCAATATTAATTGATTAGATCATAGGAAAATCTAAATTTATTTAGAAATATATATGATGCATATAGCAAAAATTTATAATGAAATAACTAAATCAAATAAGCAGTTCACCACTCAGGGAGGGAACGTCCCCGTCATGAAGGCAATTGAGAATATCGCAGATGAAAAGATAAACAAAAATGATAATAGATAATAATTAAATCAAAATCATATGATGTTTAATAATGAACTTATTCACTTGGAAAACATAGTTGAATTGCTATGTTTGATGCGTAGCATGACTCCCCTCCTCGAAAAGCTTTGTCCTCAAAGCTGGAAATGTCTGAAAAATACTCTCAGGTTCCCATGTAGCGTCTTCTTTTGGTAGGCCCTGCCATTTGATGAGAAATTCTTGGATGTGACGTGACCTCAGGATGCATGTTCTGATTTGTAGAATGGCTTTCGTTTGGAGATATATACACCCTTTTGTATCTAGTATTGGTAATTATGACTGAGACTTCCCTTTTTGGACGATCATCTTCGTAAGACATTATCTAGCCTGGTCATGGGATCATTTGGGTGGTAGTCCTTTTGGTTCGTAAAAAACCTCCTCAATTTTGGCCACAATGTTTTGTAGATCTTTTGCTTGGATTTCTGGCACCTCTTGTACTACTTTTTCCATGCAATTAATTTGGCCTATGAATCCGTAGCCACCTTTTCTTGATATATTTTCCATGCTATGTGAGCTTACTATTTTTGATGGAGGTGTTGGCATTCCTTGGAGGCAAATGGTCTTCCCATTTTATTTCCATTCAACAAAGCATTGTTTGTAATTAAAACCAACCATGGTTTCCATTTGTTCCATCCATGCAACACCCAAAATAACTTTTGAATTCCCTAATTCCATGACAAAAAGATGACCCTACCAGGTATAACTTCCCATTTGTTATGAAATTGAAGATGTCTTACCTAGGCATTGACAAGTTTCCCTGTTTACAGTTCTAACTTGAAATCTATCTTGACTGGAAGAATAGATGGGCAAATTTAATGTCCTAGTAAGTTTTGCATCAATAAAGTTATGAGTACTTCTTGAATCAATTAATACTATTACATTTCTTTATCGAATGAATCATGCTACCTTGATTGTATGATGAGAGGATAACCCCATAAGAGCATGTACTAAAATATTCATGGTATCTTCTCCATCTACAACCACCTTGTGTTCACTTTGGTCATCATCAGGTGAGTTGTTCTCCTCTATTTCATCATCTTCTTTGTCAGCATATTCAATTTGAAATTTCTATCTTGGTACACATGCCTCATATTTTGGATGGTGAGTGCGATATTTGTAGCAAAAATATCTTTATGGTTGATCATTTCTACGAAAAGAGTTGTGATATTGAGGTTGACCATATGAATCACGTCATGTGGATGTTTCCAGTTGCACCTTCATCTCTACCAAATTAGACAATCCTTGAAAATTCATCTAACTAGGATGGATTTTGTAGGTCCACTTCGACTTTAATATTTGCTTTCAACCCATTTCTAAAAGCCGCTATCACCACGTGTGGTTGTAATTCTTGTGCATAGTGAAGCATACTGGTGAATTCTAATATATAGTCCCCTACCGATCCTGTTTTCTTAAGTGACAACAATCGTATTATGTATGAACCTGTGGAACCTTTGTTGAATCTGTGAAGAAAAGCTTCCCTAAAATTATGCCAAAAGAAGGCCCGATGGGCGTTCTCACGTTTATACCATGTAAACCATTGATAAGCTTTAGTGCCTAATTGGGTTGCTACAAAAGAGACTTTGTCCTTATCCTTGAATTGATAGAACTCTAATATGCCTTCCATTTTGACTATCCACCCATGTGGATCCTGACCTTCAAAGGTAGGCATGTCAACACGTGGATAATTGACTCCAGTAGGACCTCTTGGTTGGTAGTGAGAATTATTTCTATCTTGTTCCTCGTTACTCCTCTATCCTTGGTTGTTATTTTGGTAAGGTTTGTTAGAACCCCTTTGTTGCTCCAAAATTTCCTCGTTACCCCAATCCTCATTATTTTGGTGATCATTGTGATTTAGGGACTGACTATTTTGACCTATGTGGTGTGTATAGCCATCATAGTGGATGTCAGTACTCCAGTGATTGGGACTAGGAGGATTTGGTTGGGGCTATTTCCTAGATGCATTGAAGCTTGTAGTCATAATCTTAAGACTATCTATTAATTCTCTTAACACATCATCATTGACCATGGGATGATTGTTTTCTACTTGAGTGAGGTTCTCTTGTGAGGAGTTTGGAGAGGTATTGGATGCCATTGGGTTGACCAATGGATGACTCGGATTATAACTACCAATTCCTAAAGGAGAAGGAGAATTTTTTTTATACCTTGGCTTCGATGAGGTCATCTTGCATCTCTGTTGGGAGTCTCTGAGCTTGATAGTCAACCATCAGATCCTTTGGTCCACTTTTTGCTCATGCACTTTTCCAAAATCAACTACTTAGAATCTTTTGAGCTTCGATTTCTCCAAAATTTTGTTGAATTTAGCAAAATTTTGTATTTTGCTTAAACTATCACTCCAACTACGATGCGGATTTGAATGTTTTGTTTGGCTCACCTCCTTTGCAGCAATTTTTAGCAACTTTTGATGACTTTTAGCAACTTTGAACAACTTTTGATGATTTTCAACAACTTTGGACAACTTTTGATAAAAATTTGATAACTTTTGGTTACAATTTATAACTTTTGGACACCTTTGGTAGGACCCAAATGACTAGAGCAAGAGATAGTGAAAGAAACCCAAAATGAGACAACATCGACCACCAAACACGACAACTGGACCCGACCCTAGGATACAATAGCTGGACCCGATCCCAGGACACATAGCTAGAACCGACGACCTAACACTACAGTTGGACTTAACTAGAGGAAACAACAATTGGACCCAACCAAGGGACATGAAATGAGATGATGCGACTAGGCACAACAGCAATGCGACATGTGAAAGAGGCTAATAATACGAACAAGTAACAGGACTGAAAAGACCCAAAACCCTAAGGACTACGTTGGACATGACAACCAATACAAATCAGATATGCGATGCGAGGTAATGCAGACACACGAGACACAAATGGAACATAATAACTTCTCAAGGAACATGTCGATAATGATTGACGTGCGAGGGAGAGTGATTGACGTGCGAGGGAGAGTCTATGTGACCATAGTCACATATAACTTAGAGTAAGTTTTGGTTTAAAAACCCCTCTTTGTCCACCACACACTACGTGTGGGATAACGGTCCCAACACAAAAAATAAAATATGCTTTTGTACCTTAGTTGGTGGCTTAATTATTTTTATTTCATCGCTTCTGATTGGCTGATAGCGAATTGCAAATGTAGGCGACTGTGCACGCAGATTTCTTCAACGATTTCACATGTTCGATCGCAGGAGTAAAAACTTAGTTGTCGAGGAGTTTTTTATGGCTACCAGGTAGTACCCGTGCTCTGATCTATGAATTTCGCATCCCATGTGTTCGTCGTATGTGCTCCCTGGACGAACATTCGCCGAAATACAAGAAACTATCAAAAAAATAGGATACAGTCAAGAATTATCACATTAAGTCCAATTGTCGTGTAGCTTTATATCGCCTCAGGAGGAACCCGAATCATCTACGATGTAATCATTGGTTTTCCTTTAGTGCTAACAATAATTTATAGATTTGTGGAGCTTGCTATAATTTGAATGGAAACGCATTCCCTGCCTGCTCACGTAGGTTTGATGGGATGAATTACCACCAGTTTGCGCATCCTACACGACATTTTAGCCTATGTTAATTATCTACAACAGGTGATTTTATATACACTTGTCGAATACAAAGGAGAATTTTGATGATCACTAGAGAAAGACCCCCCGCTAGTCCCGTCTATTCTGTTGCCCGATTCTGATACCACATGGAAGCATCTGACTTCCCTACTTCAATATTAATTGATTAGATCGTAGGAAACTCTAAAAACTTATTCAAAAATATATACGACGCATGCAAATTTTTTTTATAATGAAATAACTAAATCAAATAAGCAATTCGCCACTCAGGGAGGACACGTCCCCACCGTGAAGGGAATTGCAAATTTCGTAGATGAAAAGATAAATGAAAATGATAATAGATGATAATTAAATCAAAATCATATGATGTCTAATAATGAACTTCTTCACTTGGAAATCATAGCCAACTTGTTAATGTTTGGTGCGTAGCACCAAGATCTAGATCTGCATGTAACTAACCATTAGAGGGGAAGGCTCAGTCACAGATTTGCATGGAAGGGGTAGTCAGGAGGAGCTCTAGGAGATCCATGCCAAAAACCGCTCGCAAACAATGCAAGTGTAGTCAGACTATGTGATTTGGGCCCGCATTCATGGCCAGTCTATGTTTTAGTGCTAGTCATTGTCCAGAGCAATGGCTAGTAGCAATCGCTCTGAGCTTCAGTGGCTTGTGTTGGCGGTCACTCTGGTCGATAGCGATCGAGCCTGAATGGGCCAGAACTACCCCTTGTGAGTGGTTAGGACCACTTCTAGCTCTTGGAAAGGTCCAAGATCAGTCATATGGTCTTTGGATGTGCCCATATGAGTAGTCTCCTAAACATGACGCATTTTAGGTGTCTACAGATACCCCTTTTTGGGATGCATTGTGAGAAACACAATGCTGAGCAAAAATAGACCACCTAGGGCCATATTGTAGGGTGTGTGATGATCATTGATCTGATCAACATTAGATGCCCCAATCATGAGAAAGGCATGCATCTTAGAATCATTGCTTCCAATAGGATGGAAGGCTTAAATTTGCAAAAGCTTTCATGAGTCTAGAGGTGATCGGGTAGCCTTGGTGCTACGATTGGTCCGAAAGGAGGAGGTCATCAAGCTTAACTATCATATTTGCTTTTTTCCCAACAAAGGGTAAGCTTATGATAGTTGTTGGCAATGATTCATAAGATGAATGCAATTTGACATGATCGAGTGATCCTTTGTTGATTTTGATTATGATTGTTGATATTATGACTACCCCCTCAAGCGACGAGTCGATGAGGGAAGGACAATGAATAAAGTGATGAGTCGCTTGACCAAGATGATTGATTTGGATCCTTTAAGAGGGTTGCTTTGTTGTTATATGGTAGGTCCCATTACAGGTGTGATTTCAACCATTTATAGTAATTGTACATCTCTATCCCATGGAGAAATTCAACCACAATGGCCTTCTTAGGGAATCAAGATGATAGCAATTCAAATTAAGCTTGTGTTGAATCACTATGTTCGATGATTTACTAAAATATCATAGAAGAAATGAAATGAATCCTCATTCCCATGGGGTAGTCCGACTACCATGGCCTTCTTCAAGATTGAAGTGAAGCATTTCAATTCAAAAATGACTAATTTACCCCAAATGGCCTTATGGTAATTTACTCATCTTGTCGGATTGCATGGAGTGCAAGTCACTACAACCGCCAAGTGTATAGAGTAAATAACTGAATATAAGGTGCATTTGAGATTTTATTATTATTTGATTTTTTGTTATTTTATTTTATTTTTTTTTTTTTATTATTTTTTTTTTTGCAATTTTTGATGATTATGGACCGATAGATATGCTTAATTGTCCATTTTGAGATTCCTCATGGTGAGAAATTGAGTGTATTTATTATTGCTTGCTAGTTATCAACAATAGTGGCCCAATTTTATAATTTCTTGGTCATTATCAACATCAACGACTAGAAAGTGTGGGCCATTGATGCTAGTAGCGATCAAGGCAAAACTAAAAAATATAAAAGAAAATTAGGGTTTTGACTTTCATTATTTACCAGCTATCAATTTACAATTTGAGCTCTGAGAGAGAAAGGGAGAAAGTGACCCAAGATGCTACATGACTACCAGACACCATGGTAGAGCAGGGTGAGGCATCCATGAGCAGAGGAGCCAGAGCTTCATGGGTATTTCTCTAAACCCTAGCTTATTATTTTTATTGATAAAATGAACCACACTAATTAATTGATAAATGAACCAAATTAAACCTATTGGTAATGAATCAACTAATAGATAGGCTTAGAATAGGGTTAATTTAGGTGGGTTTTATTTAGTTTTTAGTTTTTTCAATTTTTTTGGATTTTGGGTGAGGGCGGACATCGTTGGCATGTCGCCTCATGACCGCTATCACTTAGAGCGGCCCCCAATTTGCAAAGAGGGTGTCACATCGACAATGCTAGTTTGAATTCCAATGATCAAAATTTTGACCATTGGTAGCTAGCCACTATCGACATGAGCAGCCGTGAAAATTTAGAAATATTATTAAAATTTATTTGATTTTTTATTTTTATTGGTATTAATTGATTTTTTTAAATTTTGAAGTGTAAATTTTGATTTTTTTGGATGTTATGGTGTATTTTATCATTGTGTTTGTACCCTTAAGTGATTTTAGGTTACTTTTACACCATTTTGCATTTTATTATGTTTTTTTAGTTTAAGTGCATTTAATTAGGCATTTATTTTGCACTTTTAGCTCTTGTCTTCATAGGCTCGAGATCCCACTTTGCTCATGGTACTCCTACCCCTGATGGATGATATAGATTGGGCTTGGTTTGATGCCCATGGACTCATGTATATGATGAGGCTACCGACTATCATGTCAGACCAGGCCTATCTTACTACTCTAGCACATAGATGGGATTCTCGGACGAACACTTTTCATCTCCCTACTAGTGAGATGACCATCACTCCAGAGGATGTATACAAGATCTTCAGGATCCCTTTTGATGGAGTGGCTATCATGTCTTCTCCCACCAATGCTAGAGATGTTATATTTGAGAGGGTCTTTGGAGCTCAGGCAACTACAACATTGGATAACACTCGACATGGTAGAGTCTCCATGGCTCGATGGTATCAAGAGGATGTTTTCACATGATGATAGGTCATCCTGATGCATGTTATATATAACATGCTTTTATCGAATACTTCAAGAGTGAGGTTCCCATGGAACCTCTTAGCTATGGTTCAGGACCTCTTGGATAGTGAGGAGCCTATTATTATGGCTTGGGGGAGCATGTTGCTAGCTTAGTGCTATGATGAGCTCTATAGGATTCAGCGATGTGGACGAGCTAGTGTTGCTTGTAGCCTACTTCTTCAGATCTAGGGCTAGGAGCACATCAAGATGGACCACCCAAGAGGATTACCTATTAGGATCACTACCATAGCAGAGGTGGCCTAGTGCTATAGATGTAGGTGGCCTCAAGAGTGAGAGGAGCACCAGAGTCAACATCATGCAGGGGATATGACACACTATGCAACCACCTTGACTAGCCTATAGGTGAGGGATATTATATGGAGGCCTTATTTTGAGTGCCCTACATGGCCAGAGGTAGATAGATTCATGGCTTAGACTAGGCATGATCGATGGGTGATCAAATGCAAGGGAGGTATCAGAGAGTTCTTTCATTACTCTCGAGTGCTCCACCAATTCGGTATCCAATAGGATATCCCATTTGAGCTAATTTTATATAGATAAATTATCATAGAGAGGGATCTTCCACCACCTCAAGTTATAGTAATTTTAGAGGAGGAGGACCCTCCTATAATTGATGTGGGTATAGCTGATATCAGGGTTACCGAGGTGTATACCCAATGGTGGGTTACATGGTTATGGCATGGTGGTGGTCACCTAGGGTAGACTAAGGATGAGGTAGTTCTAGAGGAGGATCCTGATGCACATTAAGTGTGACCTAGGACTAAGGAGTGGGGCCAGAGGAGAAGCAGTAGAGGAGTAGGTAGCTCCAGAGGAGGAGGAGTTAGCTCCAGAGGAGCAGGAGTCTCCTCTCTAAGCTTAATTACATAATGTGGAGGTCGAGCTTCAGATAGCTCATATATAAGTCTTGCAATGGGACATTTCCATTTCCATGCTCCAGTCCTAGGTAAGCTTACTATAGGCACAGGTTGACGTAGCATATACCACGATTGGTAGCTTACTACAAAGTGAGACGTTACGCTACATGTTTTACCAGTTACTCCAGATGTTCAGGGACCGATAGGTTTAGATCTAGGGGTAGAGATTAGATGCCTACAGGGGCTACTAGAGGAGTATGAGGCTTAGATATGGAGAGATGTATATTATCCTTTAGGTCAAGATTAGGTAGCTAGGTGGCACTCTTCGAGAGAGGTCTATAGTAGGGGGCTCACATAAGGTGGAGTGAGTTAGGGTAGTCATCAGTGTGGCCCAACCAGAGGACAAGGACCTAGATAGAGAGGACCATAAGGACTAGCTCTAGATAGACTCACAAGGATGGAGCCGAGGGTGGAGGTGAGCCTAGGGGTGCAAGCCATCTGATAGTCATGATGGCTTGTATTATTTTTGAGTGTAAGGTCTAAGGACCTACACTATTGTAGCCTACAAGTAATTTTGTACCTCCATGTACTTATTTGACACACATATATATGATATTCTATTTTATGACTCATTATGTGTATCATTTTATTGTTTTATGTTTATGTGATGCACATGGATGCAATGCTTATGATCTTATGCTATATGATGTGATGTATATATGACATGCACTAGCTAGATGATGGATGTATTGCTTAGATGTTATGATCTAGATGTGTAGATGGACTACTATGATGTATGCATATATGGATGTAATGCTTATTGTTAAATGCATGTTTAATTTGATTCAATTGTTTATGCATTTAATTTAGGTGATATGATATGATATATGCATATGAATGTAATGCATTATTTATATGATGATGATCTAATGTAAATGAACCTGTATGCTTTAATCACTTAAAACATAAGGAATGAATGTGATATGTGTTTAACAATCTAATGGATGACACCACATAATGTATAAAAATCATGAATGTAAATAATAACTCTTATCATAAGAATTAATCATTTAAGCATCCAGATGTGAGATGAGATGATGTGATATGTATGTGCTTTCTTTATAAGCTTCTGTAAATTAAAAGATATGTACAAAATAGTCAATGGTCATCTAAATATCATTGCTGATATTTATCTGGTATCTATCCTATTTATGAACACCCTTTAATGAACAAAACCTCATAAAGAAAGTTGATGATTTGATTGATGACATGATTTGTTGCTATTAGGGGATCTTTGAGGTTTTCCATGAGACTCAAACACCCTAGTTACTTCATCAAAAGTTGTATACTGACCATACAAGACTCCTGAAAGATAAAGGTTTTGTTATGAAGACCTAGATATTCATTATCCCTGTGTGTGCAAATGAATATATTAGATGAGACATAAGCCTACCCCAATGCCAGGTGGGATTCATTCAGCCCATTGTTGTATTGGGGATCATCAAATGCTCATCATGATCCTAAGTTGGACTCAGTTGGATTAGACCATTAGGCGATACAGGACACCTAAAGCTAGCTCTTTTTGCAAATTGCTTAGAACTACCCTAATGCCAGGCGGGATTCATTCAACCCATTGTTGTATTAGGGATCACTCAATGGTTTGTGGAGATTGACCATTCTAGGGATTCAAGCTCTTCACCCCCTTATTTTCTTCACATTTATTTGGGATACTTGCTCATGCTTAGTGATGAAAATCACTATTTATTTTGAATTTTATTTTCTTTTGAGCAAGGGATTTATGTAGTGATGATAATCACTATTTATTTTTTTGATTTTGCTTTGTTTGAGATTTTTGCTTATTTTTATGAAAGCAAGGGATTTCTTTGGGTAGGGGGGAACTTGTCCTTTTGCCAATGATCAACATCCTAGACCATGCGCATCACAAAATGAGCAAGTGAAGACCTTTCACTTAGGATGCCTAGTACCACTTTGTAGTGTTCATCTTTCCCTTGTTCCAACTAGGATTTTAGTGTTTTGATTAGTGATAGGATTTTGATATATGCTAGGTACTATCAAAACTAGACCTCATCTTCTACTAGTGAAGATAGCTTTCTACAAAATCTGATAAAATCACTAGGTATGGTTGAGTGACCAAAAAACCCTAGTATATTCCTTATAGCAACAGGAAGGGGTTGTGTTGAAAAACATAATTACTCACATGGGTGATGGATGATGATGGATTTTGAAGATGCATGATTGAGATACAAACATGGTGTCATTTGCAAACACAATCTATCTAATGCAAGTGCAATGGATGGTCATGCCTAAATGCAATGCAATTACATGAATGCAAAATGCAAATGTTTTTGTATTTTTGCAATGTTTTTGAATTTTATTGCTTTTTGATTTTTGATATTTTCCATTGTTTTTGGAATTTTGATTATTTTGAATGTTTTTGAACTTTTTGATTTTAAATTGTTTTTGTGCTTTTGTGTTTTATTTTTGACCAAAGGGCTTTAAGATGCCTTTGGGGCTTTTTGTGAATTGACCAAAGGGCTTTAAGATGCCTTTGGAGCTTTTTGTGAATTGACCAAAGGGCTTTAAGATGCCTTTGGGGCTTTTTGTGAAGTGACCAAAGGGCTTTAAGATGCCTTTGGGGCTTTTTGTGAATTGACCAAAGGGCTTTAAGATGCCTTTGGAGCTTTTTGTTTTTAATGTTTTTTTATTTGTTTGGATTTTTATGATTTTCAAATTATTTTTGAAATTTTTATTATTTTGAATGTTTTTGAATTTTTTTTTATATTTTTATTTTGTTGGTTTTATGTGTAAAATACCTTTAGATGAAGAATTTTGAGAGGCTCAAGCTCTTCAACACCTTCTAACGATGTTAGGTGATATGTCCTAGGTCCAATATTCTTAGAGATGATATAAGGACCTATCCAATTGGCCATAAATTTGTCTTGTAGGTGCGTAGGTTTGAATTCTGTTGGTTCTCTTTGAGCATGAGATCCCCAACCTTAAAGTCTCTCAAGTGGACTTTATTGTTATAAGCTCATGTTAGATGATCTTGGTAAACATGAAGATGCTCAAGAGCATTGATGCGATGTTCATCAAGAAGGGTCAATTGATCAAGGTGAGCTTGTCATGCAGTGTCATCATCGATGAATTCTTTCAATGTGATGTGCAATGTTGGAATTTCTAACTCTAAGGGCATAATGGCCTCAATGCCATATACAAGCAAAAATGGTGTTGCCCCAATGGGTGTCCGCACGCTAGTCCTGTAAGCCCATAATGCAAGAGGTAATTACAGATGCCAATCCTTATGATTTTCTTTTACCATCTTCTTTAAGATGGCTACGATTATTTTGTTTGAGGCTTCTACTTGCCCATTTTCTTATGGATAATATGGTGTCGCAAAACTATGTTGAATGTTATATTTGGATGTTAAAGCCCACACATTTTTGTTCTTGAATGAAGGACCATTATCCAAAATTATCTTGAAGGGGACCCCAAAGTGACAGATGATATTGTGAAGTATGAACTCCACAATTCGTGGTCCTATCATCGATGTTAAGGGGACCACTTCCACCCATTTGGTGAAGTACTCAATGGCCATTAAGATAAATGTGTGTCAACCCAAATATGGGGGAGAGATATTTCCAATTAGATCGAAACCCCACTGAGAAAATGGCCAAGCCGCCTGAATGGGTTGTAAGGCCTATGATGGCAAGTGCATCAGATTTGCATGATGTTGACACTTAATGCATTTCTTGACATACTCACAACAATCCTTCTCCATGGTGGGCCAATAATAACCCATTCGAAGGATGCACTTGATGATGGCCATGCCACTAAAATGGCCACTACATGTACCATCATGAGCTTGTGAAATCACCCAAGCTGATTCTTGGGGCTCAAGACAATGAAGGAGGACTCCATCATAATTTTGATGATACAATATATCTCCTAGAAAGACATATCTTATCACTTTTTGTTTGAATGCTCATTTTGCAGCCTACGATAATCCCTGTGGGATGATTCCAAGCTTAAGGAAATCTTGTAATTGGGATAGCCAATCTTGATAAGCTACAACCTCAATAGATAAGATGACTTGTTCCTCCTATGATTCGATGTGCACAAATGTAGATTGAGAAATAACCTTGTGGTGAATGGTGGTACCATTCCTCGTAGGACCCTGCGAGATCAAAGACCCCCAAGGTACCTTCTTTAGAAAGTCTCTAGCTTTATAGAACCACTCATGATTTGGTTCTATATGAATCATGTTGACTGATTCTTTGTTGTCAAAAGCCTCACGTTGCATCACTGATTGTGAGAGCATCTTCACATGAATGGTAGTGAAATCAGTAGATGGATTCTGAGGGATCAAGGATCCCAAATATGCCATAGTGTCTACAAATCTATTGGATGTGTGAGGGATTGCCTCGATGTCGTACCATTCTAGTTGGGCTAGATAAGTGTCAACAAGCTCTTTGTAAGCTTTCAGGATTGGATCCCTACATTGAAATAATCCCTTAACTTGGTTGACTATGAGAAGGGAGTCACCAAAGATATTTAGCCTTTTGATCTTCATAGTGATGGTTGTTTGGAGACCCAAGATTAGGGCCTCATATTTGATATTGTTATTTATGCAAGGGAAGTCTAGCTTAAATGACAAGGGCATTGGAGCACCTTTGGATGAAAAACACAATCCCTGCACCACCCCTTGCTCACACTTTGAACCATCAAAGAACAAAGTCATGTCAGCTTTATTTTTAGGTTCTTCGAGTTTGGGTGCTTTCGATAATGCAAAGACTACATCATCGAGAAGTTCTATGGTGAGAGGCCTACTATTCTGAAGAGGTGCCTCTACTAGTTGATCAACTATGACTTATCCCTTGATGGAATTTTGGCTTATGAATTCCAAATCAAATTCTATCAATAGCATGATCCACTTTGTAGTACGTGTATTATGATATGTCTTGCTCATCATATACTACAAAGGATTTTGTTTTGATATCACATACATTGTATGGCTCAACATGTAGTGGTACAATTTCTTAGTCACAAAGACTACTACTAAGCACAACTTTTCTATGTATGCGTACCCTATCTCATAACTCACCAAGGTGCGACTGATATAATATATCACTTGTTCTTTATCTTGCACATTCTTTTGAGCCAACATGGTGCCCAAAGAAAAATTGGTAGTGGATATATAAAGCAAAAATGGCACATCTAGCCTTGGTGGAGCTAGTACTAGTGGTGTTGCTAGGTATTTCTTGATCTCAGCAAAGGCTTGCTGACATTCTTCATCCCAATGGAATGGGACCCCCTTGTGTAGTAGTCGATTCATGGGTCGATATTTATCTGATAGTTGTGTGATGAAATCACTTTATGGATGCTACTTTGCCCTATAGGCTTCTCAACTCTTTGATGTTAGTGGGTGGGGCCATTTCTAGGATAGCCTTTACCTTTGTTGGGTCGACTTTGATCCCTCATTTAGAAATGATGAATCCCAAGAGTTTTCTAGAAGTTATGCCAAAGATGCATTTCTTGGGATTCAACCTGACATTGTGCTCTATCAGGTGATCGAAGACCTTTCTTAGGATCTCGACATGCTCTTCATGTAGTAATGACTTGGCCAGTAAGTCATCGATATAATCTTCTAGGATCTTATGCATGTAGTCATGGAAAATGTATGTCATAGCCTGATATGTGGCACCAACATTTTTAAGACCAAATGGTATTACTTTGTAATAAAATGTCCCCCATGGAGTGGTGAATGTGGTTTTGTGTTGGTCTTCGAGTTTAATCTAAATCTGATTGTAACCAAAAAAACCATCCATGAGGGAGAGCATCTCATGACCTATAATTGCATCTACAAGAGCATCTATGTTGGGCAACGAGAATGAATCCTTTGATGTTGCCTTATTGAGATCTCTAAAATCTATGCAAATACGGATTCTTCCATCAGGTTTTCCTATAAGCACCATGTTTGATACCCATTCTAGATAGTCGATGGGTACAATAAAGACTACATCCAATAGCTTCTACAACTCATTCTTTACCATCAAGGTGATGGTTGGATGCATCTTCCTAAGCTTCTGCTTGATCAGTTTCTTTGTGGGATCTAGTGAAAGGTTGTGGACAACCAATTTTAGATCTAGACCCGACATATCCTTGTAGGTCCAAGCAAAGAGATTAGGTCTCTCTTTCAATAGAGGTATGATGATGGCCTATTCTTCTAGAGATAAGATTTCCTCAAACTTGAATTTCTTTGGATTAGAAGGATCATCACTGATGTCCACTTTAAAAGTCTCCTCTATTGCCATATGTGACCCATCCTCAAGATGGTGAGGAGTGGGGATCAAGTGGATGTCATCTATTAGGTTTAAAGGTTCAACTAAATCAGGGTCAAAACCAACATGATAAACATCATGTGCGCAACCTAGTGCAAAATGAAATGGTTGTAGCATTTCTTCATTGGGGAAGAAATATTCAGGCTCTAAGGGTGAATCAACATGATCCCAATCAATAGCATCTAAGTTAAGACACAATGGTTTAGAAGGATTGATTGGGTTGTGAAGTGGAGTGGTCAAATCAATGGAGATCATGTTGATGGATGGGATGAAATCTCTAGGACCATGTGGGTGTAACTCTACATTATTGATTTACCTTCCATACCCAAGATGAGGCTCTAGGGGTATGGGGATCTCAGGATCTGGTCTATGGATAGATGAGAAGATGGGATCATTTGGCTGAAGTAGCTCTCTAAATGTAGGTGGATCGGGGAAGACTATGTGATAGATCATATCTAAATTGGGTGGTCTTCCCCTGAGGTGAGGGCCAAGATATACTCTATGGTATATCTCATCTATGTCAACAAGCTCATTGAGATGATGTAAGTGTTGAGGCCCAAGATAGGCCATTTTAGTCTCATATTCATAATCATTATCATCTATGAAGAATCCCTCATTCCTACCCACTAGAATTAGATGGTGACCTAAATGTTGAGGCCCAAGGTAGGCTAATTTAATCTCATCCTCATAGTCACTATCATCTATGATGTATCCACCCTCTATATTAATTGACCAGGTGAGGTGATGTAAATATTGAGGCCCATGATAGGCCAATCCAGTTTCATCCTCAAACTCACTTGTGATATACTCATTCTCTTCTCGCTCATAACCATAGCTTGGTTCATCCTCCCATAGGATGATTCCTGATGGGCTTGCTTCGAGAGAGAAATCTAGATGATACTCATCGAGTGGTCCTATATTGACCATAGCCACCCATATATCACTCAAGTAGCTTATATTTAGTTGATAGGGATTCCATTCAATGTCTTCCCCAAACCCTAAGCTCAACCTATCTAGAGATGCTACCAATGAATCATCATAGCTTTAGATATGATATCCTAGGCCAGACCTATCAATAGGTAACTGATATCATGGTTCAAGTGGGTTTCATCACCCTTGCTCATATAGACCCAAACCATAGCCATGCCAATGGTTGCATTCAAAGTATCTTAGAGCAAACTCAAGATTGGACAAGTAATGAACATTCATGGTGAATGGCTCATCCTCATCCTCTTCAATATCAGAAGCATCATGGGCATAATCCAAACCAGCATAGATGAAGTTGGTTTGGTTAGGGGGGATCCCCAATGGAACCACTATCCCTATTGGTAAGTTTGGGACTCTTGGTCATCCCATGTCTTGTGTAGACTCGATAATGGGTGTGAAAGTCACATTCTGCACAAGATATTCACCTAATCCTATGTTAGCTAGGTGAACTATCACCTACGGTGTAGATGATGTTGATGATGATGCAAGTGAGGTAGGTTGAGGTACCTCCTTGACTATGTCTTGGGAATCTTCCTCCTCCATGGGATTTGGAATTTTTACTATTACTATGGTTGGGAGTTCCTTAGGTCTTTCCTCCACCAAGGGTGCTTTTAGCTTCTGAGAGTCTTTTGCTTTAGATATTGTTGGTTTCTCAGAAGTACCAGTAGCTTTAGAAGTTAGAGGTGGTGTCGATGTGGATGGGTCACCTCGCACTAATTTGGACTTGCTTCCTAGATGTGTGGTAGGGGATGATGGCCTAATGTATAGGTGCATGGATGGAAGGATAAAATCCCTTGGTAAGTCAACTTGATGCACATATTTGAATGGCTCTTCATCTGATGGTACCACATGTACTTGTCCCTCATGCACATACTTAATGCATTGGTGCAAGATCGAGGGAACGCACTGCATGTCCCTTATCCAAGGATGCCCTAGGAGGATATTATACTACATAGCCCCCTCCAATACATGACACATCATAGGGATGGTCTTATGCCCTACCTTTATAGGTAGGATGATTGTACCCACTATGGAGCAAAGTGCATCATTGAAAGCTCTCAATGTGTAGGAGGTAGGGATGATGTTTGACCTAGGGATTTTCAAGTGCCCTATAGCTTTTGTTGTGATTATATTAATCGATGAGCCTATGTCGATTAAAACCTACTTGAAAGGTATGTCATTGATAGAAGTGATGATATGCAGAGGTGGGTCTGCTATGGTAGTAGGGACTACCTTTATTTTATGATCATAAAAATGAATCACAAGCTCTTGACACTATTGTACTTACCCCACAAAGTTTGTAAATGCATCAAGGTTTTAGGGTTATAGCTCAATTGATCTCAAGATTTCCATTAGAGTCTCCCTATGTCTGGGAGACTATTGAATGAGCTCATATATTGATAACTTGGTCGATGTCATTTGGAGATTCTGCACAAGTCTACTTCGAATAGTTATCACAGGTCATATTGGTAGACTTAGAGGATTATTTTACACCTACCTCTATCGAGGTGTAGCCGAGATATGAATAGGAGCCATTGGAGGCTCTGGTTGGTTGTATCATCGACTTCTTATCACCACATTGACTATTTCAACCATTCCAATGAATCCCTGAGTGGGAGGTTCAACTTGGACTTGGTTTACTTGAGCACCCTAATTTCTAGGGGCTTCATGGTTTGGCAATGGGTTTTTGAATATGCCCATGTCTCTATTGTTAGGTGCTAATGGATTATCAACTTGTAGTTCACCCTTCTCAATCATGTTTTGTACAACATTCTTGAAACTGATGCATGCTTCGATATCATGCCCTTATTGTCTATGGTATGGGCAATAATGATCTTCCCTATATCCCTTAGGCTTGGGATAGTTAGGGTCAAGAAGTTGTACCTTAGGTAACCTGAGTCTCTATGCCTCACTTAGTTGATTGAATATCGATTGCATCGATTTTAATAAAGGTGAAGTAGCGAGTGGCCACATTCCTTATTTTAACCTTGATTATTATTTGGGTTGTAATTGGTCGATGGGGGTTGAGCCTGATAGTTCTATGGTTGTTGGCTATTTCCTCCCTTTGGTACATTTAATACAACCTGATTGACTTGAGCAGGCTTGGCCTACTTTTGTTGATTCTTGTTATTGTGGTTGTTATTCTAGTCCTTTTTGTTTTGGAGCTTAAGATCTCCTTCTTCAACCTTGATGTCTTCTATCAGCTTGGCTTGAGCCAAGGCTTCCTCGAATGTTTCATACTATTGTAGTTGCAAGAGCAATGAGATGTGCTTAGCACAACTCTTAGTAAACATTTGGGTGAGCTCAATAGTGGGAACAAAAAATGGTAGTTTTACCATTACTTTTCTCCATATATTCCCATAGTCCATGACTAGCTCATCATCATATTGCTTTAGGTTTTCCAAGTCGGACAAGTTTACTTTCTTCTTGATACCAAAATAAAAGTGTTCAAGAAATGCATTCACCAGCTGCTCAAAACTGATGATGTTGTGCTTAGGTAGTTGATTGAACCATTCAGTTGATGCGCCCGATAATGTCATGATGAATGTTCTTAGCATTAGGGCATCATTATGTTCAAGTTGGAAGCATGCATTCATAAAATTGGTGACATGTTCTTGCGCATCTTCCTCTCCTTTGAATTTGTCTAACCTAGGCATCTCAAAGTGCCTAGGATAAGCAGGACTCGATACCGAAGGGCACAAAGGTTGATTGTGTATCTTACTCAAGGTTGGATTTTACCCAACCACATCCTATTTCTCGAGAGATTTGACTCTCTCAATGAGTATCTTGTATGCCTTCAAAGAAATGATCTCTTATTCTTGAAGGTTTACTCATGGTGGTCAGGGAGGTAATCCTATATCTACCCGATTTGGGCATCTATATTCATCTCCCATGACTACGAATGAAGGTTCAAGATATGTCTACTCTTGATCCTCCATATCTACCTATACTTGATCATGTTGTGCATATTCTAGATCTAGGTATTGTTGATGCTTTGAAGCATGATGTGATGTGTGATGAGTGCGCTCATCTCCTTATCTAGTGTATCTCTCATGCTGAGAATCGACATGTCTATCCATATGTAAGTTGGCTCGAGCCAACCTATTTGCTTGTTCTTCATGCTCTATTTGTTCCTCTCTCAAGCACTACTCATTTAGGTACAAATACCTCTTTCTCTATGTTTCCTCTTACTCAAGGATTTCTAAGTGCTCTTGCTCTATGTGTAGTGCTTCCTCTAACCTACGTACATGGTCAGATTGATCTACCACTAAAGGTCCATGACTCTATAACTCCATACGAGGAGTCCTAATGGAGAGGCCTCTTGGAGAGGCTCCTACTATGCTTTTACCCTTGTCTATCAGGGTGACCTAGTCTATGTAAACTGACCTATATTTTATACCCCCATGATCGGAGGTAGTGTGCATGCTATGGGATGCTTTGAAGCTTCCCTAGCTCAATAGTGTACCTAGTTGTTTGATGGCTACGTGAACTTCCTAAAATGGAATGTGTAGTAGCATTGCTTCTTTGAGTTGGTCTCGAGAGAACCTAATCCAACTCATCAAGTTATCTAGATTCCCATGATCGATCTCATGGGGTTCCATTAGCACCAATGAGATTATGATCTATGACTATCCTCCCATATTCAAGGAGGCTAGGAGTTATTATGGGTCTATGACTAGATGCAACCCTTGTGTCTTACCCCTCAATGAGCTGATCTAACCTAAGTCTATCATGTGAATATTGGGGCCTTGAAGCCCCCTCATGTCTATGTGAATATTGGGGCCTTGAAGCCCCCTCATGCCTACCATGAGAAGAACCTGGATATGGTTCTCTAGCTAGGGTTTCTCGAGGAGTACCCCCATGGGTTGAGTTATCACCCCTAAGGCTCATTGAACTTCATTCAATGACATTGTGTGTGGGTGGCTCAACATCATTGTGATTGTGATTATATGGAGCATCAATTTCTACCTCGATGTTGGACCGAGGGTGGTTGCTCCATGTGAAGACCATGACAATTATGAATTATATCTTATGTAGATTTTAGAACACACAAACAAAGTAAACAAGTGTTTATCTCTTTTAAATCTTCTTGGTGTTCCTAAAACTAGTCTTGTGTGTTTTATATTTATTGATAACTTAAACTACTCTCATCATGTTTTGATATTTGTTGATGTAATGCTCAGATTATTTAAGTGGATTTCACCTGTATGCTCATAGCTCGACAACCGATAGAGAAATTCTGGTCATGTAAACCCACCAAAGTGTGGAGATGAAATCCACACCCGATCAGGGAGCACAGGTCCTACCAGATCCTCACCCAGTCTCACCTAGTCAATATCATACCCTCCGAAGAGAAGTACATGCAAATTTTCTAGGCTACATCAGTTCTTGGATCTAGTATTGGCCAATATAAAAGGGTATGGGATTTGAGCCAATGGGTGGAGATGAAAGCCACCATCGTTGAACTCTACTAGTGGTTGGTGATGAAGTCCAACTCACTAGCATTTAGATGAAGTGTGGTGTGTGATTGTTCCTTTTAAATTTTGCATAAAGAAAAATATGCATCATGAAGCACTCATGCTCTTTCCTATATGCCTAAAAAGAAATGTTTCATTTTTAAAAAAATGCATATCTAAATGATTACATGACTTTTAGAGAATGCATTATTACTTTATGAAACAATGGCCTCTAGTGGGCCCCATCCCAAGCAATCTCTACAAAAAAACCTAGACCACTGGAGACTAGGGTGGATTTGAAATTAGAAGTCCATTGTTCCTAGCAGTGACTAGAAGAAAACTTAAGAAAACTATGCATTTTTCCTTTAACTTTTTCTATGTTTTCTAATTAAAATGAAATTTCCCTACTATATTCTAGAAATAAAACATAGATAGAGAAAGGAAAAATAGTAGAGAGTTCCCCCAACCTAAAATCCACATCTGATGAAGCATAGGCTGACCTCTATTGGAATTTTTCTATCGGTCACTATCGACCGAACGACTGATGTTGGCCACTATCTTCAAAAGTGGCCTCTATCTACTAGCCACTATCACTCAGAGTGGCTAGACCTACACATAGAAAACACATAAAATATCAAAAAATCAGCTAAAAAAAGAAAACTAGGTGGGGGTCCCATCATGATCACCATATGTACGATCCCAAGAAGCAATACACCTAATCTACTTGCAGCATAATATCAAGTGTGAAACCATAAAAGCATAAAGAACAAAGAATTAACAAAAACACAAGATCTATTTTATTAATTCATGGTGAAACTTTGATTATAGATAGGTCCCTCTTAGGGATACCAAACATTTGATACAATGATTACAAGTAGAAATGGGCCCCTGAAAGGGGATGGTGCACTCCGTAGGCCTCTTAGATTCGTACATGAATTTGCTCAAGGGCTTACTGATGCCTTCTTCTCACTTGCTTGGAGGGATCTGATGTCAAAGATGCTTTGAATTAGTCCAGGAACCTATGATCTATGTACAAGAAACAACAGAGAATGATCAGTAGCATATGTGGCCTCTCATGATGAGGCTCCTTTTGAAGATCTGCAAGGAATGACATAAAAGCATAATAAAAGCATAATGATGCAAAGATAAGTAGAAATGCATAAATAACTTAGAAATTACCATGCAAATGCAATGGAAAAGATAGATCTATGCTAATATTAACTGATAAAGTAAAAACAATGAGAAATCTATGCTAAAAACTCAAGAAATAATATCTCAAACCCTAGGTTATGCCTGTAGGCCATTATCAAGGATAGTGGCCATGAACTAAAATTTTTACCTCATGAACTAGGGGTTGTGACACTCAATCCTTCATCCGAATTGATGTTCAAGGGTCACCTTCGTGTCCAGATATTGATTGGTGGTGAAGATCATGTGGAACTGAATGCTTGAATGGTGCGTTGTCATTGCTCAATCGGACAACACTTCATTACTCCTCAAGGGGATGTGGAATTGCTCTCCAATTTGCTAGGGCTTCATTGCATAAAAACTTTGATCCTTTCTTTTTCTTGGGAGGATGCATATGTAGACCTCCCAGATTAGATCTAGATCTAGATCTTGGCTTCTTAGAGAAGCCAAGATCCAGATCTGCATGTAACTGATCATTAGAGGGGAAGGCTCAGTCATAGATTTGCATGGAAGGGGCAGTCAGGAGGAGCTCTAGGAGATCCATGCCAAAAACCACTCGAAAACAATGCAAGTGTAGTCAATCTACATGATTTGGGCCCGCATTCATGGCTAGTTTGTGTTTCAGTGCTAGTCGTTGTCCAGAGCAGTGGCTAGCTATGGTCGCTCTGAGCTTCAATGGCCTGTGTTGGTGGCCACTCTGGTCGATAGCGATCGAGCCTGAATGGGCCAGAACTACCCCTTGTGAGTGGTTAGGACCACTTCTAGCTCTTGGAAAGGTCCAAGATCAGTCATATGGTCTTTGGATGTGCCCATATGAGTAGTCTCCTAAACATGATGTATTTTAGGTGTCTACAATTAATATTTAGAATATAATCATCTCCTAATGTGCAAATGAACCTTTAAAAGGAACCTTTTTATTTTGCACTTTTGAAGACTGTAATTTAGATTGCAACTTTAATCTAGATTAAGGTGCTTTAACAAATCTAAAAAGTAATCCAATTCATGAATCTACTTGCACCAATAGTTGCTTACCTTTTTTTTGAAAGTTTTTGTAGCTTCTTTACCGCTTCTATAGAGGATGTATAACTTGGTGTCTTAGATCACCAAGTTGCTTCCTTGAGTAAGATCTTGCAGCTCTTTGTAGACTATTTCAAACAGCTCCTTCTTCATTAAATTGTAGTCTTCAACTTTCTTTCATGAATCTAAGATTTGGTGACTGTGTTCTCCTCTTGTGGTCTTCTCATTTTGCTATAGATTTGGAGAATTTTGTGTCTCTAAAGCAGTGTCCTCTTGCTGTGGGAGGTAATATTCAATCTTTTGTTTCTAGCCAACTTCTTTTTTCTTCAAGTCTTCTTGTCAAATTCTAACTTCAAGCAAGATATTCTTCTCAAGATTTTGAATATCTTGAGGTCTTAACTAGATTATTCTTTCACTCAAATTTGGCACTCCTTGCCAAATTCTCCTCCTCTTGGGCTTGTTTTTGGATGGTGATAATTGTCCTAATTCCTTCACTATCAAGGGACTTCTCCTTGGTAGTGGACTTCTCCAGTGAGTTCTTCTTTGATGATTTATTCAGCAAGGCTATCCTAGCCTTTTGTTGGATGCTCTTTGAGACCTCACCAAGGTCTTTGATCTTGTAGCTTATTTTGTTCTTCCTTGAGACCTTATCTTCAACCTTCTACTTATGGAAGTGTTAGTTGTGAGATCTTCTATTGGATATCTAATTTTGTTGCTTCTAGATTCGATCAGGACTCTCCTAGTCCTTCTTCTTCTTCTTCCTTGTCTAGAAATTCTTCAATGATATCTCCTCCTCATCTCTTTTACTTCAGGTGTTGGATTTATTCTGAAGAGGTTACTCTTCCTAACTTTCTTGTAGGAAGCTTTCTCGACTTACTGGATCTCCTTTACCTACAACAAAAATATTAGTACTAAAATTTGCTTTTGAATTAAGTACTCTCTTATGGAGTCTTCTTCAGGATAAAGGCATCTATGGCCTATTTTAGTATCAAGGCTTATGTGGCCTTTTCTTTAATATTAAGGCTTCTATGGCATTTTCTAGGCTTATGTGGCTTTTTCTTCTGGATCAAGGCTTTTATGGTCTTTTCTTCTAAATTAGGGCTTCTATGGCCTTTTTCTTTTTGTGAAGTTCTTCAATCTAGCAATGGAGATCTCATGTCTCCTAACTTCACCATGATTCTTTTCCAAAAGTTTCTTCTAAAGTATTCTCCTTTCAATAACAACTAATCTCTGCACTATGAAGGCACTCCGACCTTCGAGAAACAAAGTTGAGGTCTCCTAGCTTTCTATTGTAGGATGTGTCCCAATCATCTGAGAATTAATTCCCTACAATAAAAGAAAATTCAGTTAAATATTTCCAAATCTCTTAGATGAGCTTCACTAGTTATTTCATCAAACTAGTGGATCAAATGCTAAATCCTAGTCTTCATGAGTTTTTTTGCAACTTTGTAGAAAGACTCTAGCAATATGCAATCTCAGTATTTCTAAAACTGAGATTTCATTCAGTCCTAACTTGTTGATCTCCCTAATTCTATCACTTAGACTCTTTTGAGAAATTTTGACAGTGACTGGTCCAATGATGCATCAGGTTGACAAAAAACTTAGGTTCAATGATAATGATGATTTTTCTATTGATCTACCATAGCTTGATCTACTATAACTCTAATACCATTGTTAGCTTTTGATACAACATGCAATGGGAGATAGCATTCACAAGATGCAGAATAATAAGAAAGAAAGTAAATTTACGAGATGACTAAAATATGCTATAAATAGAAATGACAAAAATGAGTACAATAGTAGCTATGGAGGAAATGAACACTCCATGATATAAGCTACTACTCAATGAATGAGCTTTGAGCTTATATATCACACACACTACACTATTGTCTATCCTACACTACTATAATCCTACACTATTGTGTTCTCTCTTCTATATCTATGGCCCTTTATATAGGAAGATAAGTTTCTTGACCAACACTCTACCTAGTTGTACAAGTGGACACCTTGCACATTACAACTTGCACATTGACACGTGTGCATTTATTACATTGCATGGAGTAACTAGATAACTTCCCCCTAAAGTAATCTAATGTCCTAAGTATGTACCAAGGAAGGTACATTTACATGGCCCAAATAATGTAATATAAGTTATTTCTAATAGACAACAAAAAACACAAAACAAAGACAAAAACATAAAAACAACAAAACAAAAAACACACAGAAAACCACAAAAATAACACACAAACACACACACACACAAAAGAACAAAAACATCAAAACAACACAAAAAACATAGAAATAAAATAGAACAAAAACAAAACAAAACAACACACACTGAAAAATAAAAAAAGGAGAAAAAAATAGAAAACAAGTTTGGCCTTTCTAGGCTAAAAGGTTATTCATGCAAGAATCAACAAAGGAAACATAAGAATGATCATTTTGAGCAAGGGAACTAAAATACCCTCATCGAACCAAAGAGGAGCAAAAACAAAGAAAAAAGGAACTAGATATCTCTAGTACTGGAGCCATCCAAAGTGGTAGAAAGAAGATCTTCCCTTATTTGTGAATCGTACCATCTGGGAGGGTGCTCGTAGTAAGTAATATCACCTTTTTCCAATGCCCAATTAGTTAAAGCATTAGCACTCATGTTTTATTCTCTAACCACATGATTGTATTCAACTTTTAAAAAGCCCATCTGAATTAATTAAATTTTCTCAACAATTCTTTCTATTCTCCAATCAACCTTATGATTCTTAGGAGTCTTCAACAAATTAATCATGACTTGAGATTCAAATTCAACCAACACATTTTTCCACCTGACCTTAGTAGCCTCTTGAAGGCCTCCAAGGATACCATACCCCTAAACAAGATTATTGGAAAGGATATCCAAATTCTTAGCAAAAGTGAAAACCAAGGAACCATCTAAAAGTCTACCAATTCCTCCCGCACTAGATTTTCCAGGATTCCTCCTAGAGGCTCCATCAGTATTGATTTTTCCAAAATCCTTAGGAGGAGGCTTCCAATTCCTTGTTCTATCCATCTTTTGATTACTCACATTCCCTTCAAGTTGATAGCCCTTCAAAGAGTTAATATTCAATCTTTGCATCACTTCATCCTATCTTTGGTGGGAGTTCGGGGGGTGTTTAAGGAGATGTATTAATTCAACTAAGTTGGAAATGATATTTTTCCAAATATAGTGAATTTCCTTTCTTTCTTGACTGAAAATCCGATTGTTTCTTTCTTTCCATATATTCCAAGGTAGGATGCTATAACCCATACAAACTAGTTGCCTAATAAAGTGATCAACACCCTCCTAATTAGGTCGATCCATTCAAAGTTGTTCAAAAATAAAAACTGGACCACTGTAAGCCAAGTAAGATGGACATTCTCCTCCATAGCTCAGAGGCTAAGGTACACTCAATAAAAATATGGCTGAGAGTTTCCACATTCTCTCCACACATTTTGCATCTAAATGGACCATGAAAACCACGTTTCATAAGTTGCTCACTAGTAAGCACCCTACGATGCAATAAAAGCCATGTAAATAACCTCACCTTAGGCCAAATATTTTGAGACCACAACTGAGTAAATATATCATATGATTAGTTTGGATTATTATGGCATAAGGTCAAATAACCTTGAGCAACTGAATACTCACTCTTTGTAGTGTTGTTCCATCCAAAACAATGTTTATCATGGGACCAAGAGAGATATCTCATATGAAGGATGCTTTGGATGTCTTTTCTTTGCCTTTCTAGCATTTGAATAGGCCACTCCTCAATAGGGATCCAATATCTACCAACCTCTGAATTACCAGTATACCAATAGTAATTAACAACCTTTATCCAGTTAACACAATGAAGCTCCTCCATCCAAGGCCTCCAATCATAACACTGAGCTATCAAAGGCTGGTGACCATCCCAAGAATCTGTCCAAAAATTTACTTGTCGACCATTATGAATGATCCAAAATAAATTTTGCTTAATCAAATCCTCACCAATCTTAAGAACCGCTAAAATGGGAGAACCTTTGGTAGGCAATTGATAGCGAACAAGATCTTCAAGACTTTTGTTCTCAACATATTTAGCACAAAGATTCTTGGCCCAAAGAGCATTGGGGTTATGCAAAATCCTCCAATATAATTTAGCAGCTAAAGCCTTATTATTATTAATAGCATATCGAAAACCTAACCCCCCTTCATTCTTGGGAAGGCATAAAGTATCCCATTTCACCAAGGTCCATTTTCTTTTCTCCTTATTACCACTTCAGAGGAACCGAAGAACCAAGGCCCATTTTGATCTAATTCTTGAAAAATAGCCTTTGGGATATTCAACATAGTAGAAACAAAAATAGGCATAGCTTGAAGGATTGATTTTACCAAGGTAATTCTACACCCAAATGAAAGCCACCTACTGGTCCAATTTCCAATTTTCTTCTTAACTCTATCCAACAACCAATTCCAATCTTTCTTTTTTTGTCTTTGAATATTGAGAGGAATGCCTAAATAAGTGATTGGAAGGGAGGTCTTATTATATCTTAATTTATCCAATACCATGGATTCTTGTCTTGGAGAGCAGTGAAAGAAAATGACTTTAGATTTGTCTTCATTGATTAGTTGTCCAGTAACATTAGAAAAACAACCCAACTCCACGAGCAAATGTAACTCCCTCAAGGGTTCTGTTATCTTTATTTTTGGTTATAGTCTTGCCCAAGCATTCAGCAAGAATGAAGAATAAATAAGGGGAGATGGGGTCACCTTGCCTAATACCTCTAGAAGCAAGGAACAGCTGAGAAGGCTTACCATTGATAAGAACAGAGTAGGATGCCAAAGATATACATCCCATAATCCAGTCCATCCAATCCTGATAGAAGCCAAATTGCCTTAAAACTTTGACAAGGAAGTTTCAATCCACTCTAGCATAAGCTTTAGATAAGTCTAAACAAATAAACATAGATGGAGATTTTTGTATTTCTATGGAATTGATGGCTTCTTGAGCAAGAACTATTTCATCCACTATTTGACACCCTTCCACATAACCCCCTTGTTCAGGAGAAATAATATTATGCAAGAGGCTTTAGTCTTTCTGCCATGATCTTTGTAATGATTTTGAGAATAACATCTCATAAAGCTATAGGTCTAAAAGCTGAGATATGATCTGCCTCTTGAGATTTTGGAACAAGAGCTATATAAGTTTTATTGTTAACCTTCAAAATTTCTTTGGCTTTCCTGGCTTCTTCCACCACCTCTAATAAATTAGCATGAAGGATATCCCAAAACTCTTGATAGAACTCAATAGGAAAACCATCAGGACCTAGGGTTTTTTTTTTTTTGGTACATAGGGGAGTTGGTAACAACCACTATTTTTAGTAACTACCAGTGCAAGGTTCAAACCATAGAGGATGCACCCAACTAGCCTATTTGTCTCGTTATTGTTGACCCAGATTGAGATGGAGACCGTCGGTTACACATGGTTCATACCATCGTCGTCAGTCTGGCACGTACTTAGAGGATTCAAATTAGACTACTTCCTATGCTAGGGTGGGCATGCCCACAAGGTTTGAACCTAGGTCTCATCTCTTACTTACCAATCCACCTAGCCCCGCATACATAGGACCTAGGGTTTTTACTTTTTGCGTTTTAAAAACCACTTGTTGAAGCTCATTGATAGTAACTAGAGAAGTCAAAATAGAGTTCTCCTCAGAAGTGATAAGAGTAGGGATGGCTTGAAGAATATTATGTTGAGAAGCCGAGTCAAGAGGAGCAGTAGCAAACAGATTGGAAAAGTAATTGACATCTCCAGAATCAAATTTCAAGGAAGAAATAAAATTATGAGATCTTCGAGCTAGAAGAGATTTGTGGAAGAAATATGTGTTTCGATCTCCTTCTTTGAGCCATTGAATCCTAGATTTTTGCTTCCATAAGATTTCTCTTTTTTTCCCATTCCTCTAACTGAGTAATGAGTCTAATTTCATATGTACTACTCTCTGTGAGGCCATCTAAACAGATTTTCTTATTCAAATTTTCAAGCTGAGCAATAACTTCATGTTTTTTGTCAAAAATTTCCAAACTTCTTCCAATTCCAAATCTTTATTTTGGATTTAATGTATTGCAACCTTTTAGAAAAACAAAACATATTAGTCCCATACCTTGGTTTACCTTCCTTCCACCATTGTTGCACTCGGGGTCTGCAGGAACTGTCTCTAAGCCACATTAACTGAAATTGAAAAGGCGAGAAACTTACATTGGTTTTCCAAATTTCCATCATGACTGGCCAGTGATCCGAACCAGCATTGTTAAAGTCTTCACCTTAGGAACATGACCATGGTTTAAGAAATTATCAAAGAACAAGAACGTATCCAATCTCTCCATAATACTAGCTAAGCCTTGCCTTATGTTAGACCAAGTCATAAGGCCATTATCTAGCTGGATATCTCTCTTCTTAACTAATACAGCATCATCATACTTTTCATTTGATCCCATGGTACCTCTCTCACTAAGTGTGCATGCAATAGCACATCCACCTACGATTGGAAAATCCAATTGAATGAATACCATTAATAGCTCCACAAATACCTCATTTGCTTCTGAAAGAGATGAAGCAATTTGTCTGCTAGATAAGGTTTTGAAAGAGGGAATGAAGTGAAAAATTCACTTGCTCGTCGTAAGTGATTTGCTTGTATGTTGGGAGGAACTCACTCGTGTTTTAGAACTTGGGAAAAAAATGTGTTTCCCTATGTGAAGTTTCTACTTTGGTGCTAGTTTATAGTCCTACTTAACACATCTAATGTTTTCATTTGATGGTGCCAATAGGCTCCCATACCACCATCATCAATAAATGAGTGAACATTTCTAACCTCCCTAAGTTGCCACACATTTCCAGACACATAGCCAAAATACCATTTTTTGTCAATATAAATAACATTATACAAACCACTAAGATACACTTCCATTTTTTAACATTGTTTAAAATTTATAAAATATTGTAACTAGGCTCATTATTGCTATTACTCTTACTTTATACATACAACCCACCCCATCATGTTCATGGAAGAAGCCTATTATGTCATATCCACAACACAACACCAACTCCTTCATGAGATCCTTCTCCAAATCACTAAGCCTCCAATTACTACTTAAAACAAAATATTTTATTATGATGACTTTATTGATTGGACTATAATGAAATTTATTAAATTGTTTAATCCTCAACAAACTTAGTTTGAAGTAAAATTCTTATTTTACCCCATTATAATTATATATAATATGATAAAACATCTTGTCAAAAATACTTCATTGAATTATTTATGATGGATTTTTTACAACTTCAATAAATATAGAATACTACTAATGCTTATCCTACTCCCTTAAATCATCCATTCACATATGAGACACATTATAATCACTCAAATTAAAATCCAAATGTGACATTTGCCACCCAATCATGAAGATGAATAAATCACTTTCATAGAAACTTATTTATTTAAAGTTTACAAATCATGAAGCTGAATAAATCACTTTCATAGAAGCTTCTTTATTTAAAGTTTGCAAGGGAGAATGAAACCATAATTTCATAATATAGAATAGAAGATTGATAGGTGACGGTGGTTAGGATGGGGATGCCCAATCCTGAGAGTCCAAAGTCCATCGTAAGGGTTTTTGACATTAACCTTAATCAAAAAAAAGATGATAGGTGGATGTTTATTAAGTGATGTGAAATACTTTTACTATGTGACATATAAATGTTGTATTAATAAGAATGAAACAAGTTTTACTTATGTTATTTAAGTTTTGAACTTCAATCTCCACTTTAACCATCTAAATTTTTTACTAGTTCATTTCATATCTTTTAATATCCTTTAATTTTTTATTATTTTATTATTTAATTTAACTAATTTCAAGTCTCTAGTAAAACATGTCCATATAATAGAAATTGACTTGATGTTGATATTATGTTAAATATTCATTAGTAAAGGTGTTGAAAAATACAAATCCATTATTATAGTTCTTTTATTTTGAAGCCTTTTGTTATAAATATAAAATCATCACTAACACATTAATAAAATATAATAAATACAACAAATAAAAAGATAATATGAAAAAAAAAAAAAGAGATTAATATATTGAATAAAGGTTAAGAAGACAAGGGTTTAAGGCTTGTCAAGGCTAGCCTCTCCACAATTATATTGGCCCATGTTAATTGGGGTTAAAATTGGTCAAAGCTAGGTGCAAGCCCAAAATAACTTCAACGACGTAGATTGGCCCTTTGTTCATGGCATACTGGATCAAATGGGGATCTAAGCTTTGTGATTAAAAAATAATGTGAGATCAAATTAAATGCATTGTAAATCTTAAGTGTGCATTGGGCCAAGCATTTAAATGTTAACTCAATAGTCTCATCCATTATTAAGCTAAATTTAAATTTTTAAAGCTAATTCTTATATGGGATTGAAACAAATCCCACTTGTTTTACATTACAGACATAGTAGTATTACAACTTGACAAATATGCATATATAACTTGGCAAGATTTGAACCTTGCTCCTCCTTGAAATTCAAGGAATTTAACTAATTAAACTAACCATTTGATCAAAACTTCATAGGCTATGCATAATACAACATTAAAGCTACTTTGTTTTTTACATATTCTTTTACTAAGGGTTTTTAAATATTCTTTTAACACCCCTTACTATTATGTAGGTTCATCCTTTTAAACTTCTTTTGCTTCTGAAAGCTTTCATCTTTAATATTATTATCAACAAAATGCAAGGACTAAGCACAATGTGAACTTCATACTATTGTTAAAAAAACATCCACAAATTACACATTAAAAAACTACTTGCACATTTTATGTTTGCATATTTGTCAACAACATACAATGTTACATAGATTTATGATGCTATATATATCATTTTGTCATTAGATAATGTTAGATGTTTAAACCTTTTAAAGGTTTTAATAGTGCATGTGAAAAATAAGAGAACCATCTACTAAAAAGTATTAGTGTGTTTTATTTTAAAATTGTATAACTGTACTTAGGTATCATATTGGCAATTCCAAATCTACACTATGTAGATGGAGTTATAAATTATTAAAACTTCTTCAAAATCCAAAATATGTATTTTATGGTACCCAAAAGAAGATAAAAAATAACATGTTCTACTGGAGGTATAGCATTTTTTTAAATCTAAAATATAGATATTTTTGTATTTAAGTTTTAGATTTAAAATATATATATTCTCAAAGACTGAATTTAAAGCATCAAACACTATCATAACAAATGGTTCTGAGACAGCAACTTGGCTACTAATGACACTTATGATAGCTAATTATTTTGGAAGGATAGGACAAAAAGGGCGGGGATCATAAAAAGAACATGGTATAGATTCTTTCTCGGGATTTTCTAATAGAAAATAGTGCAAACCATTAAATGATGTTTCATACAACATTTAGAATCATGATTAAACTAACATTAAAAAAATAAAACAATTGTATTGTCAAGCTAACATTTAGAAAGACAATTTTACCCCCTCCTTTTTAATATGCACTATCCATCCACCTCCAAGGTTGCAACCCTTATACATAATATAATTATTAGATATCATTATTATCTTTGATGACCAAGGAAGCCAAAGCCATATTTTGCCCAACCATCTTACCATGTCATATTATGGCATTAATAAATTTTGTCCAATATTCACAAGCCAATGAAGAAATCTATCAAATCTGATTCCTCGCCCCATAACTTACATGTCTGCCGAATTTGACTTTTCTTATTACCATGGGTCCATGTACAAAAGCTTAAAACTCAAACATGAAAAAGAACAAATCATCTAAAATCAGCGGAGGAGGAGGTGCCCATTTTCAATAACCAATCTCAGCCGTCTATTTGAAGATTTCAGCCATGTGAAGACATGCAAGGCTTATAGTACTAATGATTATGATAATGATGGTGGTAATGGAGATTCAATTAAGTTTAGATATTAACCTTATAACAAGTGCCATAGCAAGTGCAAATATTGTGGAACCAATAATGTTTTCTATGGTAGCATTGTCAAAGCAAGCCACGTTATAGCATACCTTAAATATTCTATTTTTGTTCCCAACAAAACATTATCATCTAGAATTGAATCTATAATCACTAGAGCTTTTTGACAGGATGTAATATGGAATATCAAATTCCTATTAGGGAAAGAACAACACATAAAATGGTTTCATCAATGCAACCAAAGCTCAAGATTTTATAAGGTTTGGCACCATCAGATCCCTTACAGATCACAAGCAAAAACTCATCGCTTTCTTTGCCAATGTGGCCCCTGAGACTCGAAACTCTCTATAATTGATCATCCTAAGTATGTGTGTATATATATATATACAAAGTACATGTGTGTGTGCATATATATATATATATATCAAGTCCTCTTGAAAACTAACATGGTTGGTTTTAATTTTTGAGGGTGTGTATATGAGCACATTTGTGTTAAATGAAGGAGATAAATAAAGCAACATATCATACCTCTTTGAAACAATGCCCTTGTTAGAGCAAGAAACACTGCTATGGACAAGCATCTCCCATCTAAATGCAGTAACTCCAATTTTCCAATCTGCATTTCTATCTATCTAACCAGATTGAAAAATGAGAGACGTTGCCTTCTTGTATATTAAAACCTGTACTATGGAAAAGCAAAACAATATTTTGCATTTCTTTGTTGAATATCCAAAACTTGGTGTCACAAAGTCCAAATATTACCATCCATATTGTCCATGTGGTTTTGGATAAACAACTATTGTTACAAGGACATGACATCAACAAGCAAGATTTGGACTATTTAATATTCACATTATCTACATAGATCTTGACATTCTTTCAAACATACCATCAACACATATCTTCAAAATTATCTTTTAAGGCCAGGTGCTTTATTTGAGTTAATTGTAATCATCCAATCCATGCTAGGTACACCCCAAAATTATCAGCAAAAAACAAAACAAAGCCAAGTGCAACTCCTATGTGAATTTTGATGAAAAAGAACCCCTACATATAATGCCTAAGGATGTCATTATTATGTTATTAAAATATCGGCAATTCTAGGTATGATTGCTAAAAGCTAGTTTTAAATATTGGCCTAAAAATGACCAAGTCATACTTTGGGCAAAGAAACTGACCAAAGTTGTAATGGTAACTCATGACTAGGTTAAATAAAGGTGCCAGATTTTAAGGGTTACAAAAATCAAATTATCCCAAATTTTTATTAGTGCAACATGGCTTAAAGACCATACCATATTTAAAATAATAATGGTTTGTGAAAAAGGCGACTTAAAGGGAAATTTTACCTAATAATATTCTTTTAAGCACTTCGACATAATATGCTTAAACTTAAACCTCATTAAAACCCCTCAAAGACATTGAAAACCACAGACATAGCAATGGCATTTAATTTATTTAAGTTGAAAACCAAATTCTAGATGTAACTATGGTTGCAATAAGAATGCATACACCTTAAAACGAACATAAATTACAAGAAAGAGAAATAGAAGTGCAAGGGTCCATTGGCAGATAGAACAAGTATCTTTTACAAACCATAAGGGACATCCATATATAAGCATCAAGAGGTATAACCCTTTTTAAGAGTTGTGATGATCAAAAGCACTCAACACACTTTAACCAAACATAATATATTATTAAAATTTATGCTTTTGACAAATTTGCATAAGAAAAATTACCAAAATATATCTTGTGCTTGCCAACAATTCAAAAATCATTAAAAAAAAATGAAAAACAGTTGGTAAATATTTGCATTTTGCATTTAAAATGGCAAAATAGTTTCATGCCTCTCAACTTTGTTAATGAACAATGTAACCACTTGTGGCCCTAGCAAGGCACTCAATGAGAACCATCAGACAATCCTAAAAATCCTGGAACTTTCAACATAGAAACAGACACCATATCTCTTAAATAATAAACTTAATACTAAGCTACCTATATGATTCTGGACGCTTTGGCTTGCTTTGAACCACAGCCTCTATCCTCTCCAACACATCTGGAGTCAGCAACGGAATTACGTCCAATGCTTTCATGTTTTCTTGAACCTAAACATACAACAATGGTCAGAAAAAGAATAATTAACAGATTTAGAAACTTAAAAATTAAAAAATAACTATCAATTTCAAAGACTCAAACTTTTACTTCTGCCACTGAGGTTCATGATTCCTCTCTGTTTTCTTCCTAGAATTGTCCCAACAATTTGTTAAATCAAATTGAACGCATAGTTGACATTATTATTTCCTCGTCCAATATCTTTTCTAATATACATGGGTGTAACTCTTAAAATTGCCTTGTAGAAAAGTTGGAATAATTTGTGATACCAAAAAATTGCTGCCAGGATGGCCCAATATAAACTAGATCTCTTCATAATGAATGAACTATTATTATAATGTTAAATTTGTATACAACGCAAACATTATTAGGTTCTTCCTCATACTTTTAGAAAATTAGCGTATCGGAATCATATAAACTCTCTTTTGAACAACAGGTTTTTGTATTGCTCAAGATAAGCATCACCAAGAAATATCAATAAGATACATCCATTAGATCCCCTAAAGACTTTAGACTACTAGAATCTTTATATTTTATCGTCTTCTCTCTCTACTAGCAAACCAGAGTGTATCCACCCATTGAAGGGGCATCGTCTAGATCTAGGCATCCACATTTGTCTAGTGTATGCACAGAAACAAAGACTCATTCTTCAACAACTAGACAACTTTCTTAAAGAGAGGGTTCAAATAAGCATTTAAAAATGTCCCAAAAAAGTATCTTACTCGAATTTCTCCGCATTTGAAAATCTCCTTGACTAATAATTACTCGAATCCTAGTAATTTTTTGTTTTCTTTTGTACTCATCAGAAACAACTACAAAGCTCAATTTTACTAAGGCTGTAGCCAAAAGTTGGGAATGGCATGAAAATTGGACTGACTCCCCTGCAATAGAGGAACAGGCATATGCAAAATTATGAATCTAAGGGAGGAAGAAATGCTAACTGAGATAAATCATAAAACCACTGGCATGTGAAGAAAGGCTTCAACATTAGCATAAGCAGGATCCACCAATGATGTTTCCAAGGAAATGGGCTATTGTGTTGGACACCTCAGATAATGACAAGCCTACAAAAGCAGCAGCTACCTGCTGGCAGTAATACTGAGATTGATGAGATAATATCAACTGGTTCTTTTGCAACAAATTGTTTGTGCCTTCAGTTGTCTTCCTGCATTTCTTCTTCCTCTTCTTTCTCAAATTTAATTGCAGCACTCTATTTTGAAGTAGCATTTGTAGGAAAACTGTAGATCCTAGGAACAGCTGTTCTACAATCCTTAATTCATGCTTCAATCAAAATTTCAACCAAGAAAAACTACACATCTTTACAAGAGTTATTTTACAACCTATAGTTTATGTTTTAATCAGTTTATATATCTGCAATTCTTTGTCTGCAAACAAGTATGTTAAATGTTTGTAATATGTAACATGAGATAAGTGTTAATTTAAATTATCTGTTTATCTTAAATGTTTTTAGTATGTAACTCGAGACAAGTGTTAATTTAATTATGGCATCTATCATTAGAGAATATTTTAATTATATATATAATACATTTGTACAAAGGAGATGGGCTGTTTATAAAAGCAAACATCAAATTGACAGACATACAAAACTTGTGCAAGTCTTATGTAACAGGAAAAAATAAAAATCACGTGTATTTTGACGGCTAAATGGGTCCATGACAGCCATTTAGTCTTTTGGTATAATCAAGAATGTAAATCTATGCATCAGAAGATTCCTGCTACATCCTCCACCCATAATGCATCAGAAGATTCCTGCTACATCCTCCACCCATAAGGCATAAAAATACCTCATTTGACATAAGAAACAAGAGTTTCCTGCTACATCCTCCACCCATAAGGCATAAAAATACCTCATCTGACATAAGAAACAAGAGTTTCTTGCTACCCAGTGTTATGAACTTTTAGATGCTCTTCAGCACTCTCCAAAATCCTTCTCGCACACCCTCCGTCGTAAGCCCCTGCCCACGTGCATTGACCTCTAAACATTGGTATTCCCTGCTAGTCCCTTATATCCCAAGCCAACCCACCACTAATATCTCCTCTCCCCCACATCTTACTACCTATTTTCTTGAGGGAACATCAAGAGAGCAGTACAGAAATCATGCACTAGGAAGGCCGCTGATTTTGAGGGTTTTCAGGATGAATGCCTGAAATATGGTGCTCGTGATATTGGGCCATCCCATATCAGATTTATTCAAAGAGGTTGTCTGCTAGGGAGTCCCTACTTTGTGGTTACAACATATTATCTATCGCATCCACAAATCTGGGGACTACTCAAATCCCAATAACCTACAGAACTATCATGATTGGGCATGCATTTGCTAAAATTTAAGCCACAGTTTCAACGTGAAACTCTTATATCAGTTGGAGCAAGGCAAACTCAAAGAAAGAGGGCAAGTTGGTATCAGAAGAGATTATCAGACCACTGACCATGTTTTCAATCTCCAGGCTGTTATTGAGGAGGCTCGTCGGCTGTCTTCTAAAATGTTTTGTTGTTTGGTGCATTTTAGAAAGTCTTTTGACACTAGACCATAGGACATTCACATCTAGGAGCTCTTGATTACCGCTATCAAGAGACCCTACGAGATAGATTTTGGTCACTTTTGGACTGGATCTTGTTTCTCAATTCAGGTCCAGTCAAACATTAGTGTCCTCTTTCTCCCACACTCTTTCGGATCTACACTCATGAGCTGGAAGAATTTATTTGTCAAAACACACATGTTGACAATGGCTTCCTTCTCTTTTATGTCCTAATTAATATATTGCATTTTGCAGATGATGTAGTTTTCTTGATCACACTCAAGGAGACTTGCAAAGACAATTGGATACTCTTGCTCGCTTTTATGACTCAAGGCAACATGCAATCAACCTTAGGAAAAACTAATGTGATGATCTTCAATACATCAAATAGTGTCCTTTTAAAGTTCTAATTCTTCTATGAGCGGAAGTCGATTGGGATAACCATTGAGTAGTTTACCTAAGGGTTCAATCCACAAGTCCCTCCCTTAATCTTCGGCCAGCTTATCAATCACGACTTTACAAGGCATACACATCCCTTGTAGTCTTGAAGTGCCAATGTTTCCAGGTGCACTTTCAAGACATGCCCATGAAGGTGCTCTTTGACTACATTATCAAATACATGGTCCTCTATGAATCTAAGAGTTGGGGCCCACTTCTAGGGTTTGCTGATTGGGGTTTTTTTGAAAGGGTCTAATCTATACTGCCCAATGAATCATCAAATATAAAAGAACAATTTCATAGTGTATTGTTCAAGATGAGTTCAGCATTCATCCTTTTCACATGAGAGCATCTTCAGAATTTTTTTTTTATTTGCATCACCTTAGATGCATGGGTGACAACATTTCAGACCACAAGGGATATTAGTACTTAGCACTTTCCTCCTTCAAATGTCTAACCTCCAAAAGAACTTATGGTCGTTATCAAGGTTGGTATTCTGAAGCTAGATCATTCCTTTAATCCATTCGCATCTCTATAGATCAGTTGCCTCCCAAATACTCCTTGAATGCAGCTCTCCATCTTATTCATTGCACGGAGGTGATTAACCAATTTACATTGACAATATATTTAGGACCCTTGGATCACCCCACCCTAGCCTCTTAGTCCGAAGTTAGCACTCTACACTAGAATTTCATGATGATTTATGGCATCATTGCTAAACCAAATTATATCCAATGTCATTGGATACATGGACTCAAGATCACTCTTATTCAACATAGAGTCTACTCACATCAATTGCAAACAAAGACAAATCACCATATTCCTCAAGAGGATAGAGTATGTCACCTTGGGTCTATTCGAAAAGTGGAGACTAAAGAGCACTTCATGTTTAGAGGTCCAATATATTATAAGATGCAAGGAAGACACTATTGCTTATTTAGAAACTTGGGTAGATCCCTTGCCACTTTTTTTGCTATCCTAACCAAATATGCTTGGCTTTATATCTTCAAGAAGCTATCACTCTTCAGCATCAAATACTATAGGAGAGACCAACTACCACTCGACTAATCCACTCCTCTCACCCTATATTTGCTATCGGGAGTAATAAGCATTCATCTAATGCTACAACTTTCCAAAATTGTATTGAAAAAAGTATGTGTCCTTGTCCACAATCAAGAGTAGCCACTAGGGCTTTGACGCCTTCTTCCTCTTGAATGCGGTGCCACAAGACCATGGCTCTTCAACACAAAAAAACTACCCCCAATTTGCCTAAGACGTGCACCTAGATGCAACTTACCAAATTCTTGCCATCTTCACTAGTTCCTCACCTATGGATAGTAGGAGAACTTTGGAAAGCCAAACTTTATGTCCTCCCAAAGTTATCCAACAAAACCTCGTTAGCCCTAATCATTCTTCTTGGAGCATCATCACATCTTATTGTTGGCTCTTTTGGGATACATTGGTGATGATTAGAGTTGGCACTTGGATCCTCTTGAGCTCTTCTCTATTTCTTCATTTTCCTTTGACCATTTGCTCTCTCGTCTCTTCATCATTATTTATAACATGTTCGGGTTTACCCATTTCTAGGTCTACTCAAAGATGTGATTAATTTTGTACAATAGTTTGACTTTAGTAAAGTTCACTCTAATCTCTAGTTTAGCTTACTAATACTTTCATGGTAACAACAATGCTTTGTAACAAAAAAATTTATATTCACTCCCATTGACCTATTTTCATCATTCATGGATGTCAATAGAATTATCTCATCTTATCTAGAGATAACACCATTCTCAACCATTTCTTCACTTCACCCTTAGCAACAAGAAGAGAGTGCTTCATTGTCTCTTTCCATATTTCCTTTTTCTAGTAGCTTTATAATTTTTGAATGCTAAAATGATAGCTTACATCAAATTCAATCTCTTCTTGGAAAGAAGCAAATCCAAAATACCTTAGTTTTGCACATAGTGACCCCACTAAAGATATGTTAGTCATATGCCTCTCTATCTCATCTTTTACGTTGCCCTTATATCTTTTACATTGCCTTGTAGTGATGCCATAGGAGCATAATTCGAAAAGAAGTTGAATAAGCTTCTTAGCGTGCGTCATCCTTGCATCACTGCACCTGTACACATATTTGATCTAGCTGCATTTATACAAGGCTGTGACTAATGCCCATTGTGCCAGGGAGGTAACATTAGGAGACCTACATTTCATAACAGGTAAAAGGACCACATGTGGACACAATGTGACCATGTGAAGGGATCCAAACTCTTTGTTCAAAGAGTTTTTAAGACACAGCAGCAACACCAGCATGGATATCAAGCCTACCAATATAAGTCTCAAGAAGACCAGCATGATTCACTTCATGGACTACAGGATGCCCATTGATTACCTAGACCATCTGGCCATCATAGCCACAGACAGCAACAACCTTGGCAGCAACATCTACAAGGTCCAGAAACATCTCCTTGTACTTGACAATAATTCCATGCAACTTTGCTATTTATTGTACATATTAAACACAATAGAATATAAGGTGCAACTCTGGCTGTTTGTGCTTTAAAATTGTGCCTACATTTGCAAGTCAAAGTCATGAAGTTTATTTTGATTGGCACTGCACACAGCACACACCAGCACTGGATGATCCCCATATATCTTCAGAATAAATTCCATAACTAGTTCCTTGATCGAATTCTATATTTGCTTTGTTTGGGACCACAACCACCTCCTAATACCAGGTTGCATCTGGCAATCATGTTTCTCCAATCATAGGAGATGCTTTTACTTTAGAACTTCTTCATAGATGTTAAAGTCATACTACCCAATTAGGTCCCTCAAACTAGCATTCAGGCCAACTGTAGCTAGTAATCACATAGTCCATAATAACTTGTTCCCAAATGGCTGATGAATATCCTTGAGACTTTTTCCCAAAAAGATAATGAGCTCGATCGTATGGAAAGTGAAAGAAAACCCTGTTCTGCAAGTGAGACAAAGATCATTTAGGTTTTCCACCCCCGCTTTTCTGTTCTTTTAAATTTAGTGAAGTGGGCTAGGGCTTTTCATCACAAGGATTCCCCCAATTCAACCTTTTTCCTTTTTATCCAGTGAGCTCCCCTGACAGTAGGCAGATGAGTCACTAGTTATGACAATCACAATATCTATCATAATAGACAGCAATATTTGGGTCTGGAATGACAGTCATCACTGGTGACATTTTTCAATCTTATCCACTTGGATAATGCTGCTTGATGGTGAATGCAATCGACCAAATCTAATTTGCCTCATCAATTGCATGTCTATACTTCATTCCTCAAGATCTTATGTAAGATCTGATATACTCAACAGTTTCTTTTAGGTTCTTAAATTTGACACGACCACAATTTTAAAATGGGATTTTTTTTCTTTCTCTGTTTGACCACAGAAACAGAGGTATAGATCAAGGTCTGAGCATTGTCTTCTCACAATCTTGTCTGTTTTATTCTGTTGAAGGTGAGAGTAAAATGCTTCCTCAAGATAAGAATTACACAATTCCACATCCTTCCTCTCCTTGCTCTTAAACTTCCTTTGTGACATTCTATTTCTAATTTGCTAAATGTGCCCAAATTATTAGTAGTTATTGTGCGTCACCACACTAAAACTTTCCTCAACTGAGATGTCAATGGAACTGACAATCTTGTTGGCAGTTTCCAGCTTGGTGATTATTTTTCATCTTTATCAACTCTTCTTTCGTTTGCAATTATCTTAAGATTCCTTTAAACAACTAATACATAAGAATTTTGGTGCATAATTTGGTCCACTTACAGATTTTTCTCCCAATTTTTTCTTATATTCCACCCAACACTTCTCTATCAATGTTCTTGGCAATCTTCCTAGTAACAATTTGAGTGATGTTTGGCACAGATGCAATGAAATGCTGTCTACTTAATGAGATTCCTTGTTCAGAAGTAGTTGTCTGCATGGTATCATATGGTATAGTCAAGAGAGCGCAGTTCCATGAACGATTACTTGTTTTAAGAGAAGTGATGTTCTTTGTTTTAATATTAGCCAAAACATTTTCATTAGGATAATAAACTGTGCATGAAGAAGTTTTTGTCTGTATGGAAATAACCATATTTATCGTATCCAACAATTCTCTAGCTCAAATACTCATATCCGCATATCAGATATGGATATGGATACAATACTTCTTGGATACCATACCGAAACGTATCCAAACACACGGGTACCGTATCTAGATGTATCCAACACATGGGTACCATATCTAGACTTATCCCAATACAGCCTGAGTGGGCCTAATGGTGAAGGCTTAGGTACTCCAGATAGGAGGTCCAAGGTTTGAATCCAAAGGGGGTAGGGCATGTATGCCCCTAGGAAGATAGCACAACATGAGTGCCTCCTCCCACGCATAGTGGATCCAAGGAGTACGGGGTGGTTTGATATGCATAATGCTCCTAGATCTGAAAAGTTACTTAACTTTTTAATTTAATACAAGGGTGCCGTATCTAGATGTATCCAAATACATGCCCCTACTTGGTCCATATCTAACACAGCTAGCATTGTATGCACAACATTAGATTAAGAGAAGAACATGCAATTTGTTGGAAATTTTGAGTAATTATGTTGTCATTGATGTCAAAAGTTAGTTCACCTCAGTGCAAGGAAATTGATAAAAAGAGGGTTAAAATATTTATATTTTAAGCCCAAGAGATTTGGTACAAAGTTCCACATGGTTGGCCAAAATATTGTCTAAATATCCCAAAGGAAGAAAATACCTAGGCTTAAAGGAAATAATATTATAATATTTATTATTATAATATTAAAGTTGTTAAGATAAAGCCTAAGGTTAATTATAAAATTATTATAATATTTATATTATAATGTTTTATAACCCTAAGTGGGTTTGGCGCCAAAAATAACTTTAAAAATTATTGAACTCCGCCGACGTGTTGCGAGTGATTAAGATTAATGTTAATTGTTGATGCGAATTTCGTGAGCAAGGTGGAAGAAGGTTTTTATTTTTAAAAACAAAAGGCAGCGTGGACGAATAAAGGGATAAGGGTGTATGCCTCTATCACCAACCAAGCGGTTGGCCTAGTGGCAGGCTTGGCAAGGATAAGGCATTGGCGGACGACAAATCCTGCGTTCAAATCCCGGCGGCAACAGTTTGTTTGTTTTGCTAGTGAGAAGGGTGAGCAGTGGTTAGATAGCGCATTGTACTATTTGGTCCTTGTGTGGACGATTGGCCTAGCGGCAGCCCATAGGGCACTAAGGCGCTGGCGGACGGCAGATCCTGCGTTAGAATCCCGCCGGCAACATTTTTCGTTTTGCTGGCAAGAAGGGTGAGCAGTGGTTAAAGAGCGCATCGTGGTATTTAATCCTTGTGTGGGCAGTTGGCCTAGCGGCGGCCCAAGGGGCGCGAGTGCGCTGGCAGGCGGCAGGCGCTGTGTTCGAATCTCCGCGGCAGTATTTTGGTAAGTGCTATTTAAATTTGGTAATTGCTAAGGTTGAGGTTAGGCGCATGTGGTTTAATTGATTTTTGTGAGCGCTATTGACTTGGGAGATATAAGGGAAATTTTTTATTACTACATGCATTTATTTTTGAAGAAAATTACAATGAAATATTTTTGAAAGTGAACTATTGGAGTAATAATAATTCTTGTTAAATCTGGTATGAATGTGTTTTAGAAGTTAAGAGGGAGTTAAAAGGTGTATAAGGTATTTTTATTGCTTGTAATTGTGCAAATATTTTGAAGGGTTTGATTTTATGAGTTCATGCTATAGTTTGAGAAACCAAGAGTGTTGATGTGGAATTTAATTGGGCACACATGTTGAAGGATTGCTAACTCATTAAAAGGTGTTGAGCTAACCTTTTATAGTTGCAAAAGATATTGTGTGTGAGACAGATTTTTGAAGACATATCTCCATGAGAGCAAGCAAAAAGGTATGGGCATAACATTCCTTACTTAATGTGTTTTTGTTGAATGAATATTTCTGAAACATAATGTGGAGTGAAAAGGATTGTTTGATAAGCATTGTTGGAAATATTTGAGTTAAGTGTTGAGATCTACATTGTGTTCTTTGTTGAAAGAAGTTGGAAAAACACTTGTTTAGGGTTTGTGAGCCAAGTGTGCTTTATTGGTTGAATGTATGTGTGAATTTTTTGAGCATTGGTCTTGATTGATATTGAAAGTGAATGTGCAAACATTAGAAATCAGATTTGTGAAAGCAACAGACTTAATGATTGAGTAGGACATATTGAGCTATTTGCAATTGCATATTATTCTCTATATGTTCTAGAGGTTAAACGAATTCTGGATAGAATGTCAAATTGCTTCAAGTTAAAAGAATTACTTTGAAGATTAGATAAAGCATTTGATAGCATTGTGTGCAAGATTTGAGATTATTTGAGCATATCTTGTGAGCTGTTTTGAGCATGTGTTAGAGCAGGTTTTGTGAGCAGCATTAAGGGCAGATTTGAACAAGTCCTTTGAGAAAGACTTGAAGGCAGATTTGAGCAAGTCTTTGAGAAGACTTGAAGACAGATTTTAGCAGAGATAGAGAGCAATTATTTAGTGATTTGTTCAAGCTTTGTGTTAAGGCATGGGGCAGATCTAAGTAGAGTTGATTAGTGATTTGTTCAAGTTTTGTGTTAAGGCTTGGGGCAGATCTAAGCAGAGTTGATTAGTGATTTGTTCAAGCTTTGTGTTAAGGCTTGGGGCAGATCTAAGCAAAGTTGATTGGTGATTTGATCAAGCCTTGTGTTAAGGCTTGGGGACAAATTTGAGACAGAGTTTAGTGTAGACTTATGTGCAAAGTTAGAGCAGGTTTGTGCTAGATTTGAGACAAAGTTTGGTGCAGATTTGAGACAGAGTTGAGAGCAAGCTTTGGAGGTGACAGAGTAAAGAGGACAGCAATCTCCAGTGGATAGAGATCCATTAGCCAGTGCAGTGGGGACAAAGGTTTCCTGTGGAGAGAGATCCACAAGCCAGAGTAGTGGGGGCAGAAGTCTTCTAGAAGATCACCAGCCATAGCAGAGGGGAAATAGTTCTCCTGTGGATAGAGATCCACAAAACCATAACAGAGTGGAGTGGTGTCCACATAACCAGAGCAAGGGGAAAGAGTTCTCCTGTGGAGTGTGATCTGTGAATCAGCTGGGAAGATAGAGTTCTTCTATGGAGAGAGATCCACAAACCAGTTGAGGAGATAAAGTTCTCCTAGATCAAGTTCCACGAACCAGAGAAAAAGGGAAAGAGTTCTCCTGTGGAGAGAGATCCACAAATCAGAGCATAGGGGATTGGTGTCTCTTTTGGACAGAGGTCCATAAACATTGTAATAGGGAATTGATTCCCAAGAGATTTGTTGAGAAACTTTAGTGGAAAGATTTTCTCCGTGGAGTAGCCCACATTGAGTGAACCACATTAAATTTGTGTCTCTCTTGTGTGTGATGATTTGTGCATTGCTTTGATTATTGCTATTGATATTACCATTGATAATATTGTATAATATTGTTTGGGAAATAAAAGTAAAAGTTGGTCTTATACTGTTCACCCCCCCTCTCAGTATAAACTTGTGTTCTTCAATTAGTATCAGAGCGGGTTCTTTTGGAAGAGTTTAACAGCTTGAAGGAAGAGGTTATAGGAACACAGATGGCATCTCAGAGTGGATCTTCATCAAATAAGGCACCATTGTTCGATGGGAACAATTATGCTTCAGAATGAGGACTTACTTGATGTCACAAGGGTATGAGACATGGCAACCAGTTGAGGACGGGTCCTCCCACAGATAAAGATGGTAAGCTCTTACATGTGAATAATACCAAGGCTATGCATGTAATCCTAAGTGGATTACGTGAAGCAGAATTTGTAAAAGTTATGCATTGCAAATCAGCAAAAGAGATTTGGGAAAAATTGAAGCAAGCCTATGAGGGAAATAAAAAGGTCAAGATGGCAAAACTACAAAACCACAAGAAAATGTTTGAAGATTTGAAAATGGAAGATGAGGAAGACATTGCTACATACTTACTTCGTGTCGATGAGATTGTTACCATGCGCGGACTTGGATTTGAAGTTGAAGAATCTGATGTTGCTCAAAAAGTTTTAAGGTCACTTTCGACAAGGTATGATGGAAAAGTTTCAGCTATAGAAGAGATGAAAGATATTGAGAAGTTGACTATGGATGAGCTACATGGAATTTTCACAGCTTATGAGATGAGAATGGTAAAGGATCCCAACACCAAGAAAGAGGCAACACCAAGAAAGAGGCACCTTCAAAGCATCAAAGAAGACAAAGGATAAGAAACCAAAATCAAGTGGTGAATCAACCAGTGATGAAGAAGCTAACTATGGCAGAAGAAACAAGGACTCAAGAAAGCACAAAGGTATAAAAACAGTGAAATGTTTCAATTGTGGAAATTTTGGTCATTATGCATCTAATTGTCCAGAAGCTGGAAGCAGTAGCAATGTAGAGAAACGAGATCATAAGAAAAAGGAAGCAGGAAAATCCAAGTATGAAAAGGAAAACAGGCATGGACAAAACAGGCAAGAAAAGAAGTTCTTTCAAAGGCACAAGAAGAGCTTCTATCTTGATAAAGGAAGCAAGGCTTCAAGTGACAGTGATCGAAGATCCTCAAATAGTGAAGAAGAAGAAATTCTATTTTTAACAATAGAAAAGGAAGGAAGTGCTCCTGTTGAAGATAAATCTGAAAAGTATGAAGATGCTCTTGAAGACCAAGAAGTAGAAAAGGATTCAAAAAATGAAGAAGAAGGCGTAATAGATCTAGAAGCAGAACTTACTGCTGCTCTCAAAGAACTGAAAAATGTTAGAAAGCAGATTTCCAAATTCAAGGCTCAAGTTCAAGAATGTAATGAAGAAAAAGGAAAGCTCATACAAGATCTGACAAACTTAATAGCTAAGACAAGGAGATTTAAAGAAAAATTAGAGACAAAAGTCTTAGAATGTGAAAGATTAGAACATAAAGTAGTTTCACTAAGGATGGAAGTAAAAGAGTCTAAAGACAAGCTACATAGGTATGGGAAAAGTTCAAAGACCTTGGATAATATTATCAAGACACAAAGACCTTCATCTATCAAAACAGGACTTGGTTTTGAAGAAGGTCAAGGGAAACAAGAAGAAGGGTCAAGCTCAAGTTCACAAGAGGAAGATGTTTCAAAGGAAGAGAGTGAAGAAGAAAGTGAGACTTATGTGAGTAGAAGCTTCACCAAGGAAGGAAACAATGCACAAACAAGGAACAGGGATCATCATAGAGAAGAAAGAACTAAGAGATCAATGGGTTCAAGGCAAGATTTCTTTAAAGGATGTTGCTTTTCATGTAGCAGATTTGGTCACAAGGCTATGCATTGCAGGACTCATGGAAAGGAGTATGGTGTTACCAAGAGGAACTTCAAAGATAGACATTTCTTTCAAGGGTATTGCTACTCTTGTAATCGATTTGGGCATAAAGCAATTCACTGCAGAGCATGACAAAAAGGAGTATGGCTTCACCAGAAGGAACTCCAAGACATTTGTACCTTCTATGAACTACAAGATTAAGTGTTTCAAGTGTAATAATGTTGGACATAAGGCCAAGTGGTGTAGAACAGAGTTTCCAAAGACAAGCAAAAACAGGGACACTCAAAAGGATCAAAAGGGCATGTTGAGAAAGAAGGTTGACAAAGGAAAGGAGCATTGTATGCTGGGAGTAGTTTTACTCCCACCCCAAAATTAATCACCTCAAGGAGAGGAGGTGTTGAGCAAGGTGTTGTAAGAGTTTTGTCATTGTTGTCAACACAGGCAGTTAGATCTAATGATGCAGTGGACAGGCAGTTCAGAAGTCATTCAGATGCAGAGGACAGAAGTTCAAAGGTTATTCAGAGCATGGACAGTGAGTTTCCAAGAAGACCATAGTTGCCTATTTGCAAAAGATCAAAGAAAAAGACAAGTAAGAAAAGTGTCGCGATATCGCGACATATTCAGCAGGCAAGAAAAACTGTCGCGATTTCGCGACATGTTAGAGGAGAGAGAAAGCGCAAGCAAAATTGTCACGATTTCGCGACATGGCCGAGGAGAGAGAAGGCGCAAGGAAAACTGTCGCGATTTCGTGACATGTTGGAAGCAGAGAAGGCAAGGAAGAAAACTATCACGATTTCACGACATGTTTGGAGAAAAAGCGCTAAGGAAGAAAACTATCGCGATTTCGTGACATGTTTGGAGAAAAAGCGCTAAGGAAGAAAACTATCACGATTTCGTGACATGTTTGGAGAAAAAGCGCTAAGGAAGAAAACTGTCACGATTTCATGACATGTTCGGAGAAAAAGCGCTAAGGAAGAAAACAATCGCGATTTCGTGACATGTTCGGAGAAAAAGCGCTAAGGAGGAAAAGTGTCACGATATCGCGACATGTCGGTTTTTCGTGACCCGAAGGGAAGAAAAGCGCCAAGGAGGAAAAGTGTCGCGATATCGCGACACGTCGGGTTTTCACGACCCGAAGAGGAGAGAGAAAGCTAGGAGGCAAAAGTGTCACGATTTCGTGACATGTTCCGTTTTCACTGGTGCAAGCCGAGAAAAGGTTGAGAAAGTGAGGAATGTCACGATTTCGCGACAGAAGTGAGGATGACGTCAGCAATAGTTAGAAGTGTCACGATTTCGTGACAAAAATGTTGTCAAAGCAGACAAAGGCCAAAAGTGTCACGATTTCGCGACAACAGGGATAAGAAGGTGTACGGATGTAAAAGGTGTCGCGATATCGTGACATGTTGTAGTTTCACGGCAGAAGCTACAGGAAAGTGACAGAGGCGACAGAGGCGGTTGAAGCCGACAAAGTTGAATCTGGGCCGACGGAATTTAGGGTTTTGCAGCCGACGATCTTTAGGGTTGAAGCCGACAAAGTTGAATCTGGGCCGACGAAATTTAGGGTTTTGCAGCCGACGATCTTTAGGGTTACAGCTGACTATAGTTCAAGATTTATTATTGAAATTTCTATTATTTAAGGAGGGCTATTTTGGAGTTTGAGAAGTGAAGTGTGCGTATCGAATTTGTGTGAATTAAGTGTGCAGGGTGCAGAGGTTGAGTCGTGTCGATCTAAGTGCGAAGTGAGAGCGAACTGAGAGCAGGAAAGTGCAAAGGAGTAGAAGCGATCAGTTGTTTGTGTTAAAGTGAAGTGCGAGAGGCAGTTATGCAGAAGCAAACTGGTGGTGCGAAGAAATTGCGCAGAAGAAGCAGAGTGTACAGAAACAGCAGACAGTTTGAAAAAGGTTGAAGGTATTTTTCTGTTATTTTTCTTTGAAGTCCAAGTTGCAGCTTGGCATAAGGGGTTGGTGCTCCTTCCAGTAGGTGCTGGTGAATTAGGGGTTGGTGCTCCTTTCTGTTGGTGCAAAAAAATTGAGGGGTTGGTGCTCCTTCCAGTTGGTGCTGGTAAATAAGTTGTAAAGTTGTTGCTTTGCAAAGGCTGGATTTGGATGGTAGTCCAAGCAGTCATTTTTGAGGAGTAGCCACATTGGTGAACCTCGTTAAATCTGTGTTGTGTGTGATGCTCTTTTGTTCTATCTGGTTTAAATTTGCTTTATTTCAGCTTTAAGTATTGCAAGTTTAAAATATTAAAAGATCACATTGATTCACCCCCCTCTCAGTGTCACTGTGATTATAACAATTGGTATCAGAGCAAGGTTCCTGAATAGGCTCAATCAGCTAGGGTGATCTTGGAAGTGACGCAATGGCAAGTGGTGAAGGTTTCTCCTCAAACAAAGCACCATTGTTTGATGGAACTAATTATGCGTTCTAGAAAATCAGAATGCAGACATATCTCCGTGCTTTGGGTTTTGACATCTGGGGTGCAGTAGTTAATGGTTACAAAGCTCCCGCCATTGCTCCAACAGACACTGCCGGTAAAAAGGCATTTGAAAATGATTCGAAAGCAAAAAATGCCATCATGTGTGGATTAGTGGACAGTGAGCTAGTCAAGATCATAAATTGTGAATCAGCGAAAGATGTATGGGATAAACTAGAGAACATTCATGAAGGAGATGATAGGATCAAGGAGGCCAAGCTTCAAACACATCGAGCTCAATTCGAATCCTTAAAGATGGACAATGATGAGAACATAGAGGCTTTCATGCTAAGAGTCAATGGAATCACTAATTCAATCAGAGGTCTCGACGAAGATATGGATGATGCTACTATCGTGAAAAAGGTATTAAGATCACTCCCTCCAAGGTTTGATTCTAAAGTCTCAGCCATAGAAGAAGCTAAAGATCTAAATCGCTTTAGTATGGATGAGATGCATGGTTCTTTGACTGCTTTTGAAATGAGAATAGGAAGGTCTAATCCCACAGATAGAGAAGCAGCCTTTAAAGCCCTAAAAGGCAAAGACACAAAACAAGAGTCTGAAGAAGAGGAGGTATCAGATGAAATGGAAGCAAATTTTGTCAGAAAACTGAGAAAGGGAAAAGGAAAATACAGAGGAAAGCTACCATTTAAATGTTTTAACTGTGGAGGCATTGGGCACTTTGCGACAAAATGTCCACTCAATGAGAAGAACCAGGGTGAGGAAGCTTCGCACCAAGAAAGAAGTGACTGGAAGAAGAAATCAAACTTCAGGAAAGGCAACTTCAAAAAGAAAAGTTTCATCTCGAGGAATGCAAATTCTTCAGAAGACAACTCTAGTGAGGATTCTAAAGAAGAAACAGGTGAAGTTCTGTTCATGGCATTTGAATCAAAAAAATCGGAAGAGGTAGAACAATCAGAAAAGAGGGAAGTAATGAATTCTAAAGTTTCTGCTAAAAATCCTGAGGCTGAAGTAGATCTAGAAGGTGAGCTGGTCTCTGCTCTTGTAGAATGGAAATCTGAGAAAAGAAAGAATTATAAACTTTCAAGAAAGCTTGAGGATGCAAATGATATCATAACCAGTTTAAAAATACAGACAGAAGAATACAAGAAAATGTCTAAGGATCTCGAAGTTCAGATAACCATGAAGATAGATTACTGCTGTAAACTAGAAGAAGAGAATGTTAGTCTACGAATGCAGATGCAAGAACTGGATCGAAAAATTAGCTGCCATCAAAAGCGTGAAGAAAGTTCGATGAAGCTGGATAAAATTTTAAGTGATCAAAGACCTGCTGGCATCAAATTTGGTCTAGGCTTCGTGGAAGGAGAATCGTCAAATGGACCAAAAGCCAGAAATGTAGAAACTGTAAGGAATGAAGAGAAGAAACAGACTGATGAAAGAAAAACAACTCAGGCAAATGAAAGCAAGTAATGCCTGGCCCGAAAGGAGAACCGACAATGATGGATTTACCAAGGTCACACATCAAAAGAAAAGAAGATCTATGGCTCCTACAACAACCTGGCAAAAACCATCTTTCAGGTTCAATCATTTCTTTTCTGGTTTCTGTTTCAAGTGTAATGGTTATGGGCATAAAATTGCAGATTGCAAGTATAATGCAGGACCAAGAAATCTCTTCAATAGAAATGCTTTTTCACCGTTAAATTATGCAGTAGAATGTTTTAATTGTCATAACTTTGGACATATTGCAAGAAACTGTCGTAGTCCTTTAGCTGCAAATCAACCTCAGAAAAGAAAATTTCAACCAAATAGGACAAAACAAAATAGAAATCCTTCGAAAGATATACTCAAGATACTTGGAAAAGGAAAGTCCAAACTAGAGCCCAATACGGTAGCCAAATCGAGTGGAAACAGAAAGAGCAGCCTCAGGAAGAAAAGGAATCCCTAATAGTTCAAACAACTTTCAAGGCACAGAGTAAAAGGGTACCATGGATACTTGACAGCGGATGCTCAAGTCATATGACAGGTGATAAACAGAAATTTGAAAAATTACAGAAATATGAGGGTGGTTCTGTAAAATTTGGAAATAATGATGGAGCTAAGATAATCGGAAAAGGATCAGTTAAAATTAGTGATGGGAAGATCAAGTCAGAAGAAGTTTTGTTTGTGGATGGTTTGAAACATAACTCTGTTGAGTGTCAGTCAGATCTGTGATAATGGACATGAAGTTGTTTTCAAGAAGCAGGGTTGTGAAGTCAGGAAATCAAACAGTGGAAAATTGATAGCTACTGGATCAAGGACATCTGGCAACCTGTACACACTCTCAGAAACTTCAGAAGGTAATTGTTTCATTGGACAGGAAGAAGAAAACTGGCTATGGCACAAGAGGCTTGGACACATTAGTTTTGATAATCTAGTGAAAATCAGCTCGAAACAAGCAGTTAGAGACATTCCAACCATTAGAAAACCTTCAAATAGCATTTGTGCTTCATGTCAAAAGGGAAAGCAAACCAGAACCTCATTCAAAACAAAAGAGTACCACACCAGCAAACCTCTGGATCTTATACATACAGACTTGTGTGGACCCATGAGAACTCAAAGCATAAATGGTGACAAATACTTTATGTTGTGTATTGATGATTATTCCAGAATGACATGGATATTCTTCTTAAAGAATAAAACAGAAGCTTTTGGAATGTTCAGATCTTTCAAACATCTAGTTGAGAATGAAACAGGAAGAAGAATTAAATGTTTGAGATCAGATAGAGGAGGAGAATTCATCTCAGATGAGTTTATAGAATACTGTGAACGACATGGTATCAGGAGACAATATTCAGCAGCTAGAACACCCCAGCAGAATGGTGTGGTAGAAAGAAAGAACAGAACAGTACAGGAAATGGCACGTACTATGCTGGCTGAGAACAAAATAGCAGACAGATTTTGGAAAGAAGCAGTCCACACTGCAGTATACATCCAAAACAGGTACATGCTGAGAACTCATGAAAGCAAAACTCCTTATGAGCTGTGGTTTGGTAGAAAGGCAACAACAAAACACCTCAAAGTTTTTGGCTGTAAGTGTTACATCAGAAAAACTGAAGACAATCTTGGGAAGTTTGAAAATAGAGCAGATGAAGGTGTCTTTGTTGGGTATTCGATAAAAAGCAAAGCTTATAAATGCTACAACAAGAGACTCAAGAAAATTGTGGACAGTGCTTATGTTAAATTTGATGAAGGAAGGGAAAGAACAGTTAACTATGAAGAAAACTACCCAATTTATGAAGAAGTCATTGAAGGAGATGAGGAAAATGAAACAGAAAAGAAACCAACTCTTAACTCAGATGACTTAATTGATGACTCAGAGGTGGAAGAAAACAAGAAATTCAAAACAGGCAGCTGGCAGAAGAATCATCCCGAGAGATCAAATAATTGGAGATCCCACAGCTGGTATTCAGACAAGAAAGAAAGTAGTAAGTAACTACTCTCTTTTATCCAGCATTGAGCCCAAAAATATAGCTGAGGCAAGCAAAGATGATAGTTGGATGAAGGCAATAAATGAAGAGTTAGATCAGATTGAAAAGAACAGAACTTGGGAATTAGTTCCTAGACCGGCAAATAAGAATGTAATCGGCACCAAATGGATATTTCGAAATAAATTGAATGAAGACGGACAGGTAGTTAGAAATAAAGCTAGATTGGTCTGTAAAGGTTATGCACAAGTTGAAGGCATTGATTTTGAAGAGACTTTTGCACCTGTGGCCAGATTAGAAGCAATCAGAATGTTTCTAGCCTTAGCAGTTCATAAGAATTTCAGAGTTTACCATATGGATGTAAAATCAGCTTTCTTAAATGGGAAACTTGAAGAAGAAGTTTACATTGAACAACCAGATGGTTTCCAAATTGGTGAAGATCCCAATCTTGTCTGCAAATTAAAGAAAGCTTTATATGGCTTAAAACAGGCACCCCGAGCATGGTATGCAAGGCTAGATAACTATCTCTCTCAACAGGGGTTTAAGAAAGGTATGGTGGACGATAATCTGTATGTCAAAACAGAAAATGGGCATCTCATTGTTCTTGTTGTTTATGTAGATGATATCATATTTGGCAGCAGCAAAGATGAATCATGTAAAGACTTAGCAAATAAAATGCAGAAAGAATTTGAAATGTCTATGATTGGTGAACTGTCTTACTTTCTTGGGTTACAAGTTAATCAAAATGAGAAAGGCATATTTATTTCCCAAGTCAAATATGTGAAAGAGATGCTAAAAAGATTCACAATGGAGGACTCGTAAGCCAGTTAGCACTCCTATGGTGACAGTACGCAAGTTAAGCAAAGATGACAAATCTCCACCCGTTGATCAAACCATGTACAGATCAATGATTGGAAGCTTACTTTATTTAACAGCTACCAGACCAGATATTCTACAGGAAGTTTGCATGGTAGCAAGATTTCAGGCCAGTCCCAAAGAGACTCATGTGACAGCAGTAAAAAGGATTCTTCGGTATCTCAAGGGTACTATGGAGTATGGGTTATGGTATCCGAAAGGTAAAGACTTCACCCTTATATCTTATTCAGATGCAGATTGGGCAGGATGTGTTGATGACAGGAAGAGTACCAGTGGAGGTGCATTCTATCTCGGTGACAGGTTGGTTGCTTGGCACAGCAAGAAACAAGAGTCAGTTTCTTTATCAACAGCTGAGGCAGAATATATTGCAGCAACAACTTGTTGTACACAAGTTTTGTGGATGAAACAAACTCTGAAAGATCTTGGTATTAATTTTAGTGAGCCAATATCAGTTAAGTGTGATAACACCAGTGCAATTAACATCTCCAAGAATCCAGTAATGCATTCACGGACAAAACACATTGCCATCAGGTATCATTTTTTGAAGGAGAAAGTTGCAGAAGGAGAAGTTAAATTGGATTTTGTCCCAACCACAGAACAAGTAGCAGATATTTTTACAAAACCATTGCCCAAGGAAGTGTTTGAGTACCTTCGAAACAAATTGGGAGTAGTCACACTTCCCAAGAAGTGACTAGCTACGGGGATCACTTTCTCGGGGGGAGCATTTGAGTATTTGACTATTCTTTTGCTCATGATCATAATTTGTGCTAAGTGCAACAAATTGTGCTCGAGAATTGTGTGTATGGACTCAAGGGGAGTCTGCAGTAGCCCTTTGGTATTATTGACAAAGGGGGAGAAGAGTTACAGGAATTTACACAGGTGTTGCCAACAATTCCAAAGGGGGAGATTGTTGAGCAAGGTGTTGCAAGAGTTTTGTCATTGTTGTCAACACAGGCAGTTAGATCTAATGATGCAGTGGACGAGCGGTTCAGAAGTCATTCGGATGCGAGAGGACAGAAGTTCAAAGGTTATTCAGAGCATGGACAGTGAGTTTCCAAGAAGACCATAGTTGCCTATTTGCAAAAGATCAAAGAAAAAGACAAGTAAGAAAAGTGTCGCGATATCGCGACATATTCAGCAGGCAAGAAAAACTGTCGTGATTTCGTGACATGTTAGAGGAGAGAGAAAGCGCAAACAAAATTGTCACGATTTCGTGACATGGCCGAGGAGAGAGAAGGCGCAAGGAAAACTGTCACGATTTCATGACATGTTGGAAGCAGAGAAGGCAAGGAAGAAAACTGTCGCGATTTCGCGACATGTTTGGAGAAAAAGCGCTAAGGAAGAAAACTGTCGCGATTTCACGACATGTTTGGAGAAAAAGCGCTAAGGAAGAAAACTGTCACGATTTCGCGACATGTTCGGAGAAAAAGCGCTAAGGAAGAAAACTGTCGCGATTTCGCGACATGTTCGGAGAAAAAGCGCTAAGGAGGAAAAGTGTCGCGATATCGCGACATGTCGGGTTTTCGCGACCCGAAGGGAAGAAAAGCGCCAAGGAGGAAAAGTGTCGCGATATCGCGACACGTCGGGTTTTCGCGACCCGAAGAGGAGAGAGAAAGCTCGGAGGCAAAAGTGTCGCGATTTCGCGACATGTTCCGTTTTCACTGGTGCAAGCCGAGAAAAGGTTGAGAAAGCGAGGAATGTCACGATTTCGCGACATAAGTGAGGATGACGTCAGCAATAGTTAGAAGTGTCGCGATTTCATGACAAAAACGTTGTCAAAGCAGACAAAGGCCAAAAGTGTCACGATTTCGCGACAGCAGGGATAAGAAGGCGTACGGATGTAAAAGGTGTCGCGATATCGTGACATGTTGTAGTTTCGCGGCAGAAGCTACAGGAAAGTGACAGAGGTGGCAGAGGCGGTTGAAGCCGACAAAGTTGAATCTAGGCCGACAGAATTTAGGGTTTTGCAACCGACGATCTTTAGGGTTGAAGCCGACAAAGTTGAATCTGGGCCGACGGAATTTAGGGTTTTGCAGCCGACGATCTTTAGGGTTACAGTCGACTATAGTTCAATATTTATTATTGAAATTTCTATTATTTAAGGAGGGCTATTTTGGAGTTTGAAAATGTGAAGTGTGCGTATCGAATTTGCGTGAATTAAGTGCGCGGGTTGCAGAGGTTGAGTCGTGTCGATCTAAGTGCGAAGTGAGAGCGAACTGAGAGCAGGAAAGTGCAAAGGAGCAGAAGCGATCGTTTGATTGTGTTAAAGCGAAGTGCGCGAGGCAGTTGCGCAGAAGCAACTGGTGGTGCGAAGAAATTCGCTAGAAGAAGCAGAGTGTATAGAAACAACAGACAGTTTGCAAAAGGTTGAAGGTATTTTTCTGTTATTTTTCTTTGAAGTCCAAGTTGCAGCTTGGCATAAGGGGTTGGTGCTCCTTCCAGTAGGTGCTGGTGAATTAGGGGTTGGTGCTCCTTTCTGTTGGTGCAAAAAAATTGAGGGGTTGGTGCTCCTTCCAGTTGGTGCTGGTAAATAAGTTGTAAAGTTGTTGCTTTGCAAAGGCTGGATTTGGATGGTAGTCCAAGCAGTCATTTTTGAGGAGTAGCCACATTGGTGAACCTCGTTAAATCTGTGTTGTGTGTGATGCTCTTTTGTTCTATCTGGTTTAAATTTGCTTTATTTCAGCTTTAAGTATTGCAAGTTTAAAATATTAAAAGATCACACTGATTCACCCCCCTCTCAGTGTCACTGTGATTATAACAGAGGGGGCTGAGCTAAGAGTCTTATCTTTAGCCCCAAAGGAATCCCTTTGCCATTGATGTCAAAGGGGGAGAGATTTGAGTAAGGGGGAGAGCATTCAGTCAGGGGGAGCAGTTTCTCAGGGGGAGCAGATTTGGAATCAAATAGTTTGAAAAATGAAGTTTTAGAAAAGGGTTGCCATCAATGACAAAGGGGAAGATTGTTGGAAATTTTGAGTAATTATGTTGTCATTGGTGTCAAAAGTTAGTTCACCTCAATGCAAGGAAATTGATAAAAAGAGGGTTAAAATATTTATATTTTAAGCCCAAGAGATTTGGTACAAAGTTCCACATGGTTGGCCAAAAGATTGTCTAAATATCCCAAAGGAAGAAAATACCTAGGCCCAAAGGAAATAATATTATAATATTTATTATTATAATATTAAAGTTGTTAAGATAAAGCCTAAGGTTAATTATAAAATAATTATAATATTTATATTATAATGTTTTATAACCCTAAATGGGTTTGGCGCCAAAAATAACTTTAAAAATTAGTAAACTTCGTTGACGTCCTAGCATGGAGATAATTTGGTATTTATACGATTAAGTTTCGAGGCCAAAGAAATAAGTTTTAGATGCATGTCGCAAGTGATTAAGATTAATGTTAATTGTCGATGCGAATTTCATGAGCAAGGTGAAGGTTTTTATTTTTAAAAACAAAAGGCAGCATGGACGAATAAAGGGATAAGGTTGTATACCTCTATCACCAACCAAGCGGTTGGCCTAGTGGCAGGCTTGGCAAGGATAAGGCGCTGGCGGACGACAGATCCTGCGTTCGAATCCCGGCGGCAGCAAATTGTATGTTTTGCTAGTGAGAAGGGTGAGCAGTGGTTAGATAGCGCATTGTGGTCCTTGTGTGGACGGTTGGCCTAGCGGCAGCCCATTGGGCGCTAAGGCGCTGGCGGACGGCAAATCCTGCGTTCGAATCCCGACAGCAACATTTTTCGTTTTGCTGGCAAGAAGGGTGAGCAGTGGTTAAAGAGCGCATCGTGGTATTTAATCCTTGTGTGGACAGTTGGCCTAACAGCGGCCCAAGGGACGCTAGTGCACTGGCAGGCGGCAAGCGCTGTGTTCGAATCTCGACGACAGTATTTTGGTAAGCGCTATTTAAATTTGGTAATTGCTAAGGTTGAGGTTAGGCGCATGTGGTTTAATTGATTATTGTGAGCGCTATTGACTTGGGAGATATAAGGGAAATTTTTTATTACTACATGCATGTATTTTTGAAGAAAATTACAATGAAATATTTTTGAAAGTGAAGTATTGGAGTAATAAGAATTCTTGTTAAATTTGGTATGAATGTGTTTTAGAAGTTAAGATGGAGTTAAAAGGTGTATAAGGTATTTTAATTGTTTGTAATTGTGCATATATTTTGAAGGGTTTGATTTTATGAGTTTATGCTATAGTTTGAGAAACCAAGAGTGTTGATGTGGAATTTAATTGGGCACACATGTTGAAGGATTGCTAACTCATTAAAAGGTGTTGAGCTAACCTTTTATAGCTGCAAAAGATATTGTGTGTGAGACAGATTTTTGAAGACATATCTCCATGAGAGCAAGTAAAAAGGTATGGGCATAACATTCCTTACTTAAGGTGTTTTTGTTGAATGAATATTTCTGAAACATAACGTGGAGTGAAAAGGATTGTTTGATAAGCATTGTTGGAAACATTTGAGTTAAGTGTTGAGATCTACATTGTGCTCTTTGTTGAAAGAAGTTAGAAAAACACTTGTTCAGGGTTTGTGAGCCAAGTGTGCTTTATTGGTTGAATGTATGTGTGAAGTTTTTGAGCATTCGTCTTGATTGATATTGAAAGTGGATGTGCAAACATTAGAAATCAGATTTTTGAAAGCAACAGACTTAATGATTGAGTAGGCAATATTGAGATATTTGCAATTGCATATTATTCTCTATATGTTCTAGAGGTTAAACGAATTCTGGATAGAATATGTCTAAACTACTTCAAGTTAAAGGAATTACTTTGAAGATTAGATAAAGCATTTGATAGCATTGTGTGCAAGATTTGAGATTATTTGAGCGTATCTTGTGAGCTGTTTTGAGCATGTGTTGAGCAGGTTTTGTGAGAAGCATTAAGGGCAGATTTGAACAAGTCCTTTGAGAAGACTTGAAGGCAGATTTGAGCAAGTCTTTGAGAAGACTTGAAGACAGATTTGAGCAAAGATAGAGAGCAGTTGTTTAGTGATTTGTTCAAGCTTTGTGTTAAGGCTTGGGGCAGATCTAAGCAGAGTTGATTAGTGATTTGTTCAAGCTTTGTGTTAAGGCTTGGGGAAGATCTAAGCAGAGTTGATTAGTGATTTGTTCAAGCTTTGTGTTAAGGCTTGGGAAAGATCTAAGCAGAGTTGATTGGTGATTTGATCAAGCCTTGTGTTAAGGCTTGGGGACAAATTTGAGACAGAGCAGACTTATGTGCAGAGTTAGAGCAGGTTTGTGCTAGATTTGAGACAGAGTTGAGAGCAAGCTTTCGAGGTGACAGAGTAAAGAGGACAGCAGTCTCCAGTGGATAGATATCCATTAGCCAGTGCAATGGGGACAAAGGTCTCCTGTGGAGAGAGATCCACAAGCCAGAGTAGTGGGGGCAGAAGTCTTCTAGAAGATCACCAGCCAAAGCAGAGGAGAAATAGTTCTCCTGTGGATAGAGATCCACAAAACCAAAACAGAGTGGAGTGGTGTCCACATAACCAGAGCAAGGGGAAAGAGTTCTCCTGTGGAGTGTGATCCGTGAATCAGCTGGGAAGACAGAGTTCTTCTGTGGAGAGAGATCCACAAACCAGTTGAGGAGATAGAGTTCTCCTGGATCAAGTTCCACGAACCAGAGAAAAGGGGAAAGAGTTCTCCTGTGGAGAGAGATCCACAAATCAGAGCATAGGGGATTGGTGTCTCTTTTGGACAGAGGTCCATAAACATTGTAATAGGGAATTGATTCCCAAGAGATTTGTTGAGAAACTTTAGTGGAAATATTTTCTCCGTGGAGTAGCCCACATTGGGTGAACCACGTTAAATTTGTGTCTCTCTTGTGTGTGATGATTTGTGCATTGCTTTGATTACTGCTATTGATATTGTCATTGATAATATTGGATAATATTGTTTGGGAAAGAAAAGTAAAAGTTGGTCTTATACTGTTCACCCCCCCTCTTAGTATAAGCCTGTGTTCTTCAAAATTTTAAAAGAAGTATTAAAAAAATAAAAAATAAAAATCAATGACAATCATCTTGTTAGTTATTGAAAATATCCTATTCAAAAGTTGTGTATAAACATTTTTGTGTTATATCTTTTTTCCTCTCATATATAAAACATATATGGTTTTTATAATGTTGTATCCGGTAGTATCCATATTAGGAGGTCTTAAAAATTTGTTGTACCCATATTATATATCATATCTGTTTCCATGCAACATAGGAAATAACATTTTTTTCAACTTGTTGGATTGAGCAAGGAATCAGGCATGGGTATGGAGAAACAGTGGTCAATTTTCCAAAAGGGAGGGGGTATGGGACACACCAAAACACTGATATACAGAACACAAGAAAAAATGCCTTGAAAACATCAGGAAAACAAAGAGTTCTAAAGACATTTTACCATATGGCTTCATCAGCCACAGGTACAATAAAAGCCTAGAAAGGCAAGTAATAAATTGGAAAATGAGTTCTATTTTAAACATGATATGAAATTTTAAAATGCAAAATAATAGCAGACACAGACTCTCCAAATATAACTGTCTCAAATTTCAACCACAAACATTGAAACAGCAATATGAAATTTCGCTACCCACTTCATTGCTCCAAAACTTTTTCAAAGGGAACGAGGTTACAAGGGGATGTGAAAATAGAATACTTGGAAGTTCCCTTCAAAACCTATGATAAAGGGAGTGTCTGTACAAAAAATAATAATCATAATAATAATAATTTTTATTACAAGATATGCATGCCTGTATTATACAAGTTTATTATCTTTGCTGGACCTTGCATCATTCTTAATTCCAAAATGCAGAAAACTTGAAGAATTTATGCATATATGCATAAGATAAAGCACCACGTTTATAGATCTGAACATTAGCATCAAAAATACATATATAACAGCAAACAAACATCACAAGAAGTTTTCAGAAAGGTCTGAAGTTGTCAATAAATGCTAGGAGGTTAGATATGTATCCATCTCTTAGACAAGATGCTTACAAGGGGAATGAGACAAGCCTCCCTCCTTTTATAGTCAAAAACCTTGCATGAATCATAATAGTTCCTTAACTCAAAAGACACAAGCTATCAAGTCTCTGTGAAAACTCTTGATTGGGGTTGCGTCCAAGCTAGGGAGACATCTCAAATTCTAAGATAATTCACCTGTAATTTCATTAATGAGTCCTTAAACAGATCCTTTTGAACACTTGAAGTGCTCCTTAGCTTGGTCTAACTTGGACTATAGAAAAACTAGTCACTAATATAACCTTCTATTTTGGAATCGAAACTACTCTTCCATGCCCACAGATACTATTCTATGTTAAGAACAAAGTATTAACAGTCCATGGAGAGCATGATGCAATGCTAATGAAGCTTAAAATCCATGGAACAACTGTTTACTGCTGCTTCAAATTGTTGCTCAATTCTCACTTGGACCATGGAAAAACTAGTCACTAATAAACCTTCTATTTTGGCATCAAAACTACTCTTCCATGCCCACAAGTACTATTGTATGTTAAGTAAAAAGTATGAGCAGTCCATGACGAGCTTGATGCAAAGCTAATGAAGCTTGAAATCCATTGTTAATACAACTGTTTACTGCCGCTTCAAACTGTTGCTCACTTTTAGTTCAAACTTGTTAATTTCTAAGCATAAAAACCATGTGAAACTATGCAAATCCCATAGAATGAAGTAGCACGAAACTAAACTTATGAAATGATCAAAAAAATACACTCACAACAGTAATGCCACAGTGATTTACAGAGGAAAAAAACCCTCTAGGGGAATTAAATCCATGAATCAATCAGTCAAGCTTCATATTTTTTGCAAAATGAAGAAATTACAAGCGTTATCTGCAATCTACATGGCCCTTGTTGAGATGTACTGCTACTATACACTGGTTTGCAGCCTCATATAGTGTCTCTCAATGGTTTTTTGCTCTTTTTACTAGAACTTGCTTGCCCCTTTTTTTGGCTCTTCAAAAAAACCCTTCTCTTTCCTTATCTTGGCCTAAATAAGCCTCATCTAATCTCTTCCTTCCAAATCCAGGAGTGCAACTAACATCTCTTGATTTTTTATGTCCTTCCAACTTTCGACAATGTTTCATGCTTCCCCCTACACATATTCCCTTTAACACTCGCCTAATTTACCTTTTGGTCACCTTGCATTCCCAATCAGCTTGCTGGCTGAACTCTTTTTGGGCCTTTTGAAGTTCCAAACAGATGTATTTTGAGCTGAAATTCGGTAGGCATGTGTGCAATAATGTCAAGAACCTTCAATATAGATTGTCTTACTTGGAGCTTGGAGAAGAGAAAATTAGTTCTGTACAGTAGACTAGGTTCTGGTATTTTGAAGCATCAAACGATGTATTTTAGAATAAATATATCACATTTAATCGGACATCATTTAGTCTACTTATGTCCAAAATACGACTCACAAGTCTTGACTGTTCTTTTCTATTTTTTAGTGGTCAAACGATGGACTTTTCAGCCCAAATTAATTCGAAGCATTCTTATTTATGTCAAGAGACTCCCTTAAAGTTTCTTTGAAATCTGACTTCATTTGAAGGAATCATGATCAAAAGACAAAGCTGCCCTGTTTTGGAAGCTTGTCAGGTCACTGTCACTCGGTTCTCCATCCTTGACATCATTTTGTTTTGCTCTCAAGTCACCTGCTATGGAGCCATTTAGAAAAAGAGTTCTCATAGTGTAGCATTTTAAATGAATATTATACGCTAATACATCTTCTATCATCCAGAATGTAAGAATGACTTGATGAAATGTGCAGAAATTATAATGGATTTGTGAAAATTACTGCAAGCTTCTCTTTTAGCATTTTACCCACACATCAAAATGTAGGAAAAGAAGGCTGCTATGATGGACAAATATGTCATCATATCTCCAAAAGATGGGACACATTCTTCAACTTGTTTCCTGATTCCCATGACTACAAATTAGACATGGGCTCTTACTAAATAATTGGAAAACATCCATTCTTGACTGGCAAAGACTTCTTCCATTTAATTTTGTATTTTATATTAACTTAGGTTACCTCATAGTTATAGAAATGTTTAGGTGATATTTCTTTGTAGCTTTCTCTGACCAGTGCAACTTTGATCAAGCTATTTAGATTGGTCAGTTAATCCTGTTTAAGCTCTCTCTAAGGGAGTTAAAATAGCTATTGCTTTTAAAGTCTACTTGTAGATGTGTATGCTATCATTATCCCAGTGTCACCACCATCTACTTCTACTCTCTGCAACCTGCTCCAGTTGTCAAGGAATACTGTCACTTGGAAGCCTTGCCTCAACATAATCATGTAACATATTTCTGAACACCTTTAATCTATTATTATTATTATTATTATTATTATTATTATAGTCCTGTTGATCAAGTTGCCACTGTAATATCAAACTTACCAAATCTTTGAGAGGGTGTGTCTGTGTTCACTTTTCCTTCACTGATTGCATAGAAAATTAAACCAGTCAACAGTAGTTCTTAATTGGTTCTGATATTTGTGTTCTTAGTTTTTGACAAGGTGTTATATTTATATGTGTGGTTCTGATATGTCAACTCTCTTATATGCATTGTCTTGTGTAAACTTTTGGAAAGTGCCCACACTCTAAACACATCCTACATTTAATTTGTTCATTTTTTCAGAGCCTGCTGGCAGACAGTCTACCAAACCTTTCTGATATTTTGATAGTCTAACTCAAACTAATTCTAAACATATACGCATAGCTTTAAGAAACTACAAGAAGTCTGCTCAGAATATTACCCATACTTGTAAAACCAATATCATTCCTTCAAGGGGTAAGGTTGAAAATATTCTGTTCTTAGATTCCACATGATGCAAACTATAAATTAGAATACTAAACTACAAAGAGTCATAACATTAAAGAGCATCAACTCACCTGATATTCTTTTGTTGCACCTGTAATGACTGTGCTCACATTTGGATTTGATGCACACCAGGCAATAGCAAGTTGTGACAAAGGCACATTTAGCTCATTTGCGATGGGTTTCAGACCCTCTACTTTTTTTAGCACATCATCGACCAATGACCTGCTCGCAAGATTCTGTAAATCATATAAAAAACAAGAAAGAATGATGAACTTGCTCTACCATAGAGTAAAAACAATCAGTAGAAAACAATAAAGAAAAGGAAAGCATGACAATGCAATCATGGGTACAGAACCCAGTACAAGATAAACAAGACTATGACATCAGCAATACATGTTAATAAAAAATGAAAATAAAAATAAAAAAAACTTCAGCATTGTCCAATTTACAAGGACAGCATAATCAATTCATTGTGGACAGACCCAAAAGAAAAAAAATAATAAGTATATATATATATATATATATATATATATATATATATATATATATCTATTTCCCCTTAACTGCACAGATTGCATTTACCATGAGATATAATTTTATTATGACTCAACGCAAGGCATTAAGAGAGGTAGTTGTAACATGTATACATGGAACAGCATTACATATTTGATATTTGGCATACAGAAAATTGCCCTTAAAGCAAGTATTACCTAGATGGACACAGCATAACAAGGCAAAAACCTAAAGTGAAGCAACTTTGTAAGTACATAATGTACAGGGCTAGCTTTGATGTTAGATCACTTTGGTTTCTTTTTTTCGTCTTTTTCCACCTTTCATAATCTAGATTCTACCTTACTCATAAATTTGATTTGTTTTGGATTAATTGGAAAGCTCACATGTACTTTTATGAATAGCCCAGGCCTGTAACATAGGCCATTAAGGTTATTACTGGAATTGTTCCACATCACAGCACTGCCACCTTAATATATGAGCTTATCAGAACCTACCTATCAATGGGAGACTTACCCAGGCAGTTGTCAACATTGGAGCAACAGAGGATAGTGCTGAAGTCAGGACCGTTCTAGTTGATCAAAGGACTCCTGTACAAGATGGGACCTGACATGATACTGCACAGATGCATGATGGAAAAAGGAAGTATGCAGTACACTACAAGAGGCACATGCAGGTCTGGCAGGAGTACACATGAGGCCAGATGCACCAGCATAGAAGGTCCTCTTGGCTGGACTGTGGAGGCCAACCCTGTTTTGCAACATAGAGGAGTTTGTGACTGCATGTCGTACCTATAGAGGATAAGGAAGCCACTGCAACAAGATTTTATGCCCTTGCATCCATCATAGCCACAAGAACTGTTTGAGAGACGGGGGTTAGATTTTGACATGCCCCTAAAAACCATCAAGAGAAGAAAGTGCAGATATATTGTTGTTGCCACGGAGTACTTGGCAATGTCAGTCAAGGCAAGAGTGTTGCCAGATGACAACAACAAAAGCATAGCCAGATTCATGTTTGAACAGATCATCACGAGGTTAGGTGTGCCGTTGTGAATTACCCATGCTTGCGAAGGTCACTTCCTGAATGAAATTTCAAAAACTGATGGTGGCTAAACTCCGAATTTTCAATTTGCTGTGTAGCCCATACTACCCTTGGAGAAATGGGTAGGCAAAGGCAATGAACAAAGTGCCAGTCTCAATCTTGTATAAAACCTGCGGAATTGAAGGTACTGAGTGGAAAGAGAGATCACCAACAATCCTATAGGAATACAAGACCACATACAAGCCAACGATTAAACATACCCCTTTCCAGCATATATACAGGGAGGAGGCTACCGTACCAATAGAGTACCTGATTCAAAGTGCCGAACCAGCTTGGAGACCAAGAAAGCCTAGAGGAGAAGCGGGTAGGAGGCCACCGTACCAATAGAGTTCCTGATTCACAGTGCAGAACCAGCTTGGAGACCAAGACAGCCTAGAGGAGGGGCAGTTCACACTCAGAATGCTAGATAAGAATCAGGTGATGGCACAATGAGCCACAGAGATAACCCAACAACAACGAAAGCTCCAGCACAATAAGCACCTCAATGTATGAAAATGAAGAAAAAACTCATGCTGAGATTCAGTGGGATGCGGGAATTAAACCAGGGTTGTTGAAGACCCTATTGCTTGGCCCCTTCCTAGTTGACAAGGTTATGCAGAATGGCTCCTTCCGTCTCAAAGGATTGGACAAAACGCAATGTCCCCATGCAGTGAATCGCTCAAAACTAAAACCATATAAGGTTCATACACAAGTGAACCTTCTCGACTATGAGCCAGAAGATACGAGCTCAAATGTATTGACCACCTGACGCATCTAGTCAATCCCTGGGATCCTTTGAAGGGATTGCCATCCAAAAAGCAGGGAGTGCAATCACTCCAAAGATGCAAAGAAGAAGGAATCAGACACCAACAACAACAGCAAGTTGGATAAAGATCAACTGCCGTGGTTGTTCAACCAAGAGGCCTTGGTAAGGGAATCAGACTGGACAATGCAGAATGGACCAGTAATTGCACAAAGACAGTCGAAACCAAAGTACTTTGGCCAAAGAAGGTTGTACATTGATGCTCAATTTCCAGACAGAAGCAACAACGAATAACACCCACTCCATTATGTGTGCTGTAATGGAATGTGTCATATTGTCACCATACTCAGAGCAATCCCTAACACCAGTACAACAGAGGCAGAAGGTGTTCAAACAACACCACCCAGACCGCCAAAAGTACAAAATTTGCAACACACAATGGATGAACTCTGCATAGACGGAGGGATGGCAATGAACCCACTTTCATAAGTAGCCATGAGAAGTACAACAAAATACACACACCAAATAGAACGGCTCAACGGAAAAGTGAACATTTGAATGTACATGACCAGATCTAAAGGGCAATGCATGACTAGCACAAGGGGCCCTGCAACAAATTGCTAAGATGGATAGACAAACCAAAGATAGATAGTGAGCATGAAGGGTCCCACACCAGTCTGAAAGACATGGGTGCGAAGGGTGCCAAACACTTGAAGGTTTTTAAAATCCTTAGTAATGTGCGGTGTCAACTAAATTTTCCAAAAACAGTCAGCATAGCACACATATCGAAGAAATTACGAGTTCAAGTGAAGCAAAATGAATGACAGAGTTTGAATAGAGTCACTCCGCACAAAGATGGAAAGGTGGCGGACGAGTTCACAACGATGTGAATGCGAATGAAGTGGAGAATAACGGTCATCATCTTTCATTAATCAATAACGATCTTAAACATTCACTAAGTTCATTACAACACATATAAAATGTTTATAAAAGTGCAGATCATCAACTCAATCCTAATATTTTGAATACGAGAAAGGAACAAGGATTTTGTGTATGGAAATGACACTGTTTGCATGCAGCCACTTCCTTGTATAGGCCATGAGAAAAGTAAAGGCACCCATGGGAGAACAGCAACACAGAAAATTGGTTGTCTCCACGAAGGTTGAGGCTATGAAGATGAAGACAAAGCTTGACTACAGAACAACAAAGTATGTCAACGATTGAGGATCATCTGAATCTGAAAACTGATCAACTAAGCTTGGAAAAGGGTCGTTTGCTCCAAAGAGGAGATTGATTGGCTCTAAGGAGTCATCCTCTAAGACTAAGGGGAGGTCGACTAGGTCCTTTTAGCCATAAGCGACGGGGAAGGTTGTCAAAGCCAAAGTGGTTGTCGAACATAGAGGAGTAAAAACCAACCAAGTTATGCCCATCAGCTAATCCAAGCAAGAGGACATCTAGCTCCCATTGGCCACCGTCCAACAAATGAATGAGGACTTCTAGAAGGAGAAGGATGTCATCCAAATCAAGACGGCCACCATTAGAACTTAGAAAGACAATCTCCAAAATCAAAGGAACAAAGGGAAAACTTGTTGAGTCATTAGTGCCAACAAAACTTAGGAGAATGTCATCCAAACAAGAATAGAGGTTGTCGAACGCATAAAATAGACAATTAAGAGGTCGTCCAACTCAAGAATGTCATCCAACTTGTAATCTTTGTAGTCTAGAGAAGGGATAGCACCATTCAGCTAGTTACCTTGCTCGTCTGGGCTATATAGGTGGTTATTCAGCCAATGTAAACAGTTACGCATGGATGGGAAGGAGACAATTGGGTCCCACAACGTGTCATCCAACCAATAGAGTCATATGGGTCAAGCAATTAGGAGGAAAAGGTTCATTTTTTGTGATTATTGTAGGTTGTCGTTCAATGAAAGAGGATCTCCATCTAGCATCAAAGAAAAACTCGGAAGTCGCCAAGATGTTGACAACCATGCAAAGAGTGAAAAGGGTTGTCCAAAGCATGTTAATGCCAATTGGAGCATCAATCAAGAATAAGATGTCTTCTTTGTCATCCGAAAGGAGCACATAACAAGGGTTGCAACTGCCAAAGTGAGGGTTGTCGTCTATAAGGAAAAGATTGTAGGCAATATTGGCTATGTCATTGTCCAGACTATGCAAAGAGTCATTCTAACCAAAGAACAAGCCATCTATCATCTAACCATTCAAGAAACCCTGGAAACTACCAAGAAGAAGAGTTGATTGCAAACCGCCAAGGGCAATGAAACCCTCAACTATTCAGGAGTATATCACCTATGTTGCCATCAAAGGGCAAAATGTCTTTGCTCGAGATTAGGTATGAGTTGGCTGAGTTGTTTTGTTAGCCAACATACACAAGAAGAGGGTGTTTGGTGCAAAGGGAAGGTTGTCTGACACTGTGAGACCTTCCAACAAACCGCAATTGTCATCTTTCCCATGGGCGGCCATGGCACACGCAATTGACAATGGAAGACCATCACACACAAACTACAACAAAGACCCAAGGTTACGACAAGTTCCACCTCAACTAAGGGCATAGGATATTGCGGAACCATGACGCAATACTCCATAGAAGCATTACACTACCCCAAAGCACCATAGGCATCATTCTTCTTCTCGATGATGAAACTCAACCTCATCCTCACCATCACGGCCGCAAAAGCAAATCTACATAGTTGGAGATTCAAAAGGTGCTACAAGCACACATTAGTAGTGGGTGAATGTATCAGCCCTGGAGCGAGGGACCTCATCTACGTAGACAAAGAAACCAAAGCAACAAACACAAACACAACCATAGCCACAAACAAGACAATTGGAGGATTTGCCTACAAACAAAGGGAAGAGGAAAAATACGACTGAAGGTGACAAGCCAAAGATTCCATTCACATTTTACAGGAAGCATGAGGACCACCATACTCTGAAGCAAGTGTTCATACAATCTTTGGTCCATCACATTTTACAAGTACCCAAATTTGACAAAGACATGTTCACTTAATTGACATTCTACATTTCTAAGACCTTGAACTACAGAGGAGCAAGTTCTACATGGGGAGCAAACTCTACAAGTGACATACAATCATCATAACTTTATAATGACTTCATGCAAGTATTCAAAATTCTTAGACTACCTCATAGACATGTGAGACAAACGGAGGCTAGACAACACAAGTTGTAAGATTATGTAGCTAAATATTGTGACATGGCTGCCTTGACAACTAACGGATTAGCGAGATCATCGCCCCATGGAAATCATGGTATCAAGCTACACTTGTTGTGCAATGATCAATTGGAATGTGCGATATCCCTGGTTATGCCTCTACTTTCAACTAAGCAACAAGAATGAGCCTTAGAGATGCTAACTTGGCTCATCCCGTATATGTGAGGAATTTTGGACAAACTCAAATTTGAATGGGGTTGGTACTTGTCCATTAGGATTCATAACTTCCTACAATGCACCATGAAAACTTCTCTATGGGATTCCATGCAGTTGCACTGTTGTTGGATGCAACACATACAATAGGTGACTACTAGATTTGGGACCACCTGTGGATATTGTTGTTGATTTTCCCTCAGTATTCCGCGAGGTTGATGTAGTACCTATCCAACACACGAGTAATCTGAAAGTGTAATCTAACTTATGGCCAGGGCCGAAATTGTATGATGTAATCTTATATAGGCCTACAAGCAATCATTATACAAATATATATAATTTATTGCATTATTTACTTATGTAATCCCTATGAGACACGGTTAACCTTGTTATGGTTAAACCCACCTTATAAATTATAATTAACATTAAGCCCTCTTGTTAAGTCAGCTTAGATTAAATTTGTTCATGTAATTGGGGTTTTGGTATTGGTATAAATATCTCCCACCACTCCATCCATTGTATCGGAGTGTTGTGATTCTTATCTATGGATAATATAGTGATTACTTATGGTGCCTACCTGTGCCCATTATATATTTCTCTCTTTCATCCCTTTTTACACTTTTGTATAAGATTTGAGTGGATGGATTGCTTCTATTCATTTCTAGAAATAGGTGTGAATTCCAACATGGTATCAAAGCAGGTATGGAGCAACATCGCTTGGTCATGCAGGAAGTTAACTTGGAGCCTTCAATCCTTCTTCCAAATTTTAGGAAGAATTACTCTTCCAAGCTTCATAAGCATTTCCAGCATAAGAGGCAGAGAGGATATATTGTTCCACAATTTCGCATTCATTTTCCAAAAATGTTTGGAGATTTTGTGCCTATTTCATTTTTATTGAGGTATTTTCGATCTTCTTAATGAAAATTCAAATTTGATTTGGTATAGTTATGTTTCTTTTAAATCCCTACAAAGTTTCCACAACACTTTGATTGGAAAGAAAAAGGAGGGAGATTTTATGAATTTCTTTGAAATTGGCATGACTCCTAGATCCCTACAAAGTTACCATGATGCTTTGATTGGAAAGAAGGAGATTTTTTGAATTTGAAGTTTTTGCATGCACTCCAACGGCAGCCTCGCTTGTCATTTCAGACATCAGCGTCCTCCTTCATGAAGTCAGGATGCTTTTTTGACAATGCTACAACAATGCCAAGATGACTAGTTGGAGGGATGTAGGGGCATTTAATTCAAGATCTCGCAGGTTGGAATCCACATCACACCGTTTTTACATTTTAAGGTGGAGAGCAGTTCACAATGAGTTGATGGAACTTTGAATTTGTCATGGCATGATCAGATGGCTAGTTGGATAGTTGCGTGGTAGATTGGGCATCGGCTCCAAGAGGTTTGAGGTTCGAATCGCAGTTTTGCTTGGTTCAACATGTGTTGGATGGTGTAGTTTGCATTCTTCATGGAGGTGCCATTTGATTTGGACCTAGAAGGCATGCTACTTAAATGGTTATGATGCCTTGGCTAAGACGTTTGCAAGCTCTTTGACCCAAGGTTGAACCACGACAAGCAACATTGTTTTGGCATTTGTGAGCTCATATGCCTTTGTGCCAAAATGGAGGTGTTTTTTAGCAGATTGTGGCCTTACACTCTCAATGCCAAGGTGGACACCTTGGTTAGTACAAGGCCCCCAACCCACAAGAGACCCAGGCTCAAATCCCCCTTTTGCCCACCTCAAATAATAAGAAGGAATGATGCAATTCTTCAACCAACATGGCATCTTTGCATGTCGCCGAGCATCTTTTTCACCAACTTATACCTCTTCGACCAATCAAAGTATAGCAAGTGTAAGACTCGCAACACTCAACAGTGTAGAGGTCACCAGGTAGCACCAAATCAATGGCAATCATCAAAAAATCAATGAACACCAAGTGGCAGTCTATGATTGGGCATTGCTTTTCTAAGGTTTGGACGGTTAATTTTTAATTTTTTAAGGACTATTAGGTCAAATATTCTAGAGGCTATAACATTTGCATACGGAAGCGTTTTGAGTGCATTTTCCTTTCAAATCACGCGATTTTTTGAGCTCTTTTCAAAATATTTGGTCTATATTTATGGGAAATATAGTTGGATTTGTGACATTTGCAATATTTTTTTAGACTTTTGGAGGCATATAGAAAAGAGATTCAGAATATGCTCTAGTCAATCCATTTTCCTTGGGGCTATTGATTCATCTTATGCAAGAAGATGTAATCTTTCATGCTCTCTTCTTTATTCTATTCTTTGTCCAAGTGTTCTTGGAATTTTGTAATGGCTCTTCTCATAAATAAGTCCATGCAAAGCCTCTTCTAATTATGTGAATCAAGTGGCCTAAGGGCAAGTCGAAGTTTCCAAACAAGGTGACGTATGTTGTAAAAGGAAAAGTTTTGCTTCCAAGCCTTGCCTAATGAAACTATCAAAGATTGGAGCAGCTTTTAAGAGGGAGTACTCTTGGCTTGTCTTCCTCATATGGAGGCATAGCAAAGGTGTTCTTTGGATATGTGTTGGAGTATCTAATATTGACGGTAATGACTATGGTCCAGCCTAAGGAGATTCTTAAAGACATTTTCAAATTAGTGGATTTCCAAGTGATGAGGGGAATCCAGATGAGTCTTCCTCAAGAACGGAGGCCCACTAAAGCATCCATTATGGGGGGCAAGATATTATTGTCACTAATGTCTTCTCTCCTTGGCCCCTCAGTTCAAATTATGAGGGGGTGTTGAAAGTGTAATCCAACTTATGGCCAAGGCCAACATTATACAATGTAATCTTGTATTGTATTGGCCAACAAGCAATCATTGTACAAATGTAATTAATTTATTATATTATTTACTTATGAAAAGCCACTTTGTTATGGTTAAACCCACCTTATAACTTGTAATTAACCTAAAGCCCTCTTGTTATGTTGGCTTAAGTTAAACTTGTTTATGTAATTGGGGTTTTAGTATTGGTATAAATACCCCCAACCACTCCATCCATTGTATCGGAGTGTTGTGATTCTTATCTACAAATAATATAGTGATTATTTATGGTGCCTATGAGTGCCCACTATATATTTCTCTCTTTCATCCTTTTTAACACTTTTTGTATAAGATTTGAGTGGATGGGTTGCTTCTGTTTGTTTCTGAAAATAGGTATGAATTCCAACATGGTGCACATTCGAAGAAGAACAAGAATAAGAACCAAAAGCAAAGGGTGCAGTCAACAAAAGAGTAATTTGCAACAAAAGAGGAGGATGGGGATAGTGATAACAAGCAATTGAGCAGTCTTGATCAATCTTTACTACAACCAAGGTGGACTATGAAGGTTATTCATCGTCATGCACCTAGGATGCTACACAAGAGAAGACTACACGATGATCAACAACGGGTAGAAGACAATGCAAGATGTAAACAGCAAATCCACCTCCCAGAAAAAGAAGAACTAAGTTGGGATTTGCACAATTTTGGGTTAAAATGTACAATGTAGGGTTTTGTCTAATTGCGCAATGTAGGGTTTTGTCTAATTGCGCAATGTAGGGTTGTAAAACGTACAATTGGGTGTAATTGTACAATTTCATAAATGTGCAATTAGAAGTCAAATGAAATTAAGTTGAAATGTGCATTTAGGTTAATTTGATAAAAATCAAATTAGACTAAAGGAAACATTAATGCAATTAATTATTGTGAGATATAGCGGGGTGGCAGTTGTGAATATTGATTGTCTCAGGAACCGCTTTGGAACGGCCTGGGCAAGCATTATAAAGCCCTCCCATTCAATTTTTAATGGGTGTTCATGATAGTTGTCGATTGTTGTTCATACTTACGGAAGAATGGTTCATTACTGTTATTGATTGATCAATTGTTTATGCCTAATGAGAGATTGTTGTTCATGGTATATTATGGTTGTACATTGTGTTGAGTATTGTTCATGTTAAGATTACCAATGGATATGGATTGTACATCCTATACAATTGTGATCAGATTATTGTGTAAAGGAAAGAACCCACAATGGAAATGAGGCATTGATGATTCCTAAACCTTGTGTTATCATTGTGAATGCATATAATATTGAATGGTTGTTTTTGCAAGTGATATTGAGACATTTACATGCTGTTTTACGATTTTTGGGAATGCACAGTAAGTCAGATTGATGGCAATAATCATAGACAGTAGTTTTGGACTTGCATGTTAGCAAACTAGGTTGATAATTGCTCCATAGAAATAAACAATTCTTACTTTGGGCAAGACTTGGAGTGTGAGTTGGCAAATCTGCAACTCTACAATTGTAGCAAGGGTTTTGTGACACCGTACAGTCAGCCAACCAAACCGTACAACGGATCAATTGCCTTGTTTTGGAATTGCATTTGCATAGTTAAACTTGCCAAAGAAGGAAAACAAGGGTTTAGATGTGAACGATTACAAAACTGATCCAATCCATCTGCAAATCGACTTTCAGAAAATTGTACAAGTGGCAAATCGTACAATTCAGGGTGTTGTACGATTTGGATAGTACAACTGTACGATTTGGGACCGTACCGTCAATTTTTGGGAGTTTGTGAATCGTTCAGTGGAAAATCGTACAACTGTATGATTTGGTCCGTACAGTTACAAAACTCTGGAAATCATCCCAAAACCTCCCAATTCACCTCCCCCTCCAAGAATACTCCCCCCTGTGCTACACAAGAGATCCCACGTCAAAACAAGGCTGCATAGGTGATTGGGGAACGAGATGTTGCGCAAGACACTATAACACAAGATGACGTTGCACAAGAGCACAATGATGATGAGATAATATTGTGCAAGTGATTGAACGGACAAAGGAACATGCAAAGATTGAGGCAATAGAAGAAAGTGCAACAACAATCGCAAAGACTATACACACGGAGGAATTTTGTTGAGATCAGAGCAATGCGCAACACATCGACTTGGACAAGGAGCCATCCTTAGTGTAGGGGAATTTTGACGAAGACTTTGAGCTTGAGAGGCCTCAAAGCAATTTGCAGATGGGGTCAGCCCCTTCACAACTTCACCTACCTTTGAGATACCCATAAAGGAGGAGGATGACCAGGCAAGGACTAGGTTTGAGGAGTGGGAGCCTCTCCAAGAGGAGACTAAGCAACAACCCTTGCAAAGAGATGCGCAAAAGGGGAAAGCTATTGTCATTGACCCAAAGTAGTAAGGAGGTATGTATGATGAAATAAAGGGGGTTGAGCCAGAGTTAGAAGTCAACCAACCTCCTTATGTCAAAACAAGATTGTTAACCACCTTGAGCAACCCTGATGTTTTTGGAAGGGTAGTTGATGCATGTGTTTCAAGCTTCTATACCCAGATGATAAATGTGATAATACATGTGCATGATAACTTTCTAGAAAATTTATTGGAGAAGTTACATGTATGGGCCATGCACATGGCAAGGGAGATTGCCAAGGTATATAACTGGTCTCACAAGGACACCAAACATAGCCAGTTGGAGTTCATTGCTAGCCAAGCATGGGAGACACAAGATGATATCCAAATGTGATCTTTGCTTGGCCAACCAAAGTTACCATTAGGGACTCCAGTGTTCTATCGACATTTCTCATGCATTTTTTTAACCGATGCACAAGCTACCCAGTACCCTACTCCACCCATGGTGAAGAGGTACACAAAACTAATGACCTTGAGGTTCCCTTAAATCAACTCTTATCTGCATCGTGGGGCCCAAGATGTGGTGGTGCAAAGGACAAATCCTTGGACTAGCTTGTGGTACCTAAAAGTTATGTTCCAAGTTGTGTTGCATGAAGTAGGGCACAAGGGCACAACAATATCTCCCTCTTACAATGATGAAGAAATGCACCTCATACAAAATAATAAAAACAACGGTTACAAAAAAGTTGGAAGGTGAAATGCTTCAGCTTTCAACAATCAAGATGCAATTTCAAAAACAGTTCGTGAATTGCCTCTTCAGCTTCCTCTACAAATGGCACCAATCATTGGATGAACAAGTGGTTGAACTGGTCCTATGCAGAATCATGTTTGACATCTAGCACTACAAGGTCCTCTATCAGTCTAACACCGGATGATGACCCGTGGAGTTGGCACCTAAGTTTTTTTGACCTTTGTGTGTTGGTGCCACTAGGGTTGGTGCCAAAGAGTTTGTGCCATAGAAGTCATGACACCACAATGCAATTTAGCTCCAACCCGTCTAGCGAAAAGTCTAGAGAGGAGCACCAAAGTCTATAAGTTGTAAAGGCTCTAACATCATACTCCTTGGGACTCTAAGCAACCCCTTCTTTGTTCAGATCATTCATTTCCCTTTGGGAGGCAATGGTCCCTATTCTGTCAACCTCCAACTATGGAAAAAGGCGCTCAAATTGTTCAGGCATGTACGACTAAGCCTGTGAAGGAAACTGACCTTGTTTTGCAACCACATATGGGTTGTGTCCCTTGGCAAGTACTCTTACTAGTCACCTCTAATAGATTCCAACTGAGTTGAATCCAAAGCTATTGGAAACGTAGTTAGATGTTGTATTACCACTGACTCTCAAGAGGGAGGAAGGTAAGACTTGAGGAGTTCTGCATGGAAAGGTAGATGCATCCCCAAGGGAGGAAGGTACAATTTGAGGAGTTTTGTATGGAAAACCGAATGCATCGCCAAGTAAGGTTGCAAGTCAAAGGCAACAACGTTCTCACCTACCTAGCATTCAATGGTGTATGGACCATAGCGCAATGGTTTGATCTTCTGGTGTAGGCCGGAGAAGCGTTCCTTCTTCACATGGAACCAAACCTTGTGGACTCGTGTTAATCATGCACTCTTTGTGCTACTGTTGTTGGTGTTGCAGGATTTCTTGAACCTGAACTTTAATGTTCTACACTTGCTATAGAAACTTCACATCCTTGTTTGCCTCCACATGTGCATGCATCATGGGACTAGTCAGAATATGAAGGGCAACATCCATTGGAGTGCTAGGATGGAAACCCAAACATGCCTAAAATTGACAATGGCTTATGGAGGTGGGGATATCCCTATTGTAAGAATGGTGGATGTAAGGGAAACTCTTATCCCACGTAAAAGGGTGGTTGTGGTTGTACATCCAAAGAAGATGCACTGGAATTCTGTTGACCACCTCTATTTATCCATTTGTTTGATGATGGATGGCTATGGAATGTTGAACTTTGGTGTCTATTAAGTTCCAATTATGGCACCAAAAGTTGCTATAAAAACATGAGTCCTTTGTCCAAAATTGTCAAACTAGGTAGGTCGAAATGAACCCAAACCTGCTAAAAGAATAGACAAGCAGTTTCCATAGCATCTATGCATTTACTACATGGTGCCATGATAGCCATCTTGTTGAACCTCTCCACAATTATGAAATACAATCATGGAACTTCGTGGTCACTAACCCTGAAATAAAATCCCTGCTGACCGATTCCCAAGACCTGGAAGGAACCTACAATTGTGTGTAGAAACCTAACTTCTTGTTTGTTGGTTTGGCAAATGTTGCAAGGTGCACAGGAACGAACGTAGAGCACCACCTCCTAGCACATGTGCAGCCATTAAAAGAATTGTTGTAGCACCACCGGTGTTTTGTTGACACCAAAGTTTCCAACTACCTTAGAGTAGTTAGAGGTGAGGTGTTCGAGGTGGTAGTTGTTGTTAACTACCAGCCCTCAAAGATAAATAGGCCCCCTCATTCATTTGAGTGGGTACCTTGTACATTTTTCCATTGCATAGGAGGATACTAGGTATTGTGGACATATCCACATGAGGGAGAGTAGATAAGTTCGCACAGACATTGTATTAAGGGAGATACTCTGCGCAGGATTGTAGATTGTATATGTAAGATAGTGTCGTACACATTCCATCATATAGGCAAATGCTAATGCAATATCTACTCATATTCATCCATCATCTATTGCCTTTGTATGGTCATTGCATGAGTTGTTATTGTTGATTGCTGCAGTAGATAGATTTTGTTAGTTGTATCCTTTCAAGTTCTGTTATGCAAGGTAGATGTCAACGTACAGCAAAATTGTCTTACATTGAAGTTGTACTGTAATTGTGTATAGTGAAGACTAAGTGTCATTTACTAGGGAGTTTGTACAGTACAATGAATGTTAGTAGTCTAAAAAAGGGCATGTCGTCCTATTTGCAAACTGAATTGTCTGAGGATGATATCGATGTAATCATAACAGACCGTTGAATCTGTCAATTCACATTGTTCCTCCAAGGGTGGAATACCACCGCCGTGCTACATTTGGTGTCGTCATTTTGAAGTTCAAACCAGCACCATATGAAGCTTGGAGAGGTGAACGTTCACGCCAGTTGGGAAGAAGGCGCAAACGTGGAGCGTGCACGAGAAGATGAGGCGAAACAACTAGTGACATCAACATGTGTAGGGAAGAGTGCCTAGAGGTGCAAAGGACAAGAGTCAAGCAAAAACCATGGAAAAGAGTGTGTTAAGGAGACTAGAACCTAAAGTCGTGTATTCATGAAGGAGGTCGCAAAGTGAAGGTGCACAAGGTAGCGGTCGCCGATTGTTTGCAAGTATAGAATCATCACGTGACCAAGAATAGCCGCCTATGGCAAACATTACTACAGCTATGAGTAAGCAAAAGTGCTTGAATTTCTAAGTGATGGCAAGGACCCAAAACGCCATATTGGAACTTGTGAAACAATATGGCGAGCAAACGGAGTGGATGATGAAGATTCATGGTTAAGATTGTTTCCAACCACATTGCGTGGAATTGCAATGGATTGACATTTGAAAAGAGCACATCCCTTCACAACATGGGATGAATTGAAGGCTGAATTCAGCAAGGAATTTAGATTGCTTCGTGATGATACAAAGATCATCGATGAAATATATTCAACAAAGCAAAGAAAAGATGAAAATATCAAGTCATATAATCGATGCTTAAAGGAACTCATCGACAAAATGGAAGCAAAGCCAACAGATGGGTTGCAGAAACGATGGTTCCTAGATGGACTATTGCCATGGTATAAGAAGAAGATGAAGGTAGTCCCACCAACTACCTATCAAGAGGCTTTTGATAGAGCACTCAACTTGGAGAGCGAAATGAAGACAACTGCGGCAAGAAGAGGAAGTGCAATTCACTACCGAGATGATGATTCGAATAGTGGACGACTTGGGTGCCACAATCCAGGCCATGAGAAAGGACCTAGATCATATGATAAATGATGTTAAGGCGAAAAAGAAGGAAAAGGATATATGGTGTTCCAACTATAAATCAAAAGGACACACAAATTTCAAATGTCCGAAAAATGCATTTTGTAATATATGTGAATTTGTGGGACATGTTACTGACTATCCGTTCAATCTCAAAAGCACCCACAATTCAGACCTTGAAGGTGCAAAAGGAGACCAAGGAAGCGAAGCCAAGTACTTTGAAGAACGAACATGGAGCAACAACATTAGAAGATAGCCACAACAAGGAAATCAACCAGAGGAGGACAAGGTCAATTGCAATACAATTAGGACGAAAGGCCAATCATCCAATGACGAAAATGTCAAGAATGGGGACACTTTGCACGCAATTGTCAAAATGGCCCAATAGGAGGAAATGTTGAAAACAATATGGGATGATGTGTCGGTGGTGTGGACTACGCAATCACAAAGAGGCAAATTGCCCAAAAGAGTTAAGTTCAAGCAACTCACACAATGTCAATTTTATTGACATTGAAGAGCCTCCAAAAGACCAACAACAAAAGGAGAAACATGTGCTAGCAGTTACACGGGCACAAGCAAAGAAGGTTGAACAATACCCGGATCCTGCCAAGGAGGAGAGATGGCAAGAAGCACATGTTCAAATAGAGGAAGAAATGAGGAAGACCAATCAAGAAAGATTACTCTAGGAGAAAAAGTTGAAGAAACCCATCACGAGTGAAGAGAAGGGGGCACCAACACATCAGTTGGTCACATAAGTGTTGAATAGAAGCATAGAAGTAAAGGTATCCACTTTACTATGCACAATACTGAAGCTATATGCGACGGTAGGAGAGATGGCACGGACAAGGAGAGTGGAGGAGCCACGATGCCAACTACAAGCAACAAGAGTAAGGAGGGATCAATACATTGATCCAACAGTCTTGATGACATACGGCGAAAAGAAACCAGCACTAATCCACATTGAGTTGTTGATACAAGATTGACGCAAGTGATCGTTGATGGGGGATCAAGTGGAAATTTGCTTGATAAGACATGGAGAGATGTGGGGGCACAATTTTTATGGTTTCCCATCTTTAGATTATATGGCACAAACCAGTATGGCATAGAAATGAAAGGAGTGTTGATTGCACAGAAGATGGAAGTCGTTGATCAAGAGTTCCTCATGGATTTCGTGGTAATTGTTATGTAGAAACCAGCCTATGATGCATTGTTGGGACGTGGATGGCTACGCACAACAAAAGTGAACCACAGTTGGGAGAAGGATCATCTGACATTTGAGAAGATTTGGCAACATTTGATGAATCTAGGAGTTCATCATCAGAGGATGAGAAGGAATGTGAGGATGGCGTGCTAGAGTTGAAGTGAGGATGAGATCACCGAACGCAGTCAGAATAGTACATTTGCAGCCAAGGACGAAGAGAGGTGGACTATTGCTAAAGAAGAAAAAAGCATAGGAAGGTTGACAGTGGCACCAAATCAGTCTTCTAACATTTTTGAGGGAATCCTGGTCTGCGAGGTTGGGAAGTGGAAGAAGAGGAAAGATTGGGATCACTGAATGCAGAAAACATACAAGGGATGGTGGCGAAGTATGTTGGACAAGGAGAACCACCAAAATAGTAGCCTCGAAGTGAAGGCAGTGAGAAAACACAACAATTGTGTGAGCAACGTGAGCAACTAAACAAAATAATGGAAGGTTTAAGGAGACTACGTGCACAAGAGCTATTAAGAATGCAACAAGATATCCAAACATTGAACAGAAGTTCTTCTACAAACAAAAAAAGTTCGGAAAAAGCATCTTTAACAAGTAGTGCATCCTTCATGAGTTCAAGCAGTGATGAAGAAGATTGGACTAGTGGGAATCCAAGCTTGGAACTCGAAAGAAGAGTAAGGGATGAGCAACAACAAGCAATTCAGAACCAAAATGCCAACTGAGTGGCCCGTTAAGACCACCCCTTGGTTTTTGAAGAAACAAAAGGAGATCTAGAAACAAGAGACCTCGAGCAACCCTCGGACAGTCCGAACTGAGGGCCAAGCAGTTACAAGTTATTGAAGGTTGTCTAGGAGGAGCAAATTAAAGAATGAGTGTATCTGAGTTTAGAAGATCGCTGCGAAGGAGATGACAACGAAGAAGGCGGCCAGGAAGGAATGGTGAGTAGTCACGCCACCCAAACAGTATGGAACGAAGTACCAAGCCTCAACGACACATGGAGAGGCAAGGCAATATGGTAAAACGTCGTACGACAAGATGTCGTATAGTGGAAGGCTCTACGACAAGACGTTATACAGTGGAAAGACATGGCAAAATGTCATACAGCAGAACATTATACAACAAGACGTCGTACAACACCAAGGTCAAACAAGGAAGTCGTTCAGATGAAAGAAGGGAGGTGTTGGTAGGATGTCTAGGCTACCGTACACATAACATGGTACATATAAGTCATCCATCAAAAAAAGAGAGAGAGGTGGCGAAGTTAAAAAAGGAAAAAGATGAAAAAACGTACATTTACATGCAAGGTGGCAAAGTGATACTTGGGAGGCAGTTATTGCATGCAAAACATTTGTCCTCCCCACTACCACCACCTTATAAATAAACGTTGGATGTTGGCCAAGAGCATACAAATGCTCAATGCCTGAGGAAGAGAACAAAGGAGAAACTAGACAACATAAGGAGGAAGAAATCTGCAAACTCTACGAAAGAGAGCGTCTGGTAGCAAAGTTGTGCAAATACCATAGTTGTGCAAGAAGATGCCCCTAGGAGGAGCCTGCATTGCAAAAGTGAACGGCCAGATAGAAGTGTGAAGCTACCAAGAAGCACCAAAGAAGGGTTTGTGCAAAAAATTGCGGAATTTTTTTTCCTAGTCATACAGATCATATAGGTCATACAAATTGTTGCGAAAAAGGGTCGTACATATTACAATAGAAGGATGAGTTTCAAAGCTGAGAACATGCAAGTCGTTTGAGAAGCTGCAAAGAAAGCCATACAAAGAAGGTCGTTGAGTGGGTGGTAGTAGTCTGGAAAAGGACAGGTCATCCTATTTGTAGATTGTCCCATATAGAAGTAGGTCATACAATAGGGGGACGTTGTTTAGCGAGGAAGCTCTACAGCAAAAAGACTGAACGTCAGAATGTCGTACAATGGAAAGTCCATATGATAGAATGCCAAGAAAAGGTGCAACAAAAGGTTGTATGGCACAAGGTCATACAGCAAGAGATTGTGCAGTCGTACACTAAGAGGTTGCACATCAAGAGTTTTTGGAGGGTGGTAAAGAGTGACTACAAGAGTGATACAGAGAAGGTCGAGGATTTCGAACAGAATCAAACGGATGGAACAGTAGAGGCGGCTTCCACCTGAGGCAATGTTGCAAGCAACGCCTCACTCACGTGGGGAAGGCATCAAATTCGGCTTTGGGAAAGGCCTATTTGACCGTATGCATGGGAGAGATAGATAGAGAACACAGCATGGATGCAAAGCAGGGGAAAATGAGGCAACACGGAGGGGAGTCTAGATCAAGGCCAAGGATCGACACCCCTAATGAAAGACAAGGCCTTGGAAGAGGGAGAGCCACTTCACCTCAAAATAAGGGGAAGGAGAGGACATAGATTTCCTTGGAAGAAATCACATGGATAACACTGACCGAAGAGCTTTGTAGAACATGGTGGCTAGAAAATCCGACAAAACACCCATTAAAGGTTGCATTCAGAAATGCAAGAGTGCACTTCATTATGCAGGTACCAAATTTTGACAAGGGTTTTTTCAAGTCATCCTTGTTGGAGATGTTGCAAATATATGATCCTAATCACAATTAGAATAGAATAATGATTGGTAACAAGGATGTTTGTGTGATGTTCTCGCCAAGCAATTTTCGAAGAACTTTCGGATTGCTGAATTCCACCAAACCAATGAAGAAGGAAAGAATGGAGTATCATCAGTGGAGGAGTTTTGTGGACAAAATGACCAATCTCAATCCACAAGAGGTGGCCAAATTCATGAAACACGGGAGTCGTGGACTTAAGATGCAACAATTGAAGTCGAGGGAGCTGCAATGCACAATTAACGTGATAATGTCAAAATTATCAGGTGATCAATAAGCCTCGAAGATTCCCACTTGGTTCATGTCGTATATGAAAGAATTATGGCCGAAGTACCATATGATTGGGCAACCTTTCTATCAAACCTTATTCAAAAAATTTTGATGCGGTATTCAAGGAAATTTTCAGTGGCCTTCCTCGCCATTGCTTTGATGTTGGATGTTGTGTCACAGGCGAAGCTTCAATTCCTAAGACTAAATCCCCCCACATTATTCTGGAGCATGCACCTATGATACTCAAATGGATCATTATGGTACCACTAATGAAGTCGAGTACTTCAAGAAAGAAGAAGAGTGCCTCAAAGAAGAGAAAGGCACCAAATGCTTCAGGATATGAGGGAAGTGAAGAGTCAAATGGAATTGGGGAGCAACAGCCACGTGGCAAGAAGTTGGTCCAAAAAATGAAGAGGCTAAGAAGGTTGGAGCAATAGTGGATGGGAGTCGAACCGCATCAACAACAACCATGGCATCAACAGCACCAGTAACAAGAAAGCCCAGGCCACAACGAGGAAGACAGAGGATGGTACTGCACAAAAGGCGGTGGAGGGTCAGAGCGAGAAGAATGGAAGGTCACAAGAGGTAGTGCAAAGGGAAGCTCCAGCACAACCAGGAAGCCAAGCTGTACGAGGAGGCACTGCAAGTACCAGTATAGGTACTAGAGGAGTGACTTCGATCAAGGTTGTCGTGGGTGGACAACAATCGTAGTTGATGAAGCATGTTGCGCAAAATGTGCAAAGTCCGCAAAAGATAGCACAATAGCCAGAAGGGAGAATTGCACAACAATACGCGTAGGAACCAATAGTAGTTGTAGATGTTGATGAAATTCAAACTGTAGTTGATGCGGTGCGAGCATCACCAACAATGGATAAAACACCAAGCGGATATTTTGTTGTTGATGTTCTAGTACAAGTAGATAATGTTGCTACACCAGATAGTTGCAACCAACACCGCCGAGACAGTATGTAGATGTTGTCGATCGATGTGGATCACCTCCATTGGATGAGGGACAATAGATAGAGATCATATTAACAACAATACAGGCTACGACACCAATTTCATTTGTGCTAGAGGATAGGAGAGATAAAGGAAAACAAGATGTATCATAGTACAATTGGTGGCAAAAAGGCCAGAGTAGCCAACCATATAACGAAGAACCTGAGAGGAGAAAGGAGACGGTGGAAGTAGTGGACAAGATTACTGATGCAGGTGAGAAGATTCAGGAGGGCAAGGCAGCCAAAGAGAAGATCAACCTAACAAGTCAAAATGGGGAATATGTGAAGGAGACTACAACCAAAGAAGACACTGATACAGAATTGGCAAAGGAGAAAAGTGAGCATTTCATCATAGAAGTGCCAAATTTAAGGAAACCACAAGTTCTTGGGGAAAATATCAATGAGCAGGTTGACACATTCTTTGAGAAAATTTGGGGATCGTTTGATAGAGTTTGCAACGAGTTTAGAGTTGGATGTGTAGGATACTGGGGGCTATGGCAGCTGAGAATAGAGAATGAATTAGGCAATCTAGTGCATTGAGCTCATGATGATGAGCACATGAAGAAGATTGCAGAAATTCCTCACATGTAGCGATGGGAGCAAGAACCTGGTAGTGTCAAGACGACGCTGGGAATCAAGAATCTGCCAGAAGGAACTCAAGTAGCTAGATATCATGTGTCACTATCACCAGTAGCAACTTGTAGAGCATGATCGGTAAATTGCAGAGGAAACAAGGGATCAATGCTGAAGGGATATTCTCAAAAGAGCAATCAATGCATCACCTCTCTCAAGCAAGAGTTCCAACAATACAAGAAACAATGGACAAAGCACACAAACATCATGAAGATGGAACAAAAGTACCACGTCGCATGATTGGAGGCCTAGCATTTGAAGGCCCTGCTTGTCGCATAGTCAACATAATCAACACCTGCTCTTGTGGACCAGCAAGATGCCCATGTTTAAGTAACACAATTGATGAGGACATTGGCCAATTTAGAAGGGAGGGCAGATTTAGGAAGCATATCGAACATGCCACCAGCTTATGCACTACCACAGCAACAAAAACATGTCTATGACATTTATAAGCATTTTGACATGTATTAAGTCGACAGTTTTATGTTTAGGTTGTTGCATGTGGGTGCACAACACCTTTTTGTACAAAGTAAGGGGGATAATTTTCATCTTTAGTTTATGGATAACATCAAGCTAGTAGTTAGATAGTTCCTAACTGTCTATCCCACTTACCCATTTTCTTTTTTGTGTGTGTGTATCCCTTGCTTTCTTGATTGGGATATTCAATTGCAGTTCAAGCTTGTTGCAAACATTGGATTCAATGTCCATTGTATATGTTGCTCTATTAATCGAATGTTCATTTTGTTCAAACATTATTGTGCATGCCGCATCGTTACCAGCTTCCTATCTTCTTCAATTGGATCAATTCTATGGATGGTAGAAGAGTCTACATTATTGTGCGTATTGCATTGTTACCAGCTTCCTATCTTCTTCAATTGGATCAATTCTATGGATGGTAGACGAGTCTTCAACTCTCTCTCTCTCTCTCTCTCTCACATCGTAACCTTTATGTTAACATTTGTGTTTAAAGTATTTTTTTCTTTGCAATTCTACATTATTTGAATTGCATGAAATATATATATATATATATATGTTACTATTGTGCTAAATGCATCCTCATCTAAATTTAAGCCTAGGATTTTTAAAGACACAACTTACCAGCTTCCTATCTACTTCAATTGGATCAATTCTATGGATGCTAGAAGAGTCTTCAAGCCTATCTTCTTCAATTTGGATCAATTCTATGGAGGGTCTCTCTCTCCCTCATCATAACCTTTATGTTAGTGAATGTTGGCTCGTTCTTTGTCATTACCTTTATGTTAGGGCTTGCCCCATTTGGGTCCAACACTTGAGGCTGTAATGTAATACCATACAGTTGAAATGTTTTAGTGTAATTTATGCTAGTTTCTTTACCCTACTTTGGCTCATTTTTGTAGTACTTTTTGGTCACTACAGTGCATTATAACAGCTCTTTTCAACGAGTCCAATTAGCCTGCTTTGGTCATCCTGAACATTAAGAAAAATTATTTTATCTTATTTATCTGAATCTCTGCATCTCAATAGCCCAGAGGCAGAAGCTCTAGAAGGGACTATCAGTATGAGTTTAGTTGTTTCCCTTCATGGCAGTATTTCTATTTGTTGGAACGGTTGGCAACAAGAGTACTTGTTTCTGTTTTCCCAGTCTCATTGCTGTCTTGTGTGTGTAGTTGGAACAACAAAATTCATTTTTTAGGTGTTATCCTTTCCAATTTAAAAAAAATTACTTTGATTATAATTCCTGTGTCACTAGACTGAATGTTCTAGCCCATATTATATTAAGCTACTTTCTCTCTCCAATAGGTAGCAAATGGGGGTCTTTATTGTTTATTGAGAATTTTAAGTTATTTGAATTAAATGTCTGCCTGTAGATCTCTGTTTTCTTGATAGTGAGAACTCGTCAAACTATAGTTATGACATCCTATAACAGGTGGGGAGGCCTTAAAAGCCCAACTCATGGATTTTTATTCTCTTTTGGAATATTGCCATGAGCATGTGAAAAACAGGTAGATTCTGCTTCTGTGCTTTATTCTAAATTATTAATGGATGTTCAGCTTTTTTCCGTTTTAATATAAATATATACATAAATAAAAATTATGTGTTGTAATCTTCAAACAAGAAATAAGGCAAATCTCATTATCTTTTATGGCATCAATATAAACTGGACACACCAAAATTTTGAGCATTCTCAACCATAGAAACAATTTTCTGAAAACACCTGTTTAACATGGTTTTCACTGTCATTAAATACCTTGTAATTTTCTAATGCAAAACGGCTGTCTGCAGGAATGTTCCCTTTAGTATACTTTCCTGTCAAAACTCCAGATGCAAGCGGACTCCATGTAGTCAAACCTAGTGCATAGTTATTATACAGTGGTGCGTATTCAACTTCAACCTGCAAATTAGTTCCAATTCACTGCATTAGCCAAAAAACTTGAATTTTCAAAAACCTCTGCATCAATTAGAATGCTACAACCCCAAACTTATTGCATCATATAGTTGTAATATTTTTCTAATCAGATTTTTTTAATCCCCAAAGGGCAAAGAGACAAAGGTAGAGATAGCAATGAAACAAAGCATCACATGAAAAACAATCAAGTTTAGATCGGCATATACTTTTACTTCTGACCATGGGGCCAGCAGAGACTGACTTTTGCACAGGTATGGAACATAAACGAGGGAAACACCATAAAAATTGAGACCTTCAAAAGGAAGGCTGGAAAGAACAATGGTCAAATATCACCCATTGTTGTGGAATGTGAACTACAGCTAACAGAGCAGAAAAGCTAACAAGAAGGATCACCCATTGTTGTGATATGAAAAACACAGGTAAGCAAAGCAGAGAAGCTAACAATATTCTGATTGATGATGATATTCCTGAGTTAACACACGAATCACAAATCTAAGAATGTTTCAAACAAAATATGCATTGATCAACTTAATGCTTTGCTTATCAAATTCATAATGCCATTCTCCTGAATGGTAAGTTGAATGTGGCTTGATTAAGGCTGATCTCAATGATGCGACCTTGTATACATGGTTCAAGACAATAAATATAGATGAACAATCAATCCTTGACCAAAAATCAATTGGTGGACACTAAACAACAGTTCTTCCAATACTGCAGCCAAGTTCCATATCATCAGACACGTTCAAACATTCAATAAAGCAACCATGTTGCCCCAAGAATCAGAAATGTACTGGTCTATCTATATAGACTTAGCTGAGGTTCCCAGTAATGTCTTTTTGTTGTTATTTAAAGTTTTTATATATCCAATTTTCAAAATACTCTGTTTCCCAATTTCCTATTTTTTGGAGATGAAATCCCCTCATTAAAACAATACCCATTCAACAAATTCTGTTAACATAGCCAATCTTAAATAATTAGGATGGCATTTACAAAATGAGCCCTGTTAGACTAATTACTCTCCAAGAAGTGAACAATGGACCCTCTTAAACTGAAAGTGAAACAAAAACATCTCTGTAATGAGTATCCAACAGATCCACTTGGACTGAAACAAAGCAAGAATCTCTCCAAGGATACCCACTAGACCCTTTTAGACTGGAAGGCAACAAGATCTTCAAGGGGATGCCTAAAAGACCCCATTAGACCAGAGCAATATGACATTCATCCAAATTAATTAGTATTAAGAGGTGGATGTCACCTATATTCCTAAAGCAAATGCACAATAGGACTCTTGTAAGATGATATCTAAAAATTTCATTCTGAAAACTAAAGTCTGTACATGTGAAAATTTTGAGAAATTCATTTAATAATCTGAGAAGCTTGACATATCATCTTTGAAAATAATACTTATAACCACCCTAAATCTCAATTATGAAATAAACCCTCTTTAATTTCCATTAGCAATTCATATTTTTGTAATTTGCAAACAGTCTAATTTCAGCCATGGCAGCAATAAGAGGTTGCAGACCAAGTTTATGGTCGTAACTGATGCATACCCCGAACATCTGTGACATAAAATATAACCCATTACTGCCCTAGATGAAGAATGCCAACAAATATGAGTTGTTCACAGTTGAAATGCAGTATTTCAAATTTGCAACAGAACAACATGAATTCATTTTAATCTAAAGACAAATTACCCTGCAATAGAGACTGAATTAACAGCTAGCACAATGTCCTTTATTTGATGTTTAGCAACACAGTTAGTCCTGTACTGTGTTAGTGACCTTATGTCCATCTAATATCATGATGTGTTACTGTAAATAATTATTGATAGCTGCCAATTTTGTTGGTATCTCCTCTGTATGTATATTTCTATGTTCCATAAGTACATTTTTGCCCCAGTTGGGAAGGAGGGTGGAGAAATGAGGGGACACAAAACACACACAAATATACAATAACTGAAATATTATAAGCAACTTGGTTCATGGTGTGACATATTCTAATGGAGGAACAAATCCGTAAGATCCAAATAACAAAATAGCTATGTTCCATGCAGTTTCTGAGACGGAGAAAGGGACAACAAATTACAGCAAGACATGTCTTTGAGACGGCTGCGGTTTGGCCCCAGTTTTGAAGACAACCAAGGGGCAGCATATATCACATATATAAAAAAAAAAACAAAATTTAAGACCACATAAATATTACTACCTCAAAGAGCTCAAACATCAAGAAAATACAAAACTATAGAGATCATCACAAAATTGAAATTTCAGCCATAGTCCAAGTTCCAACTGTCCAATACATAAGCAAAACTTAACAAAAATCAGAAACCTGAAAGTGTAGACTTGGCTAATACACACACGATGCCCAAAGGGTCAGACACTATTTGAAAAAAGTGTCCCCGATACTTTCAAGAGAGCCTCAATGTCCCCAGCCATCTTGGGGACTCCCATATGTCTTAAGGATGGCATCCCATAATACAAACATCTCAACCCCTCATGGATGCCCCCCAAAGCCTCAAGATGTTTCAACTTTCAAGGACGAACAACAAATGGGGACACCAAGGGGATGTCTCATACCCATTCCAAAGTCCTTGAAATGCCAGTAACAGGAAAATGGTGCCCTTGAGGCCCCAAGACAGGTATCCGTAAAAAATAGCCTTTCGTCTCATCATCAGTTCCAAGAAGTTCACATTTGAGATTCTTTCTGAATAAGCAGGGTATTGAGTGTTGGGGATATGTCCTCATGGAACACATAGAAGTGTATTCTCTCTCTCACAAAGGCACAATGGTATGCAAATTTTGACATACTCAGCAGTTATAATTTGCTATTATTACTATCCTATGCTGTTCGCACAAGAATCTTTGCATATAATCCGTTGCATTTTGAAATAAAAATGCCATTCAAATTGAGTGAAGATTAGTCATAAAGATGAAACAAGATAGTACTCGTTCAAATGTTGTAGATGAAGTTAATTTGCAAACAAAACATGCAGAATTGACAACTGGCTGTTATAAGATTATTGTGAAACTAGGCTGATTTTGTTGTACTTGGAAATGATTAGGCACATTAACTAGAGATTGATTTAGGACTCACTTGTCACAGTAATAATTCATTGTCATTATTGGCACTTCTGTGATTTTGTCGTGAATGATTTAGTCATCTCCCAAAAAATGATTATGAAATTGCCACACGCCTGTCTTTCTCCTGTGTGCAACGCCTTCACAGCACCGTCCACAAATATGGCCACATTTCAACACTGTCAGAGGTGGTTTTTGCTTTTTACTAGGTCATTTCAACGTGGAGGAGGAAATAAAACTTTTAGAGATCTTACAGGACAATGTTCAGCCCATTGTAAATAAGGGTTACTCCATAACTTAGCACATCCCCCTCGTAAAACCACAAGAAGTTTTATATGAAGGTTATCTTGTGTCACAGATGATATTTGAAGGCAACTATAATGTTATATTTATTTAGAAGGGTTGCAGTTCTTTTTGGAAGGTAGTTTCTCATACTTTAATTTTTAATCAATTGTAAGAATTCTATTTTTTAAAATCTATTATAAAATAGTCATAGTAATTATAATTTTAAGAATCAAATGGCATTAGCTCAACCAGTTACATTCCTCAACTTTCAAGGAGACCCAGATTCAAATCTTGCCAAACAATACATGCATAATAGCCAAGCTGTTGTAATACCACTGTGTGGTCATGATGTAATACGGGTGAGGACCATCTCAATACCCTATAACCAATTAAAAATATATATATTTTCAATAAGTCCATTGAACTGAGCTCTTGAGATGCATCGTCTTCTTAGGTAAGGCTCAGGTTAAAGTCTAGGCCAGCATAGTGGCCCAATGTGTGTGAGTGGTGGATGCTCAATCTCAATCACAGTAACCCTCATACTGCAGTATAAGGACGACTAGTGGTGGATGCTAGATCCCAAACCACAGTCACCCTCATACTGCAGTATAAGGACCATGGTATGCCATGCAATATAAGTTGAAAAAGCAAGTTAGTTTTCTTGGCGTTGCTATAGATTATTGTTTTGTTGAAGCATGGTGTTAGTTTTTCATTTATGCATATTTGATGAATATATACATACATACATACATATATATATAGACACACAAAAACAAAATAAAAACCTGTTTCTTATGTGCAACCCCTGTTGTTGTCACTGTTTTTCTTAACAATGCCGTTGTCATCATGATTCTCATTTCTCGTTTCATGCAACTATATGTATATGTTTGTATATATGTTATGTTTGTGACTCTTCATCTACTCTCTTCAAGGTGGGCCTGAAAGCTCAATCCACAAATAGTTAACAAAGTATCTTTTCATTACCTATCCAATTATAGGCATATCATATATTGCTAGAAAGCTTTTGGAGTGTTTATAGCAATTATACAATTATCATATCATGATTATATTTCTAAATTTCAGTTTCATCTGAAGATTCCTACTGTGGCATCATAAGGGATTGCTAGGACCATGACACATTTCTCATCAAATATAGGCTCACAATTTATTATTGGAAAACTTTCATAATCTGCAATGCAAAAGTGTCCAGGTCATCTAATGTTATCAATGTTTGTTCACAGTAGCATTTAGTAGTCAAAGGGGGATCTGCAAAACCTTGACTCAGTCAAGCCTCTCCTATCCATCTTCACATTCCAGAAAATTTAGAAAGTTATAAATGTTTTTAACATTTTTTGAAATAAAAGTAATGATCCTGACCAAATGTCAAATGTGATTCATTGAACCACAAAAGAAGCATTGGGATTAAGTGTCACAGAAAAAGAAGACAAAACAAACCTCTAAAGATGAGCAGGTGATTATAAAGGACAAAAGACCTGGCAACTCCCTTAGGTAAGGCAAAGGAGATCTATTGAAAGACTGTCCTTGCAAGATGAAAATTGTTACATACCAACTAGACAAGGGAAGCTAGACAATTAGCAATATTTAACTTCAAAGGCGCCTTTGAAGGAATTCTCAATAAGGTAAGTGAAAGGAACCGAATAATTAAGAATAGCAGGAGCAATGTAGTTTTTATTTATGAGTTAGGTCTTGGGCATCATATGAACAATGTGCTGAGTTTATAGCTCTCATACAAGGCTTACCACAAGCATGGGCCCTGAGATTAAGGGCAATTCTCATCCTCAATCTTGTAAGTTAGGTATAAAGCACAGAAATTGGAGACCTAAGATATGGTGGATGACTATTTGGAGTGGATGAAGGGAATTCCTCACATGAAAGTCAATCATGTTGAGAGAAGTGGGGATAAGGTGGCAAGCACAAGGCATAATGAAATAAGGATCTCATTACCAAGACAGATCAAAGGGGGGAGGTCTTTTAAGAATGGACCAACTTTCTATCCTACTATTGTTTTTCTGTTGTATTGTTGTTGTTGTGGAAAGAGCAGGCTCCAAGTTTCTGCAGAAGCGAAGATGCCCAGCCCACAATAGAGGTCATGGTTGTAGATTTTCTTTGCAGCCAAGATTTGAGCTTTGGGCATTTTAAGCATGGGCTACCACTAGCCTGACTGGCTAAGTGTCAAAACAATCGAGATCAGTCGCCTTCAGTGTCAATGACCAATTCACATAAACCAACTCAATAACTCTACTAAAATCTGAAACAATAAATCCCACTAATACCCCCATCTAAGTCCACACTCTTTAAACCCACCTCTCCCCCTCACCCCTGTCCTTTCAAACATTCCCTGACTAGATCTGACATCTGAACCAATAACACCTGACATTGCATAAACCCAATCCAAAACCAATATCCCATATTAAAGACTCCCAACCTAATACCAATGCACACCACGTTTAACACCCCACAATCAAAACCGAAAAGCCCACGTTCAAAAACAGTCTAACTAAAATCCAATCCGAAACCAAACAACTACATGAACCGACTCATCAACCCATCCGACATTGATTGACCTCAATCCAAAACCTTAAACCAACCCATAAAAAACTCCATTCCGCATCACCTAAAACAAATCCAACCGCAATACCCACCTCCCAGACGCACCCGCAACAATACACCCACAATCCAAAACTGAAAACCCACCCCACATCCAATAAATCCAAACTCAATCCAAGACCACAAACCCGCCTGAACCAAAGAGAGTAACAAAACTTCCCTACACGAAAAACCAGAATCCCACTGACCTTGTGCCTTGACAGCATATTGTACTCGGGCTGCTCGACGCAGGGCCCAACCATATCGAGCCTCTTGGCGATCTCCCACGCCTCGGTGATCTGCTGCGCGCTCCACTCGCTGGTTCCCCAATAGAACGCCCATCCATGATCGATCACATGATTCATGGCCCTCACGGTCTCCTCAATGGGCGTCGAAGTATCAGGCCTGTGACAGTACAGAACATCGACATAGTCCATGTCCAATCTCTTCAACGAGGCCTTGGTCCCCTCAATGATGTGCTTCCTGGAGAGGCCCTTATCATTGGGCCCGGGACCGCCCCAGAAGAGCTTGGTGGATATGACCAGGTCGGATCGCTTCCACCCGAGCTCCCGGATGGCCTGCCCCATGATTTCCTCGGCGCGCCCATTGGCGTACACCTCCGCATTGTCGAAGAAGTTCACGCCGTTGTCGCGGCAGCACTGCAACAGCCCCTTCGCTTCCTTAACGTCCAGCTGGTTCCCGAAGCTCACCCACGCCCCATACGAGAGCTGTGAAACCTTCAGCCCCGTCCGCCCCAAATGCTTGTACTGCATGTTGGTCTTCGACATTTGGATCAGATTATCCTTTCTCTTTCTTCCTTCTCCTGTTCACGAGCTCCCAATGTCTTTTCTGCTGCGCTCCAGGATTTATAGTGACGTGAGAGTACTACGCTCCAGGATTTGTAGTGACGTGAGACGCCTAGGCTGCCACGACGGTCCCCCTTCCGCTGAGACGCCTAGGCTGCCACGACGGTCCCCCTTCCGCGGTGGCGGCCCCGTATCGATTCCTCCGGAAACAAAATCTATGGCGTCTACTTCTCTTTTTTTCAGAACATGGGAAAGGAATATATTTGTTTATGATGGATAGATCGAGGCTTTGTACCGTAGTACCAGAAGTGAGCTTGGGTAGCTGATTCTCCACTGACATGTTGTTTTCGGAGTTGCATTAGCCATGACGCAAGACTACTTGCTGCAACGTGTGAAAAGTGGCCTTCCATAGTTTTTTCTTCTTGTGGGCGTCCTTTCGTTTTTTTCGTAAAGGACTACTGGATCAAGATACCATGGTTTACTAAGACGAAGTCAACCAAGTTTAACTTTATTTACATAATTTTTATATTTTAATAGTAATTTTATTTACATTATTCAATCATATTAGCTATCAACTAACTTATTCTTTCAGGTGGTATCTTAAAATTCATAATACCCACATAAACATGCCATCAAAAGTGACTTGGATCCTACCAACTAATCAGACTATAAACTTTAAAGTAGCACAACCCTGGAAATAAATAATTCAATTTTTTTATATATAAGTGAATTGGTTACATCCACGGTCCTTTTCTATTACATGCCTCTTATAATAAGTGGGCCACCAGTAGCTCACTATTGGTACTTCCATAGTCTAGCTAATACCACTAGCTCAAGATTGTACCTCCATAGTCTGGTTGGTGCACACACTCATTGAATTTAGGTAAAATTATTAACTTTTGAAATAGACATGTCTCAAAGTTTGAATTTAAATCTCTTTTTTAATAAGTACCATAACTCACCAATCCACTAACTCTTCAAAAAAAATAAAATATAAAATCATAAACAAAAACAAAACAAAATTATTTATTAAATTTATATTAATATATTTTTTATATTATAAAATTATTAAATTATTTATAATTTTTTTAAAGGTTCACCACCATTATTTATATGAGATTATTTAGTGTTGTGTTTAATGTCTTTATGGTATACATATCAACATTTTTTCAAATTTAAACCTTAAAATATACAAACCTTCACATATAATAAATTATAATAAAAATTTAGTTTCACTTTAATTTTTTTTGTTTTTACACTTTTGCTTACGTGCATGATTGGTTGTCCAACTCTTTTTCCAACTGCATAGTGTAATTTAATAAAAATAATTTTAAAGTTCGCAAGGGTTAGGTGAATTGGTAAGAAGTTGGGCATTTACTAGGAGGAGACCTAGGTTCAAACCTCGTAGACATGCTCAATCGAGGCAAAGGTAGTAGTCTGACTTGAGTCCGCTGAGTGTGCGTTAGCTCTATGATGGCGGTGAGGTCTCCCTCACTTGAGTCATGTTTATCGAGGCAACATAAGGATTTACCGAGGTGAGATAGTAATTATAGTTATAGCACCATGATTTGATGCTACGATCGGAGATAGAGATTATAGTTATAGCACCATGATTTGATGCTACGATCGGAGATAGGGATTATAGTTATAGCACCATGATTTGATGCTACGATCGGAGATAGAGATTATTAGGGATTATAGTTATAGCACCATGATTGGATGCTATGATCGGAGACAATGCGACTTGACCATGAGATAAGGATTAAGGATTATAGTTATAGCACCATGATTTGATGCTACAATAGGAGACAATGCAACTTGACCATGAGATAAGGATTAAGGATTATAGTTATAGCACCATGATTTGACTAGTTGGTGGTTGTCGATTCCTCTAGATATATATATATATAATTTTAAAAGTTTATATTTTAAAGATACATTAATTAAGTTTATTGTAGTGTTAAGGGATTTGGCTTCTTTTTGTGAGGTTTAAGGTTCAAAACCTATTCAATATGAAGGGATGGAACCCTTCATAAAAACATGTGTAAACTTATTGGAAAATAAATAAATAAATAAAAGTATACATTAAAAATAAATTTTAAACTATTAAATGATATGAATTAAAATATTAAAAAGTGAAATTTTTAGATAAAATTAAAGATTATTTTTTTTTAAATTGGTTATATGGGATTGAAATGGGTTTCATATATATTAGATCATCAACAGTTAGTCGTATTACAACAAAGCTTGGAAATTATCAATGTATTTTTGACAAGATTCGAACTTGAATTGTATCTTTTGACAATATTTGAACCTAGGTCTTTTTTTTGAAAGTTGAGGAATCTAACCAGTTGAATTAATGTCATTTGATCACAAAATCAAGTCTTATAAATAATATATGTTATTGTGTTAATACCACTACGTTGGTTGGTAATAATATCTTTTTAAATAAGCATTTTATAATATTTTTATATTTTAAATTAATTATTTAAAAGATTAGATAGCATTAATTCAATCAGCTATATTCCTCAACTTTTAAAGAGGAGATCCATGTTGAAAACTTTGTTATACAGTCCGTGGGTCTAGGTGGATTGGTAAGTTGGGACGCTTACCGAGAGGAGACCTAGGTTCCAATCCCACGGGCTTGCCTATGCACAGACAGTAGCCCAAATCCGATTCCTCTGAGTGGTGCGCCAAATTGATGACGACGGTGCAACCCCTGTGCATCCGGCGGTCCCCATCTCACGTCGAGTTACCATGTACCGAGACGGTGGAAGTCCTGGGAGCCTTCGTAGATAGTTTGAACCCTACCAGTTGTGCTGGTAGTTACTAAAAATCGTGATTGTAACCATTGCTTCTATATATATCAAAAAAAAAAAAAAAAAAAACTTTGTTATACATACTTAATTTACAAATTATTGTAATACCACTATGTGGTCATTATGTAGTAGAGGGCGATAGTTTTAATCTCATATAACCAATTAAAAAACAATAGTTATATAAAATTAAAACAATTAAAAATAATAATTATATAAAATTAAAAAAATGTTTCACATGATTAAATAACATTAGCTCAACTAATTAGATTAGCCAGCATTTAAGAAGATAGAGCTTTGAATCTTGTTAAGCAATACATGGATAATATCCAAGTTGTTGTAATATCACTAAATGATGATCAAATAGGAATGGACTCATTTCAATTCCATATAACTAATTGAAACAAAAACTGTGCTTCATATGTATTAATATATGACTAGTTTGTCACAATGTTTTAGCAAATCATATAATCATATTATAACAATCAATTTTTTTTCATGTATTTTTTCAATTGGCTATATGGGATTGAAAAGAAATCCTTTATATGACATAATGATCATAGCTTGGCAACTATGCATGTATTAAGATTTGAACTTGAGTTTCTTCCTTAAATTTTAAACTACTTAAATTATTGTTTGATAAATATTTTAAAATAATATTAATATATTAAAAGTATTAAATTAATAATAATAAAAATATATAATTTTAAGTTATTGATTAAAGATAATCATAAAATAACATATATATATATATATATAAACAAAAAAAACATATATATTTAAAGCTTTGTTTTCATTTTTTAATAAAATTCATACAACTACTAAGTCAAATAATAGAGTTGATGAGGCCAAATATTGCCTCATTTTTTATTATTTTAGACATCCTTAATAGACCTTTTTGATATGTTTTAATGTTAATTTTGCTGATGAAATGCAATATTTACTACTATTTACATGTTTGACTCGTTTAGAAGCATAGATATTCTCGTTTTTACTAATTTTCTCGTATTTTCTCGCATAAGTTTTGTTGATAAATAATGATTTATTGTGAAATGTGTTAAGTGCAATCACGTGTGGAATATATATCATTCATATCATGCTCTCTGAAGTTGTCAAATGCAGAAAATAGCACTAAAAATAGGTCAAAACTGCAAGCTGTGCAAAACTGTTTTTAACTGTTTTGACTTGGACAAATTCCAGCCAGATTTGCATGGCTTGGGATTTGGTCAAATTCAACTTAGGAAAGCGTGTGACCAGGTTGTTGAAAGACTTACAAGTCTGGTCCACCCAATGCTCGGCCAAAGAACCGCAAACAGTGTTGAAAACAGTCATTCCGGCGCTGCTCTCGGAAAAACAGGGATTCTGCTCCGAAATAACAGGACTGCTCTGGAATAACCGAAAAGCATCAGCTTTGACCGTAACAACTCAGGAAAGACAACGAAATTGCAGGAGAATGATAGGGATAGCTATGTAAATCGTTATGCATCTTTTTCAACGCAGAAGACCTCTAGCAAGTGTGCAATGAATAGATTTCATTCATGTAACCATATTCTGCATTTTAGGAATGCAGTTTTAACAAGATTCCTAAAATGCCTGAATTTGAATCATTCCACATCTGATTTAGCATGTTTTTAATATAAATAACCGGCTCCCATCTCGGGTTGAGCTATGTAGGAAGAATTAGGATTGCAATTAGTGTAATTCTGAATATTGTGAAATCAGATTTCTGTAGCAATAATATGCAGAATTTTCCTGCATGTTTTTAAATCAATAAAAAGTGCAGTTTTTGTCAATTTCACTTTATGATTGAAGGAGTGATTAAGTAGAAAACCGTAGCTACTTCTTCACCTTCTTCTGAACCAGGGAGCAAGGGCCACTCCCAGGAGCAGAAGAAGGTTTATACCAGGTTTTCTTGTTCAATTCTGTCTGCAGCAGAATAACAGGAAACCTGTCATTTTTTCTGCATTTTCTTATTTTGCTGAATTTATTTCCAGTTTTAGAGTTTGTAGTTTCATTTTCATTTCTGAGTTTATTTTTAGATCTGTTCTTTTATTTTGCAAGATAGTTAAGTTTATTTTCTGCAATTCTAATTTCAGCAACTTTCATTTTAGCAATTTTAATTCAGTTTTTGAGTGCATTTTCAGATTCAGCAAGAGTAAATAGGTTTCTTTGACTGTTATTTCATTTCTGTAGTTTTATTTCAGCAAGCATAATTTAGTTTCCTTTCAGTTCATAGGGTTTAGAGTGACAGAAGAACCCCCAGCAAACACTAACTGTTCTACCAATAAAGCCATTTTCTGAATGGAGTGTCTTACACCCTGCTTGAATTGACTATCGTAAACAGCCTTAGGACACCTGCCCGGATTGATAAATAATGATCAAATGATGAATTAAACGACACTCATCATTTTTGGCGCCGTTGTCGGGGATCATGGTGTTGTTAGTCAAATCTAAGTAGGTCAAGAACTGTAGGCTGGATACAGAAAATAGTTCTTGTAAATTCTACAGTCTGTTTAGTAAATGTGCATGAATGCATAGGCTGAGAGACGAAAGAGGGAGGTTTATCCGAAGTGGCTCTGAGCCACCAAAGAGACCTACTCGGTCTGATGAAGAATTGCCTTCATTTGAAATCACTGAGGAAAAGCCAGACATACCTTCTTCATCAGAAGAATTGTTGGAAAAATTAGAAAAGGAGCTTTTTGAAGCACTAGCTGCTAAACACTCCCCTCTGACTAAACTATTCCCATCATCCTTTAGAAAGAAAACAACTATGGCTGCAGCAGCAGCAGCAGGTGGATATGGTGATCCTGATGATGCTCCTAAAACTTTTGAATATCCTATTCGGTTGGATCCACTTCTAGATGCCCCCATGAAAACAATCTCCCCATCTATATTGCCAATCTTTAGGGGAACTGTTGCAGAAGATCCTGATCAATTTTTGTTTGAATTCAAAGTGTTATGTCAGACTTATGACTACATAAATGATAATCAGAAATTGAAGTTGTTTCCTTCCACACTTAAGGACGCTGCTCTCCGATGGTTCATGAGCAATCTTGAACCTAACTCAATTACTACCTGGGATGAGATGGAGACTGCATTCTTAAATAAATATCAGGATTATTGTAGAGTAAGAAACAGGAAAGATGAGTTGTTTAGGATCAAGCAAGAAGAGGATGAGAGTTTAGAAGATTATCTTGATCGCTTTGCCTTTGTCCAAAAGAGGTGTGGTGTTGTAGAGCCTGATTTCTTAAAGCCTATTCTCTTAAGAGGATTACAGGATGAATCTAGGGAAGTGTTAGATTTAATGGGAAAAGGAGACATAGATCAACTTGACCTTGACGAGATTGTGGAGTTATGCAAAAATTATTCCCGTACTCACCACCGAAGAAAGAAAAAGAATTTTGGCAATAATGGTATGAAAGAGTTGATGGAGGAAATGGCCAATTTAAAAACTGATATCCTTGTTCAACTTAATACTGCATTAGGTGAGAAAAACACAAGAAATAATTCTACACCACCTTTAGCAATTTATTGCCCAAGGTGTAGGAGTAAGCATGCCTTGCAGGATTGCCCCCTAAACAAAACTTCTATTTGTGGAATTTGTTCCAAGGAACATTCAACAGATAAATGCCCTTTGTTGCCTCATCTAAAATTTGTTTTGGGCACCCAAACAGAAGAACTCAATGCTATTGGGCAAAGACCTAGTGGTGGTTATGCACAATATCCCAATGCTCCTAGATTTCCAAACTGGGGACAATCTCCTTGGAATATGAATATGCCATGGGGAGAAGCTTCTGCACAACCTTGGAATCAACCTTGGACAGTTCCTCCAGACTGGTCACAATCTGGATGGATGAACCAACCTTGGTATACCATGCCTCCACAATGGACACAACAAGGACAAAGATGGGGACAACAATATCAAGGACAACCATTTCCACCACAACAATATCAACCTTATCAAGGCCAGCAATATCAATCCCATCAAGGACAACAAAGATATCAAGGGCAAACTCAAAATTTGCTGCCAGCTCCTAATCCAAATTTTTAGGGAAGAACACAACATCAACAAGCACAACCAGTAAGACAACCTCCACTCCCAGTCTCACCTCGTGACTAACCCCAATAATGTCGACAAACAACCCTCGTTTATGAGGCCGAGTCCGAAGATACCACTGCAGCTCATGTACTTGACTCGTGGTAACATCCAATTACGCTCAGGGAAGGTCTTACCTGACCCTGCTCCACCTACAGTTGAAGAAATTCCAAAAATTTCAAGTCCAGAAAAAATACAATCAGAGCAAAGGAATGCAGAAAACTTACAAAGAAAATCTGAACGTGTCACATCAGATTTACCATTTCCTGAAAGGTTTGATCATCCCATCACTACCCCTGAATCAGAGTTAATCACAGAATTAAAGAAAATGTCAATCTCACTTCCTCTGACGTGGGCAATCAAGGATGTACCATTGATTAAGAAAACCATTCAGGATTTATGCATAAGGAAACCTGGCAAGAAGAAGAAAGCCTTTCCACAAACTGTACAAGTGGATGGAAAGTTGGCTGATCTTCTCTCTGGGAAATTAGTACCTCCCAAATATGGTGATCCAGGAAGTCCAATAATCACCATTACTGTAGGATTGGTTCAAATTCCCAATGTACTTATTGATTTAGGAGCCGCAATTAATGTCATGACCAAAGATATTATGCAGAAATTGCAGCTCACTGATTTGAGTCCTACAGCTACAGTTTTGGAAATGGCAGATAGGTCAGTTGCCAAACCAGAAGGACTTTTGGAGGATGTTCCCATTGAAGTATCTTCTTGGGAATACCCTGTAGATTTCCTAGTATTACAACCTAGGAGTACAACTAATGGCTATCCTATCATCCTGGGACGACCCTGGCTTGCTACTGCAGCTGCTTTCATAGACTGTAGATCAGGAGAAATGACTATTTCAAATGGAGTAGATCTTAAGAAAATTTCTTTGTATCCACCTGCTAAACCATCATCTAAATTTTCTGGACAGTTATGGTATCCTGAGTCCGATGAAGAACAGGAGCCTCTTGTTACCCTTGCCACCATTGTAGTACAAGAACACATTGAAGAATTGAATTCACCAGAGAGAGAAATTTTTGAACATGAAACAGTCTTGGTGAATACATTGCATGAAGAAGGCCTCAGGGATGATCAAGTTCTGGTCAATCGCCTATTATGGAAAGATGATGAACAAGTTGCTGAACATTTACCATCTATTCCACTTCATGAAAGTTCCTTTACATTGCCACATGGGTGGCATCATCATCTTTTGACTTCTTTCACTTGTCCTATGCCAATGCTTCCATCAGGTATTGCATTTAACTCGTAATCAAGAGTATTTCATGATCTACAACCACATCACTATCCTTTAAATGCTTTGATCAACAAATATGAACATGTTAGCTCTGTTTATCCTGGAGTCAAACAAATTGAAATTCAACCAGGAAAACCTGTAAATATTAACAAAATGGTTGACTCGACGATCAAGAAGCCAAACTATTTGCTGTTTTGCAGAAACATGTTCAAGCTTTTGCTTGGAATTATACGGATATGGTTGGAATCCACCCCGATGTATGCACACATAGGATATACACTGAGGATGTCAAACCAGTTAGACAACCGCAGAGACGTCTGAATCCTGCTTTAAAAGACATTGTTAAAGAAGAAATTGAAAAATTGTTGGAAGTAGGATTCATTTATCCAATTTCAGACAGTCAATGGGTTTCTCCATTAGTTATTGTGCCTAAGAAGAATGGAAAGATGCGAGTGTGTGTGGATTACAGGGAATTAAACAAAGTCACACACAAGGACCACTTTCCATTACCCTTTATAGACCAAGTGCTGGACACTCTTGCTGGTAAGAAATATTTCTGTTTTCTGGATGGTTTTAGTGGGTATAACCAGATCCAAGTGGCACCAGAAGACCAGGAAAAAACAACTTTCACATGTCCTTGGGGGACATTTGCTTATAGAGTATTACCCTTTGGATTATGTAATGCACCAGCAACATTTCAACGAGCTGTCTTGGCCATTTTTTCTGATTTAACCAATGAGAGTGTAGAGATTTACATGGATGATTTCACAGTGTTTGGTGACACATTTGAGTATACATTAGAGCAACTTGAAAAGGTTCTAATACGCTGTGAAGCATATCATTTATCTCTTAATCCCGAAAAATGTTTCTTGATGATGGAGGAAGGAATTGTTTTAGGACATCATATCTCTCGCTCACGGTATTAAGGTTGATCCTAAGAAAGTAGAGGTCATCAAGAGTCTTCCTCCTCCGAAATCTCAAACTGATGTCCGTAGTTTCTTAGGACATATTGGCTTTTATCGTAGATTCATTACTGATTTCAGTACCATTGCTAATCCAATGTTTGCATTATTAATGAAAGATTCTGAATTTGTATGGTCTGATGATTGCCACAAGTCCTTTGAAGCTTTGAAAGAAAAGCTAACCAGTCCGCCAGTACTAAGAGGACCTAACTGGGGGCTGCCCTTTCATATTCAGGCTGATGCCTCCAATATTGCTATTGGAGCCGCACTAGGGCAGATTGAAAATGGACAACACTATGCCATTTATTATATTAGCAAAAACTTGAGCTGAAAAGAATTACATTACAACTGAGAAGGAATTCTTAGCTATAGTATATGCCATTAACAAGTTTCGACACTATATCACAGGATACCCTGTATTCATCCATACAGATCATGCTGCTATCAAATATTTGATGAATAAGCCTTTGGTTAGTGCACGAATTATTCGCTGGTTGATTTTACTGCAGGAATTTGATATTACTATAGTAAATAGACCAGGAAAGGCTAATGTAGTGGCAGATTTCTTGTCAAGATTGACAAATGCGTAAACCGAAGAACTAGTTGAAGACGCATTCCCCGATGAAAAAATGTTTGCTGTCTCTGTTCAAACTCCATGGTTTGCAGATATATCTAATTATTTAGCTACAGGGAAGATTCCACTTCATTTTACCTCAAAACAAAAAAACAGTTAATCAAGCAAAGCTCTTCTTTTGAATGGATAAAAGGAATATTGTTTAAATGCAGTCCTGATCATGTTTTACGCAGGTGTGTTCGTAAGGATGAGATATATGACATTTTGAGAGCCTGTCATGATGAACCTTCAGGAGGGCATTATTCAGTAAAACATACCATTCGAAAGATTTTGGGTGCTGGTTACTACTGGCCATCATTGCATAAGGATGTAAAAAGGTATATTAGAAATTGTGATGCATGTCAAAGAATGGGTAAGCCTACTTTCATAAATGAAATGCCTTTACAACCTCAATTAGGTGTAGAACCGTTTGAGAGGTGGGGGTTAGATTTTGTAGGACCTATTGATCCACCCTCCCAAGGGAAGGTGCACATCCTAGTATGTGTTGATTATGTAACCAAATGGGCAGAAGCCCGTGCCTTTAAGCATGCCCGAGAAGACAAAGTGGCTGATTTTCTTTATTCACAGATTTTTCTACGATTTGGAGCCCCACAGTCTATTACTTCTGATCAAGGACCTCGGTTTATTTCAAAGGTTGTTGAAGCCTTTGTAAAATTATATGAAATCAAGCACAGGAAGTCCTCTCCTTATCATCCACAGGCCAATGGTCAAGTTGAAGTGACAAATAGGGAATTAGAGAAAATATTGACCAAAACTGTAGCAGTTCATAGAAGGAATTGGGTAGAAAGGTTACCTCGAAGCAATTTGGGCTTATAACACTACTTGGAAATCCACTACGGGATTTACCCCTTTTGAATTGGTTTATGGTAAAAACCCCTTTTGCCCATTGAATTTGAATTACTAACTCTTCGAACCGCTTTGGAAGTTGGTATTGATTTGTCACAGACACAAAAGGACCGGATCCTGCAACTCAATGCATTGGATGAAATACGAAGAGACGCTTTGCATCGTAACGAGATGATTCAAGCACAACGTAAAATCTGGCATGATAAGCATATCCAAGAACGAAAATTCCAACAAGGGGATTGGGCATTACTGTTTGACTCCCGTTATGAAGATTTTCCTGGGAAGTTGCAGACAAGGTGGCTTGGACCATACCAGATTGAAGAGGTTTTCTCGAATGGAGCAGTTCGTCTCTCACCAATTGATGATTCACGAAGGAAGTTAGTGGTTAATGGACATCGTCTCCGGATTTACCATAAGCCACTAACTAAAAATGAATTTTTAAAACAAATAGAGCACTTGGATGTGCATTTAATGGAAGAATTCCCTTCTTCCACTAAAGCAGCAGTAGTATAGTTTTTGTCAAAAAAAAAAAACATTTAGTTTACATGAAAACCAGTTATCTGGCATGTTTACTAAGTCCCATTCCATCACCATCCATTCCATCACTATCCATTCCATCGCCATTCATTCCATCACCATTACATTTTTGTGCCATTGTCATTCACCACCATTGTCATTGCCATCACCCACCTTGTTTGTGTTTTTCAGAATTACAGTACTGCACTTGTCAGCAGACAAACAACAAAGCTAATCAATTGTATGAAATGTAGAAAGGTAGTCAAGACAGGTATGTGTTTCTTTACATTTTAAATATTGTAAATAGTTAAAGTATGTAGTGTATAGATTCACTTGATTAGCATTCAAAGCATTCATAAGGTTAAAATTGGGGATGTCTAAATTAGTCAATGAAAAGGGGGGAATGACATATGCTCCGGAATGACATATGCTTCGGAATGAAGTTTGCTTCCGAATAACCACTGCTTCGGAACATCAAAAGCTCCGTAATAGTTGTGCTCTGGAATGGGTAATGACAGTTGTGCTCCGGAATGAGTATTGACAGATATGCTCCGGAACGACAAAATAACGACATGTGCACAGTGCGTCGGAATAAGTTGACATTTCTTAAAAGATTCATGCAGGGACACGTGGCAAGCGATTATGGAACACGTGATTTTCGAAATTCATGATATTTAGATATCATAATTTCGTGATACGCGTAATCATGGCACACGCATCAAAGCACATCGAAAACAGATTTTGTTTGCCTTGAAAAATTCACATCAAATTAATGGATGCCAACTCAGCAAACCGTAATCGCGTAATCTGCATTGGCATTAATTTTTCCTCATTTTCAGCATATTCCACCGGTTTTAAAAATAACGAATCAACAAGTTGGTTTTACATGCTCTGTTCCGGCGCACGAACTATTATTCCAATGCATGTACGATAGAACTGTCATTCCAGTGCATGTCTGCTAAGACTGTCATTCCAGCGCTTCTGAAACATATTCGCGAACAGAGCAAGGAAAAATGGGCGGCAGGAAGAACAGGAGTGAACCAGAAAATGCCACCTTCATACTGGAAAATCCTACGCTGCTGCAAATTTTCACCGATGCTGGTTTGATGCCGTTTCTGCAGAAATTTGATGGGAACTCCGAAGGGTTGGCTGCAGAATTTGCACGAACCTTCGTAAACAACAAGGATCAACATCAATGGCATGACAATCAGGTAACTCCAGATATTTTGAGCCAAATTACTGAATTTCCTTTGCAAGGAATTAATCTTGGGAAAATAGCTAGAAATACCCTAAGTGAATTGGCCAACCAATTTAGGGCAGAAAATGATAAACCTATCGAATATGTCATGAGCAAAAATGTTTGTAAAGGAGTTAAAAGGGAAAGTCTGGAGTCTCCCTGGGATGAAGTAGCCGAATGGATGATTAGATTTATTACTTGTGAAGGTCAGTACGTTGTTTTATCAGGGCACCATATGAGAATTTTAATTTATTTGAGATATGGCCACACAAACCCTGAATTCCAAGTCAATTTTCCCCTGTATTTTTATGAAAATTTAAAATCTATGGCCAAGAAATATCAGGAGGGAAAAGGAACCCCTAGGCATCATGGTTTGATTAAAATAATCTGTAAACATCACTTTAGGGGTAATTTGCAGAGCTTTGACAGATTCTTTGCTCCATGGGACGAAACTAGAAGCCCTGTATTTGCAGCTGAAGCAGAAGAAGTTGAAAGCCCTAGGTCTGCAGAAGAAGTTGAAAGCCCTAGGTCTGCAGAACAAACTGGAAATCCTGGCATAGACGAGGAAGAAATAGAAACACCTGAGCCAGTGATTGAAACAGAGTCTGTCCAAGAAGAGGGTCCATCCTCTCCACAGGGACCTCCCTCTTCTAGAACTAGAAGGCAAAGAGAAAAGCATGCTGGAATAGACTCTGCTAAAAAATGCAGAAGGGTATCATTTTCAGCAGATGTGACTGTGTTGCAGTCCAATAGCTCTGATGAGGTAGAACCAGGAGAATCTGTTCAGAAAATGCCCAAAACAGGAAAAAGAAAATCTCCTGTTCAAACATTACGAAGGTCTGCAAGACTTCAAAAGGGTAAAACATCATTTGACCAAGGAGGTCAAGAAGCAGTAGCAGAATCAGCAGAACCTGCAGAATTAGCAGAACCTGCAACCACAAACATAACAGAGCCTACATCCAACCCTGCAGTAGTCTTGGTGGATTATTCAGATTCCGATTCTAAGGAAGAGGCAGAGGCAGAAGAAGAGTCAGAGACAGGAGAAAAGTCAGAGACAGAAGAAGAATCAGAGGAAGAAGAAGATATCCAACTACAGCTATTTGCAGCAAGAAGTGTGGTAAAAACACAAACAGGTTGGATAGAGAAGTGTCAAGCTTCTATTTCAGAAAAAGATCAAATGATTGCAATGTTGCAGAAAGAAGTGGCAAGTTTAAAAGCTAAAATTGCATCTTTAGAGCCACAACTTGATGAAAGTATGCATGACACTCAAATGGCTGACATCTTGTTAGAATTAGCAACAGCTGCACATGTAGTAGAATCACCAATCAGGGAAGAACCTATAATGGATATTGAAGGAGAACAGGGACAAGAACAACTTCTGATCTCCTCAATTCCTGCTGCAGATATTGAACTATATGAACCCCTCATAATAACACAGGACATGGGAATCCAAACTGAATTACCTATGACAGGAACAGAGGAACAAGGAGTACAGGTCAACCTGCCTTTGGCAGAAATAGAAGAAAAGGAAACACAAACAGATTCTGTCAGGGTTGACATGACTGACAAAGAGATACAGGTTCATATTGTTCCTCAAATGCAGCAACCTGTTCGCAATCCCCTTATGGTTCCACTTGAGGAATATAATACAGATTTATCAAAGTGGATGATGAAATGCCAAAGGTTGGAAGAAAAGGTTTTAGCTTTGAAACCTTTGGAGGAAAAATGTGAGGCTAAAGAGGCAGAAATAACAAAATTGAAGAACCAAGTGCAGGATCTCTGTCGGAATGCAGAGTGTTTAGTCCAGTGCAAAAGACCTGCAAGGTTTTACACCTTAATCCTTAGAGAAAGATTTATCCGTTGGCAAATTATGAGAATCCACTCTAATTTGCCATACAAATTGGAAAATCCCGAAGAATTTGTGGATACCTACCTGCACAACCCAATCAACGTAAAAATCTGCTGTGTGAGTTATTCCTACATAATTTCTTTATGCCTGAGGATGACACATTCCTACCTCACATTTTTACAGGGGATATTCAGTTAAGAGCTTTCCTGTCCACTCTGCAAAATCAAGAATATTGGGAACAACAGAAGCAGATGATTAAGGATAATGAGGCAAATGCAGCACTATATCTGAGGCCGATGCATGGTGATTACAGGGGTGCAGCCAATCAACATTTTACTATGATGAGGGAAGAAAAGGTGAGAAAAATTTATGAAACCAATCTTCAGAGATGCTTAGTCGATTTTCAGAATTTTACTCACCAGCATTTTAATAGTGCTTTAGCAGCCTATAGAAATCGTTGGGGAGAGTTACCTATTTCCTTGCAGAAGAAAGAACCTATCTCCCCCAATAACTTGCAGTGGTCAAAAAGAAGAGCTGAAGGTATCATGCAAGTTATTCAACAGCTGCAACATCAGTGGATAGGATTAAGATACAGATTGCCCATTGTAATCACTCCTGTTCCATGGTTTTTTGATGAAGACCCCCAACCAGATGATCAGTTTCAGGCATGGCTCAAGCAGATAAAGGAAATCAGAGGTTTTTACAAGATTCCTGGTCCAAAGTTTAGCTACCAAGATAGAGTCATGGACAAGGATCTCTGCTCTATTGTAGACTCACGTGAATGCATGAGGACATGCATCAGAATAAGTTGGGGGGGATGATGAGGCCAAATATTGCCTCATTTTTTATTATTTTAGACATCCTTAATAGACCTTTTTGATATGTTTTAATGTTAATTTTGTCGATGAAATGCAATATTTACTACTATTTACATGTTTGACTGTTTAGAAACATAATATTCTGTTTTTACTAATTTTCTCGTATTTTCTCGCATAAGTTTTGTTGATAAATAATGATTTATTGTGAAATGTGTTAAGTGCAATCACGTGTGGAATATATATCATTCATATCATGCTCTCTGAAGTTGTCAAATGCAGAAAATAGCACTAAAAATAGGTCAAAACTGCAAGCTGTGCAAAACTATTTTTGACTGTTTTGACTTGGACAAATTCCAGCCAGATTTGCATGGCTTGGGATTTGGTCAAATTCAACTTAGGAAAGCGTGTGACCAGGTTGTTGAAAGACTTACAAGTCTGGTCCACCAAATGCTCGGCCAAAGAACCGCAAACAGTGTTGAAAACAGTCATTCTGGCGCTGCTCTGGAAAAAACAGGGATTCTGCTCCGGAATAACAGGACTGCTCCGGAATAACCGGAAACGCACAGTTTTGACCAGAACAGCTCAGGAAAGACAGCAAATTGCAGGAGAATGATAGGGATAGCTATGTAAATCTGTTATGCATATTTTTCAACGCAGAAGACCTCTAGCAAGTGTGCAATGAATAGATTTCATTCATGTAACCATATTCTGCATTTTAGGAATGCGCTTTAACAACATTCCTAAAATGCCTGAATTTGAATCATTCCACATCTGATTTAGCATGTTTTTAATATAAATAACCGGCTCCCATCTGGGTTGAGCTATGTAGGAAGAATTAGGATTGCAATTAGTGTAATTCGGAATATTGTGAAATCAGATTTCTGTAGCAATAATATGCAGAATTTTCCTGCATGTTTTTAAATCAATAAAAAGTGCAGTTTTTGTCAATTTCACTTTATGATTGAAGGAGTGATTAAGTAGAACACCAGAGCTACTTCTTCACCTTCTTCTGAACCAGGGAGCAAGGGCCACTCCCAGGAGCAGAAGAAGGTTTATACCAGGTTTTCTTGTTCAATTCTGTCTGTAGCAGAATAACAGGAAACCTGTCATTTTTTTCTGCATTTTCTTATTTTGCTGAATTTATTTCCAGTTTTAGAGTTTGTAGTTTCATTATCATTTCGAGTTTATTTTTAGATCTCGTTCTTTTATTTTGCAAGATAGTTAAGTTTATTTTCTGCAATTCTAATTTCAGCAACTTTCATTTCAAGCAATTTTAATTCAGTTTTTGAGTGCATTTCCAGATTTAGCAAAAGTAAATAGGTTTCTTTGACTGTTATTTCATTTCTGCAGTTTTATTTCAGCAAGCATAATTTAGTTTCCTTTCAGTTCATAGGGTTTAGAGTGACAGAAGAACCCCCAGCAAACACTAACTGTTCTACCAATAAAGCCATTTTCTGAATGGAGTGTCTTACACCTGCTCGAATTGACTATCGTAAAGTACTCTTAGGACACCTGCCCGGATTGATAAATAATGATCAAATGATGAATTAAACGACACTCATCAAGAGTCCGTTATCAAATGGCATTAGCTCAACCAGACAGATTCCTCGATATTTAAAGAGGAGATCAAGGTTCGAATCTTGCTAAGCAATACATGAATAATATCCAAGCTTTGTTGCAATTCCACTACGTGGTGATGATTTAATATGAGTGGGGCTTGTTTCAGTCCCATATAACCAATTGAGAAAAATAAGGTCTCGATTAATAATATTGGGTTGATATAAAAATTATAGATAAATAATTATTATATTGAAGATAAATCATTGCATTTAATTCATGGATCAATTTAAGTTCAATAGTGACATTGATAATATCAAGTGCCATTCAAAAGCAAGTATGAGCCATGAGTGAGTAGGAAGTGTGAACAGAAAGTAAGAAACAAACCATGAGCAAGGAGCAAGTGCCACTTATTATTTCATATTTTAGAAGAAACTCAAAAACTAAAGAATTCATGTGAATAAGATTTAAGGTATAGTGAAAATTCGCTATATGTAGTCACCTTATAGCTCATGCCATAAGGTTTCCAAGAAGGTTGGTTGAAGAAATCATTTGATAGAGATTTGAAGCAAGCCCAAAGGGTTTTGGGTTGTGTAACCACATCGATCGCTCAATTTTTGGCAACTAGTGGCCTACGCTATCTTCAATTGCCTTTTTGGTGATATCTAAGTCAATTTACACCATTGGGTAGAGTCAAGAGTCTTCTTAGTGATAACTAAAATGAATCTACCATTGGTGGAGGTGTGATAAGGACAAAGGATTTGGGTAAATTCAACTTTTCTATGGGTAAGGTCGTAAACTTGGGTATTGTCCACATCTGCTTGGCTTCATATCTCTTGCCCCAACGTCTGTTATTTCTTCACCATAATAAGAGATTGAGGTGAGAGGGATCTGATGGCCCTAGGATAGCAAAATGAACTCTCATTGATCCTTGCACTTAGAGAGTCCCACGGGCCACTCGTTATAATGTTAACAAGCCCTCATCACCCATGAGCTTGATCATCCTTTGGCATTTGGCCTAAGGGGCCATAAGTTGAGCTTCCCCACCACACTCTAGCAGTCCCAAATCAAAGGAACATGTAGCCACTTTGGAGCACTTCAAATCCCTAAGCTACACACGTCATTCGAACTAAAATCTATGATGGGTGCCAATTTTGGGACATAAAGAAAGATGGATAAGCATCAAGTCCATGTTAGTCATTGGATCCTTCATTAATGGCTAGCGCTCTTATCTACCTAAAGCAAACAACAATGATCAATAGGCCCACATCAATCATTGGATATTTCATCAATGGTTAGCATATTTTTTTTGCCCAAAGGAATGTTGAAGCCTGTGGGCCCTCAATCTTCCATCCAACCACTCATGCTTCTCCCTTTGATAGAGGCTAGCAAAAAAGAGAAAATACATCATCATAACCAGGGACAAGACACATGGCAGTCACTTGAGAGTGAGGAAAGGATGCGACAGGAAGTAATCAGGAAAGGCCTTCCATTGACCAAAAGAAAATTTTGCTTCAACAAGGACATGTGGTAGTTATTTTTAAACTAGGGAACACAACACAAAGGGAAATTAAAGGGATACCCACCATTATCCACTAAAGTTGACTTTTGTCGCCTAGACCATAACAGTCGCCCATATGGTAGATGCAACAATTGTCCACCACACAGGTAAGCCTACTGTGTTAGCCTACACCAATTAATGAGGTCATATCAACAATGTTAATGGATAAGACTTCCAAAAAAGCAAATGAAGGCCTAGAAGAGCTTTGATGTTTGGAGCCTCGAACCAAGCATAATTAATGGTGCAACAACCTTTTAAACACTATAGTAAGAGGCGATGGCAGTAGAAACTTCTTATCTGAGGGCCCAAAAACCTCCAACATTAATAGCTTTGGATCTAAAGACCTCGTGGTTATTGAATTAGGGTGTAGAAAGATCTTAATTTTTGATCAAAAGATAAATCTTAGGCCTTTTGCATAGTATTTTGGAGGGAAAATTCCCTCCATCTTGACCTATAAACATGCTTGTAAAATTAATTATGGGTCATTGGGAGTTGCTTCCTTGTGCCTAATATTTAGTCTTGTATGCTCTTCCTTTCACCTCTTCTCATTTATATGAGGAGGACTCAAACCTTGAACCATTGTATAAGGAGCATCGAGCCTCTTTTGTGAAGAACACAAGCTTATACTAAGAGGGGGGGTGAACAGTATAAGATCACTTTTTACTTTTTCTTCCAATTCAATATTATGTTGTGTAAACATAGCAGTAATCAAAGCAATGCATATAAACCATACACAATAGAGACACCATAATTTACGTGGTTCACCCAATGTGGGCTACTCCATGGAGAAAATATTTTACTAAAACTTTCTCAATCAATCTCTTTGGAAATCACTCCCAATTACAATGTTTATGGATCTCTATCCAAAGGAGATGTTGATCCCCTAATCTCAAGTTCGTGGATCTCTTCCATAGGAGAACTCTTTCCCCTTATGCTCTGGCTATGTGATCTTCTAGAAGACTCTGTCTCTCTACTACACTAACTGGTGGACCTCTCTCCACTTGAAGACTCCTCACTCAGATCTGTCTTCAACTGTGCTTGGTTGCTGTATCTCTATTCATCGAGACTCTATCCTCTGTACTCTGTCACCTCTAAAGCTCTGTCAATAGGCTCACTAAGAACCTGCTCAATAGGCTCACACAGAACTTGTTTAACAAGCTCACACATAACTTGTTAAATCTGCTATAGCAAGCTCACCAAGAACTTGCCCAAATCTGCTCTAGCAAGCTCACTAAGAACTTGCCAAATCTGCTCTAGCAAGCTCACCAAGAACTTGCCCAAATCTGTCTCTAGCAAGCTAACCAAGAACTTGCCCAAATCTGCTCCAACAAGCTTACTAAGAACTTGTTCAAACACTGTCCTCAAATTTGTCCCAACACTTTCCTCAAATCTATCCCAAAGGCCTTCTCAAAGGCTCAATCAATCATGCTCAAGTAGTACTCAAAATGAACTCAACAATGAATGGCAATCTCAACTCAAATTAACTTCATAGAAGCATAAAGAGAATTGTTAGAGACTCAATATGTTCTAATCTCACTCTCAACCCAAATCAATCTCAAATTAACTCATAGAAGCATAAAGAGAATTATTAGAGACTCAATATGTTTTAAACTCACTCTCAACCCAAATCAATCTCAACTCAACTCAAATCAACTCATAGAAGCATAAAGAGAATTTTTAGAGACTCAATATGTTCTAATCTCACTCTCAACTCAACATAGAATTATGGAATAGTTTGTCTCATAGAACTTGAACAATCACTTCACACATAACTTGACTAGGCTCAATCAACTCAACTCAACCAATCATCACAAGGAACAACTCTTTCTCACACAACCCTAGTCCAAGTATGTATCAACCAACTCAAATGTTTCCAACAATGCTCAACCACAAATCTCACATAACAATGATACTTGTGTTCTTTTCTAACTCAAGTTATTTCACAACCAATGGGCTTCAACAACTATGCTTATCAAACAAGGTTTAAACACAACTCTCAATTCAGAAAACCTTGAAGCATTCAACCAACCACTTTTGAAAAGGAAACCACAAACAATCCTTTTCCCTCAAATGATATTTCAGAAATCAACCACCATAAACAATCAATAGGAGAATGTGCCCATACCTTTTATGAAGATGAAAAAACCTCTTTGTAAATCTGCCACAATCACAAAATTCTTTTGCCAATCTTCACAAGGGTTAGGAGATCACAAAATAATCAACATTACTCCACTTTTCAATAATCATCACCAAGGCATTTAATTGCACAACTTCCTTATCTATCCTAAAACCACTTGTATCATAAAATAAAATAAATCAAAACATTGCATAACCTTTTCACTCCCAAAACCACTTATACCATAAAATAAAATAAATCACAATATTGCATACCTTGTCACCTCATGAAAGAATTAATCCTCTTGAAAAAGAACAAGGAAAACTTCACTTTTGGAACCCCTTTGCAAAATCAAAAATATCTCTTTACACACACCTTATTTATCCTTCTAAATAAGTTAGTCAAATAGCCCTCAAAATAAACTTTTCGACGATATATAATATGCCCACTTTCTAAAATAAATTGAAACCTTTACACACACACACACACACACACACACACACACACACACACACACACACATATATATATATATATATATATATATATATATGCCAACCTCCATTAATTGCACATAGGTCGGCCCTCCATTAATTTAAAATTAAACTTTAAACTTTAATATCTTCATCACCGGAGGTCCTTTTTCAATGAAACAAAATTCCACCTTAGCTTTTAAGAAAATCCCTTTCCACATAAGCCCACCATGGTTTTAAATAAAACCTTTTATTTTTCCTGCCTTGGTTTTCATAAAAACCCCGTATATATCCATGCTCTCCAAAATATCATAGATGATTATCTATGAAGTGCTTTTGCCACCAAAACTCAATGTGACATCAATGATCCATGTGACATCAATGACAACATAAAATAACTCAAATTTCCAACATTTCGGTCTTATGCCTTTGTAATTTTAATGTATCTATGGAAGTTGCAACTAATTTTGCTTTGTATTACTTTTGTCATGTATTTTGAATGCTTGGGTATGCATGGTGTAGTGTGCTCAATTTCTAACTATTAAACTGTGATGAATGTGTTCATTCTTAGCTCATTCATGCAAATGGGAGGGACCTAAACCTTGGCGCATTGCCCTTATAGCTTAGGTTTTCTTTTTTCCTTGTGTTACTTTTTGTTTTCTTTTATTTATTTTTAGTTGACTAAGCATAGACTAAAGCCTACGAGGTATAAAAGGTGCACAAAGATCACATCCGATGAGGATCCAACCTCAAAAAAATCTTAAATGTTGTCCCATAGTCATTCTCTCTACTTGTGGAGCTTCTTGTTGTGTTGCTTAACGTAAGGTATAGGTACCTAGGTGCATCAACTCATTGCCTCAATAGGCTAGGACACTTTAAGGAAACAACAATTCAAAGTGTCATGCCCAATGGGATGAGCTTAGCATGTTTGCCTCATGAAACTAAAAGAGTATTTCTTGACCAAGGCTCTAGTGAAGGCCTTAGTTGACTTGCTTAGTGAAGCATCAAAAGATTAACTTGGTGACTCTGCTAAGAAAGAACCTAAAGAAGTCAACAAAAGTTAAGGTCAATATTTTAATGGGAGTCTTTGTCTCTTGGTTTGTTAAAGCACTCTCTTCCCACCTGGCGACTATGTTCCAAATAAAAGACCCAAAAATATATGAGTGTAAGGCTTATCACTAGGTCATTTGCCTAAGCCAATCCATAAGAATTGGTGTTGCCTTTGAATCAAAGAGTAAGGAGGAGAAACTAATGATGCAACATGGAAACTCCACTGAACCAACCTCCTTGAATATTTTTGACATGGAATTATAGACACCCTTTAATTTTACCTATCATGCCCATTATATGGGATACAATCCCCACATTAGAGCTCAAATATATTCCTTATTTCATGTGGGGAGATATCATCACCTTAATAGAACATTTGTATCACCTAGCAAACTTATGTACAATTCATTTCATTGATAAGCAATATATATATATCTAAGGCTACTAGCTACCTCCTTTAGAGCAAAATCCTGAGAGTGGTACATCAACCTCAACCTCTAATCAGTCAAAAGCTAGGATCATCTAACAAGCCTCTTGATAGACATATTTGGAGAAAAGATAAATGGGGCACCCTCCTCGAGCAACTAACGATCATCAAGAGGGCACCTATGAAAACAATGGATAATTTCAATTTTTGATTCCACAAAGCTTGGCAAAGGATTCCCGATGAAATTATATCTCCTATAGGTATGAAATTTATCTATTATTTGAAATCTTTTAATTCTAAAATTGCCATGATGGTCAAATCTAAGGGAGGAAACTCATTATCGAAAACCTATGGAATAGTCATCTAGGATGAAAATGACCTAATCCAAATAGGAATGCTAGCCCCTAGACCATCCTTACCATTTTTTTTCTTTGTTAAGCCTTTGTATCACCTTGCTCCAAGTATCCAACCTATTATCTGTTAGCCTACTTTCGATGTAAGCTCAGGGTAAACCCAAGTTCCTAACCTGGTCTGACCACATCCCTATCCCAACCCTTACACTTTTGAATTGGATGAAATAAGGAGTGTGATGAGGACATTCTATAGCGAGATCACAACCCTAAAAAGATAGCAAAATAGCCAAAGGTTTCCCTAGCAAAATTACTCAAAGCATATTTTCAATAAGGTAACTAGTACTTCTAACCTCCTCCAAATAGGTGTTAAAAACCTATGCTTCCACCCAATAGGAATGTTGGTAATCCACAAGCCTTGACTTAACAAATAGTATCTATGTCGATTTCGGTCCAACATATTTTTTCAAATTCTTTCAAGGACCTGGTCACCACACAGAACAATTATGTTGTAGATCCCAATTTTTTTGCTCTTGATTTTTACCCCTCTAACTCTCATGTCGAGAGCAAGTCTCAGGTGGTCAAAATGACCCCATAAAGTCATATGCCCACCCCATATCCTCAGGCAGATGATTAGAGGCTAATCCAAGGATCTATGACCCAACCTTTGATCGTATCACCAACAATCAACTCCTTAGTTTTAAAGTAAATCTTAGTTAACTTGTAGGAAGCAAAAGTATATGTTGTATTAGATAAATCAGATCGTTCAACTCCTAGGAGACCACAAATTAGGTCAAATTACATGACCTAGGTGAAGAGAAAGGCTATAGAAAAGCAAGGAAAGTCTAGTTAGCTGGATTCCAAGACCTAGGGTGAGTTGACAGATAATTGAAAGGATACCTTGATGCAAGCACCACTAGATAACTAGGCCTAAGTAGTTTCAACAATTGCAAGAATGAACCAAGAACCTCTAAAGCGACTTGTTGCATAACCAAGAATATTTCCTTCGATAACAAAAAATTTCAAGCTTCTACCATCATCAAGCACCATATCGAGGAGTTCTTTTGTTGGATCTTTCAATGTGGTAGATCATTTTAAAAGGTCCATCGTAGCAATACCTCTATAGGACGTGCTTTCAATGCCTAATTAAATGAAGCATTTAGAAGAAGCTCTATAAAATTATAAGGATTTGGGTAAGCAAAAGGTACCCAAAGTCTTGCAAGCATCTGACATAAGCCTGGGCACCACCACTATACACTAGATTGAATTTATTCCTCCCAATGGGATGAGTGGTGCCTCCTCCATAGGAAAAGATCAACCTAAAGCAAAGGTATTTGATATCTACTTTGGTCATGGTGGGTTTGAAGTAGGAGACTTATTTTTCAAGGGAGTCTTTGAGCAAATGGAAATAGGAACATACTTGATCCAAGAAGAAGACCTTTATATACCTAAAATCTTAGATTTTACTAAGACTTACTTTGATTTTTATCAAATTACTTTTCATGTGCATTTTAATTTATTTAATTTAACTTCTAATTGTACGTTTATGACCAATTGTATAATTACACCCAATTGTACATTTACAGCCCTACACTGTACAATTAGATAAAATTATGCAAATCCAAGTTATTTATTCTTCTTCTTGGAGGTAGATTTGCTGCCTATAGTGGATGACTTGAGTGCCACAATCCAAGCCATGAGAAAGGACCTATATCATATGGTAAATTATGTGAAGGCAAAAAAAGAAAAAGGAAAATGACATATGGTGTTCCGACTATAAATCAAAAGGACACACAAATTTAAATTGTTCAACAAATACATAATGTAATATATGTAAAGTTGTGGGACATATTGGTACTGATTATCTGCTCAATCTCAAAAGCACCACAAATCAAACCTTGGCGATACAAAAGGAGACCAAGGAAATGAAGATAAGTACTTTGAAGAGCAAACAAGGAGCAACAAGGGGTGGATACAAGAACAACCACCAAGATAGAAGATAGCCACAACAAAGAAATCGACTAGAGGAGGACAAGGTCGATTGCATGACAATTAGGACGAAAGGCCAATCATCCAATATCGAAAATGTCAAGAATGAGGATAATTTGCACATAATTATCAAAATGACCCAATAGGAGGAAATGTTGAAAACAATATGGGATGATGTGTCAGTGGTGTGGACCACGCAATCACAAAGAGGTAAATTTACCAATAAAGGCAAGTTCAAGCAATTCACACAATGTCAATTTTATTGATATTGAAGAGCCTCCAAATGACCAACAACAAAAGGAGAAACATGTGCTAGCAATTACACAGGTACAAGCAAAGAAGGTTGAGCAATACCTAAATCCTGCCAAGGAGGAGGGATGGCAAGAAGCACACATTCAAATAGAGGAAGTAACAAGAAGACCAATCAAGAAATATTACTCTAGGATAAAAGTTGAAGAAACCCATCATGAGTGAAGAGAAGGGGATGCCAACACATCAGTTGGTCACACAAGTGTTAAATAGAACCATTGAAATGAAGGTATCCACTTTACTATGCATAATACTGAAGCTATATGCGATAGTAGGAGAGATGGCATGGACAAGTAGAGTGGAGGAGCCACAATGCCAACTACAAGCAACAAGAGTAAGGAGGGATCAATACATTGATCCAACAATCTTGATGCTATAAATATAAAAGAAACCAATACTAATCCACATTGAGTTGCTGAATCAAAGATTTATGCAAGTGATCGTTGATGGGGGATGAAGTGGAAATGTCTTGCTTGAGAAAACATGGAGAGATTTGGGGGCACCATTTTTATGGTATCCCATATTTAAATTATATGGCACAGATCAATGTGGGATAGAAATGAAAGGAGTGTTGATTGCAAAGAATATGAAATTTATTGATCAAGAGTTCCTCATGGATTTTGTGGTAATTGTTATGCAGAAACCAGCCTATGATGCATTGTTGGGACGTGGATGACTACACACAATAAAAGTGAACCACAGTTAGGAGAAGGATGATCTAATATTTAATAAAGGACAACATAAATATATGAATAAATTGAAGAATTAGTCCGTTAGTGAAGATTTTGCAACATCTGATGAATCTAGAAGTTCATCATCAGAGGATGAGAACGAATGTGAGGATGGTATGCTAGAGTTGGAGTGAGGATGAGATCACCAAATGTAGTTAGAATAGTACATTTGCAACCAAGGATGAAGAGAGGTGGGATGTTGTTAAAGAAGAAAAAAACATAGGAAGGTTGGTAGTGGCACCAAATCAGTCTTCAAAGCCTTTTAAGAGAATCTTGATCTACAAGATTAGGAAGTGGAAGAAGAGGAAATATTGAGATCACTAAATGTAGAAAACATACAAGGGATGGTGTTGATGTATGTTGGATAAGGAGAACCATCAAAAAAATAGCCTCAAAGTGAAGACAATAAGGAAACACAACAATTGTGTGAGCAAAGTGAGCAACTAAAAAGAAAAATGGAAGGATTAAGGATACTACATGCACAAGATCTAGTAAGAATACAACAAGATATCCAATCATTGAATAGAAGTTCTTCTACAAACAAAACAAGTTTGGAAGAAGCATCCTTGACAAGTAGTGCACCCTTCATGAGTTCAAGCAGTGATGAAGAAGATTGGACTAGTGGTAATCCAGGCTTAGAACTCATAATAAGAGTAAGGGATGAGCAACAATAAACCATTCAGAACCATAATGCCTCTAAGGTAGGTAGACGAACGAGTAGGAGTTATGATCCACCAATAAATTTGAATAGTTCCTTGGAAAATGAAAGTAGTTTGCAAGGACTACCAAACAACCCAAGGTATGCATATATGTTAGGTAATTCAAGCAGTCTAAAGAGGTCATCAAGTCCCCCGAGCCATCTAGGTTTACCCAGCCAAGAGGGAGGTCGTCTAGCTTCTTTTATAGTTTTTTTAGGGGAAGAAATTTTCCTCAAAATGCCCCTAGGCCATGCATCCAACTGGATGGCCCGTTAAGACAACCCCTTTGTTGTCGAAGAAATAAGAGATCCCAAGCAACCCTCAGACAATCCAAACTAAGGTCTAGGCAGTCATAAGTTATTGAAGGTCGTTTAGGTGGAGCAAATTAAATAATGGGTGTATCTAAGTTTGGAATATTACCACGAAGATGACAACAAAGAAGGCAACCAGGAAGAGACGGTGAGTAGTCATGCCACCCAAACAATATGGAACAAAGTACCATTCCTCAACAAACATGGAGAAGCAAGGCAATATGGCAAAATTTTGTACGATAGGATGTCGTATAGTGGAAGGCTCTATGATAGGATGTCATATAGTAGAAAGACATATGGAAAAATATCATACAACCAAAACGTTGTACAATAAGACATCATGCAACACAACATCGTATGGCAAGATGTCGTACAATGCCAAGGTCAAACAAGAAAGCCATTCAGATGAAAGAATGGAGGTTTTGGCAGGATGTATAGGCTATCTTACACATAACATGGTACATATAAGTCATACATCAAAAAAAGAGAGAGAAATGGCAAAGTTAAAAAAGGAAAATATGAAAAAACATACATTTACATGCAAGGTGGCAAAGTGATAGTTGGGAAGCAATTACCGCATGTAAAACAATTGTCCTCCTCACTACCACCACCTTATAAATAAACGTTGGATGTTGGCCAAGAGCATTCAAACGGTCAATGCCTAAGGAAGAGAACAAAGGAGAAACTAGCCAACATAAGGAGGAAGAAATTTGTAAACTCTATTAAAGAGAGCATCTAGTAGCAAAGTTGTGTAGAGATCGAAGTTGTGCAAGAAGATGCCCCAAGGAGGAGCCTGCATTGCAAAAGTGAAGGGCCAGATAGAAGTGTGAAGCTACCAATAAGCATCAGAGAAGGGTTTGTGCAAAATATTAAGAATTTTTTTTTCCCGGTCATACAGACCAAATAGGTCATACAAATTATTGTGAAAAAGGGTCGTACATATTACAATAGAAGGAAAAGTTTCAGAGTTGAGAACATGCGAGTCATTTAAGAAGTTTTAAAGAAAGCCATACAAAGAAGGTCATCTAGTAGGTGGTAGTAGTCTAGAAAAGAGTATGTCATCCTATTTATAGATTGTCCCATCTAGAAGCAGGTCATACAATAGGAGGACGTTGTTTAGCGAGGAAGCTCTACAACAAGAAGATTGTATGTTAGAATATCGTACAATGGAAAGTCCATATGATAGAACAATTATAAAAGGTTATATGGCACAAGGTCATACAACAATATATCATGCAATCATACACTAAGAGGTCACACATCAAGAGTTGTTGGAGGGTGGTGAAGAGTGATATAGAGAAGGTCAAGGATTTTGAACAGGAACAAACAAATGGAATAGTAGAGGAGGCTTCCACCTGAGGAAATGTTGCAAGCAAAGCCTCACTCATGGAGAACATGGATACAAAGTAGAGGAAAATCAGGCAACACGAAGGGGGGTCTAGATCAAGGCTAAGGAACGAAAACTTTAATGAAAGACAAGACCTTGGAAGAGAGATAACAACTTCAACTCAAAAGAAGGGCAAGGGGAAGGAGAGGACGTAGATTTCCTTGGAAGAAATCACATGGATAACACTGACTAAAGAGTTTTGTAGAACATGGTGGTTGAAAATTTTGAAAGAACACCCATTAAAGGTTGCGTTCAGAAATGCAGGAGTGCACTTCATTATGTAGGTACCAAGTTTTGACAAGGATTTTTTCAAGTCATATTTGTTGGAGATGTTGCAAATGTATGATCCTAGTCACAATTAGAGTAGAATAATGATTGGTAACAAGGATGTTTGTGTGATGTTCTCGCCAAGCAATTTTTTAAGAATTTTGATTTGCTGAATTCCACCAAACCAATGAAGAAGGAAAGAATGGAGTATCACAATTAGAGTATTTTTGTGGAAAAAATGACCAATATCAGTTCCATAAGAGGTGGCCAAATTGATGAAGCACGAGAGTCATAAACTTAAGATGCAACAATTGAAGTCGAGTGAGTTGCAATACACTATTAACTTGATAATGTCAAGATTATCAGGTGACCAATAAGCCTTGAAGATGCCCACTTGGTCCATATGGTATATGAAAGAATTATGGCTGAAGTACCATATGATTGGGCAACCTTTCTATCAAACCATATTCAAAATGTTTTGATGCAGTATTCAAGGAATTTTTCAATGGCCTTCCTCATCATTGCTTTGATGTTGGATGTTGTGTCACAAGAGAAACTTCAATTCCTACGACTAAATCCCCTAAAATTATTATGGAGCATGTACTTATGATACTAATATGGATCATTATGGTACCACTAATGAAGTGGAGCACTTTAAGAAAGAAGAAGAAGAATACCTCTAAGAAGAGAGAGACACCAAATGCCCTAGGATACGAGGGAAGTGAGGAGTCAAATGGAATTAAGGAGCAACAACCACATGGTAAGAAATTGGTTCAAAAATTGAAGAGGCTAATAAGGTTGGATCAATAGTGGATAGGAGTCGAACCGCATAAAAAATGACCACAACATAAAAAACAATAACACCAACAACAAGAAAGCCCAAAACCACCACAAGAAACAAGGAAGATAGAGGATGGTAGTGCTCAAAAGGTGGTGGAGGGTCATAATGAGAAGCATGGAAGGTCATAAGAGGTTGTGCAAAGGGAAGCTCCAACACAACCAGGAATCCAGGTTGTGCGAGGAAGCACTGCAAGTACTAGTCTAGGTACTAGAGAAGTGAATTCAATGGAGGTTGTCGTGGGTGGACAACAATCGTATTTGATGAAGCATGTTGTGCAAAATGTGCAAAGTCCGTAGAAGATAGTGCAATAGCCAAAAGTGAGAATTGCACAACAATACATGTAGGAACCAATAGTAATTGTAGATTTGATGAAATTCAAACTACAATTGATGAGGTGCGAGCACCACCAACAATGGATAAAACACCAAGCGAAGATTTTCTTGTTGATGTTCTAGTACAAATAGATATGTTGTTTTACCAAAGAGTTGCAACCAACATCGTTGAGATAGTATGTAGATGTTGTGGATCGATGTGGATCACCTTCGTTGGATGAGGGACCATAAATAGAGATCATATTAACAACAATACAGGTTACGACACCAATTTTATTTTTGCTGGAGGAGAGGAGAGATAAAGGAAAACAAGATGTATCATAGTACAATTGGTGGCAAAAAGACCAAAGTAACCAACCATATGAGGAAGAACCTAAGAGGAGAAAGGAGAAGGTGGAAGTAATGGAGAAGACTATTGATGCAGGTGAGAAGATTCGGGAGCTCAAGACATCCAAAGATAATATCAACCTAATAAGTTACAATGGGGAATATGTAAAGGAGACTACCACCAAAGAAGATATTGATATGAAACTAGCAAAGGAGACAAGTGAGCATTTCATCATAGAAGTGCCAAATTTAAGGAAACCACAAGTTCTTGGGGAAAATATCAATGAGCAGGTTGACACATTCTTTGAGAAAATTAGTGGAACATTTGATAGAGTTTACAATGAGTTTAGAGTTGGATGTGTAGGAGACTGGGGGCTATGGCAGTTGAGAATGAAGAATAAATTAGGCAAACTAGTGCATTGGGCTCATGATGATGAGCACATAAAGAAAATTGCAGAAATTCCTCACACGTAGCCATGGCAACAAGAACCTGGCTGTGTCAAGACGATGTTGGAAATCAAGAATCTACGAGAAGGAACTCAAGTAACTAGATATCATGTGTCACTATCACCAATAGCAACTTGTAGAGCATGATCGATAAATTTCAAAGAGGAAACAAGGGATCAATGCTCAAGAGATATTCTCAATAGAGCAATCAATGCATCACCTCTCTCAAGCAAGAGTTCCAACAATACTAGAAACAATGGATAAAGCACATAAACTTCATGAAGATGGAACAAAAGTACGTCACACGATTGGAGGCTTAGCATTTGGAGGCCCTGCTTCTCGCATAATCAACATAATCAACACCTACTCCTATGGACCAACAAGATGCCCATGTTTAAGTAACACAATTGATGAGAACATTGGCCAATTTAGAAGGGAGGGCAGATGTAGGAAGCATATTGAAAATGGCACCAACTTATGCACTACTAGAACAACAAAAACGTGTCTATGACATTTATAAGCATTTTAACATGTATTAAGTCTACAGTTTTATGTGTAGGTTGTTGCATGTGGGTGCATAACATCTTTTTGCATAAAGTAAGGGGGAAAATTTTCATCTTTGGTTTATGGATAACAACAAGCTAGTAGTTAGATAGTTCCTAACTATCTATCCCACTTACCCTTTTTCTTTTTGGTGTATCCCTTGCTTTCTTGATTGGGATATTCAATTGCAGTTCAAACTTGTTGCAAATATTGGATTCAATGCCCATTATATATGTTGCTCTATTGATCAAATGTTCATTTTGTTCAAACATTATTGTGCATACCACATTGTTACCAACTTCCTATCTTCTTCAATTGGATCAATTCTAAGTATGGTAGAAGAGTCTACATTATTATGCATACTGCATCGTTACCAACTTCTTATCTTTTTCAATTGGATAAATTCTATGGATGGTAGAAGAGTCTTCAACTCTCTCTCTCTCTCTTTCTCTCATCATAACCTTTATGTTAACTAATATCCACATTTATGTTTCAAGTATTTATTTCTTTGCAATTGTACATTATTTGAATTGCATTATATAATATATATATATATATATATATATATATATATATATATATATATATATATATATATATATATATATATATATATATATATATATATATATATATCTCATCTAAATTTAAGCCTAGGAGTTTTACAGACACAACTTACAAACTTCCTATCTACTTTGATTGGATCAATTCAATGGATGCTAGAGGAGTCTTCAAACCTATCTTCTTCAATTAGATCAATTCTATGGAGGGTCTCTCTCTCTCTCTCATCATAACCTTTATGGTAGTAAATGTTGGCTCGTTCTTTGTCATCACCTTTATGTTAGGGCTTACCCCTTTTGGGTCCAACACTTGAGGCTGTAATGTAATACCATACAATTGAAATATTTTAGTGTAATTTATGCTAGTTTCTTTACCCTACATTGGCTCATTTTCGTAGTATTTTTTGGTCACTACAGTGCATTATAACAACTCTTTTCAACGAGTCCAATTAGCTTGCTTTGGTCATCATGAACATTAAGAAAAATTATTTTATCTTATTTATCTGAATCTCTGCATCTCAATAGCCTAGAGGTAGAAGCTCTAGAAGGGGCTATCAGTATGAGTTTAGTTGTTTCCCTTCATGGCAGTATTTCTATTTGTTGGAACAGTTGGCAACAAGAGTACTTGTTTCTGTTTTCCCAGTATCATTGCTGTCTTGTGTGTGTAGTTGGAACAACAAAATTCAATTTTTAGGTGTTATCCTTTCCAATTTCAAAACAAATTACTTTGATTATAATTCCTGTATCACTAGACTGAATGTTATAGCTCGGATTATACTAAGCTAATTTCTTTCTCCAATGAGTAGCAAATAGAATCTTTATTGTTTATTGAAAATTTTAAGTTATTTGAATTAAAAGTTTACCTATAAATCTTTGTTTTCTTGATAGTGAGAACTCATCAAACTATACTTATGACGTCTATAACAGGTGGGGGCTTTAAAGCCCAACTCACATATTTTTATTCTCTTTTGAAATCTTGTCATGAGCATGTGAAAAAATGTATATTCTAGTTATGTGCTTTATTTTAAATTATTAATAAATATTCAATTTTTATTTTATTTTAATATAAATATATAAATAAAAAAAATTATTTTATTTTAATATAAATATATAAATAAAAAAAATTGTGTGTTGTAATCTTCAAACAAGAAATAAGGCCAATCTCATTGTCTTTTATATAAGATCATTATAAATTTGCACACCAAAATTTTGAGTATTCTCAACCATATAAACAATTTTTTGAAAACACTGTTTAACATGACATTGTAATTTTCTAATTTTCTATGGTGCCTACTTCCCTTCTCAAAAAATATATATATATTTCGGTTACATAGAATTGATCACAACCAATAAATTTTATTAGAGGCCTAAAATATATATATTTCGGTTACATAAAATTGATCACAACCAATAAATTTTATTGGAGGCTTTGGACCGTAGTACCTGAGCTTGGGTAGTTGATTCTCCACTGACATGTTGTTTTCGGAGTTGCATTAGCCATGACGGAACAATGGAAACCTTGGACCATCTACTCGCTACAAGGTGTGAAAAGTGGCCTTCCATAATTTTTTCTCTTGTGGGCGTCCTTTCATTTTTTCTAGATAAAGACATCAACGAAACTTCATTTTTATTTATTTAATCGAATCAGATCAACTCAAGTCAACAGCTATCAAACGGACTTATGCTTTCAAGTTTCAGGTGACGCCCTTTAAAATTAGTAATAAGCCGCATAAACATGCTGCCAAAGGTGACCTAGAGTCCCCTGAATTGGTGACGATCCTGCCAACTAACCAGATTTTAAACTTTAAAGTTTTGAGGACAACCCCTACAAATACGGAATTCAAATTGAATCATAGATAAAAACAAAATAAAATTGTTTATTAAATTTATGTTAATATGTTTTTAAGTTATGTAATTTAATAAAAATAATTTTAAATGTTTATATTAAAATAAGTAAATATAAATTTTTTCTTTGTATTCACTTGATTTCAATTTGAACCTCTTAAATGGAGGGAGTTATTTGTAATAACCTTAAAGTATAAATTTTTTCTTTGTGTTCGCTTGATCTCAATTCGAACTGAAGACCTCTTAAATGGAGGGAGTTATTTGTAATCACCAATAGTGTCACATTTACAAACATAAAAAAATTATGCATACTTTTAATTGATTTAATTATATGAATTGGGATATTAAAAAAAAAATTAATTAATTTTAAGATAAAATTAAAGACTATTATTATTATTATTTTAAAATTGATTATATGAGATTGAAACGAGTTTTATATGTATTATATCATCGTCACTTGGTTGAATTACAACACTTCGATATTATTCATGTATATTATCCATGTATCTTTTAACAAGATTCGAAATTGGGTTGTATCTTTTAACAAAATTCAAATTTAGGTGAATTACAACAAAGCTTCATTATTATCCATGTATACAAGATTCAAAATTGGGTTGTATCTTTTGACAAGATTCAAACTTAGGTTTCCTCTTTGAATGTTGAAGAATCTAATAAGATGAAATAATACCATTTAATCAAAAATTAAGTCTTATTAGTCTCCAAGGGCTAGGTGGATTGGTAATTGTCTGTTTGGTCAAGCACTTACCAAAAAGAGACTTAGGTTCAAACTTTGGGGGCATACCTGTTGCAAAGGTAATAGTCTAATTTGAATCCTCTATGTGCATGCTAAGCCGATAATGATGATATGAATCCCGAGCGATCGGTGGTCCTCCTCACATCACATCGAGTCATTAACAATAAGGTGGTATAGGCTTGTTGGGAGTAGCCCCTTGTGATTTGAACCCTACACTTGGCAGTTACTAAAAATAGTGTGGATGTAACCAACTCTTTTATGTATATAAAAAAGTCTTATTAGACAATATATGATATTGCGATCGAGGAACGTGATCCATATGATGTGGTTTCACGCAACTCCAGTTCAAATCACACCGGTTTTGTTGAGCAAGGTGCAGCAACAGTATTGTCATTGTTGTCAACACAGTCAGATAGATCTGTTGATGCAGTGGACAGAAAGTTCAAAAGCTATTCAGATGCAGAAGACAAGAGTTCAAAGGTTACTCAAAGTATGTACAATGTTTTTCCAAGAAGATCGAAGTGGCCCATATGCAAAAGATCAAAGAAAAAGACAAGTAAAAAAAGTGTCACGATATCGCGACATATACAACAGACAAGAAAAACTGTCACAATTTTACGACATGTTGGAAGAGAGAGAAAAAGCAAGAAAAAATGTCGCGATTTCACGACATGTTGGAAGAGAAAAAGGCAAGTGGAAAAACTGTCACAATTTCGCGACATGTTGGAAGAGAAAAAGGCAAGTGAAAAAACTGTTGCGATTTCGCGACATGTTGGAAGAGAAAAAGGCAAGTGGAAAAACTGTCGCGATTTCGCGACATGTTGGAAGAGAAAAAGGCAAGTGGAAAAACTGTCACGATTTCGCGACATGTTGGAAGAGAAAGAGAAAGCAGGAAGAAGTGTCGCGATTTCACGACAAGTTCGAAGAAAGACAACAAGTAAGAAAAGTGTCGCCATTTCGCGATATGTCGCATTTTCACGACTAAAACAGGAGAGAGAAAGTAATTTGGAAAAGTGTCGCGATTTCGCAACATGTCGCATTTTCATGACTAAAATAGGAGAGAGAAAGCAAGTTTGAAAAGTCTCACAATTTCGCGACAAAAGCAGAGAAGAAGACTTTGAAGGTAGAAGTGTCGCGATTTCGCGATAAAAGCAAAGAAGTGAAGTACGGAAGCAGAAGTGTCGCGATTTCACGACAAAAGCAGAGAAGAAGACTTCGAAGGCAAAAGTGTCGCGATTTCGTGACAAAAGCAAAGAAGTGAAGTACGAAAGCAAAAGTGTCATGATTTCACGACAAAAGTAGAGAAGAAGACTTCAAAGGCAGAAGTGTCGCAATTTCGCGACAAATGCAGAAAGTAAGACTTCGAATACAGAAGTGTCACGATTTCACGACAAAAGCAAAGAAGTGAAGTATGAAAGTAGAAGTGTCACGATTTTGCGACAAAAGCAGAGAAGAAGACTTCGAAGGCAGAAGTGTCGTGATTTCGCGACAAAAGCACAAAGCAAGGCGATTTCATGACATGTCGCATTTTTGCGACTCGAAAAGGACAGGAAGGCAGAGAAGCAAAAGTGTCACGATATCGCGACATGTCGCATTTTCGTGACTCAAGAAGGGCAGGCAGGCAGAGTAACAAAAGTGTCACGATACCGTGACATGTTGCATTATCGCGACAAAAGGAATAGAGAAATCATACGGAGGCAAAAGTGTCACGATATCGTGACATGTATTTTTGCGGGCCAAAGCTAAGAGAAAGAACAAGGAGAAAAAGTGTCGCAATATCGCGACATGTAGCTTTTTCACGGTCCGATGCAAAGAGAAAGAGAGAGAAAGAAAAAGTGTCACGATATCGCGACATGTTGTATTTTCGGGGGCCAAAGCAAGGAGAAAGAGAGAGAAAGCGAAAGTGTCACGATATCGCAACATGTATTTTCGTGATTGAGTTGAAGCCGACGAAGACCGATGACAACCAACTAAAATTAGGGTTTATAGCCAACTAAGATTAGGGTTTTTCATTAGAACAATTCTGTTATAAAAGGAGGGTTGTTTGAATATTTGTTAAGGATGTTGAAGTGTGCAAAGTTCGATGGTTGTGCATAGAAAGCGAGTCATATCAAAAGATGCTAAGTGCAAAATTCTCCAAGAGAGTAGAGTGCACAAAAAGGAGAAGACGATCGTGAAGTTCGATCGTAACAAAGCAGAGTGTGTGAAGTGATGGTGTAGAGAGAGCAGAGTGCTCAGAGAACTCAAAGGTGAAGAAGACCAGTTAGGGTCTTGCAAAAGCAAAGGTATCTTACTGTTAAACCTATAGATTCAAATTGAAGTCTAGGTTGGTGCTTGACATTAGGGGTTGGTGCTCCTTCCAGTTGGTGTTGATAAATCAGGGGTTATTGCTCCTTTCTGTTGGTATAAATAAATTAGGGGTTGGTGCTCCTTCCAGTGTGTGTTGGTAAATTGATTGTAAAGTTGGTGCTTTACAAAGGCTGGATTTGGATGGTAGTCCAAGCAGTCATTTTTGAGGAGTAGCCACATTGGTGAACCTCGTTAAATCTTGTGTTGTGTGATGCTCTTTTGTTATACTTGTTGTATCTAGTAATAAGTTTTAATTACTACTGTTTAAGAGCTGTAAATTCAAGTTTAAAGAGCTACACTGATTCACGCCCCCTCTCAGTGCCATTGTAAGACTAACAATTGGTATCAGAGCTAAGTTCCTGAACAAGCTTAACCAACTAGGGTGATCTTGGAAGTAACATAATGACAGGTGGTGAAGGCTTCTCATCAAATAAAGCACCATTGTTTGACGGATCTAATTACGCATTCTAGAGAATCAGGATGCAAACATATCTTTGTGCTTTGGGATACGACATCTAAGATTCAGTAGTTAGTGGATACACAATACCCACCACTCCTCCAAAAGAGGCTAACGAAAAGAAACTGTTTGAAAATAACTCAAAAGCAAAGAATGCTCTCATGTGCGGATTAGCAGACAGTGAACTAGTAAATATCATGAGCTGTACAACGACAAAAGCGATATGGGACAAACTGAGGAGTATTCATGAAGGAGACGATAAGATCAAGGAGGCCAAGTTATAGCCACATCGAGCTCAGTTCGAAGCATTAAAGATGAATGACAATGAAAACATTGAAGCATATATGCTAAGAGTTAATGGAATCATTAATATGATCAGAGAACTCAGCGAGGATATCGAAGACTCTGCCATCGTGAAAAAGGTATTAAGATCTCTTCCTCAAAGGTTTGATTCTAAAGTCTCAGCAATAGAAGAAGCTAAAAATCTAAACTATTTTAGTATAGATGAGATGTATGGTTCTTTGACTGCATATGAGATGAGGATAAGAAGATCTAAACCCATAGACAGAGAAGCGGCTTTTAAAGCCCTTAAAGACAAAAACGCAAAACAAAAGTCCAAGGAAGAAGAGACATCAGATTAAATGGAAGCAAACTTTGTTAGAAAACTAAAAAGGGGAAAAGAAAAATACAGAGGAAAGCTACCGCTTAAATGTTTCAACTGTGGAGGTGTTGGGCATTTTGCGACTAAATGTCCACTTAAAGAGAAGAACAAAAATGATGAAGGATCGCACCAAGAAAGAAGTGACTGGAAGAAGAAAACGAATTTCGGAAAAGGCAACTTCAAGAAGAAAAGTTTCATCTCCAAGAATGCCAGTTCATCAGAAGACAGCTCCGATGAGGATTCTGAAGAGGAAACAGGTGAAGCTCTTTTCATGGCCTTTGAAGAAGTAAAATCAGAAAAAGGAGTGAACTCTGAAGTATGTGGTGAAAACCCTGAGGCTGAGGTAGATCTAGAAGGTGAGTTGATCTCTGCACTTGAAGAGTGGAAGATAGAAAGGAAAAAGAATAAGAAAATGTCAAGAAAGCTTGAGGATGCAAATGAAATCATAACCAGTTTGAAAGTACAGATAGAAGAATCCAAGAAAATCTTCGAAGATCTCAAAGTGCAAATAACCATGAAAATAGATTATTACAACAAGCTAGAAGAAGAGATTGTTGGTTTAAGAATGCAGCTAGAAGAGATGAATAAGAAAATTAGTTGTTATCACAAACGTGAAGAAAGTTCTATGAAGCTGGATAAGATCATAAATGACCAAAGGCCTGCAGGCATCAAATTTGGTCTGGGTTTTGTCGAAGGAGAATCATCAAATGGATCAAAGGCTAAAAATGTAGAATCCATAAAGAATGAAGATAAGAAACAAGTTGATCAAAGAAAAACGTCTCATGCAAAAGAAAGCAATAATGCCAGGCATGAAAGGAGAACTGACAATGATGGATTCACCAATGTCACACATCAAAGAAGAAGAAGACCTATGGCTCCTACGACAACATGGCAAAGACTATCACCCAGGTTCAATTATCCCTTTTCTAGTTTCTGTTTTAAATGCAATGGCTATGGACATAAAATCTCAGATTGCAAATATAATGTAAGACCAAGGAATTTCACCAGTAGAAATGTTTTTTCTCCTCTGATGAATTATACAGTAGAATGTTATAACTATGATAATTTTGGGCACATTGCAAGAAACTGTAGAAGTACATTTGCATCAAACCAGTTTCAGGGAAGAAATTTTCAACCAAATAGGATGAGGCAAAATAGAAAACTTCCCGAAAAACATGCACAAGCTATTGATAAGAAAAAGGCAAAACAAGAACCCAAAACTACTATCAAAACGGAGTGGAAAGGAAAAGAGTGACTTAAGGAAGAAAAGGAATCCTTAATCATACAAACAACATTTAAAGCATAGAATAAATATGTACCATGGATACTTGATAGTGGATGCTCCAGTCATATGACAGGTGACAAACACAAATTTGAGAAGTTACAGAAATATGAAGGTGGTTCAGTAAAGTTTGGAAATAATGATGGAGCTAAGATAGTTGGCAAAGGTTCAGTTAAAATTAGTAAGCAAAAAATTAAGTCAGAAGAAGTCTTATTTGTGGATGGTTTGAAACATAACTTGTTGAGCGTAAGTCAGATTTGTGATAAAGGTCATGAAGTAGTTTTTATGAAGCAGGGTTGTGAAGTCAGAAAAATAAACAGTGGAAAATTGATAGCAACTGGATCAAGGACTTTTGGCAACCTGTACACGCTCTCAGAGACTTCTAAAGGAGCTTGTTTTATTGGACAGGAAGAAGAAAATTGGTTGTGGCACAAGAGACTCGGTCATATCAGTTTTGATAATTTAGTAAAAATCACCTCAAAAAAGGTAGTGAGAGATATTCCCACCATCAACAAACCTGCAAACAACATTTGTGCTTCATGCCAAAAGGGGAAGCAAACTAGAGTCACATTCAAAACAAAAGAGTACTACACAAGCAAACCTTTGGAACTAATACACACTGATTTATGTGGACCCATGAAAACACAAAGAATAAATGGTGACAAATATTTTATGCTGTGCATTGATGACTATTCTAGAATGACATGGATATTTTTCTTGAAGCATAAATCAAAATCTCTTGATATGTTTAAGATATTCAAAAACCATGTTGAGAATGAAATAGGAAAGAGGATCAAATGTTTAAGATTAGATAGAGGAGAATTCATTTCAGAGGAGTTTACAGAGTACTATGAAAAATACGGTATTAGGAGATAGTTTTCAGCAGCCAGGACACCTCAGCAGAATGGAGTGGTAGAAAGAAATAACAGGACAGTGCAGGAAATGACGCAGACTATGTTGGCTGAAAGCAGAGTAGTAGACAGATTTTGGAAAGAAGTAGTCCATACTACAGTGTATATCCAAAATAGGTACATGCTGAGAACACATGAAAGCAAAACTCCTTATGAGTTGTGGTTCGGTAAAAGGGTAACAACAAAATACCTCAAAGTTTTTGGCAGCAAGTGCTACATCAAAAGAACTGAAGATAATCTTGGTAAGTTTGAAGATAGAGCGGATGAAGGTATTTTTGTTGGTTATTCGTCAAAAAGAAAAGCTTACAAATGCTACAACAAGAGTCTAAAGAAAATTGTGGACAGTGTCGATGTTAAATTTGATGAAGGTAGAGAACGAGTAATTAGCTATGAAACGAACTACCCAATTTATGAAAAGGTTATTGAAGGAGATGAGGAAAACGAAACAAACAAGATACAAAAAATTGACTCAAATGATTTAAGTTGTGATTCAAAAGTGGAAGAAAATAAGAAATTCAAAACAAGCAGCTGGCAAAAAAATCATCCTAGAGAGCAAATAATTGGAGACCCCAAAGTTGGTGTTCAGACAAGAAGAAGAGTAGTAAGTAACTACTCTCTACTATCCAGCATTGAGCCCAAAAATGTTGATGATGCAAACAAAGATGAAAGTTGGATGAAGGCAATAAATGAAGAATTAGATCAAATCGATAAAAACAAAACTTGGGAGTTAGTACCTAGACCTGCAAATAAAAATATAATCGGGACTAAATGGATTTTTCGAAACAAATTGAATGAAGACGGACGAGTAGTCAGAAATAAAGCAAGATTGGTATGTAATGGTTATGCACAAGTTGAAGGCATTGACTTTGAGGAAAATTTTGCACTAGTAGCTAGACTAGAGGCAATTAGAATGTTTCTGGCTTTAGCAGTCTACAAGAATTTCAAAGTTTATCAAATGGATGTGAAATCAACGTTTTTGAATGGGAAACTTGAAGAAGAGGTTTATATTGAGCAACCAAATGGTTTCCAACTTGGTGATGATCCCAACTTTGTTTGCAAGTTGAAGAAAGCATTATATGGCTTAAAATAGGCACCCCGAGCATGGTATGCAAGGCTAGACAACTATCTCACAAAACAAAGGTTTAAGAAAGGTATGGTGGATAGTGAAGAACACAAGCTTATACTGAGAGGGGGGGTGAACAGTATAAGACCTCTTTTTACTTTTTCCTTTATACTTCAAAACAGTAAAGCAATATACCCAAAGCAATATCAAAGCAATGCACAATATCATCCACAAAGTGACACCAATTTTAACGTGGTTCACCCGGAATGGTTGGGCTACGTCCACAAAACTTTTCTCTAAAAGTTATCTCAAAGTTCTTTGGGAATCCTTCCCAATTACAATGTTTATGAGCCTCGGCCCAAAGGAGATACCTTCCCCTAATCAGAATTTATGAGCCTCTGCTCAAAGGAGATACCTTCCCCCAATCAGAATTTATGAGCCTTTGCTCAAAGGAGATACCTTCCCCTCTGCTCTAGAAATGATCCCTCAGAAGATCAACTACCTCTACCTCTTGCCAGCATGTGGAACTCCTTTCCATCGAAGACCTCCTGTCCTCAATGCTTAGCCTAAGAGACCTCTCGCCTTCTATGATCACGTCCATAGTAGCTCAAACAACTCGTACCAAACACGATCGGTCGGTCTAGTACAAGTCTTCCTCTGTCTGTCGGATCTATCCAACTCTTGAACAAATCAATCCTCTCGCATACAAGCCTTCTCAAAGACTTGCCAAACTGTCCTCGGGTTCTTCTCATAGAACCAATGCACCTCTGTCCTCAAGTTCTCTCGCTAGAACTATCAAACTCAGCTCACAAGTCCTCTGCTAGGACCTGTCCAAATCTGCTCACAAGTCCCCATCGAAACCTGTCCAAAAATTGCTCACAAGTCCCCACCGAAACCTGTCCAAAACTGCTCACAAGTCCCCACTGGAACCTGTCCAAAAACTGCTCACAAGTCCCCACTGGAACCTGTCCAAAAGCCGCTCACAAGTCCCCACTGGAACTCTGTCCAAAAACTCAAGCAAGCTCACCAAGAAAAAATTTCTTAGTAGGAAATCACAAAGTGAATTGTTAGAGACCCAATGTGATTTGTCAAACTCATAGAAGCATAAAGAGAATTGTTAGAGACTCAATATGTTCTATACTCAAATCCCAATCTCAAAACTCAACTCAAATCAACTCAACTCAATCTCAATCTCAAATCTGAAAACTCAACTCAATATCTGAAATGGATAGGATAGAATGTTTTCTTTCAAGAACATGAAACCCCAACAATTGCCAACTATGCAAAGAATCACATAACAATGATACTCATGTTCTTTTCACCATCAATTAGGGTTTCAACAACAATGCTCATCAAACAAGGTTTAGTCAACCAACACCATTCAACTCAACATCAACCTTGAAGCATTCAACCAATCATCACAAGAAAAGGAAACAAGTAGAAATCCTTTTCCCTCCAAAGATATTTGAACAAAACAACCACCAACACAATATCACCAAATGCAAAGAATAACTTGCTCAAATCAACTCAATGGAGTAAGCCCAATATCATGAATCAAGTAAAGCAATAACTTGATCAAACAACCTCTATGGAAGCAACTCAACCATCAAACTCAAAAAAACCAACCAAGGGTTCCACCAACTCAATGCAAGTAGCTAGACTCACAAATATAAACCCTAGTGCACAAAGCTTCCACTATCTCAAACCAAAAATTATGCATTCACCAAAAACTCTCCTTAAGGATAACAATGCATAAGTAGTCTTCAACAAACCAGAAAATAGGATTTACACCTAGCCAAAGGATACCTAGTAGAATACCTTTTCACTCCAACCTTATTTCAGAAAACATACACCAATCATACTCATAAGAAGAATGTGCCCATACCTTATTGGAGTAGAAGATAATTGAACCTTCAAGTTGTCACCACACACAACTCTCAAACTTCCAACCAAGTTAGGGTTAGAATAAAAAGAAATGAGCAATAATATAAACTTCCTTTATTACACCTTTTAGCTCCACTTCTTTAAACACAACCACCATAACATGCCAATAAATCAACAATCACAGACTCACACCTTATACCTCCATTTTTAATTTTAGCATAGCAAAGAATAATCTTAAAAATACATCCAAAGAAATATGCCCTTATTTCTCCTAAGCTTTTATTCAATGCTAATCACAAAAGCCAAAACTCATAAAATTTAATCACACCTTATAAATCGCTGTCCAAGAAACTCCGAATTTCGCGGCATAAAGACATTTTAATAAAAACGTGTGTTACTCTAGCAAAGCACCCTCGCGAGACTCGAAACGGCGACCTCCGCCAATGCAGCGCCCAAAAGCAGCCTTCGCTGCCACTAGCCCACGCGGGCTACGAAGTTCACAAGTGAACTTCCCTCCACTTCACCCTAAAAAAACTCCCGAAGACTTTTCAACCGCACGTGCTTCTAAGTCTTCCTTCGATCGCAGCGAATACAGAGCACAAACACCACAAATTGCATTCAGGGAATTTCGAATTAATTAGCCTTCCAACCTTAGGAGTTGGAGAATAAATAGTCTCTTCGAAGACACCTTGACGTCGGCGGAAATAAAGACCATTTCGAAATTAATCAAAAGTCTTTTCAAAAAGGGTTTAAAAACCCTTAAATAATTTTAATAAATTAAGAATAAAAAAAGGTTTAAAAACCTTTAAGTATTTTTAATAAATTAAAAATAATTTCTCCCTTATAATAATTAATTAATTAAAACCTTGAAGGGTTTTAAATAATAATTAAATAAATAATAAAGAGAACCTCCATTGGTTTTAATAAAAACCATTTAACTTGGTTTTAATAAAAACCCTATCCAACTTGGTTTTAATAAAAACCGGTTTGGTTTTAATGAAAAACCCTTGCCAATGGAATCTCTCCGGATTCTCTTAAAAATATTCTCTTGGAATCTTCCACCTTTGAAGCCAACACATCCTCTTAACATTAATGCCATTTCCTTTTGACATCAATGACAACTCATAGACAAGAAGCTAGGATCTCAAACCCAAAATTGCCAACAATCTCCCCCTTTGTCATTGATGGCAAACCATGCTTCTCAACAACACATAAACTCAACATAAACAGCTCCCCCTGTCTTGAGGCTCTCCCCCTTACTCAAATATCTCCCCCTTTGTCATCAATGGCAAAGGGTCACCTTTGGGGCTCGGGACTAAGAATGAGCCTCTTAGCTTAGTCCCTCCCCCACCTCCTGATGAGGTGATTAATTCTTGGGTGGGAGTAAAACTCCCATTAGGCACTGATCATCATCAGCGTCTATAACTTCCTTGCCGGGCCTTCTCTTGAACTCTTTGTCCATATTCCTGTTCCTATCACTATTCTTGTTCTTGTTCTCATCCCTGTTCTTGTCCATGCCTTGATCCTTGGACCTGATCATGCCACTGTTCCTGTTCTTGTATTCTGGAATTTTAGCTCTACACTGTCTGATTATGTGACCTTCATTGTTGCACTTGAAACACTTGACGATGTTGTTTCTCTGAGGTAAACCTGATCTTTGAATCCACCAGTTCGAACAAACCTATTCCGACCAAACTCGTTTCGCCAAACCTGTTTTGACCAAACTTGTTCTGACCAAACTCGTTCGGCCAAACTCGTTTCGACCAAACCTGTTCTCGTTATTTGCCTTGCAATAAACTGCCTTGTGCCCAAACTGTTGACAAGAGTAGCAATACCCTTGAAAGTAACTAGCACTTCGGAAACTATCATTTACCTCCTTCACTTGAGCCATGCAATGTGAAGCCATGTGACCAAACTTGTGACAAGAAAAACATCTGCCTTGAAACTTTCCTTTAATTGACCTCTTAGGTTCTGAAAACTTCTTCTTCTCATTCTGAATTCTGTTTTTTGTTTCTGTGCATCTATCATTCAAGGACTCTTTTTCCGAAATACTTTCCTCATCAGAACTCTCTTCCTTTTGGAGTCTCTTACTAGACTCTCCAACTTGTTCCTTGTGTGGCTTAACAAAACCAAGGCCTGTTTTATCTCGTTGTCTTTCTTTGACCTTTGATGAGTGACTTAACCTTTTTGGAGCTATCTTGAAACTTGTAAAGCTTATCCTTGTACTCTTTAGTTTCCTCTTTCAAAGAAGCCATTTTATTTTCTAACTCACTATACTCAAGAACCTTAGACTCTAACTCATCCTTGAGTTCTTGTGTCTTAGCCATAGAGAAGTCAAGACTTTCTATAAGATCATCTCTCTCCATACAACATTCATCTAACTTATCCTTGAGTCTAGCATTCTTCTTTCTTTCATTTTTCAAAGCACTAAGAGCACTAATAAGTTCACCTTCAAGATCTACTTCACCTTCCTCTATATCTTCCTCTATTTGTTTGCTTTTTGAATCATCAAAGCCTTTTTCAGATTTCTTATCACTAGAGGTGCTACCCTTTTCAAAAACCATACATGCATCTTCCTTATAGTTTTTTGAAGCATCCTCATACATACTAGAAACCAAATCATTATTTGTGCAATCATCCTCAAGGTGACCAAAATTTCCACATCTAAGACATTTCATGATAATGAATCTATGTTTTGGTTCTTCCTCTTTTTCTGATATGAACAACATCTCATTTTCATTATCACTTGAAGAACTTTCACTATCACTACTAGAACACTTACTTGCTTTGTCTAGGTAGAAACTCTTCTTGTGCTTGTGAGAATACCTCTTTCCTTGATTGTTGTGCTCATCTTTGTTTTTCCTGTGATGCTTGTGCTTTTCAGAATCCTTGCTCTTAGAATCCTTTTTATCTTCATCACTTTCATTCTTGGGAACAGTACAGTCAATAGCATAATGACCAAACTTTCCACAATTGAAACATCTTATATTTTTCATACTTTTGTGCTTTCTAGAGAACTTGCCTTTCTTGCTGTAATATGCCTCTTCATCACTAGAAGACTCATCACTATCTTGAAGTCGTTTACCCTTGGAATTCTTGGTAGCCTTGAAAGTTGCCTCTTTCTTGACATCAACCTTCACTTGAGTTCTCAACTCAAATGCTCGCAAGTATACTATGGAGCTCATCCTTTTTCAACTTATCCAAATCTTTAGCTTCCTCAATAGCAGAAATCTTTTCACTAAATCTATTAGGAAGAGATCTTAAAATCTTATCACAAACATCATTTTCAGCAAGCTCAAGACCTAAGTCTTTCATGGAGTTAACAACCTCATCCATACGAAGCATGTAGTCACTAATATTTTCATCATCATTCATCTTGAGTTGTTCAAACATACCTTTGAAGTGTCTCAACTTGGCCTTTCCGACATTTGTATCACCTGTATGAACCACCTTCAACTGTTTCCACATTTCACTAGTTGTCTTGCGGTGAATCACTTTGGTGAGATCTCGCTTCCGTAAGCCTTTCAGGATTGCATTCATTGCTTTTGAATTGCTTGTGATGTAGGAGCCTTTCTTCTTTAGTATTAGGACCATGTTCGGGAATAGTGTACTCATCTTCAATCACTTCCCAAACCTCATTCCCAAGTGCCATTAGATGAACCTTCATCCTTGCACTCCAAAGACCAAAATTTGACCCATCAAGAATAGGTGTTGCATTGCCACTTGAATGATCCATTGTGTTCTTTACTAGCTTTTCCTTCAAGTTGTTAAACTTTTCGAAGGCACCCGCTCTGATACCAATTGAAGAACACAAGCTTATACTGCGAGGGGGGGGGTGAACAGTATAAGACCTCTTTTTACTTTTTCCTTTATACTTCAAAACAGTAAAGCAATATACCCAAAGCAATATCAAAGCAATGCACAATATCATCCACAAAGTGACACCAATTTTAACGTGGTTCACCCGGAATGGTCGGGCTACGTCCACAAAACTTTTCTCTAAAAGTTATCTCAAAGTTCTTTGGGAATCCTTCCCAATTACAATGTTTATGAGCCTCGGCCCAAAGGAGATACCTTCCCCCAATCAGAATTTATGAGCCTTTGCTCAAAGGAGATACCTTCCCCCAATCAAAATTTATGAGCCTCTCGCTCAAAGGAGATACCTTCCCCTCTTCTCTGGAAATGATCCCTCAGAAGATCAACTGCCTCTACCTCTTGCCAGACACGTGGAACTCCTTTCCACCGAAGACCTCCTGTCCTCAATTCTTAGCCTAAGAGACCTCTCGCCTTCTATGATCACGTCCACAGCAGCTCAAGCAACTCTGTACCAAACACAATCGGTCGGTCTAGTACAAGTCTTCCTCTCGTCTCGTCGGATCTATCCAACTCTTGAACAAATCAATCCTCCGCATACAAGCCTTCTCAAAGACTTGCCAATCTGTCCTCGGGTTCTTCTCATAGAACCAATGCACCTCTGTCCTCAAGTTCTCTCGATAGAACTATCAAACTCAGCTCACAAGTCCTCTCGCTAGGACCTCGTCCAAATCTGCTCACAAGTCCCCACCGAAACCTCGTCCAAAAATTGCTCACAAGTCCCCACCGAAACCTGTCCAAAACTGCTCACAAGTCCCCATTGGAACCTGTCCAAAACTGCTCACAAGTCCCCAGGAACCTGTCCAAAATTGCTCACAAGTCCCCACCGGAACCTGTCCAAAAACTCAGCAAGCTCACCAAGAAAAACTTTCTTAGTAGGAAATCACAAAGTGAATTGTTAGAGACCCAATGTGATTTGTCAAACTCATAGAAGCATAAAGAGAATTGTTAGAGACTCAATATGTTCTATACTCAAATCCCAATCTCAAAACTCAACTCAAATCAACTCAGCTCAATCTCAATCTCAAATCTGAAAACTCAACTCAATATCTAAAATGGATAGGATAGAATGTTTTCTTTCAAGAACATGAAACCCCAACAATTGCCAACTATGCAAAGAATCACATAACAATGATACTCATGTTCTTTTCACCATCAATTAGGGTTTCAACAACAATGCTCATCAAACAAGGTTTAGTCAACCAACACCATTCAACTCAACATCAACCTTGAAGCATTCAACCAATCATCACAAGAAAAGGAAACAAGTAGAAATCCTTTTCCCTCCAAAGATATTTGAACAAAACAGACCACCAACACAATATCACCAAATGCAAAGAATAACTTGCTCAAATCAACTCAATGGAGTAAGCCCAATATCATGAATCAAGTAAAGCAATAACTTGATCAAACAACCTCTATGGAAGCAACTCAACCATCAAACTCAAAATAGCCAACCAAGGGTTCCACCAACTCAATGCAAGTAGCTAGACTCACAAATATAAACCCTAGTGCACAAAGCTTCCACTATCTCAAACCAAAAATTATGCATTCACCAAAAACTCTCCTTAAGGATAACAATGCATAAGTAGTCTTCAACAAACCAAAAAATAGGATTTACACCTAGCCAAAGGATACCTAGTAGAATACCTTTTCACTCCAACCTTATTTCAAAAAACATACACCAATCATACTCATAAGAAGAATGTGCCCATACCTTATTGGAGTAGAAGATAATTGAACCTTCAAGTTGTCACCACACACAACTCTCAAACTTCCAACCAAGTTAGGGTTAGAATAAAAAGAAATGAGCAATAATATAAACTTCCTTTATTACACCTTTTAGCTCCACTTCTTTAAACACAACCACCATAACATGCCAATAAATCAACAATCACGGACTCACACCTTATACCTCCATTTTTAATTTTAGCATAGCAAAGAATAATCTTAAAAATACATCCAAAGAAATATGCCCTTATTTCTCCTAAGCTTTTATTCAATGCTAATCACAAAAGCCAAAACTCATAAAATTTAATCACACCTTATAAATCGCTGTCCAAGAAACTTCGAATTTCGCGGCATAAAGACGTTTTAATAAAAACGTGTGTTACTCTAGCAAAGCACCCCCACGAGACTCGAAACGGCGACCTCCGCCAATGTAGCGCCCAATAGCAGCCTTCGCTGCCACTAGCCCACACGGGCTACGAAGTTCACAAGCCCTCCACTTCACCCTAAAAAAAACTCTCGAAGACTTTTCAACCGCACGTGCTTCTAAGTCTTCCTTCGATCGCAACGAATACAGAGCACAAACACCGCAAATTGCATTCAGGGAATTTCGAATTAATTAGCCTTCCAACCTTAGGAGTTGGAGAATAAATAGTCTCTTCGAAGACACCTTGACGTCGACGAAAATAAAGACCATTTCAAAATTAATCAAAAGTCTTTTCAAAAAGGGTTTAAAAACCCTTAAATAATTTTAATAAATTAAGAATAAAAAAAGGTTTAAAAACCTTTAAGTATTTTTAATAAATTAAAAATAATTTCTCCCTTAATTAATTAATTAAAACCTTGAAGGGTTTTAAATAATAATTAAATAAATAATAAAGAGAACCTCCATTGGTTTTAATAAAAACCATTTAACTTGGTTTTAATAAAAACCCTATCCAACTTGGTTTTAATAAAAACCGGTTTGGTTTTAATGAAAAACCCTTTCCAATGGAATCTCTCCGGATTCTCTTAAAAATATTCTCTTGGAATCTTCCACCTTTGAAGCCAACACTGTTGAGCAAGATGTTGCCAGAAGGTTGTCATTGTTGTCAACACAGGCAGTTAGATCCAAAGATGCAGGCAGTTAGGTCCAAGGATGCAGTGGATAACAGACTTGAAATGGGTTTTTCTTAAAACCCAAGTTGGCTCTTCGTTTTGTTGAAAAAGATGCCCCGGTGATGAAGATATTTAATTTTAAATATTTAGTTTAAATTTTTATTTTATTAAAAATTTAAATTAGAATATTAAATTAAATTAAAAGGGCCGACGTGTTACTATTTCGCGGCAATAAGCTACAGGAAGGTAACGAAGGTGGAGAATGACGCCGACAAAGTTAAATGCGGGCCGACGAATTTTAGGGTTTTGCAGTCAAAATTCTTAGGGTTACGATCGACGGATTTTAGGGTTTGGCGGTGACAAATTCTAGGGTTTCTCGGTCGACGTTCTTCTAGGGTTTGCCTCTAAAATTTCTTCTACAAAAGCAAGGGTTCTTCGAGTTTAAAGTGTGGAGAGTGATGCGATCTATGTGAATGAAGTTCGTGTGCAGCAGAGTGTAAGTCGTTTCGATCTCGAGTATGAGCAAAGTGATAGTTCTTTGGAGTTAAAGAAAAGAGATCGCAGCGAGGAGATAGTGAGTGAGTTCGTATCGACTGATCGAGAACAAAGAGAGTGATATGTAGACGGCGTGTTTAAAGTCCGAGGCAAAAATACGTAGATGGTTGAAGTGAGATTTTTGTGAAGTTGCAGCAAAGAACGCGGAGAGATATAGAGGAGTGGTTGAAAAAGTGCGAATCATTTTTCACAGCAGTAGTCGAATGCCGACAAGCACGAGATCGCAGAAAAATAGCAGATCGTGATAATTGAGGTGAAAGTTTACATTCTGCAATTTTTATTATTATCTTCAAGTTGTAGCTTGAAAAAGGGGTTGGTGCCTCTTTCCAGTTGGTGTTGGAAAAATTGGAGTTGGTGCTCCATTCTGTTGTAGCGGATAAAATTTAGAGGTTGGTGCCTCTTACCGGTTAGTCTTTGGTGAATGATTATGTAAAGTTGTAGCTTTGCATTTGAGTGGATTTGGATGGTAGTCCAAGCAGTCTTTTTGAGGAGTAGCCACATCGGTGAACCTCGTTAAAATGCCGTGTTATGTGTGATGCTCTTAGTACTTTTATTATTTTTGTTTTAATCTGCTGCAGTTTATTTAAAAGTCTAAATTGTTTTAAGTTTTTAAAGAACACACTGATTCACCCCCCCTCTCAGTGTCATTGTGATTACAACAATTGGTATCAGAGCCAAGTACCTGAAGAGGCTTAAACAGCTAAGGTGATCTTGGAAATCAAGCAATGGCAAGTGGTGAAGGATTCTCTTCGAACAAAGCACCGTTGTTTGATGGGACAAATTATGCATTCTGGAAAATTAGAATGCAGACTTATCTTAGTGCTTTGGGCTTTGACATATGGGGTGCGGTAATCAATGGTTACAAAGCTCTTGCCACTGCTCCAACAGACACTACAGAATCTTCAGAGGACAGTTCTAGTGAAGACTCTGAAGAAGGAACGGTGAGGCTCTCTTTATGGCGTTTGAAATAGACGAATCAGAAAACATAGAGGGGATGAACTCTGAAGTTGAAGATGTTGAGGCTGAAGTTGATTTAGAGGGTGAGCTAGTGTCTGCTCTTACGGAATGGGAATCGGAGAAAAAGAAGAATGAAAAACTGACAAGGAAACTTAAGAATGCAAACGACATTATTGCCAGTTTAAAAACACAGACTGAAGAATACAAGAAAATGTTTGAAGATCTGGAAATACAGGTTTCTATGAAGATAGACCACTTCTGCAAATTGGAAGAAGAAAATGTGAGTCTCTGAATACAAATACAAGAGCTGGATCAAAAAATCAATTGTCATCTAAAACGTGAAGAAAGCTTGATGAAACTGGACAAAATTTTGAGCGATCAAAGATCCACAGGCATCAAATTTGGTCTCGGCTTTACTAAAGGAGAATCATCAAGCTGAACCAAAAACAAGCAATGTTGAAAGTGAAAAGAACAAAGACAAGAAGCGAGTTGTGGAAAGTAAAGCGAATCGGGCAAAAGAAAGATATAATGCCGGACACTGAAATGACGAGTGACAATGATGGCTTTACTAAGGTCACACATCAAAAGAATAGAAGATCCAAGGCTCCAGCAACAACCTGGCCAAGACCATCTTTCAGGTTTACTCATTATTTCTATGGTTTTTGTTTTAAATGTAATAATTATGGGCATAAAATTGCTGACTGCAAATACAATATAGGTCCAAGAAGTTTCACTAGTAGAAATGCGTTTGCTCCTTTAATGAATTATGCAGTAGAGTGTTTTAAGTGTCACAACTTTGGGCATATTGCCAGAAATTGTCGTAGTATGTCTATTTCATATCAACCTCAGGAAAGTAGATTTCAACCGTATAGAGCAAAACAAAATAGAATTTATACTGAAGGATATGTGCAAAATTCTAAAAAGGGGAAGTCACAGCTAGAACCCAACAACATAGTTAAGACAGAATGGAAACAAAAGGAACAGCTCAGGAAAGAACAAGAATCCTTAATAGTGCAGACTGCTTTTAGAGCTCAGAATAAATATGTACCGTGGATTCTTGATAGTGGCTGCTCAAGTCATATGACAGGTGATAGACAAAAATTTGAGAATCTTCAGAAATATGAGGGTGGTTCTGTGAAGTTCGGCAATAACGATGGAGCCAAAATAATAGGTAAAGGATCGGTCAAAATAAGTGAAGGGAAAATCAAGTCAGAAGAAGTTCTATATGTGGATGGTCTGAAACATAACTTTGTTAAGTGTGAGTCGGATCCGTGACAAAGGACATGAAGTGGTGTTCAAGAAGCGGGGGTTGTGAAGTTAGAAAAACAAAGAACGGGAAATTAATAGCAACCGGCTCAAGGACGTCTGGCAATCTGTACACACTCTCAGAATTTTTAGAAGGTATGTGCTTCATGGGACAAGAAGAAGAGAACTGGTTGTGGCATAAGAGGCTTGGACACATAAGTTTTGATAATCTGGTAAGAATTAGCTCTAAACAAGCAGTGAGAGATATTCCAATCATTAAGAAACCCTGCAAACAACATGTGTGCTTCATGTCAGAAGGGAAAACAGACCAGAGTTTCATTTAAAACAAAAGAACATCACACTAGCAGGCCTTTGGAACTCATTCATACTGACTTATGCGGACCAATGAGGACTCAAAGCATAAACGGCGACAAATACTTCATGTTGTGTATTGATGATTTTTCCAGAATGACTTGGATATTCTTCTTAAAAGATAAATCAGAAGCCTTTGAAATGTTCAGAACTTTCAGACAGCTGGTAGAGAATGAAACAGGGAAAAGAATTAAATGCTTGCGGTCAGACAGAGGAGGAGAATTTATTTCGAATGAATTTTTAGAATACTGTGAAAAATATGGCATCAGGAGACAATATTCAGCAACCAGAACTCCTCGGCGAGAATGGTGTAGCGAGAGAGGAAGAACAGAACAATTCGGGAAATGGCACGCACCATGTCGGCGAGAAAGCAAAATAGCGAGATAGATTCTGGAAAGAAGCGGTTCACACAGTAGTATACATTCAGAACAGGTATATGTTAAGAACTCATGAATGCAAAACTCCGTATGAGTTGTGGTTTGGTAGGAAAGCAACAGCAAAACATCTCAAAGTATTTGGCTGCAAGTGCTACATCAAAAAAACTGATGACAACCTTGGAAAGTTTGAAGATAGAGCGAGATGAAGGTGTGTTTGTTGGTTATTCTCCACATAGCAAAGCTTACAAATGCTACAACAAGAGACTCAAGAAAATTGTGGACGGTGCGAGATGTTAAATTCGATGAAGGGAGGAAACAAATAGTTAATTTCCAAGAAAACTATCCAATCTACGAAGAAGTCATTGAAGGAGATGAAGTACATGACACAGAAAATATGTCTACGGCTGATGCAGGTAACTTATCAGATGACTCAGAGGTACAAGAAAACAGAAAATTCAGAATGAGCAATTGGCAGAAAAATCATCCTAGAAACCAAATAATTGGAGATCCCACAGTTGGCATTCAGACAAGAAAGAAAGTAATAAGTAATTACTCTCTTTTATCCAGCATTGAGCCCAAAAACATAGATGAAGCAAGCAAAGATGACAGTTGGATGAAGGCAATAAATGAAGAGTTAGATCAGATTGAAAAGAACAGAACTTGGGAGTTAGTACCTAGACCTGCAAACAAGAATGTAATCGGCACCAAATGGATATTTCGTAATAAATTAAATGAAGACGGTCAGGTTATTAGAAATAAAGCAAGGCTGGTTTGCAAAGGCTATGCACGGGTCGAAGGCATTGACTTTGAAGAGACTTTCGCACCGGTGGCCGGACTAGAAGCTATTAGAATGTTTACGGCACTAGCGAGTTCACAAGAACTTCGAGTTTATCGAGATGGATGTGAAATCTGCGTTTTTAAATGGGAAACTTGAAGAAGAGGTCTATATTGAACAACCGAGATGGCTTTCAAATCGGTGAAGATCCCAACCTTGTCCGCAAATTAAAGAAAGCATTGTATGGATTAAAACAAGCACCACGGGCCTGGTATGCTAGGCTAGATAATTATCTCTCTCAACGGGGATTCAAGAAAGGTTTAGTGGACAACAATCCGTATGTGAAAACGAGAAGATGGGCATCTCATTGTTCTTGTTGTCTATGTGGATGACATCATATTTGGTAGCAACAAAGATGAATCTTGTAAAGACCTAGCAAACAAGATGCGAGAATGAATTTGAAATGTCAATGATTGGTGAACTGTCTTATTTTTTGGGACTACGGGTTAATCAAAATGAGAAAGGTATATTCATTTCCCAAATCAAATATGTGAAAGAGATGTTAAAGAAGTTCACTATGGAGGATAGTAAGCCAGTCGGTACTCCCATGACAACAGGCTGTAAGTTAAGTAAAGAAGACAAATCTCCACCGGTAGATCAAACCATGTATAGATCAATGATAGGAAGCTTACTATATTTAAGCGCAACCGGACACGATATTTTGCGGGCGGTGTGCATGGTAGCCAGATTTCGAGGCCGGTCCCAAAGAGACTCATGTAACGACGAGTTAAAAGGATTTTTCGGTATCTCAAAGGCACCATGGAGTATGGATTGTGGTATCCAAGAGGCAAAGATTTCACTCTTATATCATATTCGGATGCAGATTGGGCGAGGATGTGTTGATGACGGAAAGAGTACCGGTGGAGGAGCATTCTATTTGGGGGACAGATTGGTTGCATGGCACGAGTAAGAAGCAAGAGTCGGTGTCTTTATCTACGGTCGAGGCGAGTATATTGCGGCGGCAACATGTTGCACACAAGTTTTGTGGATGAAACAGGACCTTGAAAGATCTTGGTATTAATTTTAGTGAACCAATATCGGTAAAGTGTGACAACACCAGTGCAATCAACATTTCTAAGAATCCAGTAATGCACTCACGGACAAAGCATATTGCTATAAGGTATCATTTCTTGAAAGACAAAGTTGCAGAAGGAGAAGTCAGATTGGACTATGTCCCAACTACAGAACAGGTAGCAGACATTTTTACAAAACCTTTGCCCAAGGAAGTATTTGAGTATCTTCGAAGCAAATTAGGAGTAGTCACACTTCCTAAGAAGTGACTAGCTACAGGGATCACCTTCTCAGGGGGAGCACTTGAGTGTTTGAGGATGGACTCAGGGGAGTCAAATTTTGCCTGAGAAGTGTGAGTATGGACTCAGGGGGAGTCAAAATTGTGCCTAAAAAGTGTGAGAATGGTCACAAGGAGAGTCTGCGGCAGACCCTTTGGTATTATTGACAAAGGGGGAGAAGAGTTACGAGGAAGGTATACAGGTGTTGCCAACAATTCCAAAGGGGAGATTGTTGAGCAAGATGTTGCCAGAAGGTTGTCATTGTTGTCAACACAGGCAGTTAGATCCAAAGATGCAGGCAGTTAGGTCCAAGGATGCAGTGGATAACAGACTTGAAATGGGTTTTTCTTAAAACCCAAGTTGGCTCTTCGTTTTGTTGAAAAAGATGCCCCGGTGATGAAGATATTTAATTTTAAATATTTAGTTTAAATTTTTATTTTATTAAAAATTTAAATTAGAATATTAAATTAAATTAAAAGGGCCGACGTGTTACTATTTCGCGGCAATAAGCTACAGGAAGGTAACGAAGGTGGAGAATGACGTCGACAAAGTTAAATTTGGGCCGACGGATTTTAGGGTTTTGCAGTCGACATTCTTAGGGTTACGACCGACGGATTTTAGGGTTTGGCGGTGACAAATTCTAGGGTTTCTCGGTCGACGTTCTTCTAGGGTTTGCCTCTAAAATTTCTTCTACAAAAGCAAGGGTTCTTCGAGTTTAAAGTGTGGAGAGTGATGCGATCTATGTGAATGAAGTTCGTGTGCAGCAGAGTGTAAGTCGTTTCGATCTCGAGTATGAGCAAAGTGATAGTTCTTTGGAGTTAAAGAAAAGAGATCGCAGCGAGGAGATAGTGAGTGAGTTCGTATCGACTGATCGAGAACAAAGAGAGTGATATGCAGACGGCGTGTTTAAAGTTCGAGGCAAAAATACGCAGATGGTTGAAGTGAGATTTATGTGAAGTTGCAGCAGAGAACGCGGAGAGATATAGAGGAGTGGTTGAAAAAGTGCGAATCATTTTTCACAGCGAGCAGTCGAATGCCGACAAGCGACGAGATCGCAGAAAAATAGCGAGATCATGATAATTGAGGTGAAAGTTTACATTCTGCAATTTTTATTATTATCTTCAAGTTGTAGCTTGAAAAAGGGGTTGGTGCCTCTTTCCGGTTGGTGCTGGAAAAATTGGAGTTGGTGCTCCATTCTGTTGTAGCAAATAAAATTTAGAGGTTGGTGCCTCTTACCGGTTAGTCTTTGGTGAATGATTATGTAAAGTTGTAGCTTTGCATTTGAGTGGATTTGGATGGTAGTCCAAGCAGTCTTTTTGAGGAGTAGCCACATCGGTGAACCTCGTTAAAATGCCGTGTTATGTGTGATGCTCTTAGTACTTTTATTATTTTTGTTTTAATCTGCTGCAGTTTATTTAAAAGTCTAAATTGTTTTAAGTTTTTAAAGAACACACTGATTCACCCCCCCTCTCAGTGTCATTGTGATTACAACAAACACATCCTCTTAACATTAATGCCATTTCCTTTTGACATCAATGACAACTCATAGACAAGAAACTAGGATCTCAAACCCAAAATTGCCAACAGATAGTAATTTGTATGTCAAAATAGAAAATGGGCATCTTATTGTTCTTGTTGTATATGTAGATGATATCATATTTGGCAGCAGCAAAGATGAGTCTTGTAAAGATTTAGCAAATAAGATGCAAAAAGAATTTGAAATGTCAATGATTGGTGAACTTTTATATTTCCTCGGGTTCCAAGTTAATCAAAATAAGAAGGGCATATTTATTTCTCAAGTTAAATATGTGAAAGAGATGTTAAGAAAATTCACAATGGAGGATTGTAAGCCAGTTAGCACTCCCATGACGACAGGTTGCAAGTTGAGCAAGGATGAAAAATCTCCACCTGTTGATCAAACCATGTACGGATCTATGATTGGAAGCTTATCGTATCCGACTGACCCACCGGACCGGATATTTTGTAGGCAGTATGCATGGTAGCACGATTTCAGGCTAATCCCAAGGAGGCTCATGTGACAGCAGTGAAAAGGATTCTTCGACATCTCAAGGGTACTATGGAATATGGGTTATGGTATCCTAAAGGTAAAGACATCACCCTTATTTCGTATTCAGATGCAGATTGGGCAGGATGTGTAGATGACAGAAAGAGTACCAGTGGAGGTGCATTCTATCTTGGAGACAGATTGGTTGCCTAGCACAGTAAGAAACAAGAGTCAATTTATTTATCGACAGTAGAGGTAGAATATATTGCAGCGACAACATGTTGTATGTAGGTATTGTGGATAAAACAAACCCTGAAAGATCTTGGTATTAGCTTTAGTGAGCCAATATCAGTTAAGTGTGATAACACCAGTGCCATTAACATCTCCAAGAATCTGGTTATGCATTCATGCATAAAACACATTGCTATCAGGTATCATTTTTTGAAGGAGAAAGTTGTAGAAGGTGAGGTTAAGTTGGATTTTGTTCCAACTACAGAGCAAGTAGCAGATATCTTCACAAAACCATTGCCCAAGGAAGTTTTTGAGTATCTTTGCAATAAATTGGGAGTGGTCACACTTCCCAAGAATTGACTAGCTATGGGGATCACATTCTCAGGGGGAGCATTTAAGTATTTGATTATCTTTTTGCTCATGTTCATGATTTTTGCTAAGTGTAATAAATTGTGCTTGAGAATGTTGTGCATGGACTCAGGGGGAGTCTGCAGTAGCCCTTTGGTATTATTGTCAAAGGGGGAGAAGAGTTACAGGAAATTGCACATGTGTTGCCAACAATTCCAAAGGGGGAGATTGTTGAGCAAGGTGTAGCAACAGTATTGTCATTATTGTCAACATAGTCAGATAGATCTGTTGATGCAGTGGACAGGAAGTTCAAAAGCTATTCAGATGCAGAAGACAAGAGTTCAAAGGTTACTCAGAGTATGTACAATGTTTTTCCAAGAAGACCAAAGTGGCCCATATGCAAAAGATCAAAGAAAAAGACAAGTAAGAAAAGTGTTGCGATATCGCAACATATACAGTAGGCAAGAAAAACTGTCGCGATTTCGTGACATGCTGGAAGAGAGAAAAAACAGTAAAAATTGTCGCAATTTCACGACATGTTGGAAGAGAAAAAGGTAAGTGGAAAAACTGTCGCGATTTCGCGACATGTTGGAAGAGAAAAAGGCAAGTGGAAAAACTGTCGCGATTTCGCGACATGTTGGAAGAGAAAAAGGCAAGTGGAAAAACTGTCACGATTTCGCGACATGTTGGAAGAGAAAAAGGCAAGTGGAAAAACTGTCGCGATTTCGTGACATGTTGGAAGAAAAAGAGAAAGCAGGAAGAAGTGTCGCTATTTCATGACAAGTTCGAAGAAAGAGAACAAGTAAGAAAAGTGTCGCCATTTTGCGACATGTCGCATTTTCGTGATTAAAATAGGAGAGAGAAAGTAAGTTGGAAATGTGTCACGATTTCGCGAATGTCGCATTTTCGTGACTAAAATAGGAGAGAGAAAGCAAGTTTGAAAAGTGTCACGATTTCGTGACATGTCGCGATTTCACGACAAAAGCAGAGAAGAAGACTTCGAAGGCAGAAGTGTCACGATTTCGTGACAAAAGCAAAGAAGTGAAGTACGAAAGCAGAAGTGTCACGATTTCACGACAAAAGTAGAGAAGAAGACTTCGAAGGCAGAAGTGTCATAATTTCGTGATAAAAGCAAAGAAGTGAAGTACGGAAGCATAAGTGTCACGATTTTGTGACAAAAGTAGAGAAGAAGACTTCGAAGGCAGAAGTGTCACGATTTTGTGACAAAAGCAGAAAGCAAGACTTCAAAGATAGAAGTATCATGATTTTTTGAGAAAAGCAAAGTGAAGTACGAAAGCAGAAGTGTCACGATTTCGTGACAAAAGCAGAGAAGACTTCAAAAGCAGAAGTGTCACGATTTCGTGACAAAAGCAGAAAAGCAAGACTTCGAAAGTAGAAGTGTTGTGATTTCGTGACATGTCGCATTTTTGCGACTCAAAAAGGACAGGAAGGCAGAGAAGCAAAAGTGTCGTGATATCGTGACATGTCGCATTTTCACGACTCAAGAAGGGCAGGCAGGCAGAGTAACAAAAGTGTCGTGATATCGTAACATACCACATTATCGCGATAAAAGGAATAGAGAAAGCGTACGGAGGCGAAAGTGTCACGATATCTTGACATGTATTTTCATGGGCCAAAGCTAAGAGAAAGAGCAAGGAGAAAAAGTGTCATGATATCGCGACATGTAGCTTTTTCGCGGTCCGATGCAAAGAGAAAGAGAGAAAGAAAAAGTGTCGCGATATCGCGACATGTATTTTCGAGGGCCAAAGCAAGGAGAAAGAGAGAGAAAGCGAAAGTGTCGTGATATCGTGACATGTATTTTTGCGGTTGAGTTGAAGCCGATGAAGACCGATGACAACCGACTAAAATTAGGGTTTATAGTCGACTAAGATTAGGGTTTTCATCACAACAATTCTGTTATAAAAGGAGGGCTGTTTGGAGATTTGTTAAGGATGTTGAAGTGTGCGAAGTTTGGTGGTTGTGCGCAGAAAGTGAGTCGTATCAAAAGATGCTAAGTGCAAAATTTTCCAAGAGAGCAGAGTGCGCAAAAGGGAGAAGATGATCATGAAGTTCGACTGTAACGGAGTAGAGTGTGTGAAGTGATGATGCAGAGAGAGCAGAGTGCGCAGAGAACTCAAAGGTAAAGAAGACCAGTCAGGGTCTTGCAAAAGCAAAGGTATCTTACTGTTAAACCTATAGATTCAAATTGAAGTCCAGGTTGGTGCTTGGCATTAGGGGTTGGTGCTCCTTCCAGTTGGTGCTAGTAAATCAGGGGTTGTTGCTCCTTTCTGTTGGTACAGATAAATTAGGGGTTGGTGCTCCTTCCAAGGTGTGTCTTGGTAAATTGATTGTAAAGTTGGTGCTTTGCAAAGGCTGGATTTGGATGGTAGTCCAAGTAGTCATTTTTGAGGAGTAGCCACATTGGTGAACCTCGTTAAATCTTATGTTGTGTGATGCTCTTTTGTTATACTTGTTGTATCTAGTAATAAGTTTTAATTGCTATTGTTTAAGAGCTGTAAATTCAAGTTTAAAGAGCTACACTGATTCACCCCCCTCTCAGTGCCATTGTAAGACTAACATGTTTACCATAAACCCTTTTAAAGAATCCATATGATGTGGTTTCATGCAACTTCGGTTCAAATCACACCGGTTTACCATAAACCATTTTAAATTCCTAAGGGCAACAACGCAACGATTCGAGCTTTGGCTCTTTTTTAAGAGGTCCAAGGTTCAAACCACAGTGTGGGCGAGTGTGAGGAGGTGGGTGTGTGGTGGGTGTGTGTTAAATTCTCTATTGATAAGCATAGCTCTCGGCTTTACAAGGGTTGGAAAAAAACTGCTCAACCTGTGCGTTGGTCGTAGGGGTTTATCATATACTAACCATATATATATAGCATTAATACCACTATGTTGTCGGTTGAGTAGTATCTTCTTAAATAAGCATTTTATAATATTTTTTATTTTTAAAATTAAATATTTAAAATATTAGATAACATTAATTTAATTAATTATATTCCTTAAATTCGGTTTTAGGAGGAGTCATGGTTGGGAGGAGAATGGGTTAGTCGTACGGGTTTATCATACTAACCATATATATATATATACCTATTTTGTCGATTGAGTAGTATCTTCTTGAATAAGCATTTTATAAAATTTTTTATTTTTAAAATTTATTATTTAAAATATTAGATAGCATTAATTCAATTAGTTATATTCTTCAAATTCGATTTTACAAGGGTCATGGTTGGAAGGAGACTACTCAACCTGTGCGGGGTTTATCATACTAACCATATATATATAGCATTAATACCACTATGTTATCGATTGAGTAGTATCTTCTTAAATAAGCATTTTATAATATTTTTTATTTTTTAAAATTAATTATTTAAAAGATTAGATAGCATTAATTCAATTAGTTATATTCCTCAAATTTTAAGTATAGATGCATGTTGGAAACTTGTTATACATAATTTACAAATTGTTGTAATACCACTATGTGGTTATTATGTAATACGAGTAGATCGTTTCAATCCCATATAACCAATTAAAAAATAATAATTATATAAAAATAAAATATGTTTCACATGATTAAATGGTATTAGCTCAACCAATTAGATTCCTCAATATTCAAGTAGACCCAGCTTTGAATATTGCTAAGAAGCAACACATGAATAATATATGCAAGTTGTTGTAATATCACTAAATACTAAATTATCTTAGATATATAAAATATATATATTTATAAATACTAAATTAGCTTAGATATATAAAATATATATATCTATGAACGTCGAGAGTTATCAATCTCGAGGTGCCTATCTATAACACCCCAAGAAATGAGATATACCTGTACCTGTGATGTTACTTTTTTTCGCAGCGATAGAAATTTGTTCGCTTGGTGTTGTTTGCTGCTCTTGCAAAAACTTAGGGTTTCAGAGATGCGAAGAGAAGAGTTCGAGGAGAGAAGCAAATAATATTAGAAAGTTTGGGCACCATTTTAGTTTAAATAGTTTAAATATTTTTTAAATATTTTAAATCCACCGTAACCCTTAATGTCGACGGATAATTTTCTTAATGTCGGCTTTTTAATAAAATATTAATATTTTTTACGGCGTGGCTGACCTTCGAGCTGCCATTGTAGGATGCCTATTGGCGTAATGATGATGTAATAGGAATGGACTCATTTCAATCCCATAAATGGTTTCAATCCTATATAACCAATTAAAAAAATAATAATTATATAAAATTAAAATATGTTTCACATGATTAAATGGTATTAGCTCAACCAATTAGATTCCTCATATTCAAGTAAACCGAGTTTTAAATCTTTCTAAGCAACACATGAATAATATATGCAAGTTGTTGTAATATCACTAAATACTAAATGATGATGTAATAGGAATGAACTCATTTCAATCCCATATAACTAATTGAAACAAAAAAAATGTGCTTCATATGTATTAATATATGGCTAGGTTGTCACCATGTTTTAGCAAACCATATAACCATATTGTAACGATCAATTGAAATGAAACCCTTTATATAGCTTGGCAATTATGCATGTATTGGTGGGTAAGATTTTAACTTGAGTTTTTTCCTTAAATTTTAAACTACTTAAACTATTGTTTAATAAATATTAAAAATTAATATTAATATATTAAAAGTATTAAATTAATAATAATAATATATAATTTTTTTATTTGGTTAGTGTCAGAAACCCCTACAACCAACATAACCAACACACAGGGTTGTGCAATCTCCTCCCAACCATAACCCCTGTAAAGTTGAAAGTTATCCTTATCAATAGGAAATTTAACACACAACCCCTCACACACTCACCCAAGGTGCGGTTTAAAATGATATTAATATATTAAAAGTATTTTTTTTTTTATTTGGTTAGTGTGAGAAACCCTACGACCAATGGAGAGGGTTGAGTAGTCTCCTAACCATGACCCTTGTAAAGTTAAGAGCTATGCTTATCAATAGAGAATTTAACACACAACCACTACACACCCACCCCCTCACACACTTGCCCACGTCACGGTTTGAACCTTGAACCTTTCGAAGAAGATCTAAATTGTTGCGCTGTCCCCTGGGACATAAATTAAAGATAATCATAATATATATATATATATATATATATATATATATATATATATATATATATATATATATATATATATATATATATATATATATAAATAAATAAATAAAGCTTTGTTTTTATTTTTTAATAAAATTCATGCAACTACTAAATCAAATAATAGAGTCCATTATCAAATGGTATTAGTTCAACCATTCAAATTCTTTGATATTTGAGGAGACCGAGGTTCAAATCTTGTCAAGCGATACATGTATAATACCCAAGCTTTGTTGTAATACCGCTACGTGGTAATGATTTACTATGAGTGGGGCTTGTTTCAATCTCATATAATCAATTGAAAAAATAGAGTCTAGATTAAATAACATTGGGATGATATAAAAATTACAAAAAAATAATTATTATATTGAAGATAGATTATTATATTTAATTCATGGATCAATTTGAGTTTAATAGTGACATTAATAATATCAAGTGCAAGTCAGAAGCAAGTATGAGCCAGGAGTGAGTAGGAAGTATGACCAGAAAGTAAGAAACAAACTATGAGCAAGGAGTGAGTGCCACTTATTATTTCATATTTTAGAAGAAACTCAAAAACTAAAGGATTCATGTGAATAAGATTTAAGGTATAGTGAAAATTCACTACATGTAGTCACCTCATGGCTCATGCCATAAGGTTGCCAGGAAGATTGGTCGAAGAAATCATCTGATAGAGATTTGAAGCAAGGGTTTTGGATGGTGCAACCACATCGATTGCCCAATTCTTGGAAACTAGTGGTCTACACTATCTTCAATTGCCTTTTTGGTGATATCTAAGTCAATCTGCACCATTGGATAGAGTCAAGAGCCTTCTTAGTGATAAATAAAATGACTACCATTGGTGGAGGTGTGATAAGGACAAAGGATTTGGATCAATCCGACTTTTCTATGGGTAAGGTTGCAAACCTGGGTACTATCCACATCTGCTTGACTTCATAGCTCTTGCTCCAATGTCTATTATATCTTCACCATAGTAAGAGATCAAGGTGAGAGGAATCTGATGGCATTAGGATAGCAAAAGGAACTCCCATTGAGCCTTGCACTCAAAGAGTCCCACAAGAACTCCTATTGAGCCTTGCACTCAGAGAGTCCCACACGATACTCGTTAGAATGTTAACAAGCCTTCATCACCCATGAGCTTGATTAAACTTTGGCATTTGGTCTAAGGGGCCGCAAGTTGAGCTTTCCTACCTCATACTAGTGTTCCTAAATCATATGTAGCCACTTTGGAGCACTTCAAATCCCTAAGCTACACACGTCATCCAAACTAAAATCTACGATGGGTACCAATTTTGGGACACAAAGAAAGACGAATAAGCATAAAGTCCATGTCAGTCATTGGATTCTTCATTAATGGCTAGTGTTCTTCTCTACCTAAAATAGACAACAATGATCAATAGGCCCACATCGATCATTGGATCTTTCATCAATGGTTAACGTCTTTTTTTGCCAAAAGCAAGCCACAAAGGAACGTTGAAGCCCATTGGCCCTCAATATTCCATCCAACCACCCATGCTTTTGCCTTTGTTAGAGGCTAGCAAAAAAGAAAAAATGCCTCATCATAGCCATGGATAAGACACATGGAAGTCATTCAAGAGTGAGGAAAGGATGCAAGGGGAAGCAATAAAAAAAGGCCCTCCATTGACTAGAAGGGGATTCTACCTCAACAAGGACAGGTGGTAGTTATTTGTAAACTAGGGAACACACATAGGAAAATTAAAGGGATACCCACCATTAGCCACCAAATTTGAATTTTTTGCCTACCCCATCATAGTCATCCATATGGTAGATGCAAAAATTGTCCACCATACGAGTAAGCCTACTATGTAAGCCTACACCAATCAATGAGGCCATTTCAGCAATGCCAATAGATAAGACTTCGTAAAAAGCAAAAGAAGGCTTAAGAGAGCTTTGATATTCAGAGCCTCGAACCAAATAAGAATTAATGGCACAACAACCCTTTAAACACTATAGTAAGGAAATATGGTAGTAGCAACTTCTTATCTGAGGTCCCAAAAACCTCCAACATTAATAGCTTTGGATCTAGAGACCTCGTGGCTATTGAATTAAGGTGTAGAAAGATATTAATTATCAATCAAAAGATAATTCTTAGATCTTCTGCATAGGATTTTGGATGGAAAATTTTCTCCACCTTGACCTATAAATAGGCTTGTAAAACTCATTATGGGGCATTGGGAGTTGCTTGCTTGTGCCTAATATTTGGCCTTGTATGCTCTTCCTTTCACCTCTTCTCATTTGTATGAGTGGGACTCAAACCTTGAACCACTATCTAAGGAGCATCGATCCTCTTTTGATCATATGCCTTTGTAATTTTGATGTATCTATGGAATTTGCAACTAATATTGTTTTGTCCTACTTTTATCATGTATTTTGAATGCTTGGGTATGCATGGTATAGTGTGCTCAATTTATAGCTATTAGACTCTGATGAATGTGTTTATTCTTAGCTCATTCATGCATATGGGAAGGACCTAGACCTTGGTGCATTACCCTTGTAGCTTAGGTTTTTTTTTTTTCTTGTGTTCTTTTATTTCTTTTTAGTTGACTGAGCATAGACTAAATCCTGTGAGGACTAAAAGGTGCATAAATATCACATCTAATGAGGATTCAGCCTCAAAAAAACCTCAAATGTTGTCCTGTAGGAATTCTCTCTACATGTGGAGCTTCTCATTATGTTGCTTAACACAAGGCATAGGTGCCTAAGTGCATCGACTCATTGCCTTGATAGGCCATGATACTTTAAGGAAACAACAATTCAAAGTGCCATGTCTGATGGGATGAGCTTAGCATATTTGCCTCATGAAGCTAAAAGAATATTTCTTGACCAAGGCTCTAGTGAATGCCTTATTTGACTTTCTCAGTGAAGCATCAAAAGGTTCACTCGGTGACTCCGCTAAGAAAGAACCTAAAGAAGTCAAAAAAAGTTAATGCTAAGATTTTAGTGGGGATATTTGTCTCTTGGCTTGTTGAAGCACTCTCTCCCCACCTGGTGACTATGTTCGAAAGAAAAAACCCAAAAATATATGAGTGTAAGGCTTATTAATGGGTCCTTTGCCTTAGCCAATCCATAAGAATTGGTGTTATCTTTGAATCAAAGAGTGAGGGGGAATTGACAATGCAACATGACAACTGCACTGAACCAACCTCCTTGAATATTTTTGATATGGAAAAATAGAAATATTTTATTTTTTCCTATCTTTCCCATCGTATGGGATCTAATCCCCACTTTAGAGCTCAAATATCTTCCTTATTTCATGTGGGAAGATGTCATCACCTTGATAGAACATTTGTATTAGCTAGTGAACTTATGTACAATGCATTTTATTGATAAGCAAGATATATCCCTAAGGCTACTAGCCACTTCCTTTATAGAAAAATCTTGAGAGTGGTACATCAATCTCAACCCCCAATCAATCAAAATCTAGGATCAACTAACAGGTCTCTTGATAGAAATATTTGGAGAAAAGACAAACAAGACACCCTCCTCGAGAAACTAATGACCATCAAGAGGGCACCTATGAAAACAATGGATAATTTCAAATTTTTATTCCACAAAGCTTGGCAAAGGATTCCCGATGAAATTAGATCTCCTCTAGGTATGACATTTATCTATTATTTGAAAGCTTTTAATTTTGGAATTGCCATGATGACCAAATCTAAGGGAGGAAACTCATTATCTAAAGCCTATGGAATAGTGATCTATGACGAAAATGACCTAATCCAAATAGGAAGGCTAGCCCCTAAACCACCCTTACCATTGTTTCTCTTTGTTAAGCCTTTGTATCACCTTGCTCTAAGCATCCAACCTGCTATCTGTTAGCTTGCTTTCAGTGTAAGCTCAGGGCAAACCCAAGTTCTTGACTTGGTCTAACCGCATCCCTATCCCGACGCTTACACTTTTGAATTGGATGAAATGAGGAGTATGATGAGGACATTCTATAGTGATATCACAACCCTAAAAAGGTAGTAAAATAGCCAAAGGTTTCCCTATCAAAATTACCTAAAGTGTCATTTTCAATAAGACAATCAATACTTCTAACCTCCTCTAAATAGGCGTTCAAAACATATGCTTCCACCCAATAGGAATGCTGGTCAACCACAAGCCTTGACTTAGCAAATAGTATCTATGTCGATTCCAGTCCAACATATTTTTCCAAATCCTATGAAGGACATGGTCACCACGTAGAACAATTATGTTGAAGATCCCAATGTATGGTATTTTTTTGCTCTTGATTTTTACCCCTTTGACTCTCATGTCAAGAGCAAGTATCAGTCAGTCAAAATGACCCCATCTAGTCATACACCCACCCCATATCCTTAGGAAAATGATTAGAGGCTAAGCCAAGGATCTATGACCCAACCTTTGATCGTGTCATCAATAGTTGATTCTTTAGTTCCAAAGTAAATCTTAGTTACCTGGGATGAAGCAAAAGTATATGTTGTGTTAGACAAAGCAGGTCCCTCAACTCCTAGGAGACCACAAATTTGGTCAAACTACATAACCTAGGTTAATACAAAGGCTATAGAAAAGCAAAAAAGGTCTAGTTAGCTAGATCTCAAGACCTAGGGTGAGTCGACATATAATAAAAAATATGACCTAATGCAAGCACCATTGGATAACCAGGTTTGAGTAGTTTCAACAATTGCAAGAATGAACCAAGAACCTCTAAAGTGGCTTGTTGCATAACCAAGAAGATTTCCTTCGATAAAAATAAATTTCAAGCTTCTGTCGCCATCAAGCACCATCTCGAGGAGTCCTTCCATTGGATCTTTCAATGTGGTAGATCATTTGAAAAGGTCCATTGTAGCAATATCTCTATAGGACGTGCTTTCAATGCTTAAGAAAATGAAGCACTTAGAAGAAGCTCTATAAAAGTAGAAGGAGTTGGGTAAGCAAAAGGTACCTAAAGTCTTTCAAGTGTCTGACCTAAGCCTGGGCACCACCACTATACACTAGACTAAATTTATTCCTATTGATGGGATGAGTGGTACCTTCTCCATAGGAAAAGATCAGCCTAAAGCAAATTCATTTGATATCTACTTTTGTCAGGGTGGGTTTGATGTAGGAGACTTATTTTTCAAGGGAGTCTTCGAGCAAATGGAAATAGGAACATATTTGATCTAATAAGAAGACCTTCATGTACCTAAAATCTTGAGGTATGAAAATTATAGAGCAAGCATATGGAAGTTATACTTTGATAGAGCGAAAAGCAAGAGGGGGGCCGATGTTAACATATGCTTGATATTGCCAAAAGGAACTAAGATGCTATAGTCATATAGGTTGCAATTTGATTACACAAATAATATCACTGAATATGAATCCTTGGCACTTGTCCTCCAACTTGTCAAAAAGAAGGGCATAAAATATTGTAAGTGTTCTAAGATGTAAAATTAGCAATCAAACAAGTAAGATCTTAGTGCCTAGCCAAAAATAGGCTGATGAGGGCTTATAAGCATCAAGTTTGGGATCTGATGGAATATTTTGATGTTGTAAATGTCAAAGTCCTTCCTAGGGCTCAATATATAGATGCAAACCACATGGTTGTCATTTGGTCATAATTTTATTATGTAGATGACTTGATTCAAAATGAAAAATATGTGAAGATGATAGTCAAGCTAGCCATTCTTGACAATGAGACCCATTGGCATATGTTTGGCAGTGATGAACATATTGTCCGATTCATCCAACAAGAGTTCAAGTTTTTTGAAAAGTTAGATTTCTAGATTGAAGAAGCATATGATGATCATATTATACAACTAAAGTTTGATACGCTTCCCAAGAAACTTGTCACACTAGAATCTTTTTTTAGCCCTAATAATTGCTTTTGGGAAAAAAGAGGAATGACAACAAAAAAATGGGACTATCAAGAAATAGAGGTGACCTAGGATCAAATGCTGAAGGTTCGAAAGGTTGCCACCTTAATAGAAAAAAAATCCCTCATACATATTTGTTAGAAATACAATGGCATAATGGCATGGAGTTAAGAGAATTTGAAAGGATATGACAAGCATTATTCAACACAACATTGAGCTCACCCCTCACACAAAGCTAATGAAGCAAAAGCAATGGCCTATCAATCCCAAAATAAAGCCTCTCATAAGGAAGGATCTAGATAATTTGATTGAGTTACAAATCATATACCCCATCAAACACACTACCTGGATCTCCAACCTAGTACTAGTGAGAAAGAAGAACGGTAATATTATGCTATGTGTCGAATTTTGAAACCTGAATAAGCCCTCATTAAAATATCACTATCCCCTCCCCTCAATAAACTAAATATTGTAGACCATTGTTGGCTTTGAAATATTCTCCCTCCTCGATGAATTTTTAGGATATAGCCAAGTATGGATAAAGGATGAAGACCAACACAAAATGATTTTTACCACCAAATGGGGGATGTTTGCTTACCAATAAATGTCTTTTGGTTTGTCTAATATTGGTGTGACACTTTAGGGAGCCATGAATATTACTTTTAAAGGGCTTATTAACAAGATCATCCTGATATTGTTTTCAAAGGATTTTTTTCAAATTTAAACCTTGAATCTATAATTAGAGTACGAAACCTTCACAATAATTTGTAGTAACATATTTCTATCATAAAATTTTGTTTTACTTTAATATTGTTTTATTTTATTTAGTTAGTATAATGCTCATGTGCATGATTGGTTGTCAAACTCTTTTAAAACCACCTATTAGGCTTAATTTAGTTATGTAATTTAATCAAAATAATATTAAAATGATAAAAGTATACATTAAAAATAATTTTAAAATATTAAATGATATGATTTGGAATATTAAAAATGTGAAGAAAGATAAAACTAAAAATTAAATCTTCCTAGACCATATATGTTATGTTGGTTGAATGGTATCTTTTTTAATAAGCATTTGATAATATTATTTATTTATAAATTAATTGTTTAAAAGATTAAATAACATTAACTCAATTAGTTATATATCTCAAATTTTTCAAAAACACACCCTGCCTTAATTTAAATTTTTAAGGAGGAGACCTCCTATGTTTTGAATCTTGTTATACTCGCATAATTTCTAAATTGTTGTAATACCATAATGTAATAAGGTTGGGATCATTTCAATCCTATATAAATAATAATAATTAAATAAAATTAAAATGTGCTTCTCGTGATTAAATAATATTTTTTCAATTGATTAGATTCCTCAACATTTAAGAAGACCTAACTTTAAATCTTGTCAAGCAATACAAGGATAATATTCAAGTCATAATATCACTAAGTGGCGATCGTGTAATACAAATGTGCTCTTTTCAATTGTATATAAAAAATTGAAAAATAAATAAACTTCACATGTATTAAAATATGACTAGGTTGCCATAATATTTTAGCAAACCATATAATCATATTATAACAATCAGTCAAGTGTATATATATAAATATAAACAAATGGTTAATCGAAAAAACATGCTTTAAATTAATTTTTCCTATTGGTACATGGTGTTGAAAGGAGACCCACCATATTACATGATGATCACATATAGCTTGGCAATTATTCATGTATTGCTTCATAACATTTGAAATTGAGTTTCTTCCTTAAATTTTAAACTACTTAAACTCATATTGTTTGATAAATATTTTAAAATATTATATTAATTATGAGTATTAAATTTATAATAATAAAAATATACAATTTTAAGTTTTTTTGCTTGATAATAAGGGGTTGTACTCGGATCCCCCACCCTTAAAAAAATACATATCTCTTCTTTAGAGCTTGAGAGTTTACAAATAGATACACTTCTCATCTCAATTGAGATGCTATAGCTAGAAACCTACATCATTTTACATAAAATGTTTGAATTCTTGATTTTCATTTTTTGGATCTTTTCAAATCTCTGTATGAATACAATTACTCCAAAATTTAGCATCTTTCTTGACATTTTCCTATAGCAGCCTTCACAATGTCAAAAATTCACCTCTACTATCTATGCCTTGCATCTTAGTAGAGTAATATTTCCAAAACATCGCACTATCATAGTTCACTTTACCAAATCTGGATTGCTAGTTTTCTTCCTTAAACACAAGTGCAACCACAAAAATTATAATACATAGTCTAAATGAACACACATTATTGTTACAAAATAAAATAGATATTACCAATGAAAGACATTAAAGTAAATCTTAATCATTAATTGATTTAGGCAATCAACATTTTTTGTTAGCTTCAACTAAAATTTCTACTTCCTCTAACCATGGAAAGGAGATGTTAACTTCACGATCCTCAATCAAAACCCCTCTATTGACTAGCTTATTTGCACATTTGTTTCCTTCCCTTAATATATGTGTAAACCTGATTTCTTCAAAATATTTAGCAAGATCTTGAATTTTCAATATTATCTCTTGTATGTTCCATGGAGCCTTTGCTTTCCTCAAAATTGCATTTATTACTATGAGAGAATCACCTTCCATCCATACTCTATTCCATTTCATTTGTTTACATATTTTTAACCCTTCTAAAGTTGCCCAAGCTTTAGCTTCATTATTTGTCTTAAATCCACAATTGAAAGCATAATGAGACAAAATATCTCCTTTATTATTTCTAATTATTCCTCCTCCTCCTAGTCCTAGTTTTCCTTTAGATGCTCCATCAAAATTCAATTTAACCCACTTCACATCTAGTGGTTTCCACTTTATATTATTTACCTTATTTTTGCTTCTCTTGTATCCAACATCATAATTCCATTTAATGACTTGAATCCATCTATCAAGACTCTCTGCTTCCAAATTAGGGATTGGGTGAGTTGATAGGGTTGGTTTAGAATCCTCTATGGCTAAACATATCTTCTTTTTCATTACCTCTAAACAACTTTCCTTTCCTTTAAATATTTTTCTATTCCTTTCTAGCCATATAGTCCAAAGTATTGTATCTTTTGATATATCCCATATTGTCTGTAAAGCCTCACTTTTATAAGTGTTATGCCATTGTTTTAACCAATCTTCAATTCTACTATTCATCACCATGCATTTACCAGACATATTAAGAATCCACTGCCATAGATTCCAGAATATTGAACAAAGTCCCAAGAGATGGTCAATACTCTCCTCATTACAGAAAACACATTGAGAGGGGCCATAAAAATCCCTTTTCATAAGGTTATCCTAGGATAAAATTCTTCTATGACCTACTAGCCAAACAAATATTTTGACTTTAAGAATGTTTGGGCTATCCAAAACATCTCTCCATATTCTAGTGACATCATTATTATGTTGGTGTTGAACATTATATCCACTTCTTGTTGTGTATTCTTCCGAGCTATTCAACTCCCAAATAAATTTATCCTTGGCACCCCTCGAAATAATCACAGTTGTTATATTTCTACTCAATTACCTCCTAGCATCAATGTCTTGTATAATTGTAAAAAAATATTCTTTCCAATTGTATCTTCTCGATCATTGTACAAAAATGTTTAAAACCCTATCACCGTATTTGTCTTGAAGCAATCTCATCCAAGGTTTCAAAACTGGATCTAAATTGAGTGGTTTTTATCACACCAAGTATCCGTCCAAATAGATTTTTTTCTCCAGTTTCCACCACCCATATTAAACCTTTACCCATAAGATCAATGGATTCTTTCAAATCATTTCAAAGAGCAGAACCATTTGGAAGATATAATGTAGTAAATATTAAACTTGGATCATTGGGATCAACATACTTACTTAGAATAATTCTCACCCATTGTCTTTAACTCTCTTTGTACAATCTTTAGATAACTTTTCCCCTAAAAGTTACGTTTGCATCTATAAGAGATCTTAAAACAAAACCTCCGCTAGTTTAGTCATCACACAACTTGCCCCACTTCACCAAAGGAAATTTCCTTTTATCATGTAAACCTGACCATAAAAAGGATCACATAATAAATATTAAACTTTTTTCAACTGATTTTAGCATAGAATACAATGACATATAATATGTTGGAATGGCTTGTAAGACTGACTTAATTAACTACACTCTTCCTACTAATGATAACCATCTACCTTTCCAAGTTGGAAGTTTATTTTAAACTTTACTAATAATTGGATTCCATAAATCTATCCTCATTCTCCCCTTAAATAAAGGTATCCCTAGACAAATTGTTGGTAAAATTACCTCCTCCATTTGAAGCAACCTACAAATTCTTGGTTTGATATTAGCAGGATTGTTAAGGAAGTAAATTTTGGTTTTAGTCCTATTAATTTTTGCCCTGAAGCTCTTTCGTACTCTTTTAAAATGTTATTCAAAGCTCGAGCCTCATTTATCCTTGCCCTTCCAAAAAGGGTTGTATCATCTACAAACTATTGATGGGTGATGTTATCGATGTTATTACTAACCTTAAGTCCACTTATAAGCCCATATTTGTAAGTCTTTTTTAAGTTCCTACTCAAAACTTCTTCCATAATAATGAACAAATAAGGAGATAGATGATCTCCTTGTCTAAGGCCTCTCTTAGCTTTAAAATATTTTGTCACTAACCCATTGACCAACACTTAATAAGAAAATTTAGAGACACAAGCTTTAATCCATCTAACCCATTTCTTCCCAAACCAAACTTATCTAAAACCGCAAAAAAAAATCTCTTTTAACCCTATCATAGGCTTTACTCATATCAAGTTTTAATATCATAGCTTTCTCTTTCCTTAAAGTTGTTGAATGTATATCTTCATGACCTACTATGATACCATCCAAAATTTGTCTCCCTTTCACAAATACTCCTTGTTCTTCTAAAATTATTTTGTCTAACAAATTAACAATGGCCTTAATCTATTTGCCATCACTTTAGAAATAATCTTATAAGTCATATTACATAGGCTTATGGGTCTAAAAGAATCAAACAATTAAGCATCCTTCTTTTTTGAAATTAGGGTAAGATAAGTTGCATTTATTTTATAAGGAATGTATTGTTTTACCCTAGACTGTTCCACTACCACCAATAAAGAATCCTTCACTATATCCCAATTATGTTGGTAAAAAGCTGCATAGAGCTCATCTGGACCAGGGGATTTATCCTTATAAATAATTTTGAGTTATTAAATAACGAAATCATAAAATAACATATATATCTAAAGCTTTTTAAAAAAAAAATATTAAATGCAAAAAAAAATTAAATTAAAAATTTATGCAACTAATATATTAAACAATAGAGTCCAGATTAATAATATTAGGATGATATAAAAGTTACAAATGAATAATTATTATATTGAAGATAAATTGTTACATTGAATTCATGGATCAATTTGAGTTCAATAGTGACATTGGATAATATCGAATGCAAGTCAAAAGTAAGTATGAGCTAGGAGTGAGTAGGAAGTGTGAGTAGAAAGTAAGAAACAAATTGAGAGCAAGGAGTAAGTGCCACTTCTTGTTTCATATTTTAGAAGGAACTCAAAAATTGAATAAGATCTAGGTAACATGACAATAAATTCATCTTCGAGAGTCTTTAATGAAAGCAAGGATGCCCTAGTTGGAGTTATGGATTCCTTAAATAAGTGTTAAAAGAAGAAGTCAATCTATGGCAAATCATATATAGGTAGCATATATTACACCAAAAAGTTATTATCAAGGATGAGATTATTGAGCATGATATAATTGTTCTTAAAACCAAAGGATTTATATTTTATTGTTCCATGGATACTGTCAAGGTAATTTTTAGATTCCAAATTGATCAAGTGGAACTTGGGATTAAATTCAATTTATTCCATGACTTTTATTTTGAACAAATTTTTCCTTATTAAATTCTCTTATTCATAGATGATTGAGCATGATATAATGGTTGTTAAAACTAGAGGATTAATATGTAAGTTCCATGGATATTGGCCAAGTGTTTTTCATATTCAAAATTGATCAACTGGAAGTTGGAATTGAATTCAAATTATTCTATGAATTTTCTTTTAAAAGTATTATTCCTTATTATCTTATCTAGTTCGAAAGTAAGGGATAAAATAATAGATGGTGGCCCTTGGTTTAGGGGCAAAGATGCATTACATTTAAGGCCATGGAGTGAGATTTTTTTGTGGAGATAAAAACTATTAAAAGGCTTCCTGTGTAGATTAGTCTTTTTGGGCTTCCTTTTCAACTCATCAATAAGGAAGTTTTGAAGAATATTGGCAATACTAGGGGAATTCATCTAGGAGGAACCAACTACTAAGGAGAGAAGGCATTTTGTATATACTAGAATACATGTTGTCAAGGATATTTCAAAATCTTTACCACAATCCATTAGAATTAAATCTAAATCAAGAGAATAAGATCAACAAGTGGCTTATAAAAATAGTACATTTTGATATCGCAAATGTTATGATATGATATCACAGTCTAAGCTAGGTCAAATAAAAAATTCCACTCCTAAGAAAGTGGTAAGAAAAACCACTTTGCATCATCAAATGACAAAGACCATAGTAGTTCACTCAAATCAACCATTAGAAGAAAAATGGTACAAGGGATGATGAATTACTATGCACAATCTCAAATACTAGAGTTAAATGTGCAAAGGAAGATAGGGAGGCAAATTTTAAAGTGAAGGAGGTCAAGGTTAATCCAGGTAAATCATATTCATTTTCCTCAAATAACATAAAATATTATCCTTGAAATAAAAATAAAAATAGTACATAATGTATCTAATACATCTACAAAACTCAGAATGCGTTTCGACCTACAAGTCTCATCAGTGGAGTGAGCTTCGAAGAGGTACAAGCTCTCTTTATAAAGACCTAAATATAGGAGGAGAGGTGAAGAGTAATACATGTGGGATAAAAACACCCAAGCATTGTTACAAACTATAGGTTTATAGACCAAGATGGTGAAAAGAAGAGAAGTCCCAGGCTAAACCTCCAAAAAAAACACCCACCCAAAAAAGAGAAGAAACACATTAAAAAATATGAAAATACAAGGTGGAAAATAGAGTCCCTCAAACAATTTTATTTTTACAAAGATAATATCGAAGAGATTTTTGGTTCCTCCAAAAAATGATGCCTCGAGCAATGTTCTTGAGCTCTCTATATTTTCTCCATTTTTCAAACATTGGAGAAATAATATTTGTGTTGATTTGAAGATCTTTGATAAAACCGCAGTTGTCCAACTTCAAAATAAGATCTCTGAGGAACTATCAAACAAAATAATTGGTGGTACTTTGGGATGGTATAAATTCATTCAATATTTTACTTCATTTTTTAATTCAAATAGACTTTTATGATGTTATTCCTTCAAATTTTAAATATACATGGAATAATAGATGTGTTGTACAAACTTATATAAAAAAAAGATTGCATAGATTCATAATATCCAACACATGGTTGCGAATAAAGTATACAAGCTTTTTAGAAATTTTATTGTGAGCAAGATTGGATGACAAACCCATTATTTTGACTTATGATTTATCCAATAATGGTCATTCAAATCCATTTTGCTTCTAGCCTGTGTGGCTTCAAGACCTTGATTTCTTTCAAATGGTCATGTTACAATGAGATGGAGCAATTTTTGAAGGATCATATATGTACATGTTTTTTCAAAAGATGAAATATCTAATGGAGAAAATAAATATTTGGAATGCCAAATATTTTGGTAACATCTTTAAAAAAAGAAGAAAATTGAAACTAAGCTCAAAATATTACAAGAGATAGTATGAATCAATGGAATGGACCAATATTCTTATGAAAAAAACAATTACTTTTTATTATCATAATGCATTGAAAAAAGAGTCATATTGTTTCCAAAAATCTAGGAAGAAATGACTCAAGGAAGGAGATAGAAATAAATTAAAAAATCATGCTACAACAAAGACACATTTTTCTTTTCATCGCATCAAATTTTTTTAACTCTAGATGGAAGAAATATGGAGAAAGAAGAATATACTAGGAAGTGATTAATTATTTCAAAAATATTTTGTTATATGCTAGGCAAGATAAGGAGGAAAAAGATAATATTTTACAAATATTCTATCAGTTATCACACAGGTACAAAATAAAATCTTGATGAAGAATATATCTATGGAGGATATACATAAGCAAAATTTCTCTTTCCACCCTAACAAGGTATCTAGCCCGATGGATTTCCTATATTTTTATCTTAAAATTTTAAGGATTTATTAAAGAGTCATATGTTGGTTGCAGTTGAAGAGGCCCAAAAAAGGAAGGCTATGGTATGCAAGATCAATGCCACTTTTGTTATTTTTATTACCAAGAAAGGGGGAACAAAATATTTTAATAATTTGTATACAATAAGCCTTTGTAATATGGTTCATAAGATCATTTTAAAATTATGGCAAATAGGCTGAAAAGGAATTTTACATTGTGTTATCTTAGAGTAACAAGGTGGTTTTGCTTGTGGTAAACAAATTCTTGATGATGTAATCATTACACAGAGAAGCCATATATTCTCTTCATTCCATAAAACTAGGTATGCTTATGAAATTAGATATAAACAAAGCATATGATAGGGCTTATTGAAGTTCTCTACATGATATTCTCAAAAAGTTTGGTTTTGATCACAGTTGGTGTGAGTGGATTAAATGCTATTATAATACTTCAAAATATTCTATTTTATTCAATGGTTCTCTTGCTAGATACTTTAAGTCATCTAGTAGACTCTGTCGAGGTGATCCATTATCTTCTTATCTATCTATTATTCTTGGTGAGGCATTAGGGAGAGCTTTCTCAAAGGCAAAAATGAAAGGAAAAATCAAAGGTATTCAAGTTGCAAAATGGTCCTTTCAAATATCATATCCAATTTGTTGATGATAGTTTTATTTTGGGTCATCCCTTAGTTAGTGAGGCCATGGAGTTTAAATAAATATTATCATGCTATGATAAGGCTACTAGACAATTGATTAATACTACAATATCAAGATCAAATGGCATTAGCTCAACTGGCTAGATTCCTCAACATTAAAGGAGACAACCCAAGTTTAAATCTTACTAAGTGATACACAAATAATATCCAAGCTTTATTGTAATACCACTATATGGTGATGATGTAATACGGGTAGAGCCCGTTTCAATCCCATATAATCAATTAAAAAAATAATACAATATCCAAGATTTTTCACTAACACTACCCTAGATTTATAATGAATTATTGTGGATATTTTAGGGTTTAAAATTGAAAATTTTTCATCAATTTACTTGGGTATTTCTTAGTCTCACAAAATAAATAAAAAATGAGCTTTGGGTTTTATGTTTAGATAGAATATAAGCTTGTTTAGAAACATGTAAAGGTAAGTTCTTAACCATGGTGGGAAGGCTACAAATCATAAGAACTACATTGTAATCCACCCCTATTTATGTGATGTTACTTTCAAGATTGTCAGTAGGTATAGCATTAGAAGTAGATAAAATTTAAAGATACTTTTTTTAAAAATGATACAAGAAAAGACTTAGGTTTCATTTTTGTAAGTGGAATAGGGTTTGCAAAGGAGAGAATTTTAGAGGAGTAGGCTTGTGGAATTGCAGACTTATGAGTTTGGACTTAGGGGTAAAACTTAGATGGAGATTATTTAGAGATCAAGGAAATAATTGTATAAAAATGTTACCTCAATATATATATTTTATTTTTATGTGATGAAGTTATTTAGGAAAAGGAACCTACCCAAAGGATCACCAACATGGAACTTCATATCAAATAATTTGTAATTGATTAAGAAATATATTAGATAGTGATTCAATAAGGAGAATTATACAATTTTTTGGTCTAATGCTTGGTTGAAGTCTTATTCATTTATCTTTGATTCAAAATGGCAACCATTGGCTCAAGAATTCCTAGCTTGTAAATGCACAAAGGTAAAAGATTATACTAATATGAGCAACAAATCCAAATCATGGATTTCTATTAGTAACCTAATTGAAGGTGAGCAATTGAAACAAATTGCATATGAGCTTCAAAGTATTCTTTAAGAGTTTTATTTACCAATTTTTACACAAAAGGATGAGTTGGTTTGAAATCTATCAAAATATGGTGGATACTCGATCAAGTTGGGATATGAGAATTTAGAGCAATTCGAAATATCCTACTTCTAAATATTTCTCTTGGAAGAATGTTTGGTCACTAGAGGATCTTCCTAAGGCCTCAAAATTTCCTTGGTTAGCAACTCAAAATAATATTCTTATGGGAGAGAGTTTACAAAGAAGACGGTATCATAGACCTTTCAAATGTGCCTTGTGTGAGAAGGATATAAAACATCAAACCATTTACTTATTCATTGTCCCTTTGATCACACCATTAAGGCTTACTTTTTTAAAAATATGAAAATATATTGGGTATATCCATCAATATTGAAAGAGTTGATGAAATATTGGATTAATTATTCTAAAGCTAAAGTATTAGGTATTATATGAAGGATTGGTCCTACAATTATTTGTTGGAATTTATGGCTTGAAAGGAATAATATAATTTTAAAAAATAAATCTCAAAATCACACTCAAGTTTGGAATTGTATAATTGCCTCTCTTACAAAATGTTTACAAATATGTTGCTCATCATGAGGTGGTAACAACTTGGTTACAATATTTGAACATACATGGAAGAGTTATCTATGAAAATGGCATTAAAACAAACAATATGTTTCAATCTCATGTAAAATGGAAATGTCCAAAAATTGGGTTAATTAAAATTTATTTTGATGGTGATTCCAAAGGAAATTTGGAAAAATTCGATGGAGGTGGTGTTTTTCAAAATAATAATAGCAAAATTCTCCTTGTTTAATCAGATTCATATGGAACATCTGACTAAAAACTATGTAGGGGTTAGGGCACTTCTTATAAGGATTAAAATTGTAATTGAAAAAGGATGGAAATGTATTTCAATTGAGGGATATTCACAAATTGTCATTAATGCTATCAACAAAAATGGATGTGAAGATTAGATAAAAAATAATATTATTGCTAACGTCCTCATCTATTATTGGAGGAATCTCTTGGAAATGTGAGGATATCTATAGAAAATAAAATTGAGTAGTAGATAATTTAGCTAATCATGGTGTTGATCTTCATCTTGGTGAATTTTAAATTTTAGAAGGCAATTGACCAAGTGAGATATTTCTTCTCAATTAAAATGATGTCAAGGAGCTAATTGTGGAAAGAACACTTTGAGAAAGACGAACAATATATTTGACAAAAATGAAAAATATCCATGATAAAAAGGTATGATTGATATAGTTTAATTGACCTAATAACAAATATAACATTTTAGTATTTTTATAGGAGTGAACCCAATAGGAGCCACATATAACTTATTAAAATAAGTGACATTAAAAATGAATAATTTCTAAGATTTGTAAGCTTACTGTAGTGGTAAGTACTTTGGCCAAGGTTCACACCCCACTCAGTACGAGGGGATCGAGACCCCTCATAAAAATCCATACTTTACCCTAAAATTTCTACTCATTGGAAAAAAATGGATAATTACTTAAATACTACTATGAAAGTAGTCCTTTTAAGTAATAATATGATATGGGAATGTTCAATATTTTTAAAGGAGACATGTATCAAATTTATTCTAAGGCAAGCAATGGATTTTTTAAAGCAAGTGAGGAGAGGGGTATGACACCAAGGGCAAAAGTGGATGTGTCACTTTTAGATCTAAAGGATATAATAACTTCACAGATATGGCCATTCAGATAGATGAAAAACTATGCAAGTTAGGGTTTTGTGGTGGAGGAAGACTGCAAAGTCTTGGAAGGGTTTATTTTGCAATACACATGGAGGTCAAGCTTTCAAATTTGGCCATCTGTTGGATCAAATTCAAAATATCAAGGTGTTGTAGAGATACTATGATTTTTTTAGTTTTTGCAAAGCTACGAATGTCTTGATATGTACTTTTCTTTTGGTGTTTACCTTTCTACATGAAAGTAAAAGCTATTTTTAGAGTTATGTTTTGGGTATTTTTTTAATACGGAGGTTTGGGTCACCATTAAAAAAGAAGTTTCCAATATGTTAAAACTTCATAGTACTTGTTGTTTGGGTAGGCGATAGTTTGTGCAAGTTAAGATTTCATAGAAATACAGATGAAGGACAACACTGGGAATTCGTAGGGCCCAAAGCACAACATTGGGAATTGTTGATATGGATTGGAGAAATAGATTGGTGGGGAAAATTGTGTTGAAGTACAACAAAGGGACACATATACAAACCTTGGACTATATTGGTGCACCTTTTAGATGTGCACATTATCATAATTATGGGAATATTGCAACGGACTATTCTCTTATTTTTTCAAGGTTTGGCGTCATAATAAATATAAAGGGGTCTTTAAGGGTAAGAATGAGATGTAATTTTCCCTTCAAGTACATGACTTACAGACTGATTATATTATCGAATCAATGCATAAGGAACACAAGGTAGAGGAATCAAGGGAAAAATTAGAAGATCCAAAGAAGGTGGAGATAATTTTTTTTGTGCCAAATCAAGTGATGAATTCAAAATTGTATCAGATTGAAGGAAGGCTAGGAATATCGAAGCAAAAGTTGGATGTCATGATCCTGGAACTAGATATAAGTTTTCAAACTATTACTAGATCTCATTTCTCATATGGGATTACTTGTAATTTTCTTTTGAGTCTCAACTAACCAATGGCTAGATTTAGCAATCCATAAAACAAATTATCCCCTAAAAGAAGGTAAGGGTGGAGTTGAGGGGAAATAAGGACCCTGAAATTATTATTCCTTGAAGGAAGTAGATCTAGACCTTGGTTTAGACTTTGGTAAGTTTTTTAGTAATGCTTCACAAGTAAATCACTTTGAATTTGCTTCCCCACTTTGTTTTGCCTATGGTCAAGAAGGTTCTATGTCCCTAGGTATACCCTATGATCCCTGAAAGGAAGAATAGGACTAAGGGAAGAAGGAGTTGGGAGAGGCCTCAGTAAATATGTGGGGGTAGAAAGTCTTGTTGGTAGGAGGGGCAAAAAATATTTTACTTCATTGGCAAAGAATAAAAACCTCTATGAAGTTCAACAAGGCAAGCAATCATCCTTAAATGGGATCCTTAGAGTAGGGATGATCTTGGCCACAATTAATTAATGAAAGTACTCTCCTTTAATATTCAAGGGATGAGAAAATAAACATAAAAGTTGCTCTGTGTAGGTTAGTAGAAATTCATAACCCAAAGGTTCTAATTCAAGAGACAAAAGGGTTAACTACAAAAGTAATGGAAGATATCAATAAATTCCTTAAAGGATAGGATTTTCCAGCCCTTCATTTTGTAGGGGCCTCAAGAGGAGTGGCCATAGGGTGGAAGCCAAATTGGTTTAGGCTAACAAAATTTGCATTGCTTGACTCAGGAGTAGGAATTGAATTTTTTTAGTGGAGCTTAGGGAAATAGTGACAATGGTGAACATTTATGGCCCCTATAAAGATAGGATGTAGTATTGGGATAAGCTTATGGATAAAAAGTTTTTAGAAGTTGATAATTTAATTTTAGGAGGTGATTTAAACTTAACTCTTTCTAGGAGTGAAGTGTGGGGTATTGTTGCTAGAACTAATCCACTGGCTAATTACTTCATCCAAAAGTTTGAAGCCAAGGGGCTATTAGACCTACTGCCTATAAAGTTTGTCCCAACTTGGAGAAACATGAGGTCAAGAGTTGATAGAGTTTCTAATAAACTAGACAAATTCTTAGTAGAAAGGAATTTGGTAAATGGAACTTATAGATTGAACTATTGGATTGAAGTCAGAGGAGACTCTGATCACTCCGCCATCATGCTTTTTTTTTTGAGAAATACTTCTTATGTGCATCCACCATGGGGATTGAACCCGGGTCACATCATAGATAATGCAAGTGGCGTCCTTGCCGGTAGACCACACTCACAGGGATCCCCATCATGCTTCTTATAATAAAAGAGGAGAAAAACCACATTGTCCTTTTAAATTCAATTATAAGTGGTTAAAAGATGATAGCTTTGTAACTCTAGTAAAGTTAGAATGGATAAAAGAAGATAGTTTGTAACTCTAGTCTGATAGAATCCGCTAGTATTCAATTTGCAACAAATATTAAAAGGGTTAAGGTGGTAGTGGTTTAATGGACCTCTAAAAAAACTAATGGACGATCAAAAATTGAGAGAGATTGAGGACCTTGTAGTGTTTCTAGCATATCACTTAAAAAATAATTGTATGAGGAAATAAGGCTTAAGTATAAAATTTTGGAACAAGAGAAGAGAATATTGTTGGTAGAGAGAGAAGCATGGTGTAGGCTCAAAAGTAGAGTACTCTAGATTGCAAATGGGGATGAAAACACTAATTTTTCGTCATAGCTTTGCAAATCATAAAAAAACAACTTATAATTTGTGACCTATAAGTACAAGATGGAAGTAAAATCTCCTTCTTTAAAGGAATATCAAAAATAGGAGTACAACATTTTGGTCAACTATAAAAGGATCTTGGTCAAGTTAATATAGCTAAAATAGTCAGAATAACTTATATATTTCCCATATTTATAGAGATGAATCCAATGGTGAGTTGATTAAAGAAGTCTGAAAGGAGGAGCTCAAAGTGGTTTAAACCTTCTTCAAGAAAGATAAGAGTTCAAGACCTGATGGGTGGACCGTGGAATTATTTTTTGAGCTAAATGTGACCTTTTGGAGTCTAACCTACTTAAGGTTGTGGAGGAGTCTAGGAAAACATATTGGGTAAATATAGTTTTCAACTTTACCTTCATTTCTCTTATTCCAAAAAAGGACAATCCTTCTTCTTTTGATGATTTTAAACCCATTTATTTGTGTGACTGTATGTACAAAATCATCGCAAAATTAATTGCATAAACAATTAAAAGGTTCCTCTCTACTTCTATATCTATTGAGAAATTTGATTTCTTGCATGGTAGAAAAATTCATGAAGCAATTAGTGCTGCTCAGAAAAGTCTTCATACCATAAAATCAAAGAAATTGCCAACAATATTGATGAAGTTGGATCTCTCCAAGTATTTAACAAAGTAAATTGGCTATATCTAAGAATGATACTTATTCATATTGGTTTTATCTACAAATGGTGAACTGGATTATGGGATGTCTTTGTTATTTTTTTTTTGCAGTTTTGGTTAATGGGTCAGCCTCTTAGTTCTTCAAAGCTTTTTGGGGGATAAGACAAGGTTTTCCCATGTCACCATTGTTATTTCTTTTAATAGCTAAGGTATTATGTAGATGCATTTTATAATCCAAGAGGACAAGAGTAGTAAAGGAAACTAGAATAAGTAGAATAGTGGAAGTCACCCATATACTTTTTGTAGATGATGTTCTCCTTTTCATAGATGGAACAATAAGAGTTGCAAAGAAGTTAAAACAATATTTAGATATTTTTTTCCTAGCAATAGGTATGCAAAAAAGTCAAGCATCTCTTTTAACCGTGTGGATCAAGATCAAATCATATTAATAGGTCAAATTTTCCCCTTTAACAGATTTGATCTTCAAGAGGGGTTTAAATATTTGGGGTTCTTTTTGAAACCCAATGACTACACTAAACAAGATTGGAATTGGTTGATAAAGAAGGTGGAAGGAAAAATTAATATATGATGCAACAAATGAATCTCTTTGAGGGGAGATTGAATTTAATCAAGTCTATGTTGGAGGCAATACCATTATATTGGTAATATTTGGATCATGTACCCAAAGGAGTTTTGATAAAAAAAAATATATAGTTAAGCTATAGGTTTTTATAGATAGGGAAAAGAGAAAGGGAAGGTATTCCCTTGGTTAAATAGCAATCCTTTTTCGAGCTTAAGTAAAATGGAGGATAGAGACTTAAGAATATATTTTTGTTTAGCAAGCCTCTAGCACCAAGTGTGTTTGGAAGATAATATCAAAGGAAGGATTATGGAATAATATCATACAAGAAAAGTATTTAGAGCCACTCAAAGTTGAGGAGTGGATAAGGGCCCCAATGAAGCAAACCCATAATGTTTTAATCTGTTGGAAGGTAATGATTCAAGCCTTTTATATTGTAGGTGATTGGATTACCTTGAAAATATGGGATGATTAAAGAAAAGACTAGGCTTAGACCCTTGGATTGGTTGTGGTGATATGCATAAACTACCAAATAATGTAATTCAAACCCTAAGATCTTAGGGGATTGAAAATCTCGTCCAAGCAGCTGGCCTAGAATATTCTACAAATTGGAGTTAATGATGGAAGGAAGAAACAATGTTAGGGCTTTAGGACTAGGAGGCACACCAATGGGAAGAATATGTGGGAAGACTTAAAGTTGGACATATCAAGTTGTGAGAGAAAATGATCAATTGGTCTAGATAAAGAATGGAGCTATGATGGACTACACTTCAAATTTGGGGTATAAGACTCTATTGGAAGATAGCAATTATGACCCAACATGGTGGTGGAAGACACTCTAGAAGTAGAAAACCCCAATTTAAGACAAGATTATTCCTATGGTTTACCATGAAAAATAAGGTTTTGACATGAGAGGTATTACATAAGAAGAATTAGAATGGTCCAGGAAGGTGCCATTTATGTAAATCAGACAATGAAACAATTGATCATTTACTAGTAGCTTACTCCTTTACTAGATAGGTTTAGAGGGAGGTTATAGTGTAGTTAAATCTTCCTATAGGATGGCAAGAAGATTCCTTAGGAGAGTGCTTAAAATCTTGGTTTGAAAATAGGTCATACAAATGTTTTATAGCTCTCCCATTATTTATGTCATGGGGAGTATGGTTATCTAGGAACACAAGATTTTTTTAGGATCAGGAGAAGCCTACTTGGAAGGTCTCCTCCCAAATAATTGGAAATTTCAATAACTATAAGGTATCGACAACAATAAAGGTAAATGGACAAATCAACCCTCCAAATATTGATAAATCAGGCTTGGGGATTTTTTGATGGGGCTCAATAGGGGGTCCCTAGAGTTTATGGAGCAAGAGGATTATTATATCTTTCTAAATCTTATTATTTTAAATTCAAGGCTAGATTAGGAGAAGGTTCTAATAATTATGCTAAAATTATGATACTCAAATTGTTGGTTCAGTTGGAAAACTAAAAAGAATACAAAAAATACAAATTTATGGAGACTCATAGGTGGTAATAAATTGGATGCTTTGTGTTTTTAGGATGGAAAACATAATTCTACAACCCATCTTCTCTCAAATTAAGGATAAAAATGAAGCTTTTACTTTTTGGCATATTTATAGAGAACTGAATAGGGAAGCAAATGAACTCTCAAAGGAGGTACTTCAGATTGAACCAAGTACATGCTTAGTACAAGAATTCAATGAGGGTAATGCACTACAACTGGTCCATATCTCTATCTAGGGGGATTAATTCACTCTAGTTAAAATAAGCACAATTAAAGCAACTTTTTCAAAAAACTCAAAAGTTAGTGATTTAAAGGATACTGGTTGACAAATTAGGAAGGTGTCTAAGGATAGAACTTAGCCTGATAGAGATAGCTAGTTATGATGTGTAGGCGGTCTGATTTTTAGGTCATTATTGAAGCTTTTAAGAAATGCCAAAGAGACATCCAAAGAATGTAATTTCATATTTGCTTAATATAAAATTATGATTTTTTTTAAGGAAAAAAATAATAATATTCTTTTTAAAGGATAAACATTATAATAAATTGATGATTATGTGTGACTTTAACACTAACATTGATAATAAATAACATTTTTTACTTTTTACTTTTTTAATTGGTTATATGGGATTGAAATAAGTCCATTATTATTACATCAACAATTTTGGAAATTATACATATATCACTTGGTAAGATTTAAACTTAGGTCTCCTTGAAAGTTTAAACCTAAGTCTCTTGAAAGTTGAAAAATATAATTGGTTGGGCTAATGCCATTTGATGACATCTCTTACATATTATTATAACTAATATTTTTAATTCCATATATTTTTTAATATGTATTTTTATTAAAATATATATATATTTTTTGTTATTGTGAGAAACCCCTATGATCGATGTACAGGGTTGAGCAGTCTCCTCCCAACCATGACCCCTCCTAAAGTTGAGAGCTATACTTATCAATAGGGAATTTAACACAAAGCCACCACACACCCACCCCCTCACACACTCATACAGATCACGGTTTGAACCTTGGACCTCCCAAAGAAGAGCCACAACCCAAACCATTGCGCTGCACCCCCAAGTGCAACTTATTTAGTTTTTATTATAATAAAAATATTTTACATTGGTCAAATTTTTTGACATTCATGTAAGAGACCTACCTTTGAATCTTACCAAGTTCCATTGCATGATGATGATGTAATAAGGGTGGGACCCACTTCCATCCCATATAACCAATTGAAAAGAAAAAAAAAGTGTTTTAAAAATACCAACATGTTTATAAAAGGAAAGGAGATGACAAATAATTTAATAATCAAGGTATTGATGCACCTGGGATGCAGCGTAACAGTTCAAGATTTAACTCTTCTTTGGTGTAAAAATCGCTTCGATACCTTCCAGTGATTGACCTTAGGCTCCCACATGAACCTCGAAAGATAGCTCACAATAAAGCTAATATCTAGCTTGGTGTTGGTCAGATATATGAGACTCCCAATTAGTTGTCAATAGAGAATTCCATCTACCTAAGGAGATTTGTCATATCTAGACAACTACAATCCTGATTCCATAGGAGTTGCTTTGGGATTACAATTTTTCATTCGATATTTCTCTATTAGTGTCTTGGTATATTTTATTTGCAAGACCTTGATGTGGTTCTTCTTTTGCACAACTTCCAAACCAAGACAATAATCTAGAAGTCCTAGATCTATCATTTCAAATGACTTTTTCAAGTTATTCTTCACGACATCCACCATCTCATTTGAGTTGCCAGTGATGATCAGATCATCAACAAATAACACCTGTCTCACTATTTTAGAATCAACTTTATTGAAATAGAGATTTACATCTGAGGGACTCCTTTTAAAACCATGCTACAGTAGGTGATTATCAATTTTGATGTACCAAGCTCTTGAAGCTTATTTCAACCCATACAAGGACTTAATCAATTTGTAAACCTTTTGCTCTTGTCCTTCAATAAAAAATCCTTCAAGTCATGTACACTTTTTCTTTGAGATTACCATTCAAGAAGGCACTCTTCATATCCATCTAATGAAGCTTCCATCCAAATTGAGCTGCCATTGCATGAAGTACATGAATGTTTGTCATTTGTATAGTTGGTACAAATATCTCTTCATAATATATGCCTTTATTTTTAGCATAGCCCTTTGCAACAAGGTGAGCTTTATGCTTCTCAATAGTTCCATCTGCCTTATACTTGACTTTGTATACCCATTTGCATCCAATGGATTTTTTTCCAATAGGCAGATCAACTAGCTCCCATGTTTTGTTCTTCATAAGAGACTTATGTTTAGCATCTATTTATGCCTGGCATCAAACATAGGCCTTGTTTTACCTGTAAATCGATCCAGCCATTATGCCTACTCCAAGATGCGTAGTTAGAGGGCCAAATAAGCCTCAACTCAGCCAAATCCTAACTTAGCTAGATATAATCTGAGCATCGACTACTCTGAGTTATTTAGTGTAGGTGACAATGATTGATCCTAACTTTTGATCCAATTGTACGCTGTGAAAGTCTAATCGTCCAAACAATGAAAACAAAAATTTAAAAATTTTCAAAGATTTTAAAAGCAACCAATCTAGACGTAGTTACCCTCCATCCAATCCTAGCTAGACACGTGTCCATTTGGCATTTGCCACATCCGATCAAGGTGTGCAAAGGAGGAAATATTCGTTTGTGTTTATTTCCTTGGTGGGAATAATCCCACATTGCCCATGCTCAGACATCACAAGCGGTTTATAAGCGCAAAGGGCTAGTATTAAGTTTGACCACCCAAAGGTGGTCAGGATGCCCCTACACGGGACCACCTACCAGTTGTAGGTAGGGTTGTTTACCGTGTTGACCCTCGACTGGTTGACTTTGCACTCAAGTTAACTTCAACGTCGGTTGACTTTGGCATGGATTTTTTTATAGTTGACTATGCTAGTTCGAGGCGTTAGAGGAGTCGAAGCACCCCACAGGTTAAAAGACCATATTTTAATTAAAAAATTTGTATTATTTTTTAAATTAGTAAATTAAATATTTTTTTGTGTTTTAATTTAATTAATTAATTAGTTAAAGCAATTAATTATTAAACTAAATTAATTAATTTAATTAAAATTAAATGCATTTTTTTATATAAGGTGGGGGACTATCATTTGTTTTGACCATACAAATTAAAGGGGCTACCAAAAATCTTGTTATTTTTGCAAAACCAAAACAAAAGGGGGTAACACAAATTTTTTGGATTTTGCTATAAACAAAACAAGGAGACTACTTACTAAATACACAACACCAAAGGGAAAACAAACTTTTGGATTTTATGTAACTCACTATAGAGGAACAATCTTGATTTTTTTTTACAATTATACATCAACATTTATTGCACAAAATCAACAAATTGAAACAAAATTGGCATTGTAAAACAAGGTACATTTTCGATGGAATTTGACACCTTGGAAAATATAAATTTGTGGGCATGATGAATTTGTGAATGCATTAATATATTGTGGCAGCAAAAGACCCCAAATTTATACCTTATTTTTGTGCAATTTTGCACAAGATAGCATTCGATAATTACGACGCCTTTGGCCCGCACTTACAAGTAATGTTGTTATGATTGGGCTACTGCGTTTAACACCTAACATAGTTGCAACAATGGTGTTTGGTGTCTATCCCTACAAACCATCAGACAGAAATAAGGAAAGCCACTTTTATTTTCACTCCATCATTACCCTATTTACTATTATTGCTCGACGTAAATCTTGAAATTAAGTTCTTCCAAGTATTTAAGGGACTTGTCATCCTACTTATGCGAAAGTATTTTTAAGCTAGTGTCAAAGATAGAGTGAATTCCTTTCAGTACTACTTATGTACTATAGATTGATTTATTACATATACCTTAAAGTCTCCCTCGTGTACGATCACATATATTGAGGGGACCAACTTATTCCATGTATCGATGGGTATTTTATAGGAAAAGTGGATATATCAGACATATTAGGTCTATAGGACCACTGGTATAAAGAAAGGGGGACCATTTGATGATATAATGAGCCTTCACAATGTCTATTGCAAAGGCCTATTTGTCAGATTCTCAACTCTTTAGAGGTCCGAATTTTGCTCCATGGAAGATAAAGATGAGGACAATATTGTAGGTTAAAAATTTATGGGACATCGTGATAGGTAGAATCACATACCCAAAAATAGTAGATGATAAACAAGAAAAATATGATGATGCAAATGCCAGAGCACTGATGATCATAGTTCTTGCCATTTCTGATGAGATTCAACCATATATCTATAAAAATTAAAATGCAAAAGATGTATGGGATACATGGACCACCATTTATGAAGGAAAGAATCAAGCAACCATTCTTAACCTTCAATTCCAACTTCACACTCTCAACATGAATAATGGAGAAAGTGTAGAGGTGTTTCTTTGTAGAGTTGTTGATTTGAGAGCCAAATTGCATGCAATGGGAAAAAAGTGGAAGATAAGATCTTAAATTCCATCATTTTGAGAGTTTTACCAGATTCTTTTAGAATGCTTATCACTTCCCTCCAAGTATCCAATAGAAAAGTCTCTTTTGAGGAGTTGGTTAATTTTCTACAACAAGAAGAAGCAAATAACAACCTAAGAGATTAATTGTCCAACAATGCACTCATTTCTAAGAAATCTGGGTATAGAAAACTCCTTTAGAACTAGTGCACACAACATTAGGATTCTTGCATGTTACCTCAAGTATTGGATTTGGTGCATCTTCTCTAAAAGAGGTTGAATCTTGTATCTAACACTTACATGCAAGTTTTAATTTGGATTTTATAGATTTTTATTTATTTATTTTGAACTAGCTTTTTAGAGCTTAAAAGTAACTTTATAAATGAATGTTAAACTCATAAATAGTATTTTGACAAGTAATATTTAAATTAATTAACATTTTAATGAATAATATAAAAATAATATTTATTTATTTATTGGATTTGGTTAGTGTGAGAAACCCCTATGACCAACGCTTAGGGTTGGTATCCCCATCCCACCATGACCTCTCATAAGGGGAGAGATGAGATTATCAATAGGGAATTTAACGCACAACCACACATGCCATAGTTTGAAATTTGCACCTCTCGAAGAAGAGCCAAAGCCTAAATCATTGCGTTGTCCCCTAAGACAATATTAAAATAATATTTATAACAATATAATATTAAACTGACTAATAATGTCCATGGGGTTTATACCAATCGTTGGGGAGTGAAGAATTTCACACTCCAAATCAAGGTTCAAATCTCATGGATGAACCTTAACATTTAATCAAATGACATTAGCTCAATCGGTTAGATTCCTCAACATTCAAGGAGGAGACCTGTGTTTGAATCTCACTAAGTGATACATGGATAATATCTAAGTTGGTGCACCATTATGTGTTAGTGATGTAATACAAGTAGGACTATTTCAATCCCATAAAATCAATTGAAAAAAATCGACTAGTAAAATTTATAAAACTATTAAAGAATGATCTATGAGGGATACCGTAGTGGTAAGTCCTTATGTTTTCATCCAGGAGATCCAAGTTTAAAATCCAGTAAGAGGAGGGACCGATATCCCTCATAAAAGCCGTGTAAACCTAAATTTTAATCCCGATAAGAAGGGGGACCAGAACCCTTCATAAAACCCATGTAAACCTAAATTTTAATTAAGTGACATTAAATCAATTGGTTAAATTCCTTAACATTCAAGAAGGAGATCAAGGTTTGAATCTTGCCAAGCAATACATGGATAATATTCAAACTTTGTTATAATACCACTATGTGATGATAATGTAATATAGGTAGGGCCTGTTTCAATCCCATATAAACAATAAAAAAATTTAAAAAATGAATACCTTTATATTTTATCTAGTAAAGTTATGCTTTTCTTCACTTTCATCTATTTTTAGATACATTAATCAATAATGCATCTCTTAATTTGTAATACATTTAAAAAGATATTAATCTTACATTTTATCTAGTAAAGTTATGTTTTTCTTCACTTTCATCTTTTTTTTTTCATCTATTTTTAGATATATTAATCAATAATCAATAATGCATCTCTTAATTTGTAATACATTAAAAAGATGTACAATATAGACTATTATGATTTTTAAATTTAAAGCTAATTTAAATCTTTTTCTTAATCTCCTTATTGTTAGAGTCCCTATGGAAACTATAGTGTTTATTACATAAACAATTAATGAAAGCTCTTGCACTAATAAAACTTGAAGTTTTTTCTAGTTTATGTATGATCTAAAGTTTGTTATGCGACATTTCGTTACCCTTTTAAAGAATAAAATATTTATTTATTTTAACTTTTAAAAATAATTATGTTTATTTTTCAATGAGTTTACATAAGTTTTTATGAAGGGTCATGGTCCCCTCATATTGAGTAGGGTTTGAACCTTGGACCTCAAAGAGAGGCCAAAGCCCTTACCATTGAAGTAAGCTTGCAGCTCAAAATAATTATATTTATTATTTCAAAGACTAAATAAATTATTATATTTAAATTTTTAAACAAATAAGTTAATCAAAGAAACATAATATAATTTATTAAAATATAGTAATACCCAAGTTCAAATCATGGGGAGGTGTGACCACTAAGGAATCTCACACCCGATCTAACTATCGCAATCGAAAGGAAACACACAAATAGACATGCATAATTTGATAACAAGAAATAAAGTGAATACAAGAAATTCTTTATTATTTTCGATGAAATCAAATTACAGATTCGTCCCTCTTAGGGATACCCATTTGATACATTAATTACAATAGTGTTTAATCCCTATCAAGGGTAGGTGTGATCAAAATGCCCCTTAGGGTGACACGAACTGCTCTAGGGTGTCGATGACCCTCTCCTTCGTAATGGGGAAGGGGTTGGATGCTTTATAACTACTTTAGAACTGTTTCCTATGGTCAAGAAACAAAAAGAATGTCAAAAATATAGGTAGCCTCTCGTGATGAGGCCCTTTTAGGTAAAATGTATAATGACACCATCAACATGCATAATCAAGAAAGCATAAAGAAAGCTTCTAAACTATGGAAAGCATAAAGAAAGCTTCTAAACTATGTAAAGCGAATCAAGATTCATGTAATAGCATAAAGTAAAATAGCATCTACACTATGCATTGATCAAATATAGAAAATGAAGCATAAACATGCATAAAGAAAGCATTCTAGTCCTAATTGAAACATAAGCATAAAATGTGAATCTAGCCTAGTTCTACGGTCATAAGTCTTCTAAAATGCTATTAAATCAACAAAATGGCTAATCTAACCTAACTAGCTAGACATAAAAGAAAAGAGTAAGGTGATATGTCACCTGTTGCAAACCGTAGCTCTGGTGAGTGGTCAACACTGTGAACCATGGTTGACAATCACGGTTTGACCTCTGATAAGTTTACCCTCAAAATTAGGGGCAATGGGCTCAATATCCTTGTCCAAATTGATGTTCAAGGGTCACGTTCATTGTCCTCAGACTGATTTGTTGATCAATTTGATGTGAAGGGCCTTCATTTTCCCAAATTTGCATTTCTTGATCCTGCTAAGCACCTAGGGCATCCATAATGCACTTCATCATGAATGGTGGCAAAAGGGTCGAGGATTAAGTGCAATAGCTCTATCTCTTAGTATACTCAGTTTGAGTGTACAATTCACCAGGGCTTCACTGCTCAAATATCCAATGCTTGCTCTTTTTTTCTGCCTATTTGGAGGGGGTATTTATAGCATGCCCCTAGGACTAGGGGTGGCTTCATGGAGAAGCCAAGACCAAGAAGGTTGGTTAGGACAATTGGGATGGAAGCCTCTAGAATCTTCTGTGCTTTAACTGCCTCCTTCTAGATCTCCTAGCCGTTCTAACATATTTGGCTCGAATGGAAAACCTAACTGAACTTTAGTTAAGACCGCAGGTCACAGTTGCGGTCTAGACTACAGACCGTAGGTGTCAACCATGGTTTAGACTGGAGACCGTAGGTCTGGGCTGCGGTTCAGACTGCTTAGGCAAAAATGCCTAAATTAAGTGGTTAGAACCACTGCTCTATCTTGGAGTCTTTCCAAGATCCTCCATATGGTCTTGTAGCATGTCCATATGAGTAGTCACCCTCGACATGACGTGTTTTAGGTGTCTACAAATACCCATTTTGAGATGCGTTATGAGTTTGAACAACGCTGAGAAAAAATATACATCCTAAAATGATGTCTAAGGTTCTATGATGATCATTAGTCAGATCAACATTAGATGCCCTAGGTCCAGCAAAAATATGCGCATCTTGGAATCATTACTTCCAGCTTGTGAAAGGCTTACATTTTGACAAGTCTACCCTTGTCATCAGACGTTTGGATAGCACCAATGCCAAGTATGGGTATCTTCTGACCCATAAATCTGAAATATGAGAGTTGCAAACCAATTATCATATTTGCTATTTAACCCAAGCAAAGGGGGAAGCTTATGATAGTGTTGATAATGATTCGCAAGAACGAATGCAATTTTGACAAGATCAGGGCATCTACGATCTCAGGGATCTTCTACTGACTTTGATTATGATTATGAAATTATGACTATCCCCTAAAGTGATGAGTCGATGAGGGTAATGACAATGTATGAAGTGACAAAATCGTTTGACCATAATGAATGATCCTGAACAAATTAAGACTCGAGCCCTTTAATGCCTTGGCTAGGCCCAGTTCAACTTATGATTGCAACTCTTAGTGGTATTGGAACATTTCTATCCCCTAGAGCAGTTAGGCCACAATAGCCATCTTAAGGAATCAAAATGATACAAATGCAATTAGACTTGTGTTGAATCATATTTGTCGATGATTTGCTGAAAGATGTTATAAAAGAAATGATAATTTTGCCCCAAATGTCCTTGTGGTGATTTACTCATCTTTTCGGATTGCATGGATCGCAACTCACTGTAACTGCAAAGTGTATAGGATGAATCATTGAATACGAGGCGCATGGTCTACGATTTACATTTCCAAATTTTGGGAATCGCGAGTCAGACCTACGAGCGAAAAACCCTAGTTTTGAAATCGCAGGTGTTAGTTGCGGTTCGTCGAGACTAGGAAAACCTATAAATTGAATTCCCATTTGAAATTTTTCATTATTTCCTAGAAAACACTAGAAATATGAGATATTTAAGACTGAGAAGACCCTTCCTGATTGAAAACGCTACCACATTCTACCTTGATTACACTCCTCGACCTCAATGGCGAATCTTGACCAACCATCTACTAGTCGGGGCCAGGGTGCAGGTAAGGTAACTCAAAACCGAGACCACACACTCAATAACAGTAAAATGAACTACATTAAGTAATGCAAAAAATGAACCTCACTAAACTGCTGGTAATGAACCCCATTAGTTTAGGCTAGCTTTTGGATTTAATTTTATGCCTCAGTGGTCTAGGAGGGTACCCGAAATGGGTGTTGCTCATAAATCACAGCTGGTAGCTGTGGTTCCCAGTTGGAAATTTAGGGATCATAGGTTTCAGCTATGGTTCCCAATTTACAAATTGGGGACCACAGGTTTCAATTGTGATTTGCTGTTGCTATTTTTTTTTTAATCTCTAGTTAGCTAGATTTTGTCTTAAATTGTACTTGTTATTCCAGAGATTGACTTCTAGATCCCAGGAGCCAGATATTATGAAGACTCTCCGTGAGGCTTTATCCGATGATGATCAAGATTGGTTTCGAGCTGTAGAGTTTAGATACATCATAGATCTACCTACTATTAGGGTAGATCAAGCCTATCTGACTGCATTGACCCAATGTTGGAATGCGCGGACCAACACATTTCACCTGCCTACAAGTGAAATGACTATTACTCTAGAGGACATTTACAAGATCTTCAAGATCCTTATTGACGGTGAGGCCATCGTCTCCTCTACCTCTAGGGTAAAGGAGGATGTTTTTGACACTATCTTCGACGACCAGATCGAGGATGCTCAAGACACGATAGACCATGGTGGTGTACACATTAGCGAGTAGTACCACAAGGATGTCTTCTCTGCACAAGAAGCTATCTTTATGCACCTCATAGTTTAGATTGTGCTTCCAGACTCCTCGGGCGTGAGGATTCCCTGGAACCTCCTGTCCACTGCTTGGAGGGTGCTGTAGAGCTCTACAGAGGCACCTCTACTTCTAGCTTGGGGGAGAACCTTGCTATGTTAGCTCTACAAGGAACTATACCAGATTACAGAGCATAGCCATAAGGGCCTCAGTTGTAGTATTCTGTTATAGATCTAGGGGTGGCAGCACATTTGGATTGAGCATCCTTCAGATTTGCCCCTACGGATCACTGCTATTGCTGACGACCGTCAGTGTTATACTGCCTACTGGCCTCGTGAGGAGGAGGGTACCCATAAAAGGATCCATGCTGGTGATATCTAGCATTATATTACTCATTTTGTGACACTTGGCCCGAATGATGTTTAGTGGCGATCCTATATGGATTGCCCAGCGTGGCCAAAGGAGGGCTAGTGACTGATACAGACACATCATGATAGATGGTTGATCGATCGTAAGGCCAATATTTGAGAGTATTAGTTCTACTCTCGGGTCCTATAGTAGTTTGGGCTTATGCAAGATATTCTAGATATCCCCCTCAGGTACCGATGCTTGGTTGTAGAGCACGATCTATAGTGGATCATTTTGGAGCCTCTAGGATATGTTGTTGACGACTACCAGGAGACTAGAGTCAAGATTGCTGGGACCACTCCAGAGTATGATAGGTGGTGGTCCATGTTCAGATGGTACAACATAGGGCCTTTGGGCTGAGATCTAGATCAAGTAGAGGCAAAGGTAGATCCTGATGGGCGTAGGGTGCACCAATAGACAAAGGGTGGCTGGGGCACAGTAGACACCACCGAGGAGGCTCCTGAGGTTGACCCCGATGAGAAGGCTCCAAAGGAGGGTGAGGTCCCTCTCGACAACATAGAGGGTCAACTCTTAGCTCAGGTGGCTAACTTGTAGAGTCAGCTAGGGTGATTCCACATGCAGTAGCTAGAGCGAGACACTACTATCGCCACTCTAGAGGTGAGAGTGGCTAACAGGGATAGGCATCTTATTGAGGTGTAAGATAAGATATAGGGTCTGAATACGCAGGCCATCGATGCAAAGGCCCAATCTCAAAGATTGCAGACTGCTTTAGAGTTAGCGCATGCACAATGAACTATAGCAGAGGCAGAGAGGGATCTCCTCCAAGTATCGAGGGGGGCTATGCACCTTCACAGGCTACTATGGGGCCTCTGATAGCATCGGCCATAACACCAACAGCTGCACATACTCTAATGAATAAGGTAGAGCGATTGCGTGGTATGGTCATGAGGACAAATGAGATGCATGCAGCCTGACTTGCTCATGTTGATCAGCTAGTCCATTATATAGAGATGCACGGGCTACAGGTTCCTAGGATCCTTTCTCCTCAGAGTCATAGTGTACCAGGTCTAGGACCTCAAGGAAGTCTATGGTGAGCTCAAGTTACATGACTCATAGGACTAAGAGGATGCACATGTCCTCTAGCACACATGGGGTGACATCGCATGCCAGGCCTAGGGATATAGGGCAGACTTCAAGGGCCGCTAGTCAAGGGACTAGCCTACTGTAGTTACCAGTTTCTCATGTGTTGGGTGCCTTAGGATTTGGAGGCAGGCATGACCCACAGTAGGACCCACCACAGATGTCAACACAGATAGGAGAGCAGGTTCCAGAGCACAGTGTTGAGGGAGGCGATGAGAGCTTTGGTACAGGGGGAGTAGACTAGACCTGGGCTCTGCTAGATGTAGACTATACTTTTGCTATGCTGTACTCATTTTGAGTGTAAGGTCAAGGACCTACACACTTTGTAGCCTATGGGCATATTGATGCACTCCCTATGTACTCTGTTGGACACACACACACACACACACACACACACACACATATATATATATATGACTTGATCATTTCAGCTCATTATGCGTATCTGATGTTTAATTTTTGATTTTATGTTTATTTGATGCACATGGATGCAATGCTTATGTGATGCCATGTTGATATGATGCAATGTATGGATGACATGCACTAGATAGCTATCTATTTTATGATGATGATGTTATGCAATGATCTATATGATTAGATGTGCTATATATAATGGATGCAAATGGATGTGGTATTTATTTTGAATGCATATTTATTTTTGCTTTGTGAGCATGCATTTATTTTTATGAAGTTATGGCATGCTATGCAATGTATGGTAATGCATTATGTACATAATCGTAATCTAATGGGAATGAACCTGTATGCTTTAATCACTTAAAACATAAAGAATGAATGTAACTGTGTATATCAATTTTAAACTGCGACACCACAGAATGTATGACAATCATGCAAGATAATTGATAATTCTCATTACAAGATCTTAATCAATTAATCACCCATATATGAAATGCAGTGAAATGGATTGGTATAATGCTAATGAATGAATATGTCATTCTGTATATTTTTTTGCTGCACTATATAGTCAGTGGTCGTCTAAACATCATTTCTGATATTCATGCGGTATGTATCCTATATGTTTGATTGTGCTTTGTAAAATGCATTCTGATGAATGAATGACTAGTATTTTTGATGTTAATGATATGTGGTATCTTGTTGCTATTGGAGATTTTTTTTTTTTAGGTTTTCCATGAGACTCAAACACCCTAGTAGAATTCTCCAAAAATCAAATACTAATTGTACAAGGCTTTTTTTATGACAGACCCAACTATTCATTATCCCTATGTGTGCATGTGAGTATTTTCAGATAGATCATAAGCATACCTCGTATGTCAGTCAGGACTCTTTTAATCCATATGTGAGATAGGGTTCCTCATACGATCGTACCATCCTTGTTTAAGCTTTGATTAGACTTATACAACTAGACAATCCTAGGTACCTAGAGCTAGCTCATCTTGCAAATTGATCGGGGTTACCCCTCCAAATGTAGGCGAAACTCTTTCAACCCATTGCTATGTTTAGGGATCACCCAATAGAACTACCCCTCCGATTGTAGGCGAGACTCTTCCAATCCATTGTTGCGATCGGGGATCACTCTATGGCTTTCAAAAGGTGGACAATCTAGGGATTCAAGCTCTCACCCTTCTTACTTGCTCATATGTAGTGATGAAAATCATTGTTAGTCCACGTGTTATCATTTTATTTGAGCAAGGGATTTTTATAGTGCTTTTGATTCACTGTCACTTTACATTTTGAACTTGAAATTTGTACTTTTGCACTTTGTAACTTGGGATTTAAACTTTGTGACTTTGGGATTTATAGGGGAAATTCTTGTCCTTTTGCCAAAGTACACCTTTCTAAACCGACTATTTGCAAGATAAACAGGTCGTGAAACCCATCTCTCTAGATACTTAAGATTACTTTCGCAGCTTTCATCATCTCTTGTCTTAGCAGGATTTTATATTGTTTTGCTTTGTGATGGGATTTTGATATGTTGAAGCACTATCCCAACTAATGACCTTCTCTATAACAGCAAGTAAGCTTTCTAAAATATCTGAAGAACCCACTAGGTATGGTTGAGTGACTGCAAAAATTAATATACATACATGTTTCTCCGCAACAGGTGTCGTGTATGAATGCAATGAATTATGATAAATGCAAGGGTTCATGATTGAAACACAAATGTGTGACCGTTTGTAAGATTTTTATAGACACACTACACTCTACTGTGGAATGCAATGGATGAAAAAATACATAAATGCAATATGATGATGTGAATGCATATATGAAAATGCAAACTGCAAAAGCAAATGTTTTTGGATTTTATGCTTTACCAATTTTTTTGGAATTTTATATATTTTCAAATTTTTATACATTTTGAGCTTTCATATTTGACCAAACGACGAGTATATATGCCTCTGGACCTTTTTAGGGTTGACCAAGTGATTTTTAGAAATCCTTGGAGCTTTTTGAATTGACCAAAGGTATTACAAATGCCTTTGGAGCCTTTTAGTCGACCAAGCTCTCAGCAAGAGGGCGTGGAGCCTTTTAGGATGACCGAGAAATCTCAGAGCCTTTGGGTTGAGCAAGCGATTTTTAGAAATCCTTGGTGCATTTTGGGATGACCGAGTAGCTTTAAGCAACCCTCGGAGCCTTTGGGTTGACCAAGTGATTTTTAGAAATCCTTGGTGCCTTTTTGGGATGATCGAGTGGCTTTAAGCAGCCCTTGGAGCCTTTGGGTTGACCAAGCGATTTTTAGAAATCCTTGGAGCCTTTTGACTGACCAAAGGGCTTACAGATGCCTTTGGAGCTTTTTATGACATGACCAAATCACTCGAATGAGAGCTTGGAGCCTTTTGGGATGATCGAGTAGTTATAGGAACTCTTAGAGCCTTTGGGTTGACCAAGTGATTTTTAGAAATCCTTGGAGTCTTTTTGGGTGACCAAAGAGCTTATAGATGCCTTTGGAGCATTTTCTAACATGAACAAATCACTCGAATGAGAGCTTGGAGCCTTTTGGGATGACCAAGTAGTTATAGGAACTCTCGGAGCCTTTGGGTTGACCAAGCAATTTTTAGAAATCCTTGGAGTCTTTTTGGGTGACCAAAGGGCTTACATATGCCTTTGGAGCTCTTTCTACTATGCTATATAAGCATAGAATGCCTTAAGATGGATTATGTTGAGAGGCTCAGGCTCTTCAACACCCCCTAGCGACATTAAGCGATAGGTACCTAGACCAATCTTTTTAGATATGATATAGGGTCCTAACCAATTAGCCGCAAATTTATCTCGCATATCAAGCGGTAAATTCGAGTTCTATTGGTTTTATTTTAGCACAATATCCCCAACTTCAAAATATCTCTAGTGGACTTTGATATTGTAAGCTCGTTTGAGTCACTCTTGATAAATGCGAAGATGCTCAAGGGCATTCATGCGACGTTCATTGAGCAGCGTCAATTGATCTAGGTGAGCTTGCCGCGTAGTGTCGTCATCAATGAACTCTTTCAATGTGATGCGTAGTGTTGGAATTTCCAACTCTAAGGGCATAATGGCCTTAGTGCCATATACTAGTGAAAATGGAGTTGCCCCAGTGGGAGTCCGAATGCTAGTTCTATAAGCCCATAATGCAAGGGGTAGCTGTGTATGCCAATCCTTGTGGTGTTCTTGCACTATATTTTTCAATATGGCTACCATAGTCTTGTTTGAGGCCTCAGCTTGCCCATTTTCCTGTGGATAATATGGAGATGCAAAAATATGTTTTATGCGATACTTAGAAGTTAAGGCTCACACAGTTTTGTTCTTAAAATAATTTCCATTATCCGAAACTATTTTGGATGGTACTCCGAAATGACTTATGATATGCTCCATTATGAACTTTGCTATGTGAGTTCCTGTGGTTGTTGTTAAGGGAATGGCTTCCACCCACTTTATAAAATACTCAGTAGCTATAATGATGAATGTATATCGACTTGATGATGGAGGAGGGATCTTGCCAATTAGATCAAACCCCCATTAAGAAAATGGCCAAGCCGCTTGGATGGGCTATAAGGCCTGTGATGGTAGGTGCTTAAGATTAGCATGATGTTGACATTTGACACATTTCTTGACATACACATTGCAATCCTTCTCCATAGTGGGCCAATAATAACCCATTCAAAGGATGCACTTGAGGATGGACATACCGCTAAAATGGCCACCACACGTATCGTCATGAGCTTCTAAAATTGCCCAAGATGACTCTTAGGGCTCAAGACAATGAAGGAGAACTCCATTGTAACTTTAGTGGTAAAAAGTATCTCCTATCAAGATAAATTTAGTCACTTTTTGCTTAAATGTGTGTCTTGCAACACGCGACAGTACCTCCGAGACAAAACCAAGTCTTAGGAAGTCTTGAATCTATGAAATCCAATTATGATGAGCCTCAGCTTCGATCATTAAGACAACCTGTACCCCTTGCATATTTATCTTTTTAAATGCATACTGGGAAACAAACTTGTGGTGAATGGTGGTGCCACTCCCTACAGGACTCTAGGAGGTTAAAGACCCCTAGGGTGCTTTCTTGAGAAATTCTTCAGGTTTGCAGAACCAATCAGCTTTTGGTTCCACACTAATCATGTTGACTGATTCTTTGTTATCAAAGGCTACACGCTCTGCTGCAAGATGCAAGAGCATCTTGACATGGATGGTAGTGAAGTTAGTAGACAAATTCTGAGGGATTATAGATCCTAAAGAAGCCATGGTGTCTGCAAATCTATTTGACGAACGAAGGATTGCCTCGATGTTGTACCATTCCAGTTTAGCCAGATATGTGGCAACAAGATCTGTTAGGACTAAAACTAAAGGGATTAATTTTATTGATATAAATGGTTACAATATATAGGCATAAGCCTATATTCAACACATGACACTTGTCAAGTGAAACTGACAAGTGTCAAGGTGAAGGCATAGTGCACTTTAACTCTAACATTCCCCCTTAAAGTGCACTATCCTAACTAAAGAAGAAACAAAACAAGTCAACATTAGGTAACATTCCCCCTTAATGTTGACTTCTATAAAACAACCTATCATCCTCTCTTATTGCTGATTTGGTCTAGGCTCGTGCTCTTTGCGCTTGGCTCTCCAACTGTGAATAATGCTAGATTCACTGTGTATACATCTTGGTCTATTGCCTTAGGGTCAGCCACTTCCATGGGTCTGTTGCCACTGGGTCAGTCGTCTAAGTGCCTCAGGGTCATCATGGGTGCCTCAGGGTCAGCCACTTCTAGGTCTGTTGCCTCTGCAGGTCATCCTCAGAGGATGTTGCCTCTCGTAGGTCACTGACTAGATCCACCATGAGTATGAAATCCCTCCTCATGGTGAACTCAATCTAGAAGGTGTCGGTCTCTGCCGAAAATGCACCTAATACAAAGGAAAAATGAGCCATATAAGAGTGTCGGTCTCTGTCAAAAATGCACTCAATACAATAAAATGAGCCATAGATCAAAATAGGAGGAGAGAAGAAGAAAAGAAAAGAATCTTCTGAAGTGTCTTCGTCTGTAGTCTTCAGAAGTAGATCCGAAAAAAACCTCGAATAGAGTCTAGGGTGTCTTTGTCTGTAGTCCCTAGTATAAGTGTCCTTATGGTGACCATGTCATCCCACCAAAATGCATAGGTAACTAGTCGCTGCATTTGCCAAGTGTATAGAAAAGATCACTAGGTACAAGGATCACATATAAAATTACCTTGGGAGTGTCGGGTTCAACCGAGAGTGCACTCCAAGGTAGAAAAACTTTGAGGCTAAAAAACTAAATTGAAACAGCCTCAAAATTACAATATGACACCACCATTGTGTCCGTCGCAGAAAACCATTTCCAACGACTATAAATACCCCTATATTCCACCATCAAAGGGGCCTTCATCATCTGGAAAAACAATACCATGCCTATCTAGGCATCAAAATAAACCTCAAGAATAGAATATTCTTGGCATCGCACTCAGGCGAAATAAGAACAGTCTTCAAATTTTCCTTGCAAGGAAATTACATAAGGTGGTCCACCATTTTCACTTCCACTTTTCATGTGGAAATACATTAAAAATTTTGAATGCTCCCGTGCTTTGAAAGGCATTATAGGCTAAGTGGGCCCGCTGTGTTTTCAAATAATGCATGGTGTGGCCATATTAGAATCAAACTTTTTTTTAAAAAATATGGTGTACACCCATTATCCAAGTGGGCTAAAAACAAAACATAAGACAACAATGCCATGGATGCTGTGCATCGATGAGAGCGAGGACGCGTGGCCTGCCCAGCGTCGTGGCCGTCGATCTGCTACCGTGGAGGATCACCTCGGGTGCCACGTAGGCAAATGTGCCACACGTCGTGTGGAGCAGCATGTCATTTTGTTGCTGATCTGGCAACACGGAGAGTCCGAAGTCGAAGACCTTGAGGTTCCCGTTCTGATCGACCAACATATTTTTGGGCTTTAGGTCCCGGTGGAAGACTTCGCGACTGTGGCAGAAATTGACGGCTGAGATCAACTGCTGAAAATACTTCCTCACCATGTCTGGGGGTTCTTCCATTATGGTAACAGTCATGTCACAGTTAAGAATAACTTTACTTCGCTATATCAATGATAATTGATTTGGATCTGATTCTTTCATGTACACATGCTCCGCAGTGTCATCATAATGACAAACTCCTTCCACATTTTTTGGATCTGACAACGGCAGCTGTAGTGTAGAGCTTCATAGTAATCGTGACTTCGATGGTGGCAGTGGCAAAAATAAAATAATTTTGAAGTCTCGATCTCCCGATAGGAGCTCTCATGGCCTCCATTGTGTTGCGGATGCACCGAGGAAGACCGCACTGCGCTACTCGGCTTCAAGGTAGGCATCATGGTCGACCCCATCGGGGCCCTCGCATCGTGGTCGGGCAACGATTGCTATAGTTGGAACAGCCTCCTCTGCAATGACGATGATCACGTGGTCCAAGCTCATCCCTCTCCTACGTGATGTCGGCCACACTGTAACCATCATCGAGCTCACTGCATATCACCTTCTGGACCTAGACCACTAACCTTTTCCTTTTGTTTGTATCTATGCTAGGCTATTGTATCCATTGCCTATTTTACATTACCAAACACCGGATGTCCTTCATCATTTTTGTCTAGTCCTAATCTCCTCAAATATTGCCATAATGTATCTTCTGGAATTTTGCCTCCGGCAAGTTGGACCCCGTTGCGAAACTGAGCGGTTTCACAGTGCTCGTGCCCGGTTTCGTCATCTCTCTTACAGATTTTTGTTATGGTCCAGGGTCGATCGCGAGCTACATACGTGTTTGCTGCTCAGGAAATAATAGGTCAATTATTTCCTTTTTTTGAAATCATCATAGAATGAATAGATTGAACGTCTTTTGTTGTAAGACTCATAGTAAGGCCCGTAGGACGCCATTGTTGCCTGCCTCGATCAAATTCATAGAGAGAAAAACACAACCACTTTGCAATATCACTTTAAATAAAACGTCAAAAGCAAGAAAGTAGTGAATATCAAACTATCATAGGGATTGCATGGCTTCTATGAGGTCTCCTAAAGTTGACAGAATACAGAGACGGAGAAGGGGCCGGAGACCCAATTCTGGCAGATGTCATGGCTGCATCACCTCCCATCTTCACATCATAATAACCCCGCCATAACCAGCCGGTGCCCCTCATAATTTTAATTCTAGGATCATTGCAAAGACGGGGGTCGTGGCCTCTGTGGGTTCTCGGGATCGTGCTTGGCTAAAAAAAAAATTCTTTCGGTAGTCGTGAACAATTGGAAGCCAATATTCAAAGCTCCTCTAAATCTCGCTGGAGCCATTTCTGACAGGTATACTGGAACAGATTGATTGGCAAATCCCACTCTCATGCCAAGCATGATAGAAGAAGATGAAGGAGCGGCATCGAACTGAGAAGGTCCGGGAGCCTTCCAACCGCCACTAACATCCCTAACAGCCATGACAACAACAACGAGCTTCTGTCCCTCCTGGCAATGCCTTGCAGCGCCGCTGTCGAAATAGAATGCGCCTGATTTATGAAACATGAAATCCTACTCTAAACTCGAACGCTGCTATATGATGGAAAGCCAATATTATAAAAAAAGCTGTCCATGAACAACACTGCACCACCATTTCACTGTCAAATGTTTTTAATATCGAAAGCTCGAGCACAAAAATAAAAAATAGAAAGCAAGAAGACGGTTCAAGTATGCATTCCACTGCAAGCCATTGCCAGTCCTGTGCAAACCGAATCCAATGCGCCTTACGTAATGACAGTCCCTGTCGACGCCTTCCAAGAAGGCCCCACGGATTTGAAATCATTCAGAGCTCAAACAATATGTGGAGATGTACAGTAAACCACAAAATTAACATAAAATTCAGCCAAGACACGGTTGCGACGTGCTCGCGGAAGGCTCTTTATCAAGAACTTGAAGAAGAAAGGAAAGCTGCTACCACTGTGGCTAATCCCCCATGAAGATCTCACTCCAAAAAAAAACTAACTATTATATAAAAAAAAATAGCCCACAAAACCAGATCATAAATAACATTTTTTATCACTATAATATTTCCTCAAGCTTCTAGTTTCTGATCCATCAAAGATGGAGAGCATACTCCCTCGCATGAAGAAACAAATGGGACGAAAAATGAGGGGAAGAGGGAGGATTTCCATGAGGGAAATCCCCCCTAAAGGGGTTCCACAGGTCAGGTAAAGCCCGCTCTGTAACCAAATGTTGGGATTGAAACTGAAGGGATTAATTTTATTGATATAAATGGTTACAATATATAGGCATAAGCCTATATTCAACACATGACACTTGTCAAGTGAAACTGACAAGTGTCAAGGTGAAGGCATAGTGCACTTTAACTCTAAAAAGATCTTTATAGGCTTTCAGTACCAGACATTGACATTGAAATAGTCCCTTCACTTGGTTAATTATAAGCAGGGAATCACCAAAGATGTTTAGTATCTTGATATTCATGGCAATGGCTGTATGAAGGCCCAAAAGTAGGGCTTCATATTCAGCATTGTTGTTGGTGCACGAGAAGTCTAGTTTGAATGACAAGGGTATTGGAGCTCCTTGCGGAGTGAAAAAAACTATCCTTGCACCCGCTCCTTGCTCGTACTTCAAACCATCAAAGAAAAAAGTCATATCAGCATTGTTCTCTAGTTCTTTGGGTTTGAGAGCTTTGGATATTACAAAAACTACATCATCCAGAAGCTCGATTGTCAAAGGCCTACTATTGGATAGTGGCACCTTAGCTAACTGATCTGCTATGACCTGTCCCTTAATGGACTTCTGGCTTACGAATTCCAGATCGAATTATGTCAATAGCATGATCCACTTTGCAGTACGTGTATCATGATATGTCTTTCTCATCATATACTACAAAGGATTTTGTTTTTATATCACATATGTCGTGTGACTTAACATGTAGTGCCATAATTTCTTGGTAGCGAACACTACTACTAAACATAGCTTTTCCACATATGCATATCCTAGATCGTAACTCACCAAGGTTCGACTAATGTAATATATGGCTTGTTCTTTGCCTTATACGTTATTTTGGGCCAACATGGTCGCTAATGCAAAGTCTATTGCCAATATATAGAAGAAAAGGCTCTTCTAGCCTTGGTGGAGCTAACACTGGCGACATTGCTAGGTATTGCCTTATCTCAGTGAAAGCTGCCTTGCAGTTCTCATCCCAGTTGAATGGGACACCCTTATGTAGCAGTCAATTCATGGGTTGACATTTATTCGATAGTTGGGCGATAAATCACTTTATCGAAGCTACCTTGCCTTGGAGGCTCCTTAATTCCTTAATATTGGTGGGAGGACGCATTTCCAAAATGGCCTTGACCTTCACTGGGTCTACTTCGATGCCTCTCTTGGAGACAATGAACCCTAACAATTTTCTAGAAGTTACGCCAAATATGCACTTCTTAAGATTCAACCTGACATTGTGCTCTATCAGGCGATCGAAGACTTTTCTCAAGACCTCCGTATGCTCCTCTCGTAGCAATGACTTGGCTAGCAAATCATCGATATAATCTTCTAGAATTTTGTGCATATAGTCATGAAAAATGTATGTCATGGCCCGCTGGTATGTAGCACCAACGTTTTTGAGACCAAATGGCATAACTTTGTAGCAAAATGTTCCCCATGGTGTTATAAACGTGGTTTTATGCTGGTCTTCGGGATTAATTCAAATTTGATTGTAACCAAAAAATTGTCCATTAAGGAGAGCATTTCATGACCAACAGTAGAATCTACTAGAGCATCGATATTGAGAAACGAAAATGAATCTTTGGGTGTTGCCTTGTTGAGATCCCTAAAATCCATACAAAAACGGATCCTTCCATCTGGTTTTCCTACAGGCACCATATTGGATACCCATTCTGGATAGTCGATGGAAATGACAAATTCTACATCCAACAATTTCTACAATTCATATTTCACCATTAAGGCTACTTTTGGATGCATCTTTCTGAGCTTCTGCTTGACAGGCTTCTTGGACGAGTCTAGCGAAAGGTTATGAGTAACCAAATTTGGGTCTAGACTAGGCATATATTTATATGTCCAAGCAAAAAGGTCAGGTCTCTCTTTCAATAGAGGGATGATGCGAGTGTGCTCATCTGGAGTGAGACTCATTCCAAATTTGACCTTCTTTGGATTGGTGGGGTCGTTACCGATATCCACTTCAAAGGTTTCCTCTACTGACATATGGGATCCCTCCTCAAGTTGATGAGGCATAGGGATCAAATGGATGTCATTAGCTTGATTTACATATTCTCTACTGGAAGCATTTTTAGCGTGATAAACATCATAGGCACAGCATGGTCCAAAATGAAATGGTTGTAGCATCTCTTCATTCGGGAAGAAATATTCAAGCTCTACTAGCGAATCAGCGCAATCCCAATTGATAACATCCATGTTTAGATGCAATGGCTTGGACAAATCTGTTGGATTGTGGAGTGGAGTGGTCAAATAAATGGAGACCATGCTGATGGAATGAAATTGATCTCCAGGACCACATAGACTGAACTCTACATCATATGTGTAGCTTTCGTACCCAAGATCTGGCTCGGATGGCACGGGGATGAAAGGGTCCTCCTTGTGGGACGTCCGGATAACTAGATCCTCTCTGTGCATTGACTGCAAAATGGGATCTCTTAGTTTAAGCAACTCAGCATAAGTAGATGGCTGGGGAAAGAGCCTTTGATATTCCTCTTCCAGATTTATTCTTTCCCTGAGGCGACGCTAGAGATTTATCTCTCGATGCAAACCCACAGCTATAATAGGTGGTGGACCCTAAGGTGGATTTCGATTACACAAGTGATGAGCCCCAAAATAGGCCATCTCCAATGAATCCTCATCATCACTATAAAGATATAATATTTCACTTCCCCCCATATGCAAGGGATGATCTTCCAGATGTGGCCCCATGTATCTAATTCTGCGATCGCTATCATCACTATCCGGATAGACCGGATAAAACGATCGTATATATGACACCAGTGCAAAAACTGGCTCTGATTCCTCTTTAGAGCACTCTATGTTAAGAGGACCCTCTTCTATAACATACTCTGACTTCACAGGCAATAGATGTAGTGGACATACTAGCCTCAGATCGGACATCTCAACCTCATCGCTATGATTGCTACTATGAGCAGGGCACTCTATCATGTCCACAAATATTGGGAGATTAGCTAGACGAGGCCTTAAGTATGCCTACTCTGTCTTGTCTTCATAGTCACTATAGACCATGAAATTCTCTTGTATGTCATATAATTGCTCTCTAGGCAACAAATGGCATAGAAATATTGGAACCACGAAGGCTCGGTCAATTACCTCTTCGGATTGATCATCATTTGAGGACTCACCATCTACATCATAACTCAGCCTGCTCATTTTAGAAGTGGACTCCTCTACGTCTTCATCATAAAGATTTCCTAGATCGATATTGCCTAGAATGATGGGGTTGTGCCCCTGTATACCGATATCATCGATTATGATATGATTTTGATGCCCCAGGCTATGTCTGGGGTTCTTCTTCGAGAACTCTTCATGTTTAATCTTCGATATTTCAATGGTGATGACTGACACCATTGGGTTATTGCACCAAAGGCTAGACATGTTAGGATGATACATATTAAAATCTACGTCATCCCCTAGACCCACGTACAAATGATCCAATGATGCAACGAGTAAATCATCATGTCCCTGAATCTGCAATCCCAATCCGAACCTATCAGTTGCCAACTGATAACGTGGTTCAAGAGGGGTTCTTCGTCCTTGTTTGAAAAGACCAAGGCCGTATCCATGCCAATGATAAAGCTCAAAAATGTGCATGGTGTACTCTGGATTGGACAAATACCGAACGTTCACCATGAACTATTCATTGTCATCCACCTCCATGGGTGCCTGCATTGGAACTTGATCCAACCTGACATAAATAAAGTTTGATTGGTTGGGTGGCTCGCCCAATGGTACTATGGATCCAACTAGGTATCGATGGGCTATTGGTCGGCCCATATCTTGTGCAGTCTCTAAAATAGGACCAAAGGTCACATTTTGCACAAGATATTCTCCCAGACCTATGCTGGCTAGGTGAACAGTCACCTGGGGTGCGGATGACCCTACTGACAAAGCGAGCGAAGCAGGTTGAGGTACCTCCTTGACTTGATCCTAGGCTTCCTCCACCTCCATGGGAGTGGTAGCCTCAGTGGTGACTAGTTCAGGTGCGTTATTTGCTTCTTTCCTACCCAATTTCAATTGTAATTTCTTGTCATTCTGATGCATTGTCGATGCACTCGATCTCAGAGAAGTGGCAGTGGTATGTTCAGATCTGTTTGATATAGATACCAATGGTTGAACATGCACCTCCTATTTGCCTCTTGGAACCCTCATCGACGACGTGGGCTGTATGTCCAAGTGTGTTGACGGGATCACGAAACCCCCTGGAAACTCTGCTAAGTTCATGAACTTGAATGGTTCTTCATCTGATGCAACCACGTGAACTTGTCCCTCGTGTATGTACTTGACACACTGATGCAATATCGATGGAACACAACATATTTCACAAATCCAAGGCCTCCTCAGCAGGATGTTATACTGTAAGGTGCCCTCTATCATGTGACACATTATAGAAATGGTATTTAGTCCCACCTGAATAGGTAGGATAATCGTGCCAACCGTAGAGCATAGTGCATCATTAAACACTCGCAATGTAAAGGTGGTTGGTACGACGAGTGATCTAGGCAATTTCAAGTGGTGCAGTGCCTTAGTCATGATTATATTAATCGACAAACCAGTGTCAATCAAGACTCTTTTGAACGACACATGGTTAACACAAGCAATGATATGTAGTGGCGGGTCAGCCACACTTGCAAAAACCACTTTCACTTTGTGATCATAGAATTGGATCATTGGTTCCTGGCACTATTGTACGTGCCCCATGAATTATGTGAATGCCTATGCATCCTGGGATTGTACCTCAATGGACCTTAGAATGTCCATAAGAGTCTCCCTATGCCTAAGGGACTACTGTATAAGCTCATATATCGACAAATTCGTAGGATTTGTCTGCAAGTTTTGAACCAAATTGATCCTAATGGTCACCACCGATCTCATTAGTGGGCCTAGAATATTTTATGCTTGTCGCTACTGGGGCATGGCTCGTATTTGAATGGGAGCGCGAGGTTGATTCAACCATTCGTACCTCCCATGTCTAGTAACAACATTGACCATTTCGATGAAACCCTCGATAGGTGGTTCGACTCATACTTGATTGACATGGCTAGCATGGTTACAGGGCGCCTCATGGTTTGGTAACATATTTTTAAAAATCCCCATGTTTTGGTTGTCTGGTGCCTGGGGATTGCCTGGTACTACAAGCTCTCCCTTGTCTATCATATTTTGCACAATGTGTTTGAAAGACCAACACACCTCGATGTCATGGCCTTTCGCTCTATGAAATATTCAAAACAACTCTACTTAATAGTATTTGGGCTTGGGTTGATTTGGATCAACTATTTTGACTTCGGGTAATCTTATTGCCTTGGCCTCACATAGCTGAAGAAAGATCGATGTCATTGATTTTGTCAATGGCGTAAATATGCGAGGTGGGCATTGCTCTTTGTTCTTGCCCTTGTAGTTATTTTTGTGTTGGTCATATTGTGCAGGAGGGGGATGGGCTTGATAATTTTATTTCTTTTACCCCTTATCCTCATTTTGGAGATTTAGTACCACCTGATTCACATGGGCCTGCTTGACCTGTTGTTTTGAGGTACTCTTCTTATATCCCTCTTTTCTTATTTTTAGCTTCAAGTTGTCTTCCTACAACTTGATATCCTCAATTACCTTGGCTTGTGCCCAAGCTTCTTCGAATATGGTGTACTACTACAGCTACAACAGTAGTGAGATGTGCTTGGCACAACTCTTTGTAAACATTCGGGTTAATTCTATGGTAGGGATCAGGAATGGCAACTTTACCATTAATCTCCTCCACCTCTTCCCGTACTGTTCTATTGGCTCGTCGTCGCGCTGAGCTAGCGCACCCAAATCAGAAAGGTTGACCTATTTCTTGATGTCGAAGGAATAGCGTTCAAGAAAGGCATCAGCTAATTTCTCAAAATTTGTTATGTTGCGCTTATTTAGCTGATTAAACCACTCTCAGGCCGGTCTAAAGAGTGTCGTGACAAACATACGCAACAATAGTGCATAATTTTTCTCTATCTGGAAGCAAGCATCCAGAAAGCCCATGACATGTTCTTGCGCCTCTTCATCACCCTTAAATTTGTCCAACTTGGGCATCTCAAAATGCTCCGGGTATGGGGGCATAGGTACCGAGGGATATAAAGGTTCATTGTGAATTTTCCTCAGTGTCAGCTTTTGGACAGCCGCGCCCTGTCTCTAAATTGCCTTGACTTTATCAGCCAAAGCTTTGTAAGCCTTAGAATATAGAAAGTCCTCCTCCCTAAGTCGATGTGAAGGCGGTCTGGGAGGTACATCCCTCTTCTGTCGAGGTGGAGGGCATTGCTCTTCCTCCTTCCCAGCTTGGGAACTCTCAGGATATTCTTGGTTGCATCTGTTCCCCTCTTGCTCCTCATAATGTTGCTGCCTCTGATTTTTGATCGAGGGCGATCGCTCTCTGTGATGGGAAGTGATATGAGTATGAATGTGTTGGTTCGACTTTTATACACACCCTGTGAAGAATGAGCATGAAATACCGATAACACTTATAAGGGATAAATCCCACTCATTTTAGGATCTTGCTGGATATCCAAGGTGTGAGTTATAGAGTTGGGTCAAATGTCTATTTACTCTTTTTTGCTTCTAGAATAGTTTCAAGCGGACTGTCTGTTACCTTACAACGAGTTCAGGACTTTAGTTTAGTAAGGTTTATGGAGTTGGTTATCTTTGTGGACACTCAGATTTACAATCAGTTCTTTGATCTAGCTCTTTACGCTTTAGCAGATTAAAAAAAGACAAATTTTAAAGAAGATAAAAATGGATCATTCAATCGGTGGAACAGAGAGAGTAGGGTAGGGTAGAAAGAGAAGTTTATCTAACTTAGTTGCAAAACCAAAACTACCAATTCTAGTTATACTATTTAGCTTCACAATAGAACAAATCAAAGAGGAAAGTGTCCAGCTTTCTAAGATCACCTTCTATTAAGAGCATAAGACATAGATGAAACAGATCTGAAAGAAAATCATAAACAAAAGGGAAGTCGGTTAAAATTGGTATCTCTCACCAGTAGCCTAGCTCGCACAGTGAGGACAGAGCAGTTAGAACAGGCCTGAACCTTAAATCTGTAATTTTCCCTAGCATACAATAAAAAGAATGAAGCCTAACAACATATTTAATCTTGATAACACAGATTTGCAACCAAAATAAATAGAACTTTAGTGAGATGAAAACATAAGAAGATGCACTTATCAAAATCCAAAAGAGATTAGGCTCCTGGCCACGCTATCACAGAAGAACGATTTCACACCAACCCCAAGTCCAGAACAAAGCATTCAAACAAGATTTGCAAGAAATTATTCAAGTGTCTTTTATTCCAAGTTTTTTGCATCCTGATCTTACATTCAGAGGAAGTATATATAGACTCAGGACAAACCCTGATATTTTCAAAAATATCTTCTTCCCAAACCCTAAATCTTATCCTCAAAACCCTACTGCCTAGGTTTTACAATATACGACATTTTTATATAGAATTTTGATAAACCCTAATTACTCTGAAAATCTTCGTGGGGATCTTGCCATAAATGGAGAAAATGAGATTTGACTTCGTCTTCATCAAATGGATACCGCGCGTAAATGTATCTTTATCTTTTAGGTAGGCTGTCAGAGCATCTCATTAATCCCTCTGTGAAATCTGGATGAGTCACTGGTTTCCTGGGCCTTCTATCCTCGTAGAGCCGCCTTCGCTTGGTTCGAGTTGAAATTCTCTGCCCGCCATTACTTCCGCCATAAATTTTCTGTTAACTGCATCCATCGGCAAATTCTGGTGACTGTGTATGGATATTTTCATTTTCTGGCCAATCGTCGACATATTTCATTAAATGGGGCAGCTGCTCGGTCACACTTTAAAGTCTTTCACGACCAGATCTATAAAATTTGGACGGACCAAAAATTCCCAGCGTTTCCCATTTCAATGTGACGGTCCTCGCTTAATCTACGCTTAACTTTGTCTTTCTCGCCATTACTTTCGCTATCATGCAACTGTCGGATCACTCTCTGCAAAAGAAAAGCAAGGGTTAGCATTTTAATATTATTAAATTAAACCCTAATGTTTATTACATGTCGGCTTGATTTCCTTTGAAACATGTCGCGATATCGTGACGTTTTCCCCAAGCTATTTTTCCCTCGCTTTTGCCCTCGTGATAATGAGACAGGTCCGAAAATGGGACATGTCGCGATATCGCGACATTTTCCTTGAGGTTTGCCTCCAACCAAAATGTGTCACGATATCGCAACGTTTTCCATAAGACTTGCTTCCAGCTAAAACCTGTCGCGATATCACGACGTTTTTCTCACTTGACTCTTTCTGTCTAAACCATGTCGCGATATCGTGACGTTTCCATCACTTGGCTCTTCGAATCCAAATATGTCACGATATCGTGATGTTTCCGTTGCTTGGCTCTTCCAATCCAAATATGTCGCGATATCGCGACGTTTCCCTTAGTTCATTTCTTTCTTTACTTCTTTGTCATGAAATCATGACATTTTCCTTACTTCTCTTCTTTCTTGGCTTCTTTGTCGCGAAACCGTGACATGTCACGAAATCGTGACATGTCACGAAATCGTGACGTTTTCCCCACTTTGCTTCCATCTTGGCTTCTTTGTCGCAAAACCATGACATGTCGCGAAATCGCGACGTTTTCCTTGCTATTCTCATGAAATCAAAACCTGTCTTGATATCGCGACATTTTCATCACTTGGGTCCTTCTACCAAAACACGTCGCGAAATCGCGACGTTTTCATCACTTGGCTCTTTCTTCCAAAACCTGTCGTGATATCGCGACATTCTCTTCAAGTTGTCCTTCTACCAAAACACGTCGCGAAATCGTGACGTTTTCATCACTTGGCTCTTTCTTCCAAAACCTATCGTGATATCACGACATTCTCTTCAAGTTGTCCTTCTTTACTTCTTTGTCGCAAAATCATGACATTTTCCTTACTTCTTTTCTTTATTGGCTTCTTTGTTGCGAAACCGCGACATGTCACGAAATCGCGACGTTTTCTCCACTTTGCTTCTTTTCTCACTTCTTCCTTCCAAAAATGGAACATGTCGCGATATCGCGACATTTCCTACCCTTCTTGATTTTTTGGCTTTGCCCCTCTGAAAATGGAACATGTCACGATATCGTGACGTTTTCATCACTTGGCTCTTTCTTCCAAAACTTGTCGCGATATCGCAACATTCTCTTCAAGTTTGGCTTCTGACTCAAACCTATCGCGATATCACGAAATTTTCTTCGAGCTTTGCTTCCAACTTAAAACTAGTCATGATATCACGACGTTTCCCTTGCTATTCTCATGAAATCAAAACCCGTCGTGATATCGCGACGTTTTCATCACTTGGCTCTTTCTACCAAAACACGTCGCAAAATCGTGACGTTTTCATCACTTGGCTCTTTCTTCCAAAACATGTCGCGATATCATGACGTTTTCCTCAAGTTTTGCTTCCAACTTAAAACTGGTCGCGATATCGTGACGTTTCCCTTGCTATTCTCAGTAAAAGAAAACCCGTCGCGATATCGCGACGTTTTCATCACTTGGCTCTTCTAGTCCAAAACACGTCACAAAATCGCGACGTTTTCATCACTTGGCTTTTTCTTCCAAAACCTGTCGTGATATCGCGACATTTTTTTCAAGTTTGGCTTCTGACTCAAACCTGGTCGCGATATCGCAACGTTTCCAAAAATGGAATATGTCACGAAATCATGACGTTTCCAAAAATGGAATATGTCGCGATATCGCGACGTTTTCATCACTTGTTCTTTCACTTTGCAAATTCTCCAAAATTGTAGGTTGATTCCAATGACTTTGTCCATCTGCATTTTGCATTTTTACATATTGGTGAAGGATCTTCCTTACTCAAAAATGATTTTAACATTTAACAAATGAATTTTAAATTGCTCGAGAATGATCAGCTTCACATGGTGTAGAAAAAACATGATGAAAATGCAAAGTGCTCAGAATTTGATGAAACTTTACAAGTATCTATAAAAGCCCAAAGGGTATCCCAATTTGCAAATAGAACTTTAAAATTCATCATGGATTAAGAGAATATGCATTTAGAAATTTGCTAGGACAGAAATGGAAACTGCTATTTCTAAATTGGAATCAATGCCATATGTAAGTATATTTGGACACTTTGATGTAGGCGAAGCTTGAAAAAGGGTGCAAGAAAAATTTGGAATTAAAACTCGAAAAACTCAAGAGGGTCCCTGCGAAAAAATGAAAGTTAAATCTTTTCAAAGGAATGAAATTTCATTTTTTTTTTAGTGGGGGTGTGTTGCTTCTCAACAGAACGTTTGCATGCTCATGGTGCATGTTGGATTGTGAAAAATCTTTCCTATGCACCTACTCTCTACACTAATCTTGAGAGTATAGGCCGACCCTAGCCAACCTATCTTCCTGCTCTACATGCTCCTTCTGGACGAGGATGCACTCCTCGCACAAGCTTTTCTCATACAACCTTTGTCTAGTAGGCCTCTGCGCCTGAAGATCTTCATCTTCGATGCACTGCATATCTAGGCGAGCATCCTAAAATTGATCTTGAAGGAGTTGGAATTTTTGCTCAGAGACCAGTTGATATGATCTTTCGACCTCGTCAACCGTCGAAGGCCTTTTATATGCTTGCTTTGTACGAGTGAATTTGTGGGTTTTGTACCCATCGAACTGATGCATTGTGCTTTTACCTCTGTCTATGAAGATGACATCGACATCATGTTGTGTCCTATGCTATGTGCCACCATGCATGGATAGTGGACACGAGACATGAGGGTGCTTAGAAGCCTCTCCATGATCTCTAGTAGTTCTAATGGTGCTCCCACTATGCTCACTTGGAGCACGAGTGGGCAGAGTCAAAGGCTTGCAGCCTAGCTGCTCTAGCACACTACCTAGACTGTCTAGCTGTCTAGACATCCACCTCTCATGGGGTGGTGTTCCATTAGCTTCCACCTTCGACATATTGATGGTGATCTTGCATGCCATAGTACGCGTGGGAGTATGGGTAGACTTGCGCTTAGTAGGGAGCCTGTCTACTTGCCCCTGAATGGGCGTACCTCTATTCCTTCTATACTCAGAAGGTGGAGGTATAATACACCCTATAGACTTAGTGTAGATGGGTACCAATCTGGTCCCCTACATGACATACTCTTCAGCCGATCCTGTGGACGTGCGTGCACTACGGTCTCGATAATGGCTTTCGAGTGGAGCACCCTCAGGTTGAGAAGCCCCATGCTCTAATCTATGTCTAACAGTATGCACTGATGCTAGTATATTAGGGGTACACTCAATGGGATCCCCTTGTGTCGAGTTGTCTCCTCTAATGCTCATCGAATATCGTTTGGTTTGCTAATGTGGTTGAGGACTAGACATGTGTAATTGTGAATCGATTGGGGCTTGGTCATCGGCCTCAGGCTTGCATCTTTGCCGACCACCCTGTGTATCCACCATGGTGTACTTAACATATAGATGTATCTTTTATTATAAAACAAGGTATACAATGATGTTTATCTTATTTTTAAATTTTACAATGTGCCCTGAACTGTTTGATGTTGTTACAAGATGTGTTGTATCAGTATAAGAAACTCTCGCATGTTTTGCAAAATAGTTGGATTTTATTCTCAGTTTAATTGGCTTTCACCTATATACTCGCACAAGTAGAATATGGTAATGAAGTCCATACTCAACTAAGTAGCATAGGTACTACCAACCCTCACCCAACACACCGTGCGTAGTGATACACCCTTCTAAAGATGAGTGCATGCTATTTTGCATGGATAGGATAGTTCTTGGGTCAGCCTTGGCAATGAGCGGGTCCCGATAATACAATTTCAAATGAGCCAACCAAGCGATAATGACATCCATTGTTGGTCTCAATCAAATGGGTTGGATGTGAGAGCCCAATGCCATTGATGTTTACAATGAAATGTGGTGTGTGTGGTTCGTTTTACTTTGCATAAAGACAAATGCATAAAAGAGCATTCATATGATCATTCCTACATGATATGCATAAGAAGGAATATTTCTAATTCACAAAGGTATGTATGCTATGTCCTACATGACGTTATGACAATGCAGTTACAATGACATGACCTCTAATTGGGCCTCACACATACAAACGACCACACCATTTTTATCAAGGTCACTATATTCTAGGGTGGACTACAATCAGAGGTCCATTGTTCCTAGCAGTGCCTTTCTAATGGAAAGAATATGAAAGCAAATTAGGACTTATTCAATGATCCTTTCCATTTAATGTTCCCAATTTGCCACTTACTGTAAAAATATAGAGGAGAAAATGCAAAACAGAGGATGGAAATAGAACCTACCTCAACTCCTGCTCTGCTGCCAAGTGGTTTCTCTACTATTTACTGCTTCTACTGTAAATCACAGCTCTGGTCTGTGGGCTATAATGTAAACTGTAGGTGACAGCCGTAGGCCAAAAAATAATCGCAGATGTTAGCTACGATTAGCACCTGAGATGAAAAAACCAAAAATGTTAGGACTCAGGGGCTAGAAATGCAGAGTTTCGCCATGATTGCCATCTGTGACCACCAAGGAAGCTCACACCCGATCTAACTATCACAATTGAAAGAAAACATACAAATAGGCATGCATAATTTGATAATAAGAAATAAAATGAATACAAGAAATTCTTTATTATTTTCAATGAAATCAAATTACAGATTTGTCCCTCTTAGGGATACCCATTTGATACATTAATTACAATAGTGTTTAATCCCTATCAAGGGTAGGTGTGATCAAAATGCCCCTCAGGGTGACACAAACTACTCTAGGGTGTCGATGACCCTCTTCTTTGCAATGGGGAAGGGGTTGGATGCTTTATCTCTCCTTTAGAACCGTTTTCTATGGTCAAGAAACAACAAGAATGTAAAAAATATAAGCAACCTGTCGTGATGAGGCCCTTTTAGGTAAAATGTATAATGACACCATCAACATGCATAATCAAGAAAGCATAAATAAAGCTTCTAAACTATGCAAAGTGAATCAAGATTCATGTAATAGCATAAAGTAAAATAGCATCTACACTATGCATTGGTCAAATATGGAAAATGAAAGATAAACATACATAAAGAAAGCATTCTAGTCCTAATTGAAACATAAGCATAAAATATGAAACTATCCTAGTTCTACGGTCAAAAGTTTTCTAAAATGCTATTAAATCAACAAAATGGCTAATCTAACCTAATTAGCTGGACATAAAAGAAAATAGTAAGGTGATCTGTCACCTATTGCAAACCACAGCTCTGGTGAGTGGTCAACATTGTGAACTGCGGCTGACAGCCGCGATTTAACCTCTGATGAGTTTGCCCTCAAAATTAGGGGCAGTGGGCTCAATCTCCTTGTCCAAATTGATGTTCAAGGGTCGCCTTCATTGTCCTTAGACTGATTTGGCGATCAATTCAATGTGAAGGGCCTTCGTTTACCCGAATTTGCATTTCTTGATCCTCCTAAGCACCTAGGGCATCCATAATGCAATTCATCATGAATGGTGGTAAAAGTGTCGAGGATTAAGTGTAATAGCTCTATCTCTTAGTATACTCAATTTAAGTGTACAATTTGCCAGGGCTTCGCTGCTCAAATATCCAATTCTTACTCTATTTTTCTCCTCATTTGGAGGGGGTATTTATAGCATGCCTCTAGGGCTAGGGGTGGATTCATGGAGAATCCAAGACCAAGAAGGTTGGTTAGGACAGTTGGGATGGAAGCCTCTAGGATCTTTCATCCTTTAACTTCCTCCTTCTAGATCTCCTGGATGTTCTAACCAATTTGGCTTGGATGGAAGGCCTAACTGAACTTCAATTAAGACCATAGGTCACAGTTGCGGTACAGACTATAGACCGTAGGTGTCAACCATAGTTTAGACTGGAGACCACAGGTCTGGGCTGTGGTTCAGACTACTTAGGCCAAAATGCCTAAATTTAGTGGTTAGAACCACTGCTCTATCTTGGAGTCTATCCAAGATCCTCCATATGGTCTTGTAGCATGGCCATATGAGTAGTCGCCCTCGATATGATGCGTTTTAGGTGTCTACAGGAGGATAACATATTTTGTTTTTTCTTTTCATGCAAAAATTAAAATTTGTGGATGACTAGGGTTTGAATATCAGAGTGCGTTAGCCAAAATTTGGAGATTTATGAGGCAAGTAGGGTTTGAATATTGGAGTGTTATGGCCAAAAACTACAGATCTTTGAGACTATTATGGATTTAAGATTAGAGGTAGAATTTCTACTAAAACTTCACAAATTTATCGTTCAATTAGGCAATAGTATGTGTAAGTCAGAGCTTTGTCATTTTCAATAGAATGACTAGGTTTTGAAGAGCGATTATCCAATTTGGTTGAGAATGTTTTCATTAAGGGTTTGAAGAGTGATTATAAAAAAGTGTAGCATGACAACTAATGTTTTAAGATTTGAGTGTGTCATCCAAAATCTACAGATATGTGAGATGGCTAGGGTTTGAAAATCAGAGTACGACAACCAAAATCTATAGATTTTTTAGACAACTAGGGTTTGATGATCAAAGGTAGAGTTTTTACTAAAAATTTATAGATTTATCATTTAGTTAGGTGATAATCTATGGAAGTTAGAGCTTTGTCATTTTTTGGTAGGACGACTAAGGTTTGAAGAACGATTGTAAAATTTGGCTAAGAAAAAAATCAACAAAGGTTTGAAAAGCGACTACCAAAAAGTATAGTGTGATATTCAAAGTTTGAAGATCAGAGTGCATCGGCCAAAATCTATAAATCTATGAGATGACCAGGGTTTGAAGATTGGAATGCGATGAAAAAAAACTATAGATCTATGAGACAACTAGGGTTTTAAGATTGGAGGTATAGTTTCTACTAAAACTTCATATATTTGTCATTCGATTAGCCAATAGTTTGTGTAAGTTAAAGCTTTATCTTTGTTTGGTAGGACAACTAGGGTTTGAAGAGCAACTATAAAATTTGGTAGAGGAAATTTATTTTTAGCAAGGATTGGAAGAGTGGATGTCAAAATTGTAGCATGGCAACCAAAATTTAAAGAATAGCTATCAAAAACTATAGATCTATCGATCAAAATTTGTAGTGCAACAACCAAAAACTGTAGATCTATGAAAAATTAAGGTTTGAGTCTATGTTTAAAGAATATTTTTATTAATGTTATCTACGAGTGGTAAAAAAAATTAGTATTATTAGATATTTTTTAATGAGGAGAAAGTTTTTTAGAGCCAACATGTAGCAACAAGATAAGAGGTTTGTAGGGAGGCCATGGATGCAACTTTTGTGTAGACTTCTCAAAAAATTGTAAGCCAAAGTACAAAGAATTAGTTGGATGAAGAAATATGGGAAATAGTGAGAATAAATAAGTTTCAAAGAGAAAAAAAATCATGGGCAATGAAGATCCAAGGTCAAAATAGGCCATCGATGCATAATCGACTAACTTCCACAATGATAGAATCAAGGAAGGAAGATATTGAGATCTCCTTCCATGATGATCTAATGGACAATTGGTTGGAAAAAATGAAAACAAACATGATTGGGAAGTGTCTAGGCCCTTATATGAGGTTATATTATATAAAAAAGGGGCCATGGAGAACTAGGGAGTCAAAGGGCATGTAGACTTTACTTTACTCTTTAGAGGATTCTTCCAAGCTACATTCTTGACCGTGGAAGACATGGAGTATATATTTAGTAGAGCATGGTTCAAGGAGGATGTAGGGCTCCATATTAGATAATGATCAATGAGCTGTTATGAAAATTTATTCTTGTTAACATGAATCATTCACCAATAATTATCCACAATAACAATCCACACAATGAGACAAATATAGATAATACCCTTAAGATAGGGTAACACCAATAATACTCCTTAAGGAAGAAATAACTCCACAAGATCCCCCAAGATGAGAGTGCCACTTAAAGAGGGTAAAGTGCCATAAGCCACTTTGTGGATAAAGACAATTACATATGATTGACCACCATGATGATTACAATGACAATATCCCTTCTTTATATATCCATCTTCTAATTCTACTTTAGGGAGTCAACTACTTATATAATATTATAATATAATCAATGTTGCTGCTACTTACTTCTTGGATTTTATTTTAGGTTCTTCTATTTGTTGTTCAATTTGTTTCTCTCCAAACACTTCTTATTTTTCCTTGGATCCTTGCTCCTTGAGTTGAGAAATATCCTACAATGTTATCTTCTTTTTCTTGTACCATAACTTCATAATATTATTTTAAACACTAATGTTAACAATTCCTAAAGAATATAACCAAGGATAACAAAGAGCAATATCCACATCATCCATCTCAATAGCATGAAAATTTTACTAAAAAACATATTTATCCATGCTAATCTTAAAATCTTCAAAAATCTAAACATTCTCACCCTCAAGTTGTATGTCCTTAATTTTTGTTGTCTAAACCTACAAAATCTTAGCCATATTTGTTGCTAGGGTTAATGGAAATAATAACCTTTTCCTTCTAAATGTAACCATAAACCTACAAAATATATATTTTAGATTCAAACAAATCCCTTTGTCCACTTTTTAATTTATCTGGTATAAAAGATATGGTTTCCTCTATTTGCACACTAACATCTTTTTTGCCTTCTACCACTTTGAAATTTGCTAGTTTTGTTTTCAATTCTTTTTGATCTTTTTGAAGTATGTTTATTTATTTTCCATAGCCTTTGAGTGTATCCTTCAAACTAGCTATTTTTTAAATAGGTTTCATTTTTTTTTTGATTAGGGTGGAAGAGGGGTTTTAAAAGGGGATCCAAATATTTTACAAGAGAACAGCTACAAAACTATAAACAATTTCAAAATTGAGACATCATAAATAAGACAACCCATAAAACTATAATATTTTGAAGTGCAATATACCATAAAGTGAAATGGTCTCCTAGGACCAAACTGAATGGGAACCCAAAAGAGTAAAACACCCATAAGCAATTGGATTAAATCCCATAGCTAAATAGGTCATATTGACTCAAGAATGCTTACTCTATTTTATCCCAAGTCAATTCACAATTATGGGTGCTACAAAAACTATAAAACCAAGAGAGAGCTTCTCCTTCAAGACAAAGAGGAAGCATAAGGTGCTAACAGGAAATATTAGAATACAAGGATTTAAAATGTTTCCACTAACCCTTAACATTAATATCATCTTCTTCAAAAAACTTTTGTAGCCCCATAAATTTATGACTCAACAAAAAGATAATGCAAATTAGGGTTTCATAAAATATGTCTCCAACCGATTTGAAGCTAAACCTCCAAAATGAAAAATCTTCTTCATACACAAAAACAAATGATTTGCTTACATGTAATTGAAATATATATCAAATTTCATTTTTTTTTGAAAAAACATGATTTGAAAAATCGCCTCTTCCCTTGTTCCAAATGATTGACTTCACAGGGTCGTATCTCCCTCAATACTGCTTAGATTCCTTCATATGACTATGTTGGCAATATTACATTATTTGGTCATGTAATAGTTTAGGAAGTGTGATTATTAGTTTAGGGAGTATTTAATATTTGAGTGTGTGTTTAATATTTAGGTCTATAGTATGTGTCAAGGTGTGAAGTGTGTTTAGGTGTCAAGTAGCTAAGTGTGAATTATGAGTAGTAGGTGAAGAGTTGTGTGAAGTGTCATGTGTGAGAGTTATATAATTATGAGATACTTTGTCATTATGAGAGAAGAGGGAAGGTCAAGAGACATGCATATGAAGAGTCTCATGAAATTATATATTGATGACAAAGCATTGTAAAAAGTATCGAACTAGCATAGCTTCATGCATGCTATTGCATATTTTTATCAATAATATTTCAATATTTTGTGTGCTTTATTATTGTATGATCCTAGAGAAATTTACCTATGATATTATTAGGCATATTTTACAACAGTGGTATCAAAACCATCTTGGCAAAAACCATATTGGTTCATATCTACGGTGGAAAGATTGTTGATTGTGATAAGATATTAATATAAGATTAGAGGAAGCAGAAGATAGTTGGAAGAAGAAGGATGAAGAGGAAATATTACTGAAAGTAGAGAGTTTGAAGGAGGATGAGAAGGATATTGTTAAGATAAGGAACATTATAGAAGAGAAGATGAATTGCCAAGGTAAGGCAAAATTAAATTTGAGAAAGTTATTTTAGAAGAAGATTGTACTTCACATTACTTCAATAGAAAATATAGTAATTATTAAAAATCAAATGTTTTGATTGCAAGTTTTGATGTTAAAATTTTACAATAGTTTTACTTTTAGTATTTTAAGTTTAATAAAAAATAAAAAATAATAACTATTATTATTTTACTTCACAGAGAATGCATACAGTAATTTGGAAGTCAAAGAAGAAATATTAGTAGATGATGCTAAAATGGTAGAGGATACCCCATCCACTCAAATGGACTCAGAATAGGAGAAGGATCATATTGAAGGAGTTTGGGGGTTTAAAATCAAAGAAATAGAGGGATGGCAAGGATTAGATCAAGTTTTAAATTCAAATAACAAAACTAAAAAATTTGAGAAACAAAAGGATCTAAGCATAATAGAAAACTAAAAGCAGTCTAAGGAGGGTATGCAAACAAGATTCAATAAAATACTAGAGTTGGGGAAAACAACTCAATCAATAGAAAAAGAATCTCTAATAGGATGTAACCAAATGGGAGAGAATGATCCTCCCAGAAAACATACAAAAAAACAAATATTATAGGTAATTATGGAAAAATAAAGCAAGGAAGACCCCCCCAAACAAGAAGAACAAAAAGTACCAAAGAATAGGGAACATTAATTATATCCAAATGAAGAATGGATGGTTAAGGGTAAAAGACCATAAAAAAAAACCAAAAAATGAATATCCTTTCTTGGAATGTGTGGGGGCTAAATTCCCCCTGGAAAAGAAGATTTGTTAGAGATATACTCATGGAAGTAAAACTTGATCTTGTTTGTCTTCAAGAATCTAAAATTGACATAAAAAAACTTAACATTATTTAGAAAGAGGTCTAGTCGAATGTTGAATGGATCATAAGCCCAACATAAGGTACTACTGGAGGTATTTGCATATTTTGGCAAAGAATAATTTTAAGGGCACTTTAATTGATCAAGAAGAGATATTCTGCACAATCAAATTTGAAGAACAAAAAAACTAACTTATGTTGGGTAATAACAGGGGTTTATGCTCAAAATGATGATCGTGAGAGATTCCAACTATGGAATAAGCTATATTTTCATAGGAGTATTTTCATTAATTTGCATTGGATGGTTTTGGGTGACTTCAATATAATCTTAAGAACATAGGATAAAAGTGGAGGGAGGATTAAAATCACTCAAGGTATGCAATATTTCAATGATTTTATTCAGAATAATAAGATGATTGACCTGGATATGTGTAAAGGTAATTTTACATGGAAAAATAAAAGGATGGAGGATAATCACATTCAAAGGTGCTTGGATAGAGTTCTTATTTCTAACAGTTGGCTAAGTATAAACAATATTCATAGACTTACATGTATGCCCAAAATAGGATCAAATCACAATCCCCTTTTGCTGGATATGGAAAAGGAGGGAAAGCAGGGAGGAGCACCCTTTAGGTATGTGGAATATGCACCAAAATATTACAAATAAATTTAAATATTGGTGGTAGGAGGAGGTTTTAGGATCAACTATGTACAAAGTTACTCAAAAATTAAAGAACAAGTATCAAATCAAAATTTGGAATAAAGAGGTTCTTGGTAACATCAATTTAAGAAACTAACAACTTAAAAAGGATATCCAAGATATAGAGGAAAAAATGGAGAGGGAAGGTAGAAAACCAGAGTGGCATGAAGGGAAAAACAACTCCTCACGGAGTATCATAATACCATTGCCCAAGAGGAAATTCATTGGAAACAAAAATATAGAGTATCATGGCTCAAGGAAGGTGATAGAAACACTAAATTCTTCCATGTTTCGACTATGAGATATAGGAACAACAATAAAATCCTCTACCTTATGGGAGAATATGGAAGAAAGTATGAGGATTTAAATGATATTAAAAATTTGGCCATTACTTTCTTTCAAAACCTTCTTAGCAAAGAAAAAATAGAGTGCAACATGGAAATAGAAAGCATCATTAACAATGTTCCCAAAGGAGTCAATGATAACATAAATGAATATCTATGCTATTGAGCTAGGTGTAGCAAAAATATTGTCATTGTTGTCAACACAGACAGAGGATCGGTTGATGCAATGGACAGGAGTTCATTGATGAGCAAAAAGACAACAAAAGTATTGTCATTGTTGTCAACACAGTCAGGGAGATCGGTTGATGCAGTGGACAATAGATCGGTTGATGCAATGGACAGGAGTTCAGTGGTCATACAAAGCATGTACAATGATTCTCCAAGAAGAACATAGTGGCCCATATGCAAAAGCTCAAAGAAAAAGACAAGTAAGAAAAGTGTCGCGATATCGTGACATGTTGAGCAAGCATGAGAAACTGTCGTGATATCGCGACATGTTAGAAGAGAGAGAAAGCGCAAGGAAAACTGTCATGATTTCATGACATGTTAGAAGAGAGAGAAAGTGCAAGAAAAATTATCGCAATTTTGTGACATGTTCGAAGAAGAAGTGCATGCAGGGAAAACTGTCACGATTTCGTGACATGTTCGAAGATGAAGCGCATGCAGGAAAAACTATCATGATTTCGTGACATGTTTGGAGAGAAGGCACAGGCAAAGAAAACTATCGCGATTTCATGACATGTTTGGAGAGAAGGTGCAAGCAAAGAAAACTGTCATGATTTTACGACATGTTTGGAGAGAAGGCGCAAGCAAAGAAAACTGTCACGATTTCGTGACATGTTCAGGGAGAAGGAGCTTGCAAAGAAAAGTGTCGCGATTTTGTGAAAATATGCAAGAGAGGCAGTACGGACAAAAATGTGTCACGATTTCATGACATGTTTAAGAGAAGGAGCTCGCAAAGAAAAGTGTCATGATTTCGCGACAATTTGCAAGAGAGGCAGTACGGACGAAAATGTGTCACGATTTCAGGATATGTTTGAGAGAAAGAGCTTGCAAGGAAAAGTGTCACGATTTCACGATAATTTGCGAGAGGCAGTACGGACAAAAATGTGTCACGATTTCACGACAGGTTCGAGAGAAAGAGCTTGCAAGGAAAAGTGTCACGATTTCACGACAATTTGCAAGAGGAAGTGCTAAGGAGAAAATATGTCACGATATCGCGACATGTCGGGTTTTTGCGACCCGATGAGAAGAAAAGAGACAAGGCAACGAGAGTGTCGCGATTTTGTGACATGTTCCATTTTTACAGGCGAAAGGCAGAGAAAGGCACAAGGCAGTGAAAGTGTCACGATTTTGTGACATGTCATGTTTTCGCTGGTGCATGCCGAGAAGAGTGCAAGGAAGCGAAAAGTGTCACGATTTTGTGACATGTCATGTTTTCGTTGGTGCATGCCGAGAAGAGTGCAAGGAAGCGAAAAGTGTCACGATTTTGTGACATGTCATGTTTTCACTGGTGCATGTTGAGAAGAGTGCAAGGAAGCAAAAAGTGTCGTGATTTCGTGACATGTCATGTTTTCATTGGTGCAAGCCAAGTAGAGTGTACAAAAGCAAAAAGTGTCGCGATATCGTGACATGTGTTTTCGCGGGTGCAAGCCGAATAATGAAGCAAGAAGGCGAAAGTGTCACGATATCATGACATGTCTTGTTTTTGCGGTCAAACGCCAAGAAAAGTCAAAGGGGCAAAAATGTCATGATTTCATGATAGGTCGCATTGGCGTGATGGAAGAAGAAGAACCCAGTCGAAGTAAAATTATCTGAAGTCATACGATAGTAATAGAGGCAGTTATAGAAAGAATTCATGCAGCTAGAATAAGAAGAGTTAACTAGAGTCAGAACTGCAGTTGCAGAGGAAAAATTAGGTAGATAAAATAAGAAGAGTTAACTGGAGTCAGAACTATAGTTGTAGGGGGTTTTGCAAAGAAAATCATGTAGGAAAAATAAATAAGAGTTAACTGGAGTCAGAACTGCAGTTACAGGAGTGGCAGTGAAGTCAGAGCGGCAGTTACAGGGTCCATTATGGAGTAAATTCGTTGAGCGATGGCCATATTGAGAATCCCAATTAAAGAGACAAATATATTAATAGGTTGCATGTAAGAATATTGTGTCAAAAAGGAGTTACTTACAGGAGTGGCTATTAATAGGCTGCATGCGGGATAATGGAAGATATAAAAGATTTAGGGTTTCAAAATGAAAAATATTGTTTTAAAATGGCAGTTGCATGCAGAAGTAAAGCGTGGCTCAGAATTGAAAAGAGTGCCACCGTAAAGAGTTAAAGTGCTGCTGCTAAAAGAGTAAATGCGCCATGAGGGTAGTTGTGTGCAGAAGTAAAGCGTAGCTCAGAATTAAAAAGTGAGCAGAGAAGGCTGTCAAAGCGCAGTAAATAGAGCACGTCAGAAAGAGAGTGGTTGAAAGACCGAATGCGTCAGAGAGAGAGAGAGCGACTGAAATACAGAGCGCATCAGAAAGAGTGTGGCAGAAGGAGCACGACTAAGAAAGCATAGCAAAATGAGATAAAGGTAGAGAAGTAAGAAGCGAAGGAAGAGAACTATAAAAGGGCCACTGCGTGGAGAAGTTAAGTTGCTGCTCATAGTGGAAAAGTGCCGCCGTATAGAGGAAAGTGCTACGAAAAAGGGGAGAGAGAGCACGGCTGAGAGAGCATGGCTAAAAGAGGGAAAACTAAGCTATAAGAGTGCAGTAAGAGTGAGCCGTAAGAAAGTCGTAAGAGTGAGTTGTAAGACAGGGCTGTTAGAGTGCGGTAAGAATAACCGTTGGAGTGCGTGTGTTTCATGAATTGAAACAGATATTGGATGAGCAATAGACCAGTGAGGGTCTTGTAAAAGCAAAGGCATTTTTATGTCAAAATAGATTCAAAATAGAAATCCAAGTTGGTGCTTGGAATCAGGGGTTGGTGCTCCTTCCAGTCGGTGCTGGTAAATCAGGGGTTGGTGCTCCTTTCTGTTGGTGTAGATAAATTAGGGGTTGGTGCTCCTTCCAATGGGTGCTGGTAAATTGATTGTAAAGTTGATGCTTTGCAAGGCTAGATTTGGATGGAAGTCCAAGCAATCTATTTTTGAGTAGCCAAAACTGGTGAACCTCGTTACATCTTGTGTTATGTGATGCTCTTTTGTTGATATTTTCTTTATCTAGTTTTAAGCTTTTATTATTTTAGATTTAAGAGTTGCAGATTTAAGTTTAAAAAGCTACACTGATTCACCCCCCCCTCTCAGTGCCATTGTAAGTCTAACAATTGGTATCAGAGCAAGGTTCCTAAACAAGCTCAATCAGCTAAGGTGATCTTAGAAGAAACATAATGGCCGGTGGTGAAGGATTTTCATCCAACAAAGCTCCTTTGTTCGATGGAACTAATTACTCTTTCTAGAGACTCAGGATGCAAACATATCTGTGTGCTTTGGGATATGACATTTGGGAGTCAGTAGATAGTGGATACACAATACCCTCTACTCCTTCAACAAATGCTATTGAGAAGAATTTTTTTGAGAATAAATCTAAATCAAAGAATGCTATAATGTGTGGGTTAGTAGACAGTGAACTGATAAGGATCATGAGCTGTAAAATGACAAAAGACATGTGGGACAAACTGCAGAGCATTCATGAAGGAGACGACAAGATCAAGGAAGCCAAGCTACAAACGCATCGAGCTCAGTTTGAAGCATTAAAAATGAATGACGATGAGAACATAGAGGCCTATATGCTGAAAGTCAATGGAATCATTAATGCGATTAGAGGACTCGATGAGAAAATGGAAGATGCGGTCCTCATGAAAAAGGTACTAAGAACTCTTCACAAAATATTTGATTCTAAAGTATCAGCTATAGAAGAAGCTAAAGATCCGAATACTTTTAGTATGGATGAGATGCATGGTTCTTTGACTACGTATGAGATGAGAATAGGAAAGTCTAAACCCACAGATAGAGAAGCTACTTTTAAAGCCCACAAAAATACGAAAGCAAAACAAGAATCCGAAGATGAAGAGACATCAGATGAAATGGAAGCAAATTTTGTTCAAAAACTAAAAAGGGGACAAGGAAAATACAGAGGAAAGCTACCATTCAAATGTTTCACCTATGGAGGCGTTGGGCATGTTGCAGCTAAATGTCCACGAAATAAGGAGGATGAAAGTGATGAAGAATCACATCGAGAAAGAAGTGACTAGAAGAAAAAGACAAATTTCAAAAAGGGCAACTTCAAAAAGAAAATTTTCATATCCAAGAATGTCAGCTCTTTTGAAGAAAGCTTAGGTGAGGATTCTGAAGAAGAAACAGGTGAAGCTCTGTTCATGGCATTTGAAGAAGAAAAAATAGAAGAAAAACAAGAAGGTGATAAAAACCTTAAGGATGAGGCTAAAGTATATCTAGAAGGTGAGTTGGTTGCTGCACTTAAAGAGTTGAGTACAGAAAAAAAAAGAATAAAAAGGTTTCAAGAAAGCTAGAGGATGCCAATGACATAATAAATAGTTTGAAAGTACAGACAGACAAATTTAAGAAAATGTCTGAAGAACTCAAAGTACAATTAACCATGAAAATAGATGAATGCAACAAACTGGAAGAGAAAATTGTTGGTTTAAGGATTTAGCTAGAAGAGATGAATCAAAAATTGAGTTGTTATCACAAACTTGAAGCAAGCTCTGTGAAGCTTGAAAATATTATAAATAGCCAAAGGAGTACAGACATCAAATTTGGCTTGGGATTCGTCGAAGGAGAATCGTCAAATGGATCAAAGGCATTAACTTTAGAACCCATAAAGAAAGAAGATAAGATCATGGTTGATCAAAGAAAAAAAAATCATGCAAAAGAAAGCAATAATGCCAGGCACAAAAAGAGCACTGACAATGATGGATTCACAAATGTCTCACATCAAAGGAGAAGAAGATTTGTGGCTCCTACTACAAAATGGCAAAAACCAACTCCCAGGTTCAATCAATCCTTTTTTGGTTATTGTTTTAAATGCAATGCTTATGGTCATAAGATTTTAGACTGCATTTATAATATAGGACAAAGAAATTTCACCAGTAGAAATGTCTTTTCACACTTGATGGATTATGCAGTAGAATGCTATAACTGTCATAACTTTGGAAACATTGCAAGAAATTGTAGAAGTACATATGCAACAAATAAATATCAGGAAAGAAAATCTCAACCAAATGGTTTAAGGCAAAACAAAAAATTCCTAGAAAAACATGCACAAACCACTGACAAAGAAAAGTCTAAACAAGTGACCAAAACTTTAGTCAAACCAGAGTGGAAAGAAAAGGAGCGACCCAAAGAAGAAAGGGAATCATCTCCTTGGACTGAAGGAGACTACTCCGTTATTGCACTAAGCCACTCCAGGTGGCACATCCTCAGGGGGAGTGATATTAAAGTTTTATTTTAATACTCCTATGTAAAAGATTGGTTATCTGAGGATGAATGGCAGGCAGTCAAGAAATTGTCGTATAGTTGTTAAAGTGTGTTTTCAATTTATGCAGTGGTTTGAGGCAGTTTTGTGTATGTGTGCGAAGTGAGTGCATAGAAAGAGCAGAGTGCGCAGAGAACACAAAAGGCAAATACGATTGCTAAGTTTGGTTGTAACGGTGCAAAACTTGCTGCAGACATATTTTTGGCTGGATGGATTGAGAGCAACAAAGGGTTGATGCTCAGAAGACAGTGTGAAATGAAGTGGTCTTGGACTCAGGGGGAGTTTACAGCAGCCCTTTGGTATTATTGTCAAAGGGGGAGAAGAGTTACGGGATATTGCCTGTGTGTTGCCAACAATTCCAAAGGGGGAGATTGTTGAGCTAGGTGCAACAAAAGTATTGTCATTGTTGTCAACACATATAGAGGATCGGTTGATGCAATGGACAGGAGTTCATTGATGAGCAAAAAGACAACAAAAGTATTGTCATTGTTGTCAACACAATCAGGGAGATCGGTTGATGCAGTGGACAATAGATAGATTGATGCAATGGACAGGAGTTCAGTGGTCATACAGAGCATGTACAATGATTCTCCAAGAAGAACATAGTGGCCCATATGCAAAAGCTCAAAGAAAAAGACAAGTAAGAAAAGTGTCATGATATCACGACATGTTGAGCAAGCATGAGAAACTGTCGTGATATCGCGACATGTTAGAAGAGAGAGAAAGCGCAAGGAAAACTGTCACGATTTCGTGACATGTTGGAAGAGAGAGAAAGCATAAGAAAAATTGTCATGATTTCATGACATGTTCGAAGAAGAAGTGCATGCAGGGAAAAACTGTCATGATTTCGTGACATGTTCGAAGAAGAAGCGCATGCAGGAAAAACTATCGTGATTTTGCGACATGTTTGGAGAGAAGGCATAGGCAAAGAAAACTGTCGTGATTTCATGACATGTTTGGAGAGAAGGTGCAAGCAAAGAAAACTATCATGATTTTGTGACATGTTTGGAGAGAAGGCACAAGCAAAGAAAACTGTCGCAATTTCGTGACATGTTCGGGGAGAAGGAGCTTGCAAAGAAAAATATCATGATTTCATGACAATCTGCAAGAGAGACAGTACGAACAAAAATGTGTCACGATTTCATGACATGTTTGAGAGAAGGATCTCGCAAAGAAAAGTGTCATGATTTCATGACAATATGCAAGAGAGGCAGTACAGACGAAAATGTGTCACGATTTTGTGACATGTTTGAGAGAAAGAGCTTGCAAGGAAAAGTGTCATGATTTCGTAACAATTTGCAAGAGAGGCAGTACAGACGAAAATGTGTCACGATTTTGTGACAGGTTCAAGAGAAAGAGCTTGCAAGGAAAAGTGTCACGATTTCGCAACAATTTGCAAGAGGAAGTGCTAAGGAGAAAATATGTCGCGATATCGCGACATGTCGGGTTTTCATGACCCGATGAGAAGAAAAGAGACAAGGCAGCGAAAGTGTCACGATTTTGTGACATGTTCCATTTTCACGGGCGAAAGGCAAAGAAAGGCATAAGGCAGTGAAAGTGTCACGATTTCGTGACATGTCATGTTTTCGCTGGTGCATGCCGAGAAGAGTGCAAGGAAGCGAAAAGTGTCACGATTTCGTGACATGTCATGTTTTCACTGGTGCATGCCGAGAAGAGTGCAAGGAAGCGAAAAGTGTCATGATTTTGTGACATGTCATGTTTTCACTGGTGCATGCCAAGAAGAGTGCAAGGAAGCAAAAAGTGTCACGATTTCGTGACATGTCATGTTTTCGCTGGTGCAAGCCAAGTAGAGTGTACAGAAGCAAAAAGTGTCACGATATCGTGACATGTGTTTTCACGGGTGCAAGCCAAATAATGAAGCAAGAAGGTGAAAGTGTCACGATATCATGACATGTCTTGTTTTCACGGTCAAACACCAAGAAAATTCAAAGGGGGGGAAATGTCACGATTTCACGACAGGTCACATTGGCGTGATGGAAGAAGAAGAACCCAGCTGAAGTAAAATTATCTGAAGTCATACAATAGTAACAGAGGCAGTTACAAAAAGAATTTATGCAGCCAGAATAAGAAGAGTTAACTAGAGTCAGAACTGTAGTTGCAGAGGAAAAATTAGGCAGATAAAATAAGAAGAGTTAACTGGAGTCAGAACTGTAGTTGAAGGGGGTGTTGCAAAGAAAATCATGCAAGAAAAATAAAGAAGAGTTAACTGGAGTCAGAACTGCAGTTACAGGAGTGGCAGTGAAGTCAGAGCAGCAGTTATAGGGTCCATTACGGAGTAAATTCATCGAGCGGTGGCCATACTAAGAATCCCAATTAAAGAGACAAATCTATTAATAGGTTGCATGTAAGAATATTGTGTCAGAAAGGAGTTACTTATAGGAGTGGCTATTAATAGGCTGCATGCGGGATAATGGAAGATATAGAAGACTTAGGGTTTCAAAATGAAAAATATTATTTTAAAATGGTAGTTACGTGCAGAAGTAAAGCGCGACTCAAAATTGAAAAGAGTGCCACCATAAAGAGTTAAAGTGCCACTGCTGAAAGAGTAAATGCATCACAAGGGCAGTTGCGTGTAGAAGTAAAGCGTAGCTCAGAATTGAAAAGTGAGCAGAGAAGGCTATCAGAGCGCAGTAAATAGAGCACATCAGAAAGAGAGTAGCTGAAAGACCGAGCACGTCAGAGAGAGAGCGGCTGAAAGACAGAGCACGTCAGAAAGAGTGTGGCAGAAGGAGCACGGCTAAGAAAGCATGACAAAATGAGATAAAGGTAGAGACGTAAGAAGCAAAGGAAGAGAACTATAAAAGGGCCGCTGCGTGGAGAAGTTAAGTTGCTGCTCATAGTGGAAAAGTGCCATCGTATATATGAGAAGTGCTACGAAAAAGGGTAGAGAGAGCACGACTAAAACAGGGAAAACTGAGCTGTAAGAGTGCAGTAAGAGTGAGCTGTAAGAGTGAGCTGTAAGACAGGGTTGTTAGAGTGCGGTAAGAAGAACCGTTGGAGTGGGTGTGTTTCATGAATTGAAACAGAGATTGGATGAGCAATAGAAAAATGAGGGTCTTGTAAAAGTGAAGGCATTTTTATGTCAAAATAGATTCAAAATAGAAATCCAAGTTGGTGCTTGGAATCAGGGGTTGGTGCTCCTTCCAGTCGATGCTGGTAAATTAGGGTTTGGTGATCCTTTCTGTTGGTGCAGATAAATTAGGGGTTGGTGCTCCTTCCAGTGGGTGCTGGTAAATTGATTGTAAAGTTGGTGCTTTGCAAAGGCTAGATTTGGATGGAAGTCCAAGCAGTCTATTTTTGAGGAGTAGCCAAAACTGGTGAACCTCGTTACATCTTGTGTTATGTGATGCTCTCTTGTTGATATTTGCTTTATCTGGTTTTAAGCTTTCATTATTTCAGATTTAAGAGTTGTAGATTTAAGTTTAAAAAGCTACACTGATTCACCCCCCCTCTCAGTGCCATTGTAAGTCTAACATATGCAAGGTAATATCTAAGGAGGAAATTAAAAGAGCTGTGGTCTCTATGGGAGCATCCAAGGCTCCGAGGCCAGATGGTTTCCCACTAGATTTTTTTAACATCATTGGGATATTTTTGGAGAAGATGTAGTCAATGCAATCCAAGAAGCCTAAGAATCTGGTAAGTTTATAAAAGAATGGAATAATACCTTCCTTGCTATGATTTCCAAGAAATACGGGGCAGATAAATTGCAAGACTTTAGACTAATTAGCCTATGTAATATAATTTACAAATTTTTTACTAAAGTGTTTGCTAATTGGTTGAAAAAAATCATCCCCTCAATCATTAATGAAGATCAAGAAGGTTTTATGGCAGGCAAGTAATGAAAGCATTATTTCCATTTATGAAACAACACACTCTCTTCAAAGGAGGAATGGGTTAGGCATGTTCCTTAAGCTAGACATGAACAAAGCCTATGATAGGGTTTCATGGTATTTCTTAGATAAAATAATGGAGCGAATGGGTTTCAATAAAAAATGGAGGGCATGGGCTGGTATGTGTATTTATAACCCTCACTTTTCAATCCTGATCAATGGACAATCTATTGGGTTCTCTCCTTCTTCCAAAGGAATTAGGAAAGGAGATCCATTGTCTCCATATCTCTTTATCATTATGGCAGATACCCTGGGAAGAAATTTGGAAATAAAGAGAAAGGATGGTAATATAAAATGTCTAAAAAATTCATCCATTTGTGAAGTTTTGTCCCATCAACAGTTTGTGGATGATACTTTCTTTCTTGGGAAAGCTATAAAGGAAGAAGCTTTGGAGTTTAAAAAAGTCCTTGATTCTTATGAAATAGCTACAAGCCAAAAAATAAATTATGAAAAAAATAGGATTATATTTTTATCACGGAGGAAAGTATAAGAGATAAAATAATTAAAGTGTTGGGTTATAAGGAGGAAAAGTTCCCTATCACCTATCTTGGTTTACCTTTGTTTATAGGTAAAATGAAATATGAACTTTAGAATCCGATTATTGATAAATTTAATAGGAAAATTCAAGGTTGGAAGGGATATTTGTTATCCTATGTGGGAAAAGTACAACTCATAAAACACACGCTTCAAAGCCTCCCTATTTATTTCATGTCTTTCCTAAGGATATCAAGGAAATTGGAAGAGACTTTAGAAAGACTGCAATTTTTTTTATATGGGATGGCACTGATACAAAAAAAGTATACATCTGGTAGCCTGGGATACCTGTTTCTAGCCTTTACAGAATGAAGGTCTTGGTTTGAGGAAGTTGAGAGATCTAAATAGATCCCTTCTAGTTAAACATGGTTGGAGGCTTTGCACTAGAGCATTAAGGAAATGAGCTAGAATTATACAAAATAAATACTTGGATGGTAGAAACCACTTTATCAGTTGTTCTAATCCTCCACGTGGATCTATTTTTTGGTAAAATATAATCAATAGCAGGAAAGTTCTATGGCAAGGTATAAAATGGAGAGTAGGCAAGGGGGAAAAAATTAACTTTTGGAAAGACCCTTGGATTCAAAAGAAGCCTTTAGAAAACTACAAAATGTTCAAAAATATTAAGGAACATTTAACCAGAACCTATGGTAAGAAAATTAATGGTTACATTCATAGGGTGGGTGATTTTCAGGAGTGGAAAATTGTGCAAGAAGATATGCAAGTTCTGGGGGATAAAGATCTACTAAACCTTCTAAGGAGTTATTATTTAGGTAGAGGTTCAAAGGAGGATTTGATAATTTGGGGAAGAAACCAACAAGGCCAGTACTTAGTGAAGGATGGATATAGAATATTGGGTAAAGTAACCATAGAGAAACCCAAGCTTAAAAGAATCTGGAAGCTAAACATCATCCCTAAGGTTGCTATGTTTTTTGGACTACCATTCTCAATAGGATCCTTACGAAATACAATATGTTCAAAAGAGAGATTGTGGTTCCAACTGTTTGTGTCTTATGTAACAAAGAGTATAAGTGCATAGACCACCTATTTAGAACTTGTGATTTTTTCATGATATTCTAAATATTTTATTGAGAGAAGTTAATGTTGCTAGGGTCATTCCAGATTCTTTAATCAGGATTTGGGAACAATGACACTTAGAAAGTAGTATTTTATGGCAAAAATGCATTCCACATATTTGCTAAGGGATTTGGTTGGAAAGAAATAGATGAGTATTCAAAAATAAAATTAGAGGAATAATTGGGATTTATTCTAGGATAAAAACAACCCTATTAGAGGGTTGTATAAAAAACATTGTTAGCATACCCATTTCCTAGTGCTTTCAGTGACATAACAGGTTTAAAATGATTGTGGCATGGTGGTTATAGGGGTGAACTGTGCAAATATCTGTGTGGCGGATTTCGGGGTAGACAACATAAAATATTATGGCAGCCATAAAAGCCAAATAGCCTGCTCGGATTCGTGGCGGTTACTAATTCCACCATGTAAATTCAATTTTTTTTTTGTTAGCCAGGAAAATTTTACAATGATCCTTTCTAAAGAAAAATATATCTTAAATATGAAAAAAATCAATAAGGTGAGACTAGATACTAGATGGGGGTGGGGACATCGTTAGGAATGACATAGGTTAGGTAGTGGTTGCATATACTGAGGATATAGGAATTACCACAAATCACCAAGCTGAAGCAAGGGTGATGCTTAAAAGCATCTGAATTATAGTGAATTTGGGTTTTAGGAGAATGTTCTTGAGGGGGATTCCAAGAATATTATAACTTCCCTTAAAAAAATGGAGTTAAATAATACTAGCATTTTTCAAATAATTACAGATGCGAGGACTATTTTAGGAAACCTAGAAGAAAGTCAAGTTAAACATATTTATAGAGAGGGAAACAAAGCTGTCGATAAAATGATGAATATGGTAGTTAAATTTGATAATTTCAAGGTCTGGTCATATGCCCCCATGGAGTTGGAATAAATTATAAGAATTGATAATGCCACGTTAAATAGAAGGATAGAGGGAGGAATATTATTTCAGCTTCTCCATCAGCAGGTTTAGCCCAGGTTTGTTTGTTTTACTAAGATAGGCCTATCTTGCATTTGTATGATCTTCTCTTTTTTTTTTCTTGTACATCTTTTGAGCTATGTGTAAAGGGTCAGGGCTCTTCAACCCCCTTTTTTATCAATACCAAAAAACATATTATTAATGGATTGTATGGGATTAAAACCACCGCACTTCTATGATATCATGACCACATAGTGGTAATACAATAGCTTGGCAATTATGCATGTATCATTTGACAAGATTTGAACCTTCATTGCTTCCTTAAAAGTTGAGTAATTAAAATAGTTTAGCCAATAATAAATATTAAATCATATATATAGGATTTCAATTTAGTTATTATATTTAATTTTTGTAAAATTAAAAGTTTTTATTATTATAAGTTTTACAAGTTATAAACCTACTAGGTGTTTCGACTAAATCAAAAATCACTTAGATCTTGGGTATTGAGTGTGAGCAAGGAGATATCCCTACCATTTTTGGTTTTAAATCTTTGAGGAAGAGTAGGGAGTGAGTTCGAGCAAGGATCAAGCCTCATTTTGTATTATTTTAGATATGAGGGAGGGAGAGAAGAGTATTGTATTTATCTCAAGTTGAGATATATTGAGTCGCTTCTTTCTAATAAGGAACATTGTACAATGTTACTTTAACTCAAGGATTTAAATTATAAATTAAAAATATTGGAGTAATTTATACATTTTATCTTGTGTTGATTTATGTGGATAATTGATTGTGGTTGTTTTATTTTTGCAAATTGTTAATGATCTTTATGGATAACAAAGGAGGTTCATAAGAAGTGGTATCAGAGCAAAATCATTGCAAAATTAATTGCGTAAAGAATTAAAAGGTTATTCTCTATTTCTATATCTATTGAGTAGTTTGGGTCCCTACATGGTAGATAGATTAATGAAGAAATTGGTGTTGCTCAAGAAAGTCTTCATACCATAAAATCAAAGAAATTGTCAGTAATTGTGATGAAGTTAAATCTCTCCAAGGCTTTTGATAGAGTAAATTGGCTATATTTAAAAATGATAATTACTCATGTTAGGTTCTATGTGTAGATGGTGAATTGGGTTATGGGATGTCTTTGTTCTATTTATTTTGTAGTTCTCGTTAATAGATCAACCCTCAATTCTTCAAAGCTTCTCGAGGGATAAGACAAGGTTACCCCTTGTCACCACTATTATTTCTTTTAGTAGCTAAGGGATTAAGTAGGTGTATTTTAGAAGCCAAGAGGGTAGGAGAAGTAAAGGGAATTAGAATAGGTAGAAAAATATAATTCACCCATCTACTTTTTGTAGATGATGCTCTCCTTTTCATAGATGGAACAGTAAGAGCTATAAAGAAGTTAAAACAATATTTAGATCTTTTATACCTGGAAACAAGTATGCATATTAATGTACATAAGTAAAGCATCTCTTTTAACCACGTGGATCAAGATCATAAAATATTAATAAGTCAACATTTTTCCTTTAGTAGATTTGATATACAAAAGGGGTTTAAATATTTGGGATTCTTTTTGAAATCTAATGACTACACTAAACAAGACTGGAATTGATCGAAAAAGAAGGTGGAAGGAAGAATTAATATATGGTGCAACAAATGGTTGTCTTTGGAAAGGATATTGACTTTGGTCAATTATGTGCTAGAGGCAATATAGGTATATTGAAAATCTTTAGCTCATATACCAAAAGGAGTTTTGGATAAAATTAGACAATTAAGCTATAGATTTTTATGGACAAGAAAAAAGAAAGGGAAGGTATTCCCTTGATTAAATGGTAATCCTTAGCCAAGCCTAAGGAAAATGGAGGATGAGGACTTAAGAACATATTCCTATTTAGCAAGGCTCTAGCAACCAAGTGTGTTTGGAAGATAATATAAATGGTAGGCTTATGGAATAAGATCATACAAGAAAAATATTTAGAACCAATCACAATCGAGGAGTGGATAAGGACCCCAATATAGCAAACCCATAATTTTTTAATTTATTTGAAGGTAATGATTCATGCCTTTTATATTGTAGGTGATTGGATTACCTATAAAATAGGGGATGGTTCAAGGATAATATTGGGACTAGACCCTTGGATTGGTTGTGGTGGTATACAAAAAATTTCAAATAATGTAATTCAAACCCTAAGAGCTCAATGGATTGGAAATCTATCCAAAGAAACTAACCCAAAATCATCTACAAATTGGAGATAGGGATGGAAGGAAGTTGTAGTGTTAGGGATTCAAGACTAAGAAGCACACCAGTGGAAAGACATAAATATGGACATATCAAGTTATGAGAGGAAATTTATCAATTGGTTTGGATAAAAAATGGAGCTATAGGGAAGTTTACTTATCTATTGAAAGATAAAAATGATGATTCTGCATGGTGATGGAAGTCACTCTAGAAGTAGAAAGCCCCATTGAAGACAAGACTGTTGCTGTGGTTTGCCATGAAAAATAAGTTTTTGATATGGGAGGTATTACAAAAAAGGAGTTGGAATGGTCTAGGAAGGTGCCATTTATGTAAGTTAGACAATGAAATGATTGATCATTTATTGATAGCTTATTCCTTTACTAGATAGGTTTGGATGGAAGTTATAGTGTAGTTAAAGCTTCCTATAAGATGACAAGAAGACTCCTTAAGAGAGTGTCTGAAATCTTGGTTTTAAAATAGGTCATACAAAGGTTTTATAACTCTTCTACTATTTGTGTCATGGAAAGTGTGGTTATCTAGGAACACAAGAATATTTTAGGATGAAGAGAAGCCTACTTGGTAGGTCTTCTCCCAAATAATGAAAAGTTTCAATAACTTTAAATTTATAGTAGCAACAAAGGTAATCAAACAAATCATCCCTCTAAATATTGATAAATCATGGCCTGGGGCTTCTTTGACGGGGCTAGACAGGAGGTCCTTAGATTTTGTGGAGCAGGAGGATTACTATATGGTTTTTTACTCTAATTATTTCAAATTCAAGGCTAGAATAGGAGAAGGTTCCAATAATAATCTTGAAATCATGGTGCTCAAATTATTGGTTTAGTTTTTAGAATAAAAAGTAATACAAAAATTTCAATTTTATAGAGACTCACAGGTGGTAATAAAATGGATACTTGATGTTTTTTGGACATAAAACATGGTTCTACAACCCGTATTCTCTCAAATAAAAGAAGTTATGGATCAAAGTGAAGCATTTAATTTTTGGTATATTTATAGATAACTAAATAGGGAAGTAGATGAAATATCAAAGGAGGGGATTCAAATTGAACCAAGTAATGCTTAGTACAGGAATTCGGTGAGGGTAATGCATTGTAGCTAGTCCTTATCTCTATTTGAGGGGATTAATCCACTCCACTTAAAGCAACTTAAAAAAAATATAAGTCAATGATTTAAAGGATAGTGGTTGACAATCTAGAAATGTATCTAAGTATAGATATTAGCTTGATAGAGATAGCTAGCTATGATGTATAAGTAACCTAATTTTTAGGTCATTTTGAAGCTTTTAAGAAATACCAAAAAACATCTAAAAAATGTAATTTCATATTTTGTTAATATAAAATTACAACATTTTTTCAAGGAAAAAAACATGCAAGGAAAGTATGAAATCCATAATTGGAAGTATCGATGTCTCATTGGAAGTATGAATGGCCTGCTTGGGGATAAGAGAAAGATCAAATCAAAGGTAAGCCTTATTAAGGTAACATATAATACATCACAAGTGATAATCAAAGATGAGATGATTGAGCATGATGAAATATTTCTTATAAGTAGGGGAATACTATACAAACTCCACAATATTGTGGGTCCTTAGAAGTCTCACATAGATAGCTCCTAACAAATTTTGTTGGAATAACAATTTTGTAAAATTTTGTTTATCAAGATGCAAGAAAACCTAGACTTAGTTATTTTTGTATATAGTTGGTTGGAGATCCAAAGGCAACTTATTGGGCTCAAAATTTCACTAAGGCAAGGAGGCCCGACCACTATGAAGTGGTCAGATGAAGAGTGGTTGGGTGCAAAATGGTTGGATATGAGGTGGTTGGATACCCAGGTTACCAAAGGCTTGAGTGATTGGGAGTTTGATGTGGTTGGAGGTTCTAAACAATATCAATAAGAACTCATATTAGCACCAACCATATCCTTGTGACCCCAATAATAAATAGGAGGACTACAATAGATAGAGATAAAATAGAAGGGCTCCTATATAGGTCTCTTTCAATAGAGATCAAGTGCATCCAAGGCATGGACCACCTATATACTTCTCAATAATCGAGAATGAAACAATTAGACAAGAAAGTGACTAATATTTTAGAACCTACAATAATATCAACTACTAGTCATAAGCAACGGGCCTTGTAAATCTAATAGCTGACACAACCATAAGGTATAGTGGGAAGAACTTAACATGCTCAAGGAACTCAAACCTATTGAAGACACATTATGGTTGAAGATGGTGATTGGTGCAAGCTGATTGTGACAAAGCAAAGAAGTGCCACCCACTCTCTCCAAGCATGTTAATCAAGCATGAGTTCTAGATAGGACTAGACTATGCTATTCTTGTTAGGCCTATGGCACGCCATCCTTGTAATCATTAGCTAGACTAGTATAGTAATATATAAATAATGCAATTTACCTTAGTATGAGGGTTGGCAATTTGAGTGTTTGCCTATTGTATAATATGCAATTTTAATAAATCAAATTATTGCTTAACCTTTGCTAGCACTGTGTTGTGGAATTCTTTCATTTATGAATGCTCTATAAGATCTAGATATATTTATAAAATATTTATGGATAGTCTATTCTATTAGGCCTGAGTTGCTATTTGGATTATCACTTTGGGCTATTGGAATATTAGGGATGCTTAGCATTTGTCATGTGGTTCTGCTTTCTTCTGTAAAATCTTAGTTAGGGTGCTAAGGGCTATTGAAGTAGCAAAGTGACATGAGCTTAATCTACATTCTCTAATGCTTTGCTATGTAACTTGTCTATTAGGCCTTGTACGTAGTTTATTTGTTGTGTGTTTTGTATAGTATGTGGCAATGTTATTAGCCAAATGCTATTCACATTTAAATCCATATTTCTCTCCCTTCTCTCTCTAACCCTCAATTTCTATCTTTAGTCTTTCTCGATTCATTTTATTTTTGATTTACAAAAAGGAACCGACCTTCTCTAGAGGTTGGCAAGAAGAAAGTCCTAACCATCCATTTTTGTACCTTGTGGTCTAGGGCATACTTATCTCTAGTAGGCAGATCGTAGGCCAAGAAATACTAGTTAAAAAATTTAGGAATTCAAAATTGGATTAAATGGAAAAGGGGATTAAATTTTAAATTAACTTGTTGAATTTTCATCCAGAAGGATTTTTCCTCATTTTCTTCTTTAGTTTGGAAATCAAGGATAATATAATTAATGGTAACTCAAGGTTTAAGGGCATAGATGGCCTATATTTAAGACCATGGATTGAGAATTTTTCTATGAAGACAAGCTATTAAAGGGCTTATAATGTTGGGTAAGGCTTTTAATGTTCTATATCAACTTATCAGTAAGAAGGTTTTGAAGAATTGTTAACACTCTAGAGGAATTCATCTAGGAGGTACCAACTACTAGTAGTAAAAACATGTTTTATATACCTAGATATATATTGCCATGGATATTTAAAAGTGTTTACCAAGATCCATTGAGATTTAATTGGAATCATAATAATGGGATCAATAAGTAGATTATAAAAATATTACATTTTGATATTGCAAATGTTTTGAGATTAGATGAATTGCAAGATATTACAAAGTAAAAATGAAGGAGACAAATATGGAAATGTTTGATCATGAGATAAAATTCAAAATGAAGCAAGAATATTAGTAGAAGCTAGATTAGATCAAGGATTTTCCACTCCCAAAAAAGTGAAAAAGAAATTCTTTTGTATTATCAAATCATATGGCAAAGGCCATCACATCACTTGGATCAAACATTACAAGAAAAAAATAAGGATATAAGGGAAAAGTAAGTACAATATGCAAGTTGAAATTTAGAAGGATCTAAAGGTGCAGAGAAGATATGGAGGTAAATTGTAGAATAAAGAAGGTAGAAGAAGTCAAGTTTAACCTAGACAATTCACCTTTCCTTTCCTCTAGTAGTATAAAATTGTCTTCTTATAGTGAAAATGAAAGTAATATAGAGTTTATCCCTTGCACTTTACAAGAGTAACATAATAAAGAAAAGAGTATGGATATCCATGGCAATTTATGGCTTTTAGAGAATAGCAAGAAAGAAAGTATATAGAGGATGATTCTTACACATTGGGTTTTATAGGATAGCAAAAATACAATATATTTTTTGAGGTTATTCCTTATAGTTTAGATTATCCAAGACAATATAAACCTATAGTTACACTATGAGAGTGGCACAAGAAGGCATGGATACTATAAATATGAGGAGGCTTCCTACTGTTATAAAACTAGATCATGCTTCTCCACATTGGGTTCAATATTCAAGCTGTTAATTAGATTATGAGATATATGACTTTCATATATTTTGTTGTACTTATAAACAACCTGGATTCTAGCTTATTTTCCTCTAAGTGTGGTCTTAGATAGGGCTATCCTTTATCTCTAATTTTATTTTTTTGGTTGCAAAAGGCTTGAGTAGGGCTATAGTGAAGCTAGAAGAATGAGGCTTATTAAAGGGATCAAAGTGGATTTATCACTCTCCTTAACACATCTTTTATTTGTGGATGATGTTTTATCTTTTTGTGATGGATATTTCAGGGATGTTAACAAGTTCAAGGATATCTTAATGATCTACTGTATTGCCACTCGAATGGAAGTTAATTTGGAGAAGTCCACCATGTCTAGTTTTGGCCTTGCAGTTGAAGAGAAAAACCTTTTTCAAAGGGTATTTTCCTTTTCCAAGATTACAAGCAGGGACAAAATATATGGGTTTCTTATTGAAGCCAAATGACTATGGTATTAGGGATTGAGATTGGTTGGTGGATAATATTGACACAAGAATATATTTATGGTGCAAGGTGGCTATCTATTAGGGTAGGCTAATACTTGTTAAATCTATTTTGGAGGCTATTCCTTTATGTTATTCTGAGCCTCTCACTCTAATTTATTAACAATTCAATGGTACATGGTGGGCAAGTTCATTTTTACAATTGGTAGGAAGTTGGCCGATACATGTAGCATGTACCTATATCCGAAGTGGTGGTGCCTATATTTCATTTTCAAGTGTCTATATTCCAGTTTTAGGTACCTGTCTCCCAACTTCAGGCGTTTATCTCCCATTTTTTGGTGGTCAGAGTGTCTGTCTTTAGTTTTCTGGTGCCTATATTCTAGTTGATCAGTTTTACTGCACATACCTAATTTGACTGCACACAAAGACTTTTTGACTGAAGATCTTCACAATTTTCAATGGCAGAGAATATATATATATATATATATTTTAATTTCCCGTGGCATTTATTTAATTATTGTTGTAAGTCTTATCTTTTGTGAGTTGTCCAGATTTTCGTAAATGGAAAATCTTACAGATCTAGACAAACGGTCGAGAAGATCTATGTAATCCGACAAGTAGGTAAGAATATGTGCAGTCCTACCATTTTAATAAATTTGCGTGGAATTATTTGTAAATTTGGGTAGCAAAAAAATCTCTGGCAGTGTTAGTAAGTTGGTGTGATGCCAACTATCTTAAATGGGCATGTAATGTACATGCAACGTTGGTTGTACATGGGTAGTTTGGAGTCTTTAAGACTACTGGTAGCAAGGAAATAATGTTTAGTTTGTATGGCTAGGTGGTCAGAGACTACCAGAGCCTGCAAATAATTTTAATTGCTATCATCTACCACTTTCTATTTTAAAATTAAATTGTAAGTTGCATGCACTATTTAATAGCACCGTGTGCACATTGTAAACTCGACTTTTGGTCCTCGGGCTTTTTGGACCAAGCTTTTGGCCCTGGTGGGCTATTTTCACTACCATTTTGTGCCAGCATTGTAACCCCATGGATTTAATACAGAAATGGATGCTTTTGTGTATATTTCATTTGAGAGAATATCATGATTTCAAACCAATCTTACCTGCTGCAGTTATTATGGCATCTATGTTGCTTTCACGTGTGTTGCACTATGTGGGTGGATTTAGGATAAAAACAACTACATCTGTATATTTTTAGTTTGGGAAGAATTTTCATGGATTCAGACCAACCTTACCTCCTGCAATTCATTGTGGCATTTGTTTTACATCCCCATCCTATTTTCATGCAACTGTGGTGACTTGATCAAATTTTTTACATTTTGCGCAATCGCCTCTTTTTTATTTTTATTTTCGTTTTAATTTCACTATTACAGTTTTTTTTTAATTTTCCTCTCCATTTTCCTCGGCAGGTTTAGGTTTAGTTTAGTTTAATGTTTTTCCCATAGTAAGTTTAGGGACAGTTATTATTATTTGTTTATATTAGTTTTTATTTATTTTTTAGTTTTTATTTTTAGTGTTGTTTTTATTTATTTTTAGTTTTTAGTCTGCAGTTTTTTATTTTTATTTTTATTTTTTTAGTTTAGTTTAATAGTTTAGTTTTTATTTTTATTTTTATTTCTCTGCAAGTCTATAGTTTTTTTTATTTTTAATTTTTTTTTTAACATGGTGGAATCAATAGCCGCCACAAATCCCGGCAAGTTGTACAACTTTTTATGGCCGCCACAGTATTCTACGCTGTCCGCCCCAAAAGTCGCCACATAGATATTCGTGCAATCTGCCCCTATAACCGCCATGCCATAATAATTTAAAACCTTTTACGCCACTGAAAGCACCAGGAAAGGGCCAAGCGTTCAGTCCGACGAATCAGTAGTTATTTTTAGTTTCTATTTTTATTTTTATTTTCCTAACAAGTAAATGTTGTTTTTTTAATTTTTAGTATGGAGTTTTGTTTTTTGTTTTCGCTGTTCGTAAGTTTTCCTCAATAGTAAGTTTTTTTTTAGGTTAGTTTTTTATTTTTGTCTTTGCGAGAGGTAGCTCTCTTCGAAGGTTTTTCCCTCTCGGGTAGTCCCACACGAGAGGGAAATTTCCATGTCGGTGTTGTGTGCAGGTGCAAGTATAGGCGTATATTTTCAGCCATCAACACTTTCAACTGTGATGGGCTGACTTTCATACCTACTAGGGTGCTAGAAAAAATTAGAAAAAAATATTTTAAATTCCTATGGACTGGAAAAGAGATAAACTGGCATAGTGTTAGCCAAATGGAAAATTATAGCAAAACCTAAGGAAAAGGGTGGTTGAGGGTTAAAGAACATATACCATTTTAGTAAAGCGTTGGCTTCTAGGAGTTTATTGTGATTGATTGCTCAAGATAATCTTTGGATAAAGGTCATTATGACCAAATATATTGAACCACTTCCAATTGGGGAGTGGATAAAGAAACCTGACAAGTCTATAAGCAAGGTGTTCATATTTTGGAAAGTGATTGTCCAAGATCTTCCACTTATAAGTAATTAGCTTTCTTGGAAAGTCGGTAAAGGTGCTAAGATGATAATTGGTGCTGACCTCTAGGTTAGAAGTGGCAATGATTACAAACTTCCTAAGGATCATTTACTACATTTGTAATATGCTAGTTTTTTAATTCTCTCAGGTGGTAGATAACGATTCTTCTTCTTTGTGGCAACAAGGTTGGAATAATGCTCATCAACTTGGTCTTGAAGGAAGGAATGGTGAGTTATGACATGCTTATATGAGGGTACTCATTTCTAGTCATGTTAGGATCAGACTGGATGAAGAGGTTGAATTGGTATGGACAAAATATCCTATGAAGGGTATTTATACTGGTAAGATGGGTTAGAAAGGGATGTTTGCTTATGATAGACATGGGGAACATGTTTGGTGGTGGAAACCTATTTGGAAGGTCAAAAAATCTTTACAAATAATTTTATTTATTAATTTTTTTATGGTTGGCTCTTAATAATAGAGTTTTAACTTAGGATGTTTTAATGAAGAGTATGTTTCAAGGTCTTAGGAGGTGTACTCTTTGTCGTGTGGAGCTGGAAACTATTAACCATTTATTGGTTGGCTATGCTTATACTAAGTCTGTGTGGATGGAGGTAGAGGTGCTAACTAGGAGTATAGGTAATTGGCAAGGGGACACATTGGAAGAGTGTATGAAGAAGTGGTTTGACAAGAGCAATTTGAAGACCTTCAAAGCTCTTCCCTTTGTGGTGGCATGGGGAGTGTGGTTAGCTAAAATTTTAATATTTTTAAATTCCCTTACTTTTGCTTTTCAAGTTGCTACTCAGATTTGTACTTTGCTTAATGGACTTATGAAACCGAGCTTTCCTAAATGCCCAAGATTGATCATGGATGCCAATGTTAATAAAACTGTTCCTTGGGGATATTTCGATGGGGCTTGTCAAGGTATCCCACTTTTGTGTGGGGTAGGGGGAATTCTCTATTTCCATGATTCTCATTTCATAAAGTTCAAGGCATGCTTGGGTACAAGCACTAATAATTATGCTAAATTAATCGTATTGAAGTTTCTCTTGAAAATTGCACTTGATCACAATATTTTCTAGTTTCAAGTGTTGGGAGATTCACTTGTTGTCATAAATTGGATGATTTGTATAGAATGGAAAACTTACCCTTGTGGCCTATCTTTGAACATGTGAATATTTTAGCAGGTGTTTTCAATCTCATCACCTACAAACATGTATATAGAGAACTAAATACTCTTGTAGATGCTCTGTCAAAAGGATTGTTGTTGGCATAGGGGCGATGAGAGCAGATTGAAATCAAAGATGGTGTGATTGTCCGTGAGGTTAAGATTTCCATTTTTGATCCTTAATATTTTATGGTGGCTATCCTTCTATTATTTATCTTGTGACATTGTTTTAAGATTTTGACTTTATTGTTCTCATTTGTTTGTACTTCACCGTTGTGGCATTTGTTTGATGGTTCTAGAGTCATATTCCTTTCTTTTATATTGGAGAAATTTCACTGTTCTTATTTTCTTTGTATGCCTTGGGTAACCATAATATGTAATATTATTTTCTATTGGAATATAAATTATAAAATTTTCCAAGGAAAAAATATAAACTTATAATTTCTAAATATATTTATGAACAATTTTGAGAAGCAAAGAGATTGATTAGGATAAAAGCATTGGTGGAAATGGAAAAAGTAGAGGAAGATCCTTAAGGCAAGAATAAAAAGAAAGAAAACTCATAGGGATATCAATTTGAGAAGCCAAGAATAAATATCACAATTTTATTAATAAGAAGTGGGGTTAATCAAATGGCATGATCTAAACTAGTTAAATTCCTTGACTTTCAAGGAGAATACCAAGTTTAAATCTTGTCAAAGGATATATGTATGATTTTCAACTTGTAATATGATTAAATGGTCATGATGTAGTATGAGTGGGACCCATTTCAATCCCATATAACTAATAAGAAAAAAAATATGTGGGATTAAACCCACAAATAAGAACAAAAAGTGATAATAAAAATGATATCTTGGAAAGTTAGGGACATTAATAAGACCCCTTAAAAAGACTTATTAGGAAATCAATAGGTTGTTATAATCCTGAGTTTATTTTAATACAAAAAAATAAAAATACTTGGTGAGGAATATAAGGATACATTTAAAAATAATTGGAATATGAGGGTACATATAATAGGCTATAGGAGCTTCAGGAGGTTTTGCAACAATGTGGGACACACATAAATGGGATGGACAATTATGATAAGAAAAAGGTAATTGGTTGTTGATTATTTTTGTATAATAAAGAAAAATATCTAAGTTGGGGTTATTAATGTATATTCTCCAATGATAGTTTCTTTTTGTTAGAGGTGTTGGAAGGACCTTAGTTAATTTATGTTAAATTCAATGATGATTTATAATTATGATCTATAGGTTTTTATGGGGATTTCAACATAGTTCTATTTACTTTAAAAAAGAAGAGTGGAATTTTTTATGGTCTAAATATGGAGGATCAAATATTTTATTTATCAATTCAAATTGTCTTTGGGATGCTATTCCTTCAAGATTTCAATATACATGGAATAAAAAATTCATTTGGAAAACTTATATAACAAAAATATTAAACAATTTTTTAATCTAATACATGGTTTCAAATAAAATATACAATCTCTTCAAACATTTTATTGCAAGCAAGATAAAATTGCAAACCCATTCTCTTAAGATGTGATCTATATCAAAATGATCATCTAAATCCATTTTTATTTAAATTTATGTGGATCTAAATCCCTAATTTTGTCTAGATGGTTATGCTATGGTGTGATAAAGCAAGGTTTGAAGGATCATCTATGTAGAGGTTTCTTCAAAAGATGAAATATATAAAGGAGTAAATGAAGCTTTAGAATGCAAAAAAAAATCTATTGATAATATGAAAATAAAAGGTGAAATTAAATATAATCTTAACAATACATGAGATATTAGACAACAAAATGGACAAAAACACTCACATGCAAGAAAAATAATTACTTTCTTATTATCATAATATATTGAAAAAGGAAGAGTCATATTGGTCCTAAAAATATAAGGAGTGATGGATTAAGGAAGGGGATAGAAATACCTATTTTTTGTTTGATAAGTAACATATTATATACAAAGAGGGGTTTTTTTAAAGGGACCCAAAACCTTATTACATTAAATGTCGTAGCACTGTCATGCCAGGAAATGCTAGAAAACTAAACCAGAACTGAATACCCAGACAAAAATAGGGATCCGGGATCCCAGACAGTCCCTTACAATAAACTATCCCAGGGACAGGGTAGAACGCCATAGAGAATCGCTTGCAAAAACCCAATCCTACACACAATATGCAAAAAATAGATACAAACCCCATCATCGAGCCCACACTGTCAGAGCCCACCATAAAATCAAAAAAACAAACACCATGGGATGGGGGACACCACAAAAAAGGGGATGGAATTGCTACTTCCCATCACCGTCAGACCTAGATCCCAGTCTACGACGGAGCTCCTTGAACATGAGCACAGAGGATGAAGCAACGTTGGCTGTAGAGGTCATGGAGTTAATCGTCATGTCTAGGAGAAGCTTGATAGGGAAGGTCTCCAACTAACCCTCAGAGTCAGAGATGATCTCAAGGGTTCCTTTCCTTTCCAGCTTTGGTCTCTTGAGCCTCCCTGAAGATCTGCTACCTCTAGGAGTGCTAGAACTGCAAGGGATGGGCCTGCTCAAGGCACTAGGGCTGCTAGGGGACTTATACGACACCCATAACTTCTTGGTGGGGTTACGCTTCTTGGAGGGAGGTGTTTTGTCAAGAACACTAGGGCTACCCTCCCTTTATTTGGGTTCATTGTTGGAGGAGGTCGGGGAATCGATAAGGGGATTTTTTGAGGTGGGGGGAATGTCCTAGATAGGAGGTTGGTTGGACAATGCATGACGGTAGAGGACAACCATGAGGCCCTGATGGATGGGCTTGAGGTGGGATTTTTGGGCCTTCTCAACTACTAAGGTGAGCGAGTACAACAAATACCTAGGGGTGCACAACTGGGTGGCATCACGAAGGTGATTGACAAAGCTAAGGTGAAAGCTATAGAGCTTTTTATCCGGGTCATCACAGGTTATGAACTGCATAATTGGAACTATGGCCTCATTGAAGGGTTTGGGTAATTGATACCTAAAGAGGACTACCTTGTCCCAGTATTAAGATTTGCCCTAGTCAGGAAAGTGCACGAGTTTCTCCTCCGAATTGTGCTTGTCGCACCGAATGTACTTCCATTTATCCTTATGGTAAAGCCCTATAAACTCGAACATAAGCTCCTTAGTGACATGGAAGTAGACACAGTTGACCACCACCTCATCATTGTTCTAGGTGTGGAGAAAGCTCTGGGTTATTTCATCATCAGGGCCCACAAATTTGCGAAGAAAGGGAGTGAGGGATTTGGCCTCCATGAACACCTGGGTAGATTCGCTCAGAGTCAAGGTGGTAGGTTCAATGTAAATTGAATTCATGGTGGGGAAAAGGGTAGATAATTCCTGAACGTAGCTGGGAGCACAAGTGTAGAGTAGTGGCCACACTCTCAAAAGACAGTCGTGGAGGAGATGGGGGTGGGGAAAGGAGACGAGCACACTCTGAATAGAAGATATAGTCTTGAGGGAAGCTGAAGGGGCACCAAAATACCGCATGCATTGGGACTATGTGGTGTAGGAGGCAAAAGCCACACTCAAAAGGTGGTATTGAAGGGGAGAAGGATGATGGGAACGAGAATTAATGAGAAAATGGTAGTGGACAATGAGCCCCTCAGGACGCAAATGATGATGTGGCACTCTGAGTGGGGGCCAGGTAGATGACGGACATAGGGTAGCTTCTTTGTCATGATGATGGAGGGATAAGATGAGGACGCAGTGATGGGTGAACTAAGTTGACATGAGGTAAAATTGGGAAAAGTGCTGAGGCCCACATGGGAAATGTGGGACCTGCTTGAACCCGACCAAGTGCTGAGGTGGCTGCTGTAGATAGGCCTATAAAAAATGATAGCATTGGGAAGCTTCGAGTTGAGGTCAATGATCCACATGGATACGAAGTGGGGCCTAGGGTACCAGGTCAATAGGGCCCTGATAGTATCACATCTAAACTTATATGCAGGCATCATGACCGATGGAAGCTACGACTAACAGATCATCGAGAAATTCATCCCTCCAGATTCGAAGGTCTGTCGATGAGGCCGTTGAGTTGGCCATGAAGTCTACCAACTTGTTACCTTCCCTATAGATGTGGCAGATGGCTGTCTAAGGGAATCCCTGAAGGATGATTCGAGCCTCTTGAATGATGTTGGATATTCTCCATGATAGTTCCCTATGCTTTGTCATGAAGTTGATGATGTTTAAGGAGTCTCCCTCGATGATCACATTTTTGGGGTCTTCCTGGAGGACGACCAGCTAATGGAGGAGCATCGATGCTTCAAAAAAGTTGTTAGTTTGGAAACCAAGAAATTTTGTGTAGGCAAGAATCAGATTCCACCTATGGTTGCGAATAACCTCACCAGCACCTGAGGGACGGGGATTGACTTTGCAAGCTCTGTCAAAGTTTAGATTGACCCACCTGGGAGGGGGGGTCGTCCACCTGATTAAGGCTCTAGGGGAGGGGGAAGGGTGGGGGTTGGGGGGAAGCACCTGGACTCCAATGGAGTTAAGGAGGGTAAGCTCACTCAAATTCAAGGGAGAGCAGGACGAGGAGAGGATGTGGGAGTTCTCTGACGTGTAGGCGAGTGCTTTGACTGCCACCACCAGGGGGTCCTTGGGTGGGAAAGAGAAGGCTCTACTATTGTGCTCAAGCCAAAGCTTCCAGAGCAAGTGAGGTAGGAAGAAGGCCCAGAGGGAGTAGAGGGTGGGGTGGGAAAAAGGATTGGGGCATTGGATGAAGAGGTCAGGTATGGATCTGGGAGGAGCACATTGGATGGAGAAGTGGTGGAGGAGGTGTCCTAGAGCCATAGATGATAAAGGACAGCTTAGGAAGAGGTGATTGGTCAATTCCTAGTTAGAAAAACAAAGGTAGCACCAGTTTGGGATCGATAATCCTCTCTTGGCCAAATTTTTAATAGTGAGGATCTTGTGTATGGCAATCTAAGTGAAGAAACTAATCTTAGGGATTAAATTTTTGGCTTACAATTGCTTGACTGGGAAGTGGACCTCTTGGGGGTCCCTTTGGAGGGCATAGGTCAATTTGACCAAGAAGGATCCACTACTAGTGTCGTGCCAGACACACTTGTCCTCTCCCCCTCCTGAGGGGATGATAATTATGCCAAGAAGGGCTGAGAGGCTGGCTACCTAGAGGGGGAATCAGGCATCTTCAATGGGGCCCCAACCTGGCCTGCCCTGGGACTTGATCATATAATCGACCACCTTGGATCCTTTGGAGGCCTACAGCTGGGGTCTGAGGTCCAGGAGGTCTCTGTCTTCTCTTAGGGCCTCGTCCGAGATCCACTTGTCATCCCAAAAATCAATCCTGGTCCCATCACCTAGGATACACTTGGCCCATTTTTAGATGAGGTCTTTCATTTGGGTCAAGGACTTCCAAAAGGTAGACCCATCATGGTATTGGTGGTCACTGAGGAAGGGGTGCTGCTAAAGGTATTTTCTTCTTACAATGTTGACCCACTCAGTCGAGAAGTTGGTAAACACTTTCCAGGCATGCTTGGCCTGGAGGGCCATGTTAATCAAGGATACCCTCTGAAGGCCGATCCCTCCTTCATTCTTGGGTTGGCAGACAAGGGGCCACGAGACCAAGGGGATCCCTTTATTCTCTTAACTCCCATACCACAAAAAATTCTTTTGGATCTGCTCGATTTGGGCACTGATCGAGTCAGGATTCTAAAAATAGACATGAAATACACTAGGATGATTTGGAGGCAAGCAGACATGAGGATGGCCTTGTCTGCTTATAAGAGGAGGTGCCCTTTCCAAGAGGCTAACTTCTTCTGAATTCACTCAACCAGGTTGCTCCACAGTGCCTTGTAAGGGAAGCCCACGAACAGGGGAAGCCCAAGATAGGTGGTGGGGAGGGTGTCTAGGGTGCAGCCCAAAATCTAAGTTATCTTAGCCTACCTTTCCAAAGGAGTGTGGATGAAGTAAATTTTTCTTTTCAGGAGGTTTATCTTCTACCCAGCCACATTCTCATACAGGTTGAGAATATTCTTTATGACTTTGGCTTGAGCCACCGAGGTGGTGGTGGCTAAGATAGTGTCATCCACAAACTACTGATGGGACACTGGGCCCAAACCTAAAGGTGGTCTAATCCCTAAGATGAGTCCATTTCTGGTTGCACTTGAAATGGGACGCCCCAAGGCTTCATCCAAGATGATGAACATGATCGGGGATAGAGGGTCGCCCTATCACAGTCCTCTAGCACTAGGGAAGAAACCAGCTGGGAAACCATTGACCAGGACAAATAACCATAGGTATGACATGCAATGCTTGATGAGATCGACCCAGGAGGGGTGGAAACCAAATTTGAGGAGGACGTTGGTGAGGAACTCCCAGCTTGAGAAGGAACACTGGTTTCTTGGCAAGGGATGCAAAGTGCAAGACCTCATGGATGATGATGATCTCGTTTATGGTGACTCTTTATTTGACAGAGCTCCCCTGGTAGGGGTCAATGATTAGGGGGAGGATGTCCTTTGAGTCTAGTCACAAGGGCCTTGGTGATAATTTTGTAAAGGACATTGCACAGGCTAATGGGATGAAATTCAGATAGGGATTTGTCCACCTAGGTTTTGGGGATCAGGGTGATGAATGTGGTATTAATACCTATAGGAATAGAGTTATCAAACTGGAGGTCTCTGAAAAAAATGCACACTTATTGGCCCATAAGATCCCAAAAATATTGGAAGAAGTAGGGAGGGAAGCCATCCGAGCCTGGGGTAGCATCTACTTTCATGGAGGACAGAGCTGCTCTAATTTCCCCATCAGTAAGAGGGTTGAGGAGCACCTCATTGGTTTCTAAGGATATGGTGGGGGAATGTGCTCGAGGAGAGTATCGGCTGCTTGGGGAGATGGCTGGGATATAATGCTAAGAATATCTTGGTAGAAGCTATTGGCCTCTGATCTAATTTCTTCCTCATCCCTCGTAGACCTGTCGTCGCTACAAATGAGCTCTAGGATTCTGTTGGTGCTTCTATTTTTGAGAGTGGAAGTGTGAAAAAATTTGGTGTTGGCATCACCATATTTGAGCCAAAGGGCCCTCTAATTTTACCTCAAAAAGGTCTCCTCCCTTGCTAGTACATTATGGTATTCAGCTAGGACTCTGCGTTCCTCCTCCCTGGACCCTGGATCCTGATAGCCTTCTTGGAATTTGTGCTCTAGGTCTTCCAATATTTTTTTAGAATATCCTTACTCTCGAATATATTTATGAACACCTCTCTATTCCAAATCTTAAGGTTATCCTTGAGGGACCTTAGTTTCTGATAGACTTGCCTAGTGGGGGGTCCCTTGGTGGGTTGGTTCCACCATCTTCCCACCTGCTCCTTGAAGTCAAGATGGTGGAACCACATGGGCTGGAATTGGAAGGGATGTTTGTGAGGAGGGTGCCTGCCAGATTCAAAAAGGAGGGGGCTATGATATGATGCTATTTTGGGAAGGTCCAGGAGGGTTGAGTCTGCAAATAGGAGGATGGCTTCTCTGGACAGGAACACTCTGTCTAGCCTGACTTGGATGAGGTTGGACCTTGCTCTTCTGTTACTCTAGATGAATTTGGCTCCCTTTAGATGGACATCCATGAGCTCATTGGCATCGATGAAAGCCTCAAAATCGGCCATGATTTTGGTGTTCAAGGTGGTTCCTCCAAAATTTTTTGAGGGGAAGAGGGTGTTGTTGAAGTCATGATGAGGGCATAAAATTAGAGACTAGGTTTTAGGTCCTTAGTTAGGCTAGGTCTTAGGGCTTAGTCTTAGTTTTTAATATTTTAATGTAAGTGAGACTTTTCTCACATAATAGCTAGCCGAATTCTAGATGAAGCTAGCTAGATTGATATTTATCAATCCCTAAATAACTCCTTGTGGATGAGTATCGACATTCCTAATTGGGAATTTGTTGCTTCTTTGTAGGAGCATTAGTTGTAATTTTGGGCCTTTATAAGCCCTTAGTTTTAATTTATTTGGCATGTTGGTTTATACCACAACAATGGTATCAGAGTAGGAGAATTTTGGAGGTTTTGGGTCAATATCGATCTCCATAGTCCTGGTTTGGGGTTTTTATTCATGTTTTTGAAGCTCTTCCAAATTTTGCTACAAAAGTGCTGCAACAAATTATTGTTCCTGTCAGCAATTTTTTTCAGAATTATTATAATTTTTTGCTACAATTAGTTGATGACACTTTTTTTGCTGTGTAAAATTGATCTTGGTGATCAATTGAAGTTGCAATTATTTAAAAAAAAAACACAAATTTCAAGTTGTGCCCCTCTATATAAAGGTCGATGATTCCAACCTCGACGCTCATGCCAAGCTCGACTTTATTAGCCGACAACCATTGACGATAGAAGGTCGTCGTCCTGGCCGCTAGTGTGTGAAGGCCCTTTCGGGCTTATAGCTCTTGGCCAAAATTTTGATCATCACAACATCACCTGATTGAAGGAATTTCACCACCTGATTCTGCTATCGATTCCCTATCCAACTTGGTACACTGTGCATAACAGTGTAGACTGACACATATGTTGTCGGTCATCACCTCATAAATCACACGTAGAGCTCAAAACTATAGATAGCATGGTTTCTTGTGCAGGTTCAAAACTCTGCACATCCTAATCTGCTCATGTTGAGACTCATAGGGAGTCAAAAATTCACTTATATCACTTTGGAATTAGTAAACCAAATTATGGGCAATCGGTTTCCAAATTAGAGGAGATTGTCATATCTGTTTGTAGTCTACCATTTCGTGGCATTTTCTATCATGAAAAGAGGATGTAACGAATATTTTTTTCTATGAGAACAAACTCGCACTGCCATTAGAAAGTTTGCTTCTAAGACACTGCCTATTTGTGCTTGTTCAATTTGGTAGGCGGTTTGAAGCCTATGAGTGCATTTTTCAATCTTCTTCGCCTGTGTTTGGGGAAGATGTCGACTTTTAGTTGTGCGGGAGATAGCTATATTTGCATATAGTTCAGGTTTTCAGGTGTGAATCTATTTTGTGCTACCTGAGATCCACCCTTTATTGAACATGGTATTCACTTTGATGCATTGGTTTAAAAGCACAAAAACCAGGGTGAATTATCTATGAAGTAGTTTTCATGGTATATACTCCACGTGGCACCGAGGGTTTTTATTTGTCATTTGCATGGGCAATGTAAACAAAAAATGCTTGAAAAATCCCACATTGCATGGGTAAGGTGGTTGTTACACATTTATAAGGGAAATCCTCCCCTTACTTAATAGCCGAGGCACGTTGGATCTTCACGTGTGCATGCCGAATAAAGCTTTAAAAAAGGGCACCGATTGACCATACACATGCGCCCTTTCACTTGTGGGCATAATTGATAATTATTTGCATTGACCTCATTCCTGTTCACTGTCGTTATTGCCTTCAAATCAGGTGAGAAACAAATTTTTGCAAAAAAGGGGAATTTATAAAAGGGACTTTATATTATTGTAAAAGGGGATAAAATATTTTTAAGGGGTAATTTCTTAAAATTTTGCAACAAAGGGGTATTTATTTTGGTGCTAGATTTATTTTTTCCCACCATTGTAAAATTGCAAATACACATTGTTGTTTTGCAATTAATTAGGCAAATAGCACTTCATTTGTAAACCCCTTTTAGCATATCTGTAAACCCTCTTTGTCATACTCCTGGTATACACCAGAGGACAAATGGCTCAGGATTTGGCACAACAAATGGCTGCAATCACCAAAGTCATTAGTACATTGGTCAATAAGGTCAATGATATTGCTTCTAAAAGTGGTCCTAGTTAAGCCCATGACCTTCGCATGAAGGCAAAATGTGAAGTTAAAATTTATGATGGCTCCTGTGATCCTGAGGTTCTAAACAATTGGATCCTCGATATGGACACATGGTTTGCCTATAGCAAAATACCACCAGATGAGCAAGTTTCCTTTGCACTCTTAAAACTTTCTGGCATAGCCAAAGTTTTGATCACGGACCACTTTAGTAATCAAAATCCCATTGACCATTGGGATGATTTGGTGAAGACTTTGACGAAAACTTTTTATCCATCAAACTATGTAGAAGATCTTGAATTTCGATGGCTTCGATTGAGGCAGGGCTACAACATGAATGTCCAAAACTACATCGGCCTATTTAACAAATTGATAATTTTGAATGGTATTCAAGACTCTACTGCTAAGTTGATCACAAAGGGGTATTTATTTTGGTGCTAGATTTATTTTTTCCCACCATTGTAAAATTGCAAATACACATTGTTGTTTTGCAATTAATTAAGCAAATAGCACTTCATTTGTAAACCCCTTTTAGCATATCTATAAACCCTCTTTGTCATACTCCTGGTATACACCAGAGGACAAATGGCTTAGGATTTGGCACAAAAAATGGCTGCAATCACCAAAGTCATTAGTACATTGGTCAATAAGGTCAACGATATTGCTTCTAAAAGTGGTCCTAGTTAAGCACCTGACCTTCGCGTGAAGGCAAAATGTGAAGTTAAAATCTATGATGGCTCCTGTTATCCTAAGGTTCTGAAAAATTGGATCCTTGATATGTGAAAGCACGAGATTCCGGTCAAAGGAAACACCAAGTGCAATTGCATTCAAAATTAAGCACGCTTAAGTCCTAGGAATGTAAATTGCATGAAACGGAAAAGAGACACATTGGAAGAGACGCAATCAGATAAAGAAAACACAGCCCTTTCATTAATTTCCTTCGATCTCTGTTACAATAATGCCTCCTCCCTTTTCAGGGGCTAGGAGCGCAAATAGGGTTTGATTACAATCGCTGAATGATTCCTCCTTCCGCGTGCCCACGATTGCAATGGGCGGGCCAAGATGATGCCGTCGCCGATGTCGATGGGTTCTTCGCCTCTGCTTGCTTCTCCTGCGAACAAAGAAATGATCAAGACGTTAGTAGCACCTGCTCGCAAATGAAAAGCATTCTCTCTCTAAAACTAACAAAATATGCATACGAATATTTGCATGAAACAGTGAAAACAGTGAATCCAAATTGCTTCAAAACCTGACAGAAGGTAAGAAAAGTTACCAGAAGGCCACTGCCACTGAGGCAGCTGGCCAATCCACCTTAAACTGGAATTCGTCCCTGGGCAGGACGAATTCTGACTGTAATTCGTCCCTGGGTGGGACGAATTCTTTTGAGTAGGAGAAACCGACCTGCTGCTGCTCCAATGTCGGATCCCGGGACCTGCAAAACTCCTGCAAACAGGGGGGTTAGGTAATTGGGGCCATTTTGGGACGACCCAGATGGTCGGATTTTCCCAATTTGGCCTCCACCCTCGGGAATTTGACCTTGACACCTGCAAGTTAGCGAAACGACAAAGCAATACAAAACACCCTAAACTCTGACCAAAAGCTACAAAATTGCAATTATAGACTAATCAGACCTAGTAACACAGAATGCAATCTAAAAAATAATCTAAAGTGCTCAAAAACTAAAATTAGGACTTGGGAGGTGCGGGGGTGCCCAAGTGGGCCTCCCACCGTTGGCCCTCGATTTTGGAGCCAATCCACCAAGGATGGGCCCAAAACCTTTTAGGATTGGGGGGTCGGCGAATTGGTAGGTTCGGATGTCCATGCGTCGGATTTGAGTAAGGTTCGAGCTTCCAAAGGCCACCCAACAACCTCCCTTGCAAAAGAGATTGATGGATGTAGGAAGGTGAACAAAGGGGGATGCAAGTGAGTCTTCAATTCGGCAGCACTTCGTTGCTTGAACACTCCTTCAACTCTGTATGTTTTGGGTGAGAAAAGTCCCACCTTTTATAGACCCAAGGGGTCTCTTTTGGGAGGGAAGCACAAAAGCCAAGTGTTGGCCATAGGCGCCATGTGGCAATCTTGTCTTCCCATGAGGGAGGGGAGTCCTCCATTGACTTGAACTTTGATAAATGCTTTTTGTAACGGTCCTCTAACGGCCCCTCTGTCCACTTACACATGCGTGCAAGGTAGGAGCCCTTAACTGACTGTTATGGGCTGCCACTTGGCACCATTTGCCTTTTTGCCCGTTAAGCTTAGAATTCGTCCCACCCAGGGACGGATTCAGAATTCGTCCTGGGGTGGGACGGATTCTATTTTGAATTCGTCCCTGGGTGAGACGAGTATTGGGCAAAGTGTCCAAGTGTGCCAAATTGCTTCTTGACCTTACAAAATTGCTATGAAAGTGGTTAAGACCACTGTTTAACCTCAGAGGGCTCCCCTGGGGGCTGTGTTTGTCAAAGCGATCAGTGTTTGTAGTCACATAATCGGATTGGTGTTGTTTTGGTGTCTACGAGATGCCCCTTTTTGGGAAGCGCTGCGGGTGACGCGATCTTGAGCAAAAATAGATAACCAAAGCACTAATGATTAGGGTTTCTTGGTAACCTAACCAACTTTTGATGCCCCAAGTATGGAAAGGGCATGCATTCTTGAATCCTTGCTTCGACGAGCTAAGGAATTTGATTTCAAGTATTAACCTGTTTTGGTGAGGTGTGACTTGAACTTGGACATTGATCGATCATGAACAAGTGAAGGGCGTTTTTATCCTCGGGGGAACCTTGTGTTCATGATTCACGAAATGCCAAGTGTTTGATTGATTTGATTGTTGCTTGTTTCTCGCCCCAAGCGGGAGCGTGATTGTCTTTGTCAATGATTCTTTGAATGCATGTCATTTTCCTTAATTGGGTGTGTGATTGTTGATTGGTGACTAAGTGTGACTACCCCCTCAAGCGACGAATCGATGAGGGAATGACCTTCGTGAGAGAAGCGACGAGTCGCTTGACCCAAGATGACTTGTGCAAGGTTTGCCTTTAGAGGGTTTACCGTTAAGCGTGTGCAATTTTTCCAACATATGGACCTATTTTTGGTGGGTGTTAACCCTTTTGGTGATGTCATAATGAGGTGAAATCGTCGAAAACCTATTTCCCGTGGAGCGGTCCGGCTATGATAGCCTTCTTGGGGAACTAGGAGAGCGATAATTTGGACCTCGACATCGATTTTCTTTGCCTAGAGGTTAAGTGCAAGAGCACTTATGCCCGGCAATGTTTTTGTTGTGTTTTTGTTGAATTTTGTACTGTTTTTGTTGTTTTTGTGACACCATTTGGTGATTGAATTGTCGGCAATCCGTCCTCCCGTGGAGCGGTCCGGCTATGGTAGCCTTCTTCGGGAGTAGGATAGTGACAATTCAAACCCCGACATCAATTTTGCTATGCCAAGAGGTTAAGTGCAAGAGTACTTGTGTCTGGCAATGTTTATTGCTTGTTTTGTGTTGCATTTTTTGTTGTTTTTGTTGTTTTTTTGTGACACCATTTTGGGATTAAATTGTCAAAAATCCGTCTTCCCGTGGAGCGGTCCGGCTATGGTAGCCTTCTTAGGGAGTAGGATAGTGATAATTTTTAAACCCCGACATCAATTTTGCTATGCCAAGAGGTTAAGTGCAAGAGCACTTGTGTCTAGCAATGTTTATTGCTTTTTGTTTGTGTTGCATTTTTTGTTGTTTTTTTTTTTTTTGTGACACCATTTGGGGATTAAATTGTCAAAAATCCGTCTTCCCGTGGAGCGGTCCGGCTATGGTAGCCTTCTTCGGGAGTAGGATAGTGATAATTTGTGACCCCGACATCAATTTTGCTATGCCAAGAGGTTAAGTGCAAGAGCACTTGTGTCTAGCAATGTTTATTGCTTTTTGTGTTGTTTTGATTTTCTTGTTGTTTTTGAGTGGGCTTTGACCCTTTTGTGATGTCATTTGGGGATTAAATTGTCGAAAATCCGTCTTCCCGTGGAGCGGTCCGGCTATGGTAGCCTTCTTAGGGAGTAGGATAGTGACAATGTAGACCCCGACATCAATTTTGCTATGCCAAGAGGTTAAGTGCAAGAGCACTTGTGTCTAGCAATGTTTATTTGCTTGTTTTATTGCATTTTGTTGTTTTGCATTTTCTTGTTGTTTTTGAATGGGTTTTGACCCTTTTGTGATATCATTTGGGGATTAAATTGTCGAAAATCTGTCTTCCCGTGGAGCGGTCCGGCTATGGTAGCCTTCTTAGGGAGTAGGATAGTGACAATTTGTAAACCACGACATCAATTTTGCTATGCCAAGAGGTTAAGTGCAAGAGCACTTGTGTCTGGCAATGTTTATTGCTTTTTGTTTTTGTGTTGCATTTATTTGTTGTTTTTGTTGTTTTGATTTTCTTTGATCTTGTGCATGATGGTTGATGAATATGGATGTATGCATGTTGATTTATTTTGATGGATGCATATGCTATGATGAATGCAAATGGTTTTGATTTATATGTGATATGCGAGATATGAAATGGATGAATGGGGTTTGTGATGTTTGGCTATGGCACCATAGACTGTTTAGAGCTCTGTTATTTTGTTTTTAGGTGATTCTTGTGATGTATGACTCTATATGTATACAGTGGTTTTTCTATTTTTGTATTTTTTTGATGGTATTTGTAAAGATGAAAAGTAGCGCAGATTGGTTTAAAAATGTAGCTAAGGTTTTCTCGAGACTCGGACGGTTTTAGCTCACTAGCCATGACTGTACTTTATCTTACAAGACTTTTGAACAAGGTATGAATCGGACTTGTTTTTGACCAAGTTATTTCACATCCCTGTGTGTGCAATTGAGTTCATTTAGTGGTATTTGTTAGGATACCGCCAGTGCCGAGTGGGCTTTCAACCGAACCTTTACGAGGATCACCTAATTAGCTCCACGAATTCCTTTGTTGTATGTACTAAGATTAATCTGCGGTGTAATCCAGGATGCCATAAGCTAGCTCATCCACATGCAAACATTGATCTGTACGCAAGTTAATGTGACAGATATATCGTCATGCGGGAGGTTTACTTATGTTATCGATAGGCTATCAACCAAATTGGTACTGAAGCTTGCCTTATGACCTATAGAATGCTTAGAGTTCCAGGGATTCAAGGTCAACTCCCTTCTTTTCTTCAATTGTATTGGGATACTTGCTCTTTTGTAGTGATAAGATCACTTTTTATTTTGATTTGTTTTTCTTTTGAGCAAGGGATTGGGGATATGGAGTGATGAAAATCACTGTTGTTTGTGCCTTTTGATGTGTGCACTATAGTTTGTCAAATTTGGAGTTTTGACATTTTGCAAATTTTTGTGTTTTGCAACTATTGAGAACTTTAGGGATTCTTAGGGAATTGGGTAGGGAGGATGCTTGTCCTTTTGCCAACTCTCAGCATTCTAGGGGTCATTCGCACGGGGGGATGAGCAAGATAACCGTTTCGCTTGTGGTGACCTAGATTATTTTGCAGGTTTCATCTTTCGTTCACACAATTTTGGGAATTTTAGTGTTTTGATTTGTGTTGGGATGTTACGTAACAAGGTGTATTTCAAGTATGACTCTACCTTCGTAAAATCTGTTCGACTTGGTACACTACATGGCTAAAGAGGAAAATGATGACTGAATTACTGAAACTCTTAGTACATTCCCAGACCACTGACTGTAGTGTGGTAAAAGTTATGCATGGTGTTTTTGTTGTTTTTGTGAAATGAAACAGTGTGGAACAAGATGGTCTATTAGAGCAATTACAGCCTATGGTGCCTTTGACCTATATGACCACAAATATGCAATGTAAGGATGCAATGCTTAATGCAGCTATATATTTTTGTATTTTTGATGGATTGTTTTTGGTGAAGGTGAAGATGAGGTGCGAGAATATTAATTTTTTTTGATGAATTTGAGTATGCCTAGAATTGAGATGCAAATCTTTGTTGTTTTTGATGATTTCTGTTTTTTTTAATTTCTTGATTTTTTTGACCAAGAGATTGCGATAATCCTTGGAGCTTTTTGGATTGACCAAGAGATTGCGATAATCCTTGGAGCTTTTTGGGTTGACCAAGAGATTGCGATAATCCTTGGAGCTTTTTGGGTTGACCAAGAGATTGCGATAATCCTTGGAGCTTTTTGGTGACCAAGAGATTGCGATAATCCTTGGAGCTTTTTGGATTGACCAAGAGATTGCGATAATCCTTGGAGCTTTTTGGGTGACCAAGAGATTGCGATAATCCTTGGAGCTTTTTGGGTGACCAAGAGATTGCGATAATCCTTGGAGCTTTTTGGTTTGGATTATGGTTCTTCGAGGGATAGAGGTACCCCCGACTTGATGGTCTTTGCACTCCGGATCCGGCTCTAGAGGTATGGGCATGAATGGATCATCCCTATGCACGGAGATGAGGACAGGGTCCGCCCGCGGCACTGATGTTGCTATGATGTCTCTTGGTGGAAGTTGCTCTTTGTGTGCCCAAAGTGGTGGATGTAATGCTTGGTCCCACTGTGGTGGGTTAACACGCCACTCATGCCCTAGTATTATGTTTATCTGTTGACATGCTTCTTCAATTTTTATGGGATGCCGATGCTTGTCGCATGTGATTGCTGTGGGCTATGTCTGTTTCATCCTCACCTTTGGACAATGTGTATAGCTCATCAGAATCTGTAGATTCTGAGACATGGAGGACTGCATCATCAGGTAGCCCTATGGTTAAAGGTTGATCCTCTTCGAAAGGAGCCTTATGTAAGTTGGGCCTTGGGAGCTCCAAAATCTTGGTCTCTACCAACTCTAAGTGCTCTAGTGCTTTGCATGTATCGGGAGATTTGAACTCCTCCTCTTTGGTTGGTTCTTGTTGAGGAACTTGGGGCTTATGGAGGGGTGGCCAGATGGCACCCCCATGCCTTGGTAGGGCAGTTCATCCCGCTCTTCTTCGCGCTCTGATTCCTTAGAGGCTTCTTGATGAATTTCTAAGGGTGGCTCATAAGCCTGGGTGGATGTCTGAGGAAGGCACCCGTCATTGGTTATAGGAGCGGCCTCCCATTCATGTCTAGGAGGCGTCGGGGGTGGTGCTTCGAGGAATCGGGAGAGTAGCTTCCCGCTCCTGTCTAGGAGGTGTTGGGGGTAGCTTTTGATGAGGTCGCGATGACCTATCTTCCCCCATGGGTTGTGCCACTCAAAATATTTTGTCTTATGCATGTGAGGGGTTGGAGTCCTTTCTTGCATAGTGTGTTGGAACAGCTCATCCTTCTGGCGCTCGAAGGTGCTCTTCGTTAATATGGTACGGTTCCTCTAACGGTAGTCGTTCGAGCTCAAGTTGCGTGAGTTGCTTGAGATGTGTGATATATTCGGCAGATTCTACGATAGTTGGTCCCACCGCCTCATGTCTAGAAGGCCTAGACGCCTCTCTTAGATAAAAATCTCGGTCGTAGTGATCCAAGATCTCTATAGGACACATCCCTCTGTTAGGGGTAGCAGCATTCTCTCGGGGCTTTGGCCTCAGTGAGTGGTCCTGATAGATAGCAGGTGCGAAGGCGTATTGCTCTCGCATTGTATATTGCTCTCGAGGAAGGTAGAGGTCTTCCTCGTGCTCTCTTTCATAAGTGAAAAAGGGATGGACGGAGCTATCTCGCCCTGCCCAAAGAGCCTTGTGCTCTGGATTTGTCTTTGTAGTTCTGACAACTAGAGGGGGTGAAGGAGGGATAATGTAATCATGTGGTTCCTCCCATCGAACCCTATGTTGACTTAGCACTTCATCGCGCGATGACCGCTCATAGCGAGCATCTAAGGGAGCTCTCATTGCTTCATGTCTAGAAGGCCTAGATGCCTCTTCTAGATATCTATCTCGGTCGTAGTGATCCAAGATCTCTATAGGCGACCTCCCTCTATTGGGGGTAACAACATTCCCTCGAGGCTTTGGCCTCGGTGAGTGTTCCCGATAGATAGCAGGTGCGGAGGCATATTGCTCTCGCATGGTATATTGCTCTCGAGGAAGGTAGATGTCTTCCTCGTGCTCTCTTTCATAAATGAAAAAGGAACGGGTGGAGTTGGCCCGCCCCGCTTGAGGAGCCTTGTGCTCTGGATTTGTCTTTGTAGTCCTGACAACTAGAGGGGGTGAAGGACGGGTAGTGTAATGATGTGGTTCCTCCCGTCGAACCCTATGTTGACCTAGCGCTTCATCGCGCGGTGACCGCTCATAGCGATCATCTAAGGGAGCTCTCCTATGATTGTACCCCTCATGGAAGGGTGTGTGATGAGTGCTATGTTGAACAGGAGTGCTCCTCGAAGAGGTGCCCCTGTAGTCTCTTTCCTTTAAGGTGTGGAGGGGACTGCATTGTGTGTTAGGTCGCCAAGGTGGTATGACCAAATCCTTGGGATTGTAATGGAGGTGACTCGTGCCTCCTTGGATATTCCCCATAGCCTCCGCCCGTGATTGGGCTTGGCTACGGGTGAGCACCATGACGATGTCTCTCTAAAAAGCCCTAAAATTGAAAATGAGTCAGATGGGGCCCAAAATTGGTGTGCGCATCCCTCTTATAGTAGATAAGACAAAAATGAAGTTTCAAGTCCTAACTCTAAATACATTAGGAGATATTGACATCCGAACAGCTCAAAAAGTGCAAAAAATTGGGCACGCAATTTTAGAACCTAATTTCGGGGCACTAGATGATGGAATTTGGCCCCGAAAACTGATTTCTACCTGTAAAATTTCGTGTCAAACGGAGCTACGGTTGAGAAGTTATGGCCCTGGCAAGATGCACTAAAATTTAGGGAAAAATACAAGATTTCCCATATTTTGTTGGATGGTCCTGCATCACTTATGGGCACATTTGGGGTGATTTTGGGTTGACCAAAGGGTTCATGGACACCTTTGGGGCATTTTGGAGTGACCAAGCGATTACGGGAATCCTTGGAGCTTTTTGGAGAAAATGACAAAATGCGTAGATTTTTTTATCTTTGTTTTTAATGATTTTTTTTTTGTCTACACTAAACAGAATTAAACACACACATTCACAAAACCGTGATTATCTCTTTTAAGGATTCTTGGTGTGCCCTAGACTGGTTTAGTGCATTTTGATGTTTTGTTTTTGTTTTTGTAGGTTTTGTAGAACGTTTAAATGCATCATGTAGGCTCTTATAACTCCAAAAAGGTCGCCCCTTCAATATACCAACCAGGCCGATATACCAACCTCTCTATATACCCGCCCTTACGAGAGGGAGACTATAGGTACGTGAGAGCAGAAGGTACGTGGTACGTAGGCGGTACGGAAGGGGGATTGTCCTGTTAATGGCACCTACCATAGAAAACTTATCCTCGCGCGCATGGGAATCACCCCAGCTACGCTCGGTCTGTCTTCGTCAGGATTTACGCCTAACAACGAGTTGACAATCGGGAAATGGATGCAAATCAAGCCAAGGTGGTGATTAAATCCACCAATGGTCTTGATCAAGGGCTGGGGTCTTACGACCAGCTCCTTGGTTTAAAATTGTTTCGTGATGTGTGTGGGATTCGTTTTATCCAACAAAATGAAACTAGCATACATGACTTTTCCTAATGCAATGCAAGATTAAATGAAAACAATTAAAGAAACAGAAATAGAAACAGAAAAATATAACAGAGATCATGAAAATCCCTACCTCTTCTCTGCCTGCTCCTGTTGTCTCTGAATTTCTGCTCTGAAAATCCGTAGACAGGAATTCGTCCCTCTGGGAGACGAATTGCAGAACAGAATTCGTCCCTCCCAGAGATGAATTTGAATTCGTCTCAGGGTCAGACGAATTGCAAAAAAGGATTCGTCCCTGTCAGAGACGAATAGCAGTCTGCAACAAAAAAAGATGTACCTGTCAAGCACAAACACAAAACTTTGATCAGTTTCTATGATTTCAAAAACCAGGGAACAGGGTCCCACCGTGATCGCCACTGAAAGCACGAGATTCCGGTCAAAGGAAACACCAAGTGCAATTGCATTCAAAATTAAGCACGCTTAAGTCCTAGGAATGTAAATTGCATGAAACGAAAAAGAGACATATTGGAAGAGACGCAATCAGATAAAGAAAACATAGCCCTTTCATTAATTTCCTTCGATCTCTGTTACAATAATGCCTCCTCCCTTTTCAGGGGCTAGGAGCGCAAATAGGGTTTGATTACAATCGTTGAATGATTCCTCCTTCCGCGTGCCCACGATTGCAATGGGCGGGCCAAGATGATGCCGCCGCTGATGTCGATGAGTTCTTCGCCTCTGCTGCTTCTCCTGCGAACAAAGAAATGATCAAGACGTTAGTAGCACCTGCTGCAAATGAAAAGCATTCTCTCTCTAAAACTAACAAAATATGCATACGAATATTTGCCTGAAACAATGAAAACAGTGAATCCAAATTGCTTCAAAACCTGACAGAAGGTAAGAAAAGTTACCAGAAGGCCACTGCCACTGAGGCAGCTGGCCAATCCACCTTAAACTAGAATTCGTCCCTGGGCAGGACGAATTCTGACTGTAATTCGTCCCTGGGTGGGACGAATTCTTCTGAGTAGGAGAAACCGACCTGCTGCTGCTCCAATGTCGGATCCCGGGACCTGCAAAACTCCTCCAAATAGGGGGGTTAGGTAATTGGGGCCATTTTGGGACGACCCAGATGGTCGGATTTTCCCAATTTGGCCTCCACCCTCGGGAATTTGACCTTGACACCTGCAAGTTAGCGAAACGACAAAGCAATACAAAACACCCTAAACTCTGACCAAAAGCTACAAAATTGCAATTATAGACTAATCGGACCTAGTAACACAGAATGCAATCTAAAAAATAATCTAAAGTGCTCAAAAACTAAAATTAGGACTTGGGAGGTGCGGGGGTGCCCAAGTGGGCCTCCCACCGTTGGCCCTCGATTTTGGAGCCAATCCACCAAGGATGGGCCCAAAACCTTTTAGGATTGGGGGGTCGGCGAATTGGTAGGTTCGGATGTCCATGCGTCGGATTTGAGTAAGGTTCGAGCTTCCAAAGGCCACCCAACAACCTCCCTTGCAAAAGAGATTGATGGATGTAGGAAGGTGAACAAAGGGGGATGCAAGTGAGTCTTCAATTCGGCAAGCACTTCGTTGCTTGAACACTCCTTCAACTCTGTATGTTTTGGGTGAGAAAAGTCCCACCTTTTATAGACCCAAGGGGTCTCTTTTGGGAGGGAAGCACAAAAGCCAAGTGTTGGCCATAGGCGCCATGTGGCAGTCTTGTCTTCCCATGAGGGAGGGGAGTCCTCCATTGACTTGAACTTTGATAAATGCTTTTTGTAACAGTCCTCTAACGGCCCCTCTGTCCACTTACACATGCGTGCAAGGTAGGAGCCCTTAACTGACTGTTCTGGGCTGCCACTTGGCACCATTTGCCTTTTTGCCCGTTAAGCTTAGAATTCGTCCCACCCAGGGACGGATTCAGAATTCGTCCTGGGGTGGGACGGATTCTATTTTGAATTCGTCCCGGGGTGAGACGAGTACTGGGCAAAGTGTCCAAGTGTGCCAAATTGCTTCTTGACCTTACAAAATTGCTATGAAAGTGGTTAAGACCACTGTTTAACCTCTGAGGGCTGCCCTGGGGGCTGTGTTTGTCAAAGCGATCAGTGTTTGCAGTCACATAATCGGATTGGTGCTGTTTTGGTGTCTACAATATGGACATGTGGTTTGCCTATAGCAAAATACCACCAGATGAGCAAGTTTCCTTTGCACTTTTAAAACTTTCTGGCATAGCCAAAGTTTTGATCACGGACCGCTTCAGTAATTAGAATCCCATTGACCATTAGGATGATTTGGTGAAGACTTTGACGAAAATTTTTTATCCATCAAACTATGTAGAAGATCTTGAATTTCGATGGCTTCGATTGAGGCAGGGCTACAACATGAGTGTCCAAAACTAAATCGGCCTATTCAATAAATTTATAATTTTGAATGGTATTCAAGACTCTACTGCTAAGTTGATCACCAAATTCAAGAGTGGACTGTAGGAACCACTTTTTAGGGAGTTGAAATATACTCCTATCATAAATTTGAATACCATGTACAATAAAGCACAACTAGCGGAGGAGAAGCTTACTGCTCAATAAGGTGGATATCGCTCTTCAGACTCCACCAAAATATTTAAACAAAAGCAATATTCACAGCAACAATCAAAGAATTCTCCTTCTTCTTCCTCTTCTTATTCTTCCCCTTCTTATAACACTTCTTCTACTCCTTTTGATCCTAATAAATTATGTGATTATTGTAATAAGAGAGGCCATAATGAATTTGAGTGTTTTAGGAAGAAGAAGAATCTTATTGTAGAAGCTCCACCAGAGGAAAAACAAGAAGGGTCTATTGAGGCTATGGGAGAACGTCGCCCTTATATAGAGCTTCGAGGGCTTAACAATCACAGTTTTTTGACACACAACATGATTGAAAGAGGCCGTGACCATTTGTTTGTCACATGTGCCCACTTAAAACACAATTACTTTATAGATTGCATAATCGACAATGGCTACCAAATGAACTTGATTTCTAGATCCATCGTCGATCAATTGCAGCTTCATGTACAACCCCATCCTCATCCATACCCACTTGCTTGGAAGGATTCAGGCACCTCCTCCATGATTACAGAAACATACACTATATCTTTTACATTTGGACCACGCTATGTGGACAAAGTCACTTGTGATGTGATTCCAATTGACTATTGTGATCTCATTCTTGGAAAGCCCTATCAATTTGAAAAACGAGCTCAATATGATGCTTATAACAATACCTATACATTGCATCACAAGAACAAGCAGTTTCTAATTTCTTCCATGAAGCCCACATACAGTTATGTAGGTCCATGCCATACAACATTGGTCTTTCGCAAGCCAAAGGACACGCCAACTCCAGTTGCACACAAGGAGGCTCATCGTCATTTTTCAACACCTCCTCCTATTGTTCCAGTTGATCCTCCTCCTATTTTTGTCATGCACTAGGTTCCTGATGTGAAGCAAACCTTGTAGCCGTCGCCATAGGAGATTCGTCCTCAACCTCCTCCATAGGCTTTCACTTGAGTTGGACCTCTAGTCATGACCAAGCGAGGCCCTTCAACATCAAACTCCCTTAGAATTATCAACATTATCAATGCTCCTACTCATCTAAAATCTGATTTTTTGCTTTTGCTCCCTCTAGATCGAGTTCATCACCCTTCACCCACTACTATTGTAAAAGCATTGGAGTCAAATTAGACACTAGGGTTTATGTCCTTAGATAGGCTAGGTCTTAGGGATTAGTCTTAGTTTTTAATCTTTTAATGTACATGAGATTTTTTTCACATAATAGCTAGCCAAATTCTAGATGAAGCTAGATGGATTGATATTTATCAATCCCTAAATAACTCCTTTCGGATGAGTGCCAACATTCCCAATTGGGAATTTGTTGCTTCTTCATAGGAGCATTAGTTGTAATTTTGGGCCTTTATAAGCCCTTAGTTTTAATTTATTTGGCATGTTGGTTTATTACACAACAAGTCACATGCCAGGATCCAGGGAAGGGGTGTGAACGCCTCCCGCATGAGGCTAATTTTATCCCATAGGGAGGCCATTTCAATCGAGTTGTTGGGGGAGTAAATATTGGAAAGGATCCAGGTCTACCCGATCACCAGGTAGTGGAACATGACGTTGATGATTCTAGGAGAGGACGAGATCAGTATCCCTTTGACAGTGCCTGGGTCCCATAGGTACATCAGACCCTCGATGGAGACTAGGGTTGGGGTGAAGAGGGAGTCACCATTGTTCCAGATTGCCTTGGCTACTTTGGGAGAGAACATCTCATTGAGCTTGGTTTCTTGGAGAATAAGGATATTCGGTTTGTGATCCCTGCAGATCTAGGCTAGGGTGCGCCTCTTGGGGTTTCCATTGAGCCATCTTATGTTCAAGGTGATGATCTTCATATGAAACCCTTGAAGGGTCTTTTGCCTCCCTTCCCCTGCTAGGTAGGAGGTTTGGATCTCAGGGGTTCTTCTTTTGGGAGGTTAAGAGAATCAAATAGGAGAGTCGACTAGAGGTCATTGGAAATGTCATCCTTTGCTTGTTTGCTTCTCTATTTGCCTAGCATGGGCCACCTTATTTTCTTCTTATTGTCAAAATTTGTTGCAAAATTTTTGCTACGAGTTTGTTTGGGATTGAGCCTTTCTGGGCCCAACTGGGAGAAGGTCGGACTGCCTTCATCGTCATCCTCAGACATCTCTAAGTCAGATTTTGAAAAATCCTAATAAGGGAGGGGAATGGTCAAGGGGGATAGGAAATGGGGGCACTGGAGGAGGAGGAAGGGGGCTCGAGGGGAGAGGGAGATGAGGGATGCCTTGGGAGGCTTTATGAGATCGACTTTAGGTCATCCACATTTGGGGATGGGGAGGAAAAGAGTCATCCAGGGAACTCATCGAGGAAGAGAAGGTATTTACTAGCCCTTTGATCTGATGGGGAGGTTCCTTGGGACACCTCAGGTCTACTATTGAAACTTCAGGGTTGGGGTCAGGGTGGGTGCATACCTGGTTGTGATCGTTTATTGAGATGGGGTCCACCTTCTATTTCCCTTTATCAACAGGTTTAGGCACCTTCCCATGCTACGCCTAGGTTGGAGGTCTACGTCAGCTTTGGGGGCCATAAGAGGTAAACCTATCATAGGATAGGGCCTTCGAAGGAGGATCCTTAGGTGCTGATGTTTTTGGCTGCTTAGTGAGGGAGCACTGATTGAGAAGATGCCCTTGCTATTGTAATGAGTGCAAAAGGTTGGCTTATTTTTGTATTCCAAGATTTGGTGCTAATGGTAGGATCTAAATGAAAAATTGACTAAGGAAGGTAGCTCAAATTTGAGATTTGTGTTGATACAAAGCCTGGCATGGACCATTTGGAATCTAGCTTTGGTGGTAGATTTGAAAGCCATGAGCTCCCCTATGGCCTACGCGATGAGTCTGAGCACATACTCTTACCAGAGGTGGAAGGGGAGATCTGGTAGTATGACCTAGATAGAGGTATAGTTTATGCTCTAGGTGTTGGGGTTGAAATCGATGACCCAAAATTTGAGGAAGAGTCTCCTGCACCCCAAAAACCAGGGCCCATCCGTGAGAATCCTACTAGTGTCTTCCCTGTTGTTGAGCTTGATGAGGAAAAAATCCTTCGACAGGGCAATGATCTACATGTTCCCTGTGGTTTTCCATTTTGTGAAAGCCCAATGGTGGATGGTTTCCATATCTAGCCAGCCCTCGATGAATTTCTTGACTAGGAAGAAGGAGACCCCTGACACAAAGGATGAGAAAACATCATCCTTGATGGAAATATGCGTCCCTTTTAGGGATAACCTCGAGGATGGGGGGCGAGGATGATTGGTCTCTCCCACCAAGATTTGAATGAATGAGGGTTTGCTGGACCCTCCCAAGGAAGAATCCTCAACAAATTTATCAGGTGGTTCTTTGTCCGGAGAATCAGAATGCTCATTTCCAGAGGGGCCCCCAGGTGGTCCCTTGCTGCCTACCTTAGGGCCCAAGCCCCCAGACGCCTGCTAGGATCCGGTGCTGTGGATCTTGAAACCCCCATTGATGGTTTCCTATCTTGATCCCACTCCTGGTCCCACCTCTAATCCTGATCTCACTCCTGCTCCCACCATCAGATCTCTTTTCAATAGGAAATACCTATTTTTTAAGGCTATAAGCAAAACAAATTTGTCTTTCATTGAATAGAAAATATTTTAATTCTAGATGGAAGAAGTATTAAGAAAAAAAAGATAATAGGAGGGAAGTAATTAATTATTTAACAAATATTCTATTAAAATTTAGGCAACATAAGGAGGCTCAAGATAAAATTTTACAAAATATTTCATCAACTATCACAAAAGGGTAGGACAAAAGCTTAATGAAGAAGGTCTGAATGGAGGTGCTATGGGAGGTAGTTTTCTCTTTTCTTCCTAATAAGGAACCATGCCCTAATGGATTTTATACATTTTTCTTTTAATTATTTTGGGATTTGGTAAAAAGTGGTATGTTGTCTATGGTTGAAGAGGTTAGAAAAAAATAAGGCTACAACAAGTGAGATCAATGTCACCTTTATTGCATTGGTTTCCAAGAAAATAGAGATAAAATATTTTAATAATTTTCATCCTATAAGCCTTTATAATATGATTTATAAGATATTTTTAAAAAATATGATAAATAGACTTAAAAGCATTCTATATTATGATATCTCAAAAGAATAAGGCCATTTTTTTTGTGGTAAAAGAATTCTGAATGGTATAATACTTACAAAAGAGGCCATATATTCTTTTCATTCCATGAAAAGTCTAGGCATGCTTAAAAAGGTAGGTATTAAAAAATGATAGAGTTTGATGGAGTTTTTAAATGATATTATTGAACTATTTGGTTTTGATCAAGATTGGTGTGAATGGATTAAATGTTGTTATAGCACTCCAAAATGTTCTAATTTAATTAATGGATCCGTTGCTAGATACTTTGAATAATCTCGTGAATTTGCTAGGGTGATCCACTATCTCGTTATCTATTTATTATTCTTGTGGAGGCATTGGTGAGAGCTTTCTCAAAGTAAAAAATAGAAGGAAGACCAAAGGTATTCAAGTTACAACAATGGTCCCTTAAAATGTCATCTCCAATATGTTGATGATACTTTTATTTTAGGTCAACCCTTGGTCAGTATTATCATGCTATGAGAAGGTTGCTTGACAGTCGGTTAATATGATAAAATCCAAGATATTTTTCATTAACATGGACCTAGATTTACAATGAAATATTATGTAGATTTTAGTGTTCAACTTTAGAAAATTGCCATCAACATATCTATGTATAATTTATTTAATAGGGGAAAAAAGTGCTATTTTATTTAATTTTTGGTAGAATAAACACTTTTTTGGTAGGTTGGAAAGGTAAGTTCTTAAACATGGTTAGAAGGTTAAATAAAACATTACTGTGCTCTCATTACATTTCTAACAAGTTAATTAAAGCATATCCAACTTTTCCTTTCTATCAAAGATATTATTCATTTGCCTTTTTTATAAAAGATATTTTTCATCTTCCTTAAATTGTTAATTGCTAAATTTTCACAATCAAATCCTTTTATATCAAATGCCTTCCAAAATTTAAATTCTATTAAGATTAAATTCATCATCACGAACGTCTAAATTATTTTTTGCCCAACTTATTTATCTATAAATATCTTCTCTAACAAACTCATAATTTATTAATACCTTTTTTTAGGGTTCTTATTCATTCCCCTAATATTCCAAGATTTTTTTTTTCATTATTTTTTTGGTTACATAGGAGAGTTGGTCACAACCACACTATTTTTAGTAACTATCAAGTGTAGGGTTCAAACCATAGGGGTTGCTCCCACAAAACCTATTCCACTTCATTATTGTTGACCTTGTATGAAGAGGACCACAAATCACTCGGGATTCATACCATCATCATCGATATGGCATGCACTAAGAGGATTTAGATTAGACTAATACCTTTGCAAACAGAATGCCCTCGATGTTTGAACCTAGGTGTCTTCTTGGTAAGTGCCTAGCTAGACAAGCACTTACCAATCCACCTAGCCCTCGAGGGCTAAAAGGGTTTATAGTAAACTAGTGTGATTTGAATAAGAGTTGTGTGGATCCGCATCATACAGATCACGTTCCTCAACTGGCTGTCTCACACCAAATCGACTATGCACTCACCCTTTAAAAGGGTTTATGGTAAAATTGAGTGATTTAAACCAGAGTTATGTGGATTCACACTATATAAATCACGTTTCATAATTGGTTGTCTCACACCAACTCAGCTACGCACTCACCCTTAATATTATTTTCATTGTGGGTTTAGCACCTATTCTTGTTAGCACTTATGATATTTGTTTTTGTTTTCCCATATCAATGTCCCTTTGGGTTTATTTTTCTCTTTTTTTTTTCTTCTTAGGTCTTCCTATTTTTTTTTATTCCTAACAATACTTTCATCTTCATCAATCTCTTCAATCTTCTCACATTGCTCATAGTAAGACTTATCATCTTTAGGTTTACCTTGTTCTAAAGGATATGAAGTGCAAGTAATAACCTCAAAAGCATAATCTTCTTTATGTTTCCCTAGAAACCCTAAAGTACAAGGATGCTCTTCTACAAAAATTATATTCTTATTCTACCCTAGAAAACCTAAATTGTTATGGGTTTCCTCCATCCTCATTTATTTATTATGTTGCTCTTGAAACCTTAAAGTGCAAGGGATAACATCTTCACCATTTTAACTTTTATTACTTGAAGAGGATTCTATATTACTTGAGGAAAATGAAGATGATCTACTTGGAATAAACTTGACCTTTGTTGCCATATTTGTTTTAGGATTTCTCTACCCATCTTCTTTTACATATTTAATTCCTTTTGAACTTGTCAAATGATACTGTAGATAGGATTTCTTTAGCTCTTATTTTTAAGTGAAATATCCTTGATTTTATCTAAGCTTCTATTACTGTATGATTTCCTTGCTTCATCTTGAATTTTATCTCAAGGATAAAATGTTTTGTCTCTTTCTTCATAGTTTTCACTTTGTAAACTCTTGCCACATGTTCAATATCATAATAATTGTGGTAACAAAATACAATATTTCCATAATTTACTTGTAATCCCATTCTCTTGATTTAGATTTAATCTTAATGGATTGTGGCAAAGGTTTTAAAATATCCATAGCAACACATATTTGAGTATATATATCATGCTTTCACTCCTTAGTAGTTAGTCCTTCCTTGATGAATTCCCTTAGGGTATTTATAATATTCTTTAAAACATCCTTATTTATAAGCTGATATGGAAGTACAAAAAGCCTTACCCATACTTGAAGTTTCTTAATAGTTTATGTATCAACATAAAAATTTTCATTCCATGGTCTCAAATAAAGTGCATATCTTCCCCTAAACCATGGGCCACCAACCCTTATTTTATCGTTAATTCTTGAACTAGATAAGATGATGAGGAAAAACCTATAGAAAGAAAATTCATAAAGTAATTTGAATTTAATATTGACTTCCACTTTATCCAATTTTGAATCTCCAAAAACGTTGACCATGATCTATGGAACTTACATATTAACCATATACTTTTAAGAACCATTATATCATGCTCAATCATCTCATCCTTGATACTCACTTCTGGTGAACATCTTCTACATGCATTGAACTTGCCATATATTTGCTCTTCCACTTATCTACAACTTGGGCCTCCATTCTTCTAACCAGGGCATCCTGACTCCCCATTAGGATTTTAAAATATGAATTTCCTTCCATACTAGCTAATGGGGCTCACTCTTGGCTTGCACTCCCTCTTGTATTACATTTCCTCTCAACTTGCATTCACTCTCAGCTTACACTCTCTCTTGCCTTGCACTCACTCTTGACTTGCACTTCCTCTTGGCTCATAATAGCCCCTATCTCTTCTTTTTCCCAAATTTCCTTCACTTTAGCAATATTTTGGAAACAATGTTCCACACATTCGTGGTAAGGATTTGAAGCATTGATTCACTCTAGACAAACCCGTTGCTCTTTTTCCATGATTGAATCTCAATTTGCACTCCATCTTAGCTTGCACTTCCTCCTAACTCACACTTTTTTTTGGCTTGCACTTAATGGTATAATAATTACACAAGAGGCCATACATTATTTTCATTCCATGAAAAATCTAGGCATGCTTATAAAATTACGAATTAAAAAAAATGATATGGTTTGATGGAGTTTTCTAAATGATATTATTGAACTATTTGGTTTTGATCAAGGTTGGTGTGAATGGATTAAATGTTGTTATAACACTCTAAAATGTTATAATTTAATCAATGGATACCTTGCTAAATACTTTGAATAATCTTGTGACTTCACTACGGTGATCCAATATCTCTTTATCTATTTATTATTCTTATGGAGGCATTGGGGAGAGCTTTCTCAAAGCCAAAAATATAAGGAAGATCAAAGGTATCCAGGTTGTAACAAATGGTTCCTTTAAATATCATCTTCAATATGTTGATGATACTTTAATTTTGCATTAACCCTTGGTCAACAAGGTCATGAAGTTTAAATCAATATTATTGTGCTATGAGAAGGTTGATTGATAGTCAGTTGATATGATAAAATCTAAGATATTTTTCTTTAACATGGACCTATATTTACAATGAATTATTATGGAGATTTAAGTGTTCAACTTAAACAAATTACCATCAACATATCTAATTATTATTTATCTAATATAGGAGAAAATGAGCTATGGTATTCAATTATTGATAGAATAAACACTTGTTTGGCAAGTTGAAAAGGTAAGTTATTAATCATGGTGGGAAGGATACATCTCATAAAGACTATATTACAATTTATTCCTATATATGCAATACCACTTTGAAGATTGTAAGTATAAATAGCATCCAAAGGCATTAAAAAATAACAAAATCCAAAAAAAGAGAGAAGAAACCGTTTAAAAAAACTTAATAATTTGGCATTCAAAATGCAACTGCCTTAGCCTGAGATGGTCTACATGCGAGGCTACCCTACCCTGGAATGACCACTCCAACGATCAAAATTTTGACCGTTGTATTTTGAACGTGGTCACCCCACCCCAGGATGGCCCCCAAGCTGCCAAAGAGGAGTTGCCCCTACCTAGGATGGCCCCATAGTGACATCCAAAAAAATGCTCACAAGCATGAAAAATAATAAAAAAATTACCTACCCCTAAACTAGCCTAATCTAGATTACCTTGTCTAATGTAAGGTTCATTGTGGACAAGTTTAGTGAAGTTTGTTTTCCAATTACTTAATGAGGTTCATTTTTAATTTGTAAAATTAAAAAGAGTGGGATGCAAGTGTGTATCTTCGTCTCTCCGGCTCCTTCGCTGGTCAATGCCTCGGGCTTCTAGCAACATTTCATATTAGAAAACTCTCTCCTCCATCTCATCTCTCCTTTTCTCTCACTACCAGATGTGAAAATGAGATCAAAAATTTGCAAAGTTTGATTTTATATTTTTCAAATTTTGAAACTACCCTTGGGTGGGACGGTCACATTTCAATGCGACCATCCTACCTCGAGATGACCCCAAAATTTGCAAATTACAATCATCATACCCCAGGACGGCCCTAGAATGGCATAAGTGGCAAGCATTCTATTAGCATCATGAACATCAATTTGGGTATTTAACCACATCTAATGGTCCAAAATATCACAATTGCAAATCATACAAACATTTTCACACATCAATTGGGGTATTATTAGTATCATACTTCCTCCAAATCAACAATCAAATAATCAAGAAATACGAGACAAATTAAGGTATCACACCTTCCTGATCAAAGGTTTAATTCAATTCAATCACCTAATCAATTTCCAAGTTTCAAAAGGGTGTACCCTTTGCCTCACATTCAATAAATCCAAACATTTCAACTGCTAGGTTTAACAGGTTGCGCCCTTTACCTCACATTTAATCATTTAATAAATCAATTGCTAGGTTTCAAAAGGTTGTGCTCTTTGCCTCGCATTCAATCAATCCAAACATTTCAACTGCTAGGTTTAACAAGTTGCACCCTTTACCTCACATTTAATCATTTAACAAATCAACTACCAGGTTTAAAAGGTTGCTCCCTTTACCTCGCTATCTCAAATTTTAAAAGCTCCAAAGATATCTAAATTCCTTTGGTCAATTTCAAAAGGCCCCAAAGATACCTATTTTATTTGGTCAATTTCTAAAGGCTCCAAAGATGTCTAAATTCCTTTGGTCAATTTCAAAAGACCATAAAGATGCCTATTTCCTTTGGTCAATTTCTAAAGGCCCCAAAGATGCCTATTTCCTTTGGTCAATTTCTAAAGGCTCCAAAGATGTCTAAATTCCTTTGGTCAATTTCAAAAGGTCCCAAAGATGCTTATTTTATTTGGTCAGTTTCTAAAGTCTCCAAAGATGTCTAAATTCCTTTGGTCAATTTCAAAAGGTCCCAAAGATGCCTATTTCCTTTGGTTAATTTCTAAAGGCTCCAAAGATGCCTAAATTCCTCTGGTCAATTTCTAAAGGCTCCAAAGAAGCCTATTTCCTTTGGTCAATTTCTAAAGGCTCCAAAGATGCCTAAATTTATTTGGTCAATTTCAATAAGATCCAAAGAAGCCTATACCTTTGGTCAAATTAATCCAATCATCTTGGTCAAGCGACTTGTCGCTTTCGTCAATTTCCATCTCCTTGACTCGTCACTTGAGGGGGTAGTCATACATCACATAATTCATAATAAAAGTTAATAATAAAACACTCAATGATGCTAATTGCATTCATCCATAAATCATTTCCAAAGACAATAATACCTTTTTTCTTGGGGTAGAGAATAGACACAAATTTAAACTAAACAGATATCTTGGTATTCTTGCACTGGGTAGTGTACCAAGATCAAGTATACCTCATTGAAAGGTATACTCGAATTAAGCTATTTAATTTTTTTAAAAGAAATGACTCAAAGATGCATGCTCTTTCATGAGTAAGGTATTTAACAATGACTAAATCAATGATCATCATCAACCCTCAACTTGATTTTAGGTCATCTAATTTTACTCTGTGTTATGTTTTTACACAACACATCCCAAAAAGGGACATCTATAGACACCTAAAATACATCATTTTGAGGAGACTACCTATATGGACACCTTTTTAGGCCATATGACCCACCTGGGGCAGCCTTAGGGCTTAACAATGATTTTTATCACTTTAACAAGAAGGATTCCTTCTTTACAGATAGGACTGTCATACCTAGGGATAAACTCCAGAGGCTGCCTTACCCTGGAACGACCAAAAGTCATGACCACGCTAACCTAGGATGGTCATGCCTATAAAAAATTCAACTCCAACACCATGAGTAAAAATAGTTTCAACGGTCAAGCAAGCCCAATGACATTTGCAATCAGTTGAGGGAAGCTTCTAGAATGGGTTGTTGCCCTTCTTGATCCTAACCTTTTCTTGGCTTCTTAAGGAATCCAATATTTCTATTTGGGAAAGCTATAAAATGTGCCTTACCTTCATTCAAAAGGATCCCAATTCTCCAAAATGAAGTGTTGTTGGTTTGTTTACTAGAGAGATTATTCTCTCATAAGCAACAAAGTGTTGCTGGATTTCAGTGATGGAGATCTCAATTGCAACAATAAAGTCTCTTGGAGTTTTAAGATCAAATTCAACACTTATTCAACATAAAACATCCTAATTTCATGCAATTTTTCATAGTTTAACCATGCTTCAAGTGCACGACCCTTGAACAATCAATTTGATAGATAAATCCCGACATTTCTCGCATCGATCATGAAGAATTCTTCCACTGTTCAGCGGTTGTATCACCCTAAGATGGCCCACAAGTGCCGTCACACTACCCTGGGATGGTTAGTAGGCTAGATTGCTTTACCTCAGAATGGCCTCTCGATGATATCAATTTTTACTATTTTTCTTAGTTACAGTAAATTTAACAACATTCCATTTATTTTCTAGCATAGTTTTATTCAATTTTCATGATCTTTTTATCATTTTCAGCATCTCTTTTCAGTTTCTTATCATGGATATGGACCTCATCATGAGAGGTTCCTCATTTGCTATTAACATATTGTGTGTTCTTGTGTGCAAATTTTAGGTCTTGGTAGGAGCTATCAACATAAAGATTCATCACATTCACATCATACCTTGCAAAGGTCACAAGAAACCCCTCCCCAAATCAGTTTTGAGGGTGCAAAGATTCTACGGGATACACCTACCATTGGTTCTTTATTGTAAATTGTATCAAATTGGTATTAAATCCCTAAGAGGGATATCATTGTAACCGCCTTGTGAAGGATAATTTCAATATTAATGAGAAGGACACCATTTATTTATTTCTTGTTTTGATATTGATGGTTACATGATGTGTTATTTCAATTTGATTTCATATAATTGCATAGGTGTATGATTTTTACATACTATAGTATCATATGGACATAGACTATTTGAAAAGCATTGTATCATATGGAGATAGATTGTCCAAAAAATATTGTATCATATGGACATATATTATCCAAAAGGTATATCAAAATGAACATAGACTATCCAAAATACTTTATCCTATGTTAAAGGCATAAAATACCTAACAAAGCAATATGCTTGTCTAAGTGTTTTCTAGTTAATTAGGCTAGGATAGCCACCACTTATAACTAAACATAAACTCAATAAGAACATAAATTATCCAACGATAAATATTGCCTAAAATGCTATTAGTCTTAGTTTCCTAAGCGCTTGTCCATTATTTAGGCCAACATGTTACCGCTTAGGGGCTAATGATGACACATCAATAAATATTTGCTTGGTATCACTTCCAAGAAGGTCTTATAACATTGGGAAGCATATTAGTCCACCTTTTTTGGAGGATGAAAATATTAAACATTGGATGCATGCAACTCATTTCATTTTTTGCAAATGAACTAATTTTTCAAAAAATGGCTCTCATCTACCTTGCTTGGGAAAATAATATTGGGGGTATTTCTATACATAAAATTACAAGACACATACCTTAAACTATGACAAATCAATAATTTTTAATTTCTAATCAATTTATTCCATAACCAAATTCCATCATAAAAGCTTTAAAATCAAAATTTTCAAACCATCATTAACCTTATCAAAATCCTTCAAAATCGACTTTGACATACTTCATTGACTTTAATTTTCTTAATCACATCCATCTCTCATATATTTCCCTTATCAAATTATCTTCTTAAATATTGGCAGAAACCAAATCATCTTCCTTGCTTCTAGAATTTTCTAAATCAAAATAATTTGGCAAAAATCTTAAATCACCTGTGAATCTAAGGTTAAGGTAAGCTTAGATTAACATTAGCCAAGGTAAAAATTGACATGAATAACAATAAATCCGAAATTATTCATTAAAATAACCAGATTAATATTACATTAAAATAAACCTTATATAGGCTTAGAACATGCACAATAGTAGGGAAGGGAAGGTGGAGGAAGATTGGGGAGATTAGAGAGAACGAAGGAGTAGGAAGTGGAGTGGGAGGTGGCAGCGAGCGTGGGGAGAGGAAGGGAGTGGAGTGATAAGGGAAAATATACAAAAGGAAAGGAGGAAGGACAATGGAGAGATAAGGAGAAAATAAAGGTAAGGGAGAAAGAAAAATCATGTCGACCATCCGACAAGATTAGCCGACAAAAGGTAAGTGTGTTCACACTGTGCTTAGAAAAAACTAGATTTTTCTAAGACATTTCAAGCTAAGTCCTGTTCACACTTGCTACATTATCCCCATTAAAGTTGAGAGAACTGACTATACAGTCTCTCAGCTTTACAAATTGAGCTTTGGCTAGCGCCTTGGTGAAGATGTCATCGACGTTCTCCAAAGTGTGGCAATAGTGAAGCTCAATTGTATCAGTTTCCACCATATATCAGATGAAGTGGTACTTCATATCAAAATGCTTTGATCTACTATGGTGGACAGGATTTTATGCCAACTAAATGGCACTAATGTTGTCATAGAATATTCGAGTTGTACCACTTTGCTGCTCTTCAATATCTTCTAATAACTTTCGTAGCCATAGAGCTTGAGTACTAGCATGAGTAACCGCTATATACTCAGCTTTTGAAGATAGCGCTACTACTATCTGCTTCTTGGAACTCCAAGTTATTAGGCCCGAACCAAGACTAAAACAGTTACCCGATGTGGATTTTCTATCATCAATATTGCTGCCCCAATCACTATCACTAAAGCCTTCAAGCTTGATAGTATCACTTTTGTAGTACTGGATTCCAAAATCCAATGTACCCTTCACATATCTGAAAATCCTTTTAGCTGCCTACAAATGCATCTCAGATGGATTAGACATAAATATAGAAACAAGAGATACACCATACTGAATGTCTGGTCTGGTGTTGGCGAGAAACATCAAACACCCAAAACTGCTTCTGAAAGTGATCACATCAACTTTCGGTGCTCCATCATCCTTGTTTAATTGGATCCCATGTCCAATTGGAGTTGCAACTGATTTGCATTGCTCCATAGAAAATTTTTGAATCATATCTCGAGCATACTTAAGTTGACAGATGAAGATCCCTGAATCTGTCTGATGTACTTCCATTCCAAGAAAGTATTTCATTAAGCCAAGATCCTTCATCTCAAATTCCTGCATCATGGAGTGCTTGAAATCCATGTTAAATTTTTCATTACTACCCATAAAAATGAGATCATCCACATACAAACAAACTATGAGGATGCCATTTCATTGATTCAAGTAGTAGAACGTGGGTTCATTTTTGCTTCTGATGAACCCATAATATTTAAAGTACCCATCAATACGTGAGTACCAAGCTCTCGGTGCCTACTTGAGGCCATAAAGAGCCTTCTTCAATTTGTAAACAAGATGTTCGTTGTATTTCTCTTCAAATCCCTGTGGTTGCTCAACATATACTTCTTCTGTCAAGTAACCATTTAGAAATGCACTTTTTACATCCATGTGTTGGACTGTCCATCCCTTGTGTGCAACTAAGGCAAGAACTGTTCTGATAGTCTCTTGTCTGGCTACAGGAGCAAAAGTTTCTTCATAATCAATTCCATATTTTTGAGTAAATACCTTTGCAACTAATCTCGCATTGTGCCTCTCGATGCTACCATCAAAATTAAACTTGGTCTTGTAGACCCACTTACATCCAACACGTTTCTTTCCTTTAGGAAGCTTTACCAGCTCCCAAGTGTCGTTGTTTTTTATAGAGGTGATCTCCTCTTTCATGGCATCTTGCCAAATATTTTGAGTACAAGCCTTCTCATAACTAGAAGGTTCAAGCTATGTATTAGTTAAAAAATCATAGTTAACTAAATATCCCCTAGGTTCCTACTGGGAAACATCATCACCATACAAGTGCATATTTTCTAATATTTGTAGAACAAAATTCATTTCACTAGCTTGACTCCTAGTGTATCTTTTTGAAAAATTCTTATCCAAAATCTGATATGATGGATGATTTTGTAGAGTTCTCTTACCTCTGGATGGAGAATCGATGTCCATTGGTGAGGAACTTACTGATCTCTATGGAGAAGGACTTGGTGAAGAAGTTGAATCAGAAGATGAACCTGGATCTCTGGGAGGATACTGCTTACCTTTCTATGGTGTCTGTTGTTGCACCTGCTTAGAACCTACATCATTAGATTCATCATCACTGAAAATCTGGGGCTTACCCCATTCTCCCCCTTCATCAAAAATCACATCCCTGGAAAGCACAAACTTTCTAGTCCTAGGATTGTAGAGTCTGTAAGCTTTTGTATTCTCACAATATCCTACAAAGATGCATGCCTAACTCTTTGGATCGATCTTCTTTCTTAGCTCATCAGGAATGTGAGAATATGCCAGCGAGCCAAACACTTTAAAATACTTAACATTTGGATTTTTACCATACCAAGCTTGGTAAGGTGTCTGTCCTTCCAAACTTGCAGTACAAATTTTGTTCAAGATATGTACGCTGGTCCTGGCTGCATCTGCCCAATATGAATTTGTCAAATGCTTTGTCTGAAGCATAGACCTTGCCATCTCCACAATGGTGTGATTCTTCCTCTCTGTGACACCATTCTGTTGTGGAGTGTAGGCAGCTGTGAATTGCCTCTTAATGCCATGTTGCTTACAGAAATTCAAGAACTCATTAGAGGAGTATTCTCCTCCCCTATCTGATCTAAGACATTTTACAAAATATCTACTCTCACTTTCAACTCTTGTTTTGAAATCGACAAAGCATTAAAATGCTTCATCCTTATATTTCAAAAAATATATCCAACACATTCTAGTAAAATCATCAATGAAGAGTAGGAAGTAAGAGTTGTTACCAAGACTCTTGGTCTGCATCGGACCACGGATGTCCGTATGCACTAGGCTGGAGTGGATAGCTGGCCCGCCATGCTTGTCCATGAGGAAATTTTGATCTGGCATGCTTCCCAAGAGCACACCCTTCACAGACTTCCTTACTATCCTGAACTTTAGGAAGTCCGGTTACCATCGCTTGTGAAGTTAGCATTTTCAAACTAGCTAAATTCAAATGACCATATCTCAAGTGCCATAGGACACTTGGATTGGAAATAGCAACATTTTCTAACTTATCTCCCCATGGCTTGCCAAAATTTAAAGGAAACAATCTATTCTTTGACATTGGCACTTGTGTAATGATTCTATTACTGTTATTTTTATCAAAAATAGTGCATTTACCCTCATCAAAAAGCAACTTGTAGTTCTTTTATAACATTTGACCAACACTTAAAAGATTGTGTTGAATATGGGGTGTGTAATAGATATCACTTACATGTTTGATGCCTTATTTAGTTGGAACTGCCATGGCTCCAATGCCTTCAACTGCCAATGATTTATCATCTCCCAATTTGATTCTGGATTTGTATGAGGAGTTTAGAGTAGTAAAGAGCTCTTCTTTGCCACTCATATGGTTTGAACACCCAGTGTCCAAGATCCATGTATCATTCATGTTCTGATCTGCCTGACCATAAGAGAGAAAGATATTTGTGGCCTCTTCCTCTTCTCCAAAATTTCCAAACCGACTACTCGGTCGCTACTAGTTCCTTGTGAAGTCTTTGTCCAACAGTCACGAGCATAATGGCCAAGTTTACCACAATTGTAGCAAGATTGTTTTGACTTATCTCCTCCTTTGCCTCTGCCTGATTTTTTTCCTCTATTTTGCTATCCTCCTCTATTCTTTTGTTCACCTCTATTTGAGAATCCTCCTCTGTTCTGATTTCCTCCTCTGTTAGGAGTTCCACCTCTCTGATTATTTTTGCCTCTACCTCTATACTATCCTCTGCCATGGCCTCTACCTCTGCCTTCTTGTGAAGCAAAGGCTTTATCATCTCCTCCATAACTTATGGAAGGAGTTTGCTGTAACCTCTCTTCATGTGAGAGAAGTGAGCCAATTAGGGATTCAAAAGACAGAGAAGTTAGGTCTTTGGATTCTTCTATAATTATGGCAACTGAATTCCACTTAGGAAGAAGTGTCCTTAACACTTTCTTCACTATAACTTTAGGCTTTACATCTTCTCCTAAAGTGACCATCTTATCTACTACGACTTTCACATGCACGCAGTAATCACCAACCTTTTCACTCTCTTGCATTTTAAGAGTCTCAAACTCTTGTTTCAAGGTTTGTAGTTTAACTTGTTTGACTTGGTCACTACCCCTATAAATTTCTTTTAAAGCATTCCAAGAAGATTCAGCAGTTATAAAAGAAGCTATTCTAGGGAAAATACTTTTTTCAAGGGCGGCTTGGATATGATAAAGGGCAAAAAAATTATTCTTCTGTGCTTCCTTTCTAGCCCTTTTATCAACAACATTCAAAGTTGCCCAATCAGCAACAGTAGGTTCAGTATATCCCTCTTAAATCACATCCCAAAGACCTTTGCCTATCAAAAGAGTTTTTATTTTAATTTACCAATACTCGTAATCACCACCATTGAACTCAGGGATTGGTAGACTAGTATTGGAAGCCATTTTAGAAAGCAAACTTTATTGCAAATTCAAACAAGTAGTACAAAGAAGTACAAAATAGATCACTGATTTATTGATTTAAATCAAATATAGCTTTCTTAATATGCTCACTGATTTGGCGTTCTTCTTCTTGAGGATCACGCAAAACTGGAAAGGTGAAATTGTCTGCTTCGCCGTCACTAATTATAATGATATCTTGTGCTGCTGCTGGTTCATAACTACTTTTGAGAACATTTCTTTCTACAGTTGTAGGTTTCACCTCCACTGGTTCTTCTTCCTCTTCTTCTTCTTCTTATTCTTCCTCTTCTTCTTCTGCTTCTTTTGGTTCTAAATCAGGAGAGCATGGTGTATAACTCTCACTTGTTTCTACTTCAGGCACTGCAGGTGAATAACTGTCACTTGATTGTCCTTCAGGTACTATTTCAACCGTCTCGGATTCAACTATCCTTTGCTCGAAGATATTATCTTCAGAATCTACCTCGTATCCAGAATCTGGTTTCCTCAGATGAGCAATCACTTGGTTTTCTAATTGGCAAAACACCGTATGAAGTCCATACCGCTGGACTTTCCCGTCAAAGGAATCAGGAGTCTCTCTTCTCAACAGAGAGAGTAATGCATTATAGCATCCAGCTGACCGGATCATCTACCCAGAATCACACCGTATGAACTGGGTTACAACTTAGTATGATGCCAAAAAAAACTTTATATATCAAAATATCTTTGCACCCTTTTATTTTTTAATTTTTTTTTCTAAAATTTGTTTTAATAAAGACCTTTTAAATTTTTTTTAACAATTTCCTATATATATTTTTAATTATTATTTTTAAATAAAATGGATATTTAAAAAAAACATAATAAAAAATATATAGCAATTACTAAATTATTTTTTTTAAAACCTTTTTTAAAAAACAAATAATAAAAATTTCAATAAAAAATAAACCTTTTTTTTTTAAATCCCCGACGAGATTCGATCTGAAGACCTCCGCAGTCTACTCGGCAGTCTTAGCCGCTGCACCACGCGGCTACTGATGGTAGCACAGAACCAAAAAACAACCTTAAACCTTCATTAATCGATGAAGGGACAAAAAAATAAAAATAAAAAACCTTTTTTTTATACCCCGGCGGGATTCGACCTCGGGTCTCTTCTCTGCAAGGCGGGGGACTTGACCGCTAGACCACCCTAGCTGGACGGGAGAATGAAGGTAACAGGAAGTACTTCTATCGAGTGGCTAAAACATTTAAAAAAAAAAAAATTTAGTCCCACATTCAGTGGGCGATGAGTGTTTCCAGGATTTATCAAAGCCTGCGAACACTCATTAGGTCGATTGCCTTCGGGCAATCGATCTCGCCAACCTTTTGCCCTTCTGTCAACCAAAAAAACTTTGCCACATGGCACACACCCAGATCGTCCATGTCGTCCACATCAGCATGCTTGTCCATGTCAGTTTTGCTCTACCATGTCAGCTCCTGGTTTGCCAGCTCCGTTCCATGTCAGCAATGGCCACCTAGCTCCATCGCCAGTTCGACACTGCCACATCAACCTACTTTCAGCACCCAATCAGATCCTTGAGATCCATGCACTCCTCGAGATCTATGTGATAGCCTCTCCGCTGCTCCTTAGGATCTATGCGCTCCTCGGGATCTGTGCGATAGTCGCTCCTCGGGATCCATGCACTAGTCTCTCGTTAGTTGTACCTTGAGATCCACTATGCTCTGCTTTCGTGCCTTACCTCGACCCTCGAGATCCGTGCCCCCTCAGCTCTGATACCAGTGTGAATCTAAGGTTAAGGTAAGCTTAGATTAACATTAGCCAAGGTAAAAATTGACACGAATAAAATAAAGCCGAAATTATTCATTAAACTAACTAGATTAATATTACATTAAAATAAACCTTATATAGGCTTAGAACATGCGCAATAGTAGGGAAGGGAAGGTGGAGGAATATCGGGGAGATTAGAGAGAATAGAGGAGTAGGAAGTGGAGTGGGAGGTGGCAGCGAGTGTGGGGGGAGGAAGGGAGTGGAGTGATAAGGGAAAATGAACGGCAGGAAAGGAGGAAGGACAATGGAGGGATAAGGAGAAAATAAAGGTAAGGGAGAAAGAAAAATCATGCCGACCATCCGACAAGATTAGCCAACAAAAGGTAAGTGTGTTCACACTATGCTTAGAAAAAACTAGATTTTTCTAAGCCATTTCAAGATAAGTCCTATTCACACTTGCTACATCACCTCCAAAATCATTTCTTCAAGCATAAACACATATCATATGTATCATAAAACATCATCAACACATTACATCATCAAATTGATCTATTAATGTTTTATACAAAATTCACATTTCAACACTAATAATGAATAAAATATATCAGTATATATATCATATAGTCATAGTATAAAACTTGGTGTACCACAATCAATTCAAAAATATACTCTCAAACTAAGGAATCCAGGGGAAGAACCTAACAAATAAAATTGGTGCTCTCACAACTCATCATGAAACCCCTAAAGTTGGGACTCATAAAACTTGGATCTTTGATTTATCCTTCGTTGGTCGAGGGGGATATTGTAACGACAACTGTGACACCCTAGACATGGATTTTTTCTAGACCAAGACCAAGATCATGTCCTGGTGGGTGAAGGCTACCTATGCTCTAGGGGAACTTCACCATAGTACAAAGTATGATAGTGGGTACTCCTCTCCATCTCTACCAAAAAATCAACCTAAAAATCTACTAACTACCACTAGACCTGATCCAACTAACCTGCTATAATCCTCATCCCCAACTTGTTGCTACTAGTACCTGCTATTGCTACTCTCATCATGACATCATCACACTCTTACCGCAATAACATAATATCACCATATATAACATCCCTTTCAAACCTATGCTGGTTTCTCTTGGATATGGCCTGATCCCTCTCCAAGAAGGCATCATCCCATGCAACCATTACCCGATCCAACTAAAATTGGTTGAGATCAATCTTCCTTCTCATAGCATCCATCTCTTACTAGGATGCCTTCTCTTCCATCCTACTAGTACCTACCTAAAATTTATGAGTTATGATAATAGGTGCAATAACTAATGCCTAAGAAGGTATTGATCTATCTCTTAGTCTTCATCATAAAATCTTAAGTGTCACTCAAAAAAGCCATCGAGTCTTAAAAAAAACCCTCACTTGAGGCCATCACATCATAGGTGTGATCCTCTCTGGTCAAATCTACCTATGCCACCACCAATATCCTAGCAAGATCTCTACATCATTCCCTATAAATTTTTGTACTAGAGGGTCATCAACATCCTCCTCTTGAAAGCTCATAGGGTCTAGGTGGCCCCCAAAGCCCAAACCCTTTTCTTGAGTCACCCGTTGGTACCATATCTCTCCCAACATGGGTACCCCTTGAGGAAGACCAAAATAACAAAAAATATGATCAATATGGTACAACTCAAACTCTCCTCAAGAGCCCCATAGTCGCTATATCCACCTGATGTAAGCCAACTAAAAACTATCATTCATCCATCAAGGATGAGTCATCTAGGGTCACCATATGCTATTATTTGCCTAGAGATCATCAATTGCCCTTTGTGTTTCTATAAAAATCCCTTTAAAAGAACTCCTCCCTACCTCATGGTTGTGATTCCATCAAAATCCTAAAAGAGCATAAATATCAACTACATCTATTGGAAGCCTAACTAGCTTCCTGATAACTATGTGCTCCCATGCCCACAACCATGGTAAGATACTTTATGCCAAAAACTTACCCATATGGTAAGCCACTTGGTGTAAATTCAGGTAAATCCTACGAGAAATAAAGGGACCCTAGGTAAATTGAGTCTATTGGTACCTCATCTAAGCAGAGTTATGCATAAGAGGTAGGACCCCAAAGGTACTTATAAAAAAATGATGAAACTGTTTCGAAACAACGACGAAACCTGTCGAACTGCATGTATGATGGCATGGCGAATGACTTTAATTTTTCTCAAAAAATTGGCAAAAAAGGGTGAATTTCAAAGTTTTTCCGGACCAGGCAAAAAGGATGCCAGCTACGTTTAAAATCTTGGCAAAAGCTTGGATGCAAATTTTGGCCCGATAATGGAACATATGCATAATATGATCCTCAACGGTAATATGATGCAGAACGGATGTATTTAATGTTACAACGGTAACATGCTCTTCGACGATCGACAACATGATGTGTTCCATGATGGTCGGCTGCATATTATGTGCTAGATAACAACCAGATGCACAATATAAGCCGAATGTTACCCCGAATGCATATTATATTCCAGGCAATGGCCGCATGCATAATATGCATCCGAGATAACATCGGATCATATTATGCATCCAAACATTTCTCGAAGCATAATATGCATTCGGTATAGTGTCTGGATTAGATTCTGCATTCGAGCAGTGTTTGGAGGCATATTATGTTTTGACATTATCCCGAATGTATATTATGCATCCAGCCATTACTCGAATGCATAATATGCTCCAGCATTAACCTGGGTGCATATTATGCATTCGACCATTACCCGAAACATAATATGCATTCAAGATAATGCCCGGATGCATAATATGCTTCGACATTATCCCGGATGCATATTATGCATCCGACCATTGCTCGGATGCATAATATGCTTCGATGTTAACCCGAGTGCATATTATGCATCCGACCATTGCCCAGAACATAATATGCATCCGGGATAACGCCCAACTCATGTTTTGCATTTGGGTGCTATTCGGATACATAATATGTTTTGGGTAATGGTTGGATGCATATTGTGTATCCGATATATTGCTGAAACATATTATGCATCCGTCCGTTGGACAAATGCATACTTTATTTCAGATGCATTGTTTGGGCCGAACCAGTTGCATAAAATGCTCCTATATCGAATTGAAAGCATAGTTTAGTCCAACTGCCATCGCACTGCCATGTGTCTAATAGTGCATGTCCCATCCTGCATGTATAATACGATGTTGCCATGTGTCAAATATGTTTCAAGTCTATAAAAGGGCATCAACAGTCATTTTCCCATTTTGTTTTTGCGACTACTACAATCAGAGCTAACATTTCTGATCGACCTTTTAGTTTTGATTCCCAATCCTTTTTATTCCACTTCCAACTACTTCCAATGGATACCCCTTCCACAATCACACCAAAATTAAAGAATTTTATGTGCACTTTGATATCAGATCTCATAAAAATGCCAGGGATGGACTTTCAGTGGCTCCACAACGTAGGTTTATCAACCCTTGTTTCCATGCCATATTTCAAAATAGACAAAGTGCTCCTACAGAATATTATCTCTAGTTATGACCACGATAGGGGTACTGTAAGCATTAATCTATGAACTAAAAATGTTCTTTTCAGCATCACCCCTACAGATATTCACAGATTGATAGGTCTTCCATTTATTTATTTTAATCAAGTGTCATCGAGGTCACACCTTTCTCCAGATGACAAAGAACACCTCGATAACAATTACAGTCTTTCATCATAAGATTTGGTAGGTATAAATCTTGTTAAATGTATTTTATTAATTTTCAATGTTTTAAATTTCAAAATTGACATCGAATTTTTTTATGCAGCTTATAACACCAAAACAAAAAGAGTTTTAACAATTAGCGATGTTAACCATCAAACTCTGAAGGCCATTATTGAGTTTTTCCAGGCCAGGCTTATTCTATTGGGAAGACCAGAAATTCTATTTTGGGCACTATATTATATTTTTCAGTCTAAAAAAATCAAAAGTTTGATTGGTGTACCTATATTTTAGATCGAGTAAGGATTGAGTTGCATGCGGTCCAAATTGCAACCGCCAAGACTCAACCCCCCAAGACTCAGCCCATTGGGGGTAGTGTAAATTATATTTTAGCTTTATATTTTGAGTCTTTTCATAATTTTTCAACTACTCCTATACCAACTGTTATGCATTCAAAACTACACTCTATTGCCATGACACCAGAGGAATTGAGGGTAATAACTACATCATTGTTTTTGACATAATATTTTATAGTTTACTACATTCCTTTTTTTAATTTTTTCATCTATATGCAGGAGAAGACAAAAATTTCAAGGACTAAACAAATTACTGCCAATAGGGGTCATAGGCCGGAGCAAATAGGTGATTCTGAAGATACAGGCTTTGAAGCAACACTTGTTACTATGCAGAGGTCACACAAACGTGCCAGGAAAACAACTACTCATGGGGTTTCTCGTACACCTAGGTATACACAAAATGTGCAAGCCGAATCTAGTGTGGCCAACCCCTCCCCCAATGCAAGATAATTACAACACATTTCATTAGGTAAATCTATGATTCTATGTGTAGTTAATTAAAATTTAGATTTTTTTAATTTTATTTTAAGAAAAATTGTAACAAAATATTTTTGACTTTTTTTAGTTGATTCTTGTGTTCAAGTAGTAACATCACAAGTTAGAGGGCATATGCCGCCACCACCTCCTCCACAAGCATCACACTCATCGGTTACACACAATAAGCAACGTGGATAGTCACAACCTCAACCTATGCGAGGGCAAGTCGATGTTGGAATACGTTTGTTTTCACAAGCCACTTCACGAAGTTCTGGGCGTGGGATTTCACAACCACAGAGATCACAAAGACCAGCAACAAGTTTGGGGGGCATGGATTCTCTCAGTTTACATTTTCTTCAAATTCATAGGTACCTGAATGTTCTGGACAGGGATTGGACAATATTCCACTTGATGAGGATTACATGATGCAGGGCGAGATTGAAGGCTTTAGGGCAACAGATGTGCTTAAAGATCTAGCACGAGAAGAAGTCCTTGTAGCTCAGCAGACATCAGAACCACCCACCCAAGGAGACAACCCTCATCCTCAAGGTCCTCAAACTAAGGATGATGTTGTCAATTTTAGTGAAAATATTTCATTGGCAACAAGTACTAAGTCAACAATTCAGGAGTTTGTTTTGAAAGATTTGTAGGAGTTGAAAGAATGGAAATATCACGTAAAGTTCCTTATTATGGAAATTAATGCCCGATATAAAAATTATGAAAAAAGGGATTCTATTTATTCTTTAGTCAAATATAAACCTGAAAAGCTTGATGGCTTGCTAAAATAGGCTACTTCAGGAATAGTTAAATATGATTTTATTTATGAAGATGATGTCTTAAATGTTGTTGTTGGTAGATTGGATAATGTTAATGTTGAAGCCCAAGCATTTTACAACTTATGGGCTTTTGATAAGGACGAGGTTGCAGTTGTTGAGGCTGCAAAAGAATTGGCTGAGGTAAAAAAGTTATATACATTCCAATTTTCTATTGCATTTAAATTTTTATATTTCTTGAAAATTTGTAATAATTTCAATATATCCCTTTTGAATTAAGTTTTCAATTTGTTTTACAATCAAATTTTGAAAACTTGAAAACACAGGTTAAGAGCATGGATGTCAATATTCTTACAACAAAATCATGTTTGATGAAATCAATGGAAATGAAAAAGAAAATGTAGTCAAAGATTTCAGAAAATAATCATTTAAAAAATACATCAGAGAGAAGCTGCATGAAGATCCAGAAAAGGTGCTTGATAAAATGAAAGAAACGCTTCCAACAATACTTGAAGATCCAAATAAAGAAGAAGCTGCATGTGTGTCAAGTATTGTGAAAGTATGTGACAACCTTGTTAGAGTTGGAGCACTGCTAGAAGAAACATAAGTTGTTAAAGGAAAAGAAACGACAACTCCAAACACTAGTGAAGCATCCAAGCACCAATCAAAATATTGAAATTTGAAAATGTTGACAATGTTTTAAAAAGACTGAAATATGTTATTTCTATTTGAAATTGGTATGTAATATTTGAGACTTGAGTTTGAAAATGTTTTCAAAAGACTGCAATATATTAATTTCTGTTTGAAAATTTTTTGTTATATTTGAGTTTACAAATGTTTGAACGATGTAAAATATTTTTTTTGAACTAGTTAATATGAAATTTTATGTTTGAAAATGTCATGTAATTTCTGTTTGATAATGTTTTAAAAAGACTGGAATATTTATTTTTGGTTTGAAAATGTTATGTAGTATTTGAGTTAGAAAATGGTATGTAATATTTGGGTTTAAAGTGTTTGAAAGATGTAATATATGTCTTTTTGAAATAGTTAATTTGTAGTTATGATGCACAAAATTTGGGTTTGAAAATGTTATGTAATATTTGAGTTTGAAAATGTTATCTAATATTTGGGAATTTCTATTTGAAATTGGTATGTAATATTTGAGATATGAGTTGGAAAATGTTTAAAAAAATATTGCAATATATTAATTTCTGTTTGAAAATGTTATGTTATATTTATGTTTACAAATGTTTGAATGATGTAATATGTTTCTTTTTGAACTAGTTAATATGAAATATTTTGTTTGAAAATGTCATGTAATTTCTGTTTGATAATATTTTAAAAATATTGTAATATCTAATTTCGGTTTGAAAGTGTAATGTAATATTTGAGTTTGAAAATGTTATGTAATTTTTGGGTTTCAAAATGTTTGAACGATGTAATATAAATCTTTTTGAACTAGTTAATTTGAATTTTTTTGTTTGAAAATGTTTTAAAAAAGACTGCAATATCTAATATCTAATTTGTAGTTATGATGCAATATCTAGTTTTGTTTGAAAATGTTTTAAAAAGACTGCAATAGATTATTTTAGTTTGAAAAAGTTATGATGCACATGAAAATTATGAAAAAAATAATTCATTGAAATATATAAATTTGGAACAATATTCAGTAATCTGCTATCAAACCAATTTGTGTTTATCATTGTCAATGAAATGAGAGTTCAGATACTAAGACCCAAACATAAAATTTTACAATCTACAAAAATGATTTAAGCAATGTAATTTTAAAGCAATAACGTGATTTAAAAAACAATTCCTTGAAATAATATAAATCTGGAACAATATTCAGAAATCTGCTATCAAATCAATTTGTTATTATCATTGTCAATGAAATGAGAGTTGAGACACTAAGACCCAAACATACAATTTCAATTTGTTTGAAAACATTTTAAAAAGACTACAATAGCTTATTTTGGTTTGAAAAAAGTTATGATGCACATGAAAGTTATGAAAAAAATAATTCATTGAAATAATATAAATCTGGAACAATATTCAAAAATCTGCTATCAAACCAATTTGTGTTTATCATTGTCAATGAAATGAGAGTTCAGACACTAAGACCCAAACATAAAATTTTACAATCTACAAAAATGATTTAAGCCATGTAATTTTAAAGCAATAACATGATTTAAAAAAATAATTCCTTGAAATAATATAAATCTGGAACAATATTCAGAAATCTGCTATCAAATCAATTTGTTATTATCATTGTCCATGAAATGAGAGTTGAGACACTAAGACCCAAACATACAATTTCAATTTGTTTGAAAACGTTTTAAAAAGACTGCAATAGCTTATTTTGGTTTGAAAAAAGTTATGATGCACATGAAAGTTATGAAAAAAATAATTCATTGAAATAATATAAATCTGGAACAATATTCAGAAATCTGCTATCAAACCAATTTGTGTTTATCATTGTCAATGAAATGAGGTTCAAACACTAAGACCCAAACATAAAATTTTACAATCTACAAAAAATGATTTAAGCCATGTAATTTAAAAACAATAATATGATTTAAAACAACAATTCATTGAAATCATATAAATCTGGAACAATATTGAGAAATTTGCTATCAAATCAGTTCGTGTTTATTATTGTCAATGAAATCATGGAAAATTATCACTATGGAAGTTGAAACATATCAGCTTGTCCAAAATCATTATGAAGCATAGCAGAAATCTGTGTCTCCACCATCTGATCACTGAAAGCATCATCATCGTCGTTATCAATCGTATTCAACGTTCCTCTTATGTCTACCAAGGAACTCCAGTATTCCAATGCCCTGTCATACAAAAATGTATCCAACTGATATGAAGACACATAAATTCTTAAACAATTTTCTAAATTCTTGTCAAGTATGTTGTGGATTTTAGATTTAACAAAAGCAAGTGCACTAAAAACTCTTTCATCTTCGACTGATCCCAAAATCATTGTTTCACATAATTCATATAAATGAAAGTATTCACTTATAGTATATTTTAATACTGTGCTTGGATACAATTTTTGCCACAAACGTGTAGTGGAACCAATATCATGGACACTTGACATAAGTGATGTTTGCAAAACCATTGTTCTTCCAAAATGCGATGACTGTTCTTTCAAAAGTTCACTGTTGAGTATACCATTAATTGCTACACCATTGACTTCAACACTCTTACTAAAATGGTCAATGATATTACCCATATATTTAATAAATAAATTATTTGCAGAACTGTATTCAGTATAAGGCCCCCAAAACATGGGGTTAACCACACCCATGGACTCAAGAAACTCATCTCTCTGAAACTGTTCTCTTATCTCACCTGTCAAATTTTTTGCTATATTTGACAAATTACTCTTTGTTTTATGTATTAAAACATGAAATCTATTATGTGTTATAGGAACTTCTTCAAAATATTCCACAACAATACTTGATTACCTTTCAAAATAATAAACAAGTATCATATTTTCATGAACATTAATACAAAGATGATCATTGATGTAAAACTTCAAAATTTTTTTGGATTGTTTATGTTTGTCAATGTATTCCAACTATCAAATACAGGTTCTGTAAAATCTGCATTAGACACATATAATGAATCAAGAAGCATGCATATTTGTTTTCTCATCCTCATAAAATCAACAATATAGATAGATCTCTCTTGTGCAAGATTAATTAATCTGTTCATTTCTTTTAACATTGGAAGAATACCACATAATGTCAAAAGTGTTTCCAAGTCAGTCAAACGGAACAACATATCTTTTGCCTTATCAACTATTATGCGATTTGCATGCATAAACCTTGTCAGTGATTGATATTCTGCCAAAACTCTCTAAGCAGGTTGAAACAATGAAATCCATCTTGTATCCACATATTTTAACAAATTTTTCCCTTTTGTAACTCCTAGTGCAAATTGCTAAAACTCTGCAAATATTTTTGGACTTAATGAGAAATAAGAATGAATATCACGAACAAGGTTTTCAACTTTAGCAACATTTGAAAATGTGCTCACAATTTTATATGCAAGATTTACTCTATGAGTAATACAGTGAATGGGGATCATATATGGTGCAACTGTGGTTTGGAGTCGAACACACAAACCAGAACTGTGACCCTACATAATAGCAGCTCCATCAACTCCAACACAAATTAACTTCGTTGCAATGTCTATATCATTCATTCCCGCAATATTCTTTAAACTTTTAACAACATTATAAATATTTTTTGCATTTGAACTTTCCAACATCTTATGTATTCCCAAAAAAATAGACCTTCTAACATGATTTTAAAATATGTACACATGCATGCAAATCCAATAAGTTTTATCCACAACTGTTACCTCATCAATAGAAAGTGAAATGAATTTGGCAAGTTTTACTTGTTTCCTTAGGTCTTCTTTCTCAACCAAAGATAAAAATTTTACCATTTCTCAACCACTTCGGTCTGACCAATGAGAACTAGGAAGGTTTTGCACATTAAAAAGGCATAATAGCTACTTATAATCAATAAAATCGAACATCGATCTACCTTTCTTGATAATATTGTAAACAATGGCAAACTGCTTACTTTTTGAAGCTAAAACAATCTTCTGTAATTTGTCAAATTGGGCTCCAATTGTTCCACCTTTATCAACAAGAGATTGTTGTTGCTTTAAGTTATTGTCATATTGTATAACATATCTTAAATGCATACATTATAATGCATCCTTCCACTTAACTTCTTTACTAACTGAAGCAGAACTGAGATAAACACAGAGAAATTCACGCGAATTTCATTAACAGAGGTCTCGAACTCGGAAATACAGCGGTTCTATTCAAAATGGCCAAAAAGTCCCTTTTACAATGTATGCATTTCTCTTATAACAGACCCGACCCCCTTCGGACATCATTACACAGAATGCGGGATTCCCTGTAACCGCCCGCACGAGTGTTCTGTCGCCGCATGCATGTTGTGGCCAGGTATCTTCTTTCATCATGGCATGGGGTGGCGGAGTGCCCTGCAGCCGCTTGTGCATCCACCTGCCGAGTCATCATTCAAAGGAATGCTCCAGCCATCTGTAATCTGCTACCACGTGCCCTCCTGCCATGGCCTCTGTAACCGCCTAGTGCTCTATGGCCGCCTGTGATTTGATGCCACGTGCCCTTCTGCAATGGTCTCTGCAACTGTCGGCTGGTCTGAAGTCGTGAGCATTTTGTCGCGATATCGCGACGTGTTTGCTTCCTTACGCCCTCTCTCCTCTTCGGTCGCGATATCGTGACATTTTGGCGTTCGGCCTCTATTTTCTCCTTCGGGCCGCGAAACCGTGACATGTCACGATTTCACGACCATTTTACCCCTTGGTGCCTTTGCCCCAAAAGTGTCATGATTTCGCGACCACTTTGCACCCTGACACCTTGCTTCCGAAAGTGTCACGATTTCGTGACCACTTTGCACCTTCGAGTCCAGCTTCCGAAAGTGTCACGATTTCGTGACCACTTTGCGCTTTCGAGCCCAGCTTTCGAAAGTGTCACGATTTCGTGACCACTTTGCGCCTTCGAGTCTTGCCTCCGAAAGTGTCACGATTTCATGACCACTTTGCGCCTTCGAGCCCAGCTTCCGAAAGTGTCACGATTTCGTGACCACTTTGCGCCTTCGAGTCTTGCCTCCGAAAGTGTCACGATTTCGTGACCACTTTGCGCCTACGAGCCCAGCTTTCGAAAGTGTCATGATTTCGTGACCACTTTGCGCCTTCGAGTCTTGCCTCCGAAAGTGTCACGATTTCGTGACCACTTTGCGCCTACGAGCCCAGCTTTCGAAAGTGTCACGATTTCGTGACCACTTTGTGCCTTCGAGTCTTGCCTTCGAAAGTGTCACGATTTCTGACCACTTTGCGCCTTCGAGTCCAGCTTCTGAAAGTGTCACGATTTCGCGACCATTTTGCGCCTTGGCTCCATTGCTTTGAAAATGTCACGATTTCGTGACCATTTGGCGTCCAGACTGCTTTGCTTAGAAAATGTCACGATTTCGTGACCATTTTGTCCAGACTGTTTTTCTTAGAAAATGTCATGATTTCGCGACCATTTTGCGTCTAGGCTGCTTTACTTCGGAAATGTCATGATTTCGTGACCATTTTGCGTCCAGACTGCTTTGCTTAGAAAATGTCACGATTTCGTGACCATTTTGTGCCTTGGCCCCTTTTCTCAAAAAGCGTCGCGATATCGCGACAGTTTGACCCTTTGGCGCCCTTTCTCAAAAAAGTGTCACGATTTTGCGACAGCTTTGGCACTTAAAGAAAAAATATTTTTGGGTGATGCAAGATTGCTTTTCCACCTCCGGATGCTCCTGCATCAGACACCCGGGGTGAATTGAGAAGTGACCTTCACTTTGATCTGTCTGAGGTAGACCCAGGCGGTCAACCTCTGCCTTCGACAACCAAGTCGCATCTTCGATGGGCCTGCCCTTCCATTTGATCAAATACTCAGAATAACTCCTGTTTCGAGTACTTCGGCCCTCACGCGTATCAAGGACTTCTTCTATCTCGTCTGCGACTGGAGTAACCGCGGGAATGCTCCACAAATCCGGGCTTGGTGTTGCACTGCTATCTCCTTCATGAAACTCGACCAAATCCGAAATGTTAAAAACCGGTGAGATGTTAAGTTCACTCGGCAACTCCACCTCATATGCATTACCCGAATCCCATTTTCCAATGATCCTGCATGGCCCAAACTTCTTCATTTTTAGCTTGTTATAGGTCTTGGCAGGAAACCTCTCTTTCCTTAGATGGACCATGACAGAATCTCCTACTTCAAACTCCTTAACCCGGCGTTTCTGGTCTGCCCTGGCCTTATACTGAGCATTCATCTTGGCAATGTGCCTTGTCACCTCCTCATGCACTCCCTTCAGGTGTTCAGCAAAGTCTTCAGCTTCAGCACTGCATTTTTCTCTTATATCCATCCTTCTCAATTCTGAAGCGTTTCTTGGGCTGCTCCCATAGATTATCTGGAATGGCGACTTATTGGTACTCCTGTTGACTGAGCTGTTATAAGCGAATTCTGCCTGTGGCAAAACCAGATCCCATCCCTTGGGCTTGTCTCCGACCAAGCATCTCAGTAGATTGCCTAAACTCCTATTCACCACCTCTGTTTGACCATCTGTTTGGGGGTGGTATGCAGAACTAAATTTTAAATCCGTCTTCAGTTTCTTCCACAGGGTTCTCCAGAAATACCCTACAAATTTGGTATCTCTGTCCGAAACAATGCTCCTTGGCAGCCCATGAAGGCGTACCACTTCCTTGAAGAATAAACCAGCCACATGGACCGCATCGCTAGTCTTCTGGCAGGGAATGAAATGAGCCATTTTTGAAAACCTGTCCACTACCACAAATATGGAGTCGTGTCCCCTCTGCGTCCTGGGTAAACCAAGAATAAAATCCATGCTAATATCCTCCCATGGCCTTTCAGGTATAGGTAGTGGTTGATATAAACCAGTAGGCTGCCTCACACCTTTTGCCATCTGGCATATCCTACAACTTTGCACAAATTTTGCCACATCTTGTTGCAATTGCGGCCAGTAGTAATTTTCACTAACAAGTGAGATGGTCTTGTCTCGACCAAAGTGTCCAGCTAAACCTCCACTGTGCTTTTCCTTGATGAGATTCTCCCGCATTGAGCTCCTCGAAATGCATAATTGGTTCCCTCTGAACAACATTCCATCTTGAGTCAAAAAATTCAACCACTTAGTCTTGTCCAATGTAACAGGCGCAGTGCGAGCTTTCCAAGCTTCTGCGAAGTCGGGGTCTACAGGGTATAAACCCTTGAGCTCGACAAACCCTACAACCTCCACCTTCATCTCCATCAATAAACATTGCCTCCTACTCAAGGCATCCGCAACTCTGTTGGATCTCCCGCTCCGGTGCTTCAGCACAAAGGTGTAGCTCTGCAGGAACTCCACCCATTTCAGGTGCCTCTGATTTAATTTCCCTTGACTGTTAATATACTGCAGTGCCTGATGATCAGTATAAAGGACAAACTCCTTTGGCAACAAATAATGCCTCCATTTCTTCAGAGCCTGAACTATGGCATAGAACTCCTGATCATATACCGAATACTTCCTTCTGGCATCATTGAGCTTCTCGCTAAAATAAGCAACAGGCTTACCCTCTTGGCTCAATACGGCTCCTATGGCACTGCCACTCGCATCACAGTCTACCTGAAACACCTTATTGAAATCTGGAAGTGCTAAGACAGGTTGTTCTGTGACCTTCTTCTTCAGCATAGCAAAGCTTTTGTCTGCTCCAGCTGTCCACTTGAATTCCTTCTTGTTCCCCTTCATTGTCTCAGTAAGGGATGCGCAAATACTGCTGAAGTTCCTAATGAACTTTCTGTAGAAACTGGCCAGACCGTGAAACGATCTCACCTCAGTCACGCTTCTTGGAGCAGGCCATTCTATGATAGCCCTCACCTTCTCGGGGTCCATTTTGAGACCATCTTCTGAGATAACAAATCCCAGGTATACTAGCTCCCTCTTCACGAAGTTACACTTCTTCAGATTTATCAGTAGCTGCTCCTCCCGCAATTTCTCAAAAACCCTCCTGATGTGCATCAGGTGTTCCTCCAGGGTTTTGCTAAAAATCAGGATATCATCCAAGTAGACAATAACAAATTTGCCTAGAAATTCCTTCAGGACTTCATTCATTAACCGCATGAAGGTACTCGGTGCATTGGTTAGCCCAAATGGCATAACCAACCACTCATACAGCCCCTCTCTGGTTTTAAAGGTTGTCTTCCACTCATCCCCTTCTCTAATGCGGATCTGATGATAACCACTTTTTAGGTCAATCTTCGTGAAGTACTCAGCTCCACCCAAACAGTCCATGATATCATCCATCCTGGGCAATGGGAACCTGTATTTAATAGTGATCTTGTTAATTGCCCGAGAGTCTGTGCACATTCTCCATTCCCCATCCTTCTTGGGTGCTAGCACTGTAGGTACTGCACATGGACTTAGACTCTCCCTAATCAATCCCTTCTTGAGCAGATCTTGAACCTGCCGGTTTAACTCCTCAGTTTCTACAGGCGTCATCCTGTGTGCAGCCTTATTCGGCAAGCTCGATCCAGGCACCAAATCTATGTGGTGACTGATCTTCCTAACAGGTGGTAAACCTTCAGGAACATTATCAGAAATGATATCTGGAAACTCCTCCAACAGTCCCATGACTTCCACTGGAGTTTCCTTACATTCTTCTTCCCTGACCCTAGGGATTATTGCATAGCACATACGATCTTGCTTCAGGCCATCTAGAAATTTTCTTCCATCAACTAGACAGACTCGTGCACTGCTGCATACCTTCTCATCCGTCTCCTTCAGGGGTTTCAACTTATGCCGAACTCCATTTTTTGACAAGGAATATGTATTAGCTCGACCATCATGTACAACACTTCGATCAAACTGCCATGGTCTCCCCAGCAGCAAGTGACATGCATCCATAGGCAAGATGTCACATAAGACCTCATCTCGGTAAGTTCCAATGTTGAACTTCACCAGGCATTGCTCACTGACCAGCACCCGATGGTCCTTTTGCAACCATGCAATCCGATAAGGGTGCGGGTGTTTTCTCCTCTCCAGCTGTAGTTTGGCAACCATCTCCTCAGAAACCAAGTTGTCAGTGCTTCCATTATCGATGATGATATTACAGACCTTGCCTGCGCACTTGCATCTTGTTCGAAATAGGTTGTTCCTCTGGTCTGCCTTCTTTTCTTCATTCAACAAGACTCTTCTGATGATCATCGCTTCTCCTCTTTTTGCCTCCTCAGAGTGCTCAGATTCTACACCTTCGTCTGCTACAGCAGCTCGGGCCTGACCCTCAGGTCTTCGATTAGGCCTTTCTTGATGTTGCGGGCAGTTGTATGCCCGATGTCCTTCTTCTCCGTAGTTGAAGCAGGTTCCTCGAAAGACACCTCTTCCAAACCCTCGCCTAGGCCTACCTCTTCCCCTCGGGTAGTTGTTGTTCTGATTGCGTGGGCGTTGGGTATTCTCCTCTTTCTCCTCTTTCTATTTTTGGCTACTGCTTGCTTCACCAGTCTTCCCCACATCTCTGTATCTTCCTCCATTGGTTCTTCCACCAGCTCTTCCTCCTCGATCCTTTCCTCTCTGCTTACCATCAAACCTCCTATTCAGCTTCTCCTCCACTTTTAATGCAAACTGGTATGCATCTTCAACCGTGCTCATCCTAACCAGACCCAGTTCTTCTTGAATGCTGGTTCTCAATCCATTGATGTATCGTGCGACTTTCTCCTTATTCGCCTCAGAATGGCCGGTTCTAATCGAAATCTGGTAGAACTCCTCCGTATACTCCTTGACAGATTTACTTGCCTGTCTAAGACTCTGCATCTTCCTCAACAAATCCAACTCATAATCTGTAGGGATGAATTGCCTTTTCAACTTCTCTACCATCCTATCCCACCTGGTGATCTTTTCCTTTCCCCTCCTGTTCCTTTCTAGCTGCACTCCTTTCCACCAGATGCTAGCATGCCCCTTCAACTTTGTTTTTGCGAACCTGATCCGATTTGGATCTGAGATCTCTTCATACTCGAAATACTCCTCCATGTCGTTGATCCAATCTATCAACTCCTCGAGATTAAGATTCCCAGAATAAGTAGAGACATCGAACTTCGGCTTCTTCCCGATCTGGGATATGGCCCTATACAACCTAGCCTCTACTGGATCCAATGCTTCTTCCTCATCAGATGGACCCTCTTCTTCCCAAACTTCATCTTCACTGGGTTCCTCCCTTCTTGGCTCAACTCCTCTTCTGATTTCCTCCTGTAGGGCTTCAACTTGCCTCTGCAAGGCTCTAAGATCGACCTCTGCTTGCCTGTTCCTCACACCACCATGGTTCCTACGTGGGGGCATCCTGTTCACTTCCTCACACCCACAACCACAATCCTGGCGCAAACTGCCTCACTGTCGGTGATCGGTTTGCGCACTCAGAACCTTCTGGCTCTGATACCACTTGAAGCAGAACTGAGATAAACACAGAGAAATTCATGCGAATTTCATTAACAGAGGTCTCAAACTCGGAAATACAGTGGTTCTATTCAAAATGGCCAAAAGTCCATTTTACAATGTATGCATTTCTCTTATAACAGACCCGACCCCCTTCGGACATCATTACACAGAATGCGGGATTCCCTGTAACCGCCCGCACGAGTGTTCTATCGCCGCATGCATGTTGTGGCCAGGTATCTTCTTTCATCATGGCATGGGGTGGCGGAGTGCCCTACAGCCGCCTGTGCATCCACCTGCCAAGTCATCATTCAAAGGAATGCTCCAGCCATCTGTAATCTGCTACCACGTGCCCTCCTGCCATGGCCTCTGTAACCGCCTAGTGCTCTATGGCCGCCTGTGATTTGATGCCACGTGCCCTTCTGCAATGGTCTCTGCAACTACCAGCTGGTCTGAAGTCGTGAGCGTTTTGTCGCGATATCGCGACGTGTTTGCTTCCTTACGCCCTCTCTCCTCTTCGATCATGATATCGCGACGTTTTGGCGTTCGGCCTCTATTTTCTCCTTCGGGCCGTGAAACCGTGACATGTCATGATTTCATGACCATTTTACCCCTTGGTGCCTTTGCCCCAAAAGTGTCACGATTTCGCGACCACTTTGCACCCTGACACCTTGCTTCCGAAAGTGTCACGATTTCGTGACCACTTTGCACCTTCGAGTCCAGCTTCCGAAAGTGTCACGATTTCGTGACCACTTTGCGCTTTCGAGCCCACTTCCGAAAGTGTCACGATTTCGTGACCACTTTGCGCCTTCGAGTCTTGCCTCCGAAAGTGTCACGATTTCGTGACCACTTTGCGCCTACGAGCCTAACTTCCGAAAGTGTCACGATTTCATGACCACTTTGCGCCTTCGAGTCTTGCCTCCGAAAGTGTCACGATTTCGTGACCACTTTGCGCCTAACGAGCTTTCAAAGTGTCATCGATTTCGTGACCACTTTGCGCCTTCGAGTCTTGCCTCCGAAAGTGTCATCGATTTCGTGACCACTTTGCGCCTCACGACTTCAAAGTGTCACGATTTCATGACCACTTTGCATCTTGCCTAATAATTTAGACCACTTTGGCCTTGACTTAAAGTGTCACGATTTCACGACCATTTTGCGCCTTGGCTCCATTGCTTTGAAAATGTCACGATTTCATGACCATTTTGCGTCCAGACTGCTTTGCTTAGAAAATGTCACGATTTCGTGACCATTTTGCGTCCAGACTGCTTTGCTTAGAAAATGTCACGATTTCGCGACCATTTTGCGTCCAGGCTGCTTTACTTCGGAAATGTCACGATTTCGTGACCATTTTGCGTCCAGACTGCTTTGCTTAGAAAATGTCACGATTTCGCGACCATTTTGCGCCTTGGCCCCTTTTCTCAAAAAGCGTCGCGATATCGCGACAGTTTGACCCTTTGGCGCCCTTTCTCAAAAAAGTGTCACGATTTCGCGACAGCTTTGGCACTTAAAGAAAAAAATATTTTTGGGTGATGCAAGATTGCTTTTCCACCTCCGGATGCTCCTGCATCACTAACTTCACCACTACTTTTATAACTTTAACATAACATTTGCCAGCATGTTTTTCAATTTTATCAATGTTGTTTTGAAGCCTATGATACTTACCAAGTCTCCAACTGCAAATTTTGCATCTACATTATTTTTCATTAATTTGGTTATCCTCAGTCATGACAGGCTCAAGCCAGGGAAATATTTTTGCCCATTATTTCCTAAATCCCCTTCCAAGTATCTAGAGAGATGCTTTTCTTTTTTGGAATTTTTGGTTGAATATTCAATTGACACTTGTAATGATTTTGATTTATCACTTTCATTTTCAATTGTGATGTCATTTTGCGTGTTGTCATCGGGTGTTTGTTGGATGTCATTTCTAAGGGGATTTTCAATGAAAGTCATCTCTTCTTGGGGAATATCTTCAAGTCGAGGCATATCGGGATCGACAGGGTATTCTCGCATAGTAGGATACCATAATATTTTGTATCACTATTGGATGAAAAAATTTACAAAAAAATATACAAATCGTCAATCAAGCACATACTCAGAAGTAAAAAATCATTTGTACCTTGAATTTGCACAGATGTCATTGGCTCGTCGCATTTCTAAGTTTGACTAAAATATTTAAGGATACTCTTTTCAGCAGAAGATTTGGTGCCCTTATTTCCATCACTGGGTGAAAATTTACTAGTGACAAAAAAAAGTTGAAGAGGGTGTATTTTTTGGAGGTCTTTAGATATTATTGTAAATAGAATAAACAATTTTTGGATAGTAAATTATACATACTTTTTTCTAGCCATTATTTATTGTGATTTTATCAGTTTATTCCACTAGTTATTATTCTGGTGAAAGCACTCTAATAGAGAAAAAGAGCATCAATATGTCAATAAAGAACCAAAGCATTTACTTATGTATAATCTTAGCAATAAAAAGAGATCTTAATTAAAACTAAGAATCAAAGAAAAATAGAGAAAACAAGGGAACATACTCAACAGAGCAATGAAAAAATAGAGAAAAACAAGGGAACAAAATCAACAGAGCAATGAAATTCAAAAACTGGAAAAATAACAAGCAGAACATGGCAATATAAAGAAAAGCAAAGAAGTGACAGAGAACATGGTGCTAAAAAATATTTTATTCGTATGCAGAGATACTAGTTTTGATCACACATAAATAATGATCCAGGTAAACACAGGTTTTCCTGATTGCACGAAAGTGTTCAGATTCAGAAATGGTTTCGTTCGGTTGCACAAAAGTGTCCAGATTCAAAAATGGTTCTATCCGATTGCATAGAAGTGTCCGGATTCAGAAATGGTTCCGTCTGGTTGCACAGAAGTGTCCATATTCAAAAATGGTTTCATTTGGTTGCACAAAAGTGTTCGAATTCAAAAATTATTTCATCCAATTGCATGAAAGTGTCCAGATTTAGAAATGGTTTCGATGGCATAAAATACCCACCTGGTTGCATGGTAGTGGCCAAAAGCTGGGAAGGCACCGTTTGGCTACACAGTAGGTTACAGACACAAAAGTGTCTGGCTGACTGTAGAATTAGTTTTGTTCGACTGTAAAGCAGGACACTATTCCAGTTGGTTGTAGAATTAGGTCCGTATGACTGTAGAACAAGACACTATTCCGTTCGGTTAGTGAATTTGTTGTGGCTAGTAGCAGAAAAGGTTTCGATGTTGTGAAAAATTGTGTAGGTATTTTCCCTAGCGTGCTAATTATATATAGAGGTAAACTTGGCGAGTTTGGCGAGATAATTTAGAAATTCTAAAATTTTAGGGCTAAAAGGGTACTTTATTTAGGTGGGATTACTTGCGAATTTTTTAAAATATTCATGATACTCTCATCAAAGGACGACTAACCGACACCGAAAATTTATTTTTTCTCAAAATTTTTGGCTACATGGCCGACGTCTAGGTCTCAAAAATTTCACAAATTTGAATTTTTGAAAATGGATTTTTTCACCCCAATGGAAAAGTTTTTCCGCTATGCATAACGCTGCATCTAAGCCATGATATTGCACCAACCCCAAGAAAAAAATATTTTGCTTATATATTTGATCAACAAACTAGAGGCCAAAGCACAAAGCAAGCCTATCATCTTGCGAATTAACTAGCTCAAAATACAATATTTATATCAATGTCATGCCATATCAACTAAAATTAAGGGTTTGAAGTCAACGTCCCTAGTACTTGAGCCTTATAACGTCTCCTCAAAATTGAAACCCATTTTATATGAACCTAGATATCCTCTAAGGTTATCGACATCTCCCCTATCGATAGCAAAAAAATGGTATATTTAGAGTGCCACCGATTGGCCAATGCTGTTAGAAAGGTGTGGTCTAGATATATATAGAGTATCCTCATAAGATACCCAATTCTTGTACCATATAGCACCATTATATCTGTAAGAGTAATACCCTCCACTATAGATCTAAATATCCATAATCTTTGATCAACAATATGAAGAATGCCCAACATCTACATGCATAAAAAGACAGACAAGAGTCAAAAAAGTCAATAATGATAAAAAATTAATAACATGTTCTTCATGTCTCGAATCTACCACCCATGAGTGAATTGGTCCCATCGCATGGTGGATTCACAAATTTTAGGGGTAGACAAATTCACCACCATATATGGTAGATTCGTGAATCGTGTGAATCCATTGACCATAGAACACTACCCTAAAAAGCCAAAAAAAAAATGTAATAGATAAAATTGACTCATACGTATGTTTGGGCCCTGTTTGGTCGAACTACACCTTGCACTACCTCTAATCTATAAGTAGGATGCCTTAGTTGAGTCATTCCACAGGTTGCTCCAATTTTATCTAAACAAAATTCTCTCCCCTTGCATAATAAAACTAAATTATTTTTATCCTCTTTAGCCTATTTTTACCTCTCGAGGTGAATTTTTTTTACCACCTCATTTTTCACCCAACCTATTCAAGTTCCCTTAGGACAATATTGGGTCCCTAAAAAAATCAAGGGGGTACGTTTATTGGGGGTAAACCAATAAAACCCTAGTTTCCATTTGCATGTAATATAAATTACTTGGTAAACACCCTAGGTAATTATTTTCCTTTGCAAGCTAATTTTCAATATGTTTTGCCTTATATCGGTCAATCAAGGTTTAAGACCTCAATTTTTATTAAAATTAGGGGCATCTATAGTTATTTTTGATGCATTTATTATTTTAAATACATTAAAAGGGGTAAATATAAATATCTAAAATTGGACCACTTAACCAAACCAATCTCATCATTGACCCACCAAGTTGTTGGAATATATTATATTATTTGGTACATGCCAATGTACCACCATGGGTAAATGTTTATATTTGGAGTTTGTCTTAGATTGTGATTTGAGTATTTACTTTATGCAATGTAATAAAAGCATAAGTATTATTAGAATGTGCAATGATGTAAATGTGCATGTTGTCCATGTGTGCATGAGTCATAGAATAGGAAGATGAAGAGTCATAGGTACGTGAAAGACCAAGAGATATATCTCATTATATATAGGCCTTTATAGAATGAGAGAAGAGGGGTTTTTTTGGTGAGCACAAGGTAGAGTAGTAGTAGATACAATGTAGAGCATGTATGGAGTGTTTGAGACCTCCATTTTAGAGCAATGTACTATTTTCGTGAGCTTTCATTAATTATATATTTTTGAGTATTTGTAGAATTTTCTAATGATATTTACATGATTATTATATTGTCTTTTTTATATTTATAATATTGCATGCTCATTTTACACCTTGTGGTAGTTATTTCATTAAATATACAACTTCAAATGCTAACAACGGTATCAGAGCCATAAGGTAGATTGATAGGAGATAGGGAGAGCCACAAAAGAGATTGAGAGGAGATAGAAGATTTCATTTTTAGAATTTCTAAAATTTATTTTTGGCTAGAGTCTTTCCACAAAGTTGTAAAAAAACTTGTGAAGACTAGGACTCAATATTGATTCCACTAGTTTGACAAATCAACTAGTGAAGTTCATTATTTTTAGATTTGAAGAATTTGCATTATCATCTTCTAATATTTTTTTGTAGAGAAGAGTTGATTCAAATAAAATTGAGAAGCTTCCTACAATAGCTAGGAATAATATCTTATTTGGAATTAATCCAATACTTGTAGCAACAATTCAAATATTGAATAAAATGGAGGCCTAAGAAAAAATGTACCATTGTAGAATTTGCAGGATTTGTAGAATTGAATATTGAAGGTTGAGAATAGAGGAAGATGCCAAAGGATCCCTATTGAATATTGGAGATCAAGGAGATCACCATAGAATATTGAAGATCATAGATTGCAGATTGAAGAAAGAAGAAAGGAGCTTTAGAAGGAGGAGACCCAAGAAAAAGGTCTTATTGAAGAACTTCCAGATTTGGAATATAGGAGATTGAAGATTGAAAATAGAAGAGGACTAAGAAAAATTCCTATTGAAGATTTGAAGCTACAGAATTTGAAGACCCAAAATAAGAGGTCTCAAGAAAATTTGGAAGGAGAAAGAAGAAGAAGGCTAGAAGAAGCCCTATTGAAAAAGTTGAAGAAGTGGCCATTGGAGAAGATTTAAAGAAAAGATCAAGGTAGAAGATTACAAGAAGGAATAACTCCTAAAAAAAAGGAATTTGGGATAGTTTTTGCCATTCGACAACAAGCCCAAAAGGATGAAGGATTTGGTAAGAAGTTTGGCAAATTTTGGAAAGGATTTTTGAAGACCTCAAGACATTCGTATTCTTGAGGAGAAGGCCAACACATAGACCTGATTTGAAGTCAAAATTTGACCAAGAATATTGAAGGAGAAAGAAGTTAGAAGAGACCACCATATTTGAGAGTTTTAAGAATAGTCACAAAGGATTTGAATGTAGATTAATGAAGTAGAAGATTGTTATTTTTACAATAAAAGTTGAAGAATCACAGGATAACAAAATCAAGTTGACATAAATTTGTGATTTGGAGAATTTCAAGATAGATTTGGAAGAAGCATTGGACAACATAGAAATTGATATTTAGGCAACATGAAAGCTACAATTTAGAGGAGTTTTTTAGTATATTTGAGAGAGTTTAGGACAACAAATCAAAGGAGGAATTGGCTGCATTAGAAGCTGAAAAAGTACAGAGTTTAGGACAACAAGAGGGTAGCATTTTGGGTAGCACTAATAGATGCAAAATTTAGAGTCCAAGATAAAGAGTTTGGAGGAGAATTGGAGCTGCAATAATCATATTTTCAAGCAACAAATTAAAGTTTTGGGCAATAACTAGAGCTGCAAAATTGATAAATTTAAGGCAGAATTTGAGTAAAAAGTAGAGCTGCAATATTGACAAGTTTAGGGTAGAAAAACAAAAGGAATTGAGGCTTCAAATTTCACAAAATCGGGGCAAAAAATAGGTGAACCAAATCACCAAAAAGACTAGCTACAAAAAGAGGCCAAAAGGTGTGCAAAAGTGGTGCTATGAGAGTATTTTTAGAGTATTAAAACTAGTTCATTTTAAGGTTTTTTGAAAGCACTGTAGTAGATTTATTTAAGGAGCAAAAGTTAGTTTTATTCAAGTATATCCAATCCAAGGAAGGAGACTTCTTTATTATCTTGAAATCTGCAAAACAAAACAACAAAGGTAGAAGTTAAAACTTGCTCAAAAGGGAGTGATAAGTAGAAGAAGCATATGTTGTGTTCATAATTTAAGTGCAAATTTTTCTCCTACTGAGAAAAATAGAGAGACTTAATAGTGGACAAAGGAAGGACCTATTTCTAGTATCTAAAGACACCAAGAGGTGTGCTAAGTATTGAAAAGTTTTTTGTGAAGGCCAATTATCAAAGGTGTAGAAGAACTACCATAAGCAACATCATCATATTGAAGGACATAACAATTTGCACCAAGGAAGACAATGTAGAGCATTGATAAATAGTCGTTGTTCGACCAACATAGAGCATTGGAAATCATCATCAGATTGTAATGTTGAGCCACCAAGGTTGCACCACTAGCATGAGGAGAAGAGCATAGCCTCACTACCACCAATAACATCATCGAACATGGTATAAAAATAGACAACGTAAAATAAAGAGCATTGAAAAGATAAAACATCTAAGAAGAAGAATATTAGGGAAATGTGAGCACTACCAAATCTAAAGCAAGCTCCGTTAAAAAGGAATCATCGAACGTTAAAACTGCCATAGGAGGAGAGCGTTGAAGAAATGACAACCAAAAGAATCTTAGCGAACATTGGTAAGCTAAACAACACAAATAAGTTGAGTGTTTGTTATGATCTTGGTGTATTCAAATTTCACTTCTACCTTGAGGTTTTGGTGTAGTGGTTTGTTACAAGTGGTATTAGAGCACTTTCCAAGGTCATGTTTTGTTGCAAAATCTTTGGTACTAGAGGAAATTCTAGAGCTTGTATTTTACTATAGAAGTGTCAATACCAGAGCACTTTCTAGGGCCAAGTTGTATTGTAGAAGCTTTAGTACTAGAGAATATTCCAAGGTCAAGTTCAAATGCAAAAGTTTCGATGCTTAATAAGCACCTGCATTAGGCTAATAACCTCTTGCAATATTGCGTGTAAGTCCCAACTGCTCAATTGGGAGAAGTGCTTGGGCCAATAATTACCCTAAAACTCATTAAGTGGAGTACCCCAGGAGCCCCAAGGTAACTACTTCAAGTGTGTTGCAAGTGAAAAGAGTCAACAACCCCACACCTTGTTAGTAGTATTTTTACCCTATGAGAGTATACAAAGAGCTATCATTTAGAGGTAAAATCGTGGTTGGTTTATCAATTATTATTCCTTAGGAAAATATTGTTGGTAATTAGAGAGTGGTACTTGCTTAGATAGACTTTATGGCCAGTGATATTTACCTTAATCCACTATGAAGCCAAAGTCTGGGGACCAATACATTGCCAAAATTTTCATAAAAGTGCCATACAACCATCGATTACAACTTCAACAAGAGTCTACAGTTCCACAACTTCAACAAAGTAGATAATTTACAGTCTAAAAGCAATCTAAAAGTGGCAGTTGTTTAAAAAAAAAGAGAAATATATAGTTTAATCATAGTAAAAAAATATTTTGCAGAGCAAGTTGTTATCAATGTTAAAAAAGCAAAAGAAAAAAAGGGTCTACAGAGTAGCAAATTATAGTTTGGTAGTAGTCCATGGAGTAGCAGTAACCAAAAACTCAGTCTACAATTTGGTGGTAGTTCAAAATGAAAAAAAGGGGGGTTTGCAATTGGTAACAGTTAAAAAAAAACAAAGTCCATAGTTTTAAAGCAATCTAAAAGTGCTAGTTTGTTTAAAATAAATAGAAAGAGAAGTCCACAGTTTGGTCACAATCCAAAAAATATATAATTTAAAGGTTGTTTGTTTTAAAAAAAAATCCAAGTTTTGATTTTTTTTTGGATTTGAGGTCATGGATTTTCCAGTATTCACTGGAAGGAATGATTATGCTAAGGTATGGTGGAGAATTTTTAAGTATTTAAATAAATGGAAAGATAAGATTTATAATTCTTTCAATGGGGTAGCTGCATCATGGTTTATAAAATTTCGGTTAACCCATCAATAGAAATACACACAAGAAGAATTTGAAGAAGCATTCTTGAGCAGATGGGTGTTTGGAAAAATCATAGATAAAACACTGATTGAGCAAATGGAACTAATGAGAGAGTTAAATTTTTTTAAGAAATTAGCAAAAGAAAAAGATAAGGTTGATAGTATACAAATTGAAGGAAGCACAACTTGGATGTCAGATAAGTTGAACAATGTTAAAAAAGGTTTGTGTTTACCAAAATGTACAGAAGAAATAAATAAAATAAATATGAAGACCAAACACTATGTAGAAGAAATAAACAAGCAGATCATTTATGAAAAAATGAAAAAATAAAAAGATAAGGATGATAGTAAACCTATTGAAGGAAGCACCAAAGACTATGTAGAAAATTTTGAAAATATGAAAAAAGTTGACAGAAGAAATAAATAGGTAGATAATTTGCAAAAACTTGGTAAAAGGAAAAGATAAGGATGATAGTATATAGACCCAAGGCAACACCAAAGGATGTGTAGAAAATTTTGAAAATATGAACAATTTGATTGAAGAGGTAAACAGGCTTCAAGAGAAATAAAAAAAATGAATAAATACGATAAAAGAAAAAATGCAAATGACAACATGCAAGTTGAAAAAACCATATTTTTGGTATCAGATAAGTCAAATAGTGGTCAAAGGGAATTGTTCAATTTTAAAAATTCTATTTTACAAGTTCATGGTTGCATCTAGAAGGAAAATTTTATTATTTCTATAAATCCTAATAATAGATACAATACCATTAATATATATTTGGCTAAGAGGTTGCAAGTTTAGACAAAGAAAATAAAAGACATACAACTTGAGGGTACAAATGTTCAAATTTTTGAAGATTTGAAAATCACCATGGACAAATATATTTTACACTCATATTTTTATGCTATTGAGATGGATGATGCAAACATTTTTCTTGGTTATCCTTGGTTAAATTATTTGGGTACTATTAACATTAATATACAAAAGAAGTTCATGAAATTTTGGTATAGAAAAAATAAAATAATAGTACAAGATATTTCCCAATGTAAAAGAAGGGAATAAGAAGGGAAACAACTATAGCAATGTTTGGAAAAAAAAGCATAGTGTAACAATCCTTCTAGAACAACTATCTATATTTGATTTTGCTTTTTGAATATGGTACTGCTAATGGTTGTGACTGCAGGAACATAGTTCCATCCTTTGAGAAGGAATATAGAGAGAACTAGGTACCATCCTTCAGGTGGGCAGAGTAGGAGTGACCACAGGAGGTAAGGAGGGATATGATAGCAGTGCAAAAAACACAATGGTCTATGAGTACATGAAAGCTCACAAAAATGCATTTCATATAGGAGCATTCTGATTGTCGTTTGCATCATGCATTTGCTTTGTTTAGTGGACTATGTGTCATGCTTTGCTTGTTTCGTATTTGATTGTAAAAAAATATCATTTTATTTCATAAAAATATATATAATAAAATAAAATAAAATATAAAAATAATAAAACAAAACAAAATACATATACATATAATAATATTATATAAATATAAACAATCTAAAAATAAAAATAACATCACCCTTTTTATAGTAAATAAGAATGCTATCTACATATGTAAACATTTCCCCCTCTTATGGATAACGAAGTGTAATGCCACTCGATAGTCGATTTGTGTGCATGACTTACCTTAGGTGTCATTGAATACTTATGCTTGATTTCTATATAAGGGTGGATTAAACTGTCTCAAAGGGTGTCTAGATTGATGATTTTTGCATGCATCTTGTGAGTTGGATTGGAGGAAGGAGGACTCAAAATTGCTGATAAAAGACTCCTAATTCAGATTTTTGTTGATCATATTCTCTTGAAATGAGTATTAATATTTGTTGTGCCATACTGCTTGCTTGATGAATGTATGATTGATGTTTATCTTTTGGTTGTGGTTGTGTGATATTATCCAAGTGAATGGCTTATATCATGAATATTTTTCCAAATTCACATCTACTGGTAACATTGAATGGGGTTGTTCTTTCTATGTTGTGTAACTATTGCTCACTACCTGAAACTTCTATCTAACATAGGCATACCCACTACCTACCCTTATACATATTTGGGCATCAAATGAGAAAGAAATATATATGTATAAATAAAATCTAGTTTAATTTTTTAACTCTCGAGAGAGGATATCGTGGATTGAGTAGATGGTGCTACTTTGCATATTCTCATAGAAGCTTATATACTGTGTGGAAATATATATTTTAATGCCTACTAAATACCTACTCCGTGTCATGAGTTATTGAAATACTAGATGCTTCTCTGGTTTTTTGAGGAGGTAAAATCAAACCAACATATAGGTTGGAGCATCTTCTGCACTACAGTTTAAGTTATTTTGAACTTATCTTGTTACTAGCCCTTATCTGGAATAATTTGCTATGTTGTTTTTATGTATTATTATGAGTGACTGAATTGATGTTCTTTTAAGAAATATCAAGGCATACTAAACCCTTGTTTCCCTTCTAGAAAAACTTTCCTCTCACATGAAATGTAGAACGTTACAAATATTGTATCCCAATATTTTATGAGCAAGAAATATGATAATTTTCTTACAAACAATATTGTTAATGAGCTCTGCAATCATGGTACCACTGGAGTATTTAGAATTTTAAAGATTTAATGTATGGATTTATGTGCTTTGGAAATGGTTTATGAAACACTATATTGTAAAAAGTGCATAATACAAACCATTTGCTTATTTTCAATAGTTTAGTGCCATCATCGGGTAATGTATTTTGTTGTAGATATTTCATTGGTTATCTGGTTGTAATTCCAAAGGTGATCCATTATGTTATTTACTTTTTAAAATAGGCAAAGTGTGGATATTCTATAATCATATTATGTTTTATTGTGAAACTAGTTGGCAAGTTTATAAAACTAATAAATTTCATTAAAACCTTTTATTGTGAAAAATATGTCTTCAGGTGTACTAAAATTGATTGCGACTTAAATTAGTTAAATCACCTCTAAAAACTATAACCGAGCAATGCCATAGCTGCAAGCTAGATGTCACTAGATCAACCTATGATATAGGCATTTGATGTCTCAAGATTCTTGAGTCGTTTTCTCAGTTTAAAATATTTTCCTAGGAGCATTTCATTTTGAGTTTTTTTGACTAGAGAAGTAATGTAATGCCATATATTTAAGTATAGATGAACTACTATTTACCCTAGCTTATGTTCAAAGGATAATAAAAAGAATTCTGAAAATATCTATTGTGTACTTTATTTATGGTTCGTTGTTACTTTCATCATTTGGAAGAATTCATAAGATAGAGAATAATATTAGAGTGTTTTAATATTATGCTGTGCATTGAAGCCATTAATGTTCCATTGGTATACCTTGAGATAAGTAAAACAACTATTTGTATTATTCGCATGTTCGTGCATTATAATATTAGAGAATAAAATATTTTAGTTCATGTTTCCATGACTTAGTTAATGGTACATTTAGTAAAGTAAAGTAGGACGTGAAAAACGAACATCTCTTTAATAGAGCCTCCAAATATTTGGTGTTATAATGATGTCATTCTTTTAAATTTATTTGGAAGTAATGTCTAGGCATAGTCGTTATACTTACTTGATGATTATGATTCTTTTATATATATATATATATATATATTAATGGGAATCAATGTTTTGGAAAAATGAATCTTTAGTTTCACTTGGAAAGATAGAATATTGTACAGAAATATAATAATAATTGATTAGCTTTTAGATTAGATATTTAATCATTGCAATTATACAAGCTCTATTTATTAATTGTGTTTTAATGAATGAATAGAATGCTTGAGACTCTCAAAATATTTTATATAAATTTTAACTCTAGATTTGCATAAAATACCTGGAACCTTGATTTTATAAAAATGGAATTATCTTTATTTAAAAGCATATATTTGAATTTGCCTTTATTAAAGTATACTTTAGAAAAGAAGTTCACTCATGTTCATTGTATGTGTAATTTGAGAATAGTTCTTTGAAATAAAAAGAGTATAGTTCTATTTTTTAAAAGCTAAATTTTTAAAATGACAAACTAATTTGAGTGAATACTAACCCTTCTTCCGAGAAAATTATTGAATTTTACCAAGACAAACATCGATAAGGATGATAAATCAACCATCAAGGAGAATGGTGTAACTCTATACACCCAGTACCAGTGATTGAGAGTTAGACAATCATTGTGATTCGAGAGTGGTTGTACTCTTGTCGAGTAAGGTCAAGATGTGAAGGTAATGAGGGGCGGTATAGGACATCACCTCTAAGCCACTGAATGAGTAGTATGGTGATGGACCCCTTGCTCATTGTACGATTAGGAGATAATTAGCAGGATACTGGTGTTAGGAGATAGCTAGACACTAGTGCTAGTAGACTCAATGAAGAGTTGGTATGGGATGACTCATTAATCATACCATGACAAGAGATACTAGGACCTAATCCAATGTATTTGTGGGCCCTAGTTGACTCAAAACATAGTTGGACTCTCAACTAGGCACAAGGCATATCTACGCTAATCCCTTGCATGTATCCAATTTTGAATAGAAAATAGGTCATGAGAACCTAAGTTCTCCATGCTAAGCGATGGGGAATTATGTGTCCACCCTCTAAGTGTTATGGGCCCTAGAGGATAAGCCCAACCGTACCTACACTCTCATGAAAGAAGAAGATGAGCTCATAAAAAGATACCCTTTTATAGGATCTAGCCAATCTCATCCACCTTGGGAGATTGTTTGTAGTGGTCAATATTCCCAAGAGTAGGATATACCTCATACTAATAAAAATTTAGGTGATTTCAAGTTGAATACATTAAAATTTTAATCTTATGTGTTGCCTAGATCTAAATTTAGCTGAAAGTTTCTCTTTGTAAATCTAGTGAGCACGAGTGGGCTGGACAACCAAGTGAGTTAGATCTAAGTTGTTATAATTAGTATCAGAGCCCTAGGTTACAAAATCCTAGATCATAAAACTCTTAGGTTATAGGATTCTATGTGTTAACATTAAAATTTTGAATGAACCTAAACCAAACAATTAACATAGCTCTTTTGTATCAGGGAAAAATGACACCTGAGCTAAGGGGAAGTTCATAAAAGAACCTCACAATAGCTCAACAAGAAGGGCTAGTTGTTAGTACAAGAAAAGGATTCCAAAAATTCATAAGAAAAGAAACTAAAAAATATGTTGGGGATACAAATGTGGCAAAGAGACCCTAATAGTGAAAGGGGGAAAAGAGCCGCAAGCCAGTGAACCTGTCCAGAAGGATGAGAACTTAGCTAAAATAATTTAGCTACTTCAAGGTCAGATGGACCAACAAAAAGAGCATATGGAAAAATAGAGAGCCCAAATGGCTCAGTAGCATGAACTGATAGTCCAACAACAAAATTTAATAGAAGACTTAACTAAAGAGAAAGATCCTGAGGTTAGGCAGGATGAAATACCTAGGGAGACAAAAGGGAACAACAGGAAAAATGTTGGGACTGAGTTGACCAAGGATGTGAGAAAGGTTGTAATATCTAAATTTTATGGTAAAGAATATGGAGATGCAACCAAAAATTGGTTGAATAAGGTTGAAACCTACTACTCCATGAAACCTCTTTTGTATGAGTTCAAAACATCATGGGTGGTTGTCCACCTAGTCAGAACAACCTTGGACTAGTGGACTACCTACAAAAAGAGCAAAAAATTGAAGTTGCCAATCTCTAATGGGATACCTTTTTGAAATAATTTAGGAAGAGTTTTTTGACCAGGCAATTTTATGTAGAAAAATTTGCTGAATTTTCCAACTTACATCAAGAGAACATGTATGTTAGTGATTATCACCAAAAATTCATATAGCTATTAAAATATGTATTGGAGTATGATAATAGGGAAGAGCTCAAGGTACAAAAGTCTATCCTGGGATTGCACTCAAGAATAGGATCTATAATCAGTCTACTCAATCTTGAGGATATTTTAAGGTCCTATGATTTGGCTCGATAGGAGGAGCTAAATCAAAGGGCGAGAAAGGCATATTACAAAAAGACATATGAGAAAGATAAAAACAATTCAAAAAAGTAAAAATATAGGATATGGAAGATGGGAAAAATATGAAAATAAAATAATTAAGGATGGGAACAAGATTGATAACAATAACAAGTTTCATGGCAATAGGGATAGACAAGACATGCAAAAATTTTCAAGGAGGAATGAGCAAAGACCTGTAGTTTAGGATAAGGGGAAAGAAACAAATCCTCAAATTAGGTATGAAGATAGCATGAAAAATAGATTCTCCCCTGATGGATGTTGTGTGTTGTGGCCCTCACTATGCAAGCCGATGTCCACAAAGAGCCGACAAGAAGAAGGCACCAAAAGAGCCCACTCACTGAATATATGCTACTACAAGTAACGCTACACTTTATGGTCAAGCAACACATTTTCTTATGAATGGAAATGTTTATAATAGAAATTTATGTATTTTAATTTATAGTGGAGCAAAAAATAGTTTCATTTCTACTAGTATCATGAGGGACATACTAAAAAAAACAAGGTTTTTGGCTAATGGGTGGAAGGTCGAATATGGGTCAGGGTAAACCCACATAGTCAACCATCTATTTGAACCACAAATTACCTTAACTTAGGGGGAAACTAGCTGGCATTTATATGTTATCCCTTTACACATCTTTGATATTATTTTGGGTGTAGATTGGCTCAAGGCTCATAAAGCCCTACTAAACTTTGAGGAAAGGTGGCTAGACTATACAAATGAATCTAAGCAATTTATTTGAGTCCACTACGATCATGACTCATTTAGACCACACCTTCTATTAGCCATGCAAGTTAAGAAGACTATAAGAAAGGGTGGAATGATCTATGTGGTCAAGTTAAACAAAAAGGAAGAAACTGAGTCTAACTCAGGCATCTTTATAAAGTATCCTATGTTAAATGAGTTTAGGGATGTATTTACTAGGGATTTACTAGGTATCCCTACATAGAGAGAATTTGAATTTTCCATAGAACTGTTACTCGAACCAAAACCAATTGCTAGATCACCGTATAGAATAATTCCTATAGAGTTGCAGGAGCTCAAATATCAGCTTTAGGATTTTTTGGAGAAATGAGTCATTAAGCCTAGTGTCTTGCCATGGGGAACTCCTATCCTCTTTATCGAGAAGAAATATGGATATCTAAGATTATGAATCGATTATCGAATGCTTAATAACATGATAGTTAAGAATAGGTATTCTCTACCTAGAATTGATGATCTCTTTGACCAATTAAAAGGAGAAATAATTTTCTCTAATATTTATCTCAGATATGGATACCATTAGCTAAGGATCCGAGAAGAGGATATCCACAAAATGACTTTCAAAACTTGATATGGCCATTATGAGTTCACAGTATTACCTTTTGGTTTAACAAATGCCCTAGCAAATTTTATGAACCTTATGAGCAGTGTGCTTCAAGATCAATTGGATCAATTTGTGCTTGTTTTTCTTGATGATATTTTGATCTATTCCTAGAAAACAAAGGAGCACAATCAGCACATGAGAACTATCCTTGAAATTTTTAGAAAGAGTCAGTTGTATGGTAAATTATCAAAGTGCGAGTTTTATACAACTCAAGTACAATATTTGGGGCACATTATCTCAATAGAAGGGATTGTTGTGGATCCCAAGCAAATAGAAGCCATTATATATTGGCCTGCACCCATGAATGTTAATGAGGTTCAAATTTTTATGGGAATGGTATGCTATTATAGACGTTTTATGAAAGGGTTTTCAAAAATTGCACACTCTATAAGAAATATTCAAAGGAAAGGAAAGACCTTTAAATGGAGAAACCAATGTGAAGAGGATTTTAGAACCTCAAAGGAGAAATTAAAAACTGCTCCCATTATTAAAATATCGGATATTTCTAAGCAATTTATAGTTTGTACAAATGCTTCCATTGAAGGACTAGGATGAATCCTTATGCAAGAAGAAGAAATCATAGCATACAAGTCCTAAAAACTAAATAATTATGAGGTAAACTATGCCATCCATGACCTAGAATTAGTAGCAGTTGTGCATGCCCTCAATATCTAGAGGTATTATTTACTTGGAAAGCCCTTTGAATTAAGGATAAATCACCAAAGTCTTAGATATATTTTTACCTAGCAATTGTTAAATGCTAGACATCGTTGATGGATGGATTTTCTAGTGGAATACAAATTTGGTATTGAATATATTAATGGAAAGAAGAATAAAATAGTGAATGCCTTGAGTAGGAGGAGGCATATAGTCGTTATATCTCAATGTGAGTATGAATTAGTCAGAAAAGTAAAGAAATTACAAAAGAAAAATGAATTCCTTTTGAAAAGTTAAGCTTAGGTCAAGCAAGGGCCTAACAAGACCAAATATTTTGCGATCAAGGATGACTTGTATTTTCAAGTCATATTAGTTATTCTAGAAAATAGAGAAATAATAAATGTTATTTTATAGGAGGAACATTATGCTCCTTATTTCATGCACTCGAGAGGGATATAAATGTGTGAGAATATGACGAAGGAGTTTTACTGGCCAGGCATGAAGAAAGATATAAATATTTTTGTGGCAAGATGCTTGGAATGTCAAAAAGTTAAAGTAGAGCACTTAAACCCAGTAGGTCATTTATATCCTTATGAAATACCTACTCAAAAATAGTAGGTCATTTCTATGGATTTTGTGGTTGTACTACCCAGGACTTGCTTTCGACATGATGCTATCCTTGTAGTGGTTGATAAATTAACCAAGGTAGTATATTTTATACCTGGAAATGTGCAAGATGATGCACCTACCATAGCACATAAATTTTCTAGAGAAGTGGTACAACTACATGGTTTTTTAGAAGTAATCATATCAAGTAGGGACTCTTGATTTACATTTGAGTTCTAGTAAGCTTTGCACCAAGCTTGGGGTATAGAGCTTAACATCAGCTCTGCATATCACCCAAAGATAGAAGGGCAAATTGAAAGAGTTAAATAGGTCCTAGAATATATGCTATGGATATATTACATGGACCATCAAACAAAATAGGTAGACTACCTATACCTAGTTGAGTTTTTGTACAATAATAGTTATCATGCTGCGTTGGGCATGGTTCATTTCTAGGCACTGTAAGAGATAAGGTGTAGGACTCCTTTATCATGGGATAATCTGGAAGATCGAGTAATGATCATATCGAACACTATCAAACAAATGGAGGAGCGATCAAAAGAAATACATCAAAGGCTAAAAGAAGCCTTAGATTGTTAGAAGAGCTATGTTGATCTTAAGATGACATCGAGGGAATTATCTATAGGTGACAAAGTATTATTAAGGGTGAAAACCTAAAAAATCTCAATTAAGTCTTCCAAGCTCAACCCAATATTTGTGGGACCTTTTGAGATTATTCCCAAAATCGGCTTAGTTACCTATAAGTTGGTCTTGCCACCCAATTTGTCCAGAATTCATGATATCTTCCATGTGCCCCTCAGAATATATGTTACTGATACTTCTTATGTTTGGAATTTTTCTTATTTATAGATGTTAGATCCCCATTGCATTGAAGTGTGACCTATTAAGATCCTTGGCTTTTGAACCAAACAACCGAGAAAGAAAAATATTGATCAATGTAAGGTCTAATGGTACCAATATTCTAAAAAGAATGCCACATGAGAGAATGTGGCCAATATGAAGGAACAATTTCCTTATTTTTTTGAATGAATATAAACTTACTTAATTACTATATGGATATATTTGATATATACACTCTGAACAAATGTATAATCTGTTTATTGTTTAAGGATACATTAAAACACAAGGTTTGTTTTTATTCTTAGTGGGGGATAATGTAACAACCCTGTAAGAACAACTGTATATATTTAATTTTGCTTTTTGAATATGGTACTGCTAATGGTTTTGTGGTTATAGGAACAAGGTTCCATCCTTTGAGAAGGAATATCAAGAGAACCAGGTACCCTCCTTCAAGCAGGCAGAGTAGGAGTGACTGCAAGAGGTAAGGAGGGATATGATGATGGTGTGAAAAAACACCATGACCTATGAGTACATGAAAGCTTACCAAAATGTATTTTATATAGGAGCATCCTGATTTTTGTTTGCATCATGCATTTGCTTTGTTTAGTGGACTATGTGTCATACTTTGCTTGTTTTGTATTTGATTGTAAAAGAATATCATTTTATTTCATAAAAATATATAATAAAATAAAATACATATACATATACATATAATAATAGTATATAAATATAAACAATATAAAAATAAAAAATGCACTACCTATTTTATATTAAATAAGAATGCTATCTACATATGTAAACATTTCCCCCTCTTATGGACCACAAAGTGTAATGCCACCTGACATTCGATTTGTGTGCTTGATTTATATATAAGGGCAGATTAAACCATCTTTGAGGGTGTTTGAATTGATGATTGTTGTGTGCATCTTGTGAGTTAAATTGGAGGAAGGAGGACTCAAAATTGCTGATAAAAGACTCCCAGGTCAGATTTCTACTGACCATATTCTCTTGAAATGAGTAATAATGTTTGTTGTGCCATACCAATTGCTTGATGAATGTATGCTTGGTATTTATCTTTTGGTTGTGTTTGTGTGATATTTTCCAAGTGAATTGGCTTATATCACGAATGCTTTTCCAAATCCACATCTACTAGTAACATTGAATAGGTTTTTTCTTTCTATGTTGTGTAACTATTGCTCACTGCCCAAATATTCCATCTAACATAGGCGTACCCACTGCCTACCCTTATACATATATAGGCATAAAAGGAGAAATAAATATATATGTATAAATAAAATCTAGGTTAATTGATTAACTCCTGAGAGAGGAGATCGTGGATAGAGTAGATGGTTCTAGTCTACATCCGCTCATAGAAGCTTATATACTGTATGGAAATATGGAAATTTAATGTCTGCTAAATATCAACTTTGTGCCGTGAGTGTTTGAAATACATTGCTATGTTTTGTATGATGAATTGTTTCATGTAGATGCATACATTTCATTTTAATTTTAGGATCGTTCTAATCCCACATATCCCATTTCAACTCCTACTCACCAAGCTGCACTAATCTAAGACCAGGTGCTTCAATGGTTATTTGAGAAGGTGAAATCAAACCAACATATGGGTTGGAGCATCTTCTGCATTACGGTTTAAGTTATTGTAAACTAATCTTGTTACTAGCCCTTATATGAAATACTTTGCTATGTTGTTTTTATGTATTATTATGAGTGACTAAACTACTGCTATTTTAAGAAATATCAAGGCATGCTAAGCATTTGTTTCCTTGCTAGAAACACTTTCCTCTCACATGAAATATAGAATGTTCCAAATAGTGTATCCCAATATTTTTTGAGCAAGAAATATGATAATTTTCTTACGAACGGTATTGTTAATGAGCTTGGCAATTGTGGCACCACTGGAGTATTTAGGATTTTAAATATTTAATGTATGAATTTATGTAATTTGGAAATGACTTATGAAACACCATATTTTAAAAAGTGCATAATATAAACTATTCGCTTATTTTCAATAGTTTAGTGCTATCACCGGGTAATGTATTTCATTGTAGATACTATATCGGTTATTCGGTTGTTATTCCAAAGGAATCCCATTATGTTATTTACGTTTGAAAATAGGTAAAGTGTGGATATTCTTTAATTGTATTATGTTTTATTGTGAAACCAACTGGAAACTTTATAAAACTAATGAATTTCATTATAACCTTTTATTGTGAAAAATATGTTTTTAGGTGCACTAAAATGATTTTGACTTAAATTAGTTGAATCGCCTCCAAAATTATAATCGAGTGACGCCCTAGTTGTGAGCTATACATCGATGGATCAAACTCTAACATAGGTATTTGACGTCTCAATATTCTTGAGGTATTTTCTCAGTTTAAAAGTTTTTCCTAGGAGCATTTTATTTTGAGTTTCGCTAACTAGATAAGTAATGTAATGCCATATATTTAAGTATAGATGAACTACTATTTACCATAGCCTAAGTTTGAAGCATAATAACAATAAGGTTGCAAATATTTATTATGTACTTTATTTATGGTTCTTTGTTACTTTCATCATCTGGAAGAATTCATAATATAGAGAATAATATTAGAGTTCAATGTTTTATTATTATTATGTTGTATATTGAAGCCATTAATGTTCCATTGGCATGCCTTGAGAGAAGTAAAATAATTAGTTGTATTGTTTGCATGTTCGTGCATTATAATATTGGAGAATGAAATATTTTAGTCCATGTTTCCATGACTTAGTTAATGGAGACATTTAGTAAAGTAAAGTAGGATGTTGTGAAAAATAAACATCTCTTTAATAGAACCTCCAATTATTTGGTGTTCTAATGACGTCATTATTTTAAATTTACTTGGAAGTAATACCTAGGCATAGTCATTATACTTACTTGATGATTATGATTCTTTATATATATATATATATATATATATATTTAAAGCAAAAAACCCCTTGCTGGGCTGCCTTGGTCTAAGAGACCACGAACAGGGGGTTCTACACCGTCAAAGTCACTCGAGGGTCGCACCCGACCCTGCTCGCACCAACATTATCAATTGGATTTTGGGTACCCAATTCAAATTTTTGGTAGGATGGAGATTCGAACCTGGGACCTCCCTTGGAGGATTACCCTCTCCTCTCAAAATCACCTACAACACCTGGGTACAAACTAATTTATAGTGGAAAACACCCCTTTCGAGGTGCCACTTTCAACAGGTTGGGAATAGGAGGAATGGAGCCTTGTCGGCCTCTACAAGCACATAGGACATTCCTAACTATACCATATATCTGCAGGATGGAGACAAGGGGAATGGAACCTGGGTCGGCCTCTACCAACACCCAGGGCATTTACCACTACACCACAACAAGCAGATTTATATGTATATATATATCTATATATATATATATATATATTAATGAGAATCAATGTTTTGGAAAAATGGATCTTTAGTTTGATTTGGAAAGATAGAATATTGTACAGAAATATAATAATAATTGATAAAATTTTAGATTAGATATTTAATCATTGCAATTATATAAGCTTTATTTATTAGTTGTATTTTAGAGAATGAATAGATTGCTCGAGACTCTCAAAAGATTTTATATAAATGTTAACTCCAGATTTTCATAAAATACTTGGAACCTTGAATTTATGAAAATGGAATTATCTTTATTTAAAAGCATATATTTGAATTCACCTTTATTAAAGTATACTTTAGAAAAGAAGTTAACTCATATTCATCATATGTGTAATTTGAGAATAGTTCTTTGAAATGAAAAGAGTATAGTTTTCTATTTTTAAAACCTAAGTTTTTAAAATGACAAAATGATTTGGGTGAATATTAACCCTTCTTGTAAGAACCTTATTGAACTTTACCTAGCCAAACATTGAGAAGGATGATAAATTAACCATTGAGGAGGATGGTTGAACTCTATACAACCAATAATGGTGATTGAGAGTCAGGCAATCACTGTGATTCGGGAGTGGAGAGTAAGGTTAAGACATGAAGGTAATGAGGGGTGGTATGGGATGTCACCTCGAGGCCACTAAACGAGTAGTATGATGATGGGTCCCTTGCTCATTGTACAATTAGGAGATAACTAGCAGGATATTGGTGCTAGGAGATAGCTAGACACCAGTGCTAGTAGACTTAGCAAAGAGTTGGTATGTGATGAATCCTCGCTAATCGTACCATGATAAGAGATACCAAGACCTAAGCCAGTGTATTGGTGGGTCCTAGTTGACTCCAAGTGTAATTGGACTCTCAACCATGTACAAGGCATATCTACGCTAACCCCTTGCATGTATCCAATTCGGGATAAAAAATAGGTCATGATAATCTAATTACTTTATGCTAAGGGATGGGGAATTATGTGTCCACCCTCTAGGTATTATGGGCCCTAGAGGATAACCCCATCCATGAACCTATGCTCTTGTGGAAGGAGAATATGGGTTCACAAAAAGGAACCCTTTTATGGGATCTAGCCAATCTCGTCCACCTTGGGAGACCGTATACAATAGTTAGTATTCCAAAGAATAGGATTTATATACCTCATAAATAAAATGTTGGGTGATTTCAAGTTGAATACATCAAAATTTTTATCTTATGTCTTGCCTAGACCTAAATCCAACCAAAAGTTTCTTTTTTTAAATCTAGTGAGCAATACTGGGTTGGACAACCAGGTGAGTTAGACCTGGGTTGTTATAGATAGTGAATCTAGTTTTTAGAGTGGTGCAATAACATCAAGGAATAAATAAACCCATCATTTAAGTTACCATAGTAGGGCAAAAAAAGCATGGAGCCAACAAAGCAGTCTTGAATACTCAAGTGGCAAATGCAAACAAGTATGGATGAAAAAGAGTGATATTTATTACTAGTAGAAAGATGCTTCCAACACATGGAACCAAAGGATTACTTCTAAAAATTCAAATGGTAGAAGGGTATATCAACATCAACAAAGACCACCACCAATCAAAGTTTCACTAGGATGGATGGATGATCAAGATCGGTACTAGTTCATAGCAAAGCTCAGAATATCATATTGTTTAGTCTCTTCTTATGTTTCGAGGACAAATTTTTTTATAAGGGGTATGGAATGATAGGTATCCAAGATAAGTATTTACTATTATAATATTGTATGAATATTATAATATTATATTAGATATAATTACCCCACATGCATTAATAAGTGGGAGTGGTGGGTAGTTAGGCATTATAAATATTGACAAAGATGTAATTATCCCACATGTATGGATAAGTGGGAGTGGTAGGTATTTGGGCATTATAAATATAGACAAAGAATAATACTGTAATTTATCTCAAGTTGAGATATTGTAAGGAGTGGCTTTCTTCTAATAAGGAGCATTGTACGATGTTGCCCTACCTCAAGGGTTTGCTTATGTTTTGAATAAATTGGATTTATATTTGTGTTTCATTATCAAATTGTTATTGTGCTTAATATTTGTAGATGAATGTTGTTATTTTAGTAAATGTGAGCAATATTTCTGTAATAAGAAAGCATATTCATAACATTTTTTGAAGGCTAAGAAATAAGAGAACCAAAATTAGGGTGAATAAGGCACATGATAAGGAAGGTCAAGAATTATAGAAACCATCTATGATAGGGATTGATATTATATTATCCCTTTTCACATGGATCATGATGTATTGCATTTAATACTCACACGAATTGTGCATATTAAATGTCGACTTGTAAAGGCAGACATGCCTATAAATATATTTTTGATTAATGTAATTCTTATTTTTCATTTATGCCATTTTGTGTTGTCTCTTAAGAGTATTTTCCACATAATTGGTATTAGATCAAGGTTCAAGGGTTTAGAGAGTATCCTCTTCCTGAGACCAGATTGGTTTAGAAAGGAATGAGAAAACCAACCCATGGATATTGAGTGGTGAACATTATTTTCCTTTTATGAACACCTTCGTGCACTTCTAATATTGAAAACTCTCAGCTTGGGTCCCTCGAACTCCGACCCTCAGCTAGCTAGGGTCCCTCTAACTTTGATCTTTAGCTTTTGATCCAAGCCTTGCCCTTGGATTATCATTTCTTTGATATTTACAGTCATAATCGTGCAATCATGCAATTATGCATTGATCCAGTGGATTCCTCGCTATCACCGTACATGGGGTGATATCTATTTTCTTCTATGGTAGCATGATCCTATTAGTCAACCACATATTGAACTCGACCATTATTTCAATAGTTTTCCAATACTCGTTGGTGTTGATCCGGTGGCTTCTCATTGTCACCATTTCCCGGTATGCTATCCATTTCTTCTGGAAACCTCAAGCACTTAATGATACCACTTTTTTTATGGTAACACTCTGTCATACAACACAATCGCTCAAGTAAATTTTAGTGATTTCTAGTGACCTTTGAGGAACATTGTGAATGCTCATGTGATTTTCAACTTTTCAGCAACATTTTCAATCATTCCTATTCATCTAGTGCATAAATCCATTCTCTGCTATGTTACTATCATGTCTCAGATGATTTTGTTGCTTCTCAATGCCAATATATAATTCTTGGTGTCCAAAACACTCAGCTTTAGAGTGATTTCACATTTATCGATGATCTTGAAGAACTCTTGTGTAGGGATGAGGAATTTCTAGCGAGGTTATCAATTTTTTATGGTAATAAATTATGCACCCTAAGGTTATTTTAAAATTTTAGTGAATTTTATTTACCAACGTCATGTTAACATTTTGGTCGGGAAAATTTCAATTGAGTTTTAAAAAAAAAACTTTCATGGGTTTTATCCCACATTGCACATAGCATCGTCGTCAACCACCCTTATCTATAGGACATATCACATTAGTTAGTAGCCAAATTACATTGGCTACCTTCCATATACTATAATTTTCCTAGACTTCCCACCACCTTTCCCACCTACCACAAGTTCCATACCTTGCGCCTACCTTCCATTCTATCTTCGGTCATCTTCATTCCCCATGCCTTGCCTTTCATTCTGTGTTGCTCAGTTATAATAGATTGTGTTTGTTCAGTGTGCTTAATTTTATTTCTATATTCCTCAGTGGTCATTGATCACCTTGGTTCCATTGTTGTTGTTGATCATTGGATAGTGTCCACTATGATTGTTGGTGGACTATTATTTGTTGTGCACTATGACCGTTGGAGGAGGTTGGTTGTTGGGCACTGTGACCGTTGGATCACTATTGACTATTGTAAATTGTGATTGTTGGATCACTATTGACTGTTGTAAATTATGACCATTGGATCACTATTGACTATTGTAAATTGTGACCATTAGTTGCCTATTCTGCTTGTTGACCATTAGATATCGAGTCTCACAAATTTCAAAATCAAATTCCTTGGTCCAATCAGAGAGGGAGGGCCCATTAAAAGTTGACCATAAATTTTTATCGCATATTATCATTTTATCACCTAAAATGTTGCCTAGTAAACCTTCAATCACTCCTAGTAAACCTATGGCTACCAACATGACCATTTTTAAAAAACTGGCTAAAATCATTGCAGTCCAAAATGAAAAAATAACAAAAATTTCTACCATGTTGCAAAACCTTCAATATTCCTCCCATCCTCCTTGTCCAAGGTGTGAAGTAAAAATATATGAAGGCTCTCGAGATCTGATGTACTCAATAGCTAGATCCTTGATATGGATACTTGGTTTAAATATACTCACACTCGTAATAATAAAAAGGTTTCATTTGCAATGCTCAAAATTTCCAACATCGCTAAAGTTCTCATTGCCAATCACCACCATCCAATTTGTATATGGGAGGAGATGGTACAAGTTTTAAAGGCCTCATTTTATCCATAAAATTATGAGGACTTACTAAATCAATGGTTACACCTTCATCAAGGCAAGAGGGAATCTATACAAGATTTTATTCATCATTTCAACCACCTTCAAGTCTTACTTGGTATTTCAGATTCTGATGTTGTCTTGATTGCAAAGTTTAAAAGTGGTCTTCTCACACACTTGTATATGGATATCAAATATACTACTTGCACAACATGGTATGATGCATTCAAGCATGCACAACTAGCTAAGGAGAAGTTTGTGTCACAATGGTAGGAGCCTCACTACTTATTAGGTAGTTCGACAAAAGATATGCACAATCATCAACAAGGATGAAAGATACCTTTCCATGTTTTTTATTCTATTACTCCCACTTCTTACTCATCCCCTCATTCTAGAAATTCATTTCCTTATTCATATTCTTCATTTTCTCATGCTCAAACTACTAAATTTTGTAACTATTATAAGAGGCAAGGCCATGATAAAAATCAATGTCCACAATTACAAAAGAAGAAGAATATTTTTGTACAGTTTGATGAGGGCACTTGTGATAACCCCATCAAGACTACTAGAGAAGAAGAAATTTATGAGGAGTTGAGAGGGCAACTTAATAATGTAACACTCATGAATCAACATTCCAGAGCAGGTGACCGTGACCAATTGTTTGTCACTCGTGCTCACTTGCTCCATAACTTTGTAGTAGATTGTATAATCGATAATGGCTCACAAAAGAATCTGATTGCATAGTCCATTGTCGATAGGCTCAAGCTCCCTACGTCCAAAAATCCTCACCCCTACTCTCTTGGGTGGAAGGATAGCACCAACACATCAAAAATCACACACACGTGCACCATTGCATTTGCATTTGGTCCTAAGTTTTGGGATAAGGTCATGTGTGATGTCACACCCATGGATTGTTGTGGATTACTTCTGGGTAAACCTTACCAATATGATAGGCATACCACTTATGATGCCTATCATAATACATATACTTTGCAACATGAGAACAAATCCTTTCTTGTATGTAGTGTTCCACCCACTACACATCAAACTTGCACTAATTTACATTAGGCACGACCAATTGCTTTAATTTTTAGCACACCACAACAGAAGGAGGTCTAGCCATGAGCACTTTTATCCACTTCATCTCACATTCATTAGGATCCTTTTATTGTTGTAACTTTGGTTAATCCTATGGTTCTAGTAGTTGTTCCCATTGTTTCTATTATTCCAGTAGTTGTTCCTATTGCACCAATAGTTGTTCCTGTTGTCCCAACAGTTCCTGTTGCACCAACAGTTGTTCTAGTTATACCAGAAGTTCCTATTGCACTAGAAACTATTCCAATTGCACCAAAAATTACTTCTATTGCACAAACATCTCTTCTTGTTGATACTGCTCCCACTCTAGTTGCAGCTCAACCTATAGTTCCTCATTTGGTTCACACCACTCCGCATCCTACCTCCTTCACATTGTAGGACTTTCATCATTCGATGGCATGTCAAAAATTGCCCTTCATACACAATCATCCTCTTCATAATAGTAGTCCATATTGCATCTACATGGATCCTAATTATAGATCTGAAGTAGGAAAAAAATGATGCACCTAATAATGTTGAGTGAGATGCATCTATATCTAGTATTGATTAAGCATTACAAAAATACACATTCAAGCAACCGCGGAAGCCAAATAAGTGCAATAAAGGGTGTTTCTATTTATTTAATTTGATAGATCAAAACATGGTTACAAAAATATCCCCTTGAGGGCTCTATATTGATACACTCATTACAAATGGTGTCCAAGGATCAAATCCTTTCAATAACTCTGGGTGCACTTTCAACGTTCTTCCTCGTACCCACGATTGAAATGGGTGGGCCTATGATGCCACCACTTTGTTCTTTGATATTATAATCCTATGATGCTTCTTCATGCACTACTAGACCTACACCTACACACAAGGAAACAAGATTCATTAGTAGCAAGTATGGATTATGAAGCATGCAAAGCAATATATGCAATAATAAACTAGAAAGAGGAAATATGCAATGCAACCATCCAAAACTATTCCAAATGCTTCCAAATCTTAGACATATATAGAAAAAGTGATTTTGTACTGACCTAAGTGAAAATGGTAAAGATATTGCATCCCGATTCATGCCGATTATGTGGTGTACCTAGTAAGCATGCAAAATACAAAACATGTGATTTCTGGTCCTAAACATCTCCAAATAATATAAAAATTGGAAATAATATATAAAATTAGATTTAGGGAGGACCCATGTAAAAGGATTAGCAAAATTGATCATATATTCATGTACATCTTCGGGTGATCCAAATGAACCACCAAAATACTAAAAATGTGATAACTCATTCAATATAGCTCCACATTGCATCAAATTTGAATAGCAGATTCCTGAGCTATCCTAGAATAAGCCTCTTTAAAATAGTAGAAAAATATTTCTTCAGTCTATGACCATCCCTTGTAGGGACGGTGGTGATTGTCATAGATTAGGGGTCATCCTAGGGAGGGATGACCACCAGATATGCTAATATTTTTCCACCAATTCCACTAGGAATTGGTCCAAAATACTATTAAGGGTGTTGTCATAAAATTTGGGGGTGGGATTAACTCAATTTATTGGGTTTTGTAAGCAAATTGCACCTCTTGAATCACTCAAGAACCTCCTTTGCTAGGTAGAGATTTCGAGGGAAAAGGCACAAAAATTTGAGGGGAAATCTTGGCAACACTTCATTGCAAATGTAGTAAAACTCCTCTCTATAATTTGGGTGGAAAATATCAAATGATTAAGGTTATTCAATAACCTAACCAATTTTAGATACCCCAATCATGGAAAGAGCATGTGTTCTTGAATCCTTGCTTTTGACGAGCTAAGGAACTTGATCCAAGTACAACCTTTCATGTAAGACTTAATTGATCTTGGATATTATTCATTCATGAAGTAGTGAAGCCTGATTTCCTTCATGATTATATAATACAAAGCATTTTTAAATTTAAATTTATGCTTGTTTACTGCCCCAAGCAGGGGCGTGATTGTCTTTGTCAATGATTCGTTGAATGAACGTAATTTGCATGATTGAGTGTTTGATTGTTGATTTTGATTATTAATTTTTTAAGTATGACTACCCCCTCAAGTGATGATTCAATGAGGAAATGACTAGTGATAAAAGCGATGAGTCACTTTACCCATATGACTTGGTTAGGGTTTCCTTCAATTTTTTCCCATTTGAAAAATGGAGATTTTTTAAAGGATTTTGATGATTTTGTTGATGCTTCATGGAAGAAAGGAGTTGAAAACCTCATTACCATGGGGTGGTCCAACCATAATGTCTATATTGGGGATTTAAGTTATATATTTTCCATTTCTTCATGAGCAATTTAGTTTTATCTTGATCTCTAGTCAATTTTGACCAAATTGGAGTTGTTTTTGGTGGGTTTTGGACATTTTTTGGTGTCTTTTTGACTTGTTTTGATGTCATTTTTTGGTGGCCATCCTAGGGTGGTATGGCTATACAATTTATGACCATAATAGGGTGGGAAATTTGGAAAATTATCCAACCATCCCACCTAGGGACAGTTAGGCCTCTTGGAGGTCTATTTAAACCAAAAATGGGGATTTTGGGCTCATTTGTGCATTTCTAACTTGGCAGTTTGAGAGGTGAGGAGGAGGAGAGTGATTATATATAGTGGATCTATACCAAAATCATCCTACAATCACCATGATCCAGTGTGTAGAATCATACAACGACAGAGCCGGTGTGAGATGGGCAAGGATTGAATTTCTTACTGCACTTTGTTAGTGTTAGAAGTGTAATTGTGGATTTTATTTGATTTTTGGTGGAGCACACTAAATACTTGGTAATTGAACCTAATTAGTGATTTATTACAATTTTTTATGCTTTTATTTAAGTTTTTTTGCAATTTTATTATTGTTTATTGCTTTTTCTTGCATTTTTTTTGTTGTTTTTTAAACTATTTTTGATGTGGTATTTTAATTGTTTTTGAATTTTTTATTTTTGATGAGATTTAATAGAATAAAGGAAATGAATACCTCATAAATACTAGATTAACCAGTCATGTAAAGGGCACACATATCAAAATAATTACATCTGACAAGTTAAGGAACTTGATTCCGATAATCTTTGGGATATTGGCAAACAAGCTTAAATCAAATCCTAGCCTTGATGGCGACTGGAAGATGAGTTCAAGTTTATAATCTAGCCTTGGTGGCAATTGGAAGATGAGATCAAGTCTACACTTTAGCCTTGGTGGCAATTGGAAGATGAGCTCAAGTCTACACTTTAGCCTTGGTGGCAATTGGAAGATGAGCTCAAGTCTACACTTTAGCCTTGGTGGCAATTGGAAGACGAGCTCAAGTCTACACTTTAGCCTTGGTGGTAATTGGAAGATGAGATCAAGTATACAATTTAGCCTTGGTCATAATTTGAATATGAGCTTAAGTCTGCACTTTAGCCTTGTTGGCAATTGGAAGATGATCTCAAGTATGCACTTTAGCCTTTGTGGCAATTGGAAGACGAGCTCAAGTCTGTACTTTAGCCTTGGTGGTAATTGGAAGACGAGCTCAAGTCTACACTTTAGCCTTGGTGGAAATTGGAAGATGAGATCAAGTCTGCACTTTAGCCTTGGTGGCAATTGGAAGATGAGCTCAAGTCTACACTTTAGCCTTGGTGGCAATTGGAAGATGAGCTCAAGTCTACACTTTAGCCTTGGTGGTAATTGGAATACGAGCTCAAGTCTACACTTTAGCCTTGGTGGTAATTGGAAGACAAGCTCAAGTCTACACTTTAGCCTTGGTGGCAATTGGAAGATGTTATCAAGTCTACACTTTAGACTTGGTGGCAATTGGAAGATGAGCTCAAGTCTGCACTTTAGCCTTGGTGGCAATTGGAAGACAAGCTCAAGTCTACACTTTAGCCTTGGTGGCAATTGGAAGATGAGCTCAAGTCTACACTTTAGCCTTGGTGGAAATTGGAAGATGATATCAAGTCTAGCCTTCATGGCAATTGGAAGACAAGCTCACTGGTTTACTGGAATTTGCTTTTGATATTTTGCTTATTTGCCCCAAGCAAGGAGGGTGCATGATTATCTTTGATAATAATTTGTAAGACGAATGCAATTAACTTGATTAAGTTATCAATTATTTATTTGGATTATACATGTTGTTATTATGACCAATGGGCTTATTGAGTTCCATTGGGGCACTTTGGGTGACCAAAGGGTTTATGGATACCTTTGGGGCTCTTTGGGTGACCAAAGTGTTTATGGATATCTTTGGTACTTTTTGGGTTGACCAAAGGGTTTATAGATACATTTGGGGCTCTTTGGGTGACCAAAGGGTTTATGGATACCTTTAGGGCATTTTGGGTGACCAAAGGGTATATGGGTAACTTTGGGCTATTATGGGTGACCAAAGGGTTTATGGATACCTTTGGGGCTTTTTGGGTTGACCAAAGGGTTTATGGATACTTTTGGGGCTTTTTGAGTGAACAAAGGGTTTATGGATACCTTTGGGGCTTTTTGGGTTGACCAAAGGGTTTATAGATACCTTTGGGGCTTTTTGGGTTGACCAAAGGGATACCTTTGGGGATTTTTGGGTTGAAAAAAGGGTGTATGGATACCTTTGGGGCTTTTTGGGTTGACCAAAGAGTTTATAGATACCTTTGGGGTTTTTTGGATGACCAAAGAGTTTATGGATATATTTGGGAATTTTTGGGTTGACCAAAGGGTTTATAGATACCTTTGGGGCTTTTTAGGTGACAAAAGGGTTTATGGATACCTTTGGGGCTTTTTGGGTTGACCAAAGGGTTTATATATACCTTTGGAATTTTTTGGTTGACCAAAGGATTTATGGATACCTTTGGGGCTTTTTGGGTTGACCAAAGGGTTTATAGATATATTTGGAGATTTTTGGATTGACCAAAGGGTTTATGGATACATTTGGGGCTTTTTGGGTTGACCAAAGGGTTTATAGATACATTTGGGGCTTTTTGGGTTGACTAAAAGGTTTATAGATACCTTTGGGGCTTTTTGGGTTGACCAAAGGGATTATAGATACCTTTGGGGATTTGTGGGTTGACCAAAGGGTTTATAGATAACTTTGGGTTTTTTTTTTGAGGTTGATTGCTTAACATTTGATTACTGATTAGGGGAGGTATGATACCAATAATGCCCTAGTTAATGTTTAAAAAATGTGTTGTGGTTGATCCACAACACACCCCAAAATTGGGGACCCACCTTTTTACAGGCTCACAGGGAAGGATCTCGGTGACCCAGATGCCAGAATTAAAAAAAAAAAGAAAATGCACAAGTGTAGAAAGGGGTCGCGAAATCGCGACAGGTAGCGAAATCGCGACATGTCGCGAAATCGCGACCGAAACCGGAAAATTGTCGCGAAATCGCGACATGTCGGAAAATCGCGGTCAGCGCGGTCAGCGGCAACAAAACAGAAAAGCTGTCGCGAAATCGCGACGTGTCGGTGACCAGGAGGAAAAAGGTGTCGCGAAATCGCGACGTGTCGGTGACCAGGAGGAAAAAGGTGTCGCGAAATCGTGACGTGTCGGTGACCAGGAGGAAAAAGGTGTCGCGAAATCGTGACGTGTCGGTGACCAGGATGAAAAGGATGTCGCGAAATCGTGACATGTCGCTGAGGAGAAAAGAAAAGGTGTCACGAAATCGTGACATGCTATTCGAAAGAAAATAATTGATGTCACGAAATCGCGGCGTGTTTCGAAGCGTACGGGTGATGAAAAGTGTCGCGATTTCGTGACGTGTTTTGGAAAGGTGTACGGAAGCGGAAAAACGTCGCGATATCGCGACGAGGAAACGACTAAAGGACTCGTGAGGAAAGACGTCGCGATTTCGCGACCGATTGCGGCAAAGGTGTACGGACGGAAAAATGGTCGCGATTTCGCGACGTGTTTTGACAAACTGTATGGAACAGAAAAATGGTCGCGATTTCGCGACGTGTTTGAAGCGTACGAAAAGGCGATTCGAAAGGGCATGAAGGTAGGGGAAAAACGTCGCGATATCGCAACGAGTTTTGCAGAAACGTACGGATGATGAAAGGTGTCACGATTTCGCGACGCATTTTGGCAAAGTTGTACGGTACAAGGAAGATGTCGCGAAATCGTGACGGAAATGAAAATCAAGCTCGAAGCAGGGAAGTGTCGTGATTTCGGTGAGGAGAGAAAATGGTCCGATTTAAGAAGGAGAAAAACGTCGCGATATCGCGACAAGTTTTCCAAGGCGTACGGAAGATAAAAGCGGTAGCGATATCGCGACGGTTTGTCGAAGGAAGGCAAGAGAATGATAATGGTCGCGATGTCGCGACGTAAAGTTGCACAGGAGGTCCGAGAGAAAAATGGTAGCGATATCGCTACCATTCGAGAAGAAGCTCAAAGGTTAAAAGGGTAGCGATATCGCTACGAAAATTCGGAGGTCAAGACAACAGAAACGGTCGCGACATCGCTACGGGGCGATGAAGGCGTACGGCCGGGAAACATGTAGCGATATCGTGACATGTCGCGATTTCGCGGCCGGGAAGGTGAACAGGCGGACTTGCAGTTTTGTCGGGTTCTTTCGTAGAAAAGCGTTACAGCAGGCGCAGAAAGTGCGTGACACGTGGCGTGCAGGTGTCAAACTTGCAGAGGCGTTACATGCGAGAGATGAATTTCGGAGCGTTTCCAAATTTGAGCGTGAATCAAAGCGGGAAAAAGCAGGAATTTGAAGGGTCGCCCACGGGAAGAGGAAATGAAGCGACGGAGGAAATCGAAGAGCCATAACAATGCTATAAAGCCAGAATTGCAAATCGAAGAAGGGGTTGGAAATTGCCGAATACGGAGTTGCGAGAGACGAAGGCTTTGTGCTATTGCAGGCCCGTACTTGGGCAATTTCCTTCTTTTTGTTACGGGATTTTCTTTTACACCGGAACATTTTTGAATGTAATCGAGATATCATTTAAATACAAATACGGAGAGTTGGCATCTTATTGGATGAGAAAGAAGGAGTAACTTTTGCATGCATGATTTAATGTTTATATTTCCCTTCCAGATTTCTTAGGTTTTTAGGTGAAGTTAATGCAAGATCTCTTGGTTGCTTCATGCGAATGCCTATTTTCTGGAATTACCACGAAACCCTCGAGACTACTTTGGCCTATTTGGATTGTGTGGATGTGCGGGTTCATTAGGTTAGGTTGCATGTAGAAAGCCTCGGTATCTTCGGTTTCATCGGATTAATGACGACTTTCATTTGTAATCTATTTTTATTGTTACTTTTGTTTACTTTTGTCTTTGCTTTTCAAACCCATATTTTATTTTCAGTAGTTTAATTATTGTGTTTGAATAAATCACTGAAAATCCATCAAAATTTAAGGTTTAAACAAATTTTATTCATTTGGAGTCCATTGAAAGTTCAAAATTAATAAACCACAGTGCCCCTTGTTAACATCCACTTGCAAACCCTAAGGTGTTCTTAGCATTTCATTTTAAACAACATCCTTGATAATCAATAATTAGCATAATAAGAACCTTGGAGAAATCATTTTTCTTTGCAAGCAGAGGATTTAGGACTCGGATCCTACGGGAGAGTGTGTTTTCACAATCGGGTTAAAACACCACTCAACAGATTGGCGCTAGAAGGAGGGCGAATCGGTTTATCTATTTCAAATTTTTATATACGAGTATTTTGTTTTGATTTAATTATGAAATAATTTACGGCTAAAGCTGCAACACTTTTTTTTGTGTTTGTTGCGGGTTTTCTTCGAACTAGCCGAGGGTTTCCTCGAGCGAGTTTGGACCCACCACGCCGTATTGCGACCGGGTCTCAAACAACCGGAGAAACCATTTTTCACGACCTTACTTGTACTCCCAAGGGTAAAGTCAAGCAAGTCGTAAGCACTCCGAGTAGCAAAAGGCACTGTTTTCTCCGGGGAACGTCGAGTGGACCTACGCCGGTAGTATCTGTTGCCCCTAGTGTGCCTATAGTTTGTAACATTTCTTATGCTATTGTAGGTCTGTCTACATCAATTACGAGTCAAATGGCTCAAGCTCCAGCGGCTCCTTGGTATGGAGCTAACAATACTCCTTTGAATATTCTTTGGGGATATCCATGAAATCCCCAAGAACATTGAAATATTTCTGCCTAAATACAAGCCGGATGGCCTAAGAACAATGAGAAGAACATATCCAAGCCTATAGAGATGTTTTAATTAGGCTGCAAGTTCGAGCATGAAGATGTAGCCTGCAGACTTTTCCCCATGAGCTTGGATCCAATAGCATATGAATGGTATATATGCTTGCCAAGCTGGTTCAATCACCTCTTGGACACAAATGGAAAATGCATTTGTCAATCAATTTAGGTCGCCCTTAGATCCCGCAACTATTTACAATCGAGTTCATTACATGCAAAGCGGGGCCAAGGGGAACCAATCCGAATGTTTAATCGAGAGATTCCAAAAGAACTATAACGGAGCAATTAGACATTTTGCCATCGATCCTGCGGTAGCTTTGCGAGATATATTTTGGGGCATTGGACCCCATGACAGCCATGTTTGCAAGGCGTAATCCTCGAGTCACCACGCTTGCTTTGGCCTATAATGAAGCCATGACTATTGAGCGGCGAGTTGACACCGCAAGGCTACGGGTTTACCCAGATGCCTATGTTGGGACGGGGTGCTCCATATGGTCAAGTTCCCCGAGCAAATCAGCTCATGGCACCACAAATGCCAAGTATGAACGCCTTCCCATATCAGCAGCCGTATCCATCAGCACCCGCATATGCACCCATTCCAATCCAACCAATCGCAGCCATTCCACCTGTTCCTGCATTTTTGCAGAACAGTCAATCAACTACGCAGGAAACTAGTCAAGTCAATCCTCAAGCCATAGTTCTTGTTCCGAATCCAATCCCAATTCAAGGTATCAATCCATTTGGGAATCCAATTCCTCGGAACCCCACCCAAATGTGGAATCAAGACCCCATCAATTATGCAAATCCAATGGGGGTTAACAACAATGTGGTTCCATCGAAGGATGTCCTTTCGGAAGTCGAAGAGCTCAAGAAACTAGTGCATAAACTAAGTAATGACGGGGTTCAACGAGCGAAGCATGAGTCCCGTGCCCCTCACCCAAGTCAGAATTTTAACAATAGAGGGAGGCACTTTGGAACACTAAGCCAAACAATGGGGGAGTTCCTGCTCCCATTGCTAATCAATTAGATGCTTACGAGGCCCTAGCCAATCCAATTCTCTTTTGAATCTTTCATATTTGGCATGGGAAAGAGGGTGCGGGTTACATAACACAAAAGAACACAATGAAAGGAATTGTCCTGAGATTGCTAGATACACTCATTGTCTTCAGGCACAAGTTGATGATTTGGAGCTGGTATCAAATGAGGATCCATCGTATCAGCAAGATGAAAATATTATGGTGATGGAAACAGTATATCACCAAGAGGGTGAGAGCGAGGAGGAAGAAGATGAAGTTTTGGAGCGGGAGGTGCAAGCTTTTCGAGATTTTAGAAAGGGGACTCATGGGTACCATTTGAGGAGTAAGTCTAAAGCCCCTAAAACCTCATCAACACCTCCAAACGGTTCTATTCTTCCTCCGAGATACAAAGGCAAGTAACAACCCTCCCCCTCCACTCAGAAGAGAAATGTCTAATGACGTCCAGAAGACAGTCAAATTCGAAAAACCAAATTATGACGTAGTGGAGGATATGAAGAAGTCCAAATCTAGCCTTTCATTCCTGGACGCAACTAAATTGCCTGGTCAAAAGGAGGCGTTGATAAGAGCTTTGAACTCACCTGATCCGATGTGGAAGGAAAAAAGAGCTGAATCCCATCTGATTTTGCGAAAGGAGAGAAGGGATGTCCCGCCATTCTTATTAACTATGAGAATTGCGGGTAAGAACTTGCATAAGCTGTTTGGTAGACACGGGAGCCACTAGCAACCTCATGCCTACGGAGATATGTCAAATGTTGGGTCTACAACCGGTTTCATCCAAATGCACGGTCTTGCAATTGGACCGTTCGGAGGTAAATGTAGTAGGGACCTTATATGATGTCAAGATTCAATTAAATTCTGAACCCAGGGTCCAGCTGGTTGTAGACATTTTGGTGGTTAACATCCCAAGTAGGTATGGAATGTTACTTGCGAGAGATTGGATGAAAACGTTGAATGGCTATTTTGCAACAGACTGCTCGCATATGTGGCTGCCATGGAAGGGCATTGCTAACCAAATCGAGTGGAAAACGAACCGAGGCTTAAGGAGATTATAACAGATTTTAACAAGCCGAATGAGGTTCGGTTTTACGAAGCCGGACCTAGGGGTCTATGCTCTTGATGTTGAGAAAGTCGTTGATGAACTTAAAGAAGAAGTGTGTCATGGTGGTTCTTATGAGGAAAAGGATCACACGTGGTTGCTCAAGTTTGATGGATCAAAATCTAGACGGGGAGCGGGAGAGGTGGAGTCGAGCTCACTTGGTCCGGGGAGGTAAACCATTATTGGCTGCCTACGGACTGCAATTTCCTTGCACAAACAATGTGGCGAGAATACGAAGCATTGATCTACGGTTTACGTCTAGCATTGAGCAAACATGTTAAATGCTTGAAGGTTTTGGGTGATTATGAGTTGGTTGTCAAGCAAATCAAAGGACGGTATACATGCCGCGACAAAATGCCGAGCCTTTATAGGACTAGGGTTATGGATCTCATGGAGGAGTTTGATGCATTCAACATAGCCCTTATTTCTAGGAGAGGGAATCGAATAGCGAGACTCTCTTGCGAGTCGTCGCGGGCATGTTAAACCCGGTGGATATAAAAAGATGTAAAAAGTTTTCCATTGAGCTGGTTCCTTGTCCATCAATACACGATAATGTGAAGAATTTCCGAGGTTTTGAGTGTGACAGGCACATCTTCAAGTTTGTCACAAACTCGGGTATTTTTGAAAATCAAGTGATCGATGAGGAACAAAGGTGGCGAGGATGAAACGAGAAGAAAGTGAAGCTGCGTATCAATCCAACAAAATTCCTAAAGACGTGGTTTCATTAGAAAAAATGTTCGACATGGAATGCAAGAACAAGAAAAGAAAAAGAGTCCCGCTCCCCAAAGATGCATGCGATTCAATTAATGCAGGGAGTGCGAGACAATCCAAAGGAGGTGTACATAGCAAAGGCATGTACGAGAGGAAGAAAGGAGCAATATAATACAGGCTTTGAAGCATTACATAGATTGTATTGCTTGGAATTACAATGAGCTGAAGACTTACAACGAGAACATTATCACGCATACCATACCTTTGAAGCCGGACTCCAAGCCTTTTAGGCAAATACAGCGAGTTGTTAACCCGCTATTGGAGCCTTTGATCGAAAAGGAGGTTAAAAGCTGTTGGAGGCGAAAATCATTTTTCTCGTTAGGCACTCAACTTGGGTGGCTAACCTCGTTCCGATGAGAAAAAGAGTGGAGAGATTAGGTTGTGCATAGATTTTTGAAATCTTAATAAAGCCTCCCGAAAAGATAATTATCCATTGCCATCAATCGATGAAATCTTGCAAATGGTAAATGGATCAGAAATGATGTCCTTTCTCGATGGATATTGCAGGTACAACCAAGTTCTTATACATCCAGATGACAGGATGAAAACAGCCTTCACTACCAAGTGGGGGACATTTGCATATAAGAGAATGCCGTTCGGACTGTTAAACGCTGGTGCAACTTTTCAACGCGCCATGGATTACGCATTCAAAGGACTAATAGGCAAATGCATCATCGTGTATGTGGATGATATCCCAGTTTTCTCGAAGAAGAGAGAGGATCATGTTAAAGACTTAAAGAAGGTGCTTCAAAGATGCAGGGAACATGGAATTTCATTAAATCCCAAGAAATGCATTTTTGGAGTGACGGAAGGGAAATCTGCTAGGTCACATTATTTCAAAGGAGGGAATATCCATCGACCCAGAAAGGATACAAGCTATCCAAGACCTACCTCTCCCGAGCAGTAAAAAAGAATTGAGGTCTTTCTTTGGGCAAGTCAATTTTGTGAGGAAGTTCATTTCTAGCTTTCTTTGAGATAGCTAAACCTCTAAACCAGATGCTCAAGAAAGATGTGGACGTAAGGTGGAACGAGGAAAGTAGAGTGGCTTTCCAGAATATCAAAGACGCCATTTCCAAAGCCCCGGTCTTGATAAGCCCAGACTATTCCAAGCCTTTTTACATTTATGCTTTTGCATCGGAGCACTCCTTGGCGAGTGTATTAACCCAAAAAGGCGAAGATAATGCCGAAAAGCCCATTGCGTTTTTAAGTGCCCCCTAAAAGATGCCCAATTAAGGTATTCAATCCTTGATAAGCAAATGTACGCACTTTTTAAAAGCATGAAAAAATTTAGGCATTACATCGTACACAGCAGAATTATTGCCATTGTGCCCGATTCTGCTGTCAAGACCATGTTTTTACAGAATGAACTAGGTGAAAAGAGAGGAAAGTGGATTGCAACCATCCAAGAATTTGATCTCGAAATCCAACCAATGAAACTAGTTCGAGGACAAGGACTGGCAAAGGCGATCGCAGAAAATGATCCGCAAATAACAGGTCAATGCTCAAATACAGAATACATGGCTAAGGAGGACTGGTATGTTGATATTGTGCAATTTTTATTGAGTGGTAAGTGCCCTTCTAATTTGAATTCAACACAAAGGAGAGCTTTAAGGCTTAAATCTATTAACTATATGATAAAGTCTGGTGTGCTTTACGGGAAAAATCATGAAGGTATCTACGAGATGCTTGAGCAAAGACGAAGCCGCCGAGGTGTTGCAAGAATTTCATGGCAAGCATGGAACTGGTCATGGTGCAGCCAATGCTACAACACACCAAATCCTACGAGTAGGATATTACTGGCCTCATATATTCAAAGATGCACATGCTCATGTGCGATCTTGTCACATCTGTCAAGTGGCTGCAAATAGAGAAAGAAATGCAGCCATGCCGTTGCAGCCTGTAGTCGAAATGAGACCGTTTGCATAGTGGGGACTGGATTTTATCGGGGTTATTAACCCAAATTCTTCGACTCTCACAAATTTATTTTGATGACTACGAGACTACTTGTACAAGGTGGATGAAGCGATTCCCACTAAACATGCCACCACGGACGTTGTGATTAAATTCCTTGAGGATCAAATTATCACAAGATATGGAATGCCCGATTCTATTGTCGGTGACAATGGTAAAGCTTTCATTTCCACACAATTTGCGAGTGGGCATATGATAATAAAGTGAGCTTAAAGTTTGCATCCAATTACTATCCTCAAGGAAATGGGTTGGCCGAATCTTCAAATAAGAATTTGTTGAATACTATTAAGAAGTTCTTTGGAAAAGAATCCTCGGGACTGGCATAGTCAATTAAAGTTTGCCCTGTGGGCGAGATAGGACAGTGAAAGAAGCTATAGGGAATACTCCTTATCATTTGGTCTATGGGCAAGACCCGATATTTCCAGCAAATTTGGAGCTGCGGACCTTACATTTCATACAAGAGTACATGGGGACGAGATGATCAAGTTGAAGCTAGATTGAGCCGGTTATTGCACCTGGATGAAAAGAGAGAAGAAGCCATGAATCACATGAACAAACACCAGGAAGTCATCAAGAGATGGTTTGATAGAAGGGCCAAAGTTAAATCATTCAGAATTTCAGATTTGGTGTTACTATGGGACAAAAGACATGAGGAAAAAGGGAATCATCAAAAGTTTGATTGTCTTTGGTTAGGCCCATATCAGATTTCAGAAATTCTTGAGAAGAACACCTTCAGGCTAAAAACCTTAGAAGGGAAAGATTTCATCCTTGCCGGTTAATGGGCAGATTCTAAAGCATTATTTTAGCCCTTAGGTTGTGAGACTTTGATATTATTCTTTTGGTGTTGGTGAAGGATTTTCAGATTTTGTTTTTATTGTTTAGGATTGTTAGTTTAGTTAGGATTTTGATTATGGATTTGATTTCAATTGACATGTGTGTTAATTTAAAAAAAAAAAAAAAAAAAAAAAAAAATAGAAAATTGAGATGTCAACTTATGCTTAGGATTAGGAGAATATGAAATATTGGAATTGTCTTGTAAAAGCTCCACAAGTAGCATAAAACTTTTTTAAGTTATATTGTTTGACTTTGTGATATATGAAAGAATCAGTTTTGCATGACAAATCATTTCATTCACAATTCAAGAAGTAATGCATTCATATTCCATCTCACCTCACATACATTTCATTTTAGTTGCATATGCATCTTATGTACAAGCCATGAAAGTATGTCAAATCCTCTTAGGGTTGTGTTATAACATATATGTAAGTAGCTCCTAAGGTTGGAATCTGAGTCTTGAGATATCTAGAACCAAGCACGTCTCATAAATTAAAAAGGATCTTGAGTAAAATGATCAAAACCTAGCTTGGAAGAAAAGGTTGAGCGAAAGTGGTTTTCATGTCTATCCTATTATGCAACATGATCCTTCCATAGAGCTTAAAGCTTAAAATCAGAGTAGTAAGGATAGGGTTAAATCCTCATCAAACTTAGGTTGAGGATCCAATTCCCCAAAGCTTTGATTTGACCCACATGGAGTAGTAAGGATAGGGCATAAATTCTCATCTTGGTTGGTTGAGAATCTGATTCCCCAAAGCTCTTATGTCTCATTTCATAGTAAGTCTTGGATTGTAAGGATCGTACTATTTGTCCTCTGCAAAGGATGGGTAGTCATCCCCAAGGTTTAAGCAATAGAATTAATGATTTATATCTAAGGTTTGGATTGTAAGGATCGTACTACTTGTCCCTAACCAGGATGGGTAGTCATCCCCAAGGTCCAAGAAATAAATAAATAAATAAATTTTTCCCATCTCATCTTTATTTTGGATTGTAAGGATCGTACTACTTGTCCTCTGCAAGGGATGGGTAGTCATCCCCAAGGTCCAAAGAAATGGAGATAAGTTTTGGATTGTGGGGTTAGATATGCCCATGCATGGCATCATGTCTTGCCTAAAAAAGCAAGACCATTGATTGTCTAGAGGGTTAGACTAGCATGACCATTTCTTCCATAACTGGTTTAATTATTTTGCTTAAAGTGAGGTAATGAACTCTAAATCAGAATAGTAAGGATAAGGTTAAGCTCTCATCTCGGTTGGGTGGTCCCCAAAGTTCTGATTTCACATTCACTTGCACATGGGTTTTAGATAGTAGGGACTCATAACCAACTTTGGGATACAATAAGGAAATGAACTAGTGGGTCCTAAGAGGGTTTGGCAATCTTGAATGCTTGTACATAATAGTAGAAGAATGATCATGCTTATTAGGAAAAGCAAAATCTCCTAGCTCATTCATTTAGGGTCACAAATCATTCACCATCCCATATATGCATTCATGCAAAGCGATAATGGAATGTTGATCAATTTCAAACGATAGGGAATGAAAACACATTGCACACCACTGAGCTAATACTTGATGATTCGATGATTCATGTACTTTTGATCTTTGGGCATTTGTTATTTTGCTTATGTGCTAACATGTATTTACGAGTTTGTGATATGTTTCGAGTTGGGTTCTTACTAAAATGCTCAAGAGCATTTGACATCAGAGTCGCCATTTGTTGTGGTTGATCCACAACACACCCCAAAATTGGGGACCCACCTTTTTGCGAGGCTCACGGGGAAGGATCTCGGTGACCCGGATGCCGAGAATTGAAAAAAAAAGAAAATGCACAAGTGTAGAAAGGGGTCGCGAAATCGCGACGGGTAGCGAAATCGCGACATGTCGCGAAATCGCGACCGAAACCGGAAAATTGTCGCGAAATCGTGACATGTCGGAAAATCGCGGTCAGCGCGGTCAACGACAACGAAACAAAAAAACTGTCATGAAATCGTGACGTGTCGGTGACCAGGAGGAAAAAAGTGTCGCGAAATCGTGACGTGTCGGTGACCAGGGAGGAAAAAGGTGTCGCGAAATCGTGACGTGTCGGTGACCAGGAGGAAAAGTTGTCACAAAATCGTGACGTGTCGGTGACAGGATGAAAAGGATGTCGCGAAATCGTGACATGTCGCTGAGGAGAAAAGAAAAGGTGTCACGAAATCGTGACATGTTGTTGGGAAGAAAATAAATGATGTCGCGAAATCGCGACGTGTTTTGCCGAAGCGTACGGGTGATGAAAAGTGTCGCGATTTCGTGACGTGTTTTGGAAAGGTGTACGGAAGCGGAAAAACGTCGCGATATCGCGACGAGAAACGACTAAAGGACTCGAAGTGGAAAGACGTCGCGATTTCGCGATCGATTACAGCAAAGGTGTACGGACGGAAAAATGGTCACGATTTCACGACGTGTTTTCAAGCGTACGGAACAGAAAAATGGTCACGATTTGCGGAAGCGTACGAAGAAGGTAGCGATATCGCCAAGGCATGAAGGTCAGGGGAAAACGTCGCGATATCGCGACGAGTTTTGCAGAAACGTACGGATGATGAAAGGTGTCGCGATTTCGCGACGCATTTTGGCAAAGTTGTACGGTACAAGGAAGATGTCGCGAAATCGTGACGAAAATGAAAATCGAGGCTCGAAGGGAAGTGTCCGATTTGACGTGTGAGGAGAGAAAATGGTCGAAGAAAGAAAAAGTCGCGATATCGCGACAAGTTTTCAAGGCGTACGGAAGATAAAAGCGGTAGCGATATCGCGACGGTTTGTCGAAGGAAGGCAAGAGGATGATAATGGTCGCGATATCGCGACGTAAAGTTGCCAGGGAGGTCGAGAGAAAAGTGGTAGCGATATCGCTACCATTCAGGAAGAAGGCTCAAGGGGTTAAAAGGGTAGCGATATCGCTACAGTGGGGGACGGTAAAACGGGTCGCGACATCGCTACGGGGCGATGAAGGCGTACGGCCAGGAAACATGTAGCGATATCGTGACATGTCGTGATTTCGCGGCCGGGAAGGTGAACAGGCGGACTTGCAGTTTTGTCGGGTTCTTTCACAGAAAAGCGTTACAGCAGGCGTAGAAAGTGCGTGACACGTGGCGTGCGGGTGTCAAACTTGCAGAGGCGTTACATGCGAGAGATGAATTTCGGAGCGTTTCCAAATTTGAGCGTGAATCAAAGCGGGAAAAAGCAGGAATTTGAAGGGTCGCCCACGGGAAGAGGAAATGAAGCGACGGAGGAAATCGAAGAGCCATAACAATGCTATAAAGCCAGAAGTGCAAATCGAAGAAGGGGTTGGAAATTGCCGAATACGGAGTTGCGAGAGACGAAGGCTTTGTGCTATTACAGGCCCGTACTTGGGCAATTTCCTTCTTTTTATTATGGGATTTTCTTTTAAACTGGAACATTTTTGAATGTAATCGAGATATCATTTAAATACAAATACGGAGAGTTGGCATCTTATTGGATGAGAAAGAAGGAGTAACTTTTGCATGCATGATTTAATGTTTATATTTCCCTTCCAGATTTCTTAGGTTTTTAGGTGAAGTTAATGCAAGATCTCTTGGTTGCTTCATGCGAATGCCTATTTTCTGGAATTACCAAGAAACCCTCGAGACTCACTTTGGCCTATTTGGATTGTGTGGATGTGCGGGTTCATTAGGTTAGGTTGCATGTAGAAAGCCTCGGTATCTTCGGTTTCATCGGATTAATGACGACTTTACATTGTAATCTATTTTTATTGTTACTTTTGTTTACTTTTGTCTTTGCTTTTCAAACCCATATTTTATTTTCAGCAGTTTAATTCCTGTGTTTGAATAAATCACTGAAAATCCATCAGAATTTAAGGTTTAAACAGATTTTATTCATTTTGAGTCCATTGAAAGTTCAAAATTAATAAACCACGGTGCCCCTTGTTAACATCCACTTGCAAACCCTAAGGTGTTCTTAGCATTTCATTTTAAACGACATCCTTGATAATCAATAATTAGCATGACAAGAACCTTGGAGAAATCGTTTTTCTTTGCAAGCAGAGGATTTAGGACTCGGATCCTACAGGAGAGTGTGTTTTCACAATCGGGTTAAAACACCACTCAACAAAATGTTTGTGTGATTTGCAATTGTGCGATTTTGGACCATTAGATGCATTATGTGTTATGATTTATGGATGCATTAATGGATGTAATGCCTATTGATGATGCCAATATGCTATATGTATGCGATATACTGATGATATGCACTAGCTAGATGATAAATGTATGATTAGATGTTGTGATCTAGATGTGTAGATGCTCTACTATGTATGCATATATGGATGCAATGGTGAATGTTAAATGCATGTTTAATTTGTTTCAATTGTTTATGCACTTAATTTATGTTGATATGACATGGTAAATGCAATGTATGTAATGCATTATTTACATGATGATGATCTAATGTAAATGAACCTGTATGCTTTAATCACTTAAAACATAAGGAATGCAATTAATATGTGTTTTGACAACCTGATGGATGACACCACAGAATGTATGAAAATCATGAATGAAAATGATAACTCTTATCATAAGAATTAATCATTTAAGCATCCATATGTGAAATGATATGATTGTGAGATATGTAAATGTGTATGATTGATGTAATGATTTGTTGCTATTAGGGAATTTTTGAGGTTTTCCATGAGACTCAAACACCCTAGTTGATTAATCAAAAGTTGTATAATGACTATACAGGACTCCTGAAAGATAAAAGCTTTTGTTATGAAGACCAAGATATTCATTATCCCTATGTGTGCAAATGAATATATTAGATGAGACATAAGACTACCTCATTGCCAGGAGGGATTCATTCAGCCCATTGTTGTAATGAGGATCACCCTATGTTCATCATGATCCTAAGTTTGGACTTAGTTGGATTAGACCACTAGGTGATACAAGCCACCTAAAGCTAGCTCACTTTGTAAATTGCTTAGAACTACCCCAATGCCAGGCGGGATTCATTCAGCCCATTGTTGTATTGGGGATCACTCGATGGTTTTGGAATACTGACCATTCCAGGGATTCAAGCTCTTCACCCCCTTATTTTCTTCACATTGATGTGGGATACTTGCTCATGCTTAGTGATGAAAATCATTATTTATTTTGTATTTTGTTTTCTTTGAGCAAGGGATTTGTTTAGTGATGAAAATCACTATTTATTTTGCTTTGATTTTTGCTTTGGGATTTTGCTTATTTTGATGAAAGCAAGGGATTTCTTTGGGTAGGGGGGAGCTTGTCCTTTTGTCAATGATCAACATCCTAGACCATGCGCATCACAAGGTGAGCAAGTAAAAACCTTTCGCTTAAGGTGACCAGGACCACTTTGTAGTGTTCATATTTCCCTTGTTCAAACTAGGATTATTAGTGTTTGATTAGTGATGGGATTTTGAGATATGCTAGGTGCTATCAGAACTAGACCTCATCTTCTGAAAGTGAAGATAGCTTTCTACAAAATCTGAGAAGATCACTAGGTATGGCTGAATGACCGAAAAACCCTAGTATATTCCTTATAGCAACAGGAAGGGGTTGTGTTGAAAAACATAATTACTCACAAGGGTGATGGATGATGATGATTTTGATAGATGCATGATTGGCATACAAACATGGTGTCATTTGTAAGATTGTAAACACAACCTATCCTAATGCAAATGCAATGGATGAACATGCCTAATGCAATGCAATTAAATGAATGCATATGCAAAATGTAAATGCAAATGTTTTTGTGTTTTTAATGTTTTAGATTGTTTTTGAAATTTTATGATTTTTCAATTGTTTTTGAATTTTGAATGTTTTTGATTTTTTTTTGAATTTTTTTGGATTTTATATTTTGAATGTTTTTGGAATTTTGATTATTTTAAATGTTTTTATATTTTGATATTTTAAGATTTTTGTTTCTTTTGTGAGGGAAGGCATGATACCTTAGGCACCCCCAGTGTGTGTGCTACTTCAACGAAAGTGAGAAAGGTGTGATACCTTTAGAGTTCTCACTATGCTTTGTTGGTTGTGATGTGGATGGTGGGGAAGGTATGCTACCTTTGGGACCCCCAACATGCATTTTATCCACTACAATATAGTCAACAATGCCCATGTTTCGATGAGATGAGATGGGTGAAGGTGAAACATTGGATGAAATCACCGATTGTGTAGCTCGATTTTGATATTCTTGGGTCTTTGCTACAATACTGATCATTCCCATAGACTCTTGGGGAGGTGGGTTGTTATGCACCTGATTGGGTTGCTCAACATGGTTGGCAGGTGTTGTTTTTGCTTCGTGTGTGGGCCAAAGGTCTTGGAAGTCTCCTATTGGTTGGTTGTTTGGAGCAAGAGGATTGCCCATCGGAAGCTCTTGCCTCTCGATCATATCCTGAACTACATCTCTAAAGGGATAACATGTCTGGATGTCATGGCCTCTTTGTTGATGGTAAACATAGTATAGATTTTTCCTGTGCACCTTTGATCTATGCTTATTAGGTTTCAATGGATGGATCTCGGGAAGCGTGATTGCTTGTGCCTCATACAATCGATTGAAGATCGATGCTAAGGGCTCTAAAAAATGAGTATATTGTCATGGTGGCCGATGCGGTTGGTCTTGTATTTGGTTAGTTTGATTGTTGTTGTCATAGTTTCTAGGTGTGGCTTGATAGTTGGGCTTCTGAGGTAGTGCAGGTTGTGCAAGCCCTAGAATACTAATAGCAACTTGATTGATTGATGTCGGCTTTGGTTGTGCCAAGTTGTTTTTGGTATTCTTAGTCCATTCCTTCTTGCATGGCTTCGCAATTTCTCCCTCTTGAATTTTGATGTCTTCGATTATTCTAGCTTGCGCTAGAGCATCTTCAAGAGTTGGATACTATTGGAGTTGCAGCAACAAGGAGATAGGCTTTAGATAACTCTTAGAAAACATGCTAGTCAACTCAGACATGGGTAGTATGTATGGTAGCTTAGCAAGAAGTATTCACCACCTATTGCCATAGTCGATGATTGACTCATCATCATATTGCTTCAACCCTACGAGGTCAGCCAGTGTCACCTTTCGCTTAGTGTTGAAGGTGAAGCATTCTAGGAACACATCTATGAATTGGTCAAGATTGTAGATGCTATGCTTTGAGAGTTGGTTGTACCACTCCATGGATGGGTTGGAGAGGGTAGTCAAGAATATCCTCAAGAGTAAAGCATCATTATCCTGGATGCCAAAGCATTGGTTCAAGAATTTGGTGACATGCTCCTACGCATCTTCCTCCCCTTTAAAGTTAGCCAGGTGGGGCATTTTGAACTATTCTGGATAGGAAGGGGTAGGCATGGAAGGATGGAGTGGTTGACTATGTAACTGGTGCAAAGTGGGCTTTTGAGACCCAGACCCAGAGGTCTTGTTTTCAATTGACTCCATGCATTCTAGAAATGCTTTAAATGCTTCAGAGGACTCGAGCTCCTCATATTTGTTTTGGCCCTACGGGGGAGGGTGAGGAATACCAAGCCTATTGCATAGTGGTTGAATGTCATCCACCATGCCTCTATAGGGTGCTTCATGGTATTCTTCTCTAGGTTCAAGCTCATTGTAGGCCCCATAGGGTGTTTCTTGAACTGGCCTATAAGGAGGGGTAAGCACCTATGGAAGGTGATCTATGTTAGGCCTAGGAGGTAAGTCCCGATTAGGCCTAGGAGGTCTAGGGGGCAACATTTGAGATTGTATTGGATACCTTGCACATCGTTGCATCTTATAGGTGCTAGGTGTAAGCACCACTTCATGTAATGCATTTTGTAATTGCTCTTGTTGTATCTTTTGTTGTTCTTGTATCTTTTGTTGATACAACCTTTGTAGGTGTGCTCATTGTGAGTCCACCCATTATTGATTTCTTTGTTGTTGATCCAACTGGAGTTGATCCGTATATTGTTGTCTATTAAGATTTGGCCTAAGTGTCTGATGAGTATGATTTCGTTGCTCAATTGTATGGGGTTTGTGTGCCCTTGTATTTGAAATACGGATGGGTTTATCATGTCTTTCCCCCTAGTAGGATCTATTGCTTGTTTTCCATGCTCCCTAAAGGTTGCATTGACCTGAGACTCTAGTTTATGAATCAGCTCTGTATAGTCCAATGATGTAGAGCCATCATGTGGTTGCACCAAGTACTCTTCACAAGGAGTAGGAGGATGACTTGGGTCTTCTTCCTCATCTATGAGGAAAGCTTCATATTCAGTTTTGGATGTAAGCTCTGTATATTCAAGCTGCATAGAAGCATGATGTGTGTATACTGAGTGCTCTCTATGAGGAGTATGGGGGTGACTTGCTTGATCAGATGGGGTGGTTTGCTCATCCAAGCTAGGCCATGGTGTACTCTCATGTTCATATTTCGATTGATGTATAGAGCAAGTTGGGATGTGAATCCATGATATTGACCTACTAGACCCCTCAATGGGTGGATTATTCACTATATAGAATTCCATCAGGGTATCCAAGTCAGGAAGGTTTCCTAGAGGACCTATGGGTGCTTCCCTAGTAGGGGTATCTCGAAGGTTTACCCCCTTGAGGATGGTATTGTTGTTATGATAAAACTTGGGATGCCATTCAGGGATGGGCATGTCCTCTAGACTTATTTGGAGATATTCACTAGTTATGGAGCTTGAATCTCTCTCTAAATTGGAGGTCTTGTTTTCAACCGCATTTGGACCAAATCCATAAAAGGGGGTCCATCGACCATTTTTAGAAAATTTTGACTTTTCAAAAAAAGTTGTAAGTGTTATATACCAAAATGATCAGTGCGATGAGCTGATCACAATGGGCTAGGGCTCCAAAATTTGACTTATGGGTCAAAATTTTGTATTTTTGAAATATTTGGCCAACCGGGGCTCGTGGGGAAATGCCCAATTTTAGGAATTTTTGGGAAATTTTGAGAAATAAAGAGTTAGGACTCAAAATTTCTGTGAGAGGTGCAGAAGGAGCTAACTAAGACAAAAAAATAAATTTGGTAATTTTTGGAGTTGTCTAGAGCTTTTTATGACTATTTTAGTGCAGTTTTTCCCTATTTTTGGCTTGAAAATCACTCAAAAATAGAGTAATCATAAAACCAACATAACTTTTTCGTTATAGCTCCGATTTGCACGATTCTTGATCCATTGGATGTAAAATAAAAAAGTAGCAATTTTTTTAAATTAGGGTTTGGTCCTAGATCAAGGATCTTATGTTGATTACCCAAACAATAAGGAAACACACAAAGTAGACAATATGATTATCTCTTTTAAGGATTAGATGTATATGATTATATATTTTAAATCTTAGAAACACACAATCAAATGATCAAAGAAGCACACAAGCAAACAATGTGATTATCTCCTTTAAGTTTTAGATGTGAATCCCTAAGCTATTTGGTGTGTTTAGATTTGTTGTTGCTCTTGCTTTATTGTTCATGTTTTGGACTTAGAATGAGGGAACTCAACCAAAGTGGTGACTAGGAACACTAGTGCCAAACATGAGGTTCTCAAAAGAGTCTAGGGTACACCGCTTAAAACCCATAATGTGTGGAGGGTTCGCCTAGCTCTTCCACTCTGAATCGACAAGCGTTTCCAATAGTGGGAGGTAGTTTGAACACTAGTGACCTATTCCATCTTAAGAGAGTGCCCTATTCTATCTAAGGTGTTGAGGGGGCAAGCCGATGGAAGGAGGTGAAATCCAATGTCACCGGTCTGAATTGGAGGTTGGTGATGAAATCCAACCTTACCAATGTTATTGTGATACGTGCAAGTGTGTGTGGTTCCTTTTATGCTTAAAGAAAGTAAACAATAGAGCACTCAATGAGCTTTCACTAAATGCAAGAAAAGGATGTTTTACTTTCAAAAATGTTAGATAAAAGGTAAACCTACAAAATGCATGTCCTAAATGATAACCTACCCATTAGGTAGGCTACAAGAAAGCAAGCCATACAAATGCATTTCTACTTAGTTCCTTTTCTAGTTTTTCTTTTTTTGTTGTTTTTGCAATTATGGAAAAGTGAAATCTATCTTTCTACCTTTCAAGCAAACAAGGGAAGCAAGAAAAACCAAATTTAAGCAATTTTGAACTATAGAAAAGCAAACTGAAGGTTTAGGCACTTACCTTGATAGCCTAAGAACTTGTTGTTTCTAGAATTTTGAGTAGAAAAGCCTCTATTTTGTGGCCATCCTAGGGTGGGATGGCTTCCAGTTTGGGGGCCATCCTAGGGTGGGATGGTTGTGTGGTCATCCCTAGGTGGGACGACTAGCAGTTTCAGGGTCGTCTCAGGCTAGAACGACCAGTTCCTACAATAGTTTAAAAGCAAAAATGAGGTCAGATCTTAACCAAATCAATTGGGATAGGGTCCCACCATGATCACCACTAAAGTATGGGAAAAATGGTGCACCTAACAATGTTAAACGAGATGCATCTATAGCTAGTATTGATTAAGCATTACAAAAGGCGCATTCAAGTAAGCATGATAAGGCAAATAAGTGCAAGAAATGAAGTTATTATTTATTATTTGATAGATCAAATCATGGTTACATAAATGTCCCCTTGAGGGCTCTAGATTGATACACTCATTACAAAATGGTGCCCAAGGATCAAATCCTTTCAATAACTCTAGGTGCACTTCCAATGTTCTTCCTCATACCCACGATTGAAGTGGGTGGGCCTATGATGCCACCACTTTGTTATTTGATATTATGATCCTATGCTCCTTCCTCATGCACTATAAGACCTGCACCTACACACAAGGAAACCAGATTTCGTCAATAGCAAGTGCGGATTATGAAGCATGCAAAAGCAATACATGCAATAATAGACTAGAAAGTGGAAATATGCAATGCGACCATCCAAAAAAATTCCAAATGATTCCAAATCTTAGAGATATGCATAAAATATGATTTTGGACTGATATAATTGAAAATAGTAAAGAAATTGCAGCCGGATTCGTGTCGATTACGTGGTGTGCCTAGTAAGCCTACAAAACACAAAATAGGTGATTTATGGTCCTAAACATCTCCAAATAACACCAAATTTGGATAGCATATATAAAATAATATTTAGAGAGGACCCATGTAAAAATATTAGAAAAATTTATCACATATTCATGTGCATCTTTGGGTGGGCCAAGTGAACCTACAAAATACTAAAAATATGATAACTCATTCAATATAGCTCCAAATTGCATCAAATTTGAACAGTATATTCCTGATCTATCCTAGAATAAGCCTATTTAAAAATAGTAGAAAAATATTGCTTCAATATATGACCATCCCTTGCAGGGATGGTGGTGACTGTCATAGATTGGGGGCCATCCTAGGGTGGGACGACCACCAGATCTGCTGGTTTTCTACCACCAATTCCTCTGGGAATTGGTCAAAAACTCTCTCAGGGGTGTTGTCATAAAATTTGGGGGTGGGATTCACTCAATTGGTTTGGTTTTGTAAATAAATTGTGCCTCTTGAATCACTCGAGAACCTCCTTCGCTAGGTAGATATTTCGAGGGAAAAGGCACAAAAGGTTGAGGGGAAATCTTGGTAGCACTTCGTTGCAATGTCACAAAACTCCTCTCTATAATTTGGGTGGAAAATGGATCCACTTTATAGCCCAAGGGGGCCTATGGCCAAATGGGCATGCAAGGACATGCAGGGCAAGAGGCACCACTTGTCCAAAAACTTGGCATGTATTGGAGGGGGAAGGAATCTCCCTTTTTGGCCTCCATTCTGCAGCATGTCATAAGGATTCTGCACCCTCAGGTCTGCATGCTTGAATAGGTGGGATAAATGGTAGTTTTTGGGTGCCATTTATCCAAAATTTGACTTTTTGGGGGTCAAAGACCATGGCCATCCCACCCAGGGATGATCGCTGGTGGCCATCCCTGGGTGGGACGGCCATGAACTGTGGTCATCCCAGGGTGGGACGACCATGCCTACATGGCCCAAAACCTCCCAAAAAGTGGGGTAGAACCTTCCAAAAGTGGTTAGGACCACTATTAAACCTTTGAGGGTTGCCCAAGGGGGCCATATGGTGTCAAATTAGCCAATGCTTTTGGTCACCTAATCAGATTGACATGATTTTAGTGTCTACAAGAGCATACCCACAACCTTCAGGTTTCTTCCTAGCTTCCTTTCCTTTTTAAGAACATTGGAGTCCAATGCTTCTACAGTGGAGAGGAATGATAGGGATTAATATTATATTATCCCTTTTCACATGGATCATGATGTATTGCATTTAATACTCACATGGATCATGTGTATTAAATTTTGACTTGTAAAGGCAGACATGCCTATAAATATGTTTTTGATTAATATAATTATCAATTTTCATTTGTGCCATTTTGTGTTGTATCTTAAGAGTGTTTTCGACATCAATATACCATGTAGAGGATATTACATATTCTATTGGAGGAGAGTAATGTTTTATTTGTAATATTCAAGGAGTCATAATACATTCATACCCATAAAATATAATGCTCTTACTAAGTGGTAAGCAATATAAAGTTGAGTAGAGTGCCACAAGAAATGTTTCAAAGAAGTTCAAATAATTTTGGTTCCACTTGGCACTTGATACTTAAAACACTAATCATTATTGAAGGAAGGTGCAATGTCTATGATGCCTATTAATGCATGGGATGAAAATAGCCAAAGCACAATGAAGAGAGAGTATTGGAATCAGATTTGAGTTCCTTGGAGAAGCATGAAAGAATGAAAAAGGATAGTCAAACCTCACAAAGACCAAATTTAGTGAGCATCAAGGAGCATTGAATGTAGTGCAATCAAAGGAGAGCATAGATAAAGCACAGGTTGTAGAGTTATAGGAAGCAAGATGAAGTTTGAAGCGCTATATTAAATAAGGTATGGAATATTTGAATTAATTTATAACCTTTACAAAAATAAAAGGAGGTATAAGGTATAGTATTGAGTTAAAGATTAATTATTCTTATACACATAATGTTATTTGGATAAATGGAGCTATAAGGTAATGCATTACTGAATTTAAGCCTTAGAAGATTTATTGAATGGTATAAAATATTTTTGAAGCAAGTGGAATTTAATTGAAAGCACTTGAAATTACTTTATCGTATTTTGAAATTCAAATTGCATAGAAATATTTGCAAATAGCTTAACTTGGAGAAATAAGGATTTCCACATTGAAATTGAAATATTAAATTTGCAAATACATTAGTTTTCTAAATTTCCAATTAGGGAGTTATAAGGAGTTCAACACCAATTTAAAAGATTTGAAATTTAGAAACTATATTATTGAAAATTGAAAGGAGCACAAACATAGAGTTATTTGAAAATTTGGAAATTACATTTGGTTTTAGTCTCTTGCTCAAATTAATGAGACATAAGGAATCCAAATTAAAGGTTTTGAAAATAAAGAACCTTATCAAACTTAAAATTACATCAAAAATATAATTAGTTTTCTATTCAGAAATAGGGAGAAATAAGGTGAAGAATAGAAGTTGAACATTAAGGAGATTAAAGGAATTCAACTCAAAATAAGGCTAAGTACTTTATCAAAACCATATTACATTTAAAAAATTTGGTAGATGCAAGGTATTCTACAAAAATTGAGAAATTAGAAAGATTTTATCAAATTTGATCTTTCACATTAGATCTTTGACTATTGTTTGATCATTCTCCAAATATTAAGAAAATAAGGTATACTACAAGATTTGAAGAATTAAAAGTTAGTATACTCAAATTCAACTCAAAATTTAGAAGTTGAAAATATTGGGAGACATAAGGAATACAACAATAAAACTATTCTTTGAAGGCAATAATGGATAAGTTAGCAAGAGGAACATATCATCACAAGACATACTATGAAAGGATTCAAGACCAAAATTTATACAATACTCCATATCAAAAATGTAAAATTACTTCAAGCATAAGTTCAAATGGAAAAGATATTTAGTTTATTGATTCTGGTGCAAGTCACCACATGCCAAAAAAATTGCAATGGTTTGATTGTCTTGAAGCCACCAACAATATCAGGTTGAAAATTGCTAATGGAAAAACCTATCTTATACATGGATATGGGTGTGTAACAATCAGTACATCATTTACAAATATTTTTTTACATGATGTAATGTATGTTCCTAGATTAACATCAAATCTTATTTCAGTAGCTAAGTTGATAGAGAGCAAAAGGATGGTTGATTTTAGATATATAAATGGAGTCAATAAGTGCCTCATAATAAATAAAAATGAGATAGAAGCTACATGATCAATCCACAATGATATATATGCTCTAGACTCAATTAAAATTTCACAAGATATTGTTGTAGTTCAAAACAACACTAATGGATTTTTTGAGGAACAAATTGCAAGAAACAAAAGATATAATTATCATAGAAATTGACAAAGAAATTGAAGATACAAAACTTTGGATTACTTAGCCATACACAAGTTAAATAAGAAGAATAGGAACCTAATTCAATTGAAGAACATTTGAAAGATGAAGATCCATATTAAAGACTAAAGTCTTCAATAACCAAAAAATGTAATACAGGGGGTGTTGGAATATATTATGTTATTTGGTACATTCCAATGTTGGGTAAATGTTTAAATTAAGAGTTTGTCTTAGATTAGGATTTGAGTATTTACTTTATGCAATGTGATAAATGCACGTGTTATTAGAATGTGCAATTATGTAAATGTGCATGTTGTCCATGTGTACATGACTCATAGAATAGGAAAATGAAGAGTCATAGGTAGGTGAAAGACCAAGAGATATATCTCATTATATATAGGCCTTGATAGAATAAGATAAGAGAGGTAATTTTTTTGACCACAAGTTAGAGTAGTAGTATATACAATGTAGAGGATGTATTGAGTGTTTGACACCTCCATTTTAGAGCAATGTACTATTTTTGTGAGATTCCATTAATGGCATATTTTTTAGTAGTTCCAAAAGTTTCTCATGATATTTACATGCTTATTATATTGTATTTTTCATATATTTAATATCGCATGCTCATTTTACACCTTGTAGTAGTTATTTTATTAAATATACAGCTTCAAAAGCTAACACAAGCAATCAAGTTAATCATGGATTAGTCTTCAAGCTCAAATTTTGAATCCTAGGCAGTCTTGCATGAATTCACTATTTGAAAATGAATCTTCCAATTTGTGAATATACCATATTAGGTGGTGGATTAAAAAAATTTAGTTTTCTCTACTTCCTCATTGAAACCTACTTTACAATGATAAAAAATTGAACCTGTTGAGCAACGAATCCACCAACAACAAATTTAGAGGTGATAGATTCATTCTGTGCATGTAAATAACATATTAACCTACCTGTGATTGCTTGTATCAAGAATTTAACCCTATTGGAATCTTAAACCAATTCAATCACATACTAATCAAACCCTATTAACTCAACAATCAACCATCAATCAACATATTAAATGGAAATCAAACCTGGTTAACTCCCAATCAAATCCTAAACTACTAATCGAAGCAACTAAGTGGCAATCAAAATTAACTAACAAAACACAACCTAACACCTCACCCCATCCTATGAGTTCCCACATTTTCCTATAAAATAAATTTATGGGGAATCATTTTGAGAGGACTTATGAAGATAACAACTTGTTGCTTGGATCACATTTGAAGGTTCTCTCAAAGGTATTTTGGCAAGTTTTAATGAAGGAAAATCAGCAAGGTAGTATAACCTTGAGGGAGTGTTTCCCCCATTTTATTATCCTACCTTTATTTTTCTAATTATATCTCATTTTATTCATGTCCTTATTTCATTCTCATCATTTCATTTATTTATCATTTTCACTTTTTCATAACGAGCATTATTTAGTGTGTATTACATAACCTCATTTTATAGGACTTTATAATGTGTTAGTAGGTTTATAGGTTGATGACTAAAAAAATTGACATTTAAGTGGCCTATGTCCAATCGATGACCTTTACTTTGATTCATCTTCCATTGATGAAAATCTACCATTTGAAACTTATTCAGGTGGAAAATTCATCCTGAGTCATCTTTGTTATCCTATTTATTGATTCAAATTATTCCCCTCCCTTAGTTTAGTTATTATTGATAACTTGTAACCCCCTATTGACTTAAGATCTATATGGTCTTCCTTGAAGCCCCTATTATGTTCCCTTGCCTGCATAGAGAAAATTTATTTCCTATGTCTAGGTTAGATGACATATTTGGTGGCTGGAGACTTACACCTTAGCTTTTAGGGCAACTTGGGATTACATCCTACCCTATAAATACTACATAGTATGAACTCACAACTTGACATTCCCTTAATAATTTTTTCCTCCCATGAATTTTGATTTACTATCTAGATACAATCTGCTATCTATCACATCTTTAGGTGATAGATTCATAATATCACTATTTCATTCGATTGGTAGAGTCTATTTTTTATTCCTACATCATTAGACTCCCAATTATGGTGTAAATCTACCATCCAAAAAAAATTTAGGTGGTAGATTAATAATAGGTAAAAGGTTGCATCCATTCTAGGTCTAATTCAATTTGGTATACACACATAAGAGGCCTAACTATGCCAATAAGTTACTCTATTATTCTTGCTATTTGGAAATCCCCTGAAAAGCTAATTCCTTTTTTTTAGTGTTTTCCTTTTATATGTTTTCATGAATGTGCCATATAGAAAGGTTGCATGTAGCAGTTTCATGTATGCGATGGTTTCATCCATAGGTGATGGATTTGTCTCGACCATTAAAGTAGGTAGGAATATTTTATCTCTATTTTCATTCCTTATTTGTTGATTGTTTTTTGCTTCATTTTAGGGCATCAAAAATATCAATAATAAAAAAAGGGAGAATAGAATCTTATATTTTGGTATAATTTTTCATTATTTTAGGCAATGAAATCTAAATTGCATGTAGATTTATATTTAAGTTAATTGTGTATTCGTACATTCCTCTTCTGCCCTTGCTTAAAGACAAAGTAAAAAGTATACTTCTTTTTTTTTGCTTTAGGATATAATTCGTAAAAATTTAAAGGCATGCCTAAGTAGCTTTTGTATTCTTGTATTTCTTGTTTGATGCATTTTTGCTTTCATAATATTTATATCAAATATCTTACAACACTAAAATAAAAATGGAAATAAATAACCTCCTTCAACCTAGTTTTTAATTTCTTGTCTTAACCTTTAGGTATTTGAATTAAAACTACATATAGAAGTGTATTAGGCTAGTCCCTATTTTTTTGCATCTTTGTTTGAACTATAAAATTTTTACTTTGCAAAAATATATCTTAGAACTAATATCAAGAAACCAAAATTGCATATAGAATTTTATCTTTTACATTTTTGTCTTCATCTACACTTGCACTTGTATCATCCTTGCATTTATACATTAGGTTAGTTTAAACCTAAGGTGATTCCATAAAATTGACACATAAAATTTAGATTTAGGGAATTCAATAAATTCTCTTGGTGAACCCCTTAACTTTTGCCAATGATAAAACTCAAAAAACAAACAAACAAGGCAAAACCAATTTCTTTCTATCTGAGTATGGTCTTATGAAGGAAAGAGGACCTATTGAGGCTAGTGTCTCCTTGGGGATCCTCTTTTGGTGCCCATAGTGATACCAATTTCATGTGTGAACACTAAGTGTTAGAATACATATATGGAATATTTCTAGTTCTAGGTGTTAGAACATGTCTACACTCAACCAATATTACCATGTGGCACTTCATGGACTAGCACTAACTATAGGAAGTAAAATGGAAAATTCTATAATTATTCAATAAATTACTTCTTGTTCAACTAAAAACTAAATTGTTTTATTTCCCAATTACTTTTACATATTGTACATTTGTAAAAAGCTTAAAATAAAGACTTCTTTCCTTCTATTTTTTTATTTTTATTTAATATATTCTCTCTTTCCCTTTCTCATACTATAGATTTAGGTTATTCCTATGTTTCGAAATGTTTATTTGGTTACTTATTCAATGTATTAGAGCAAAGTGTCTTCCACCCTACAACATTGTGCACTTCATGTATAAGACCATGTACTATTGTCAACATGTATACATGAACTTTGTATTACATTTAATTATCTACAAATATAGTTGCATTTTTGTGAGAGAGGATTTATTTTTTATTGGATAACTTTAAAGAATAACTTCTAGGTTCCACAAGCAAGTTTTGAGAGTTGTCATTTGTGCCATGACATCTTGGGCCCATAATATGGATCGAGTAGTATTAGAGCAATTTTTCACTCATCTAATTTATTTTATATCATTTTATCTTATTTTTAGTGGATATTATCTATATTAGTGCCTTTTCTATGCTTCACCAGTATATGTTTGCTCATACATATTCATGGTAAAAAAGAAAAAACATCACACCAAGTTCTATACCCAAGTACCTTGAAGAATGTTACTTCATAGAGAAATATCAAAAATGAAAAATAATTATAGAATAAAAATACATAACATAAAAAATATCATGTAATATTCCCTAGAGGAATATAGGAACACACTCTTTTGGTAGTTCTAGGATCTCATAATCAATATGGGATACTCATCCTCCATTGCCAACCCTTTACCTTTTTAGAGATATAACCAACTCAAGGTGTAGACTTACATTGAAATTACATTCTTCTAGGCATGAATCAATTCCATATATTTGGACACATAGCTTTAGAAAATTAAAGCATATTTTTATACTAACCAATTCTTTGAATAAAATAGGATCAATTTTGCATGATTAATATTATCAAAATTAGTTTCCTATTGGTAAGAAACCAATAGAAATAGGCTCATAAATGAAGGAGACACCACCATTAATAGAATATATATATAAAGCTACTGAATAATTATTTCTACCCTTGCATCACTACAATAATGTATACATATATTTCTAGAAACTACAAAAACATAGAGATCAATTTGTATAGTAGTACACTTATGAGTTCAATGAACTTCTTAGGTGATTTTGCATTAAAATTGATGAGAGGCACTACATCTTAACATACATTATTAGACTCTAATTTCACCTCCATATGTAGATAGAGTTCATTCCATAAAAATTGGTAGCATAACAAATTTTCTTCATGTCCAAACTAGAAGAGAGGTCATAAATAAAGCAAAAAGGTCTAGGATAAGCTTTGTATAAGATATTGTTGATGCTATAATCCAAGCCTCTAATTGCAAAACTACTTACAATAAAAATATACAAATCCCATTAACATAATATAATCCCAAAGGTCCCCTTGCAGTATAAGAGAAAGGTAAACAAAAGAAGGGCAACAAGTGGTGTATCTACAATAAGACTCACACTCATAGTGATTCTAAGTGTCAGGTTCAACAAAAATTTTGATGGTTTATCCATAAGTCAATTAATTTATCTGTATGCCATTATGTGAAGAGCAATTAGATGTTTCATGCCTAAGTTCCAAAACTTAAAAATTTGATAACACCTAAACCTTAGATTATTCTAATTAAAGAGTGTATGTTTTACATCTAATTTTAAATAAAACATGAACCTCTCCAAGTCATAATAAATAGGGATTCATAAGAACATCATTTTACAAGATGATAATAAGTGCATTAAATTCAAAAAAATGGCATAAAATGACTCATTGGATTGGATTCACATGGATAAATATATAATAGTGCATCCTCAAGTATGACATTAAGCCAATACATAACTTAATCAATTGTGACATGGAACCATTTGATATCTATGATGTATTACTAGAAGATATTACCTCTTTGGTTTTCAACCAACCTACTACACTTGTCTATTATGATGGTTAGTCAATTTTGAAGGGATAAAATAACACATACTAGAGTTATTAGCTCAAAATATGGTGACACTAATATCTATAAAATAGTGTAACCATATTTTTTATCATATACAAGAATTTATTTCTTAATTACCTGAGAACCATGGTACCAAGATGTTTAGACTTACTATGCTAGATACAACCTATACAACACAATCTCAACAAATGAACAACCTTATTTATCTATAGTTTGATGTTTCCTAGGATCCTTAGGGAGTCCCACAACACTACTTAGTGAGGCATCATATTGACTTGGTCCCTAGATTGTCACTACTCATTACCCTACTATAATATTGATCTATATAGGAGAATTATAAGTCAATACATAGATTTAGGAGTTGATTGATCAAGGTAATATTTGATGAAGCTCATCATCATGTGGTGCTTCTATTGTACTAAGACTATGATTGACAACTCTATGTCAACTACAAAGTGATAAAAAACCATTTTGAAGGATAAGTACCCACTAACATGAATGGATGACCTATTAGACAAACTCTAAGAGGCATGATACTTCAAAAATATCTACCTCAAGTTGGTTTATAATCAATTCCTTTCAACCATACAAGCATATAAATATGAATGCAAGACTAGAGAGAAACTATATGAGTAGTTGGAAATACCTTTTTGATTGATAGTGGCATTCATGTATCGAATGAATGATTTTTTATGAACTTTCATAGGGTCCATTATTTTCAATTTGGATGTGTAGACACCTAAATCATGTCATGCTTAGGGGATCTACTTACATAGACACACTCATAAGATCATAATACATAATATTGGACTTTCCAAGCATCAATAGTGGTTCTCACCACTCATTTGGGGCATTTTCAAGACATTCAAGCTTGGCTGCTCAAGCCAAGAGCGACCAGATCCTAGCTGCTCAAGCTTAGAGCGGCCAGACCTTAGCCATTGTAGACGAAAACAACCAGATATTAGCTACTACAGATGATAGCGACTAACCCATAAGAAGCATTTTGCCTACAAATAGGCCTAATCATAGGTGAAAGTGGTAGTCTACATGCAATAAAGGTGAGTAGGAGTGACTTTGCATTCCTTTTCATGACCAGTTCACATGGGAGGTTTGAGTTTGCATTTAGACTTAAGTTAACTGACCTCAAAAGCATAAACAAAGGAAAAAATCTTCTCATGCTAATGACCAGTTCACATAGAAGAATCAAGTGGGTAGTTATATTTCATTTAACTGACCTTCAAATATAGACAATGGACAAAAGCTTCTCATGCTAACTTGCACTACACATGAGAAATTCATTTCTAGGGCTTGGACATAGACCTAGGGTTTCACACTATAAAAGGTGCAAGCCTAAGAGCACCAAGACATCTTTGATCTTTTATCACAAGAGAATCAAAAGGGGACATACAGGAGATCATATTAGAGAGAGACATATTTTTGAGGAGAGCTTTCGAGACTTGGAGAGTTCTCTTTGAGATCACGTGTACGACGAAGATCTGACGAACCTAAGAGCATAACACCTACTATTTCAACATCAGATTAAAGTCTTTGACCCATATCTTTGGGGCAAAGAGGGCAAGGTTTACTTTAGCGGCCATTGTCTTAGACAGTGGTCCATAGGCTTAGCTTAGATAGACATAGCATCTTTTATTTTGTTTCTTTATGTTATTATATCATTAGCATAGATTTACATGATTTCATGGCATAGTTTTATCATATTTCCATTACATTCTTTGATTACTAACAACCTCATCCAGGGAGGCAATCTCGGACACCTAAATGTGTGTTGTTGTTTCATTGCTTGCAGGGCCACAGGTACATCGGACAAATATTACAACATACGAGAGCAAAATGGATCCCTCTAGGAAACAGACCTAGAGAAGGAGGCATCTGTAAGACCTCATACATTTTCGTGTGTCCAATAGAGAAGCTTTTATAAGCACACCACCTCTTCACGAAAGGAGCACTCCTTGCCTATTTGTAATTTATAGTATAAAAATGGGTATCCCTAAGAGGGACCGACATGTAACCGAGCTTCAGTATAAATAAAGAGATCCATATTTTGTTATTTCGTGTTATATGATTTTTCCTCTTGTCTTTCCATTTCATCTTGGGTATTTTAAATAGCATTGCAAGTAGGGTTTTAGAAAAGGGACCGGTGCGTGCATTCCCGGGGTCGCTATAGATGGCGATCATAGTGGGACCACCACTAATTTTTTATTTTATACCAAAATACTAACTTAATTTTGTGTGCAGGTCTAGCCGCTCTAAGCTACAACTACCAAAAACTAGCTGCTCTGAGCTACAACGACCAAAAACTAGCCGCTATGAGCTATAGCAGGTAAGAACCAGCTGCTTTGGTCAACAACGACCAGGACTAGAGTGTAGCAGAGGTTAAAACATAGACTCTATAAGCTGGATCAAAGGTTGGTATAGCTTCTCTGATATTTTACAGCTTTCTATCTGCTTCTGTGTTTCTAAAATAGAGAACTTAAAGCACATTTATGTTGGGAAAATAAAAGAATAAAAGAAAAAAATAATTGAACATTTCGCATATCTTAGATCTTCTTTTAAATTATCCACTAGGTGTTGCTAGGAACAATGACTTATGCCTATAAAGTTCACTCTAGAATCCAACGTGCTAGATGTTGTATGTTGTTTTCTTGCTTTGAGGCCCTACTAGAGGCCATAGTTGCACGAGATAAAGTGCACTCATACAAATCATAGTAGTTCATGCATCTTTTTGAATATTGAAACATATTTTTGTACTTAGGAATATAGGAAAGATTCATTGCTACTATATGATGCACTTTATGTTACGCAAGCTTAAAATGAACACCACACATGCATGTCTCATTTAAAACATTGGAGAGTTAGATTTCATCACCAACCTTCAATTCAGTCCAGTGATGTTGGAATTTATCTCCTTCCACTGGTTTGCCCCCTAGAGCTTCCTAGAAATGGATAGAGAAACTTACTTATAGTGACACTAAGTTACTTGTGTTCAAACTATCTCCCACTTTTGGAACAATCATTGGTTCAGAGTGGAAGAGCTAGGTGAAACCTCCATTGGGTTTTTAGCGGTGTACCCTAGCTTCTTTTGAGAAAATCATGTTTGGCATGAGTGTACTTGATTGTCACTATGGATGAGTCTTCTCATTATTAATCTAAGAAAAAGAGAAAAAAAATTGAAATAACAACACATCAAAACACATCAACCAGTCTAGGGCACACTCAAATCGGTAATCAAGATAAACATTTATTTGGAATTGTGTGGTAATTCTTAATTTGTAACTCAAAATATCAAGTCATAAAACAACATGATCAAAACAAGAAGTAAACACCCTTGGTATGATACCGAGGGAGAGACAGAAGCAATTCATACCCACAGGTAGAGTCAGTAACATTGAAAAACCTACCCGTAATACCATGAGACGTAGCTCCGTGAGCCTAAGGGGTGATAACTCAACCCTTGGGGGATATCCTCAAGAAACCCCAAGTAAGGAACCACATCATGGAATAAAGTCACATAAACAAAAAGAGGCTTCACAACCATCCTCATCAAGGAGACATGAGGAGACCTCAAGGTCCTCCTCTAAACATATAGAAACATCTCAAATATGTGAGGAAGCTTCAAGGGCTTCCTCCTCACATGGAAATAAAGAAGGTTCTAAGATTCATTCTTCACATAAGGATGACGAGACCGCTACATCTCCATCCACATGGAGAAAACATGTTACCACCAAGCCCTCTTCATCAAGAATGCAAACAAAAATTGTGACACCTTAAGACTCACAAGAAACATATGAAACAGGTCTACCCACTGAAGGGCAGGAAACTAGAGCTACATCTAGTCATGAATAAACCCTTCACACAAAATGAAAGATTCTCGTAGACTATGATATCATAGGAGTAAATGGCACCCCATAGGATCAGCCATGGAAAACAAGACAACTAGATGGATTGGATCGATTTCCTACTCAACCAACTCAAAGAACTATAGCTACTGAGAACTATGCATCTGGAAGCTCATGAATTGTGACTTCTAAACACACCTCCCAGTCTGGGGGTACCTCAGAGTGACCCCATAGAAGATGCATGGATTATGATCATATGGATACTCAACAGTACACTAAACAAGTCATATTAACTATCAAGAGTACAGATACAGTAGAAACCCCCTCAAGGAATCTACGAGTCAAGACAACAAGAACAGAGTCAAAAAAACATGAGTCTTCTATGAAAAAACAAACTTATCGAATGAGGTGGTTAGAAAATGTATTAGGTAAGGAGAGAGAGCTAGTGGAAGCTCTTGAACAAGAGAAACAAAGAGAAAGACTCTTGTGCCATTATGAGAAGCATTTAAGAGAGCAAGCTGAGTAGCTAGCTCTTAACAATTTACAGGTAAATAGTGGTGACCACCAAAGAACAAGACATGCTGACTCACCTAAGGAGAGGTGCACTAAAAAAGATAGCCCATAATGAAACCCCCCACTAAATAATGAATGAAGTCCAAATAATGGGGGAAGAGCAAACATAACAAACCATGATCACAATCCTGAGTCCCCTCCTAGGAGAGAGGAAAAAAAAACAAATCAAATGGATAGATAGTTACCTACATTGAAAATGCGAATAGGCTTACAAGAGGAGGAAATCCGTGCATCGAAGGCATTTCAAGAGCTTGCTAAAAAGATGAAAACCTTTGAGAAACAAGATGCAGCTGGGAACTCACCAACATTGAGAAAAATACACAATCAACCATTGTGCCCATCAATACCTAGCCCTCCATATCCTAAGCACTTTGAGATGCCTAGGTTAGAAAAGTTTAAAGGTGAAGAGGATGCACAAGAGCATGTCACCAATTTTATCAACGCCTATTTTCATCTTGAAGACAATGATGCTCTCATGCTAAGAACATTCATAATGACATTTTTAGGTGCTGCCACTCAATGGTTCAACCAACTACCTAAGCATAACATAACCAACTTTGAACAACTAGTAAACACATTCTTGAAGCATTTATCCTTTGGTGCTAAGAAGGTGAACCTTTCAGACCTGGCTAACTTGAAACAATATGATGATGAGCCAGTAATATATTATGGGAATAGATGGAGAAAAGTCATGGTAAAATTATCATTCTCCATTCCCATAGAAGAGATCATTCGCATGTTCACCAAAAGTTGTTCTAAACATATCTCCCTCTTGCTACAACTCCAACAATATCCTTCGTTTGAGGAAGCTTTGGCACAGGCCAAGCTCATCGAAGAGATAAAAGTAGATGAGGGAACCATTAAAATTTGAATAAAAAAGGATTGGAACAAGAATGGTAAAAATGACAAGTACAAGTAGAAGCAGGGCAACCCTGCTCCAGTAAATCAAGTCGTATTGGCTGCACCCAAGGATGGGGGTGCACAACAACCATAGAAATATCAAGCACATCCCTTGCTAGCCAATGACAACTAAAATAACAATCAAGGAAGAAACCGAGAATACAAGCTGCCTCATTATTTCATGCCTCTAATAGAATCAATACAATCAATATTTAATCAGCTAAGTGAGGCTAGGAGGATCAGATTTCTTGATATACCTCTTATAGATCCCAACCATCCTAAGCAAAAATAATATATGGAAGATCAATTTTACCCTTATCATAGGATACCAAAGCATGACATTGAGGCTTACGTTGGGTTTAAGAATCAAGTGCAAAAACTCAAAGTTGACAATCCACTGGCTCCTGATAATAGAGACATAGGCATATACAAAAACCCATTGCCCAATCATAAGGCCCCTCGAGAGCAAGAGGCCTAAGTCAATCAGGTTTAAGTTGACATACCTATCCACAAATGCATAGGGATGGTTGATATTATTAATATAGCAACAAGGAATAGGCGGTATGGTCAACCACAACCACCTGCAGCTCCCATGAATATCCCAGCTGCCCCTATGCAAAGGCAAGACAACCTTCCAGGTCCACCAACATGACCTGTGGTAACTATTCCAAGTAGATTGGAGAAAAACCTACAGACAAACCCGACTAAGTCATCCATCTATGAGCTCATACAATAGTCTTCAAAGCATAGGGAGAATCTAATGGAGATTTTAAGAACATTTGAGCTTCAATCACAAGATGCGAATGCATTAACTCACTATTTGGGACAAGTGCAAGAATGCCAAGAACCTGTAATCCGATTTTATGATCATGAGATTAAGATAGTTTTTGCTGCCTTACCAAACCCTTCAATAAACATTGTAGTGGCCATCAATAACTTACCTTTTAATAGGATTTTGGTTGATACAGGTTCATATATAAACATCATCACAACAACTGCAATAGAGCACCTCAAAATACCCAAGACCAATATCGTTCCAAGAGCTTACACATTGAGAGCTTTTAATGATGCTTTATGCAATACTGTGGGAATGATAGTCCTACCCATCAAGGTGGGGCACAAGACCATCCCCATGATGTGTCATGTCTTGGAAGGAGCTATGCAATATAACATCCTCTTAGGGCACCCTTGGATAAGGGCCATGAAGTGTGTGCCTTTGATCTTGCACCTATGTGTCAATTATGTGCACAAAAACAAAGTCTATGTGGTTCTGGTCAATGAAGAGCCTTTTAAATACGTGATCACTTCTACTCATATGTACGTGGCACCTTCATCCCCAACCACACAAGTGGATAATGAAGGCAAAGGGGTAAGAAAAGACCCATGCACATCAACACCTCCTAATGCACTCAAGACAGTCAATGCTTCTAAAGTACCATCAACATAAAAACAAAAAGACAATAAGAAGCTAAAGGCCCCCTTAGTTAAGGAAGAAAGGCCCAAAGAAGTGCCAAATGTAGCCATTTTTGAAATACCAAGTCCTATGGAAGAGGAATATCCTCAAGATCAAGATGAAGATAGTGATTATCACCCTACTTAACTAGTATCATCCGTGGGGTCATCCATATCGTATGCATCAATACACTTGGCAAGCACAGACATAGGGGAGTACCTTGTGTAGAACATCACCTTCACACCTATCATTGAGTCTGCACAAGACATAGGGAGGCCTAAAGACTTGAGGCCACCAGTAGGAATAGTGGTTCCATTGGGAATCCCTCCCAACCAAACCAATTTTGTCTATGTTGACCTAGACTGCGCTCATAAGTATTTAGATATAGAAGAGATGGTGATGAATTATTCATAGTAAATATTCGTTACCTCTTTAATCCTAATTTTTCTCTAATATACTTTTAGTATTGCCATTGGCATAGCTATGGCCTTAGAATATATGAGCAGGGGCGCAGGAGGCCTTATGAGCCACTATATCAGCTTCCCTCTGACATATTTGGCTTAGGCTACTATAGCAGAGGTCGAGATGACTCTTTTGCAGTAGTATTGGAAAGATTAAGCATAGGGTTGGGAGAAGACATTGATTATATTCCTTATCACCCACTAAGAAAAGAAAATTTGAGCAATAAACAAGTGGCCATGGTAAACATACCGTCTCCATAAACTTATCATCCAAAAACCTTAATTGATTCCACCCCAATAGGGTACAACTCATAGAATGAGTAGAATGGATATGAGGCAAGTGATGATGAAGCACAACTTGGCTTAGCCTATCAAGGGCCTCGCTATTTGCAAAGATTCACATGGTCCATCCATGATGAGAGTGGATATACATCAGATGAAAGTGACTATGAATCAGAAGGCTCAACAGAAAGAGCTTACTTAGGCCTAAGACATCAAACCCTGAATTTGGGGCAAGGGACAAATGCAAATGGATTATTCATAAGTGACAAAGAATATGAAGATGAAATAGAGATGGTCTACCTGGGGCCAAGACATGAGCCCCTTGTCTTAGGGCCGCATACCAATGCTAACATTTTTTGGATAGGGGATGATGAATTTGAGGATGAGATTGAGATGGCTTATCTTGGACCTCACCACTTGCGACAAGTCAATGAGCTAGTAGAGAGAGAGGCGGCACTTTGTGCCATAGACCCTCATCTACGATTTTTGGGGAGACCTATTGACCTAGCTACCATTCATCGGATGGTCAATCCCCCTCTGCCTACATTTAGAGAGCAGTTAGAGCCCAATGATCCTATTTTACATCCTTCTCATGGGCCAGATCCAAAAATTCCCATTCCTCCAAAACCTCATCACAAGTATGGAAGGGAAACCCCTGAGACAAGATCGCACCCATGTGGTCCTGGAGATTTCATCCCATCCATCAACATGATCTCCATAGATTTGACCACTCTACTTCATAATATAGCAGATCCTACTAAATCATTACATGCTATTGATTGGGATCATGCTAGTTCACATATAGAGCCAGAAGACCTCTTCACCAATGAAGAGATGTTATAGTTGTTCCATTTCACATTAGGTTGTATGTATGATGTATTCCATGTTGGTTTGGAACCTGAGTCACTAGGTCCTGTAAATCCTGGCGATGAAATTCATTTGATACCCACGCCTCATCAGCTAGAGGATGGATCACATATGGCTATAGAAGCGACTTTCGAGGTGGACATCAGTGATGATCATACCCAATGAAGGAGATACAAGTTCAAAAAAAATCTATCTCCAGAGGAACAAGCCATCCTAATTCCTCTCCTCAAGGAGAGGCCAAACATTTTTGCTTAGACTTACAAAGACATGCCAGGGATAGATCCAAAGTTAGTCATTCACAACCTTTCATTGGATCCCATGAAGAAGCGGGTCAAGCAAAAATTGAGGAAAATGCATCCAACCGTCGCTTTGATGGTGAAGAACGAATTGCAAAAACTACTGGATGCAGTATTCATAGTTCCTATCAACTACCCTGAGTGGGTGTCGAACATGGTACCCGTAGGGAAACCTGACGAAAGAGTGTTAGAGTAATATTACATTACTTGGGATACTTACCATTTACTCCACTAGGTAAAAGAATATTTACATTCGTATTTTACCATTTACCATGAAGAATTTCACTGTTGGAAATATCTTATGGTAAACTAGGTTAGCGAGTTATCTATCCTACCTAGGTTGTTAAACTATGCGCGAATATTTCATAGCGCGTTTGTTAGAGTTTATTTATTTTATTTATTTATTTATTTATTTATTTATTTTTGAATTTACATGGTGGAATCGGTAGCCACCACGAATCCGGGCAGGCTGTCCATATTTTTATGGCCGCCATAGTATTTTTGTGCTGTCCACCCCAAAAGCCACCACATAGATCTTCACGCAGTCCGCACCTATAACCACCATGCCACAATCATTTTAAACCTTTTACGCCACTGAAAGCACCAGGAAAGGGACAAGCGATTAGTCCGACGAGGCCCGAGATTTGAACCTTGGACCTCCGCCCCCCTTATGGGGTTTGGAGTTTGTTAGAGTTTATTAGAGAGATACTATTTCTTATAACCTATATAAACCTACCTATTTAATTTATTTCCTAATGATTTTAGTTGGACTATTATTTTCCTAACTCTTATCTTACCTTGCATCATTGGTATCAGAGCAACCGGATGGCCTAATATGAGCTTCGCTCGTTCCACCTGACCTGGACCTAGAACGATCTTCGAGGGCCCTGTTGGCCCTCAGTACCTACATGAATCCCTAAGCGGGACCACATGCCCACATCACCGGTTGCCACGGGAGAGGTCCCACAGGCCCACGTCATCAGGCGGCCACGAGAGAGGGCTTGCAGGCCCACGTCATTGGGCGGCCATAGGAGAAGGCCCACAGGCCCGACAACATTCTGCTATCAGACCTAACAAGCCGACAGTGGGCCGACAGCCCAGATTCGATGATCGAGATCTGAGAGGGCAGGAGCACCCTCCGATCTCTGATGATCGACGGCCCAGATCCGACGACCGGGATCTGAGAGGGCAGGAGCACCCTTCGATCTCCGATGATCGACGTATCGGATCTGACGAACAAACTCCTAGGCACAAATCCTGAGGAGACTGAGGCATCTAGACAAGATGGGTGTGACAACCCATTCTATTTGCATGGATCCTGAGGTGGCCCGTAGGAGCTACTGGATTGGACCGGATCTCGAGGCAGATCATACATGTTTTTTGAGGCACTAGATCAGATAGGGCTACTAGAATGGACTGGATCCCGAGGTGGATTGGACATGTTTTTTGAGGCACTGACAGGATGCGGCTAACTGGACCTCAGGCACAGAACTCGAGGCTGATTGGACGCGGTTGACTAGACCTGACTGGACCCCGAGCACAAAACTTGAGGCTAACTGGACCCCGAGCATGAAACCTAAGGCAGACGGATGAGGTGAGGCGTGGCAGACTGGCCATGCACCACCCGAATGTGACGTGTGGCGGATTGGCCATGCACCACTTGGCCACAACAAAAAAGCCACAACGGGACGTTCGATTTCCCGCAGGCAATCGAAGCATAAAGGGCACGATAGCCCTTTTATTCCTGTGAAGCATCGCCCATAGGGGCGATGTGGGATTAATCCCATGGGATTTTTTTTCCCGCTTCATAGAGGATACGGGAAGAAAGGGAAGGACTTACCCTTCCCTTCCCGTCGGGCGGCGTAGCCCGACTGGCAGGAGCGCCAGTCGTTGGGCTAATGACTACGAGGTCGGGAGTTCGACTCCCGACGATGTTGAAAACCTCTTTTTGCAAGGCACAACACAAATTAAAAAAAAATAAGGTATTTTTTAATTTCTTTTGTATTTTTTCATTTTTTTTTAGTTTTTTAATTAATAAATTAATCTATTTTGTTATAAAAATCATTTAAAAAAAAAAAATTAAGTGATTTTTTTATCAATTTTTTTTTTATTAATTAAATTATGCTAAATTAAATTAAATTTATACATTGAAATTTAAAACAAAGCAAAAGTTTTTTTTTGTGTTGTTTTCTCCTAATCATAAACAGGGAGACAAGAGACAATCCTTGAAACAAATTTCTTTTGCAAATTGAGACTCCTAATATTTTTCATTCTCCAAAATTTTCTAATCAATTGTTTTGAGAGAATAAATTTGTCTCATGAAGAAATTGAAGACCTTGGGTCTACAAAAACTAAGTCGTGTGTCGACTAGTTCTGGAAGCCTTCCAAATGCGGGTCGTGTGTCGACTTGTCTTGGAAGGAGTGCTCAAAATTGTTAATTTTGCAAAATTCAGGGGAGAAGACAACATTGTACTTCTTTTGCAAAATTGTAAAACAAAGTAGGAGACATAAAAATATCAATTTTTTGCACAACACAAATACACATTTTGTTGCAAAAATTAAAAGGTGCATTTTTTATTTTACTCGACACCTTTATTGGCAAATTAGGTGCATTTTCGGTTGCATCCGACACCTAGGTGATAAGAATTTTGAGGCCATTTCTTGTTTGATTGTTGCATCATTCTTTTTGCAACTATAAGTCATATAATCAAGAACATCCATACCTCAAAATTTCACAAATTTGTGTAAATCCTTGCACATATTTAAAGCCAAAATTACTTGATATTCTCTCCTAAATCAACAAAACCCCTAATTCACTCTTATTTGTTTGGCTTAATTTCCTCAAACTTTTCATCCTTCTTGAAGGGAGTTAAGGCAGGTGCCATTAAATATCTGTTTGAGTGAATTATATTTTGGTACTCTTTTAGGGTAATCAAAAGAAAGAACAAGTTTTTTGAAAATAAGGAACCTTAAAAGTTGCAATCCTTTGCACTAAGGGGGGATAATTCCTTTCTTCCTTCCAACATAGATTTTGATAAGAGGGAAATAAAACTTGTAAAGGCAATCAGAAAAGTCCAAGTCATCAACATTAAACCTTTTCTTTTAGACTTCATAATAGCAATCATGCTTGAAGTACTTACAATAAGAAAGGACAAATTGGTGAACTTTTTTTGATCAAATTCCCTAGAAAGCATAGTTTTGCACAAATTGTAAAAATGAAAACCAAGACACCATTCAGTGTTGGTTTCAAAACAAGCAAAACTAACATGGCAAAAGCACAACATAGAAGCCATATTTCTTGTGAAGTGTCTCATTCTGATTCTGTTTCTGGTTCAAAGATAGCACAAGGAGTGCTAAATTGCTAAAACAGTTTTGTAGAGGGAAAACACATGTGTCCCTTGGGCAAAAACACCATATTCTCTCTCTCCTCTTTTTGGCTTCATAAATAGCATAAGTATTTTTTTTGAAGACCTTGCAATAAGGGGTGCTTGAACCTCTTTTAGGCTTCATAAATAGCAAATTCTAGGTGTTTGAAGTACTTGTAACAAGAGGAGCGAATTTTTGTGATGTAAAATTTTCTAGGAGACAATATTTGTAAAATCCTTCACAACACTCTTGCGTTGCACATTTTTTGCAATTGAGGGGGGATATAAATTTCTTTTCTTCACTGATTTTTGTAAATAGGTAATATGACTTATAAGGGTGCATTTTCGGCTTTGACCGACACCTTAGTCACACTTCCTTCAAAAATAAATTACACTATGTTTTGCAACAAGAAGGGGGGAACTTATAAGGGTGCATTTTCGGCAGTGACCGACACCTTAGCTTCCTTATCTTTTGCAAATTCATATTGTAAATAAATGAACCTTGTATGAAGTGATCTTTTGAAAGTTGATTACAATCATGTGGTCAGAGATCAAAACAAGAGTGCTGATGCTTTAGCTAATTGGGCTTTGGACAAAGGTGATCTTACTTGTTATGGCCACCCTCCTATATGGTGGGCTTCTCAAATCGGGGAAGCTCTTCTTTCTATCATTTCTTTGGATGGCTCCAGTTTTGAAGGTACCTAGTTTCTTCTTGTTTTTTTTTTGTTTCTCTTTGGTTCATTCAATTTTTTTAGTTCCCTGGCTCATTCTATTCTTTATTTTGTTTCCTCTGTTGATTCTTGCATTAATAGTCTTCTGGTCTAGATAGGTCATTGTTTTGTTCATTTTTTTTTTCTTTTGTCTTCTTTGTTTTTTTGTTTAGTTTTTTAAGGTGGGTGGGTTCTTTTGTTTTGTTTTTTTTTGTGTTCTTTGTGTTGTTTTTTGTTGTTCTTGTGTTTTTGTTGTTTTGTTTTGTTCTTTTTTGTATGTTTTTTGTTATTGTTCTTGTGTTTTTTTCGTTCTTGGTCTTGGGTTTCTCTTTGTTTGTGTTATTTCATTTTTTTTTATGTGTGAGTGTTTTCTATGTTTTTTGTTTTTGTTTATTGTCTGTTGTTGGTTGTTTTTATTTTTATTTTTATTTTTATTTTATTTTTTAGGTTTTGGTTGTGTTTATTTTTCATGTTTTTTTTGGGTTATGTCTTTGTAGTGTTCTGTTGTTTTTGTCTTGTTTGTGTTTTGTTATGTGGTTCTTGTGTTTTTCTATGTGGTTTGTGTTGTGGTTTATTTATCTTATTGTGCGTGTTTGGTTGTGCTTTTGGTTTTGACACACTCAAGGAGCATGTTTTTTATTTTATTTTATTATTTTTGTTGTTATTTACTTTTTTTAATTTTGTTTTGTGTTTGTTTGCTCCTTGAGTATATCAAAGGTGGTAGGCCAAGTCCGAGTCTTGGGTGTTTTTTGCGGAATGGATACCCCTGCCTCCTTGGGTCTTACCCAAAAATGGCATCCCTTTTGGGATGTTTTCCACAAAAAAAAAAAAAATTCTACAACACCTAGCGATTGCAGCGGCTGGTTACCCATGCAAATTGGTTGGATGATGTGATTACCATAAGGACATTCGTTGGCATGAAGACAAAGTGAGGAATGACCCACTTTTTTCTTAGAAGCAACCAAAGCACTGTGACAAAGCAAAGAACTAGCAGATCAACATCTTCTTCACTATATTGGGACAACTATATACTTTACCCAAATATTGTTGTATAGAGGGATATGTATGTATTATCCAAATAATGTAATAAGGGGGGATGTTAGAGTAATATTCCATTACTTGGGATACTTACCATTTACTCCACTAGGTAAAATAATATTTACATTCATCTTTTACCATTTACCATGAAGAATTTCACTGTTGGAAATATCTTATGGTAAACTAGGTTAGCAGGTTATCTATCCTACCTAGGTTGTTAAACTATGCGCGAATATTTCATAGCGCATTTGTTAGAGTTTATTAGGGAGATACTATTTATTGTAACCGATATAAACCTACCTGTTTAATTTATTTCCTAATGATTTTAGTTGGACTATTATTTTCCTCACTCTTATCTTACCTTGCATCAAAGAGTTCGTATCTGCACAAATTTCAAGGATTTAAATAGGGCAACAACGAAGGATTCATTCCCATTGCCAAACATATATGATCTTGTAGATGCAACCGTAGGTCATGAAATGCTCTCCCTAATGGATGGTTTTTCTGGATACAACCAAATCCGAATTAAGCCCGAAGATCAACATAAAACTGCTTTCATTACTCCATGGGGAACATTCTATTACAAAGTGATGTCATTCGGTCTAAAAAATGTTGGTGCCACATATCAGTGGGCCATGACATACATATTCCATGACTATATGCATAAGATCTTGGAAGATTACATGGATGACTTACTAGCCATGTCCCTGTTGTGGCAAGAGCATGCCGAAGTCCTTAGACAAGTCTTCGATCACCTCATAGAACACAATGTCCGATTGAATCCTAAGAAGTGTGTATTTGGTGTAACTTTTGGTAAGCTTTTGGGATTCATCGTTGTATCAACCCAAATTTTTTGTGCCCTTACCTTCAGGCTAAAGGATCCGTGCCCGAAAGGGGGATGCGAGAAGGATGGAACAATACCTCGGACTGAGAGGCCCTTTGAAGGTCGTGCCTCTCGGGGAGGGGTATAAAGGTGAATTTTTGACGGATGGTGGGGTTCACCAGGAAACTTTGAGTGGCAGTTTCCACGCCTAGGTTGAGAATGGGTTTGATGTGTTCATTTTGTACTTTAATCATTCATATCCCTAGGTTGGCCAGAATGAATCTAAGCTATTCTATATGAAATGCCGATTTATATGAATACAGAAAGCATGAATGAATCCTAAATACCAGGAATATACTTAAATAAGAAAGAATGCACCTGATTTCGGATGTCTGATGAAGATTCTGAAGCTTGTAGGAGTTCAGATCGTCCCGAATATGACAGGATCATCTGCAATTGAACAGAATCATCTCAGATCACAGTCGATCATCTGAAATCAGACAAGATCATCGTCGATCTGACGAATTCGTCAGACGAATCCGTCAGAAGCCTGCAATCATAGAAATAGACACCAAAAACCAAAAATGCTACTGCAAGAATAATGCAAAATAATGGAAATGATAGTATGAATGCTTAATTGATAAATCTAGATAGCAGATTTAAAGGAAATACATTGTTTTAATAACTTATTTTAACTTTATCATGCATTTATGCTAGATGAGGTGAACTCCAGGATGCAGAATGAAAATAAATCAAGTTAATGCATAGTAAAATAAAGAAGAAAGATGAGAAATGCAAACTCAGGGCTCTGGTTGCCCCCAATCTGAACTGCTATCGAGATCGCCTCCAATCATACGAGATCATCGTCGATCTACGACAAGATCATCTGAAATCATCTGGAATCGCCTGCGACGATCCGAGCTTCCTCCAGCTGAAGCACAGTGAAAACCTGCAATGAAAAACTTGAAAATACAAATGCAAATGATGGGGGCGAGGATGTTCTAATACAACAAAACTAGAATTGCAGGGGAATGATCAGCCAGGGGTATAAACTGGGAAAATCCCAAGTTTATATAGGATTAGGGGAGGTTAAGAGGTTGGGGATCATCCCAATCTGGGAGATCCTCAATGGAGGAATCTCCAACTATGCAGACACGCTTCTGCCCAAGTTGGAGAGGTTGTTGAAACAGAATCTAATTATGAAAATTTGGTTTTGGGACGAAATCGTCTGGACGTTCTGTTCTAGATGAATTCATCCGATCTGGGATGATTTCATTTGATCGACGACGATATCGTCCAACGGTCAAAACAACTCCTAAAAATGGCATAAAAAATGGGGTGAGCGGTTAACGGGCGGTTTCGGGGTTAAAATTCAAATTTTATCTTTTTACTAAGGGTTTAACTGCGCCAATTTTAGGGTGCTACATTTTGCCCCCTCTTTAGCGAATTTTTTGAAGAAAATGCGTTAAAGACGAGTTCTTCCCGCTTTACGAGAAAGCAAAAATTTACTCAATTTTTTAGACGATGATTCTAGGTCGAATCGTACAACTGCTTACTATGGTGCCCCCTCCGAGTTTTTACCCAAATCGAACGTTTGAGGTAAAAGCGCGAAAAAGAAAAATTAAAAAATGTTGTTTTTAAATAAAATTAAGAAAAATAGGGTAAAACCCTAATTCATTTTTACTGTTCATTTTGGCTGTTTTAGAGCTCTGCAGGCAAAATGGTGGAAACAACGCACAGATCGACAGAGGTCCGACGCGGGTTGCGGGTAAGGATCTAAACTTGGTGAATTATGTTTTTAATTTTGATTTGTGTGGTTTTTAATTGAAATTTTGACTATTTTTGGGGCATCGCGGCCATTTTTAGGCCGTCGACGACGTCGGGACGAAATCGTCCCAATTTCATCGAAATCGTCCCTAGATCGCCGATTTCGTCTAGGGGCAAAATCGATGAAATAGGGGCGATCCCGTCCAACAAGGGGCGATCCCCAAGTTGAGAAATCGGAGATGATTTCATCCTACAAAGGATGATTTGACTCAATTTAGGATGATATCGTCCAATAGTGGATGATATCATCATTTTTTTATAAGATGAAATTGATTTTAATGATTATCTATTAATGATTTTTATTGTTTGATTGTTTATTTTGCAGAGGGGATTACTAAAAAGTCGAGAATGGAAATACGGGGGGCTAAGAGATGATGTAGCCACACTCGATCAGGCGGAGCGAGGCCGACTAGCAGAGGTTGGGCTACAACATGTGGTAGAGATGCCACAAATATCGACAGACATGGGGCTACTGACAGCCCTAGCAGAGAGGTGGTATCCGGGGTCGTCCTGCTTTCGGTTATCGATAAGGGAGATGGCTCCCACTCTAGAGGATGTATGGAGGATCTTGAGGATCCCCATACAGGGATGATTGATGACTCCTATGGCCAATCAGGGCCATGCCATGATGCGACTGTGCGGAGATCCTAGCTTCACCCTGGAGAAGGGCGGAGTGAACATCGAGACATTACGGCAGATGCCTGGGGCATCTCGATTGACTCAAGTTTTGGTAGGGGTAGTGGGTGGCTTACTGCTATGCCACCAGAGTGGATGCAGGTTACCATGGCTGCTCTCGGATGTGGTCTACGATATGAGAGACCATGACTATAGATTTTCTTGGGGCAGCTTTGTACTATGCCGCTTGTATAGGATCCTATACGGGGTCGTATACAAGGGAGGTCGATGTCTGGTTTTGACATCGTTGCTACAAGTTTGGTGTTGGGAGCACATTGTGGTGCGGAGGCCGGTAGGGCTTCCACTGATAAGGGTTGACCGAGAGAGACCCCAAGTTTTCTATTGGTGGCTCCAGAGAGGGTCACAGTGATGGATAGATCTGCCGATGTCCCGGAGGTTGCTAGATGACCTCATCCTTGACCAGATCACCTGGAGGCCATGGAGAGAGCACCCAGGGTGGGGAGAGGATGGACAGGAGTTGGCTCGCATCAGGTGAGTCTTCTGGCTGAGGATGGAGTGGGGAGAGGTAGAGCTCCACCGCTATGACCGAGTTTTGTGATAGTTCGGTCTATAGTAGGGGATCCCTTCTCTCAGGGATTACGAGTACTCCCAGACTATCTGAGATAGTACTACACTAAGTGGGGCTCCAGATATGCAATGATTCTAGAGTCAAGACATGGATGATGCCCCCATTCAGCTAGTGGATGGGGATGACGCTAGGGTCATAGATGGATATGATGCCTGGTACGTAGGCATCCACCCTCCTCGGATGACGAGGGCATAGGGTCCGATGCACGCTATTGTGCGATGGATGGGGAGGTGATGCTAGGCTACCATTGATGCAGCGAGGGGTCACAGAGGGAGGGAGCAGCGATGGTCTCCTCAGGAGAGACGTCAAAGAGTGCCACAGTCTCTAGAGAGACCACAATAGGCAGAGAGGAGAGAGGAGGTACTCCCTTCTCAATAGAGGGATAGGCCCGCATCGCCCGATAAGGGCAAGGGTATCGAGGTGGGGGAGAGCAATGAGATGGTGGCTCTCTAGGCTGAGAATGCCCACCTTCGGGCTCAGGTGTAGACACTGTAGGATGAGGCTACATGACTCAGGGCTCAAAGCGGAGGGGTGAGCACTCAGGATCTAGCATGGTCTATTGCTTAGACCACATTCTATCAAGGATTGTACTATCATGTGGTTCCAGAGAACCAGAGGATACCATTGCCAGCCCCTATTACAGAGCCGATCATGATGGGATCATCGAGGACATCCTCATGATCGACTATGAGGACCCATGATACAACATGGACCTCGATGGGACCACCTCCTCCATGCCAGGGTGGGAGAGGAGATGAGGCTGAGAGCTCGAGGGCTTCTCGAGACTAGCTGCTCTTTGGCTAGACTGTATATTTTTGAGAGGATTGAGTATGCCAGGGTATAGATTGTGGCATACCAATCCAGTTGTGATATGATGTACATATATTTTGATATATATATATATATATATATTTTTTTTGTGATATGACTTGTCCATATGTTTGATGATGCTTCAATTTTGGAATTGTTGATTGATTATTCATGTAATTATGTCGTTGAAAAAATTATAATTTTATGTCATGCCATAAAATTTAAATGAAATAATCTGATGTAAACAAATTGGTTGTTGTGGTGTGATTTGATGAAAAATAAAAGGGACTTCTAACAATAATTTCAAAGGACATTGTCGTTGTTATAGACCATTTCATGGAGTCGTCGCTCGCTAGGTCGTCAAGCTAATCCCAGTATAGAAATATTGCTAAAAGTAAAAGAGTGCTTAAGAGACTGTCTTAAGACTTTGTGTTGTGATGATGAAAAATGATGATGGTGATGATTTGTTTTCAGATTTTCATAAAAATATTATGCATGAAATATTAAAAATATGATTTTTTTGCTAGGCATAAAATTCCTAAGTGTGATAAAATTTTGAACAATTCCTTAGGAATTATACCATGGTTGCAAAATTGAATGTTGACATAATGAAATGAAATAGAAAAATGTGTTCGTTCTTTTTAAAGCACAATTGTGTAACATAATGATATAAGCCATATGTTTTTATGAATTAAATAAATGGGAAATAAAATTAGAACAATGGTTTGCGCTAGGCATAGAATTATAGGTATAGACTTATACCATCATCGCGAAATCCAAAAATATTTTTATTGCATAATTGGTTTTTGATTTTGAGATAAACAGAAAATATATAAGATGAGGACTTGCGCTAAGCATAAAATTCCAATTTAGGTTTTTAGGAACTATACCATCGTTGCGGAAGTCGAAAGTATTATATAAATGTGACTTTATTTACTAGATTTTTGAAGATGTTGTGAAAGAAAATTTTGGATTTTGGAAAGAAATGTATTTAATTGTTTTTATGCTAAGCAAATGTTCTCAAATAAGAAGATGAAATTATTCTAAAATATTTGCATAAATATCTTAAATTATCTCAAAGACAAAATGTAGATTTATAAGGAACCCTCATGTGCAAATGTGAGTTCATTGCCGATCTTGATTTATCATAATGATACAAAATCTCTCAAATACAAATGTGTGTGCAATTGTATTGTTCATTTACCAATTTTGAGCAAGATAATTTGATACAAGTAATTTGAATTAACCAAATAAGTGTTCGTTGACCATGATTTATATGCATGTAACCGTACCGGACTACTATGTAAGTCGGGTCATCAAGAGCTAGCTGATCCATAAGCGAACATAGGTCTGTACAAAAGAAGGTCGCTAATGTGACAGACATATCACCACGCTAGGAATTACCCAAGGCCAAGCGGGTTGGGCACAAACCACCTGTTATGGGGCTTACCTCACAGTTTTCGAATAATTGAGAATTCCAGGGATTCAAGCTCATTCACCCTTCTTTTCTTTTCAAGGGGTAGGGAAAGGGATTTTATTGCATTTGCATTTTGCTTTTTCTTTTCTCTTGCTTTTCTTTTTTTTTTTTTTTGTATTTTTTGTTTAATGCTGGAATATTGTTGCGATGGTACAAAATGATATTTTTCTTTTTCTCATTTTCTTTGACTTTTCTTTTTCTTCCTATACTAGGGATACTTGCTCGGATTGGTTGTAGAGCAAGGGATTTTTATTCTAGGCAGGGGTGAGCTTGTCCTTTTGTCAATTCTCAAAGATTCTAGACCATGTGCATGATAGGATAGCAGGGGAAACTTTTCGCTCAAGAAACCACTTCTACTATGTAGCATCATATCGAATTTGCAATGAAATCATTTTAATGTGAAGAGATATACTTGGTTCAAATAAATAACAAGATCAATTCTCTATGCTCAGAACTTTATTTAATTCAACTGTGGACTTTGATATAAGAGAGATTAATAATCATACCAAATAAAATCAAGATATTTATTCATGTGAGTGTGAAAGTGCGGGATTCCAAATAAATGCTAATTTATCCAAAATAATTGAAAATATAACTGCAATACTTCAAGAATTAACAGGTGTGAAAATAAAAGATGTTTTTGAAGATTTTGATGATTTCGATTTTGTTATGTTTTTTATTTTAATTTATGAATTGAAAGAATAAATAATATTATTGTTTTTGAAATTTTTATATGGATGACTAAAATGAAACAATATGCAAAATAACAATATATACAATGATGAAATGACCAGATTTTATGCATAATAGCGTTTAAGATGCATAATGTTCATAGGTTCTTTAAGATCTTTACCATCTAAGGTAGCTAATCTGTATGCTCCCGAGCCAAATTTAGCAGTGATGATATATGGCCCAAGCCAGTTAGGTTCAAATTTACCTTTAAGGTCTTTAGTTGCATTAGTATTTTTTTTATTTTCTTTCAAGACAAGGTCGTCGATCTCAAAGGATCGATGATGAACTTTCTTGAGGTATGCTCGTTTAAGCTTGTTTTGGTAGGCTCGAAGATGCTCCAAAGCATTGATGCGCTTCTCATCTAGGAGTTCCAGCTGACTAAATCTGCCAGCATGATATTCATCTCCTACTTCAGTATCTTGAAGTAGCAGAGCCAAAGAAGGAACTTCTAATTCAAAGGGAAAAACTGCTTCAGCGCCATAAACCAAAACAAAAGGTGAAGTGCCTGTGGGGGTACGAACGCTAGTTCGATAAGCCCACAAAGCAGGATATAGTTGAATGTGCCAATCTCGGCCAGATTTATTGACCAATATTTTGAGGATTTTAATTAATGTTTTATTAGATGCTTATGCTTGGCCATTACCATGAGGATAATAGGGAGTGGACCAACGATGTTGAATTTTATATTTTTGACATAATTTCTTGACATATTTATTTTTGAAACAAGTTCCATTATCCGAGATGAGATTTGCAAGAATTCTAAACCTACAAATAATTTGATTAAAAATAAATTTGGAAACTTGGGTTCCAGTGCAAGAAGCTAAGGGCATAGCTTCAACCCACTTCGTGAAATACTCGATGGCGGTTATGATGAATTTGTGTCCATCAGATGACACAGGGTTGATTTTTCCAATGATGTCTAAGCCCCATTTTGAAAAGGGCCAAGGAGATGAAATAGCCTGTAGCTCTTGTGCAGGCGCATGGACAAGGTCAGCATGTTTTTAGCACTTGTCGCAATGGTGCACATAATCATGTGCATCATTCTCCATGGTAGGCCAAAAATATCCTATCCTAAGGAGCTTCTTAGCAATGGTGCTACCACTAAAGTGTCCCCCACAAGATCCATCGTGGGCTTCACTCAAAGCTGATCTAGCTTCTTCTAGATTCAAACATCTCAGTAGGATACCTTCAAAAGATCTCCTATATAACGTATTGCCAATTATGATGAAGTGACTTGCTCGTCTACGCAATAACCGATGTTGGTTTCTATTAAAACCTTCAGGGAAGGTCCCATGTTGAAGAAAATTGAAGATATCAGTGTACCAAAGTTCAGGAGTAGTTTCATTGATTAGAAACACATCCAAAGGTTCTAAGCATGATTTATTTGAAGTGGGTTCCTGGAGTCGATGAATAATGATGGTAGCATATTCGTCCTCTAACTCCAAGGGTAAAAGAGATGCAGCTACAGCCATAGCATCAACCGCACGATTGCTAGTTCGAGGAATAGCTTCCAAGGTAACTTGATCAAATAAAGATATTAATTGTAATACATATGCTTTATATGGATGCAATTTATCATCTTTGGTCTGATAAACATCATTAATTTGATTTATAACAAGTTGAGAATCATCGAAAACCAATAGATTTTTAATTTTTAGTGCCAAGGCAGCTCGTAAGCCAAGGATTAGAGCCTCATATTCAACAGTGTTATTAGTACAAGCAAACGTTAATTTAAAGGACAGAGGTATAAGATGTTTCTATGGAGATATTAAAATAATACCTGCACCAGCCCCACTCATGCATCGGGCTCCATCAAAGTATAAGGACCATTGCTCTGGATGGTCTGCCTCTAGTTTAAGGCATTCATCAGGAAACTCAATGATGAGGGGATGGGTAGACTCTAAGGGTGCAACAACTAATTGATCTGCTATGATTTGACCCTTAACAGACTTTTGTCCTATGAACGTGAGTTCAAACTCACTTAGGGCAAGAACCCACTTTGTTGTGTGACCAGATAAATAAGGTCGACTCATGAGATACCGCAAAGGATCGGATTTAGCAATAACATAGGTTTTCTGACTGAGCATATAATGGCATAATTTTTGTGTAGAAAATATGACTGCTAGACATAATTTTTCTAATGTTGTGTAGCGGGTTTCATAACTAATTAATGTTCTACTGATATAATAATTAGCACGTTCTTTCTTCTCATCATCAAGTTGAGCTAACATAGCTCCTAAGGCAAAATCTGAAGCAAAAATATACAAGATAAATGGGCGATCAGGTCTAGGTGGCGAAAGCACAGGTGGGTTAAGAAGATATTGTTTGAGGAGTTCAAATGCTTGCTGACATTCGTAGTCCCAATGGAAAAAGACATCCTTCTTAAGAAGCTTAAGAAAGGGTCCGGTTTTATCCGCCAGCTTATCGATGAAGCGACGGATAGCTTGAAGCTTACCTTGTAAACTTCGTAATTCTGATATATTTGTGGGTGTGGGCATATCAGTGATAGCCGCAATCTTGAGAGGATCAATTTTGATGCCACGTAAAGAAACTATAACCCCCAATAATTTATCGGACTTAACTCCGAATATACATTTAGTTGGATTCAATCGGATAAGATATTCCCTTAACCGATTAAATACTTTTCTCAAATCATCTAAATGGTCATCTTCATCAGTAGAACGAGCTATAATGTCATCTACATAATCATGTAGTATATCATGCATCATATCATGAAAGATATAAGTCATGGCTCGTTGATAGGTTGCACCTGCATTCTTCAAACCGAATGGCATCACTTTCCAACAAAACGTCCCCCAAGGGGTAATAAAGGTTGTTTTAGCCTGATCTTCAGGAGCTATCCTGATCTGATTATAACCAGAAAATCCATCCATTAAGGATATCATTCCACTCCCAACAGTAAAATCAATGATCTGATCCATATTGGGAAGAGGAAAATCATCTTTAGGGCATGCAACATTAATATCTCTAAAGTCTATGCAAACCCTAACCTTAGTAGCTTCTTTCTTAGTTACTGGAACTACATTCGAGATCCATTCAGCATAATCAATGGCTTGTATAAAAATAACATTCAAGAGTTTTTCTAACTCCCCTTTGACCAATAAGGCCACTTTAGGATGCATTTTTCTAAGTTTTTGTTTAACAGGTTTAGCATCCGGATGGACTACTAGGTGATGCATAACTACAGAAGGGTCTAATCCTGGCATATCTTCATATGTCCAAGCAAAGACATCCTCATATTCTTTAAGAAATGCAATATATTTATCCTATTTTTCTTGACTTAATTCTGATCCAATGTTGATTAGGTGAGGATTATCCTCAGTTCCAATGTTAATTTTTATGACATTCTCTACTTCCATGTGTAGATTTTTCTCAAAATTAGGTGGGGCGGGTGAAACGCCCAATTCTTGTAATTCTTCCAAGGTTAGTTTGGATAATTCATCTTGAGGAGTCGTGGCCTCAAGCTGGGCTATACTAGGTATAGAGCCATCAAAATAAAATTCATGATGTAACAATTCCTCAACGGAGACATCATGGAAGATATCTCCCTCCAACTCATCGTCGGATTCGACGATCATCTCAGGGTAGGCTATAGATAGCATATTACATGTAAATGGCTTATTCATTAAATGCAAAGCATCACGTTGATCTAAATAATCTTGGTAACATATGAGATGGTCATCATCCTCAAATGGGAAAGGCTGACCCTTACTAGGAAATAGGCCCACACCACATCGGGCAGGCCATGGTTCTACCTCAAAAGGTTCTTTCATACCATTTTGGAAAGGTCCCAAACCTTTCCCTTTATATCCCAATTTAAGCATTATAGATTTGGCTTTAATATACTCATTAGTAAAATAACATCGAGCATATCCATCATAATGAGTCTTGATGTTTCTGGGTATTCTACCCCAGTCATATCCCTTATAAATAAAAGCGTAGCTCCCGACTTGGTAAATACTTCCCATAGGCTGTGGGAGACCCAAGGTATGAGGAGATGGTGGCAAATTATTTAAAATAAGGGAATCTTGCATAGCAACATTCATTTTCTCTGATATAAGAATTTTAGATAAATCGGGTAAGAGCTCGTCAGTAAGAGCATAAGAGGTAGAAGGAACATTTCCTACATCTTCTGATGTGGAAACTATGCCTTTGGTGGATGTAGATGTTGTAGAGATGTCGATGGATGATTCTATTATAGGTATAAAAGTTATAGGAGTAGAGCAAGAAGCCTTGGTTGTGGGATTAGGATCTTTCTGAGGTCCTAATGTGGTTTGTTTAGAGGATGGTTGAGTTGTATGTAGAGGTGGAACTAATGGAGAAGAAGTAGATGGCGTTATGGGTGTGTGTTTCACATGTTTAGATGGATAATGAGAATTAGGATGTGTGGATGATAAAGCAGGGCAAAATTGAACTCCAACAGGTTCTGCCAAAGCACACATATCAAAGGGTCTAGGATCACCATGAATGGTAACCAACTGATTCTTAAATTCAAATTTAACACATTGATGTAAAGTTGAGGGAATGGCTCGCATTGCATTGATCCAAGGGTGACCCAAGAGTATATTGTATGATGCAGGGCAATGTACAATAAACATAGTCATATCCAAGGTTCTCGGACCAACCTGCAATGGGATGGTAATAACTCCACACGTTTCTTGTGTTTCGTCATTGAAGGCTTTTATGATCATATCAGTTCTTTTCATTTCATCAGTTCTAAACCCAAATATTTGGTAGAAGTCAAAAGTGCAGATGTTTAAAGATGAACCATTATCAATCAAGACTCGTTTAACTGCTACATCTCCAATTAAGGCAGTAATATATAAGGGGTTATCCTTATGTAAACTATGTTGAGGTATGTCTCTATCCCGGAAGTCAATACAATCAACTTCACGAGTTATTATAGTATTAGCCATGGCTTCAGGTTGAATGTCTTGTGGTACCATCATCCGGCTTAATGTGAGCATTAATTCATCTCTATGTGTAGGAGAAGATCTTAAAAGGTCCAAAAGAGAAATTCTAGCTATAATATTTGATAGTTGCTCATTAATATTATAAGGAGGTTTAGGTTGAACATTAGGTGCCTGATTCCATTTATTAGGAACTTTCAAAACAAATGGAGTTGATCCATCATTCTGCATTTGATCTTGTTGAGAGTTTTGAGCCTGTTGTCTAGTAATAGCTCCGATGGTACCCACAATATTATTCTGTGGATGATGAATGGGTCTTGGTCTAGCATTTATGGCTTGCTCATTAGAAATTAATTGGTGAGACGATGGTCGAGTAGTGACTCTTCTTGGAAATGGTTCTTCTGGGACCATATGACTTGTGATAGGGAGAATAGGATCTGATTCATCTTCAGAGCTATTCAATTGATTTGAGGTGATTTCCATATCACTCTCAGTCTCATATTCTGTATCACTAAGATTAGGTGTCTGAATATTATGTAGAGGCCTAGTTGTAACCACGGATAAAGTTGTGTCAAATATTTCCAAATCATGAGCAGGTAAATGCCCACTAATAGTCCCTACATATCGGGTAGGAGGGGGAACATTATGATGTTCAATTTGATTAGCCACTTCCTTGCCATGCTTTGGTAAAGGATGTTGAAATATGTCCAATGACTGATTGGCATTCTGATTCTGGTTTTGAGGAATGTTCTTTTGAGTATTATTAGGAGGATTTTGCTTAGGTTGAAAGGCTTGTACCTCCATCTCATTGTTATCAATCAGGTCCTGTATTTTATGTTTTAATCTTTTACAAGAGTTGGTAGTGTGTCCAGGTCCTCTATGGAAGTCACAGTGTAAATCAGCTCTGTATCCGGGTATAGTTGGATCAGGTTCCCGGATAGTTGGTAATTGAATCAAACCTCATTCTAATAATTGTGGTAGAATGGTTGATAAAGGTTGATTTAATCTAGTAAATTCTCGAGGAGGTTTATCAGGAGGTTTCAGTATAAACTTCTCTGTTGTCTTCGCAGCATTAACAGTAGCAATATTTCTACTATCAGTGACTCCATCACCCACAACTTGTTTATTTTTATATTGATTTCTGGATGTTTTCTCATCATCTTTCTTTTTAAGCTGACCTCTCCTAATAAGAGCATCTTCCACTCATCTGGCTAAGTCTATAGCCTGATCGAAGGTGGTCAAGGTAGCAGTTGATAATTCGTAAGATAGTTGGTCTTGTAAATTATTAATAAAGATGTCCAACATCTCCCTATAAGGTAATACAAAGTGCAATTTTCCTATCAATTGTCTCCACCTAGCTAGGAAATCGGCAAAACATTCATCTTTGTCTTGTTTTAAGTTGTACAAGTCTTTAATGGTCACATGCCTTTCGATGTAGGCACTAAATTGATGCACAAAAGACTCAGCAGTTTCTTCAAAATTCCTCAAAGAATTAGTGGGTAATTGATAATACCACTCTAATGCCATTCCTCCTAAACTTTTTGGGAACATTTTTAGCAATAATAAGTCATCATGCGATATATCATGACATGCTATCCTAAACATACGAAGATGCTCTATGGGATCTTCGGTTCCTTTATATATGGGCAAGACAGGCATAGGAAAATGTTTAGGATACGGTTGTGCTACAACTATAGGATCTAGAGGTTGACTACACATCTCTCGATAATTGTATGAGGGATGGTAGGGATCTATCTGATCCATGCGGGAAACTAACTGTTTCACCATGGTTTCAAGATTACTAGTTTGTCCACCATATTGGTTTGGTGGGACATAGGTATGGGATTTATGAGTGTATGACGGTGTGACATAAGGATTAGATGCTATATTGCTATTATGCAAAGCATTGGTAGGAAGAGTATTATGAAGAGGATTTGTAGTAGTATTATGTTGTATCCCAGATTGTTGGTAATTGGTGTTTGGTTTTGTTTTGGGTTTTTGCTGATTTGAGGTATATTGCTCAATAGCTTGGCAAAATAGAGCAATAAATGAGGGTTTCTTTTGTGCGGGAATGACCCTAGGCTTGCTAACAGGCACTTTAGATGGTTGGGTAACCTGTTGTTGTTGCATGTTCTGGATTATAGCTGCCATATCCAAATTGGATGGTCCAACTTGATCACTCTCTTGATCAATAAAGGACAAGGGATTAGTGCATGTGTGAAATACGTCTTCTAGAGTTGCTTGAGTGTCACTAATTCGATCCTTGTCCATATGGACTGCTCTATTAAGAACACCAATATTAGTATTAATGAACTTCCAGAATTGATCCATGTTTTCAAACGTGACAGCTCCTCCCGGAGACATCTTAGGGGATGAGGATCCTTCCTCTCTATTAGTTTCTTCTTGTTCATTTCCTACAACAAGGTCTTCTTCTTGCTGATCTAGGGTTCCTTCTTCCGGAATTTGATCTTCAGGAAGGACATCTGGGTTATTTAATGGTTTTCCTAACCAATCTTCTTCTTCTTCAGTCTGTTTCCCATTCCTAAGTCTAGGCATTGTGCTTAAACTTAGATTTCAGCAAATATATATACTTATATATATATGCGATAGGTTTGAGAGGTATATATTTTAATTATATACCTACTATAATACTTAAAAGGGAAATGTTTTGATTTTTTGTTTTGTTTTTTTGTTTTTATTGTTTTTGTGTTTTATAATATTATTATAAAGATAACAAATAGCATTCTAGTTACAAGAAATAACAATAATAACATAAATGACTTAGTTTTCTATAAATAGTTTATGGATATCATTGATGGGATCAAGTTCATCAGGAGTCATGAAATGCTCCTCTTCAAATTGAAAATGGTTTTTCAAAAATTTGACAAAGTGTGCTATAGTAATATGATCTGTCTCGGATTCTGACCTGTAGAAATAAATTTCATGGCAATATTCTCGATATAACACAGCTCTAGGAACTCTATTCCATATTTTTCTATCCGTAAGAATGACTTCTTGATCCTCTATACGAGATAGAAACTTATGTACTACAACTGCATTCTCAAGGTATTCTTCAAAGGTGTACAATTCAGAAGACACAAGTGCTCTTTTATCTGCTAACCACCTATGGCAAGCTCTCTGAAGTTCATGATATAAGGTTACCTGATCAGGATCCAGGATTCTATCTAGGACAAACCTCTTAATTTGCCTAAGTTCTGTAGATCTGGATTCAATGATACCCAATCTCCTATCAAGTTCGTCCCACAAAGGTTGAACCCTATTTGTTTGAGGTACTCTAAGTACAGAAGTAATCTCTATGGCCGTTAATTGATTTTCAACATTTATGGTGACAACTCGTCTTTTATTATAATCTACCATCTAAATATGATATACAACTTTAATTGTTTGTCTGATGATTCTAGATGTTACTTAATAATAATAATTTTTTTTTTTGGGTTGTTTTCAAAAGGTTTTTAGTTTCACGTCGGGTTCACCAAAATGTATCGACCCAAATTTTTCATGCCCTTACCTTCAGGCTAAAGGATCCATGCCCGGAAGGGGGATGCGAGAAGGATGGAACAATACCTCGGACTGAGAGGCCCTTTGAAGGTCGCGCCTCTCGGGGGAGGGGTATAAAGGTGAATTTTTGATGGATGGTGGGGTTCACCAGGAAACTTTGAGTGGCAGTTTCCATGCCTAGGTTGAGAATGGGTTTGATGTGTTCATTTTGTACTTTAATCATTCATATCCCTAGGTTGGCCAGAATGAATCTAAGCTATTCTATATGAAATGCCGATTTATATGAATACAGAAAGCATGAATGAATCCTAAATACCAGGAATATACTTAAATAAGAAAGAATGCACCTGATTTCGGATGTTTGATGAAGATTCTGAAGCTTGTAGGAGTTCAGATCATCCCGAATATGATAGGATCATCTGCAATTGAATAGAATCATCTCAGATCATAGTCGATCATCTAAAATCAGACAAGATCATCGTCGATCTGATGAATTCATCAGACGAATCCGTCAGAAGCCTGCAATCATAGAAATAGACACCAAAAACCAAAAATGCTACTGCAAGAATAATGTAAAATAATGGAAATGATAGTATGAATGCTTAATTGATAAATCTAGATAGCAGATTTAAAGGAAATACATTGTTTTAATAACTTATTTTAACTTTATCATGCATTTATGCTAGATGAGGTGAACTCCAGGATGCAGAATGAAAATAAATCAAGTTAATGCATAGTAAAATAAAGAAGAAAGATGAGAAATGCAAACTCAGGGCTCTGGTTGCCCCCAATCTGGACTGCTATCGAGATCACCTCCAATCGTACGAGATCATCGTCGATCTACGACAAGATCATCTGAAATCATCTGGAATCGCCTGCGACGATCCGAGCTTCCTCCAGCTGAAGCACAGTGAAAACCTGCAATGAAAAACTTGAAAATACAAATGCAAATGATGGGGGCGAGGATGTTCTAATACAACAAAACTAGAATTGCAGGGGAATGATCAGCCAGGGGTATAAACTAGGAAAATCCCAAGTTTATATAGGATTAGGGGGAGGTTAAGAGGTTGGGGATCATCCCAATCTGGGAGATCCTCAGTGGAGGAATCTCCAACTACGCAGACACGCTTCTGCCCAAGTTGGAGAGGCTGTTGAAACAGAATCTAATTATGAAAATTTGGTTTTGGGACGAAATCGTCTGGACGTTCTGTTCCTAGATGAATTCGTCCGATCTGGGATGATTTCGTCTGATCGGCGATGATATCGTCCAACGGTCAAAACAACTCCTAAAAATGGCACGAAAAATGGGGTGAGCGGTTAACGGGCGGTTTCGGGGTTAAAATTCAAATTTTATCTTTTTACTAAGGGTTTAACTGCGCCAATTTTAGGGTGCTACAATCGTATCCAAGAGAGGCATCGAAGTAGATCTTGCAAAGATAAAGAATATACTAGAAATGGCTGCCCCTACTAACATTAGGGAGTTGAGGAGCATACAAGGAAAGATAGCATCCATAAAAAGATTCATCATGCAATTATCAGAAAAATGCAGACCTATGAACAGGTTGCTACGCAAGGAAGTCCCCTTTAATTGGGATGAAGAATGCCATCAAGCCTTTGCAGAGATCAAAAATTATCTAGCAACACTACCAGTATTGGCTCCACAAAGGCCAGACATACCATTTTTACTATATATATCAGCTATTAATTTCGTATTGGGCACCATGTTAGCCCAAAAGAATGCACAAGACAAAGAGCAAGCCATATATTACATTAGTCGCACCTTGGTGAGCTATGAGCTAGGATATGCGTATGTCAAAAAGTTGTGTTTAGTAGTGGTCTTTGCAACTCAAAAGTTGTAACACTACATGTTGAGCCATACGACCTACGTCATATCAAAACAAAATCCTTTGCAGTACATGATGAGCAAGACATATCACAATACACATACCACAAAGTGGATCATGCTATTGATAGAATTTGATCTAGAGTTCATAAGCCAAAAGTACATCAAGGGACAAGTCATAGTAGATCAATTAGTAGAGGCGCCTCTTCAAGATGACAAGCCTCTCACCATAGAATTTCTTGATGATGTGATCTTTACATTATCAGATCTGCTAGAACTCGAAGAACCTAAGAAAGAAAGAGACATGTCATTTTTCTTCAATGGTTCGAAGTGTGAACAAGGAGGCGGAGCAAGGATTGTCTTTATCACACCGTAGGGTGCTCCATTGCCCTTATCATTCAAACTAGACTTCCCATGCACAAAAAACAATACAGAATATGAAGCATTGATCCTAGGACTCCAAACAACCGTAGTAATGGGCATTAAAAGATTGAATATCTTTGGTGACTCCTTGCTCATAGTAAACCAGGTCAAAGGACTATTCCAATGTAGGTGCCCACTCCTGAAGACTTACAAGGAACTTGTTGACACCTACCTAGCTTGGCTGGAATGGTATGACATCGAGGTAATCCCTCGTATATCGAATATATTTGTAGACACTATGGCCTCTTTGGGATCCTTAATCCCTTAGAATCCATTTGCTGATTTTACAACCATTCATGTGAAAGTGCTTTCACACTCAGCAATACATCATGAGGCTTTTGACAATCAAGAATCAGTCAACATGATCAACATCGAGCCAAATCAGGATTGGTCCTTCGCAGCCAGATATTTCTTGCAAATAACCCCTTGGGGGTCTTTGATCTCCCAAGGACCTATGGAGTGTGGTGCAACCATACACCATAGATTTGTTCCTCAATCCATGTTCACTACCTCAAAAATATAGGAAGAGCAAGCTATCTTTTCTATAGAAGTCGTGGCCTATCAGGATTGGCTTTCCCAAATGCGAGACTTCTGAAGCTTGGAATAGTACCTCAAGGTTTATCGCATACTGAAAGGTGAACATTAAAACAGAGAGCAACAAGATACATTTTTCTAGGAGAAATCCTCTACAGACGAGGATATGATGGAGTATTACTCCATTATCTTGAGCCCCAGGAAGCATCCTGGGAAATTTCACAAGCTCACGATGGAACATGTGGAGGCCATTTTAGTGGCATGGCCATCGTTAAGCACATCTTGAGAATGGGTTACTATTGGCCCACCATGGAAAATGACTACTATGAGTATGTCAAGAAATGTAGTAAGTGCCAGCATCATGCAAACCTAATGCACTTACCATCGCAAGCTTTGCAGCCCATCCAGGTAGCATGGCCATTCTCGTAATGGGGACTAGACTTGATTGGGAAAATCTCACCCCCATCCTCAGGCCGACACACATTCATCATAATGGCCACAGAATACTTCACTAAATGGGTAGAAGCGATCCCCTTAACATCAACAACTGGACCAAGGATTGCGGAGTTTATACTCCACAATATCATAAGTCATTTTGGGGTCCCTTCTAAGATAATATTGGATAATGGGCCATATTTCAAGAACAAAAATGTGCATGCTTTAATGAAAAAATACCATATTCAGCACATTTTTTCAATGCCTTATTATCCACAAGCAAACGGGCAAGCAAAAGCCTCAAACAAAATAATAGTCTCCATTTTGAGGAAGATAGTGCAAGAAAATCACAAGGATTGGCACATGCAGTTACCTCTTGCACTATGGGCATACAAGACTAGTATACGAACGCCCACTGGGGCAACACCATTTTCACTAGTATATGGCACTAAGGCCATCATGCCTCTAGAGTTGGAAATCCTGACTCTACGCATAGCATTAAAGGACTTCATAGATGATGATGTTGCATGGCAAGGCCACCTTGATCAGTTGATGCTTCTTGATGAACGTCGAGTCAATGCTTTAGAGCATCTTCATGTTTACCAAGATCGCCTTGTGCGAGCTTACAATAGTAAAGTCCACCTAAGGGAATTCAAGGTTGGAGATCTAGTGCTCAAAGAAAACTAGCAGAATTCGAATCTACCGCCGCATCTATGAGATAAGTTCATGGTAAACTGGATAGGTCCATATATGATTTCACATAGAGTTGGGCCTGGAGCATATCGCCTTATATCATTAGATGGTGTTGAAGAGCCTGAACCTCTCAATATCATTCACTTAAAGGCATTTTACACATAAAACACAAAAACATTCAAATATGTCATAAAACCAAAAACATTCAAATATGTCATAAAACACAAAAACATTCAAATATGTCATAAAACACAAAAACATTCAAATATGTCAAAAACACAAAAAAATCATAAAAACAAAAAAAAATTCCAAAATACAAATCAAAGGCTCCAAGGGTAATTCATACCGCTTGGTCAAAATCAAATCAAAAGGCTCCAAGGGTAATTCATACCGCTTGGTCAAACATCAAATCAAAGGCTCCAAGGGTAATTCATACCGCTTGGTCAAAATCAATTCAAAGGCTCCAAGGGTAATTCAAACCGCTTGGTCAAATCCAATCAATCAAAGGCTCCAATGGTAATTCATACCACTTGGTCAAACATCAATTAAAAAGGCTCCAAGGGTGATTCAAACCGCTTGGTCAAAATCAATAACAAAATTCCCAAAGGCATAATAAGCCCTTTGGTCAAATTAACCAGAAATACAAAAACAACATAAAATCAAAAATACAAAAACAATTGCATCTCACATCTTGCATCCACATCATTGCATTGCATTTTCATATCCACTACAATTGCATATGACATGAGAGCCTTAAAAGTGATACCATAGTTTTTTGCACAAGTCAATCATATCCATACCTCCATCCACATGTGTGTAATTGTATTTTTCAACACAACCATTATTTGTTGCTATACATAATATACTAAGGTTTTTCGGTTAATCAACCACAACTAGTGATCTTATCAACTTTTGAGGAAAACAACTTTGATTAGTAGAAGGTAATGCCTAGCTGTGATAATGCCTTGGATATTCAAGATCCCATCACTAATTGAAACACTAAAATCCTAGCTGGTACAAGGAAAATATGAAAGCTGCAAAGTGGTCTAGGTTACCTTAAGCGAAAAGGATCTTCCTTGCTTATCCCCCTATGCAACCGGTTTAAAGGTGCTAAGAATTGGCAAAAGGACAAGCTTTACCCTATCCAAATCCCTTGCTTAAATCAAAATAAGCAAAAATCCCAAAGCAAAGTACATATTCAAAAGGCCAAGCATACAGTCCAGATTTCAAAGCAATAATCCGATACACAAATCATAAATTCAAAAAAAAAATCAAGCTAAAAAAAAATCAATAAAAAATAAACAGTGATTTTCATCACTACATATGAGAAAAATAAACAGTGATTATCATCACTACAAAAAAATCCTCGCTCAAAGAAAAAATAAAATCAAAATAAACAGTGATTTTCATCACTACATATGAGCAAATATCCAAAGCCAAAAAGAAGGGAATAAAGCTTGAATCCCTGGAATTCTCAACATTGTACAAAACTGGAAGGAGAAATCCTTACGCATGATGATATGTCTATTACAATTGCTTCATGCATTTGTGTAGACCAATGTTTGAATGTGGATGAGCTAGCTTAGGTAACCCAATATTGCCTAGTGGTATAGTCCAACTAAGTCCAACATAAGGATGAGATGAACACTTGAGGATCCATGATCTTAGCAATGGGTTGAAAGAATCCCGCCTGACATCGGAGGAAATGCTTGAGTTCTACCTCAAAATATACAATCACTTGCACACACAGAGATCATGAAAAACCAGGTCCATGGTAAAAGCCTTACTTTTCAAAAGTCTAAGTGGTAAGTAGACAGTTGTTGATAGGGTAACTAGAGTGTTTGAATCTTCGAAAGCCCCAAAAATTCTTACATAGCAACAAATCATAACATCATTCACACCATCACTTTCTTTATAAGATTCTATAAATTAGGGGGTATCAACATAGTAGGATAGATACCGCATATATATTAGAAATAGTATATAGACAACCACTGACTACTTTATATATTTTAATTTACATAAACTTATTAAGAAAATACATTACACACCATTACATCTCATATATGAATACTTAATCAATTCTTATGATAAGAGTGATTATTTAAATTCATGATTATTTTTTTACTTTCTATGGTATCACCCATTAAGATTGTCAATGTCATATGCATTCCATATGTTTTAAGTGATTAGAGCATACAGGTTCATTTATACCATTCCATCACATAAGTTAGATGCATATAATTAAAGCAAAAATTAAACATGCATTTAGCAATAACATTTTCATCCACAAAAACAAGTCATTAACCATCCATAAACCACATCATAAAACATATAGGCAATATCCATTTGCATACAATCATAAATTCATCATTCATCATCAAAATACATCACATCATATCATCAAATCATATAAGCATCTACACATCCATCTAAGCATCTTCAAATATCATCTATCATCTAGCATATTCATCAAATCATCATAATACCATCATCGCATCATATCATAAAATAATAACAAAAACATGAGCAATAAATGATACACATAATAAGTCATAATGAAAATCTATCATAAAAGTATGTGTGTCAAGTCCAATGGATATACAAAAATGCCCATGGGCTATAGTCATGTAGGTCAGTCGACCTCAAAAATGGATCAAGGACCAAGTAGAGCATCAATCAAATGTCGGGCCTGAGCCCCCTACATCACCTCCTCTAGTGCCACCTCCCCCTATGGCGGTGTTGCGAGTCGAGTGATGTGAGCTTGTAGGTCTCTCTGCCCGAGTCTAGGTCCTCTGGCTAGGACGGGTGGAAGACTACCCCGAGGTAGAGCGCCCACTGACCTACGAACCACCCGCACCTGTTGGATCCTTAGGGACAATCCCATGCCTCCTGAGCTACATCTGAAGGATGGTGACATGATCCACAAGTCCCCGGATCTTCTCCTCATGCTCATCCAACAGAGACTAAATCCGTCCCACATCTACCCCTGAACCTACCACTGGAGCCTCTTGTGGTGTAGAAGGAGGAACAACAAACTGCATCCTAACATCGCCACCCCCAATAGTAGCCTATAGAGCCTGTATCTATGTTGTGAGCTGCTCAATCATAGCATCTCATCGATGTACCTAGATCTTAGTGGCCTGAAGCTCAGCCTTGACCTCATGCAATTATGCTCTCAGAGGAGAGTCTCTCTCCTCGGGCTCTAACTCCTCCTCCTCCTCCTCAGGAACATCAGGATCCTCCACTGCCACCTGCTCTACTGGCTGGCCCCATACCTCGGTCCTGGCTTAAACCTTGCATCCTATCGGATCTGCACCATCACCCCCACCATCATCCTTGCATCCTAGGCTATCGATGCCATGCCACATTCGATCACCCCACCACTGAGAGTAGGCCTCTGTAACTCCCCCAGCCACTGTAGGGTCTACGGTTGGGGCATCCTCCTCATCTGAAAGCTTTGTGATCTATTGTGGAGGTAGGTCCTTCTCTATTGTGAGGTGCCTATACAAGAATGGTATCAAGGGCACATCCTGCTGCAATCCGTACTGACGAAGAACCCGAGAGTAGAAGAAATACTCTCGGATGGTAATATTACGGCCAACGAGCCATCACTCACATCGTGTCCTGGTAGTAAAGCTAGCTAGATCATCCCAAGCAGGACACTCATAGTAAGGATGCCACACGACATCTCTGACCAACAGTCTAGTGAAAGCATCAGTATAGTGGGACAGCTCCCCTGCAAAAGTATGGCTCTTACGCTCCTCGTGCTCTTGAGCCCATCTAGCAGCATAGCACTATGTCCGAGCCTCAATAGCTATAATCTTAGCTAGGAGCCCCTTAGGGTGATCTACCATAATGTGCTCCCATCCCCAAACCTATAGGAGCAAGCTACAGGTAATGTTGACATGTCCCCATCGATGGATGTGGTACAACTCATCATAGCACTGAGCCAATAGCGATCTACCCCATGCATAGATGATAGGCTCCTCGCTATCCAATAGGTCCTGCACCATCACTAGGAGGTTCCAAGGGAACCTCAAACCCGAGCATTCTAGGATAAGAACATTGGTGATCACCATCAACAACACGACATGCCTCACTGTGAAAACATGAGCATCATATCGAGCCTTGATAGATACTCCCCTAGACCTAGTCTCCCAGAGGGCCTACATAGAGCATGCTCCAAAAACCTGAGCATAGACGACCACCTGATCATTAGTGGCTGAAAAAACAATAGGCACCCCATCGAATGGGATCCAAAATATCTTGTAAACATCCTTCGGTATGATAGTCATCTTGCCAGGTGGAAGGTGGAAGGTGTTGGTCCGCATGTCCCAATGGTGGGCTAAGGCTGTAAGATAAGCCTGGTAGGCCATAATATGGGGTAACCTAATGACGTACTTTAGCCCATGGACCTTAAACCACTCCGATTTAGTGTCATCAAAGCTAGGAAGTAAGTCAAGCAGGAGCTTCGGGTCCCGAGCCCGAGCAGTGAGGATCTAAGCAAAGAAGAAGAAAGACAAAACATAACTACAATGCATCTAAGGCATAATTCACAATAAACATGAAAATGATGCAAAAGAGTATGAGTTACTCTAAGTCTAAGCAAAGGAAGAATAAATTGCACCTAATCAAGCAAAGCAAAAATTCAAAAGTCAAATTTTTTTATAAAAATCAATACAAAAAATGCAAAAAACAAGGCTTAAGGTTTAGCCGTTGTCACCTACAATGGCCAAAACCTGGTCGTTGGAGGCAACAATGACCAAGACCCAATGGTCAAATTTTTGACCATTGGGATTCAAGCTTGGCCGCTCTGAGCGACAGTGGCTCAGAGCCGACCGCTTTGAGTGACAACGGCCAAGGGGCGGCATGGCAAACCCGTGAACCCTTGGCCAGAAAATAAAATAAAATTACAAAATTAACAAAATAATTTCAAAAAACAACATAGGGAGGGAAAACAAACAAAATGGAAAGAAAATTTCCTACCCAAGCATCAAAACTAAGCTAAGTTTGAGAATGCCCAAATGGCGGAAGTAGGTGAATAATTAAAAAATTGAAAAACCCTAGGCTGAAGCCACTGATAGAAAGCAAAATTGGGGACTAACCCACTATAGCAAAAGGGAACCTAAGCCTAATTACGGAGTTTGTTCATTGCCAGCAGGTTTAGTGAGGTTCGTTTTGCCCATTACTTAGTGAGGTTCAGTTTTACTTAGACAAAGAAAAGAGAGCTAGGGTTTTGAAGAGAGAAATACCCAAGAAGCTCTGGCTCCTCCAGTAGCTGATGTCTCACCCCACGCAGCCATGTCTTCAACACTAACAAGTTTCGAAGTTGCAACCGTCGTCGCTACACCAGAGCTCCAAAAATGAATCTTCAATAGTGAAAATGATAGGTCAAACCCTAGAAAAGCAATTTTTTATATATTTCCTTAATTACACCTTGGCCATTGCTTATGTCAGTGGCCGAAACTTCTTGGTCGCTCAAGGCGACAGTGGCCACAGGCAGGAACTCAGAGGCCACTGGACCTGACAACGGCAAGATCCACAGGTCAGAATAAGGGATTTTCTCCTTGAGGGATCCCACAAAAACAACAAATAAACACACTTTGGTGGTTTAGGATCATCAAAATGTTCAAAATAACAAAAAAATCACATAAAATCACAATCTCAAGTAGGCCTCGTATCTAGTTACCTACTCTATCCACTCAACGATTGCAACGATTTGCACTCCATGTATTTTGGTGAGATGAGTAGATAACCATAAGGCCACTTGGGGCAAAAACAACTCATTTTGGAATTACGATATGCCACCCTTCAAACCCGAAGAAGACCAAGATGGTCGGACTGCTCCATGGGTGCGAAGGGGTCATTCTAATTCCCCTATGACATCAAAAACATTAAGTCAAAGTGATACAATCTAGGCATAAACAAAATCACTCATCCTAACTCCCTAAGAAGGCTATTGATAGTCAGACCGCTCCTCGGGATAGGGATGGATGATTATCATAAGCAATTGGAATCACACTTGGATGTGGGATTGCCCATTAAAAGCAACAAATGCTAGAAAGGAACCAGATTAGTCATATTGGTCAAGCGACTTGTCGCTTCATTCATTGTCATTTCTTCACCAACTCATTGTGTGAAGAGGTAGTTCAAAACTTCAACATAATCATAATCAAAATCAACAAAATATCACTCGATCATAACAAAATCGTGTTCATCCTATGAATCATTGCATACAACAATCACAAATTTCCCTTATTTGTTGGGAATGTAAGCAAACATGACATCTTTAATTGTAGCTCTCCTATCGGTCAGAATTGTTGTAGCAGTTGAAGCTACCCGATTGAGTTTGAGGAATGAGTGCAATTTAACATGCAAAAGCCACTGAGCTAAGTCCTCCAAACATTGAGGCAATGATTCAAGGGATGCACGCCATCTTGCATGATTGGGCCATCCGGCGTTGATCAGACCATTGATCACCATACACCCTACAAACAGATCAGTCTACATTTTTGCTCAGTGTTGTGTTTTCCACACAGTGCATCACAAAAAGGGGCATCTGTAGACACCTAAATCGTGTCATGCTTAGGGGATCTACTCACATAGACACACTCATAAGATCATAAGACATAATATTGGACTTTCCAAGCATCAACAGTGGTTCTCACCACTCATTTGGGGCCTTTTCAAGCCATCCAAGCTTGGCTACTCAAGCCAAGAGTGACCAGATCCTAGCCGCTCAAGCCTAGAGCGGCCAGACCTTAGCCGTTGTAGATGATAGCGGCCAGATCTTAGCCACTGCAGATGATAGCGACTAAGCCATAAGAAGTGGTTTGCCGACAAACATGCCTAATCACAGGTGGAAGTGGCAGTCTACATGCAATAAAGGTGAGTGGGAGTGACTTTGCATTCCTTTTCATGACCAGTTCACATGGGAGGTTTGAGTTTGCATTTAGACTTAAGTTAAATGACCTCCAAGCATAAACAAAGGACAAAAGCTTCTCATGCTAATGACCAGTTCACATAGAAGACTCAAGTGGGCAGTTAGATTTTAGTTAACTGCCCTTCAAATATAGACAATGGACAAAATCTTCTCATGCTAACTTGCACTACGCATGAGAAATTCATTTCTAGGGCTTGGACATAGACCTAGGGTTTCACACTATAAAAGGTGCAAGCCTAAGAGCACCAAGACATCTTGATCTTTTATCACAAGAGAATCAAAAGAGGACATACAGGAGATCATATCAGAGAGAGACATATTTTTGAGGAGAGATTTCAAGACTTGGAGAGTTCTCTTTGAGATCATGTGTACAACGGAGCTCTGATGAATCAAAGAGCATAACACCTACTATTTCAACATCAGATTAAAGTCTTTGACCCATAGCTTTGGGGCAAAGAGGGCAAGGTTTACTTTAGCGGCCACTATCTTGGACAGTGGCCCATAGGCTTAGCTTAGATAGACATAGCATCTTTTATTCTGTTTCTTTATGTTCTTATATCATTAGCATAGATTTACATGATTTCATGGCATAGTTTTATCATATTTTCATTACATTCTTTGATTACTAACAACCTCATCCAGGGAGGCAATATCGGACACCTAAATGTGTTGTTGTTTCATTGCTTGCAGGGCCACAGGTACATCGGATAAATATTGCAACATACGAGAGCAAAAGGGATCCCTCTAGGAAATAGAACTGGAGAAGGAGGCATTTGTAAGACCTCATACATTTATGTGTACAGAACTGGGAAACTTTTATAAGTGCACCACCTCTTCGTGTAAGGGGAACTCCTTGCCTATTTGTAATTTATAGTATCAAAATGGGTATCCCTAAGAGGGACCGACATGTAACCGAGCTTCAATATCAATAAAGAGATCCATCTTTTGTTATTTCATGTTATATGCTTTTTCCTCTTGTATTTCCATTTCATATTGGGTATTTTAAATAGCATTGCAAGTAGGGTTTTAGAAAAGGGACCAATGCATGCATTCTCGGGGTTGCTACAGGATGACGTCTCATTTTTAAATAAAACATGGGAGAAACATCTACAACATGTGCACCAAATTTTAGATTTTTTGTGGTAGCATAGGTTTCAATCCAATGTGGTAAAGTGTGCCTTTGGCATCACAAAGATATTCTAATTAGGTTACACCATTAAACATTAGGTATACATGTAGATCTAGAGAAAATTTACAATACCCAAGGGTGGACAACCCCAAAGAATCTAGTGGAGCTTAGAAGTTTCTGGGCCTTTCCAACTTCTATTACAGGTTCATGTTGGGATTCTTACATGTATAATGACCTTTAAATTAGGCCGTGCATGAGAAGGTGAATTTTCACTAGACTTCAAAACAAAAATATTTGACAAGTTATAATTTAGTGCTAATGCTTAATATATAAGATATCAATCAATCATTTGAAGTAGATATAAATACATCATACTATGCACTTGGCACCATCCTAATCTAGAATGGGAATGTAGTGGTATATCGTTATAAGATACCTTTAGATAAATATTGGTTCTACTCAACATATGAGAAGGAGTTGTACACCATTGTTCAAGATGTTTTATAGTTGCACTATGACATCTTGGTTTAAGGAAATCATTCAATCTAGTCACAATGAAAACATGGGTAAGGAAATCATTCATTCTTATCACAATTATTTAAAATTATTACGCTCATAGACTAATCTAGAAACTACATTCCACATGAAGGATGACTTATCTATAATAGCTCCACCTTGTGATCAAACATCATAAGAGAAAAGAACTAGGTAATAAATTATGTAATCCATCCAATATTACGAACACTATTGATTGTTCTCAATGCTTGAAGGCATGGAACCAATGACTAGCAAGTTTATTATGATAATTTTATTGAAATCCACTGGTAGTTGATATAGGAAAACTCAATGCTAGATCATCATATTTAGGATAGGTTGTTGTATCATATTTAAAAGCTATGTGTACCTTCTAGGAAACCACATTAATTGATCATTGTGTAAGCTTACTTCTCCAAGGTGTGGTAATTTTCAAATTAAAAAAAAAGTGTTGTGCTATAGTAGTATTTTCATTCGACATTAATGCATTGGAAGTGGATCTCTATGTCATATCCTATATACTATGCAACATCAACTAGTCAATCAATAAGAATTTGGGGATATACAAACCTCAACTAGCTCCTTCTAGACCCTGGAAATATGTTACTATGGATTTTATATCAAGCTTACAAACCACAAGGTATCAATACAATTACATATCCATCATTGTGGATGGGTTAAAAAATATGGTTATAATCATACTATGCAAAAAAAACATTACATAGTTGAGACCACCATTTACTTTTTTAGTAATTTTAGGTTTATTGGGACCTCTAAGATTGATTTTATTAAAAACAGATTCCATGTTTATGAATAATTTTTGGAGCCATATCTATGATCAATTGGGTACCAATATATAACATTCCATAGCTTTGAATCCATACATAAATGGATAGACTTAGATTGTCAATAGAATGCTAGTGCATCTAATTTGGATATATAACCATCACCACCCTCAAACATGGGATGAGAGTTTTTCTTTCATTAGTTATTCTAACAACATGGTTGTTGATACCTCCATGGGTCGTAGTCTATTCTAATAATGCTTTAGATTTCATCTAAGTTCCCATAGATGTCACCTTCTAATTTTTTATTGTCGTCATGACACCAACATAAGTTAAGAAACCAAATGGAGTTCAACCATTTCTATAGTAAATGCATAATAACTAGACTTAGATTCAAGAAATTTTATAGATCCAAATTATAGAAATAAAAACAATTCCATGATCAACACAAGACTCCACATCAATTTGATGTTAGATATATGGTTTAGCTCCATTTGAAGAATGAACACTTATTTGAACTGCATTAAAAGATAAAACCACTTCACTATGGTCCTTATACCATCCAAAATGTGATACATGAGAACTTTTTTGTTCTTGATTTTCTACTTTATTGGGAATGCATCGAGTTTTTAATGCAAAAATGCTCATATATTCTTATAATTCTATACTAGAACCTATGATAGTACAACACCCAATAGATCTAACCTAGCTTAGTTATAATTCTGACATCATCAATAAGAGTAATCACTAAAGGACACATAACCTCTTTAGGGTTGTTAAGCAAGGTTAGTTTCCACCCTCAACTAATTGATACATGCTTGATCAAATAAAGCATTTGTTTCCATAGTTGGAGGTTGGCATGATGGGGACCATCGCTTACTAGTGGGACATGAATTATTTGAATAAAGTAGAAGTTGATCAAAGTTCAAAGGATGATGATGTCATAACACTTTTAGATTGTAGTCCTTGGTATCTTTTTAGGTTCTTTTACAGATAAAGTAACACTAATTCTTCTCACAAAATTATACTTTCTCATGGCATCAATATGATTTGGATCCTTTTGCAGTGTTTTGAATGGAGGATTATATGCCATCTTGTATTTGTTTTGCATTTAGGTCGAAGCTACAAGCTAACTATCCTACTTTGTTGTTTGGTGTTGTTGTTTATCTATCATTTGCGAGGATTCTTTTTGCCTCACTTGAACTCCACTAGACATAACATTTATAATCAACTATTATTCTAGAAGATATAGGTACCTCATGAGAGTCATTAGAATGTGTGCTATATTTTTACACTACATTAAGGGTTATTCATATAGGAATTCATTATTCTATTTGAGGTCATATTATGTTATATGGTTTTTTTTAATTTAGATCAAGATGAAGATCTTCATGAGTGCAAGTCCAGTATTAGTTTTACTTTTTACTTGACTAGGGACTTGTTTCTTAGTGTTCCAAGTATACTATATTTTTATTTCATGGAAGGAGAATATTATAATGCTAAATAAGCTACAAAGCATCTTCGATGGATGTTGATGGTTCTTGAGCAGTTGAATCTTCTTAGATAGGGCCCATTGCTATATTTTGTGAAAATTAGACTACTATTCACCATATTTACTATCCATTGGAGCATCAATAAAGTAACCACATTGAGATTTAAATGTCATACAACAGTTTTGAAAATGTATAACCTAACCCTATTTAGCCAAGGATGTCATCATGAAATGTAATTATATGTAAACCTATAAGAAAATTATCATATGATGCATAATAAGGATTTATATATCTAGCCTATGTGCTAATGGTTTAATATTATAAATATTAACCTTACTAAACCCTTATAATAATGTTCTATAGTCAAGGGTTAAGTAACTTGTAACTAGTTATCGATGTATTTATAACCTCATATATCCAATCCATTACATCAATGTGTTATTATCTTGATCATTTGTGTGGGTGCCTAAGGGAATCCTTTATCTCTTATGTTTAATCACTCTTTCCTTTCCATATCTAATTAATTTTTATTCATTTTGATATAGGATTATAAAATGCAACATCAACCTTGCTCATAAAGGATAGATAAGCTTGTGTATATTCCTTAATGGATCAGTTTGTAGATATCCTAACTATGGTCATGCTTGAAATGACCTTCACTAGATTATAAAATCGAGTTGATGTAGCAGAGAATATCATAATAGGGGATAACCCATAGGGGTCTCTCAACATAACCATTATTTAGCTTAACTGGGTATATTTGGATAACGTTTATATTCTTTTAAGGTCATGACCAACTTTAAATCAGGATTATTCTATTTTTCTATGGATCCACCTTCACCTTGTAAGGTGATATTTTTATTATGATTCTTATTCTCCAAAATTTAGTTTTAATTACCTTGAGAAAGTTTTATTTATTGAGGATTGGTATTTATACCCCCAATCTCCCAACCATTTTCACCTTAGTTGGAGATAATTTTATTTGTTTAGTGAGATAATGTGGTTTTTAAGGAATTTTTTTATGTTCATGTTCATTGTTTAGTGAGTGATATTTCCTTCTCTTTTTTAGGTATTATAGTGATTTTAATTATTACTAAATATATTATATGATTCTATAATAGAGGTTTATATTAAATTATTATTGTTATTAATTTCCAATGATGAATAATACATGATCTTGAAGTAAAATGATTTATAATTGATTTGTTTAAACAAAATGTGTGTACTTAAAAAACAATTAGAATAGGACTTCTAAACCCACCTACATCTTAAAATCAAATGATGGGAGTAGGGCATGTTTCTAAAGTCTAGCAATTGGAATTAGGATAAATGCCCTATGAGTATTGGAACAATAGTATACAAATATTATTCCTATATATTTGGTGATAATTGAATCTCTAATTATACACCTCAATTACTACAACAATAGCTATATAAAAAAATTAATAGCTTAAAAAACCTTTTGAATGAATTTTTTAATTTATAAATTAAAAAGAGGATTACAATTTTTCACTTATCTATTGATGGTTTTAGGACATAAATCTAGAACTATATTTATAGAACTACACCACTTCAAAGAAAAAAATAGTCTATTATTATATCTATGGTCATCATTTGTGTCATAGGATTCACTAAATTTTAGGAATTAAGTTCAAAAATCATTAATTTTGATGGAGACTTGAATAATTTTTTTGAAAATGTGGCCAGAAATTTTCGTAGTCTAGAGTCACATATGAAATGCTAATATTTTTTTGTTTAATGTCTTCCTACATTTTTTTTACCTATACATATACACATTTAGATTCATAAGAATTTCAATTGAGGAACTTATCAAACATTTCTAATAATAACTATATAAAATTTATAACATTATAAATTTATATGGAATATTTTTGTATCATTTTCTCCTTCATCAAATATATTTCAAATTTCAACCTTGTTTAATTTGAACTCAAATATAAACCTTTCAATATTGATCATTATTAGTATAAACTAGTTACAAAACCTCATATTTAATAACTATTTGGATCTTGAATGAGACCTTAATCCAAATAAAATTATCAAAATATAAAATTATCTTAACCAACTTTCACATTTATAACTTACAAACCAATTGATTCATTTAGGAATGTGCTTTCAACCTCCACAACTATTGTAACCATTTCCCAACATATCATACATGTAATCTATTAAGCACGTATTCTTCTATATAGTGTAGACTATAACCATTGGGGTCTCCATAACTACTTATTGCCCCATAAAATTATGGAGACCACATTTAATATTAATTAATTCATATTAAACCATGATAATTTATTCTTACATTCATGCCAATTGATTCTCTACTTCATCTCTTTGAAATTTCTTACAAATCCTAACTATTATCTTAATTCAGTAGCATGAGCATACCAACTAATTTTTGAATCATTTTATCATCTTAGAACACTAAGCCTTATCCATGTGGTACCATTTTCCATTGTAATTTCTCTAATATACACTTTTCCATTGATGACTAAGGTTGATTTGCTTCCACATTTCATGACATAGGTTGTTTTCCCAATAGGTGTCATTCATAGGTGATATGATCTACTTTATTTTATGTAAAAATATTTTCAAAGAGATGTATCTCCCCTCATAAATTATGGTTTTTACCCTGCTTCAAAATTAGGGATTTATGTTGGAATTTTTTATCCTAACCATATTCATATGTCTACCTTCCAAGAATGACATGTATAATTTTCAAGTATCCTCATGGGTGTGTTCCTATTGGAATTTTTTTTGCTACTTCCTCTATCCCTTTTACTAATTGAGAATGTTTTTCATTGATGGCATTTAATCTTGAATATACTTATTTTCTTCTCCATCTCTTCCCTTTGTTAATGGAGATCATTGTACAATTATCTTTAGACAATAGCAATGCCCACATCTCTTATATACCTAAAGGATCAAATATTTTTTTATTTTAATCTTTCCCATTAGTACTTATAGTGTTGCACATCCTTCAAAATATTGAAGTAAATGGTTTTTTATCACTACTACCGTTATGGAACACATATTAAATATTTGAACCTGTAATTTATTTCTAAATCAATTTGTCTATTGGGTCTTGGATTTTTCTTGTATCAAACACATGATAACACTTTTATAGGGTTGTATCCATCCTTACAGATAAAATAGAATCACGAGAAAAATTAACTTCCATTGTTCCTATTAATATTAATCCTCCATGTTTCCACTAATTCTAGTATTATCTTGCATGATTTCATTATGTTTCCTTGGTGAGTTGCATTTAGGATTAGTAATAATCAACCTCCTATACACCCAATTAAAATCCAACAAATCCAAGATACCATTAAATATTTTATTCGTTGTAAATATGATCTTAAATTTCTAAATATATTCTATTTGATGCTTATTATTTCTTATTCTAAATATATCTTGGGCATATTATCCTTAATAGTTATGAATGCTACATTCCTTGTGGACCTAGGATGGTTCCATGTTCAACATCATTTCTTGTGATTGAATCGTCATTCTAGCATTGGCATATACCATCATTAGTTGAATAAGGCATGGTGAATGCATCTAGATCCTAATAATCATCCTTTATTTTAGACTTCTTGATATTTATTGTACACATAAATTAATATTCCATTTTTTGGAAGGGCCTTCATTCTATATATTTATATACTTACACTATAGGCACCTACCTCCCCTAAAAACATACAACCTGAGTAGCCTAATGGTAGAGACTTCGGAACTCTAAATAGAGGTTCAAGGTTTGAATCCTAAGGGGATAGGGTTGTACACCATGCTTCAATAACTAAGATTATGATTGGGGATAACCATAAATTGGGTAAATAATATCTATATCATATGGCCTATGGCCTCGTGGATGCTAAAAAATACTTTACCCTTTACCCTTAATACTTGATAAATTTTAAGATTGAATGTAAGTGAATAATATCATAGTAACATGGTGAGAAAATCATAACCATGATGTTTGATCAAATTAGAAATGATATTAGTGTTTCTTCTTGCTATGTATTTCTTTTGGACAAGTTTGAACATGTTCAAAATTTGTAATAAAAATGATAAATTTTAACAAAGCAATGATATATTTGATAATAAATGATGCCACTATTCAATTTTTCATGATAGCATAAAGATAATTTTTTCTTTATATATTTAAAACTGAATAAAATATTATTGCTTATTATTATGCTTTAAGATATGTATATACGTACACATGCATGCATGCATGTGTGTGTTCAATGAGATTGAAATGTGTCCCACCCATATGACATAATCACTATCACCATGGTATTTAAATAACATTTGTTATTATAATAAACCTCATTATCACAATATTAGATATCACTTAGTGAGATTTAAACTTGGTCTCCCCATAAAAAGCCCATATTTCTAACCACTTGAGATTATGCTATTTGATGATATAGGTGGATATATTTGTTTTACCATGATCAAAAATAAAATTTAATTAAGGGATTACAAATGGATGAAGAAAATACAATTTTGATAGATGCTTTAAACATAAAGGTTTAAACATAAGCCTTGATCAAAATATAAAAACTTATTGTTATAGATGTGTATTCATTTACTTCAATATCATAGGTGGGTGCATTATTGTATCCTTATATAATATAAGACATAAAAATAAGAATTTAAGATATTAAAGGTAATTGAAAAATGTAAAGTAGTTTTTAACATCCACAAAACTGTATGTTGTATGAGACAACCCTCATAGAGGATGTTATTTACTGAATATATTTATCCAACCAAACTTCAGTTATTGAAGTATGGTGTACAACTCTACCCCCATTGGATTTGAACCTTGAACCTCCTATTCGGAGTTCCAAAGTCTTACCAAGTAGGCCCACTCAATTTGTATCCTAAGTTAAACCTTAATCTTGTCATGATCAATTATAAATAATTGTAATTAAATATACCTTTTCTTAAGAAAAAAGTATGGGAGTATATTGTTAGTTTTAAACAAAAATTTGGTAATATGAAGGCCTGCAAAATATTTTAATTTAACTCAATTTGGTTAACTCAATAGAATTTTAAATATTAAATGGAATATCAGGAGGATAAGAAGTGAATTCTATGAAGAAATATAAATTTTGAGGAGTCTTTGGAGCACACAAAAGGAATATAATGACCTCCTATATTATTTTAACATAACCATCCTCTAGGTGACATGGGGCCTTTGTACCTTTGCAACCACTATCTATGGCCTCCATGTCTAAGTAATTTAATTTTAAATCATTCTAAGGATAATATTCTACCTAGCTCATATAGTTGAACATAGGAAGAGAAATAAATAAATTTTATCTCACCCAAAATACAACACTAGGTGGGTAAAAAACCAACATATCTTGAAGAGGATTTACATTTCTAACAATATTGAATCAACTATTCAAATTATCACATGGATAATGTGAGATATTCTCATTAGAATGAAGTCTAATTCTTCTATAGGTCTAGTCAATAAGGGAATTGACAATACTATCTACAATCATTTACTTATCACATGCATTAAGCTTGAATGTAAGAAGAGACGTATATAAATTTCATCTAACACAATGAAATCATTAGGGGGGTGTGGGATGATCAAAGCTAACATTTATTAAAGAATATTTGTATTTATAATGGTACCTTATTAGCTATTTGAATTTTCATATATATATATATATATATATATATATACATACATACATACATACATAATGCCAAAAATTATTATTAGAATTAAATCAATTCTATAGATCTCATTAGAAGGAGAATTAAGAGTACCATGAACAATAAATTCCTTCCCACATGCATCAAGCTTGATCATTAGATAATGTATAGGTTGGTGGCTTTGCTAATTAAGTTAACATTCACCCTTTTAGTTGCATAGTGCAATCAAATAGAGAAATGGGCAATGAGATATAATTCTATAGATAATTTCATGTTGCTTAAGGTTCTCAATGAGGATGAATCCAATGCCAATTCAAGAGTGAATTCTACAACTAATATTAGTATTATTTTTTTAGTTATATAGGGCAATTGATAACTCCTTGTCACTATATCCCACTAGTCTTTTGTTCAACTCTAGCTATTATCACTAATATTGTTATAGCCATTGTTATCCATTGTAATCGAGACATATTGAGTAACACAGGATGAGATATTTTGTGTGCAATTAATAGATACAATTTAGAAGGGACAACCCTTATATATTTTGGATAACATATGTGGGTGTTGAGTCCTTGATTACCAAGGCATACATTATGTCAAGTACTCCTCTCCAAGGATATAGAATAATATATTTTAATACCTGGAAATGGATAGAGAAGCCATAAGTGTGGAAAATATCGACATGGAAACATCCTCTCCTATGAAGCCATGGAAGCATCCATAAAAATTCTCTCTAATAAGGAATACATCATGATGTACTACTTAATGAAGAGCTATATGGTAATTTTGGTATATGATATTATTAAGAGGTAATCATTTATTTGTTTTGTCAAATAATGTGCCAAGCATGGGTTTCTTTGCTGAGGAAAAAAAATTGTATGAGAATTTTTCCACTTGGGGATCCTCATAAAATAAAGTGAATAGAGAAGGCCTATCATGAGGATGTCATGGTATAACTATTGAAGTGAGATAGTCATATAAAGGATGTCAAGTTAAACATGCCAAATTTGAAGAGTCTACAATGTTGTTGCACTATGAAATATACATGGGCAATAGGAGAACTCCATCAACTCAAAGAGGGTATACATTACTTGAAGAAAAATATAAAAATAATGAATACCATTGTAGATTTGCATGTAAAGGATACCAAATTTTTGCAAGATTTTCTTACAATATTCAAATAAATTATGATGGTTTCAATCCCTAAGGTCATATCGAAATCACTTTGTATGGAGAAAGTTCTCTTGGTTGTATTCAATACATGGTGGGAAGTACATTGGAAAAGAAGCATGATTAACATTAGTTCCATGAATCTCATTTAGTCTTAGCTATAAATAATATTTAATGTTTGAATATAGTTTTTTAAAGACTCCAAAAGACCCTTAATATATTAGTTTTTATACAAGACAATTTATGGTAGACCTACAATTTTAGATAATCGTTTATTCTTTATAAGATTGAATAATATTTAATCATGGAAAATTTTACTTAAAATATACCACTCTAGAAGAATTACATCCCATTGACCATAGTTTAAGTAATATAATAATCAAGGTTAATAACAAGGGCCACTCATAGTGTTTTTCCTTGTCTCTTATGATTATAATTATATTATAAAAATATTTTAGCAATAGCCATCTTGAAAATTAATGCATTTAACCACTTCAACTACTTAAAAGGTTAAATTTTATCCAAGTTATTTGAATCTTGATTTATAATTTAGAACTCCTTATATTAATATAGGTAAATCATCTTCATTTTCCTTAAATAGCATAAAAAATTCTCCTTGGAATAAAAATGAAAATAGTACACATTGTATTTGATACATCTACAATACTTTGAATGTGTTTCGATCTACAGGTCTCATTAGAAGAGTGAGCTTCAAAGAGGTACAACCTCTCTTTATAAAGATCTAACTCTAGGGGAGGAGCTAAATAGTAATACATTTGGGATAAAAAAACCCAAGCGTTGTTACAAACCATAGGTTTATAGATCGATACGGTGAAAAGAAGAGAATTCTTAGGCTCAACTCTGTAAAAAACACCCACCTAGAAAAGAGAAGAAACACATTAAAAAATATGAAAATACAAGGTGGGAAATAGAGTCCCTCAAACAATTTTATTTTTACAAAGATAAGATCAAAGAGGTTTTTGGTTCCTCCAACAAATTATGCCTCAAGAAATGTGCTTGAGCTCTCTATATTTTCTCCATTTTTCAAATATTGGAGAAATAATATTTGTGTCGATTCGAAGATCTCTAACAAAACTGTAGTTGTCCAGATTTAAAATAAGATATCGAAGAAATTGTCAAACAAAATAATTGGTGGTACTTTGGGATGGTCTAAATTCAAGCAATATTTTACTTCATTTCAATTCAAATAGACTTTTATGATGTCATTCATTCAAAAATTTAATATACATGGAATAATAGATGTGTTGGACAAACTTATACAGAAAAAAATTGGATAGATTCATAATATCCAACACATGGTTATGAATAAAGTATACAAGATTTTTAGAAATTCTATGGTGAGAAGAATTGGATGACAAACCCATTTTTTTAGATTATAATTTACCCAATAATGGTCATTCAAAGCCATTTTGCTTCTAGTCTATGTGGCTCCAAGACCTTGATTTCTTCCAAATGGTCATGTTATGGTGATATGGAGCAATTTTTGAAGGATCATATATGTACATGTTTTTTCAAAAGATGAAATATATAAAGGAGCAAATAAATATTTGGAATGCCAAATATTTTGGTAATATCTTTAAAAATAAGAAGAAAATTGAAACTAATCTCAAAATATTACAATAGATAGTATGAATCAATGGAATGGACCAATATTCTTATGTGAAAAAATAATTAATTTTTTATTATCATAATGCGTTGAAAAAGGAAAGTCATATTGATTCCAAAAATCTAGGGAGAAATGACTCAAGGAAGGAGATAGAAAGAAATTAAAAAATCATGCTCCAACAAAGACACATTTTTCTTTTCATCGCATCAAATTGTTTTTAACGCTAGATGGAAGAAACATTGAGAAAGAAGAATATACTAGGAAGTAATTAATTATTTCAAAAATAGTTTTTTAGATACTAGGCAAGATAAGGAGGAACAGGATAATATTTTACAAGTATTCTATCAATTATCACATAGGGACAAAATTAAATCTTGATGAAGAAGATATCTATGGAGGATATACATAAACAATTTTCTCTTTCCATCCTAACAAGGCATATAGCCCGATGGATTTCCTATATTTGTCTCTCAAAATTTTAGGGATTTATTAAAGAGTCATATGTTGGTTGCAGTTGAAGAGGCCCAAAAAAGGAAGGCTATGGTATGTAAGGTCAATGTCACTTTTGTTATATTGGTTCCCAAGAAAGGGGGAACAACATATTTTAATAATTTTCATACAATAAGCCTTTATAATATGGTTCATTAGATCATTTTAAAATTATGGCAAATAGGGTGACATGGAATTTTACATTTTGTTATCTTAGAGGAACAAGGTGGTTTTGCTTGTGGTAAAACAATTCTTGATGATGTAATCATTGTACAGGAAGCCATATATTCTCTTCGTTCTATAAAAAACAGGCATGCTTATGAAATTAGATATAAAAAAAACATATGATAGGGCTTATTGTAGTTCTCTACATGATATTCTCAAAAATTTTGGTTGATCACAATTGGTGTGAATGGATTAAATATCATTATAATACTTCAAAATATTGTACTTTATTGAATGGTTCTCTTGCTAGTTACTTTAAGTTATCTTGTAGACTTCGCCGAGGTGATCCATTAACTTCTTATCTATCCATTATTGGTGAGACATTAGGGAGATATTTATCAAAGGCAAAAATGAAAGAAAGAATGAAAGGTATTCATGTTGCAAAATGGTCCCTTCAAATATCATATCTAATTTATTGATGATAGTTTTATTTTGGGTCATCCCTTAGTCAGTGAGGCCATGGAGTTTAAATAAATATTATCATGCTATGATAAGGCTACTAGAAAATTTATTAATACTATAATATCTAGATCAAATGGCATTAGCTAAACTGGTTAGATTCCTCAATATTAAAGGAGGTGATCTAGGTTCAAATATTGCCAAGTGATACACAAATAATATCCAAGCTTTGTTGTAATACCATTATGTGGTGATGATGTAATACGGGTAGGACCCATTTCTATCCCATATAATCAATTTTAAAAAAAATACTACAATATCCAAGATTTTTCACTAACACTACCCTAGATTTATAATGATTTTTTTTTTTTGTTTGTGGAAAAAATCATAGAAGGGATGCCACTTTCGGGTAAGAACCAAGGAGGCAGGGGTATCTCTTTCAAAAAAATCACCCAGGGCTCACACATGGCCTACCACATTTGACATACTCAAGGAGCATACATGAAACAACAAAAAACAAGAACACACAAACACAAACACAAACACAAACACAAACACAAACACAAACACAAACACAAACACAAACACAAACACAAACACAAGCACAAAAACAAACACAAACACAAACACAAACATAAACACAAACACAAACACAAACACAAACACAAACACAAACACAAACACAAACACAAACACAAACACACAAACACAAACACACAAATACAAACACACAATAATATTAAAAAATATGCTCCTTGAGTGTGCCAAAACTATAAAGCACAACCAAAAACACACACAATAAGAAAAAATAAAAAATAAAAGCACAACACGAACCACACAAAAAAACACAAGAACAACATAACAAAACACAAACATAACAAAAACAACAAAACACTAAAAGACACAACCAATAAAAACATGAAAAACAAAAACAACCAAAGCCTTAAAAAAAAACCAACAACAAACAAAAACAATAACAAAAACATAGAAAACACTCACACACAAAAACACAAAAATACGAATTAACACAAACATACAGAAACAACAACAATAATTAAAAAACAACACTAACAAACACAAAACACCCAAAACCAAGCCATTGGAGCTATTGAAAAATCCCATGACAATCTCTATCAAGGAAGGAGTTGAAGAATAGCACCAAAATATAAAATATCACAATAATTGCATAACCATAGTAGGGATAAATTCAAACATAGCTTCCTCCATTACCATCAAGAGACTCAACAAGGAGAAGATCAATCCTAATTTGTTTTGGCCACCACCTAGGAGGATAACCATAACACTTAAAATTTTCTTTGTCAAGAGCCCAATTTGCCATAACATCTACCACTTTGTTTTGTTCTCTAGGCACATGATTGAAAACAACCTCTTGAAAGTTGTTTATGATTAACCTAATCTTATCTATAATATTTTAAATTATCCAATCCATATTATTAGACCCTGAAGTTGAATTTAGGTAATTGATCATAACTTGAGAGTCTGATTCTACAATCATACTTCTCCATCATATATTAAGAGCCTCCTACAAACCTCTCAGAATGCCCTACCCTTATGCTAAGTTATTGGATAGAATTCCTAATTTTTTGGCAAAAGTAAAAATTGGAGTCTCATTCTCCAATCTACCTATCCCTCCTATACTAGCTCTTCTAGTATTTCCTTTGGATTCTCCATCTGTATTGATTTTTATGAAGTCCTATGGAGGAGGCTACCATTTCTGAGTTCTATCCATAATTTGGTTGATCCCTTTCTTCCTTCTATGTTGGGATAATCCATTTATTATATTTAATCGAGCAATTATTTGTTCCCATAGTTGATTTGAATTGTGAGGATGAATTAATAATTACTAGACAGTCTCTCTCACATTTTCTATGGTTTTTAGCCAGACATAGTGGATGTCCCTAATTTATTATTGAAATATTCTCTTGTTTCACTCCTTCTAGATGTTCCAAAGAAGAATAGTCATACTTGTCCAGACTATCTGGTTCACATACCAGTCTTTTCCTTCTTGTTTGCTCCAATCTCTCCATAGTCGTTCTATGAATTGTTCATTAGACCATCTTAATTTTAGAAGGGAAGCCATCATATTCTATAATGCTACAACTATGGGGTCTATGAACAAATAGTTAATAGTTTCATTGTTATCCCAACACATTACACATTAAACATTGAAAGGGCCCATTAAAACATTTCTTCATAAGTTACTCCCCTATGAAAACCTTTTTATGGAGCAAAAAACAAATAAAAAATCTGACTTTTGGACATAAATTTTGAGCCTATAAATTCTTGAAAATATCTTGGTCTTGATGGGGATTACTAGGGCTTAAGGTTAAGTAGCCTTGAGAAACAATGTACTCACCATGCCCTGAACTATTCTAGCCAATGCAGTCCTCAACTTGTGACCATGAAGGTGATATCATTTGAAGGATTCTATGAATATCCTTTTTTTGAGCTTCAAAAAGTTGGATTGGCTACTCTTCTACTAGGATCCAACACCTTCCCAGCTCAACATTTCCTGTATGATCCGTATAATATTTGACAACTTTTATCTAATTCATCCTATGCATTTTCTTCATTATAGGCCTCAATTATGGATGTTGTATTGACAAAGGAAGGTGCCCATACCAAGATTCTATCCAAAAATTTGTCTTTTGATAATTTTGAGTAACCCAAAAGAGATTTTTATTTACCAAATCCTCTCCAATTTTTAAGATCTTTAAAATTGGGTACCCTCTAGAAGGCAGTTGATGATGAATTAAGTCAGATATATCTTTATTTTTTGCATACTTGGCTCTTAAATTTTTGGCCCATAAGGCATTGGGGTGGCTAATTAATATCCAATATAATTTTCCTGCCAAAGCCTTATTATTCTTGATTACCGATCTAATAATTAAATCCCCTTCATTATTAGGAAGACATAGAATCTCCCACATTACTAGGGCCCATTTCTTCTCCATTTTTGAACCTCTCCACATAAATTTGTGACTAATTTTGCCTAGTTCATTGAGCACTGACTTGGGGATGTTCAACACTGTTAAAAAAATATTGGGATAGACAAAAGAACTAATTTGATAAGAGTTATTTGACCTCATGATGAAATCCATTTGTTGGTCCAACTACCTATTTTGTTCTTCACTTTCTCTAATAACCAGCTCCAATGCTCTTTCTTTTGGCTACCCAGATTAATTAGAACAACCAAGTATTTAATTGGGAGAGAATTTTTTTTAAATCCTAATCTGTCCATTATCAACATCTCTTTTCTAGGTGAGCAATGAAAAAAATAATTTTAGATTTATCTTCATTAATAATTTGCCCTGAGGATCTAGTGAAATAATGAAGAATTTGCTTTATTGAGGTTGCTTTCTTTATAGTTGCCTTCCCCAAAAGGGTGGAATCATAAAAAAAATATAAATGAGTGATAGGTCTGACTCCTTTATCTATAGTAACTCCTTCTAACCTCTAACAATCCTAATTTTTAGCAAAAGATATTCTGTAAGGATTATAAAAAGATATGGAGAAAGAGGGTCTCCTTCTCTAATGCCTCTAGAATTTGAGAACCAATAAGTAGGGCATCCATTAAGAATAACTAAATAAAACACTGATGGAATATAACCTTGGATCCATTTTATGCATTCTTGAGAGAATCCAAAATTTTCCAGATCTTGGATGAGAAAGTGCCAATCCACCCTATCATATGCTTTGGATGATTTATAATGAATTATTATGGATATTTTAGGGTTTAAAATTGAAAACTTTTCATTAACCTACTTGGATATTTCTTAGTCTCACAAAAGAAATAAAAATGAGCTTTGGATTTCATGTTTAGATAGAATATAAGCTTGTTTGGCAAGTTGGAAAGGTAAGTTCTTAATCGTGGTGGGAAGGCTACAACTCATAAGAACTACATCGTAATCCACCCCTATTTTTGTGATGCCACTTTCAATATTGTCTGTAGGTATAGCATTAGAAGTAGATAAATTTTAAAGAGACTTTATTTAAAAATGATACAAGGAAAGAATTAGGTTTCATTTTTTTAAGTGAATAGGGTTTACAAAGGAGATAATATTGGAGGAGTAGGATTTTGGAATTATGGACTTATGAGTTTAGAGTTAGGGGTAAAACTTAGATAGAGATTATTTAGAGATCAAGTAAAGAATTGGGTAAAAACGTTACCTAAAAAATATATAGTTTATTTTTATGTGACGAAATTATTTAGGAAAATGACCCTACTCAAAGGATTGCCAACATGGAACTTCATATAAAATAATTTATAATTGATTAAGAAATATATTAGATAGTGATTCAATGAGGGGAACTATACAATTTTTTGGTCTAATACTTGGTTGAAGCCTTATTCATTTATATTTGATTTAAAATGGTAACCATTGGCTCAAGAATTTCTAGATTGTAAATGCACAAAAGTAAACGATTATACTTATGTGAGAAACAACTCCAAATCATGGATTTTTATTAGTAACCTAGTTGAAGGTGAGGAACTCAAACAAATTGCAAATGAGCTTCAAAAGATTCTTAAAGAGTTTTACTTGAAATATTTTTACACAAAAGGATGAGTTGGTTTGAAATCTATCAAATTATGGTGGATGCCTAATCAAGTTGGGATATGAGAATTTAGAGCAATTCAAAATTTCCTACTCCTAAATATTTATCTTGGAAGAATGCTTGGTTATTAGAGGATCTTCCTAAGGCCTCAACATTCCTTTAGTTAGCAACTCAAACCAATATTCTCAGGGGAGAGAGTTTACAAAGAAGAGGGTATCATGGACCTTTCAAATGTGCCTTGTGTGAGAAGGATTTAGAAACATAAAACCATTTACTTATTCATTGTCCCTTTGATCACACCATTAAGGGTTACTTTTTAAAAAATATGAAAATATATTGGGTACATCCATCAACATTAAAAGAGTTGATGAAATATTGGATTAATTATTTAAAAGCTAAAGTATTAGGTATTATGTGAAGGATTGGTCTTGCCATTATTTATTGGAATTTATGGCTTGAAAGGAATAACACAATTTATAAATCTCAAAATCACACTCAAGTTTGGAATTGTATAATTGCCTCTCTTGCAAAATGCTTATAAATATGGTGTTCATCATGGGAAGTCTCAATTACAAAAAAAGAGGTGGTAACAACTTGATTACAATATTTAAACATACATGGAAGAGTTATCTATGACACTAGCATTAAAACAAAGGATATGTTTCGATCTAGTGTAAAATGGAAATGTCCAAAAATTGGGTTTTCCAAAGGAAATTTGGAAAAATTCGATGGAGGTGGTGTTTTTCAAAATAATGAAAGAAAAATTCTCCTTGCTTAATTAGATTCCAATGGAATTTCTAACTAACAACTATGTAGAGGCTAGGGAACTTCTTATAAGGATTAAAATTATAATTGAAAAAGGATGAAAATGTATTTCAATTGAGGGGTATTCACAAATTGTCCTTAATGCTATAAAAAAATGGATGTGGAGATTAGATAAAAAATAATATTATTGCTAACGTCCTTCATCTATTATTAGAGGTAATCTACTGGAAATGTGAGGATATATAGAAAAGAAAATTGAGTAGTAGATAATTTAGCCAATCATGGTGTTGATCTTCATCTTGGTGAATTTTAAATTTTAGAAGGAAATTGGCCAAGTGAGATTTTACGTCTTAATGAAAATTATGTCAAGGAGCTAATTGTGGAGATAACACTTTGAGAAATACGAACAATATATTTGACAAAAAACAAAATGAAAAATATCCATGATAAAAAGGTATGCTTGATATAGTTGAATTGACCTAACAGCAAATATAATATTTTAGCATTTTTATAGAAGTGACCCCAATAGAAGCCACATATAACTTATTAAAAAAAATAGTGACATTAATAGAAGATAATTTCTAAGAGCTACAAGCTTACTGTAGTGGTAAGGGCTTTGGCCAAGGCTCAAACCCCACTTAGTACGAGGGGACCAAGACCCCTTATAAATACCCATACTTTAACCTAACATTTTTAATCATTGGAAAAATATGGATAATTTATTAAATACTACTATGAAAGTAGTCCTTTTAAGTATTAATATGATATGGGAAGGTTCAACATTTTAAGAGGAGGCATGTGTCAAATTTCTTCTGAGGCAAGCGATGAATTTTTTGAAGCAAGTGAGGAGAGGGGCATGACACCAAGGGTGAAAGTGGGATATGTCACTTTTATATCAGAAGGATATAACAAATTCACATATTTGGCCATTCGGATATATGAAAAAAAATGCAAGTTAGGGTTTTATGGAGGGAGAAGACTGCAAAGCCTTGGAAAGGTTTGTTTTGCAATGCACATGGAGGTCAAGCTTTCAAATTCGACCATCTATTGGATTACTTCAAAATATCTAGTTGTTGTAGAGATACTATGAATTTTTTGGTTTTTTGAAAGCTACGGATGTCTTGATATGTACTTTTATTTTGGTGTTTACATTTCTACATGAAAGTAAAAGCTATTTTTAGAATTATGTTTGGGGTATTTTTTAAATACGAAGGTTTGGGTAGCCATTAAAAAAAAAGGTTCCAATTTGGTAAAACTTCATAGTACTTGTCATTTTGGTAGGCGCCAGTCTGTGCAAGTTAGGATTTCATGGAAATATAGATGGAGGACAACATTGAGAATTTGTACGGCCTGAAGCACAACACTAGGAATTGTTGATATGGATTGGAGAAATAGATTTGTGGGAGAAATTGTGTTGAAGTACAACAAAGGGACCCATATACAAATCCTAGACTATATTGGTGTGCTTTTTAGATGTGCACATTGTCATAATTATGGTCATATTTCAAGGGGACTATTCTCTTATTTTTCAAGGAAGGTTTGGCATCATAAGAAAGACAAAGGGGTCTTTAAATGAAAGAATGAGATGTAATTTTCTCTTTAGGTACATGACTTACAGGTTGATTATATTATCGAATCAATGCATAAGGAACACAAGGTAGAGAAATCAAGGGAAAAATAAGAATATGTAGAGAAGGTGGAGACACAACTTTTTGTTCCAGATTAAGTGATGAATTCAAAATTGTATCAGATTGAAGTAAGGCTAGAAATATCAAAGCAAAAGTTGGATGTAATGCTCCTAGACCTAGATATAAGCTTTCAAACTATTACTAAATCTCATTTCTCATATGGGATTACAAGTAATTTTCTTTTGAGTTTCAACTAACCAATGGCTAGATTTAGAAATCCATAAAAAAAGCATCCCCTAAAAGAATGTAAGGATGGAGTTAAGGGGTAAGGAGGACCCTCAAATTCTTCTTCCTTAAAGGAAGTAGATCTAGACCCTCAAATTCTTCTTCCTTAATATTGTCATGATCAATTATAAATTATTGCAATTAAATATACCTTTTCTTAGAAAAAATTATGAGTATTTATCGTTAGTCTTAAGAAAATATTTGGTAATATGAAGGCCTAACAAATATTTTAATTTAACTCAATTTTGTTAACTCAATAGAAGTTTAGATATTAAACTGGATGATCAGGAGGATAAGAATTTAATTCTATGAATAAATAAAATTTTTGAGGAGTATTTGGAGTACACAAAAGGAATATAATGACCTCCTATATTGTTTTAACATAACCATCCTCTAGGTGACATGGGGCATATGTACCTTTGCAACCACTATCTATGGTCTCCATGTATAATTAATTGAATTTTAAATCATTCTAAGGATAATATTCTATCTAACTCATATAGTTGAACATAGGTAGAGAAATAAATGAATTTTATCTCACCCAAAATACAACACTAGGTGGGTAACAGGCCAACATATCTTGAAGAGGATTTACATTTATAGCAATATTGAATCAACTATTCAAATTATCACATGGATAATGTGAGAGATTCTTATAAGAATGGAGTCTAATTCTTCTATAGGTCTAGTCAATAGGAAAATTGATAATACTATCTACAATCATTTACTTATCACATGCATTAAGCTTGAATGTAAGAAGAGAAGTATATAAATTTTATGTCACACAATGAAATCATTAGGGGGCGTGGGATGATCAAAGCTAACATTTATTGAAGAAGATTTGTATTTATAATGGCACCTTATTAGCTATTTGAATTTATATATATATATACATAATGCTAAAAATTATTATTAGAAATAGATCAAATCCTTCTATAGATCTCATGAGAAGGGGAATTAAGAGTACCATGAACAGTAATTTCCTTCCCACATGCATCAAGCTTGATCATTAGACAATGTATAGGCTGGTGGCTTTGCTAATTAAATTAGCATTCACCCTTCTGGTTGCATAGTGCAATCAAATAGAGAAATGGGCAATGAGATAGAATTTTATAGATAATTTCATGTTGCTTAAGGTTCTCAATGAGCATGAATCAATGCCAATTCAAGAGTGACTTACAACTAATATTAGTATTACTTTTTTTTAGTTATATAGGGCAATAGATAACTTCTTGTTACTATATCCCACTAGTCTCATGTTCAACTCTAGTTGTTATCACTAATATTAGTATATCCATTGTTAGCCATTGTTATCCATTGTTATCATTGAGATACATTGAGTGACATACGATGAGATATTTTATGTGCAATTAATAGATGCAATTTAGAAGGGACAACCTCTATAGATTTTGGATAACATATGTGGGTGTCGAGTCCTTGATTACCAAGGCATACATTATGTCAAGTACTCCTCTCTAAGGATCTAGAATAGTATATTTTAATACTTGGAAATGGATAGAGAAGCCATAAGTGTGGAGAATCTCAACATGGAAACATCCTCCCCTTTGAAGCCATGAAAGCATTCATAAAAATTCTCTCTAATAAGGAATACATAATGATGTACTACTCAATGAAGAGGTATGTGGTAAGTCTAGTATATGATATTATCAAGAGGCAACCATTTATTTATTTGTCAAATAATGGGCTAAGCATGGGTTTCTTTGCTGAGGAGAAAAAAATTATATGAGAATTTTTGCATTTAGGGATCCTCATAAAATAAAGTGAATGGAGAAGGCCTATCATGGGATGCCATGGTATAACTATATCTAAGGGATGTCAAATGTTGTTGCACTATGAAATATACTTGGACAATAGAAGAAATCCATCAACTCAAATAAGGTATACATTACTTGAAGAAAAATATGAAAATAATGAATACCATTGTAGAGTTGCATGTAGAGGATGCCAATTTTTTGTAACATTTGCTTATAGTATTCAAATAAATTATGATGGCTTCAATCCTTAAGGTCATATTGAAATCACTTTGTATGGATAAATTTCTGTTGTGTTGTATTTAGGACATGGTGGGAAGTACATTGGAAAAGAAGCATGATTAACATTTGAAGAACATAGGCTTATACTGAGGGGGGGTGAATAGTATAAGATCAACTTTTACTTTTCTTTCCCAAACAATATTATCCAATATTATCAATGGCAATATCAATAGTAGTAATAAAAGCAATGCACAAATCATCACACACATGAAAGACATAAATTTAACGTGGTTCACCCAATGTGGGTTACATCCACGGAGAAAATATTTCTTCTAAATTTTCTCAACAAATCTCTTGGGAATAAATTCCCTATTACAATGTTTATGGAATTTATCCAAAGAAGACACGAATCCACTATGCTCTGATTTGTGTATTTCTCTCCATAGGAGAACTCTATCCCCTTGCTCTAGTTTGTGGATCTCTCTCCATAGGAGAACTCTTTCCCCTTGCTCTCGTTCGTGGATCTCTCTCCATAGGAGAACTCTTTCCCATTTACTATGGTTTGTGGATCTCTCTCTATAGGAGAACTCTTTCCTCTTTTCTCTAGTTTGTGGATCTCTATCCATAGGAGAACTCTTTCCATTTACTCTAGTTCATGCATTTATATCCACAGGAGAACTCTTTCCCCATTGCTCTAATTCATGGATCTCTCTCCACAGGATAACTCCTTCCCCTTGCTTTGGTTGTTGAACTTCTATCCATAGAAGACCTCTATCCCCATTGCTCTGGATAGTGGACCTCTATTCATAGGAGACATTTTTCCCCACTGCATTGTATTATGGACCTCTATCCACTGGAGATCTATGTTCTCTCTACTCTGGTCACATCCAAATTTTGATCTCAAATCTACACCAAACTTCATCACAAGTCTAGCACAAATCTGCTCAAATATACTCTCAATTCTATCTCAAATATACTTCAAGTCTTCTCACAAGACTTGATAAAATTATAAACCAAACCTGCTCTCAATTCTATCTCAAATCTGCTTCAAGTCTTCTCACAAGACTTGCTCAAATATACCTCAAAGCTGCTTCAAGTATTCTCACAAGACTTGCTAAAATTTCCCTCAAGCCTTCTCAAAATACTTTCTCAAAACTGCCTCCAAGCCTTTTCAAAAGACTTGCTCAAATATACCTTCAAACCTACTCAAATATTTCCAAATATTGCATACAAACAAATACGTAAATCTCTTTCAAAAGTACTTTCTTCAACTAGGCAGTTCAATCATATTCTTACTAGAATTTGTTTAACCTCTGGAACATATAAAGAATGATATGCTCTATCAAAAACTCAATATGTTCTTCACATTCATAAATATTGCATTCAATCAATGCAATCTCTATCTCTTGCAAATTCCATTTCAAATCAACTCAAAACAATGTATAACTTGCTTCACAAAACTGGTCTATCTTCCTTGCAAATTTGCTCTCAAATATCAACCTCAATAATGCACAAATTTCCCTCACAAGATTGATCTTAAACACTTTCACAATTGCTTTCTGTATCTCTCAACCAATGCTCAAAATATTTCATGATGATGCAATAACTTGTCTTCAAACCTAGTACAAGTAGTTCACAATTTCTAACACAAATGTCTCAATCTCTTTCAACAATAGAAGCACTCTTGTTCTCAAACTCTATGCCAAATATTTCCAAAACAATTTAAAAATGAAGTACAATAAGATCTTCAAACTCTAATGTAATTGTTTCAACTTCCTCTCAACAATTTATGCACATGTAGATATCAAACCCTAACTCAAATATTTTCAACAATGCTTACCAAACAACCCTTTTATCTCCACCTTATGTTCCAGAATCATTTACTCAACAAAACACCTTAAACAAGGAATTATGTGCCCATACCTCTTAATTTGCTCTTATGGAGATATATCTTCAAAAATCTATCTCACAAACAACTAATTTTTCTAGTGCCACTTCAAGGGTTAGATTGCAAGATACTTTCTCAAAATATCCACATGAACTTTCACCTTCAAAAATGTGCTCAATGAAATCTGAAAATGATGTTCTAGGATCCTTATTTTGTTCTCAAATATGAAGCATTAAAACTCAACAAAAACTCTCATATTTTATTTTCACCATGCAATAATTACAATAAAATTATCAAGCCACTTTTACACCTTATTGCTCCTATTATTGCAAAATATTAATCAACACAATAAGACACAAATTACACACATCAAATTTATCATATACACCTTATTCCTCCTACTTGAAATAAAAATATTTCAATCCACTTCAAACATCCAACAAGAACATTATAACATAATTTTATTTTTGCACCACTCAAGGCTCTCAAATAAAAACTCCATACTGTCCCTTTTTATTTGAAAAATCAAAACAAAAATAACCCCTTATGACTCCCTAAGTGGTACATACCTTAGACTTTGGCAAGTTAATTATTTCAAAAATAATGCGCCCACTTTGTTGCCATCGCGATTCGAACCTGTATCGTTGGTTGGCCCATGCCCTAATGTTGGCTAACCACCCACGTAGAACTCCAAGCTCACGTGATTTGGCTTAAGCTCGATTTTTTGTTCTAAAACTTCCACAAAAAAAACTTCTATCACTCTGCCTTCCTGTGTCTTGAACTTGAGACCTCCCTACTGCCACATCTTCATGCAGGGGGTCCTATCGGCTGGGCTAGTTGCCCGAATGAATATGTCTTTCACTATCCCCTATTTTTACACCCAAATCACTGCCTTAAAATATGCACCATCCTCTATATTCTCTGCCTTCGATGATCAAAATGAGCAGATGAATATGCGCCTTTCTCTATCTTCTTTGCTTTCGACTATCGAAACAATGAGTAGATTATTTCATCGAATTCGACCTTATATTTTGCAAAAATTAATAATCCCTTATATATATGTTTTGGCTCTTCAAATCATGACATCGGTGCTTGGATTTTACCTCATGCTTTGGTGCTTTGACATGATGTCGACGCTTAGGTTTTACCTTATGCTTTGGCGCTCATAATTAAATTTAAATAATATTATTATAATATTTAAACTTTTAATTTAAATATTATAATTAATCCTTTTAAACCCTTTGTCCTTTGCCTTGGAAACTTCCTCATCTTTGCAATAATGAACCTTTTTCAAAGGATCTTTGTCTACATTTTTCAATGGAGGTATTTGCCTTGCAATTTCAATATTTCAACCTAGAAGATGATTTTCAATCATTTTACCTTTGACATCAATGACAACCAAAATACTCAAAATTTCCAACAACATTAGTTCCATGAATTTCATTTAGTCTTAACTATCAATAATATTTTGAGTTTTAATATAGGTTTTTAAATACTCCAAAAGACCCTTAACATATTATCTTTTATATAAGACAATCTATGGTAGACCTACAATTTTAGATACTTGTTTATTATTTATAAGGTTGAACAATATTTAAACATGGATTTTACTTGAAAAATACCACTCTAGAATTATTACATCCCATTGACCATAGTTTAAATAATATGATAATCAAGGTTAATAACAAGGGCCACTCATAGTGCTTGTCCTTGTCTCTTATGATTATAATTATATTATAACAACATTTTAACAATATCCATCTTGAAAATTAATAAATTTAACCACTTCAACTACTTAAAAGGTTAAAGTTTACCTAAGGGATTTGAATCTTGATTTATAATTTAGAAATCCTTTTTATTAATTGCTTGCCCTAAATCCTATAGACACAAATATAATGATTTTTATTCATAAAATAAATTTTATAAGTATAGTAATAATTAATGATAAATAAAATGAAATTAAGAGTGCAATATGGGAGGGAGTGTGAGTTGGGAGTGAGTTGGAATCTGTAAGTAGAAAGCAAAATGTGATCAAGGAACAAGTGCCAAGTCTTGTTCTAGATTTGAGGAGATAATTTAAAGGATTCATGTGAAGAAAATCTAGTTAACATTGCAAGAAAGTTACTTTTGAAAGTCCTTACTGAAAGTAAGGATGACCTAGTTGGAAGTAAGGATGCCTTAGTTAGAAGTATGGATGCCCTAATTAATGATAAGAGGAATAACGAATCTATGGCAAGCCCTGTCCAGGAAGCAGATACTACACTAGAAGTGATTATCAAGGATGAGATGATTGAGCATGATATAACGGTTCTTAAAACTAGAGTTTTAATATGTAAGTTCCATGGATACTGGCCAAGTTTTTCTAAGATTCAAAGTTGGATCAAGTGGAAGTACTCCATGAATTTTCTTCCAAAATGATTTTTCCTTATTATTTTTTCCAATTAAGGAATAAGTGATAAAATAATGGATGGGGGCTCTTGGTTTAGGGGAAAATATGCATTATATTTAAGACATTAGAGTGAGAATTTTTTTGTGGAGATAAAAACTATTAAAAGTCATTTGATATGGATTAGGATTTTTGGACTTCCTTATCAAGTCATAATTAAGGATGTTTTGAAGAATATTGGTAATACTCTAGGTGAATTCATCCAAGAGGGACCAACTACTAAGGAAAGAAGGCATGCTATATACACTCGAACATGTGTCGCCATGGATATTTAAAAATATTTACTGTAATCCATTAGGATTAATCTGAATCAAGAGAATGAGATCAACAAGTGGATTATGAAAATATTGATTTCCGATATCGTAAATGTCATGAAACCAGGCACATGGCAAAAAATTGTAAAGTTAAAATAATGGAGAAAGAGACAAAAAAATGGGCATGAGGGTAGCTTCAATATAAAACAAGGAGATCATAGCATAGGATAAGTGAGGTTAATCAAGAATTTTCCACTTTTAAGAAAGTGGCAAGAAAAACCCCTCTACATCATCATATGGAAAAGGCCATTACAATTCATTCGAATCAACCATTAGAAGAACAAAATGATATGAGGTATGAGGAAGTACAATGTGTAAGTTCAAATATAGAAGGATCTAAAGATGTGAAGGAATAAGGGAAGGAAATTTTTAAAGCATAGGAAGACAGGGAGGCAAATTTTAAAGCAAATGAGGTGAAGAAGGTCAAGCTTAATCTAGGTAAATCATATTTATTTTCCTTAACTAGCATAAAATCTTCTCCATACAATAAAATTGAAAGTAGTACAGAGTGTATTTGTTGCACTTTAGGGTTTCAAGAGCAATACAATAAAAACAATTATATGAAGGATATCTAAGGAAATTTAGGGTTTTTAGGTCAACATAAGAAAGTAATGACTATGGAGGATCATCTATACATTATAGGATTTTTAGGGCAGCATAAAGAAGAAAATATCAATGAGGCTATTCCTTGCAATTTCAATTCTTTAAGGCAACATAAATATTTAGAATATAAGTCTCATTATGAATGAAATGAAAAAATAGAAGATATTGATGAAGATGAGAGTGTTGGTGGGAATGGAAAAAATAAAGAAAGACCATCAAAGCAAGAATAAAGAGAAAAAGAAACTCAAAAGGATATTGATCTGGTAATCCAAATAAAAATATTATAGGTGTTAACAGGAAGTGTGGCCAAGCCCACTAATAAAAATATAAAGTGTTGATGATGAATATGTTATCATGGAATATTAGGGGCATGAATATAACCCATAAAAAAAGAGTTATTAAGGAATTAATATGTTGTTATATTCCTAAATTTATTTTACTGCAAGAAACAAATTAAGTAGCGAGGAATGTAAGGATGCTTTTAAGAAGATTTAGAAGATGGGATATTGTATACAAGTTTCTTCTATAAGATCTTCAGGTGGTATTGCAATAATATGGGACAAATGCAAATGGGATGGACAATTATTAAAAGCAAAAAGTAATTGGGTTGTAGAATTGATTCACAAGAAAGAAAAAAACATCAAAATCAGGGTTATAAATATATATGCTCCAACTATAGTTACTTCTTGCGAAAGATGTTGGACGACCCTTAACATATTTATATTAATACAATGATGATTCATTGTAATCTATGGATTCTTGGGGGTGATTTTAACACCGTTCTATCTCCTTTAGAAAAGAAGGATGGTATTCTAGGAGGGTCTAAATCAATGCAAGATTTTGCTTCATTTATTAATTCAAATGACCTTTGGGATGTTAGTCCTTCAAGTTTTCATTATACATGGGATATTAGATACATTAGGTAAAATTATATAGTATAAAGACTAGATAGATTCTTGTTATCCAATAAATGGTTGTAAACAAAGTATACAATATCTTCATATATTTTTATTGCGAGTAGGATCAGATCACAAACCCATTCTTTTGAATTGTGATTTACCTAATAATGGTCATCCAAAGCCATTTTGCTTCTCCAAGACCCTAATATTTTCTAGATGGTTATGTTATGGCGGGATGAGTCAAAATTTGAAGGATCATGTATGTACAAGTTTGTTTAAAAGATGAATATTTAAAGGAACAAATGAAGATTTGGAATGCCAAATATTTTGGTAATATTTTTAAAGAAAACAAAGAAATTGAATCCAAGCTCAAAAATTTACAAGAGATATTAAAAATTAATGGAATAAATCATGATTCTTACGTGAAAGAAAAACAATTGCTTTATGATTATCATAATGCATTTAAAAATAAGGATTCATATTAGTTCCAAAAATCTAGAGAGAAATGGATCAATAAAGGAGATAGAAATACAAAAAAATTCATGCTAAAACAAAAATAATTTTTTATTCTCGTCAAATTAATTTTTATAAACTCCATATGGAATAAATATTGAGGACAAAGAAGATATAGGGAAGGAAACAATTAATTATTTCAAAAGTATTTTGTTAGATACTAGGCAAGAAAAGGAGGCACAAGATACTTTTGTAAAATATTCTATCAATTATCACATAGGGACAAAATGAAAGCATGATGAATATATCTATGGAGGATATCCATGAAGCAATTTTCTCTTTACATCCTAACAAGGCACCTGTTTGTTTCAAAAAAATAGGATTGATTGAAGAGTGATATGTTACTTGGGGTTTAAAAGGTCCAAAAAATGAAACCTATAATCGTTGAGATCAATTCTACTTTTAGGATGTTGGTTCCCAAGAAAGACGAGATAAAATATTTTGATAATTTTTGTTTAGCAAACCTTTGTAATATAATTTATAAGTTCATTTACAAAACTATGGTAAATAGGTTGAAGGGCATTCTACATTATGTTATCTCATATGAACAAGGTGGTTTAATTCATAGTAAACGAATTCTTGATGGTATAATTATTGCACAGGAGGCCATACATTCTCTTCATCAAAAAATAAGGTTTGCTTATGAAATTAGATATGAACAAAGCATATGATAAGGTTTCCTGGAATTTTCTACATGCTATTCTCATAAAGTTTATCTTTGATTATAGTTGGCATGAATAGATTAAATGTTGTTATAGCATTGCAAAATTTTCTAGTTTGATCAATGGTTCTCTTATCGTTTACTTCAAATCATCTTCTGGAATTCTTCAAGGTGATCCACTATCTCTTTATCTATTCATTATTCTTACACAATCATTAGGGAGAGCTTTTTCAAAGGAAAAATTGGAAGGAAAAATCAAAGGTATTCAAGTTGCAAAAAATGGTCCCTTCGAATCTTATCTCCAATTTGTTGATGATACTTTTATTTTGGGCCATCCCTTAGTCAGTGAGGCCATGGAGTTTAAATAAATATTATCATTCTATGATAATACTACTGGACAATTGGTTAATACTACAAAATCTAAGATTTTTCATTAATATTGTCCTAGATTTACAATAATTTTTTGTGAATATTTTAGAGTTTAAAATTGGAAAAATTCCATCAACCTACTTGGGTATTCCTCTGTTTTTTAAAGGAAATAAAAAGGAGCTTTGTATCTCTTTTTTGGATAGAATGAATCTTACTTGGCAAGTTGGCAAGGTAAGTTCTTAACCATGGTAGGAAGACTACAACTCATAAAGTCTACATTGCAATCCATCCCTATATATATGATGTCACTTTCAAGATTATCAATAGGTATAACCAGTGTTTCGAAACTCGCAGGTTACTCGGAAGTACCCACGAAACTCGCGGGTCAGGGAGGCCTGCGAGTTTTTTAATAAAAAAATTGGACTCGGCTTTATTCGTCGACGTGTACGGATAGAGGCAGGGGTCGAAGTAGAGGAGAGACAGGGGAGGCAGGGGCCGAAATAGAGGAGAGACAAGGGAGGCAGGGACCGATGTAGGGGAGGGATCGAGGCAGGGAGAGGCATACAAATAAATATATTTTAAATTTTTTGATGTTTTTTTCCTGAGTTTTTTGTGAGTTTTGCCGATTTTTTCTCGAGTTGCCGAGAACTAGCTAAAATTAGGCTCCCGAGTTTATAGCGAGTTGTGAGTTTCGAAACACTGGGTATAACATAAAAAACTGATAAAATTCAAAGAGATTTTTTTTGGAAAGGTTGTAAGGAAAAATTAGGTTTCCTCTTTGTAAGTGGGATAGAGTTTGCAAAAGAAAGACTATTGGAGGAGCAGGCTTGCAAAATTGCAAACTTATGAATTTGGCATTAGGAGCAAAGCTTGGGTGGAGATTATTTGGAGATCAAGGAAAGAATTGGGTAAAAATATTACTTCAAAAATATATAGGTTCTCTTGATGCAATGAAATTATTTAGGAAAAGAATCCTACCCAAAGGATCGTCAACATGGAACTTCATATCATATAGTTTGCAATTGATAAAGAAACATATTAGATGGTCAATCAATGAGGGGAGTTATGCAATTTTTTGGTTTGATGCTTGGTTGAAGCCTTATCCTCTTATCTCTAACTCAAAATGGAAACCATTGGCTCAAACATGCGTAGCATATCAAGTTCCAAAGGTCAAATACAATATTAATATGAGAAACAACTCCAAATCATGGATTTATTTTAATAACATGGTTGAAGGAAAGGAACTCAAACTAATTGCAGATGAACTTCAAAAGATGCTTTGAGAGTTTTATTTGCTAATTTTTATATGAAAGGATGAGTTGGTTTGGAATTTATCAAAGGATGGTGGATACTCGATCAAGTTGGGATATGAGGATTTAGAACAATCAAATTTTCCTTCTCCCAAATATTTTTCTTGGAATACTGTTTGGTCATTAAAGGGTGTCCCTAAGGCCTCAACATTCCTTTGGTTAGTAGTTCAATAGAAGATTCTTACAGGAGATATTCTACAAATAAGAGAATATTATTATATACCTTTTAGATGTGCCTAGGAGAGATTCTACAAATAAGAGAATATTAGTATATATCTTTTAGATGTGCCTTGTGTGAGAAGGATTTAGAAACATCGGACCATTTACTTCTTCATTGTCCCTTTGCTTACACTATTTGGGGTTACTTTTTTTAAAATATGAAATTATATTGGGTAGCTCCATCAACATTAAGGGTTGAAATGTTGCATTAATTATTTCAAAGCTAAAGCATTATGTATTCTATGAAGGATTGGCCCTGCCACTGTTTGTTAAAATTTATGGCTTGAAAGGAATAACAAATTTTTTAAAAATAAATCTTAAAATCATGTCCAATTTTGGAACCATATTATTGCCTCTTGCAAAATGTCTACAAATATGGTGCTCATCATAGGAAGTCTTAAGTGTAGAAAAAGAGGTTCTAATAAATTGGCTATAGGATTTGAACATACATGGAAGAGTCATTGCGATTCTATTTCAATCTAGGGTAAAATGGAATTGTACATAAATTGGGTTCATCAAAATTAATTTTGATGATGCTTCTAAAAGAAATCCAAAAAAAGATGGTGGAGGTGGTGTTTTTAGAAATAGTGAAGGCAAAGTTCTTCTCTTAATCAAAATCATTCAAAACTTCAACTAACAACTATGGAGAGGCTAGGGCACTTCTTACAGGGATTAAAATTGTAATAGAAAAAGGATGGAAATATATTTCAATTGAGGGGGATTCAAAAATTATCATCAATGCTATTAACAAAAATGAATGTGGAGATTGCATAAAAATAATATTGTTGTTGATGTTCATCACCTATTGTTAGAGGTAATCTCTTGGAAGTATGAGCATATTTATAGAGAAGGAAATTGGGTAGCAGATAATTTAGTCAATTGTGGTGTTGATCTTCATCTTGGTAAATTCAAATTAGAGAAGGAATCTGACCAACTGAGATTTTATCTCTTAATCAAAATGATATCAAGGAATTGATAGTGGGAACATAGCACTTTGAGGAATTTGAATAATATATTTAATAGAAAAATAAATGAGAAAATTTGTGATAAAAGTACATGTTGGATGTGGTTTAATTTATGGGAGTGACCCCAATAAAAGCCACATATTTTGATGGGAGTGGCCTCAATAGAAGCCACATATAACTTATTAAATTTTTTTAATGATAATTTAAATTAAACATGAAAATAATCCCTCTCTGGACACTTTTCATGTTTAACAACAAATAACTTATTAACAACAAATGTAATATTTTGATGGAAGTGGCCCCAATAAAAGCCACATATAACTTATTAATTTTTTTTGTAATGATAATTAAAATTAAACATGAAAAGTGTCCCTTTCTAGACACCCAAGGTGGTATGTCTTTAGGATCTCATCAATCCCAAGTTCAAATAGCAGGGAGGGTGGTCTTCGTTGTGCCCTTAATTATACTTTGCATCTTACTTCAACCAAAAAAAAATTCATAAATTTTAAAAACATAAAATTTTTAATTAGTTGATTTAAATCCCATAGACATGAATATAAAAATTTGAATTCATAAAATAAAATTTATAATTATAATGATAATTAAAATTAAACATAAATATTAAAATTTGAAAATAATTGATTAAAATGGGTCTCATTATCATAACCTTCACAAGAGAGGTATTCATGGTCCTTCCTTTTGTTTCTATGTGATAATAGTGAGTAGTGAGGAATCTGTTGGTCATTTGCTTCTTCAATGTGGTTTTGCGCGTCAACTTTGGCATTTGTGGTGGGGTGTGTGGAAATAATCTTGTGTTCATTCTTCTTCTCTTTTGGATTTATGTAGGAGTTTTAGAAGGCCTCTGTCTAAGGTCTTTTTTTTACAAGTTGCTTGGCATATTGGTTCCTCGTGCATTTTATGGCAAATATGGCTTGAAAGGAATTGAAGAATTTTTCAAGGGAGATAGTTATCTGCTTATCAAGTCTGGCAGAGAATTTTGAGAATGCTCCAAGAAACTGTGTCTACCAAATGTCAGATTAGTATTCCTGTGGATGTAGTGGAGGTCTAGATTATGCATGGTTTAGATTATGCATGGTTTGGGTTTGACGGTGTCTGATCCAAGTGCTACTATTTATTTTAGCATAAGGGGATTCAATAACAGAGTGCAGAGAGGGTAGATGGCATCCGCCTCCTAGGGAGGTTCTTAAGATTAATACTGATGGGTCTTTAAGAGGTAATCATGGAAATGCTGGTATTGGTGGAATGGTACGTGATTGCAGTGGTGCGGTATGTTTTTTTTCTCATGTTTTAAAGGAAGATATACCAGTAATTATATGGAAGCCCTTGCTATTATTTATGCACTGGAACAAGGATGTGGTTTGGGTTGGCGTAGGATAATTTATGAATTGGATTCTAAAATTCTCATTAATTTGTTGAAAAACCTGTAATCTTACCAATGTTAATTGGAGGTTGACCAGGATGGTTAGGTAGATTCTCCGTTTTCGTTGTCATATGAAGTTCATCGCTTTTACTCATATTCCAAGGAAGTGGAATGGTATTGTTGATTGCTTGGTTAAATGGGTCTATGAATTTCAATAAGGTTGGGATGTATGTTAGAGTTCATGGTTTTTACTCATATTCCAAGGAAGTGGAAAGGTGTTGTTGATTGCTTGGTTAAATGGGTCTATGAATTTCAAGAAGGTTGGGATGTTAGGGAGTGGTATCAGCTTCCTTCAGTGTGCTCTCAATCTCTTACTAGTTTGCTGAAAGACGATATGCCTGGACAAGGCAATTTTGTTGTAATCTGATTCTTGGGTCTTGTTGCCTTTTTTATTTCAATAAAAAATTTACCCCTTTTTCATAAAAAAACAACTTAACAATCATACATATGTCTGATTCAAATCTCTTTGGGGCATGCCTGTTTGCAAAGGTAGTAGTCTACTCCGGATCCTCAGAGTGTGCGTTCAGAATGACAACAACAACTCAGAGCGACTGGTGGTCTTGCCGGGTTATAAAATAACAAGGTGGTTGAACCCTACACTTGGTAGTTGCTAAGAATAGTGTGGATGTTACCAACTCAAACCGTTGTATGTGTGTGGTTGTGTGTTAAATTCTCTATTGATAAGCTCAACTCTCCCCTTATAAGAAATTATGATGGGATGAAGATATCCAAACATGAAGTTTATCACAATTAAATAAAAAACCAATACTTAAATTAAAAATTGTAAATATAAAATCTTTATTAATTTTAAAAATAATAATAACCAATACTAAAAACATACATTTAAAAATTACTTTGTAAAATACTATGCAAAGCTTCCCCAAGAAAATAATAATGCGCCCAATGAAAGACATGAGGCGACTTGCTTGCCAAGCTAGTCAAATGTGTAGATAACAAACATAGCATCTACAAAGAGTGTAGTTACTTCAAATTTCTGGGAACTTGTTTTCTATTTAATTGGCTAATCCCTTAATTTTTCAGATCTTTGATTTGGGAAAGAGAGCCTCAATTTTCATCCAATTTCGGGAAAGGACCAAATACCCTAATCCTTAAACTCTGAATTTAAATTAAAAAAAACATGTAATACCATTGAAATGAACAAGATTTTTTTCTGTTTACAGCTTCACTTTACCAAGATGACAATGGAATTCTTTCCTGTCGTTCTTTTGAGACTGTTATTAACATGTATGGTAATAAAACTGAGAAACGTTACCAACTAGTCTATGACAATAGTATATTAACATGATAAAACCTGAAACAAAGTGAGCCGAGACTAGCAGAAATCAGCAAGATTATGTTAGTAGCTTTGGGGGCATTTGCATTTGTTCTCAAAGGACTGCACTTTCTTCAACTACTCTTGACTTCCTGATAGCCAAATGAATTGCCTGTAACATAAGTAATCGCTATTGTGCACAAGAAATTTAAATCCTCCCTCCCACGTCATGGGAAAAATAAGTTATTGCCACATTTGCATCTCCACGTCACTGGATAATAACCTTGTCCACTACTGCTTTCACCTGCAACAAGATTAGCTTGTTGAGAGTTTGGTTTCTGGTGAGAATTAACTATATAGATGACAGGCATACAGGGACTGCACCCCATGCATTTGTTTCTACAACTAGGTGGTCTGGAGCCCAATAATAATTTCTCTTGTATCTGGCTATTGGTTCCATCCCCCACCATAGCTTTCACCTGATCAGTCCAATACAACAACATTCACTAAATATATTGACATCTTTCATTAATTTGTTTATAAACTTTAGTAATCTAAACTCTAAACCAAAACATAGTGAAATCCACAAAATAGATTACAATATGAATAGCTATGGAAATCTGGCTATTTAAGGTCAATACTTTCCACTATACTCTCAGCGCAGGCTGCTTCTAAGGACTAACATTCATTTCTCTTGATGTGAAATATTATATAGAATAGTAAATCTATGAGAGACATACCAAAGGAGAAGCTTGGGAGTGTTCATGGAATTTCGGACGTCTTGCTGCAACCTCTGCATTATCAGGCCCATAAATGATTCCAGTCCTTTCAGAGTGTCCCATCAAACTCTATTTGCAACTCAAAAATCTTAACCAATAACACCTAGTATTCTCTATTCATTGTCTTCAAACATTTATATTAAAAAAAACAAATAAAAATACTATAAGGAAAATGCCACATCTATAATGCAAATTACCTTCAAGATTCAATATACTCAAAAGAAGAATAATTGTGACCATTATCTTGGGAAGTCTGCAGGTATGGAATGAGCACAATGGAGCCGCCATGAGCTTTCAGAGTCTCTATAAACTTACTGCTGCAAAAGCTATAGTTGACACTGAAATTAGGCTTACCGAACAAAGTGACACTATCCAAATTCAAATGACAATACCGCTCTTAGACTTCTTGACATTGAATTAGCAACCCATCTGAGCAAAAGTATAACAAAAATATCTATAAAAACTAGTAACACAGTAATCAGGATACTACTACTTCCCATATCTGCATGGTTTTTAAACCTATTAGGAACCCTAGGGCAGCAAGGCCACATTAACAATTTTCTCAGCTGAAATTGGACCCAGAATCCCAAACGAATTGTAGATATAAACTATCAATACCAAGCTTCCTTTGAAGGCCATAATCCCATTAAAGTTCAGTTCAACATTGACTTTGAAGGCTTAAAAACAAATAGATAGATTGGTATTAACGTGGAATGAAATTTCAATCATGAAATATGTAGTTAAACTTGCATCATCACACGGATAGAAAGCAAGAAGACCATCCCACATAAATAGGTATTAAAGTGGAATGAAATAACTACATCATCACATTAATGGTCGGATAGAAAGCAAGAAGACCATCCCCACATAAATAAGTATTAAAGTAGAATAAAATTTCAATCATAAAATATGTAATTAAACTTGCATCATCATTAATCTGATAAAACTAAGAAGACCATCCCCCACATGATCAAACTGGAAAACTATAATCTAGGGCGTTATGTGTAATAAAATCATCTCCTGTGAAAACTATAATCTAGGGCACAATCAAAATCCAAATGCACGCTCACCTAGCAATGCAGTGGTCCTCCGTAGCTGAATGTATTGGACTAATCTGGCCTGTAATAGATAGAGTATGGGGGCAGAGATAATCCCAGCCTGCAATATTATCAACTCCAAAAACTGCAAACACCCAGAGAGAGACAACCAGTTAACTTGCCGGTTGCTTCCACAGCACTCAATCCTTGTATAGACCAAAATAGAAACGGAATCATTGGAATCATGAGGGATGGGCTAGGATTTCTGTGCACTGAAAAATAGTCAACATCTACGTGTTTCCGCCGAAAACCGAATCACTCACCTTAGACCACGATGGCCATGGAATACCTTGGAAAAGCACAATCTGTGATGATGACTATTGCATGGATATTTTAATACGGAGCCCGTGATATATTCTGCAACCACTTTTTTTAATTCGAGCATACATTTTCCCAATCTGTCAAGAAATCTCGATCGGTGGAATCACTAGTCAAAGTGTGCGTCAGCTCTCTGATCCCGTTTGAATGATTGAATGAGCCCGCTCCGCTGTCTGCAAGTCTATGAGCTTTAAAATATTGGAAGGCCTTAATAAATATTACTAAGTGGAATAGGTATGGTGGATGTTGTTTTTGTGATTTGAATCTTATACTTATCAACTAGTAAAACTAGTGTGATTGTAACCAACTCTCCTATCAACAAATAAAATAAATAAATAAAAGAGGTAGTGCTATGCATGGCATTCCAGTGTTTTGAGATATAAACAATGTTATAAATTATTATTAAATTAATAAATATATTAATGACTCTTATTTATAACTCTTGTGCACAAGCCTATGAAAATTATATCTTTCATTATCCCTGATAAACATTTGTGTATGACTTATTTATTGTGCATGCATTGCACTTTGTAAAATATATATAGGAATTTTTCTATTTTATAACTGCAGAAAAATATGAAGTAGATGGATGGTTTCAAGTTGTTTTTAAAAAGTTAATATTAAATATTATAAATTTATTTTTTAAATTATATCCTGGTTTAAGAAACTATAATAAAAAAATTTCACTGTATAATTTTAATAATATTTAATACCAATTAAAATAATTAATTAAAAAATAAAAAAGTTATACAACTGTTAATATACTATTATTATTATATGAATACAACTGTTCCCTAAAGGAATGGTAGGTCGATATTGAGGCAGGCAAGAAGCACAGTCAACATTGTGCTAAGGAATTTAAATGCCATTTTATTGCAAGAGTACAGTTTTTCTTGAATTTTATAGGTTTGATGGGAAGGACAGAAGATATTAATGTTTTTGTTAGACCATTTCATGTTAAAACGAATGAAAAGAATGTCTACTATTAACAGATGTTGTGAAAAGTGAAACATTAATATTTTGCCTGAAATGAATGAAATTTATTTATTTTATTTTATAGTAATGGTATGTTTTAGGTTTTCATTTTAAGAAGAACCAAATCTTTTGTAAAAAATTTTGTTTTTAACTTCAAATTTTTGCCTAAAAAATAAGTTAGTTGGTAGAGGACAGCCCAGACTGCCCAAACTGCCCAGTTAGAGTCTATGGAGAGTTAGGTCTATGTCCAGACTGCCCAAGCTGCCCATTTAGATTCGATGGAAAGTTAGGTCTAGGTCCAGATCTGTTAACTTTTTCTTTGTTCAACTAAACATTATAATTTTTTTTGTAAGCAACAAAATAAAAATTATCTTTTCTTTTCCATTTATTAGTAAACTTGAATACGATTTATTTAACTATGTTTTTTTAATAATCAAATTATAATTTCATGAAAATATTTTATAATTTTTTTTACTTAATTTTTATAGAAGATATTAATGTTTTTGTTGATAAATGATATATTTTTTAAGCTCAAGTTTTTGGTAGAAGTATTATTCATAGGAGCATGTAGAATTTTTACATTTTTTTAATACATAGAGGAATCAACAACTACCTTGAACAACTAATCGTAGGGTCAAGTCGCATTACCTTATATCTAATCGCAGGGTCAAGTCGCATTACCTTCGATCGTAGCATCAAATCATGGTGCTACCACTATAACCCTTACCTCACCTTGACAAACACGACCCGAAGTGAGGGAGACCTTCGGTGGCTCGCGGTTGGTACTGGCGTCATCAAGCTCGCTGGCGCCTGAGTGGACTTTGGTCAGACTACTACCTTAATATGAATATACATTACATCAAAATTTAAATAAAATCAAAAGATGTATATATTGTGTTTGTATATCATTTTTATGTAAATTTATATTAAAAATTAGTGATAAGAGTGATGTAAGTATAATATAATTATAAAAATATAGTACAAATTTTATTCAAGTTTATATAAATAAATTTTAATTATTGTATTTTAAATTTTTTATTTTTATTTTTATATATAGAGGAATTGATAATTATCTTTCTTTTTTGAACAATTGATCACAGTGACATAGCCTCCGATCGTAGTGTCAAATCATGGTGCTAACATTATAACCCCTATCTCACCTTGGTAAACATGACCCAGAGTGAGAGAGACCCCTAGTGGCTCGAGGTTGGTATCGCCATCATCAAGCTGGTGCACACTCAATGGATTTAAGTCAAACTACTACCTTTGCCCAAATTGGGCATGCCCCTGAGGTTTGAACCTAGGTCTTCTCTTGGTAAGTGTCCAACGTCTTACCAATCCATCTAGCCCTGGAGGACTTTAAAATAGTATTATTAATATTAATAATAAAATGTGATGCTATAGATTTTTTCCTAAAAATATTTCTAGGGAGCAGTCATGGTGATAACTGAAGATCCATCTACAATTTTTCTGTGTATGTGAACAAGAATTTGAAGAAGTTAGTTTGGCTAGAATCATGGAGTGCACGCAACAAAGCTAGGGTTTGCAAAGTGAAGCATAGAGAAAATTAAAAAAAAACACAAGTGACAATAATTTATTTTTTTGAAAAAATATTTCATTTTTTGGAGGAGGAACGAATTTGGGGGAAGATGAAAAACCCTAGCATCGATCGATTTTTCTAGGAGATATTGCGAGTATCAGTCTAGGTATGGTACTTCTTTGGCTTTAGCTTTGAAAATATTTCATTGGCTAGGGCTTTAAAAATAGGAACCTCTTCTTTGGGAAGTGATTTATGGCAGTCTATTGGTTGCAATGACAATTACAACATCACTTTTCAAACAAACATGCAATGAGGCCTTCTCCATGTTTTCACAACAATTTTCCTTTGATGAGGAGAAGTTGGATCATATGCATCAAGTGCTTAAAGTGAGGAAAGCACCCCATCCAAAACCACTTGCTCGCTCTAACAATGGTATGTTTGTACCCAAGTTAGATGAGTCTCCTGTGATTGAGGTGCCTTCAGTCCTCATCCAGTAGCCTTTGCTCACACTTTCCACCCAAGCCCTTGCATGCAAATTTGTGGGAATATGACCTAGTCCAATCACAATCCAGAAATAGATTAACACACATTGGAGGGTAAATTCTCCTCTTATGAATTCATGATGGTAGGTAAGGGACACTTTATCATTACATTTATCTCTATGAAGGACAAGAGCACTATTTTTCAAGGAGGTCCTTGCTTTTTGGGATCCAACCCACTCTACATGATCCCATGGAGCACGATATTTGATCCTCAAAAGGAGGAGATTGAAGAAGTTTCTATCTGGGTGAGGTTACCATTTCTACCACTACACCTATGGAACAAACCTTTGATGGAATTAATAGGGAATGCTATTGGAACGTTCATTGACTAGGCTCCTCCAAAGGCTAATAACGCTATATGCACACACATATATGTGCAAGTCAATATGAAAAGGATGTGCCTACGCATATTGGAATAAAGGTGTTTGATTGGGTACATAACCAATCCTTGGACTCCAAGCATATAACATTCAAGTGTATAACCTACAATGAGCATGGGCATTTCTATAGAAACTACCAAATTAAACAAGCATAGGAAATAAAAAAGAAAGAACTAGAATTCTAGGAAGTTAAAAGGAGACCACTCAGTTCAAGAAGCAAGAATCGAAAACCTCAACCATAGGATAAAAAAATATTCTAACACAAAAATAAATTTGCAAGTCTAATGAAGAAGAAAATAAAATCACCTCTCTAGATGTGATGGATCCTAAAGATAAAGAGAAGATACCTACAACTGAAGTTGACAACTCATCATAGATCTTAGAAGATACACCAGAGAATACAATGGATGGAGAAGAAATTGATGGAAACTCAAAGGAAGGGGTAGAAGAAATACAAGTGGAGAAAATAGTGATTCCTGGGGGTTTGCTAACCACACAATCTATAGCTAAGGGAAGAAAAGTGAACCAACAACTTAGAAATGAGCAAGCACAGATAGACTTACAATCCAAAACACATGTTAGAATTGAGGAGAGCTTTGTGAAAAATAAGAAACGATCCAAAAAATGAAGATAATATCATGGAACTATATGGGAATAGGAAGTCCTCTAAAAAAAACTATCTCAAAGTTCTAATACAGGAGCAAAATCCAACAATAGTCTATATTCAATAAAAAAAATAGTAGATGCAGCACTGACTATAGAATGGTAGAAGATATGGGTACAATCAGAATTGATAATTGTTGATTATGTGGGAGATTTAGGGGGACTGGCTTTGGCTTGGGATCCACAATAATTAGTTTGTAGCTTACAACATAAGCATAATAACTGGATAGGTACAAAATTCATCTTACCAGATGGAACTAGTGTAGCAGTAATAAATTTTTATGGTCCAAATCATCCTATCTAGAAAAGAGAAGCATGGCAACTCTTAGCACAATTGCTAGACAATGAGAAGTTTGACAACATAATACTAGGAGGAGATCTCAACATGATTCTCTACCACTAGGAGAAGGTTGGGGTAAGTTTAGCAAGGGATCCAAATAGAGATTTGCTCAATCAAATTATGGCAAATGAAAGCTTACAAGACATTCGATCGACCAAAGCAAAGTACACTTGGAGTAATAGAAGAGTAGGGGTAAACTATATTGTCGAAATATTGGATATATTTTTTATCAATTAAAATATCCTAACACACTTTTCCCTCACTTCCAGTAACATCATTCATAAATCTATCTCAAATCCTAAGCCAATTCTCTTGGATAGCGGCCAAAGCCTACAACCCCCAAGAATTCCTTCTAAATACAACTCTGAATGGGTGATAGAAGAATATTTTAGTGAACTTGTGGAAAAAACTTGGTACCAATAGGTCTAATCCACCAAACCCCAAGAAAAGTGGAAAAGCAAAATTCAAAAATTGAAGCACGTGATAAAAATGGTTGGCAGAAAAAGTGAGAGTCAAACTAGACAAGAAGCAGTTGATGCAACAACTAGAGCAACTAGAAACAAAAATTGGGGATCATCCTCAACCATGGAAAGAAGATGCAAGAAATGAGCTGATTTAGAAGCTCAATAAATTAAGCACTAAAGAAGAAATACATTGGAGGCTTAGATCCCGAATGGTTTGGCTAAGCAAGGGGGATAGAAACACCAAATATTTTCATCTGAAAACCATGCAACGCTGCCAAAGGAATACAATCAAGGAGATAGAGCATGAAGGACCCACTTATACAGATAGAAAGAAAATTAAGGAACTTGCCAATCAATATTACTCAGCTCTACTCTCCAGAGAAAATGGTAACCTGCATTCCCAGGGAATACTACTGCAACATATACCGATAGTATTAATTTTTGAAGACAAACAAGATCTCAATAAACCAATCACTATGGAGGAACTTAAGGAGATTATAGCAGCTCTACCAAAGGATAAAGCTCTCGGACCTGATGGATTCACAAACAACTTTTACCAGCAATACTTACACATCATCGAAGAAGATTTTCTACACATGATTGAGGATGTTAGGGTGAAAGGTAAGTTTCTTGGAGCCATCAACTCCACCTTTCTAGAATTTATTCCTAAAGAAAACTACCACTACTTTTTCTATATTCAGATCAATTTCTCTATGTAACTCTTCCTATAAAATTATTACCAGATTGTTGGCCAATATAATAAAGAAGAAACTTGAAAAACTAATATCAAAATAGCAAGGGGGGTTCATGCCTAGAAAATAAATATATGATAATATTATAACAATGCATGAAGCCCTCCACAGTAGTAGAAAATTAAAAAGAAACAAATTGTTATAAAACTTGATATGGCAAACACTTTTGATCGAGTTAATATACAATTTGTAGAACAGGTCCTACAAAAGTTTGGATTCCCACATAAAATCATCAAATGGATAGGAGCATGCATAAAAAACCCATGGATAGCCCCTTTAATAAATGAAGTACCAAAAAATTTCTTTCAGGCTACAAGGAAAATTAGACAAGGTTATCCACTATTACCATACCTTTACATCATTTTAGTTGAGACTCTTGAAAGATTAATTAACCATCTTCAAAGAGAGAAAATAACAAAGATAGAGGTTGTAGTAGGATGCAAAGTTGTAACACATACCCAATTTGCAGATGATATCATTCTTCTAGATTGAGCCACCAAGCAAAATAATAAAAAATTCAAGCAATGCCTATATTGGTTCACACAAGCTACTGGGGCTCATATAAACACTCAAATGAGTCAGTTCTATACACAAAATGTTGAAATAATAAGAGTTAAACTCTTTTGCACTATTTTAGGATTTTGGTCTAGCACATAAAAATACTTTAGATATCTAGGAGTGTACTTCAGATATCTAAGAGTTCCCATGAGCTTCCACCTCAAAGCCTCAAAGTATTGGACCCCAACGTTGGATAAGATGGTTAGGAGGATACAGAGTTACAGTAATAGTTGGCTCAGTCTTGGAGGAAGGGCAATATTGATCAAATAAGTGTTAAATTTTCTTCCAGTCTACCAACTATTAGTATATCATGCTACCTAATTTATTTTGCAAAAGGTAGTTTGAATCATACACAACTTTCTATGGCAAGGAGGTAGGCAATCGGAAAGAAAAAAATTTCACTTAGTCAATTGGAAGATGGTCACCAAAAGTAAAATTTAAGGAGGAATAGGAATAAAAAAATAGAGATAGTTTCAAAAGCACTGAGAACAAAACTTCTCTAGAATATGCTTAAACACAATCGATAATGGTAGCGCATGCTAGTCAGCAAGTATGAAAATAATCAAACAAGTATTCAAATGCTTAAACACATAGACAATTTTTACAAAGCCTCGTTGGTTTAAAAATATATAGTGGCTACAAAGAGCATAATAGAGGATAGAATTTCTTGGCTACCAATAGATGGTAAGTCAATTAATCTATGGGAGGACCCGATCCTAGGAAATCCACCATTAAGAGAGAGAACTCCAATTGAATTGCAGAATCACTTGGAAAGGCAAAGAATACTCATATTAGGTGACTTATTTTATTGGAACTCATAAACTCTGAACCGGATCTCCCCTCCCATTCCATATCCACTTCAATAATATTGGGATTATTTTAAGTCCCACGTGGTGAGCATTAGATCTCTTCATCATCCCACGATACCAAATAAAATTATTTTGGGTAGCATCAATAGTAATGAGGAATACTTAGTGCATCTAGGAATCCAACATCAACAGAATAGGCCTGCCAAAAAAAAAACTATTGATAGTATAGAAAAATAGAGCACCACCTAAACTGCAAGTATTCAACTAGCTAGTCTCTCAAAATAAAATATTAACAGGTGATAATCTATAAAAAAAGAAAATAGTAGGACCTCATGTTTGTTATAGGTGCAAATATAATAATGAAATATATTTCCATCTTTTGTTTGAATGACCAAAGGTAATTTCAATTTGGTTAGGAATAACTAAAATTCTTGGCACTTTCTACTCTAGAAACCATAGACACATGTTTTACCAAGTGGAACAAAGAACATAAAGGTAAACTAGCAGGTAAGCCCCTCTTGAAATATTTGTGGAGCTCTATACCATATTTTGTCATCTAGCACATCTGGTTGGACAGAAACCAAAGGATTTTTGAAGCTAAAGATAAGGAAAACAAAAATCTAATACGAAGGATAAAAGAAGAATTAGACCTAAATATCAAATCTAGTTTCTATCAATAACAGTATGAAGAATATTTGCCACCCACAGAAATAAGAATGATCTACCAACTTAATCTTCAAGATTTCCTAACACAGGGAGGCTGTAGAGCAAACAATTCTTTGCTTGACATATATTTTCCAGTGCTCTTCTTTGGTGTTACCTCCAAGTCCAACCTCAATCAAGCAACAAAAGGGAGATTAATTCTTACAGGACCCCATGAGATCATGCTCAAATACATGATCAACTTAGGAACAACATCTAACAATGTGGTAGAGGCTATTGGATGTGAAATTGGCTTAAAATTATTCGTAAATCAAGGAATCACTCAGGTCACAGTTTATAGAGATTTTTAAACTGATAATAACAACTCTTACAAAAAATAAAATTTTTAGATCTTTACAATTGAAGATTATTCAAGACAAGATTAGGGAGGATAATTGGTAAAATATCCTATCAACATGTAAGATGAGAATTCAACAATGAGACTGACACAATAGCAAATCAAGCAATAAAAATAGCCCTTGGTTATTGTTGTCAAATCATCAAGAATCAAAAGGGCAAGGGTGGTATGTGAGGATGACAAGGACTCCAATAATGAGGTCCTTTTTTGTCTTCATGTTTCATTTTTTTAGAATGCTTTATTCACTTTGATCTCTTTGATTAGAGAGTTTTGTACTTTTTGTTAAGTAAATGAATATTTCCTTTAAAAAAATTAATAAAATGTACTTCGTTAAATAGGATCCCTCATTAAAACCTATGAAACCTGTGTAAACTCATTGAAAAAAATGTACTTGGTTAAAGGAAAGAATAGTGTAAGGGATTGTGATTCCACCACGACCTCCATATTTTTGATAGAAGTTGTGGTTTAGGTCACATTTTGTATTTTTTATGTCTTTTGATAATTAAGGTTATATATGTAGAGTAACTTGTTACAATATTGAAATCTCAAAATGACACTTTATAAAATAAATAGATATAATCATTTTTCACAAAAATTAAGTCTTCAAAGATTCTAAAAATAGCTTTAAATGGAATTGTTTTAATAAAACATATATAAGATATAAAAGACTCATCTCATTATAATTTTTTTCAAATTCTAAAATAAAATTTACTAATTTTTATTTAAAAAAAAATTAATAATAAAATGTAAACAATATTTAAATATATATATTAAAAATAGTAAAAAATAATACCTTCATTTTATTTAAAACTTAAAAAAGTGTAGATATAAAATATAATTACTTATTATTCTCAATACAACTAATAAACTAATAATAAGTAAAAAAATCTCACTAATAATAACTCTATCCATAGGATTTTTTAGTTTCTTCCACAAGTTAGATTTGTGTTATGCATTTGAGTTATACTCCCACTTGTACCTCATTTGCTTCTTGATATTTTTTTATTTCAAATATATGCCACTATTTTTTGAAGTTTGTATTACAAGTTTTGGTGTAAATTTTTTTGTAAAAGTGAGGAATAATACGGTTTAATTCAAAGTAAAGTTTGAAGCAATAGGGTATTATTTTACATGCTATGTTGTAGTTGTCATTATTTTATCATCAATTTTTTTTTTGGTAAGTAGTGTTTGTATTTACAGTGGGTTTTAACAAGGATTCCAAAACCTGATTACATAAGCAATGGGCCTAGGGCATCAATCCCTTGAAACTGAACACCAAAACAGAAATCCCGCCCAGGGGATAACAAGTAAGCATGAAACAATCTCTCTCAGCGGGAAACAAACAAATAAGAAAGAAAGTAGTTTTAGAGATCCCGCCCAGTGGGGAGTAGCCAAAAACCACCATCGAGAAGATCTCGCCCAGCAGGAAGCAAAGAAAAACCGTTACAATAAAATCTTGCCTCGCGGGAAGCAGTAAAAACCACCACAAACAGTCCCGCCTAGCGGGAAGCAGTAGGGAAATCCCACCATTCGGGAAACCAGCATAAAAGAAAGGATCCCGCCTCGTGGGAAAACCGACGGATTTGGCAGATCCCGCCATGTGGAGAAACCATCCCGCCCACCGGGAAAATATATCGTTCAGCGAGAGCCATCCTGCAGGAAGTCGACAGCCAGCACAGAGAGAATCCAGCCCATCGGGAAGCGACCAGAGAGCTGCACCACGATGAACCCGCCCCGGGAAAAAAGAAGAGGATCTCGTCCCGTAAAAACAAAAAGAAACAGTAGGTTAAGGGACCAGGGATCTAGGGACTAGGAATCTCGAGCGGGAAGAGGAACCAGTCACAGGGATGGGATCCTTAGGAACCAAAATAGTGGGAAGCTGTCCAAACCCTAAACCATCACCTCCACCACACCGAGAAACACAGGGGATCAGATCCACGTGAATAACCTGCAAAAAACCCTAGGGGGAAGCCTGAGGGAAAAAGGGAAGGGATCCCCAACCAAACAGGGATCCCTGGGAAGCACCAGTCCGAAAAAACAACCAAGGAAACCCTAGCCGACTGGGAGGGGCGCAGATAGTGGAGAAGGATCTCCCTCCAGGAGATCATCTGCAAACAACCACTCCCCGGGAGGGATGACCTGGGTTGAGCCAGGGACTGGGCAGGAACCAGGAGCCATGGGAGGGGGAGCAGGGGAGGGACCAGAGCCCTCCCCTCTCTACTTTCTTCCCTCAATTATGTCATTTTATCATAAAATTTTAATCTAATATAAAAAATTTATTTATATAATCTATTAAGTAAATTAATAATTAAATTATTATTTTTATTTGTATTTATAAATTTTTTAAATATAAAAAATATAATATTTCAATTAGATTATTTGACTCTATGAAATATATAAGAATTGAAAATTTTATAAATTATAGGATTTACATAGATTACATTGTATATAATATAATGAAAAATAAGAATAATAAAATAAAGTAAATTGTTAAATTAGTTTATTTATTTTAATGAATTATTTATAATATAAGAAATATAGTTCAACTTTTAATCATATAATTGTTCTTGTTGTATGTATTGGACTAATTAACTGGAGAGCTAGAAGTTTATATTAGTTTTCATTTATTCAAGTCATTCAAGTATAAGAAGGATAATGTTTAAAATTTATTTATGTTTTAAAAATATAATACATCTTGTAGGCATTGTGTTTCACCAAAAAAAAAAAACATGTTGTACAAATTTTTATATATCAATGTTTTTAAGTATCTAACAATAGTATTATGTTATTTTCTTTATAAGGATACGATACTTTTCATGACAATTTATAACATAAATTTTATAAAATATTTATAACTAACAATAAGAAAAATGTCATTTATTTATAATTTTATATTTTGAATAAGCCATGTGTGGCTTCCATTCAAGCTACTCACATAAAAATAACAAAAAAAATTATATTTGATGATAGGTTAATTAAATGATATCTAGCTTGTATTTTTATAAAAAATATTTTTCATCTACTTTTTTTTGTCAACAATATTCTTCATTTTCCCCACATTGTTAAGTTTTTTCAATTAACTCTTTGATATCATTTTCATTACAAGATAAAATCTTACTTGGACAACTACCTTCTAAGAATTGAAATTTACCAAAATGAAAAGTTGTACCACTATTGACTAAATTATTTGTTATCTTGTTTCCTTCTATGTAGATATGTTAACATTTCCAAGATATTAGCTCCAATAAAAATTGATGTACATTTGAAAATAACACTAATTTTATCCAATTCATAAAAATTGTCCTAGCCTTAACATAGTTGTTAGTTGAAATTCCATTTGATTATATGAGAAAAAATTTGTCTTTTAAAAGTTCCATAAAAATTAATTTTAATGAACCCAACATCTAAAAATATATATACCATAGATTGATGTAGATTCTTTGTGTTGTTGGGTACCCAAGATAGGTACTTAATAATATTATATTATATTGTATAATTGACAAGAGTCATAAATAAATTATTGGCTAATGTGGGCCCACTATGGTGTAAATATTACTTATTGTATGAAAGAGTTAATAAAGATGTAATTGTTTCTTTATCAGGAGCTCCTAGCTGGGGCCCACCCTTGAACATTAGGGTTAGGGTCGATGAAGGGCCTATTTAAAGGCATAGGTGAAAATAGAATGGAGGTTGAGTATTCTTTGTAACAGTTTTGACTAATGGAGTATAGATCTTGTGAAGTGATTTCTTCCATAAGGAATAATATTGGTATTACCCTACATAAAGGGTATTTTTCATCTTATATTATAATTAATGACTATGTTTGGTTTGTTTAATATTTATACATATTGATAAATGAATTCTATTAATGAGAAGTAGAGGCTTATAACAAGTGTTATAAGAGTGATGATTATGGCAAAGTGGGGGATTTGTATTTTTGTGAATTGCAGAGCTAGGTGTTTTTATGGATTGTAGAGCTATGGTATTTTTTTTTAAATTATCTCGTCTTGCAGGATCTATATCTTATTTTAGCAATTATTTTTAGAATATTCTTGCACCATCATGTATAAAATTTCAAGTACTACAAAATTCGTTAAAAGAGAAAAAAAGTTAATATATTTATTTTTAGTAGTTATTTTTAGAATATTCTTGCACATTGTGTAGATCATTTTGATTATTTAAAAAAAAAAAGTCATTTGTTAAATTCTGATATTTTTTAGGGAGATACGGTTGTTTGAAGTTGGGCTATCAATGGTGTTTTTTGGCTACGCGGAAAATTTTTCCAAAGAGAAAGAAATTCATCTCTCTTAATTCAGGTTAGCAAATCAGTTTCCAATTGATTTATTTTGAAGAAATTTTATAAAAAGGAATAGATAAAATTTAAAAAAAATTATTTTTGAGAATATTCAGTTTTTTTTTTTTTTGATGAGGAACCTTGTAAGATATTTTTTAGCTTAAGAAGCAAGGATCAAGGGAGAAATAGGAAGCAATTATAGGAAAAAAAATTGAAGAAGAAGCAAAGGAACATGAAATAGAGTTTGAGGAGGTAATAGTAGAGATAAAAAAGGAAGCAAAAATAGAATCCAAGGGTGAACCAAAATATGAGATCATGGCAAAAGAGCAAAAAAATAGGAACATTATGTTGAAGAGTAAAAAAATTATAACATCAGTCTAAGGTTGGAGCTTATCACCATCCACACCACCCTGAAATGCAACAATCATGGAGACAAGGGTTAAAGTAATAGAAGAACTATGAGGGATATATATGGAACTAGATGATCCAAAACTTTAGATATGCTACTAATTGCAAATGCAAGTATGGATGAAGAAGAGTAAAATTTATGACCAAAAAATATGCTTCCAACACATGGAACCAAAGGATTACTTCTAGATACTCAAGTGGCAAAATAATATATTGGCATCAACGAAGACCACCACCACCACCAATCAAAGTTTCACTAGGATGGATGGATGATCCATATCAATATTAGTTCTTAGCATGGCTTAGAAGATCATACGATTTAGTTTCTTCATATATTTTGAGGACAAAACATATTGTAAGGAGGGCGGAATGTTAGGTAGCCAAGATAAGTACTTAATAATACAATACTATATTGTATAATTGGTATGAGTCAAATAAATTATTGGTTAATGTGGGCCCACTATGATGTAAATTTTACTTATTGTACAAAGGAGTCAATGAAGATGTGATTGTTTCTTTATTAGGAGTTACTAGCTTGGGCCTCCCACTTGCATGTGGACCTACCCTTGAGCATTAGAGCTAGGGTATATGAAGAGCCTATGTAAAGGTAAGGTTAAAAATAGAATGGAGTTTGCATATTATTTCTAAAAATTCTAGCTTATGGAGTAGAGATCTTGTGGAGTGATTCCTTCTATAAGTAATAATATTTGTGTTGCCCTACTTGAAGGGTATTTTCTTATCTTGTCTTGTATGGATTAATGGCTATGGCTAATTCACTTGATATTTATGCATATTGATAAATGAATTTGGTTAATGAGAAGTAGAGGTTTATAATGGGTTAACTTCATTATCACATAGGTCCCTTGGATCTATATTTAAATCCTATAACCAAGATGCTAGCACCTCTTTTTTGACACTTGAGGGTTTACATGATAAGCACCATGTCTATCCATTTTGTAAGAAAGGAAATAATACTATTATAAACTTGGGCATGATTTTGAGATTTATCTTTAATCCATGAATTCTAAGAAATAATAGTACAAACAATCCATCGGTTAATACATAATGCTTTAGCTTTAGAACAATTAATCCAAAATTTCATCAACTCTTTCAATATTGATGGAGCTACCTAATATATTGTTAGTTTTTAAAAAAGTAGACCTAAATGGTATAAGCAAAGGGATAATGAAGAAGTAAATGTTCTAATGTTTATAGATTCTTCTTATACAAGGTATGCTTAAAAGGTCCATGGTATCATCTTCTTTGCAAACTTTCATTTGTAAGAATTTTGCTTTGGTTTACTAACCAAAGGAATGTTGACGTCTTAGGGAGGGCCTCAAGTGACTATACATTTTTCCAAAGAAAATATTTTGGAGGAGGAAATTTTTAATTGCTTTAAAACCTTATATCCCAACTTAACTAATTATAAACCATCTTTTGATATATTCCAAACTATTGCATCCTTCCATGTAAAAATAGATGAATATAACTCTTAAAGCATATTTTATGCTCATTTGCTATTTGTTTGATTTCCTCTCCTTCAACCCACTTGTTAATAGAAATCCATAATTTAAAGTTATTTCTTATATTAATATAACTTTTGACCATGGATCCTTTACAAGCTAAACATGCCCAAGGTATCGGTTGTTATTTTGGATCATAGATAACAATATAATATTTTAACCAAGCACTAGAGCAAAAAACTATAGAACCCCTCCATTGACCAATCACCTAATATATTTATTGATCAACTATCTAATATGAAATTCCAATATGAGCCTCTAGTCTTATTTCATCAACAAAAAAAAATATATATATATATATATATATATATATATATATATATATATCTTTCCTTGATCTTTGAATAACCTTCAATAAAGTTTTTCCCTACTATCAAACTCATAAGTATATAATTTTATAAGCTCACACCTCCAATATCATTTCCTTTGCATATCCTATCCCACTTATAAAGAGAAAACCTAAATTTTTTCTCATATCCTTTCCACAAAATTTCTCTTTGAATTCTATTGAGTTTGAATACTATATTGTCTTGCAATATTGAAACTAGTATCATATATAGTTAGATTACAATGTAGTATTTATGATTTACAACACTTAAACCATGGTTAAGAACTTACCTTTCCAACCTACCAAACAATAATTAATTCTATCAAAATTTAAGTCTAAAATCTCATTTTTCATTATTAGACAAATAAATATGTGCAAAATGTTGATGACAATTTAAAAAATTTAAACCCTAGAATATCCATGATAATTCATTGTAAATATAGGGTAATGTTAATGTTTATTTTATTTTAATTTGTAGTATTAACCAACCATCTAGTAGCCTTCTCATAGAATGATAATATTGATTTAAATTTCATAGTCTCTCTAACTAAGATATGACCAAAAAAAGTATCATAAACAAATTGGAGATAAGAGTCAAAGGGATAATTTATTGCAAACTAATTGTTCCTTCCATTTTGTCTTTGAGAAAGCTCTTTGCAATGTCTCAACAATAATTTTTAAGAGATAACGAGATAATGGGTCACACATAGGTCACCCTAGTGGAGTCCACAAGATGGTTCAAAGTACCAATGGGGATCCATTTATTAAAAAGTAATATCTTAGAGTACTATAACAACATATAATACTGAAAGCCGAATGCGGGGTGACGGCGTGCCAGATTATGATGCAAACGAAATTGATATAAAAATGCTAAGTCCTACGAATGCGAGAAAAGCAATGCATGAAGGAAAGACGCGAGATGTTAGCAAACAAAGAAAAGCGGGGCCTCTTTTATTAATGTTGCTTTTAAATCTGGTTACAATACGTCCCCCTTCTAGGGCTCAGAATGTTTGATACAGTTCGTTACATCAACGGATGATACGCTTCCAGTGTCTTCCGCATGCCCACATTTGAAATGGGCGGGCCAAACGTTGCCGTCGCTTGTGTCCATGTGTTCGTCGTTCCTTGCTGCCCCTCCGGTGTTCCTGGTGGTGAGATCCTATGCACAGAGAAACAACAAATAGTTAATAGCATATGCGGATAGAGGGAAAACATGCAATCCCTAGGGCCTCCGGCTAGTGAATACATAAAATAGCAAAACGATGGTCAGAACATGTCATAATGAATTCAAAATTTGATAGAAGCATAGAAACATCATCAGAGACACATTGCAAAAAGAACAGTTGGGAAATCATGCATGGATTTCTAATCGCTCCGGGGTGGGACGATTAGGACTGTCACAAAACATGCAAAAGCGACCTTGCAAATGTCCTATCCAGAGGCCTCCAAAATTCTTGCAAACTTGGGGTTAGACAAAAAGGGGCATTTTGGGATGACCCAGAAGGTCATATTTGGCAGATTCTACCCAGATTGTCCTGTATCCGAAGGCGCTCCCTGTAGGTTAGTAAACGCGTAAAATGATAAAAACAAGGTCAAAACAGGTCAGAATGCAATGAAACTTGAACAACAGCATAAGTAAACCAAATAGAACATAATGCAAAAATAATAGTGAAGAAAGCATTCATGGATTTCTAATCACTCCGGGGTGGGACGATTAGGACTGCAGTAGTTTGGGGGCGCCGAGGGCAGGACGCCCATCGTTTGGGGTCTGGTTTTGACACCAATCCACTTGGGATGGGTCCAAAACCTCCTAGGGGGTTGTGTCGATGAATTTGGTGTGGGATTGTGGCTGATTGCTTGGGTTTTGGGTCGGGATTGCGTTCCTAGTGTTCACCCGATAACCTCTCTTCCAAAAGAGAAATTAGGGATGTAGGAAGCACAAAGGGGAATGTGGGTATAATTTGGCAACACTCCGTTGCTCCAAATGCTCTAGCTCTATTTTTTTTTGGGGTGAGGAGGCTCACCATTTTATAGACCTGAGGGTCTCCTTTGAATGCGCATGCGAGGGCGCCACTTGGCTTGTCATGCCTTTTTGGGGGAGAGAAGATTCCTCCCTGATTTAGGGTCTCCTTGCATGAGGCCTCCATGATCAGGGCATGCTTGATTGAAGTCCCTCTCTCGATTTGAAACCGTTCCTCGCAATTGCATGCAATGAAGGCGAAGTTGAGTGGCGGATCTGTCAAGGCTTGAATTTTTGCCAGTCAAACCTGCTATTCGTCCCACCTTGGGACGATTGCTGCTAATCGTCCCGGGGTGGGACGAATAGGATTCTAATCGTCCCGGGGTGGGACGAATAGGGAGCAAAGTGCTTAAAAGGTGCCAAATTGACCTCTGACCTTCCAAAACTGATTTGGGAGTGGTTAGGACCACTTTTTAACCTCTGGAGGCTGCCCTAGGGGGTATGTATGCCAATTCGATCAGTGCTTGTAGTCACATAATCGGATTGGTGTTGTTTTGGTGTCTACAGATGCCCCTTTTTGGGATGCGTTGTGTGTGGCGCAGTGCTGAGCAAAAATAGATGACCAAAGCACTTAATGATTAGGGTTTCTTAGTAACCTAACCAAATTTTGATGCCCCAAGTATGGAAAGGGCACGCATTCTTGAATCCTTGCTTCTGACGAGCTAAGGAGCTTAACTCAAGTGTAACCTTTTTCGGTGAGGTGTACTTGATCTTGGACATTGTTCAGTCATGAATAGGCAAAGGGCGCAACCTTTTGTCTGAGGAACCTTGTCTTCATGCTTCTAGAATGCCAAGTGTTTGTTCAGCTTGTGATTATTGCTTGTTTGCTGCCCCAAGCAGGAGCGTGATTGTCTTTGTCAATGATTCTTTGAATGCATGCCATTTCCTTGATTGGGTGTGTATTTGTTGATTTGGTGACTAAGTGTGACTACCCCCTCAAGCGACGAATCGATGAGGGAATGACCAAAATGAGAAAAGCGATGAGTCGCTTGACCCAAGATGACGTTTGTAAGGGTGCCTTCAGTTGTTTTTCGTTGAACGCTTATGCAGTTTTCCAACAATCGGACCTATTTTTGGTGGGTTTTGACCCTTTTCTTTGACGCCTATTGGGGTAGAAATTATCAAAAATCCTCCTTCCCGTGGAGCGGTCCGGCTATGCTAGCCTTCTTAGGGAGTAGGATAGTGAGTATTTGTGACCCCGACGTCGGTTTTGCATGCCATGAATGTCAGGTGCAGAGGCACCTTTGTTCGGCAGGTTTATTGTTGTTTTTGGTGCATTTTTTGGATGCAGTTTTTGTTGCTTTATTTTTTGCTCTATAATCGTCCTAGGGTGGGACGAATAGCAATTTGGTAATCATCCCAAGGTGGGATGAGCGCTAACTAGAGTGCTCATCCCAGGGTGGAACGATTACAGGCCTAACAACCTATAAAAAGACCAAATCTAGGTTTTGGGCTCATTTGCAACAATTTTTTCTTGGCTATTTGGAGCAGTGAGGAGGAGGAGTGCGAGTTTGCGTAGCGGAGCACTGTCGAGATTTCATGGACATCATGAGTGCGAGAACCGGATCTTCGAGTGGAGGAGCCGAAGCGAGACCGGTATGATGTTCCTTCCTTCTGCGTGTTATTTTTTTTTTTTTATATGAATTTTTAAAATGCACATATAAAATGCTTGTGAGCGTTATTTTTTTGTTGTTTTTGTCTTATTAAGGTTGTAACCCGAATATAGATTTTGTGTTTTATTTGATTTTTTGTTCACACTTAAGGTTAAAAACCCTAGTATGAAGTTATTTTGTTTTAGTATTTTTTTGTTCACACTTAAGGTTAAAAACCCTAGTATGAGTTTTATGTTTTATTTTTTTTTTGTTCACACTTAAGGTTAAAAACCCTAGTATGAGTTTTTTATTTTTTTTATTTTTTATTTATATTTTTGTTTAATTTTTTTTTATTATCTTTTTTGTTTTTATTTGTTTTTGTTTATATTAAGGTTAAAACCCTAATATGTTTTTTTTTTTTTTTTTTTTTTTTTATTTTTTTGTTCTAGTTCCTATATATTTTTTTATTTTGTTTTATGTACAGTTTATTTGAATTATTTGTACTTTTGTTGTACAGTTTTTTTGTACTTTTGTTTTTCATTTGTATAGTTTTATTGTATTGTATTTGTTTATATTAAGGTTGAAACCCTAATTTGTTTTTTTTGTTTTGTGTTTGTGTTTTGCAGGTTGTGAGGAGTCGGCACCGCCAGCCGACTGTGTTCTCTGATGCCCGGGATGCGCTGACAGTTGCAGATTGGGAGTGGCTTGATGCCCTTGGGCTCAAGCAGGTGACGCGTTTGGAGCCTGTGGTGGGGGATCGAGCATATTTGACTACCCTGATCAATTTGTGGGATCCCCGCACCAACACCTTTCATCTCCCAATAGGGGAGATGATTGTTACTTTGGAGGACGTATATCAGATTCTATAGATTTCGATAGATGGGCTGCCCATCCGGATGACCCATCGAGACCAACGGACAATAGTACTGACACGGTGTTTTGGTTCGACGGGGGAGAGGGGGGTGGATAGGCCTATGGAGAGGGTAGAGGCTGACTGCCATATAGGCGGTATTCTGGTGCGGTGGTGGCTGGAGAAGGGCGTATTGGGGGTGAGGCATGCATTACTCATGGCCCTCATTTCCAATATGTTGCTTCTTGACTCCTCAGGTGCGAGGTTCCCTTGGAACCTGCTGGAGTTGGTGTTCACTTTGGTGGAGTGTCCTACCTCAGCTCCATTGATTATGAGATGGGGTCAGACGTTGTTGGCATAGTTGTACGATGAGTTGTACGAGGTCCGCTATCGAAGGTGAAAGGGGATCGGGTGCAGCTATCTCTTGCAGTGTTGGGGTGGCAGCACATAGCTGTGGAGCGGCCGTAGGGGTTGCCTTGGACCACCCGAGGTGAGATGGTGGATCGAGAGATTGGATATGCCGCATTATGGCGGAGGTCAGAGGAGCATGGGCAGAGTCGATGGTGGGCAGGTGTCGTAGGGCACTATACGGATGCCTTCTCTCATTTAGTGCTCGGGTAGGTGTTTTGGCGATCATATCGAGACTGTCCAGCCTAGCTTGAGGCTGGAGAGTGGCTCCAATGGGTGCGCAGGGGTAGATGGCTGATTGGGCGTCATGGGACAGAGCAGGAGTACTTTCCATATGTTTGGGTGACATGGTAGTTTGGGGTGCACCAAGGATTTCCTAGTGATCCCTTGATCTATCGATGGTACGGGGATGAGAGGACCCTAGTCTGGCCGATCATTGAGCCATTAGGTGAGGGGTATGATGCAGTTATTGATGTACCCAATGTGGACGATGTCGGGGTAACTACAGAGTATGACCGATGGTGGACTATGCGGCGATGGTGGGGTGAGGGGCCTCTAGGAGGTATGGATGCGATAGAAGCAGGAGGTGGGGATGTAGAGGCATCGAGGGAGGGTTGGGGGGCTCCGCTTGATGATGCAGACATGGTGGAGGTCGATGACTTCACTAGTGATGGAGATGATGTAGGGGTTTCAGAGTAGCCGGATGTACAGGATGTCCTAGAGTAGTGGGTGTCGGAGTAGTAGGTCATCCCGAAGGTGCCCATGCCTCAGGCTATCCTAGGGGATGTGGAGGCTGGGTTTCATGCTGAGATAGCATGATTGGAGGATCTTTTACGGAGATGAGAGGAGGATATGGATCTCCTATGGGCTCAGTTGGCATAGTGGGACAACGCATTGGTTGTGTATCACCATCGAGATGTGGAGTGGGGGTGGTATCGGGTGGAGTTAGAGATAGAGGTTGTCCGCCTTGGTGGACAGTTACCTGATCTCGATGGAGGTGGTTCATCATGCCGTACGAGAGGCAGTGAGACTGAGCAGTCTGCATCCTCTCATCGCAGGTGGTTGGATGAGGGTAGCATTGGTGGGCATGGTGCGCGGGCTGGCAGCAGCCGCCCTGAGAGGTCCCATAGGACCCATACTACTAGGGGTAGTTCCAGTCGCACCGATCCTACGTGATCATGGTGGCCGACTCCCTAGGCTTTGGGGATTTTGAATTTTTGGTTTTTTTGTGAGGTCAGAGGACCTTCTTATTGTAGCTTGAGGGCATTTTGACTCGATATATATACATGACTCATTTTTGGTTTGATGATATGCTTGTCATGGTTTATTGTTCTTTTTATGCACCTTTATTTATGTTGATGTATGCATATGCTATTATGACTACGGATGATGTTAGCTATATGATATGGATGTATGCATATGGAATGGATGGAATGATTTGTTGGTATACAGGTGATGGCACCATAGACTATACAAGATTTACTGGCTTTTTGTACTATGTGATTGCTTTATGGAATAACTTTGCATTTGTAATTTTTGTTTTGTATTTTTTGATGGTGATGTAAGTAATGAAATGTACAACAATTGTTTTAGAATGTAGTTAAGGTTTTTCTGAGACTCAGATGCTTTAACTAACTAATCAAGACTGTACATTATCTTACAAGACTTTCGAACAAGGTACGAATCAGACTTGAGTTTGACCAAGTTATTTCACATCCTTGTGTGTGCGATTGAGTTCGTTTATGTGGTATTCATAAGGATACCGCCAGTGCCAGGTAGGCTGTCCACCAAACCTGTACTTGAGGATCACCTAATTAGCTCCACTAACTCCTTTGTTGTATTTAGTAAGATTAATCTATGGGGCAATCTAGGATACCATAAGCTAGCTCATCCACATGCAAACATTGGTCTACACACATGCAAAGCTAATGTGATAGACATATCGTCATGCATTTAGGATACCGCCATTGCCAGGTAGGCTATCCACCAAACCCGTAATGAGGATCACCTAAATGGTTTTTCGAATGCTGAGAATTCCAGGGATTCAAGCTCAGGCGTCTTTCGGTTGCTCAACTTGTTGGGATACTTGCTCTCATACATAGTGATGAAAATCACTATTTATTTTTCTCTTTTTTTTTTTCTTGAGCAAGGGGTTTGAGTAGTGGTGATAACCACTGTTATTATTTTTTATTGTTGCCTTTTGAGGATTTAGATTTGGAATTTTGATTTCAAAGTTGAGCTCGTGGGTTTTTGGCTTATGAATGGCATTGATCCTTTTGGCCTTGGGGATGACTACCCATCCTTCTCAAGGACGTGTAGTACAAATCCTTATGACTTTGGGAATCAAAGGTGGTTGGGAATTTTTTTTTTGAATGGCATTGATCCTTTTAGGCCTTGGGGATGACTACCCATCCTTCTCAAGGGTGTAGTATGAATCCTTATGACTTTGGGGACCAAAGGTGTTTGGAATTTTTGATAGTGGTGAAAACCACTATTTATTATGGGGAATTGGATGGGGAAGAGCTTGTCCTTTTGTCAATTCTCAGCATTCTTGAACCATTCGCATAGGGGGATGAGCAGGATAACGTTTCACCTATGGTACCCTAGACTGCTTTGTAGGTTTCATCTTTCGTTCACACAACTTGGGAATTTTTATGTGTTTTAAGCTTGTGTTGGGATGCTATGTAACAAGGCGTGATCCAAGTAAAACTCTACCTTGTAAAAATCGGTCTGACTTTGTACAACATTTGACTAGAAATCTAAAGACAACTGAATGATGAAAACCCTAAAGACATTAGAAGACAACTGACTATGATATGGCAAAAATGTGAAGGGCGTTATTCTTGATGGATCTTTTTACAAAATGGACTGAATTTGGAAAATGATGGAATTGCCGAGTAATTACAGTCTATGGTGCTTTTGACATGTATGACCAGCAAATATGCAATGTATGTATGCGATGCCTAATGCAGTTTTCTTTTCTTTTTGTGTTTTGATTTTTAAGAATATGCATGAAAGTGAGATGCAATTTTTTTGTTATTTTTGATTATCTGTTGTTTTTTAATATTCATTTTTTTTACTTTACCAAAGGGATTATAGATACCTTTGGGGCATTTTAGTTGACCAAGCGATTGTGGGAACCCTTGGAGCTTTTGGTTTGACCAAAGGGATTATGGATACCTTTGGGGATTTTTGGGTTGACCAAGCGATTGTGGGAATCCTTGGAGCTTTTGGTTTGACCAAAGGGATTATGGATACCTTTGGGGCATTTTAGGTTGACCAAGCGATTGTGGGAACCCTTGGAGCTTTTGGTTTGACCAAAGGGATTATATTACCTTTGGGGATGTTTAGGTTTGACCAAAGGGATTATGGATACCTTTGGGGCTTTTGGTTTGACCAAAGGGATTATGGATACCTTTGGGGCATTTTGGGTTGACCAAGCGATTGTGAGAATCCTTGGGGCTTTTGGTTTGACCAAAGGGATTATAGATACCTTTGGGGCATTTTAGGTTGACCAAGCGATTGTGGGAATCCTTGGAGCTTTTGGTTTGACCAAAGGGATAGACCTTTGGGGTTGTTGACCAAGCGATTGCGGGAACCCTTGGGGCTTTTGGGGTGGGCTATGGCTCTCTAAATGTTGAATGGCCTCAAATGACTGATGTTCAAGGGTTCTAGTTCCTTGATTCCTTCAAGAGAGGCGAGTCGGTATGTTCCAGGTCCTATTTTACTATCGATTACATAAGGACCTAACCAATTTGCCATGAACTTGTCCCTTAAATGGGGTGGCAAGTTAGAATTTTGTTGGTTCTCTTTTAAGACCAGGTCACCAACCTGAAAGTCCCTTAGGTGAACTTTCATGTTGTATGCTTTCTTAAGTCGCTCTTGATAGATACGTAAATGCTCGAGAGCATTGACGCGTCATTCATCGAGTAACGTAAGCTGGTCTAACCAGGCCTATCACGTAGTGTCATCATCGATGAACTCTTGCATTGATATGCGTAGGGAGGGTATTTCCAACTCGAGAGGCATGACTGCCTCGGAGCCATACACTAGTGAAAATGGAGTTGCCCCAGTGGGCGTCCGAATGCTAGTGCGATAAGCCCATAGGGCAAGTGGTATTTGGATGTGCCAATCCTTATGATTATCTACGACCATATTTTTAAGGATGGCAACTAGCATTTTGTTTGACGCCTCTGCTTGCCCATTTGCCTACGGATAATAGGGTGTCAAAAAACTGTGCTGAATTTTGTACTTTGTTGTCAAAGCACGCACATCTTTGTTCTTAAATGACGTCCCATTATCCGAGATGATCTTGGATGGAATACCAAAATGACATATGATGTTATGTAAAATGAACTCCGCAATGCGGGGCCCAGTCGTAGAGGTAAGCGGAATTGCTTCCACCCACTTAGTGAAGTACTCTATGGCCGTTATGATAAACGTGTGATGACCTGACGATGCAGGGGAGATCTTTTCGATGAGATCTAAGCCCCACTACAAAAATGGCCAAGCCGATTGGATCGGCTGCAAGGCCTGAGAAGGTACGTGTGTCAAGTTAGCATGGTGTTGACACTTCACGCACTTCCGCACATATGCGCAACAATCTCGCTCTAAAGATGGCCAATAATAGCCCATGCAAAGAATGCGCTTTGCGATGGCCATACCACTGAAGTGGCCACCGCATGTACCATCGTGCGCTTGGGTGATCACCCAAGTGGACTCCTACTGGTCCAAGCAACGGAGGAGGATCCCTTCATAGCTTCGACGGTACAAAATGTCTCCTAGCAAGACATGTTTTGCCGCTTTCTATTTGAATGATCTTTTCGCAGTGTGCGACAATCCAAGTGGGAGGCTACCTAACTTGAGATAGTCTCTTATGGGTGTGTACCAATCCTGCTGATCAGAAACCTCGATGGTATGAACGGTCGATCCCTCTTGAAGTTCGTCCCTAGCAAAAGCTGAGCGGGAAAGAACTTGTAGAAATAGCGTTGTGTTGCTATTAAGAGGGGTTGGGGAGAACAAAGACCCCTAGTTGGCATGATTCAGACTATCATGGATTCGAGAGAACCTATCCTGAGATGGTTCAATCTGGATCAGGTGGATTCCTGGCGTTATGTCGGAGCTTGCACGCTCCATCATGGATTGCGATAATGTTTTGACTTGAATGGTTGTCATCTCACCGGAAGGGTCTTGCGGGATTAGTGACCCCAAGGAGGCCATAGTGTCCGCAAAATGATTCGATGATCGAGGGAGTGCCTCGATGTCGTACCATTCAAGTTTTGCCAAGAATTTATCCACAAGGGCTTTGTAGGCCTGTAGAACTGGGCATTTGCATTGGAATACCCCTTTCACTTGGTTGAAAATTAACAATGAATCACCAAAGATATTCAAGCATTTGATGTTCATGGTGATGGTTGTCTGAAGACCTATGAGCAAGGCTTCGTATTCAACATTGTTATTGGTGCACGAGAAATCAAGTTTAAATGATAAAGGCATTGGAGCCCCTTGCGGTGTGAAAAATATGATTCCCATGCCACCCCCTTGCTCACATTTAGAACCATCAAAAAATAAGGTTATGTCGGCCTGTGACTCAAGCTCATCAGAATCTAGCGATTCTGAGACATGGAAGACCCCATCATCGGGTAGCTCTACGGTCAGAGGTTGATCATCTTCGAGAGGAGCCTCTGCTAGTTGATCGATGATGACTTGACCTTTGATGGACTTTTGTCCAATGAATTTGATGTCAAACTCCATCAACAACATGATCCATTTCATCGTGCGACTACTATGATAAGTATGACTCATCATGTACCGCAATGGATTCTCCTTAGACACAACATACGTCGTATTGCTCAACATGTAATGGCATAGCTTTTTGGTGGCAAATACCACTGCTAAGCATAGCTTCTCAACGTATGCATAGTTAAGTTCATAACTGACCAGGGTGCGGCTAAGATAATAATTAGCCTGTTCTTTATGTAATTCATTTTTCTGGGCTAGCATGGCACCCAGTGCCACCTCAGTAGCTGAGATGTATAAGTAGAATGGCACTCCTGGTCTAGGTGGTGCCAATACTGGTGGTGAAGCCAAGTATTGTTTGATGTCATCGAAGGCTGACTGGCACTCGTCATCCCAATGAAATGCTACCCCCTTGTGTAATAATTTATTCATGGGTCGGCACTTGTCAGATAACTGTGCTATGAAGCGCTTGATTGACGTGACCTTTCCCTGCAAGCTTCTGAGCTGCCTGATGGTGGTTGGGGGAAGCATCTCAAGGATTGCCTTGACTTTATTTGGATCTACCTCGATGCCTCATTTTGAGACTATGAAACCCAAGAGTTTTCCAGATGTGACGCCTAATACGCACTTCTTGGGGTTTAGCCTAACTTTGTGTTCGATGAGGCGATCAAGGATCTTGCGTAAGTCATCGAGATGATTTTGGCGCAAAAGAGATTTGGCCAACAAATCATCCATATAATCTTCCAAAGTTTTATGCATGTGATCATGGAAGATGTATGTCATAGCGCGTTGGTAGGTGGCGCCAACATTTTTAAGGCCAAAGGGCATGACCTTATAACAAAATGTCCCCCAAGGCATCGTGAACGCCATTTTTAGTTGATCATCGGGATTGATACGAATCTGGTTGTATCCCGAGAAACCATCCATGAGGGAAAGCATTTCATGGCCTACTGTAGCATCTACCAATGCGTCGATGCTAGGCAAGGGGAAATCATCCTTGGGACTCGCTTTGTTTAAATCTCGAAAATCGGTGCATATGCGAATCCTCCCATCCGGCTTCTTGATGGGTACCATGTTGGACAGCCATGGTGGGTAATCCATGCAGATGACAAACTGTGCATCCAACAACTTTTGTAGCTCATCTTTGACCATTAAGGCCACTATTGGGTGCATCTTACGTAGCTTTTGCTTGACTGGCTTGACTGTCGGATCAAGTGTTAAATTATGCATGACTAGCTATGGGTCTAGCCTCGACATGTCTTTGTAGGACCATGCAAAAACCTCCTTCTTCTCTTTGAGAAGGGCAATGTAATCGGCTTGCTCTTCAGGGGATAGACTTACCCCCAACTTGATGATTTGTGGATTCATTGGATCAGAACCGATGTCTACGTCAATCGTCTCTTCGACTGACATGTGGGATCCATCCTCCAACTGGTGTGGAGTTGGGATCAGGTGGATATCATTCGCTGAATTTAGATCTACATTGGGAACATTGGGTTCCTCTTCAGCATGGAAGATATCTTGAGTCTGTCCTGGGGTGAAATGAAACATCTCACCGCAAGGCCAGTACTCTGATGGGGATGGTGGTGAGTCAGCATGATCCCAGTCTATGGCATCTAGGTCTAGATACAATGGTCATGTTGGATCGGTTGGATTATGGATGGGGGTGGTTAAATCAATGGAGATCATGTTGATGGAATGAATTTGGTCTCCATTACCGTGCATGGGTGTTGATACGGACATTCTTGGTGATCCTTGTGCCTTGGATCTGGCTCTGTGGGTACTGGCACAAAAGGATCGGCCCTATGTGTGGATAGAAGGATAGGGTCTACCCTTGGCACTGGTGGCCCTATAGGGTCTCTAGGTGGGAGGTGCTCTCTGTATGCCCAAAGTGGTGGATGAAGCACTTGGTTTAACTGTACTTGGTTTAAATGCCACCTATGCCTTGGTCCCATATTCAGATGTTCGAACATACCATCGATGTCTATGGGGTATTCCTGTTGCCTCATATGGTTGAGATATGCCATCTCAGTCTCATCCTCATAGTCGCTATCGGAGATCCATAGGCCTTCATTGGCTCCGACAACTATGTGCTCCTCTTGTTGGTATAGCCTCCCACTAGGCGTTTCTTGATCACTTGGCCTTATGGCTGGCATGGGAGGCTCATTTTGTTTGAGCATGTTGATTTGGTCCCTTCTGGGTTGTTTCACTCTCTATGGGAGGGCTGGATTCTCTTGAGGTGGCAATTGCTCGATTGGAACATTAAAGGGGAACATTGCCATGAAGTCCTCCTGATAGTCGTCAATGGGTGTCACCTGCGAGTGATTGCTATCGGACTCAAAAGGGTCCCAAGGTGCTACCTCATAATCTGACTCATCTTCCGAAGAGCTCTCTTGATTTTGTTCATATCCTTCTTGGAGGTTACCTCTTGAACTTTCCCCTTTCTCGATCAAAGGGGAGGGGTTGTTGAGGTCAACAAGGTTTGTTGTTACCAATGGGAGATAATTCCCCAATGTGTATGTAGTGTTGGGATTGGCATATGGATCTTGTGCCAACCCATCCCTATTGCCTAGACCTAAGCCTTGCATGGTTTCTACCAAGATGTCGAGGGGCAAAGGGTGGTTGAACCCTACTCCTGATTTATCATATGGCATCTGGTATCTTGGTTGACAAAGAGTGCGCATTCCTTGTTCATATCTGCCCAATCCATATCCATGCCAATTACATTGGTCTAGGTATTTCAAGGTGAAGTCTGGGTTGGACAGATAATCAACATTCTCAGCAAATGGCTCTTCGTCCTCTTCCTCTTGTAGGTAGGGTTCAAGGCCGTTCTCGAGGCCCCCATATACAAAGTTGGTCTGATTTGGTGGGTAACCTAAAGGGATGATAGTGCCGATGGGGAGGCGAGGTCTCCCCATGTCTTGCATGGATTCGAGTGTGGGTGTTGCCATAATGTTCTACACTAGGTACTCCCCCAGGCCCGTATTGGCCATTTCAATGGTAATCATCGGTGGTTGAGGGGGAGGGAATGGGAGTTCTCCCTGAGTCCACTCCATGTTGGGTGAATCAGGTGTCTCGACTTCCATTCGGCTGGGCACCTCCTCGATAGAGATGGTTGAGACTAATGGTGGTGCCTCCTCTAGGGGCTTCTTCCCATTGTCCTTCGGTGTGGCCACCATAGGTGGCATTGTTGGTGAAGGGACAGATGATGAAGATGGGCTAGGTCGGTTACTTGAGGGACTCAACAGTGGGGATGTAGGTGGAATCGGACCCTATGTGGATGGATTCAATTGAAAGTCCAAATGTGTCGATGGGAGGGTCGATTGTGGCATCAACTGCATCGCATTGCAAAACTTAAAGGGCTCTAAGTCTGTTGGGACTACATGTACTTGCCCTTCGTATGTGTATTTGAGGCATTGATGGGCTATCGAAGGGACACACTTCATGTCCCTGATCCAAGGCCGGCCTAGCAAGATATTGTAGGCCATCTCACCCTCAAGGATGTGACACAATGTAGGAATGGTCTTTTGTCCTACTTGGATGGGCAGGACAATTGTGCCAACCATCGAGCATAACGCATCGTTGAATGCTCGAAGAGTGTAGGTGGATGCCACAATGTGGGATGCTGGCAACTTAAGATGTTTTAATGCCGTTGTCATGATTATGTTGCTGGATGAGCCAGTGTCCACCAACACCCTCTTGAATGGAATCCCGTTGACCCGCGCGATGACGTGCAGGGGTGGATCCACCATATCACTAGTCACCAATTTTAGTTCATCTTCCCTAAAGGTTATGACTGGTTCTATGCATTGTCTCACATGTCCCACAAAGTTGTTGAAAGAATTGGGTTCTTGGGGCTGTAGCTCAATGGCTTTGAGTATCTCCATCAGAGCTTCCCGATGGGGCGATGATTGTTGGATGAGCTCATAGATGGAGAGCCTAGCCGACGTGGTCCTTAAACTTTGAGTAAGCTTAGTCCGAATCATGGCCATTGGTCTAGGCGGGGGAGGTTGTGTAGGGTGTTGTGGAGGTTGTGACATTGATGGAACATCTCCTGTAGCTACAGCGGGTGCAGCCGTGTTTGGGTATCTTTTGTTCCGTGTCACGATGCTTATCATCCCTACGTATCCTTGCATGGGGCAGTCTTGTGTTACCTCATTCACTTGTAAATTCTTTGCCTATGCATCATGGGTAGGCAGGGGGTCTTTGAAGACTTCCATCTGTTGGTTGCTCAGTGCTACGGGATTATCTACCGTGAGCGTTTTGTTGTCTATCAAGTCTTGCACTAAGTTTTTGAATTTCCAACAAGAGAAGATGTCATGTCCTTTCTATCGATGGAATCTACAATATAAATCTTCCCTATAGCCCTTGGGTTTTGGCGCGTTGGGGTCTATGGGTCGACTTTCTAGCAAGTTTATCAGGTTTGCCATGAACAAGCGGTCAAACAAGGAGTCTCTAGACTCCGTGAATTGTGTGAATTGTCGCTTAGGGTGACGCTGCTGATTTTGCTCTTGTTTGTGATTTTCCTTTTCATAGTTAGCAAGAGGAACTGCCTGATAATTAGCCTTTGGGGGCTGTGTCATTTGTGCAGGTGATGGTACAGTTATGGCAACCTGATTGACCATGGTGGGTTTCGGTTGCGTGGGCCCAATTTTGGCATTTTTGGTCCACTCTTTCTTGCATGGCTTGGCAATCTCATCATCTTGAATTTTGATCTCCTCAATTATCCTGGCTTGCACCAGGGCTTCTTCTAGGGTGGCATATTGTTGTAGCTACAATAGCATGGAGATCGACCTTATGCAACTCTTTGAAAACATCTGAGTCATGTCGGCCATGGGAGGGAGGTAAGGTAGCTTTGAAAGCAATGTCCTCCATCGATTCCCATAAGCGGCTATGGTCTCATCATCATACTACTTAAGGCCAGCTAGGTCACTTAAGGATGCCTTCTTCTTGGTGTTGAAGGCAAAACGTTCAAGGAACGCATCCACTAGCTGGTCTAGATTGTTGATGCTATGCTTTAGCAATTGGGTAAACCAATCCGAGGTAGGACCTACGAACGTGGTTATAAACATTCTCAGAAGCAATGCATCATTGTCCTGAATGCCAAAGCATTGACTCAGGAACCTTGTTACGTGCTCTTGGGCATCCTCATCCCCTCTAAAAATTGCCAATTGAGGCATTTTGAAGTGGTCGGGGTATGGGGGTGCCGAAACTGAAGGATGCACAAGGTGACTATGGAGCTGGCATAAGGTGGGCTTTTGGGGCCTCGAAGTCTTAGTCTCCATAGACTCTAAGCGCTCTAGCAATACTTTGTATGCATCAGAGGATTTGATTTCCTCTTCTTTGGTTTGTTCCCATTGTGAATTGTGAGGAACTTGAGGCCTATGGAGGGGTAGCCGGGTAGCGCCCCCTTGCCTTGGTAGGGCATTTCAGCCCGCTCTTCTTCTCGCTCAAATTCCTCATAGGCTTCTTGAGGAGTTTTTGGGCGTGTCCTATAAACATGGATGGGTGCCCGAGGAAGACGCCCATCATTGGTTCTAGGGGTGGCCTCCCGCTCAGGTCTAGGAGGTCTTGGAGGCAACACTTGATAAGGTCGTGGAGACCTGTCTCGCACTAAGGGGTTGTGCCTCTCATAAATTTTTGTCCTATGCATGCGAGGGGTTGGAATCCTCTCATGCATAGTGTTATGGAGCAACTCATCTATCTGGCGCTGAATGCGCTCTTTGTTAAGATGATACAGTTGCTCTAACTACTGCTGATCTTGCCTAAGCTGTGTGATTTGCGCTTGGTGGGTGGCATGTTTGGCAAATGCCAAGTCGATTTGTTCCATCGTCTTAGGTCTAGGAGGCCTAGATGCCTCCCCTACATATCTATCTCGGTCATGGTGATCCGAGATCTCTATGGGTCACTTTCCTCTATCGAGGTTAGCAACATTCACCCGAGGCTCTGGCCTCAATAGGTGATCTTGATAATTAGCAGGTGCGGAGGCGCATTGCTCCCATGTGGTGTATTGCTCTTGAGGAATATACTGGTTTTCCTCGTGCTCCCTTTCGTACATGTGAAAGGGATGGGCGGAGTTGGCTCACCCTATCTGAAGAGCCTTGCGCTCTAGATTTGGCCTATTAGTTCTAACAGTAATGAGGGGTAGAGGAGGAATGATATAATCATGTGGTCCCTCCTTATGAACCCTATGTTGCTCTAGCGCTTCATCGCATAGTGGCCACTCATAATGAGTGTCTAAGGGGGCCTTCCCATGTATGTACTCCTCCTGAGAGGGTCTGTGTTGAACGGGAGTGCCCCTCAAAAGGGGTGCCTCTATAGTCCTTTTCTGTAGTGGCATAGTGTGGACTATGTTGTGGGTCAAGCTGCCAAGGTGGTATAACCAAGTCCTTGGGGCTATAACGGAGGTGACTTGTGCCTCCTTGTACACTTTCTGCAACTTCTGCCTGTGATTGGGCTTGGCTACGGGTATACACCATGGTGGTGGTCTTTCTAGAAAGATATGTATATTTTTATCTCCTTTACAATTTTTTATGCTATACCAAACAAAAGAGGACCACACAAGCAAAGAGATGATTATCTTGTTTACAGATTAAATGTGTGCCCTAAATCTGGTTCGATGTGTTTGATTTTTGTTATGTAAACCTTGTAAAAGGAAACTTTGTTATACATGCAAAATGAGGGCTCTTATATCTCCAAAATGGTCACCCCTTCAATATACCATTGCCAGGCCGTTATACCGAACCTCTCAATATACCCGCCCTTACGTGAGGGAAACTATTGGTACGCGAGAGCAGAACAATACGTGGAACATAGGCGGTACGGAAGGGGGATCGCTCTATTTTTGACACCTACCATAGAAGACTTATCCTCATGCATGGGGAATCACCCCCATTACACTTGGTCAGCTTTCATCAGGATTTACGTCTAGCAACAATCGCGATCGGGGTGTATGTATGCAAAATCCAAGCCAAGGTGGTGATGAAATCCACCGTTGGTCTTGATCAAGTGTTGGGGTATTAAGACCAACTCCTTGATGTTAATTTTATTAGGTGGTGTGTGTGGTTCCTTTTAATCATATAAAGAAAGAAAACATACAAAAAAAGATGATTTTCACTAATGCAATGCTTTAAAGTACGTTTTATCTTTCAAAAATCATTAGTAGCAAAAGGAAATCACCAATCCTAACTAGAACTGAAACCTATGATGAGGACTTGCCATTGGTGCAAGTATCATGCAAGAAAACCAGAGAAGAATGCATCCCTAATTAGGTTCCTTCCATTTAATTTACTCTATGTTTTTCTTTTTTTTTTTATTGCAAGAAAGCAAAGAAAATAGAAATCTGCAGAAACAAAAAACAGAAAAACACAGAGGATGTTCAGAAGGCCTACCTCTTCTCTGTCCAAACCAGATGCCTCTGAGTTTCTGCTCAGAAAATGCATAGAACTCTAATCGTCCTGGGGTGGGATGAATAGTAGGTCTGTATTCATCATAGGGTGGGACGAATACGTATTCATCCTAGGGTGGCACGAATTCTAGGTCTGTATTCGTCATAGGGTGGCACGAGTAGCAGTCCAACGCCCGAATGAGTAACACCTGCAAAGAAACCACAAAATTTGGATAAAAAAACTTGATCTTAATAGTAGGGGACAAGGTCCCACCATGATCACCACTGAAAGCTGAATGCGGAGTGACGGCGTGCCAGATTATGATGCAAACAAAATTGATATAAAAATGCTAAGTCCTACGAATGCGAGAAAAGCAATGCATGAAGGAAAGACGCGAGATGTTAGAAAACAAAGAAAAGTGGGGCCTCTTTTATTAATTTTGCTTTTAAATCTGGTTACAATACATCCCCCCTTCTAGGGCTCAGAACGTTTGATACAGTTCGTTACATCAACGGATGATACGCTTCCAATGTCTTTCGCATGCCCACATTTGAAATGGGTGGGCCAAAGGTTGTCGCCGCTTGTGTCCATGTGTTCATCATTCCTTGCTGCCCCTTCGATGTTCCTGGTGGTGAGATCCTATGCACAGAGAAATAGCAAATAGTTAATAGCATATGCGGATAGAGGGAAAACATGCAATCCCTAGGGCCTCCGGCTAGTGAATACATAAAATAGCAAAATGATGGTCAGAACATGTCATAATGAATTCAAAATTTGATAGAAGCATAGAAACATCATCAGAGACACATTGCAAAAATAACAGTCAGGAAATCATGCATGGATTTCTAATCGCTCCGGGGTGGGACGATTAGGACTGTCACAAAACATGCAAAAGTGACCTTGCAAATGTCCTATCCAGAGGCCTCCAAAATTCTTGAAAACTTGGGGTTAGACAAAAAGGGGCATTTTGGGATGACCCAGAAGGTCATATTTGGCAGATTCTACCCATATTGTCCCGTATCCGAAGGCGCTCCCTGTAGGTTAGTAAACGCGTAAAATGATAAAAACAAGGTCAAAACAAGTCAGAATGCAATGAAACTTGAACAACAAGCATAAGTAAACCAAATAGAACATAATGCAAAAATAATAGTGAAGAAATCATTCATGGATTTCTAATCACTCCGGGGTGGGACGATTAGGACTACAGTAGTTTGGGGGGCGCCCGAGGGCAGGACGCCCACCGTTTGGGGTCTGGTTTTGACACCAATCCACGTGGGATGGGTCCAAAACCTCCTAGGGGGTTGTGTCGATGAATTTGGTGTGGGATTGTGGCCGATTTCTTGGGTTTTGGGTCGGGATTGCGTTCTTAGTGTTCACCCGATAACCTCTCTTCCAAAAGAGAAATTAGGGATGTAAGAAGCACAAAGGGGAATGTGGGTATAATTTGGCAGCACTCCATTGCTCCAAATGCTCCAGCTCTATTTTTTTTGGGGTGAGGAGGCTCACCATTTTATAGACCTGAGGGTCTCCTTTGAATGCGCATGCGAGGGCACCACTTGGCTTGTCATGCCTTTTTGGGGGAGAGAAGATTCCTCCCTGATTTAGGGCCTCCTTGCATGAGGCCTGCTTGACTGAAGTCCCTCTCTCAGATTTGAAACCGTTCCTCGCAATTGCATGCAATGAAGGCGAAGTTGAGTGGCAGATCTGGGTTGCCATTTGTCAAGGTTTGACTTTTTGCCAATCAAACTTGCTATTCGTCCCACCCTGGGACGATTGTTGCTAATCATCCCGGGGTGGGACGAATAGGATTCTAATCATCCCAGGGTGGGACGAATAGGGAGCAAAGTGCTTAAAAGGTGCCAAATTGACCTTTGACCTTCCAAAACTGATTTGGGAGTGGTTAGGACCATTGTTTAACCTCTGGAGGCTGCCCTAGGGGGTATGTATGCCAATTCGGTCAGTGCTTGTAGTCACATAATCGGATTGGTGTTGTTTTGGTGTCTACAAATGCCCATTTTTGGGATGCACTGTGTGTGGCGCAGTGCCATCCCGAGGTGGGACGAATAGGATTCTAATCATACCAGGGTGAGACGAATAGGGAGCAAAGTGCTTAAAAGGTGCCAAATTGACCTTTGACCTTCCAAAAACTAATTTGGGAGTGGTTAGGACCACTGTTTAACCTCTGGAGGCTATCCTAGGGGGTATGTATGTCAATTCGGTCAGTGCTTGTAGTCACATAATCTAATTGGTGTTGTTTTGGTGTCTACAAATACATTAATTAAAACCAAATTTTCTTAGATTATCATGTAGAAAACTCCAATGAACCCTATCATCTGCTTTGTTCATATCAAATTTTAGAAGCATACCTATTTTTCATAGAATGAAGAGAACATATATTGTCTTATGTAATGATTATACCATTAATAATTTGTTTATCATGAACAAAATCGTCTTATTCCTTTAATATAACACAATATATAATTATTTTCAATATATTGGTCATAATTTTTTAAGTATCTTATAGATCATACTAAAAAGGATTACTAGACAAAAATTATAAAAATATTTTATTTTGCCTTTCTTGGGAACCACTACAATAAATGGGAAATGATATCACTTATTATATACTATTTTTATTGGCCTCTTCAACCACAAATAACATACTACTCTTAAAAAAACCTCAAAAATTTTAAAATAAAAATACAAGGAATATGTTGGGACCAGGTGCCTTATTCGGATGGTTAGAGAAAATTTCCTCCTATAGCTACTCTGTAGATTATCTTCCTTATCAATATTTTCATTTTATCCATATTTTATGATTTATGGGATAGTTTGTGAATGCTTACCACAATCATCCTTATATTTCCCAACTTCTGATAGAATATTTTCAAAATAATTAAATATTTCCTTTCTAATATCTTCTTCTTCCATTTGGAGTTGATAGATTTTTTATTTGATGAAAAAAAATGTTTAATTTTAACATTACAAAAATTGTATTTCTATGCCCTTCATTAAGCCATCTCTCTCTAGACTTTTGGTATCAATATGATTCTTCATTTTTAGTGCATTATGATAGTCACAAAGTAATTGATTTTCTTGCATATACATATCTTGGACCATCCATTGATTTGTAATTTGTCTTCTAAATTGTTATGCTTAGATTTAATTTCATTTTTTATTTTAAATATATTATCAAAATATTTAATATTGCAAATGCTCATTTAATCCTTTAGGTATTTTATCTTTTGGACAAACTTGTATATACATGATCTTGTAAATCATGCCTCATCCCACCATAACATAACCATTTGATAAAAAACATGGTCTTGATGACTCATAGTATGAAATCAAAATGTATTTTGATGACCATTATTGATTAGATCACATCTAAAAAAGAATGGATTTATAGATTCAATTTTCTCATAATATTTTTTTTTTAAGATATTCTATACTATGTTTACAACCATGTATTAAGTCTTGAAGGAATGACATCCCTAAGAATATTTCAATTGGAAAATGAAACAAAATCCTCTTTTTATTAAGACCATTTAATACCACCTTAATTTTTTAAAGGAGATATAAATGTGTTGAAGTATTCCAAGAATTTGTAGATCACAATTATCAATCATCATTAAATTTGGCATAAATAAATTGAAGTCCTTTCAATATCCATCATAAAGATTAAATTTAGTTGGGGAATATACATTTATAACCCCATTGATATTTTCTCATTCTGACAAAATAGACTAGTGACCCAATTACTCTTTGCTTCTAGCAATTGTTTCTCCTATTTGCATTTGTACTATATTGTTGCAATACTTCCTAAGTATCCTATAGCAAAAACTATTGGATAATATGTTATATTCTAAATATTTTTAAATGAATCCTTGCATTTTGTACCACTTTTTTGTTTCTTATATTAAAATAAACTCAAGACTATAAATAACATATTAATTATTAGACTTTATTACATATGTCATATTATTACATTTTTTGATGTGAAATAATTTTTAGAGAATGATTGATGACACCACCTCATGTAATTTTGGATAGTCATATCTCCCATAAGAAGAATGTGAGAAGATAAAAAGATATTATTTAAGGTAAAACACCAAACGGTGAAACACTAAGGGTCTCTTGAATCAAAGAGACACAAAATTGAATTAAATATACTTGATGCATAAAACACAAAAGGGTGAAGCACCAAGGGTATCTTGAATCATAAGGACACCATATAAGTATTAATGTTGTATGCTAGAAAATATTTGTGGATATGTATGGAGAAGTGAGATGAATATTGGTGTATTGTGACTAAATATTTGAAGAAAATATAATATGGTGAAATATTTGTTTGTGCCCCCTAAAATTATTTTATTATTTCCTATGATTCTGACATGTGGTATTAAAGAAAGTTAAGTTTGTGCAAGGGGTTTATCTGATAAGGGACAATCATCACCATCCAATGATATGACCTTGAGAAAATTATGAGCAAGTTGCCCAAACATATTCAACGCAGTTGTCTAGAGTGATGAAGTCGATTGACATGAGATCTTATTAGATTTCAGCATTTTGAATCACAACAGACTCATAGGTGTATCATCCAAATCCTGCATATGTAAAAGATTCTACTTTAATAACTTATTATTCTTCTCTGGATAGAGAGGTTTTACTTCTCTCCTTATAGTCCTCACTTCTTATGTTTAAGTCTTTGGTTCAAAGTTGGCCTAAAAAAATTGCTTCTAAATTCAAAAACCTATAATTTTCATAGAGCACAGACATTTTTTCTTCACCTTCTCTCCTTGAGCACAACCATTTATTTACTTCAATATCTATCGTCCATGAGTGCAGGTATTTATCTATTGTCCATTCCTAAATCTAAAATGATACCTTTATTTTCCAACATACCTGGCATGGCTCCTATGATGCTATAAATGTCTACCTTCGATTTTTTTATGACAAAATGGGTATGTGATAATTGAAAGCATACTTTCTTTCGAAATATTTTTAAAGTACAATGGGAAATATTTGACCAAAATAAGTGGTGTAGTGTCATAATGGTGGATATTCCAACACAATGATGTGCTTCGACTATTAGAAGTCCTAAATATTTAACGGGTAAAACAAAATAGTTGACAAAGTGTGTTGGGTTAATTCATTAACTATAAGGCACCATACTTTTAAAACAAATTATTTTATATTGAGAACATGTATGTGTAAATGTAGAAGCACTATTTCCAAAAATGATCCCTTGCATAAGAGTATGTTGTCCACCTACCTACACCAACGTTGTTATGTTTCCATGGTGCCTAGTGCAAAATTTTTGGGCACATAAGGTTGTAGGTTCAAATAGCTCAACCTATTATTTTTTTAATTTTTTCTTTTTAAAAGGTGCTAAATGGTAAATTAAATAATGTGATTTATTTTTACATCATAAGTACGTAGTGGGGTAGTTGGTGTATGAAATAAAGTTTAAAATTTTTGAATAGTATGTAACGGACTCAATTCCTTTTAGGTGATTATTTTAAAGAAAGTTTTGGAGAGCAAGTTGAAAATAAAAGTTGAAATGTTATTTTAAGGAGAGATAAGTGAAATTTTGATTTTTTTAGTTGAAAGAAATCAAAGCATAAAAAGTGAGAAAGAAATAATTTAGGGAGGTGAAAGGTGTATAGTTGCATTTTTTAGAGGGATAAATATTTGAAAGAAAGTTTTTTTTTAGTATGAGGTATTGTTTTTAAAAAAATGAAGATAATAATATTTTGTGAAAAGGTGCATTTTTGGTGGAGATAGACACATTTTTTTTTAGAAAATTATGCATCAAAAATAATTTTTTACACAAAAATCAAAATATGTGCTTTGCACAATTGCAATGTTTAGTAAAAACAATGCCTCCAACTTGCATTTATAGGTAATGTTGTCATGTTAAGTTACAATGTCTAACGCCTAATATAGCTACCATAGTGACGTCTAGGCATCAACCCTATATATTTTAAGGGAGGAATAAGGACACATTTTTGTGATATTTTGTTTCACTCCATCATTTACCCCATTTGTTACTATTGTTAGATGTAAATCTTGAAATTGAGAAAATCCAAGTATATAGAGAAGTTATGCCCATGTATGAGGATTTCTTTTTAAGTAGGTGTTATAGATAGAATGAATCCTTTTTAGTACTACCTTGGTTCCACATATCAATTTCTTTTGCGTACCTTAAAGTATCTTTCACATATGACTATGTATATCGAGAGGACTAGTTTCTTCCATGTATTGAAAGGATTGGTATATAGGACTAGTGGTATATAAAAAAGGGTACCATTTTAGGAGATATAAGGAACCTTTGTCATGTCTATATCAAAACTCATTCTCATAGAATCTCAGTTGCTAAAGGGTCCAAATTTTGTACCATGAAAAATAAAAATGAGAACAATACTGGTGGTTGAAGAACTCTGAGATATAGTTACTAGTGATGAAATTTTTCTTGAGGATATAGAAGATAAGCAAAAGTATAATGAAAGAGATTCAAGGGCACTTATGCTCATCACATTTGAAGTGGCTAATGAAATACAATCATATATAAGTGAACCAAAAACATCAAAATATGCATGGTATAAACATTACACTATATTTGAAGGGAAAAATGAAGCCACAATCCTTCATCTACAATCACAACTTCATATATTAAGGGTCCAATATGGTGAGAATATTGAACAATTCCTTCAAATAATTGTAGACTTGAAATCAAAGTTGAATACTATGGGAGAAAAGGTGGATGATAAGATCTTAGTTTTAGTTGTACTTAGAGATCTTCGTAAATCATACAAAACTTTGGTGACCTATCTCCAAGTATCATATAGAAGGGTATCATTTCAAGAATTATTAAATATCCTTCAACAGTGTGAAGTGTAAAATTTATTGAGAAGTGAGTTGTTTAGTATTGCTCTTATCTCAACAAAGAAACCTCAAAAATATTTAAAGGGTCCTTCTACCCCATATTCATCATAAAATTAAACTCAATTGAGAAGGAGGTATTGTCATATTTGTGAAAAAATACATGACTATTGAATTTTAAGCCTCACTATCTCAAAATATCATAGTTCTCAATATAAATAAACCACAATATTATAGGTCAAAATATCAATAATCAATAGTAGAATTATATATATGAGCAATAAAATATATATCCATGCCAATATAATTATTAAATAACACACTTATAATATCAACTATGAATGTAAATGGAAAAAATCATTCATCTACGTGGGTGAAGAATAATTACAATAAAAATTGCTCAAAATTTGTATACAAGCTTTATTATCAATGCTTGCTATGTGGTGATCACTACAAACCATTTTCCCTTACATTGCATGGAGCTTTATCTCCATAATATAGTCATCATAATGTGACTCTTCAATACTTGTCTATTGCACTCCTCACATATCTAGGAGATGCAACCTTTCCTATTCTTGACCTTTGGCTTCTTATATTGCCACTTGTATACTAGACTCTTCACTCTCTTCTTACATGCATACTTGACTCTATGACACTTGCACACTTCTACATGACTCTTACTCTCCTACATTCACTCCTAATACAAGACACTTATGCACATCCTCACTTTACATATTTGCACACTTACACTCTTTCAATCAATACACACTTGCACTCTTTCTTGCATGGTACTTGTGTATTTCTTTCAATTGCACTCTTACATGACACTTGTGCATATCTTGCACATTGCACTCTTACATGACACTTTTGCATATCCTTAACATTAATACTTACATAACATGGAAATATAATCACTAATTTAAACTATAGACACAAACCCTAATCTATTACATATTTATATTTGTACCATAAAGGTACCATGGGGGTACATTTTCATGTACTAAATAATGTAATATTCTCCAACAATGACACCAATTTTTTTAAATATAATTCATTAAAATTAAGGAATCGGTTTCAAATATATTCTCAAAAGAATCAGTAGTAATTAGTAGTGTCAATCCTAATATCAATAAGGGACACAAGGATAAGTTCAATATCAAATAGGGCAATCTCAACAAAGGCAATTGCAACAAAGGTATATTGTAGAGGATGAATCAAAACTAAACTATGAATAACAATGTGAAACAACACATATGTACCTCATGGCTAAGGAGATGTCTAAAACAATAAATAAAGGATATAATGAACAAGATATGAAACAAGGATAAATACAAAAGTGTGTCATAAAAATATAATGAAGATGGTGAGTCTTCAAAACTAAGGTCTTGTTTACAAGCAATACTTAGAAATGTTGGTAAAGGATACTTTGGGAATGGTATGATAATCTTAGTTGGTGTAGTGATAAGAACGTGCATGGCACTATTCACCCTTGACATCCTTGAGATGCAATGTAAAAAGAAATTGAAATAATTGAAAAGTTAGATGATAATCCCATGATGAAAGATGTTGGTTGTGATACAAGTGATCTTATTTAAAGGACATATATTAGTTATGATTCTTGTGATTTGATATTTATAATGGCATATGTTTGTTTTGATGCATGTGATCTTGTCCAAAGGAAAGATATAGTTTATGATATTTGTGATTTGAATATTGTTGATGAGAATAGAGATCTTGTACAAGATGGTTATTGTGGCCATGATAAAGATCATATTGTTAGATTTGATAGTGATAGTGATACTTCAGATGATGATGTACGTTGTGATGATGTATGGTATCTAAATAATGGTAGAGACCATAATATAATTAAGAAAATTGGGTGTTTGAACATTTGTAATGGTGCTAAGAGCAATCAAAGTGGTGATGCAAAAATTGGATGCTTTGAAAAGCATATCAAAGGAATTGGTTCAAAAATAATGAAAAATAGGATATGATGGTACAAGTTTGGAAAGATATGGGTAAGGTATGAAAATACCTATAATATCGGGTATAAGACCAAAGAATGAAGGCCTTGGATATGTAGGTCAAGTAGAAAGTAGTGAGACAAAACTTGTGAAGAAAGAATAATTTGTAGAAGTTCCTTGAATGGGTTATTGTAGTCATTGCAGAAGAAGTGTGCATGTAATAGCTAGGTGTTGGAACCTACATTGTTCTAAAACTCATGGAAGTAATAATTGCTCTCGAAGAAATTGTTAGCATAAAGATAAAGTGACCAACAAAATACAAATGAATTATGGATGGATATATGTATTAGAGTGGAATAACACCAAAGAAATATTGAATGGTTTATATAAAAGGAGACCAAGTTTAGTGGTTGAAAAACATTAATTTTGTTGAATGTGAAGAATATAAGTTTTCAAATGGAAAAATATCTTGGAAATTTTAAAATAAATGATCCTTCTATTTGAATATGATCCAAGCAATTCTTGGAAGACCTACAATGATATGGCCTACACTGTAACATTATGTAGAGGATTTTGAAGATGTGGAAGATTCCAAAAATATATTTTAGTCATAATTTCCCATAGGTGATGACCTAAAGGAATATCTAGAGGTTGACCTAGAGATAATGATATCCCAAAGGTGACCCAAAGGCAAAGGACCCAAAGGCAACCTATGGTAACTATGGACCAGAGGTAACCCAAATGTGACCTAGATATGATGATGATCCAAAGGCAACCCAAAGGCAAATACCCAGAGGTATGAACTAAGAGGAAAATCTAGTGATTAATTAAAGAGGCGGACCTAGTGGAGAGTCCTTATAGAGCTATAAGAGCCAAAGCCAACAAAGCTAGAGCTAAATCCAGCAAATCTAGAGCCAAATCCAATAGAGCTAGAACTAGTAGAGCTAGATCCATATCTAGATCCAGATCTATATTCAAAGCTAGAGCAAGATCCAAAGCCAAAGGTAGAGCATAGTTCTAGTGTACCACGCTTGGAATCGTGGGGGGTAATAATTTTTATATCAAATAATATAATAATGAGTGTTATCCTTTATTACATTATTTATCATATTATTACATTACTTTATGTGATGTAATTATTAGGGAATTATTATTGATGCCACCTTATGTAAGGTTGGATAATTACATCTCCCATGAGATGAATATGAGAAGATGAAAATATATTATTGAAGGTGAAACACCAAGAGTCTCTTGAATCAAAGAGACACCATATTTTATTAAATATGTATGATGTATGCTAGCAAATATTTATGGATGTGTATGGCAAAGTGAAATGAATATCGGTTTATTATAACAAAATAATTAATGAAATAAAATGTAATGTTATAAAATATTTGTTTGTGCCCCCTAAAATTGTTGTGTGATTTCCTGTAATTCCAACTTTAATTCATTTATAATTGTTTCTAGGATCTTATTCATACCCATGATATTTTAAGATACCATTTTATCATCATTTTTAATTCTTATTAGTGGGATTAACCTTATTTTCAACAATTGTGATATTTTTTTGGTTTTCCAAATTAATATCCAAGTTTTCTTATCTATTTATTCTTGCTTTGAGGGTCTTCCTATCCTTTTTCATTCTCGAAAACACTTTTATCCTCATTAATATCTTTAATTTTTTAGACTACTCGTATTGAAACTAATCATCCATAAGTTTTTTCTACCCTATGGAACCTAAAGTGCAAGGAAGACACTCAAAACACCTCCTTCTCTATGCTCTTTGGAAAGCCTAAATTGTAAGGAACATCCTCCATAGTATAATTTTAAGATGTTGACATAAAAATCCTTGAATTGCTCTAGATATTATCCATACTTTTTTCTTTACTATGTTGCTCTTGAAACCCTAAAGTGTAAGGAATAAACTCCATACTACTTTTACATTATTGCAAGGAGAATATTTTTTACTATTTGAGAAAAATGAAGATGATTTACATAGAATAAACTTGATTTTTTTTTAAATTTTTATAAGATTTACCTCCACATATTTCTTCATACCTTTAATTCCTTATAAATTTGGACTTGAATATTGTAATTCCTCATCCCTTGTATCCTTCTTTGTTTCTTCTAATGGCTAAGCTAAGTGAACCATGATGGTCTTTTTTATCTAATAATGTAAAGGGATTTATTTACCACTTTTTTGAGAGTGGAAATCCTTGGTTTAATCCATATTCTACATAGATATTGTTGCTCCATCTTGAAGTTTATATTGTGAGAAAAATATTACATTTATTTCTCCATTATTTTCACTTTACAATCTATTGTAATGTGTCTAGTTTCATGAAATTTATATCATAAAAATACAATAATTTAATAATCTACTTGTTAATCTCAATTGCTTGATTCAAATTTAATCTTAACAGGTTTTGGAAAAGGTTTAAATTATATATTAAAACACATATTTAGGTATATGCAACACACTTTCCTTAGAATCCATTCCCTCCTAAATAAATTCCTCTAGAGTATTGTCAATATATTTCAAAACATCCCTATTAATAAGTTGATACAGAAGTGCAAAATACATAATACACAAAAATCCTTTTAATAGTTTATGTCTTCACAAAAAGTTCTCACTCATGGTATTAGAGATAGGCTATCTATTTCTATAAACCATGAGCCACAATCTATCATTTTAATCCCATTTTTTGAACTAAAGAATATGATAAAATATGTTTCTAAGAAAATTTCATTGAGTAATTTGAATTCAATCCCCACTTCTCTTTGGTCCAATTTTTAATATCCATAAAACCTAGGTAGTGTTCATGGAAACTACTATAGTGCATTTATGTTACCTTGGGATTCATTATTTTGAAGGAGCATGAAAAAATGGAATAAAATCGAAATTACCTCACAAAACCTTCCAAAATTTATCTAAGTATAACATAGATGTCATTTGGCTTAGGACTAATTTGCTTGTAGATAGTGTTCATTGGATTAGGACTGTTTCACTTGTAAAAGGTTCCAACTAGTTTGTAGGAGTGAACCATTCAGGGTCTACTAGTGATTTGCTCACTAACTAGGATAAATCACTTGACAACCAATGAGAGTAAAAATAAAGACATGGACCTTGAGGAGAATCTTGGAAAAATGATATTTTAGAATGTAGTGGTGTGCTAAGTCATTCTAGAATCATTTTGAGCTTATTAGAGACATAATTAAAGATAAGTAATATTTTATGGAGCATCATTTTGCTAAATATTCCCACAAATATTGACTTTTACTAAGATTAATTATTTCTCAACCTCAATAACTTAGGGATAAACTCCAACTATAAATAGGATCCTCGGGCTCCATTGTATTCATATTTTAGCCATGATAATATATAGCTACATTTTGTGATACTCATACTATGCTTTGTGTGATGATATTGTTAAGAAATTGTCATGTCCTTATGCATTTAATCAGTGACACTATCCTTCTGGTTTGCTAAGTGTGCAGGGATTGAGGCATTGCCCTTTTGCCCATCTTGTCATTCACTTAAACAATTTTATACTTAATGAATGAGAGAACATTTATGTTATTTGTATTCTCATGTATTGATTTATCACTTACATTATGTCACTATAGTTTAAACCCATATTAATTTGAATCACTCATACCCTTCATTTTCATATATGTCTATTTTTATACTTTAATTTTTATGCAATTAGTTTAGGTTAGCATAGGAGTATTTATGTGTGGAGAATGGAGAGATGAACTCAATACAAAGGTTTTGAGGAGCCATTGGCACTACTTTCCAACTTTGTTGAAGCTATAATTGGGGTGCATCATTAAATTAAAATTTAAGACAATTCCCTAGTTCAACATAGTTGATGGCATGCCCGATGTTATTAACCCTCATTATTCCTCATGTCAAATTTGCATTCATCATGGATGAAGTGATTGGATAAAGACTAAATGAACTTTTTCTAAGTATAGTTAAAGAAAGCAATTTGATTTAAATTTGGAGCAATTTTTGATGGCTTTTTAGCTAGATTATTCATAGGTCCTAATATCTAGTATCTTAAACAAACTCAAAAATTAGAGTTTTCAAAATCACTGGTTAATATCAAATAACATAACATTGATGAAAGAATAATATCAATAAATAATATACTCATAATATTATTGATGAATTAAATATACAATATCTCTATTACTATTATTTCTTCAATGATTGAAACAATACATGGAGCTTTGTCTCCATAATATAACCTTAGATGGTGACTCTTTAATACTTTGAATACTACTCTCTTCACATATTGAGGAGATGCAACCTTTCATATTTCACATATAAGATAAACCTCTCATGTCTATTGACTTTACATCTCGCCACATACATGTGATCCTTCACTTGTATACTTGACACCTACACACATGACTCTTGGTTTACTACACACTTGCACACCTTATGACACTTGAATGCATCCTACACATAGACACTAACTTTAGGGAAATACAATTCACACACCCTAATATAATATTTAAAATGGTACCATGGGGTTACATTAACATCTATAAATTAATATAATATTCTCCAACACCCCCATGTATTACATTTTTTTGAAGACTTTAGTCTTCAATATCTAATTCTTGCTTTTGTCTTTCAATTCTAGTTCTGGTACTACTTGAGGTTCTAGCACTAATTTGTTAACTTGCTTCCTACAATATTGATTAGAATTTCTTTATGACCATAAAAATATTGTAACATATCCATGATTCTATTCAAATATTATTTCTTGATCCATCCATAGTGCATTGCAATTTTCTTTTCATGATCTATCTTTGATTTGGTCTTCTCATAAATTCTACAATTCTAGAATGATCCATATTTCAACTTGGGTCTTTCATCTATTTCTATAGTCTTATTTTCAACTGCTTTTTTGCTATATAAAATATTAGCATCATTAGAATTTTTTGGATGATTTTCATTTTCATCCTTTTTACAATTATCTTGAATTTGTTCTTCAAATATAATCCTTTTTGTAAGGGCTCTAATTTAATTTCCATATTCAACTTCTTTTGACTCTTGAATCTCTTGAACTTCCTAAACTAAATTACCCTTTTGATTCCCTTCTCTTGGTTATTGTTGTTGTTGTGCATATTAGTACTAAGGTTGATATTGCCATGGTTAAACTTTTTGAAAAGGTATATTCATTTGATTTCCTTGATTCAAAAAATTATATCTACAAAAAATTGTAATATGACATTTTTTCCTGCATATGGGACAATATTTTTGTTTCCATTTAGGCTAATATTGTGATGATGTTGCATTGTTACTTGGTACATTTTCCTTAGATATCAAAGCATTATTAGTCATTTCATCCTTGACTAAATTTTCCACTTCATATTCTTGAAAAACATTGACTAATTCATCAAAGGTTGTTGTCTTATTTAGCACTTGAAGTGAAGTGACTAAATATTTGTAACTTTCTAGAAGTTCTCTTAATATAATTTGGATAAGAATCTTGTCTTCTATGTTTTCTTCCAGAGTTAATAGCTTAGCCTTTAAATTTGTTGTTCTTCAAAGAAATAGTTCTATACTTTCTTCACTATTAACCTTTAATGAATACAATTGTGATTGCAAATGAAATATAATTTCATTGTTTTTTCCTTCAAATATTGTGCATAATGTTTTCCAAGCAACTTTTGAAGTCTCTACTTTACTTATGTATGGATGGATTTCATCAATTATCCCAATGTAATCAACATAAGGGTTTTTGCATCATTTTCTTCAAATTTTTATTTTTCTCTTTCTTCTTTTGGCTTGTCTTTTGTTCCATTTACTATATCCCAAAGTTTCTCAACAATGAGAATTGATTTCATTTCCATGATGTAAAATTAAGTCCTTTCAGAAGTTGTAATTTATAAAGGAAAAACTTGCTATTTGACATAAGGAAACTCATTTAGTAATTCAAATTTCAATTTTATCAACTTCTTATAACTCCCACAAATTCTTTTCAATATTCAAATTTCAATTTGCAAAATTAATCAATTAAAATTACATTCAATCAATCATCAACAATCAAATTCTTCAAAATAATTTCTTCAAATCAATTCCTTAAATCAATAAAATTTAAACTCTTCAAATTTTTAAATTTTTAAATTTTTTATTTTCCTTATAACTTCCAATTCAATTTCAATTTTTTCAGATAAACAAATTCAATATTTCAATCAAGCAATCAATATATTTTTCTTCTTATCACTCCAATTCTCCTTCCATTATTAATTTCACCCTTTAATTTCAATTTAATTCAAATTTTATTTATCAAACCTTTATTACTCCAAATAAATATCAGTGCTAAAAATTTAAATAATGTTACATCTAATAAACTCATATCTCAATTTATCTCTCGTGATATTCTATATATTCTGACAAGTCAAAGCTGAAATATGTCAAATATCTCAACGCATCAATCGTTTCTTTTCACTATGCAAAAATTAAACTCCACTTTAACCTTTGGTGCTCTTCAACACTTGGTCTTCCTTGTCTTTTCTTCATTGCACAGTATGCAACTATTATGGAACTTATCTCCATGGATTTACATGTGCTTTAGGATAACTTCTCTAAATCAGGTAATATTTCTATACCAAATTTCTTTCTCGTAACCTCTTCTAGCTTCAAAGTTTCTCAAACTTCTTTTCAATGTTCTATACAAGCTATAATTTAGCACTTCACCATTTTGGAGTACAGATCTGATGCTTCAAATGCTCTACTTTCATCATACACTTTTCCTTATGACTGTATCTTAGGTGATTTCCATCATTTTTGATAACACTCATTCCTTAGCCTTCAATTTGACTTTTCTCTTTCTCTAGTGGCTTCCACCAGTACTTCTTCTTATCTCTCAATGTCTGTCGACTTGATTTTTTATCACTGCCCTTGTCCACACTTTTATTCTAGAATTCTAAGAGTTTTAGTGACATCTATGTCTTAGAATCCAAGGAGCTTTAATGGCATCTCCATATTAGCAGTCAAAAATGATGTCTCTAACTTAGCTTGATTTTATCAAGCTTTCTATAATGTAGAGTGTAGTCTACAATATTTAAACTCCTTTTTATTTTCACAAATAAATCACTTTCTCAAGTAATATTAAATGACCAAAATTAATATCTAGTATATTTTCTCAATTCAATAATTATTTGGGCCACCATCCCTCCAATATATTTCTTCAAATTTTAAAAAAACTTCCAATTTGATCAAAGTCAAGCTCTAAATATTTAATCTTCTTCCACAATTCAAATTCACGCCAAAAAACTTGGTGCTAGCTTCTGAAACTTATCTCTCTACAAATTCAATCCTTCAAATTCTTCTCACACACAAATCCACACCAAAAAAATTTGATTCTAGCTTTTATCCAATATGGCTCCTATCAAGATTGGATATTATGGCTCTTATACCATTGATGGCTTTTTAGCTAGATTAATCATAGGTTCCAATATCTAGGATCTTAAACAAATTTATATATTAGATTATTCAAAATCATTGGTTAATATCAATGAACTTAATATTCATGAAATAATAATATTAATCAACAATATACTAACACTATTATTTATGAATAAAATATAAAAGATCCATGTGATGATTTTTTTCAATGCTTGATATAATACATAGAGATTTGTCTCCATAATATAACCTTAGAAGGTGAATCTTCAATACTTTGATAATTTCTCTCATCACATATTTGAGAGATGCATTTTTTCTTATTCCACACATAAGAAAAACCTAAATATCTAAATTTACATCTTACCACATACATGTGATCCTTCACTTGTATACTTGGCACCTACACACATGACTCTTGGTTTACTACACACTTGAACACCTTATGACACTTGCACTCATTCTATACGCATACACATACTTTAGAGAAATATAAATCACACACCTATTCTAATAACTCACACCCTAATCTAATATTTACAATGGTACAATAGTACCATGGGGTTACATTAACATCTACCAAATAATATAATATTCTCCAACAATTTGGTTCAATCTGAGCCAATCACCTAAAAATTATTTGTTATATTTTATGAGTGATTCAATTTGAATTTCTTTCATTTTCACAAGTTGAATCCAAAGTGATTTTCTAAGTTCAAGGACTTGATTTATCAATCATAATCTCAAATTGATCTTAGAAACGTTTTTCTTTATATTTTTTGTGTTAAATTTATAGGTACTCTACGATGGCGACTCTAACATGATATTTAGAGTTTTGAAGTATTTATAAGGTCAATGACATAAACACCATCAAAACTCAAATTTGATCTCAAATTTGTATCTACATGGATAGAAAGCATTTAAGAAAAAATTTGAGGCCACTTTGGCAAAATTTAGATCTACAAGCGATTTACTCAATCTAGTAAAAACATTGCTCTGAAATAGTAATTATTTCATCAAGTCAAATTTTATTAACTCATAATATTAGAAGAAAGTGGATAGGAAAGACAAAATTCATCATAATTCCTTCCTAGGAGAGTGATTCACTCTATTCTAAAAGTGATTCACTTTGAGCAATTTGCTTGTATCCTTTCAACTCCAAAAAAATCAAAGTCTAAAACTACTAGCAAACAACCTATGATGAGATTGCAAGTGAATCATATGATTTTAAAATTGAATCACTCTAGTTTGTATATAAATCACTCTATAGTTAAATTTTCAAGATTCTATAAATTTTGGCCTCAAAACCCTATCTGCATAGGTTTGAACAAGCAAGCTTATGAATATGTGCTGAAAATCACAAAAATCCAGGAAATAACATCAATCAAAAAATATTGTTGCATACCATAAAATAAAATCAAAAATAAAAATAAAAGAATTAACTATAGTTTAGGTGCATCCTAATAATTAATTTTAGGAGATTCCAATGTCTAATACTATTTTGACAAAAGGTAAAATCCCTATGGCTAATATTGTCAGTCAAAATTCTGCATCCCCACAAATTGATTTCTTAAGCTAATAAATAAGTGATTCATATGCATTAGCAAATAAAACATGGTCAAGTATTTATCCTACATTAACACACACAAACCACCTTTATGGTATACCTGTTAAAGTGAATAAATTTATTAAAAATATACTTTTTGGATCCAATACTATGCTAGTAGCATAAATCCACCCTCTATCTCTAATACATAAAATATTCCTCATACAATAACTTCTTCAACATAGATCCCACCTAGATCTAGTTTGTCAAATACATCCAACCTTTCTCTAGGTCAATCCATAACCCTATATATGAGGGCTTTAGGTAAAATCCTTTCAAACAAAATCCAAGCCCTTGCACAAAATATGCAAGTGTTGACTAGAAAAATAGGGTTGTAGGTATCCTAGAGAAATACCCAGAGGCCAACATTGCTTCCATCTAGTTAGGGACAATAAAATGTGTAAGAACCACCTACTCTAAATCAATAGGTCCCATAGTAAGGCCTCCATTACCTTCCTCCACATCCAAATATTCAACCTCCTTCAAATCTATAGTAAGGTTATCATCTACCACCTTATTACCCTCTATATTATTATCCTCTATACCTATATCTCCATTACTCTCTATATCCAGCTCATAGTTATGTAATTTACCCTTATTTGGCTTTACATTAGCAATATGGTCAACCTCCTTCTAAATAGAATAATCTTGGGTCACCTCCTTGGCCATAATATCCACTCCATAATTGGACCTACCAAGGATCATTGAAATTAGTGACTTATGCTCGTATACCCACAATAGCTATAAGAATATTACCTACCTTTAATGGAAGTGGGAATAAGATGATACTATATCACTTCATTGAGTTATATACACTCAAGTCAATTCACGTCAATCAAGAGGAAATTATGGTATGTTTAGTAATATATTTTTTGCATGATAAGTTTACATTATGGTATTGTTGGTCAAAAATATAGCATTGTGTGGAGGGTGGGGGCAGATGAATGCTAACATCGAATTATCATTGATTTGGATGGGGTGGTTGATCTTCGAAGAAGGTCAGTTCTTTTTTGGTGGTTCTAGCTATCTATGTTGCAAAGTGGAAAAAGAAAATGGGGAAACTAAATGGGAAAATGGTCATAGCCAAAACTCACAAGGATGGGTATAGCCGCATCAAGACACATGCAAGCATCACACATCAGGAGAAAACATAGACCTAACACCTAAAAAATGTTAAGGTACCTAGGAATATATATTTGGGGATATATTATTATATTGTATAAGGGTTAGCATAAAAATATTATGGCTGCTAGTTCCTAGGATTCTTGGTGCAGCTCCCAAGGATGAATTAAGAGGTCTTGAAAAACTACTGGATGCATCCATTGGGCTATGAGATCATAGCAAAAAAAATTGAAGAAATGAAAACTAGGAGGACAACACGGAGACAAAGGAGAAATTTTATGTTTCCAGGGCAAATTCTAGGGAACCTTCCCTAATGTTTTTCGATTCCCAACCAGGTGGTAACTTTTTATAGGGTTTCTCTACCCTAATGGTTGCTGACAAAACTTGTGATACCCCTTGCATTGGTCACACATAATACGTAGCTTTATTTACTTGTCTCAAAATTATGGCATGACAAGCACGCCTAAGCTAGGATGTTCATGAAAATCATCCTATGAATTTGTAGTAGTCATACCATATTACATTGTATTTAAGGCTTTGCTTGTATTGCATCTAGAATCATCCATGTTGGCTCAAAATTTTGATAAAATCATAATTCTTCTTGTTTTCCCGAGCACCTGTATACTCAAGCCTTTTAAACCTACGATGGAAATGACTTTTGCCATTGTATTCCACCTTTTAGGTGATGACCTATCAGGAAATAAATTTTCATGTTGTTCCCTTTTGAAATTGGCCTACTATTCCAATATTGTGGTTGGATCCTTCTTCACTATTGGACCCTTCTCCTGCTCATGGGCATCCACATCCTTGACTAGACCTAACTGATTATGGGGTTGATTTACCACATTTTCCTTGTGGATGTGGTGACCATGGCACACTCATACCTGATGTGTGCCTACTACGTGATATAGTACTAGATCCTAAAAGTAACTGGTTGGATGAAGCTTCCATTTCAAGACTTGCTTGGATTTGATGGCTTCCTTGTAAATTTAGAGAAATCTGGTTTCCCCAAATTGGTGCAGAAGGAATCTGATGTCAGGGTAAAGAGATTAGATGTAGAATAGATATACGTAGGCGGAGGTTGGGAGGATTTGTCATGAAATCCTCCTCAAAATTTTCTCAAAAAATATGTTAAAGTCTACCACATTCTCAAGAGGGATCCTATTGATAAATGTGAATTGATCTAAAGGCTATAATAGGTACTCCAATTTACCAAACATATCCATGAGAGGCTCTGCTAGGTATGCCCATGTAGAGATGCTCCTAGGCTATAATATTTGGTACCAGAGACATGATTTACCCTCAAGAGAATCGACCAATAGCCTAATCGTTAAATATTCATGCATGATATTGTGAAGGGTGGCCATAGAAGCCACATTTTCAATATGGTCCTTCACGACTCCCCTAACATCATTATATTTTTTCAAGGTGTCAAAGATATCTTATGGAATATCATGTCGATCAGAGAGACTAAGGGGACCAGAATCATTCTACTACAAGAAATTCATGGTGGCACTGGTATTCAACAATCCTGTTGGGGTTGGAGTTAGATTCAAAGTCACCAGATGATCATACTATCTTTGCTAGTGAGGTCAAGGTTGTTCATTGAACCTTGAGTTCTCTGGGATGTTTGGATCTTTAGCACAAGAAGGCAACTGATCTCATGATCTAGAAATGTTGCACCGTCAAATTCGCTAGGTGATTTTGAGAGGATATGGGTAAATTAAAGTATCACCAAAATCTGACTTCTTGAAACCTGGAAACTCAATGAGTTCCCCAATAGAGTCACCAAAAAGTGTTGGTCAAAAATACATCGCACAGAGGGCAAGGGCAGACCAACACCAACATCAAATGGCCATCGAGTTGGGATGGGATGGTCAATATTCAAAGAAGGTCAATTTTTCTACAATGGTTCCAACTATCTATGCCATAAAGTGGAAAAAGAAAAAAGAAGAAAAGAAATGGATAAATGGCCATAGCTAGAACTCATAAGGATGGGTATAGTCGCATCAAGACACATGCAGACATCACACCTTGGGTGGAAAAAGAAACCTAATACCTAACATATCAACCAATGGTACCTTCAATAGGCACTTTGGAGTGAAGAGAAAAGAGCAAATTCTAGAATAGGTGAATGGGTGCATGAAATCTAGAATGCAGAATTAGAGCGCTCCCATCCTACCATATTTAAAAAAAATAAATCCCAACCCATATTACGAATACAAATTCCATAGAAACTAAGTGAATCCCATGAAATCCTTATAGAAAAATTATATGAAACCACTTAATGACCAAAGCAAAAATAAATATTCATACATTCATTAAAAACATGAAGGTAGAATCGGACACCAAACAATGACAAGTCCATATTTACACTTTGGTGAAAACCTTACATGTGAATTGTAATGGCTAAAGAGTCACCCTTAGGAATGACCAAAATTCCACTATTTATAGGTATTTTATATTAAATTTAAAATTCAAACATTAATGGTGATAGGCGGGAAGACAACACTTGAAGATGACAAGCGTTTAGCTAGTACACTGCTCCTCAAGATGGTGGTGATCTTTTAGGAGGTAGATGTATCTAGTTTGATTTGAGCCCTTGAATCTTCTAATATTTCTATCCAATTCATTAATTTTCATCTACCTCATCCTTTTACTCAATCGATGATCCCCTGTTTAGTTGATGAATTACTGGTATTAACCACATTGGGAATAGTGCACCTCAAATCAATCACTTCTGTGTATGACCTCCTAGTACTGGACTATTGCAACAATGAGTACTTATTCTATTTGAATTTCAAGCAATGGCAGGAGATTGCATGATGATTAGGTGCTTCCTTTGTATTTATTTCCACATGCGGAGTCAGCAGGAAGAAGGATGGTTACTTATCAAAGTTTTGCCCATTTTATGCCTAAGAGTTCCACTCAAAAAGGGGCAAGAATCTTCATCCTTCCTATGGATGGGGTGTATGATATTTTCACCCTTACTGGCTGGTTGAGATGTATGCCCAACAATTGGGTGGTTCTTCTTGGATAGTTCCACCCAAATAAAATGGTAGATCATCCACCCACTCGATCGTCTACCCTGCTCCTTTGAACAACTCATCATCTGTCTGTTGCTTGTATCCACCTGTTGCTCCTACTATTGTTTCTTATATTTTGCCTATCCATTGATGTTACCAAAACCTGATGAGCTCTTGAAAAAGGATATCACTTCTAAAATAAATAGTGGGTGAAGGGTGTAAAATTTCACCCACAGGTATAAAGGATTACCAACTAATTCTATTGCATGTTGGAAATCAATTGTAGAACCTTTTACGCATAAATTTGGTAGTATGGGAAATGGTTACTTTATTTTATTCCAAATAATTACAATACAATTAAACTCTTAAAAAAATATACATGATTCTATCACTAGATTCTTGAGAACCTTAAATTTAATTCACCAAAATATTAGGCCAAATTAACAACAAGCATTGCCTTACTATATCAAAGGTTTATAGTCTAATCTAGATTTAATGGTTTATAATGCTAATCATTGTATCCTAGCTATAACTTTTAAAAAAATATCCTAGATGGAAGGTATTCTATTTAGATTAGGAAAACTACCTCCTACTTCATTGATGGCCTATGTAGTCCATATTACCCAAAACACATCAATATCTAGTCCCACAAACCTCATTTCACCCGTTCCAAACCCTCAGTCAAATGCCACTACTAATACATATCCATCACCATGAATTATCAAGAATCCCACTATATTTTTTTAGTTACAAAATTTGGCCCTTCCTATTCCATCCAATACAAAAAATAAATCAAACAATAATTTTATAACAAGTGAGATGGTGATAATGATAAAATTTTTGAAAAATAATAATAATGCTCAAAGGAAATAGTGGCAATAGCCTCAAAACTAGAAAACATGAAATACCACATATCTTACAAAATATAAGGTGTCTTTGGCAAGGCGTTAACCAAGGAATGTGTCTTCTATGTAATGATAGGCATGATCCTACAATGTGTTGATATCGTTAGACATTCTCAAATAATCTACTGTAATCAATAATGTTAGGCTCAATAGACCACTATATTGGAACAATTGGCCCTTGTAGTGAACCAACTTATGTACTAAAAACCTCAACTACAATAGTTGGTTCTCATACTACCCATTCCCAACAATATTATCTTTGATAACTTTAGTGTTGTAGAAATATATGAAGACTCAACATTTGAAGATGATTCCATATACACTAATCAACAATGGATTTAGACTAGGTGGAAGAGAAAATATTTTGAAGAGTAATCAACTCAAAAATAGACTAAAGAAAGTAAGGCTACAATGGTGCTTAGTAGAGGAAGGTCATCATTACACTTAATGGATAAATTTCCAACAACAATGCAACAAGAGAAACAAAATAAAAAGGAGATGGATGAAAAGAATACCATAAATAAGTCATAAATAGAACCACAATCTAGTAAAGGATAAAACTGACGAAGGAATATAAAATGGATAAGATAAATGAAGAAGGGATAATTAAGAATACAAAAATAAAGTTATAAGAAAAGAGAGCATATTTAAAATAGTCTGAACAATGACTAAAGTATCCCTCTCTCAACAAATAAGATCATGCGACGATCATAATAATATAAAAAAATCACATAACAAAATGAGAGTATCTCTATGGAATTTTAGTTTAAAATTATATAAAAAATGAAAATAATGACTATTAAAGTAAGTATAGTATAGGTATTAGATCTATCTAGTCAATGGTATTTACTCCAAGAGGTTTTGAAAGAGCAATAAAGGTATCAAGAGTAAGCAACTAGATCCCAGTCAAACCAATATAGTGGAACACCAAAACTTGATAGTAAAACATCCAATAGACATCCAAGTTAATGTGGTTGATATATTGAATGATCTAAAGCCTAAAACTATGAATCCACTCCTAATCCATGTGATCCTCAAAATTAAAAACTAGATGCTAAGAAGTTGTATAGTTTATTTGCGAGTAATGGTTTCAATTATGCCTAAAGTGGTTTATGAAGAGATGACCTTATACCAAAATAGCTAGGCATCCTACCCAAATGGATGGTACCAATGTAAATACAATTGAATTTCTAAAACACCTAATCATGTAGTGGTGTAGGAAGTAATAGTTATAGATCTTCCTCCATACATTGGCATGTTGTTATTTAGAGAATGAAAACATAAATTATTAGGAGATGATTAATTGGTAGTGGATTATACCCACATGAATGTACCTAGGGATGGGAATGTGATCAAGATTGAAAATAAAATATGTTAAAAATATTTACTACATAAGCTATATGAAGAGGATACCATAAATTGGAATAATTTACCAAATTTTATGGAGCATAATGAGGATCTTGAAGATGATCAAACCTTTGAAGTGGATATGATAATTGACATACTACAACATGAAGAAGACCTAGAGGTCGAATATGAAGAAATTGAGCTTAGGAATTATCTTATCATATAATAACCTTCTAATATCCTATCTCTAACAAGTATATGTGTTGGTTATACTTGGATGATACACTTTGATTGTGCCATAACAAAAAATGGGATAAGTGCCAATATTCAATTCATTGACCCACAAGGTCTGCATACCCATTTTCCATGCATATTACTATTTAATTACACCAACAATGTGGATGAGTATGAAGTAATATATATTAGCTTGAGGAAGGTTAAAAATACTAAGATCTTGAGGATATATGGTTATTCCAAGTTGATAATGAACCAGGTTAATTCCTATTGTGCAATAAACAATAAACACTTGAAGGTATACAAGCATTAGGTTTGGGGTTTGTTAGAAATATTTAATACATATAAGATCAAGATAACTCCTAGAGAACTAAAAACTAAAGTATATGGAATAGCATGAATAGAAGCTAGAATAAAACCATAATTTGTATATGGGATGAAACAAAGGAGTTGGAATTAGTCTTCAAACCATCCATCCCTAACAACTCTGATCACTAGTAGGTCTTCAACAATGATGAATAGATCATAAATTTTTTGAGAAGAGAGGCCCAACTTAAAAAAGAAGAGAATGATTATGGTGATGAAATGAAATATGGGGTCATATATCTAAAGATAAAATAGTTTCCTAAGGAGATGATTACATTAGAAATTCCATTCAACCTTGAGGATAGTATAATAAAATTAAGTCTCAACATGAATACCTCTTCTTGCCATCCAATTGAGGTCGTCAAAGAGAAGATTCAATTGCTTGGTAAATAGTACACCCAAGATGAGGTTAGTATTTTTAAAGAACTCTATAGTAAGTATGGGGACATCATCACCTAGTAATATGAAGATATTAAGGCTCATTATCAAAAAATAATTGTGAAAGCCCAAAAATTGTACACCGATAAAGTAAATGTAATGCAATGATAAAAATATTAAAATATGGGTCCCATTTTATTAATTATAGCCTGTATTCATCAAAGTATTTTACAATAACATTTCATCAAGGGAGTTCACAAGTGCGATATAATATGACATAAAGAGAGGATTTTGTTCCACTCAGAATTGTCCTGGTGCACTGGAATGGTCTTCTTGCTAACGTAAATTGTCTAGGGGCGGGTTTTTTGTGACCACCGTGAGGAGAGTGATGTGAATCTGGAACTCCTTTGTCATTTATTAGTCCTATTATCTACACACAAAGAAATGAGAAACATATCAAAAGCATATGAAGGGCCCACCAAAATCGAACCCATATTAAATGTGATAAGTGCAACAAATGAAATGAAAGATTGACAAATGCATAAATAAAATAAATCTATATCATGCAAAAAATTGTAAAATATGCTATTCTAAGTTATGCTAATCAAAAAATTAGAAAAGCAGGTCTTTGTCCGAGACCGTTTTAGATTGATATAGCATTTTTTGTAGACCATCTTGGTTCAAGATGGTTGTTGTTGTGGTATTGTGTACTTCTGTAACCAGTTCCAAGTGGCATCTAAGATACCCTGGGAGTGTTGTCAATGGATTGTTGCACTGAGAGAGTGATTTGATGGATTAAAATGGTCACTGAAGTGAAGATGTTCAATTACATGGAAGACAAAAGCACAATTTCCAATCCTTTGCAATAATCCAACAACATGGTCTTAGTGGTAGGAGGGTTTGGAGGATTGAAATGGGTAGCACTTCATTGCTTGGGGAATTGGATATCAAATTTGGTAGCACTTCATTGCACAAATTCAAATATTATGGGTCTTTTCAATTGAGTGGTGAGTGCCAATTTATATAATTCTCGGGTGGAATATAATAATTTTAAAAGCACCCTGCATGAAAAAGTTGAGAGGTAGTCTACATTAAAAAAAGTAGATACTTATCTCTGAAATCTCATGCGATTGATAATTATATGTATTTTTCTAATTTTGGCCCATGCAAGGCACTTAATTTTGGCATGTAAAATCATGTTCGATATTAACTAATAGTTTTGATAGCCAAATATTTAATTTTAGCTTTTAAAATTGCTTTTCGAGGGCCATCTCGAGTCGAGACAGTCTTGACTCTGAGACCGTCTCAGGATGAGATGGATATGTTGATTATGGATAAATGTGCCCAAAAGTGGTGAAAACCATTGGATTAGCCTTTTGCTGCCCAAGGTGGGTTGGTGGTCTAAAAGGAGTCCATTTAGGTAGTCTCCTCAAAATGACGTGTTTTAGGTGTCTACAGATACCCCTTTTTGAAACATTTTGTGTGACAACATAATGTGGAGCAAAAATAGATAACCTGAAATGGTCAATTTGATGGTTAATGAGATTCATTAAACAAATCTACGTAAGATACCCCAATCATAGAAAGAGCATGCACTTATTGAATCCTTTCTTCCAACGTATTGATGGACTTAATTTTGGTAAACTTTTCAGCTAGATAGATAACATCTTAGTCTAATAAATTTAGGCTTTGGGTTTATCTGATCTTGGTAGTTTTTAGTCATATAGACAAAGTCTTAGTCTAACAGTTGAGGCTTTAGACCTACCAAGTGTTTGTTTGAGATTTTTGTTTTTTCTCTAGAAAATAGGGAAGTGTATGATAGTTTTTGGTAATAATTCTTGGATGAACACGATTAGCACTTTTGAGTGTTTGATTATTGATTTAATTTTGAATTTTGTAATTATATGACTACTCCCTCAAGTGATGAGTCGATCGAGAAGATGGAAAATGATGAAAGCGATGAGTCACTTGGGAAATATTATTAAATTGGGTTTTTTTTGGGCAATTTTGAAAATTTGAGGGCTTATCAACCTCTTACAACCTTGTTTTGACCAATTTTGACTTTTTGCACTTTTTGGAAAAAATTTATATTTTTTTTGTATTTTTATGGAATTTTACAATTTTGATGGTTGTCTCACACGGTCGCGATGTGCCACACAGCTGTCTCAGACATTCGCATATGTGGTGACTCTTTATAGCATTTTTTTTGTGAAATTGATTTTATTTTCATTGTGCAAAATGAGAGAAGAGTGAGATGGTGAGGAGGAGAGTTGAGTTTACGAAGCAGAGCGCTATCAAAACCCATACTGAACCTAATGATGGACCAACCCAAGGCATATTTGATTGAAGGAGCTAGAGAGCAGAGGGTAAGTACCACATTCTCACTTTTTCATTTATTAAAGTAAAATGAACCACATTAATAAAAATGGGTAAATGAACTTCACATTATCTAGGTTAATGTTTGATGTGTTCATTTGTTGGTCGTATGTTTTTTTTTTATCATGATTTTGATTGTTAAGTTGCTAGATTTAATTTTTTGCTTTTTAAATTTGGGGGTCATCTCAGGTCGAGACGACCCCTCTTTGGATTTTTGACCATTGGGGAGGTCGTGTCGACCCGATACGACCATGTTTGGGGGTCGTCTCAACTCAAGACAGTCTCCTGGATACTTGGAAATTTTTTTATTTTTTTCTTATGTTCCTATTTTTTTGGACTGTGTGTGATGGATGTGTGTTAAATTTTATATTTTTTTAGCTACTTAGGGTATGACATAAACACACAAATGTATTTAGGAGAGCATGTAATGTTGTCACTAACGATTATTGGGATTGGGTGAAGGTCATTGACCTTATGTATGTTGTTATATTAGAGTCGATACATGCAGATCAGACCTACTTGATGGCCTTGACCAATAGATGGAACAATTGGACGAACACTTTTGAGCTTCTGATCAGCAAGATGATTGTACCTCAAAGGATGTCTATAGGATAATAAAAATCCCTATAGAAGGAAATTTTATTGTTGTGGCTCAGATCAATGAGCGAGCTTGAGTATTATAGAGGGTTTACCGCTAGGATTGGCAATGAGTAGACTACGGAGTGGACAATGGGAGAGTTAGGGTGGAATTTGGGTATAATACCCAGCTTCTAACATCCCAACATGTAGTGCTTATGTCACTCATGTTGAACATAATTTTTTTGACTCTTCGAGTGCCCTACATCTAGTATAATATTTGGTTGGGTGTACAGTGGATCAGCCACTAATTATAGCTTGGGGTACCATGCTGCTAGCACTACTCTATAAGGAGCTATATGAGATTCAACATCATCACCGATTATGGTTGGGGTGTAGCTTCCTATTATATATTTGGGAATGTAAGCACATTCAAGTGGATAGGCTGATTGAACTACCATGGGCTAGCCGAAGGGAGATGGTGGATAGGGAGATCATGTATACCATGTGTTATATGCACACTCAGGATCAGGGCAAGATCCGTACGTACCAAGGTATCATCTTGCATTATACATAGTCACTGGAGAGGCTAATGCAGAGCATGTGATATGGTGACCTTGGAGGGATTGTTCACCTTGGGCAAAGATCGATCAACATTTGAGGTGGGTGAGACATGACTAATGGTTGACAAGTTGGTATGGTATTGAGCATGATTACTTCTAGTACTCATGAGTTACTCAATAGTTGGGGGTATAAAAATATGTACCTTATGAGGTAGTTATCTATAGGTAGATGTCAGATGAGATATAGCTCTCATGGCCTCGATTTGAGCCTATCGAGGAGGAGGCATTTGACCCAGACATAGAGAACCCTAGGATGACTCTCAAGTATGATACCTGGTGAGTGGAGAAACTATGGAATGGAGGTGGGATAGGTAGAGGTAAGTCTAGGGATAGTGGAAAGGGGGCATAGGAGGTAGTGGTAGATCTATCCTAGCAATGAGTGCATCATCACATAGAGGAGTAGGGGGAGACCTTTAGGAGAGGTGATCAGATTAATGAGGTTAAGTAGGAGGATCCTTAGGAGTAGATTGCTACACTGAAGGAGCAGATCTAGATCCTCTAGGGATAGCTGACTGATAGGGATACAATACATGATATAGTGCAGGGCTAGTGGGAGGGCGATAGGTAAATATGGCAAGGTTTTGATGAGGAGAGGAAAACCTTATAGACTCAGGTGGAGAGCTTGAAGGATGATATAACCAAAGTGATAACATAGCAAGATGCTCTATGGGTACAATCAGTAGGATATGCAAAAAATAAGGATACCCTACGGATCTATATATCAATGGTTATAGTAGAGCATATTTCTCTATAGTTTTAGGTAGGAGGGTTAACTAATGGATATGGCACAGGTGAACAAGTTATGGGTGATGTGGTTAGGTTACAGGTAAAGGTGACAGATCTGCAGGGGAGATTATCTCACTACACATATCATCATCAGGTAGATCAAAACTACATCACTCGTTTAGAGGATGATATGGAGTGACAATGTGGTATGTTACCCTCTCGCTCATTGGTAGGGCCATAACATCGCAATCGATGTAGTGGTGCATCTGGTGAGGCTTCTATGAGACCAGTTGTACCTAGGTTTACAACTCTATGTGCATCACATCAATCAACAACCAATGGATCTAGGCAACCTCATCAAGATGAGACCAAGGGTAGTAGTGATACCTATGGTGCAAGCCATCCTGAGGGCTTATTATGCATTGTGCTTCTCTTTTTGAGTGAGGTTTGACTCTATTGTAGTCTACAAGCATTTTGTATCATGATGTACCTCTCTTTTGATATATATATGATATGATATGGTATTTATTGTTGTCTATCATGTATTTATTATTCATTTGTATTTATTTTATGTATTGATGCACTTATGGATGCAATGATGGATGATGGATGTATACCTAGACATTGTGTATATGATTATGAATGTATGGTTAATGAATGTTTTTGATATGATAGCTCTAGTATGTATTCATAAATGTATGCATTAATGACATGATGATGCAAAATTTTATTTTCATATTTATATGTTAAAACATAATGAATGAATATAAGATGCAAAAACAACCTAAGTGTAAGCACCACGACATGTATAAAAGTCATTAATTAAAATGTTAAAATTTTCATGAAATTCATACATTTGAAGGTGAATTATGTGGAATAAAATGTGATATAACAAAAATTTTATGATGTATAGGGAATAGTGATAGGTCACAAGGAAACAACAAGGCTTTCAGGAGACTCAAAAACCCTAATTGACCAATCAAAAGTTGTATATTTACTATACATGACTCTAAAAGATAAAAATTTGCTAGGAAGTCCCAGATATTCAATATCCTTGTGTGTACATAATGAAGTTCATTAATATGATAGGCCATGTGTAAGACTCCTCCACTACCAATCCAGCATCTATAGTACATTGTTGGCTATGGAGATCACCCCTATGGTAGTCATTACCGCAAGTCTGTATGCGGTTGGACTTAACTACTTGGCAATACAAGCCACCAAAAGCTAGCTCATCCACAAGCTAACATTGGTATATATAAAAGAAGGTTGTTAATATTACAAACATATCACCACATGTAAGGATATTCTATTGACAAGTCAATGTCTATAGCCTATTGCTAGAGATGAAGATTTCCCCATGGTTGTCAAAACTAATAATTCTAAGGATTCAAGATCTTTAGCCCCTTATTTTATTTTGATTTATTTCACTCTTTTTTGGGGGGATATTTGCTCATTTTTGTGGAAGAGCAAGGGATTTTTATTACTTTAGGTAGGGGAGCTTGTCATTTTTTCAATTCTCAGCATTCTAGACCATGTGCATAATAGGATGAGCACGGTAAACCTTTCGCTTAAGGGGCAAGGACTATGTTGTAGTGTCACCTTTCCTTGTGCAAACTCATATTTAAAATGTGAAATTATGTTGGGATTTTGAGGTATACAAGGTACAATAAAAGCAATACCCTACCTTTAAAGATCAATATAGAATTGTATAAAATCTGAAAATAAAACTAGGAATGGTTGAATGATCAAAAGACCCTATTGAACATCCTATAACAACTTACTAGGTGAGGAGTAAAATACAAACACCAAGGACAGGAAATGTGGATGGAAATGAATGATGATATGTGGATGTTTTCCTTATGGACTTTTGAAAACTAATAAGTGTGCATAAAAAAGCTACTATTCGTATGAACATCATTGTTGATGGTCATACAATATCTATCCTATCTTACGAGAATCCCTTAATAGTCAAAAGACCACAAAGATAGGTGTAAGTGATGACAAGAAGTAGAACGGAGTGATGCTAATGCAATAACTGATATGCCTAATGCAATTAATCAATGAAATGCAATAATGTGTAATGCATGATGATGTACTCAATGCAATGTTTTTGTATTTTGTTGTTTTTGTGTTGTTTTTATGTATTTTTATTTTTTGTAATGCATTGTGTATTATGCCTGAAATGCTCGTAGGTGGATAATGTTAAGAGGTTTAGGTTCCTCAACACCCTCAAGTGAAGCTAAATGGTAAGTCCATGGCCCTACTTTCTACATTATGATGTACAAGCCTAACCAGTTTACCATGAAATTATCCCTCAAATGGAGGGGTAATTTTAAATTCTGTTGGTTTTCTTTTAGCACAATATCACCAATGTTAAATGCCCTGAGATGGACCTTTGTATCGTAAGCTCAATAGCATTAATGCATCATTCATTAAGAAGCGTGAGTTGATATAGGTGAGCTTATCATGCAGTGTCATCATAGATGAACTCTTGTAATGTAATGTGTAACAAGGGAATTTCTAATTCCAAGGGCATGATGGCCTCACCACTATATACTAACAAAAACATAGTTGCCCCAGTTGGCATCCGAATGCTAGTTTGATAAGATCATAGTGCTAGAGGTAGTTGAAGATGCTAATATTTATGATTGTTGTTTATTATTTTCTTGAGAATGACAATGATTATTTTGTTTGATGCCTCTACTTTCCCATTACTTTGTGGATAGTAAGGTATTGAAAAGCTATGTTTAATATTATATTTAGCACATAAAGCTCTCATATCTTTTTTTTGAATGGTAGCCCATTATCCAAAATTATTCTGGATGGAATACAAAAATGATATATGATGTTATGTAATATGATTTTCATGATGCATGAACCTATCGTAGTTGTAATAGGAATAGCTTCCATCCATTTTGTGAAATATTCTATGGCCGTTAGGATGAACGTGTGATGGCTAGATGAGGGAGGATAAATTTTACCGATTAAGTCAAATCCCCATTACGGGAAATGCCACAAGGAATGAATTGATTGTAAAGCCTACAAAGTTACTATGAAATATGAGCATAATATTGACATTTAACGCACATTTTGACATAAGTGAAATATTCACGCTTCATAGTGGTCCAACAATAACCCATTTGGAGGATGCGCTTAGCGATAGCCATGCTGCTGAAATGACCACAACAAGTACCATCATGAGCTTGGGAAATGGTCCAAGTAGATTCTTGGGGCTCTAAGCAATAAAGAATAATACCATTGTAGTTTCAACGGTAGAGTATGTCACCAATAAAGATATACTTTATCACTTTTTGCTTGAATGTGTATTTGGTGGCATGTGATAATTTGGAAGGAAGATTTCCAAGCTTCAAGAAATTTCTTAGTTGTGCAAACCAGTATTCATATACCTTAGTTTGAACTAGATGAACTGCTTACCCCTCTCTAGACTCTTCTCGCACAAATGTGGATTGAGAGAGAACCTTAAGATAAATGGTTATGCCATTATCAAAAGGTGCCTATGGAACAAATGATTCCCAAGAGGCAAGTTTCAAAAATTATTGAATTTGAGAGAACCAATATTGGTATGGTTCAATCTATACCATGTGGATTCTTTGCTCTTGTTTAGAATTATCTCACAATATTACAGATTGCAATAATATTTTGACATGAATATTTGTAATACCATCTTATGGGTTCTACGGGATTAAGGATCCTAAGGAAACCATTATATTTGCAAAATGATTAGAAGAATGAGGGATGACCTCAATGTCATACCATTCAAATTTAGAAAGAATTTTATCCACAAGGGCCTTTTAAGATTTCAATATCGAGCATTTATATTGATAAATTTCCTTGACTTGGTTTACAATGAGAAAGGAGTCACCAAAGATATTAAGCTTTTTTTATATTCATGGAAAGGGTTGTTTTAAGACCCAATAGGAGGGCTTCATATTCGGCATTGTTGTTAGTGCAGGGAAATTCAAGTTTAAATGAAAGGGGTATAGGCACCCCTTGTGGTGTGAAAAATATAATTCCTGCACCATCCCCTTGCTCACATTTAGAACCATCAAAGAATAGCATTAGATCAACTTTTTTCTTTGGTTCTTCTGGTTCTCCTGAGTCTAATAGTATGAAAATTGCATCATCAGGTTACTCAATGGTTAGAGGCTTATCATTGATAATAGGTGCCTCTATTAATTTATTTGTAATGACCTATACTTTAATATACTTTTGACTTATGAACTCCAATTCAAACTTCATCAAAAGCATGATCCACTTTGCGGTATGACTATTATGATAAGTGTGACTCATCATATACCACAAAGGGTTTTCTTTAGATATGATATATGTGGTTTGGTTGATCATGTAATGACTTAAGTTCTTGGTGTAAAAGACCACTGCTAAGCACAACTTCTTAATGTAGGTATACTTAATCTTGTAACTGACCAAGGTGCAGCAAATGTAGTAAATTACATGTTCCATATTTGCCTCGCTCTTTTGGGCTAAGATGGTCCCTAAGGCAAAGTTAGTGGTTGAAATGTACAATAAAAATGGTACATCATGTCTAGGAGGAGATAATACTAGTGTAGAAGCCAAGTATTATTTAATATCCTTGAATACCTTCTGGTATTCTTCATTCCAACCAAAGGTGACCCTCTTTTGCAGGAGATGATTTAGTGGTCGGTATTTATCTAAGAGTTGTGCTATGAAGCACCGAATGGACCGAATATTCCCCTATAAGTTACAAAGTTACTTAAGTTTGATTAGGTGAGGTATATCTAATATTTCCTTAACCTTTATTGGATCTACTTCAATGCCTCATTTAGAAATGTTGCAACCTAAAAGTTTCCTAGAAGTTACTCCAAAAATGCACTTTTTAGGATTTAATCATACATTGTGCTCTAAGAGATAATTGAAGACCTTATGTAAGACATCCAGATGCTTAATACACTATAAATATTTAGCCAAAAAATAATCAACATAGTCTTCCAAAATCTTGTTCATATAGTCATGAAATTTATACGTCATAGCCCGTTGATAGGTAGCACCAACATTTTTAAGTCCAAAGGGCATGACTTTGTAACAAAAATTTCTCCATGGCTTTTTAAATTTCATATTAGGTTGTTCCTTGGGGTTAACATGAATTTGATTAAAACTCAAGAAATTATCCATAAGGGAAAGCATTTCATGACCAACAATCATATCTACGAGCACATCAATGTTACAAAGGGGAAATTCATCCTTAGGACTCGCTTTATTGAGATCTCGAAAGTATTTGCAAATGCGAATCCCCCATTTGATTTCTTGATAGGTACCATGTTATACACACATTCATGATAGTCGATGGGTTGGATGAGTTCTACATCTAACAATTTTTGTAGTTCATATTTGACCATTAATGTTATTTTTGGATGCATCTTCTTAATTTTTTGCTTGACTAGCTTAAATTGTTGTATTGAGCATCAAGTTATGAACAACTAGGTTGGGATCAAGACCCAACATATCCTTTTAGGACCAAGTAAACACTCTCTTATATTCTATTAAGAAAGTAGTGAAACCAACACATTTTTTGGTTAAGATGCTTTGCCCAAATTTGACTATCTAAGGATGCTCCAAATCAGTGTTGATATCAACATCAATTATTTCTTCAATTAACATATGGGATCCCTCCTCCAATTGATGAGGTGTAGGGATCAAATGAATATATTCAACTGGATTAGAATAATCAAATACATCATTAGGCTCTATCTCAACTTGCATAACATATTTAGATGAACCCAAGGAAAAGTAAAATGGTTGCAATATTTCCTCACAGGGTAGGAACTCATCAGGTGAGGGTGGAAACACAGTACGATCAAAATCAATGGCCTCAATGTCGAGGTGAAAATACTTTGAAGGGTTATCTGGATAATGGAGTGGTGTGGTTAGGTCAATGGATATCATATTGATGGATTGTGGATGAACTCCATGCTTGGGTGATGGTGGGTGATCGATGACTGATAAACAATGATCTATCAGAGGTGGTTGGGATGGAATTGGGATTACCATATGGGCATAAGGTGGAGTAGATATGACTATATCCTCTAGAAAAGTAGATGGTGCCAAATGGGTTGATACATAGGGAAAATATGAAGATAAAATTCATCTATATCCATGAGAAGGACAATGGGAAGGATTCCTCCTTTGAACTATCTGATGTGATGGATAAGATTTCCATAAGGTTAACTTCATATCCCTCCCCTAAAAATTCAATGAGATAATATTCATATTCATCATTTGATGAAATAAAATTCTTTTGGTAATAATCATCTAAGTAATAAAAATGATCCATCTATAGCATAGCGATCTGCAAATGATCACTAAGCAAATGAGCATAGCTTGGAGCAGCATACTCATTAATGTTTATATCCCCCGAAAGCGAAGGGTAAGATATTGGAGAGAATCTACAAGTAACTTGTTAGGTATTCTTATCAAATATCCTAACCCAAAATTATTCGTAGGTAACCGATAGCTCTAAATGGGTTCAAAGACCTTGTTCATATTGACCTAGGTCATTCCCTTGCCAATGATAATAATCAAAATATTGTAAGGCAAAGGATGGATTCGACATGTAATCAATATTTACTTGAAAGGGCCCATCCTCTTCCAGTAGGAGAGGTGTATCTATGGAAATATCAATACCCCCATAAATATAATTTATTGGGTTTGAGGGAATCCCAAGGGGAACAACAATATCGATGGGTAATGGTGTGCTACGAGGGCAAACCAAGTCTCTAACTGACTTGATAATAGGGGTAAATATGACATTTTGGATGATATACTCACTGAATCCTAGGTTGTTCATGTGAACATTGACTTGCGGAGGGGTGGATGATGATGATGATGAAGGTTGTGATGGAGGATTCATGATGGATGGTGGTGCTTCTCCCATAGCGGAGTCATTGATAGATGTGGTATCAATTATTATTATTGAAGGTGTAAGAGGAGACCTTGGTGATTGTGATGTGGATGGCAAGGTTATGTCTTGAGGCAATGTCATAGGTACCTTTAATGGGTTCCAATTTGGGATGTCTTATTCAATGGATTGAGATGGAACTTTCAAAGTAACTGATGACAAGGATTGGGATGAAGTTGGTGGTGATGAAATGATGGGTGATGGTGGTATATTTGGATATTGAAGGGGGTCATTTGGTCGAACATATATATGGGTGGAAGGCAAGGTGTGGTCCTATGAATGTTGAACCAGATTACAAAACTTGAAGAGTTTAGAGTTGGCTAGGACACAATGAACTTGCCCTTCGTGTGTGTACTTAATGCATTGATGCAATATGGAAGGTACATATTTTATGTCCCAAATCTAGGGACTACCAAGTAACAAGTTATACTACATAACACCTTCCAAAATATGACACAGTGTAGGTATAGTCTTTAGTCCAACCTAAATAGGGAGGACAACTATGCCAATTGTGGAACACAACATGTCGTTGAAGGCACGAAGAGTAAAGTGGAAGTTACAATATGTGTTGGTGGTAGATTAAGATGTTGGAGGGCCACAATGGTGATGATATTAATTGAGGAACTCGTAACTATCAAGACACATTTGTACGAGATCCTATCCACACTAGTGATGATATGCAATGGTGGATCAGTTGTGTCTAAAGGTATTGTCTTGATCTCATGATCATGAAATGTAATCACAAGCTCCTTGCACTTTTGAACATGTCCCACAAATTTGGTAAAAGAACTAAGATCTTGGGGTTGTATTTCAATCGATTTTAAAATCTTCGTTGAGCTTCCCGATGTGGGGTTGATTTTTGTATAATCTCATATATGGAGAGTTTCACCAATGCCATTTTTAAACTTTGGGTAATTCTACTTTGTAATGTAAGCATCGAACAAGGTGGGTAAGGTATGATTGATGTTGGTTGCTATGGTGGTTGTGATGTTGTATCGCCCAAATTTTTTGCACCCTTACCTTCAGGCTAAAGGATCCATGCCCGAAAGGGGGATGCGAGAAGGATGGGACAATACCTCGGACTGAGAGGCCCTTTGAAGGTCGCGCCTCTCGGGGAGGGGTATAAGGGTGAATTTTTGATGGATGGTGGGGTTCACCAGGAAACTTTGAGTGGCAGTTTCCATGCCTAGGTTGAGAATGGGTTTGATGTGTTCATTTTATACTCAATCATTCATATTCCTAGGTTGGCCAAAATGAATCTAAGCTATTCTATATGAAAATGCCGATTTATATGAATACAAAAAGCATGAATGAATCCTAAATACAAGGAATATGTTAAATGAGAAAGAATGCACCTGATTTCGGATGTCTGATGAAGATTCTGAAGCTTGTAGGAGTCCAGATCATCCCGAATATGATAGGATCATCTGCAATTGTACAGAATCATCCCAGATCATAGGCGATCATCTGAAATCAGACAAGATCATCGTCGATCTGATGAATTCATCAAAAACCTGCAATCACAGAAACAGACACCAAAAACCAAAAATGCAACTGCAAGAATAATGCAAAATGATAGAAATGATAGTATAAATGCTTAACTGATAAATCTAGATAGCAGATTAAAGGAAATGCATTATTTTAATAACTTATTTTAACTTTATCATGCATTTATGCTAAATGAGGTGAACTCCAGGATGTAGAATGAAAATAATCAAGCTAATGCATAATAAAATAAGGAAGGAAGATGAGAAATGCAAACTCAGGGCTCTGATTGCCCCCAATATGAACTGCAGTCGAGATCACCTCCAATCGTACGAGATCATCGCCGATCTGCGACAGGATCATCCAAAATCATGTGGAATCGCCTGTGATGATCCGAGCTTCCTCCAGCTGAAGCACAGTGAAAACCTGCAATGAAAACTTAAAACTACGAGTGCAAACAATGGTGGATAGGACGTCTTAACACAACAAAGCTAAATGGTAGGGAAAATCAACCAGGGAGAGAGTCAGGAGGAGATCCAGGGGGATAAACTGAGAAAATCCTAGTTTATATAGGATTAGGGGGAGGTTAGGAGGTTGGGGATCATCCCAATCTAGGAGATCTCCAACGGAGGAATCTCCAACTGTGCAGACACGCTTCTGCCCAAGTTGGAGAGGTTGTTGAAACAGAAGCTAATTATGAAAATTTGGTTTTGGGATGAAATCATCTGGACGTTCTGTTCTAGACGAATTCGTCCGATCTGGGATGATTTCGTCTGATCGACGACGATATCGTCCAACGGTCAAAACAACTCCTAAAAATGGCACGAAAAATGGGGTGAGCGGTTAACGGGCGGTTTCGGGGTTAAAATTCAAATTTTTATCTTTTTACTAAGGGTTTAACTATGCCAATTTTAGGGTGCTACATTTTGCCCCCTCTTTAGCGAATTTTTCGAAGAAAATGCGTTAAAGACGAGTTCTTCACGCTTTACGAGAAAGCAAAAATTTATTCCATTTTTTAGACGACGATTCTAGGTCGAATCGTACAACTGCTTACTATGGTGCCCCCTCCGATGTTTTTACCCAAATCGAACGTTTGAGGTAAAAGCGCAGAAAAGCAAAATTTAAAAAAAAGTTGTTTTTTTTATATATATATATATATATTATATTTATATATGTACATATATTTTTATATATATATATATATATATATTCTTTTTGTGATATGACTTGTCCATATGTTTTATGATGCTTTAAATTTTGAATTGTTGATTGATTATTCATGTAATTATGTCGTTGGAAATAGTATAATTTTATGTCATGCTGTAAAATTTAAATGAAATAATCTGATGTAAACAAATTGGTTGTTGTGGTATGATTTGATGAAAAATAAAGGGACTTCTAACAATAATTTCAAAGGACATTGTCATTGTTATATGACCATTTCATGGAGTCGCCGCTCGCTAGGTCGTCAAGCTAATCCCAGTATAGAAATATTGCTAAAAGTAAAAGAGTGCTTAAGAGACTGTCTTAAGACTTTGTGTTGTGATGATGAAAAATGATGATGGTGATGATTTGTTTTCAGATTTTCATGAAAATATTATGCATGAAATATTAAAAATATGATTTTTGCTAGGCATAAAATTCCTAAGTGTGATAAAATTTTGAACAATTCCCTAGGAATTATACCATCGTTGCAAAAATTGAATGTTGACATAATGAAATGAAATAGAAAAAGTGTTCGTTCTTTTTAAAGCACAATTGTGTAACATAATGATGTAAGCCATATGTTTTTATGAATTAAATAAATGGGAAATAAAATTAGAACAATGGTTTGCGCTAGGCATAGAATTATAGGTATAGACTTATACCATCATCGCGAAATCCAAAAATAATTTTATTGCATAATTGATTTTTGATTTTGAGATAAACAGAAAATATATAAGATGAGGACTTGCGCTAGGCATAAAATTCCAGTTTAGGTTTTAGGAACTATACCATCATTGTGAAGTCGAAAGTATATATAAACGTGACTTTATTGCTAGATTTTGAAAAAAATTTTGGATTTTTGAAAAAAATGTATGTAATTGTTTTTATACTAAACAGATGTTCTCAAATAAGAAGATGAAATTATTCCAAAATATTTGCATAAATATTTTAAATTATCTCAAAGACAAAATGTAGATTTATAAGGAACCCTCATGTGCATATGTGAGTTCATTGCCGATCTTGATTTATCATAATGATACAAAATCTCTCAAATACAAATGTGTGTGCAATTGTATTGTTCATTTACCAATTTTGAGCAAGATAATTTGATACAAGTAATTTGAATTAACCAAATAAGTGTTCGTTGACCATGATTTATATGCATGTAACCGTACCAGACTACTATGTAAGTCGGGTCATCAAGAGCTAGCTGATCCATAAGCGGACATAGGTCTGTACAAAAGAAGGTCGCTAATGTGACAGACATATCACCATGCTAGGAGTTACCCAAGGCCAAGCGGGTTGGGCACAAACCACTTGTTATGGGGCTTACCTCACGGTTTTCGAATAATTGAGAATTCCAGGGATTCAAGCTCATTCACCCTTCTTTTCTTTTCAAGGGGTAGGGGAAGGGATTTTATTGCTTTTTGCTTTTTCTTTTCTTTTCTCTTTTTTTTTTTGTATTTTTGCTTGAAACTGAGATAATGCTGAAATATTGTTGCGATGGTACAAAATGATAATTTTTCTTTTTCTCATTTTCTTTGACTTTTCTTTTTCTTCCTATACTAGGGATACTTGCTCGGATTGGTTGTAGAGCAAGGGATTTTTATTCTGGGTAGGGGTGAGCTTGTCCTTTTGTCAATTCTCAAAGATTCTAGACCATGTGCATGATAGGATAGCAGGGGAAACTTTTCGCTCAAGAAACCACTTCTACTATGTAGCATCATATTGAATTTGCAATGAAATCATTTTAATGTGAAAAGATATACTTGGTTCAAGTAAATAACAAGATCAATTCTCTATGCTCAAAACTTTATTTAATTCAACTGTGGACTTTGATATAAGAGAGATTAATAATCATACCAAATAAAATCAAGATATTTATTCATGTGAGTGTGAAAGTGCGGGATTCCAAATAAATGCTAATTTATCCAAAATAATTGAAAATATGACTGCAATACTTCAAGAATTGACAGGTGCAAAAATAAAAGATGTTTTTGAAGATTTTGATGATTTTGATTTTTTTATATTTTGATTTTAATTTATGAATTTAATTTTTTTTTTTTTGATGATGGAATTGGTGGTATATACAAGATGATCTATATACACTATACAAGGTTATTTGAGTATAGCATGTCTAAGGTTGCTTCAAAATCAAAGGAGGTTTTGAAGGATAATTTGGTTGTGGTGAAGGTAAGAACAAAAGGTGATGAATAAAAGGTAGCGATAACAAAAGCTTTGTTATAATGTAGAATAATGTAGCAAAAGATTTGACTTTTATATGTGTAAAATTGATCATGTTACAAAATAAAATGTCAGAAGGATAAGAAGGTTCTTCATTCTTATCACTATCTTCCAAGTCTTGATAAGATGGAGGGAGCATATGTGAAAGATATGCATGGGTGTTATTTGGTAAACAAGGATGATCATATATGGATGAAGAAAAGTGATGGATAGAAGGTAATTGTGACAATGGAGAATGTATAGAACTTGATGTTTCAACCGTTAAATATTCTTCAAATGGTGTTGGGTCACCATGTATGGTAACAATTTTATTTGCAAGTTCAAACTTCAAACATTGGTGAAGAGTGGAAGGGACAACCCTCATCGTATGAATCCAAGGACTTCTGAGAAGTAGGTTGTAAGGTGAAGGGCAATATGCTACATAAAACAAAGTATCCAGGATCTTGGATCCAATATTAAGGGGAAGAATTATAGTACCTTGAGCTTCTTGAATTTCATTGTTAAAATATTTTATAATAACATTTGATTCATTAAGATCTTCTTCCTTTAATTTGAGTTTTTGGAATAATTGATAAGTGCATAAATTAAGAGAGGAGCCATTATCTACCATGATAGTTTTAACAGGTGTTTCTTTACTAGATCCTGTAATGTAAAGATAGGAGTCTTCTTGTGGAGTAGAGGAAGGAATCTCCTCATCATAGAATGAAATATGGTTAACCTCAAGAGGGCTTACACCATTAATTATGTTCTTAGGGAAAATATCATGAGGAACAAATTGTTGGCTAGGTATCTTGAACAAAGTTTCCTTATGAGAACTTTGTAATACTTCTAAAAGGGATATCTTTGCTTGAGGATTAATCACTTGTTGTTGGCTATCAAAGTGGATTTCAGATTGAGATTTTGATTCTAAAGATGAGCTTTCTATGCTTACATTCCATTTTGGATCATTCTCTAGAGCCAAAGATAGTTTTGAAGGTTGGTCAAATGAGGAATCCATCTCTTGAATATCAGATTGAGTTGATTGAACTTGAGGTTGCTCATTTGTAGTTTCAGTTACAATATTAGTAATATCATCATGATGGGACACATTAACATGCAATATTTGATTGGTTTCCTATTGTTGATAATTGAATAGGGGTTCTTGGGAGATCCCCATGTCTTGATTGATTATTGGTATTTGTTGTGTAGGAGTTTGATTGTTTAATGGAGATTTATAATCAGTTGTAGATTGTAATTCCTTTATATTAAAAAGACCCTCATCAATCAAATCTTGAATTGCACATCTTAAATCTTTACAATTTTGTGTCATATGTCCATCTACTCTATGATATTCACAATGTAGCTCAGGTTTAAACCAACCTGTTGTGGTATCAAGTTGTCTTATGGAAGGGAGTTCAATCTTATTTGTATCAAGTAAATGCTTGAGAATTATATCCATTGGTTGATTGAGCTTTGTAAATTTACGTGATGAAGGTTTTCGAGAGGTTTTTGATAAGTGCCTTAGGAGTTCAGTCATAAAAGGACCTAATGGTTTCTTACCTCTTTTTTCTTTATTATGGGTAGAATGATGATAGGAAGATTGTGAAGTATGATGTGAGTGCATGGTAGGATTGGAAGAATAAGTATTTTCTTGTTGAAATGGATGTGTTGTATTGAAAGAAGAATATTGAAAGGGTGGAGGAGGATTGTATGTGGATTGATAGACATAATATGGATATATGGGAGAATAGATAATATCGTTATGAAGAGGATTGGAAAAGGGATTGTCCTGTTGGGTTAAGGATGAAAAATGAGAAAAGTGTGATGGAGGTGATGTTGAATAGGGATGAGGTTGGTCATAATCAACAAATGTATTTGGCTGAATTCTTCCAACATTACCGATGGGCTCATATTGATTTGAGTAAAAACTCATGGTTTCTTTAGTACTTCTAAAAGTAATATTTAGTATCTACTATTTAGAATTGAATCTAAAACATACAAACTTGAAATGATGATTTTGTTGTTTTTTTTTTCTTGTATACATATATATATATATATATTTTTTTTTTATATTTTTGAATCAGAAATATGCCTATGTTATTCACGTCGGGTTCACCAAAATGTATCGACCCAAATTTTTTGCACCCTTACCTTCAGGCTAAAGGATCCGTGCCCGAAAGGGGGATGCGAGAAGGATGGGACAATACCTCGGACTGAGAGGCCCTTTGAAGGTCGCGCCTCTCGGGGGAGGGGTATAAGGGTGAATTTTTGATGGATGGTGGGGTTCACCAGGAAACTTTGAGTGGCAGTTTCCATGCCTAGGTTGAGAATGGGTTTGATGTGTTCATTTTATACTCAATCATTCATATTCCTAGGTTGGCCAAAATGAATCTAAGCTATTCTATATGAAAATGCCGATTTATATGAATACAGAAAGCATGAATGAATCCTAAATACAAGGAATATGTTAAATGAGAAAGAATGCACCTGATTTCGGATGTCTGATGAAGATTCTGAAGCTTGTAGGAGTCCAGATCATCTCGAATATGACAGGATCATCTGCAATTGTACAGAATCATCCCAGATCATAGGCGATCATCTGAGATCAGACAAGATCATCGTCGATCTGATGAATTCATCAGATGAATTCGTCAGAAACCTGCAATCACAGAAATAGACACCAAAAACCAAAAATGCAACTGCAAGAATAATGCAAAATGATAGAAATGATAGTATAAATGCTTAACTGATAAATCTAGATAGCAAATTAAAGGAAATGCATTGTTTTAATAACTTATTTTAACTTTATCATGCATTTATGCTAAATGAGGTGAACTCCAGGATGCAGAATGAAAATAAATCAAGCTAATGCATAATAAAATAAGGAAGGAAGATGAGAAATGCAAACTCAGGGCTCTGATTGCCCCCAATATGAACTGTAGTCGAGATCACCTCCAATCGTACGAGATCATCACCGATCTACGACAGGATCATCCGAAATCATGTGGAATCGCCTGCGACGATCCGAGCTTCCTCCAGCTGAAGCACAATGAAAACCTGCAATGAAAACTTAAAACTACGAGTGCAAACAATGGTAGATAGGACGTCTTAACACAACAAAGCTAAATGGCAGGGAAAATCAACCAGGGAGAGAGTCAGGAGGAGAGCCAGGGGGATAAACTGAGAAAATCCTAGTTTATATAGGATTAGGGGGAGGTTAGGAGGTTGGGGATCATCCCAATCTGGGAGATCTCCAACGGAGGAATCTCCAACTGCGTAGACATGCTTCTGCCCAAGTTGGAGAGGCTGTTGAAACAGAAGCTAATTATGAAAATTTGGTTTTGGGACGAAATCGTCTGGACGTTCTGTTCCAGATGAATTCGTCCGATCTGGGACGATTTCTTCTGATCGGCGACGATATCGTCCAACGGTCAAAACAACTCCTAAAAATGGCACGAAAAATGGGGTGAGCGGTTAACGGGCGGTTTCGGGGTTAAAATTCAAATTTTTATCTTTTTACTAAGGGTTTAACTGCACCAATTTTAGGGTGCTACAAATGTTGAAGGCACATTGGATGGACCCACCATTTGGGTGGGTTGCATTGTATACCTTCTATTTCTTGTCACTATGCTAATCATCCCCATAAAACCTTGGTTAGGTGGGGTGACATGAACCTGATTGACCAGTTTTGGTTGCTCTACTGTAGCGGTCTATGCTATGTTTTGTTCACATTGTGGTAGGGGATCTTGATATACCCTCATGTTTTGATTATTAGCTACAAGAGGGTTATAAATTTGAATTTCCTGCCTATCAATCATGTTTTGCACCAGGTTTTTAAAGTTGTAGCATGATTGAATTTCATGTTCTTTTTTCCTATGGTAGATGTAGTAATGATCCTCCCTTTAATATTTAGATGTAGGATGATTTGGGCTCAAAGGGTGAATATTAGGAAGTTTTATTGCTTATGCCCCACACAATCGATGAAATATTTTTGCCAAAGGTTTTGGAAATGACGTATACTGATGTGGGGAACTTCTCTGTTTAGGAGGTTGTTAATTTTTTTGGGGTTATTGTGCTTGTTGAGTATGATATTGTGCAAGCAGTGATTAGACCTGATAGTTTGGTGGTTGAGGCGTGCTTTGATTTGAGGGTCCAAGAATACTCAAAATAATTTGGTTCACTAGAGCTAGTTGTTTTTGGGTTTGGTTTTGGCTCCCTTTAGTACTTTTGCTCGACCATTATTTATTTTAGAGCTTAATTTCTCCTTCTTGGATCTTAACATCCTCAATCACTTTGTCCTGGGATAGGGCTTCCACAAAAGTCCTATAATGTTGGATTTGCAATAAAAGTGATATCTATTTTGAAAAAATCTTAGTAAACATCCTGGTAAGCTTCATTATGGTTAAGGTGAAGGGTAATTTTTACATAACCATTCTCCACCTATTGTCGTATTCCATGATTGGATCATAATCAAACTGACAGAGATTATATAAATCAATCAAATTCACCTTTTTACTAATGCTAAAGGTAAAGCACTCTAAAAATGCATCCACTAGTTTCTCAAAGGTGTATATGCTATGGCATGGTAGATGGTTATACCATTCCAAATTACCCCTAGCCAATTTCATAAGGAATATCCTCAACATCAAGGAATCATTGTTATGAAGACGAAAGCACATATTGATAAATTTTATCATGTGCTCTTGCACATCTTCATAACCTTTAAACTTTTTGAGTTTGGGCATCTTGAAATGCAATAGGTGTGGAGGTGATGTCATTGATGGATATAGAGGCTGGTTGCTTAGCTACCTTAGAGTGGGTTTTGGTAACTTGAGCCTTGAGATTATTTCTCTAATGAATTAATGTGGTTGGTTAGCAACTTGTACACTTTTGATGAAATGATTTCATTTGCTTACCTATTTCATTAATGAGGTGGAAACAAAGGGTTTTGATGTGGGTATGGTAGTGGTTGAAGGTTGTCAATAGGTACATCATCATAAAGTGACTCAAGATATGCCTTAATTTTTTTTTGGCATTTTAATTTTAATCCTCAAGAGGCCTTGTACTCCTTTTGATAAGTGTATGGTCAATTTTGTTCAGGTATTTGAGGCCTCCAATTATGAATGGGTATTTTATTTGGTTGTGCATGAGGTGGAAGATTTTGGTTTGGTCATGGTGGAAGATTTTTGTAGGGCACCTCATGCATTGATGAACTTGCAATCTATGATTACCGAGTGTGGGCACCATTTTGTGCAATGCCTTCTACATCTACTCTTGGTGTAATTGTTGTAGGTTTGACCATTCTTGAACTAACCATTATTGGTCTAATCAGTGATGGTCTAATCATCATTGATTCAATTGTTATTGGTTATTAATGTTTGGCCTACATGCCTGATGAGTATGGTTTATTTGATCATATGTATGGGTTTTTTTACCTGTGTATTTAAAATATAAATGGGCATGTCTTTCCTCTAACCCCTATAAGGATCTACAATCTATTTTTTGTGATCTTTAAAGGTTACATTGACTTGATATTTAGGTTTAAATATGAGCTCTATATAGTTGACAGATGTAGAAGTGCATCATGCTTCAAAGGATTGCATCTCTTAAGGAATTGAGGTGTGATTTGGGTCACCTTTGTTGATGATAAATGTAAGAACCAACATGGGTTATCTACAAGGATGACAGGAAATATACCTATCCTATAATAATCTTGGTTTATTTCTAAATGCTCACTTGGAGTAGCTTGATCATCTGCTTCTAGATGTGGATTGTACTCTTGATCAAATTCTAATGGATCTATAGGATGAGTTAGGATGTGAATGATCTGGTAAAGTCCTTATAGATACCTCAGTGTTCCAGTGGTGCTCTCTATAGAAATTAAGTAAATTTCTTGATCAAGTTATCATCATGATCATATGCAAGATCTATAGTTGCATCCCGAATAGGGACATATTGGAGGTTAAATTCTATATATGTACTATTCAAATTATAACAAGTGCTAGGATGTCACTCACGAATAATAAGATCCTCTAGACTAATTCAGAAGTGTTCCATACCTCTCTATGATGATTCAACAATGCCAGCTCTTGATTGAGCTTGACTGCATGTAGTTACCATAATCTAAATTATGCAAACCAAAATAAACAAACAAGCAAGAAAGCAATTTTTTTTTGGATTCTTGGTTTTTAATGATTGATTTCTTTTTTCTTTTTGGTGTGTTTTTATTTTTGTAAGCCTATTCCTATGATGACTAAAAGGTAAAATGATATGAAAACTAATGAAAGGTAATTTGCGTTGTCAAGGAATGCAACACAAATGACAAAAGTTACTTCCTAGGATGTTGGATATGGTTGATGGGTATCCTAAGTAAATAAATAAACCTCTTGAAAGATATTTTGCTATCTAAATCCTAGTACCGGTTGAAATAAATAAACCTCTTGAAAGATATTTTGCTATCTAAATCCTAGTACCGGTTGAAATATGACTTTCCCTTCACACTCAAATGTGCTTGGACAATAGCGACATCTATGTTCCACTTATTATTGAGCCCTATGGTTAAGGGGCATCTAATCCTAACTTACCTTGGATGCACCCAAGAGTAGGGGACTTTTTGGTGATTAAGTCCAGAAAGCCACTCATGGGAGCTATTATGGTTTGTAGTGGGCCAATCTACGATGGGATATGAATTCCCACGTCGCATGATTATTGTTAGTCATTGATGAGAATCCAACTAACTGATATTATGTTACCTTGTGAGTGTGTGTGGGTTCATTTTAAACTTTTGCATGAAAGGAAATCATAGAGCATGTGATGATATTCACTAAATGCATAATGTAGCTTAAAGTATTTTAGAAACCCTAAATGGTGATTAGCCTTTAAGTAGACAACAAAGAAAGAAAGCTAAACATTAGAAAATAGAGACCATCCCGACCTGAGATGGCTAGAGACAAAGATCATCTCAACCTGAGACAGTCATAGATAGAGACCAACTCAACCTGAGATGGTTACTACCTAACTGACTAAAAGATAAAAAAATGTTGCATATTAGTTGTAAATATATATTTTTCGTATTTTGTTTTTTAGAAATAGAAAATAGAAATTTGAAAAGCTAACCTTGAAAGCCTAAGTCTATTGTTGATCTAAATTTTTTTTGTTGTTTGCTCCTGATTCAAGGTCATCTTGACTTGAGATGATTATGGCTTGGTACCTGCAATGCATAAAAATAATAAATCAATCAGTTAGAAAATCTATTTCGTATAGATAGAGACTAGGTCCTACTATGATCGCCATTTGAAATCCTAAACTATACATCAATAAAGTAAATGTAATGCAATGAATGAACACAAACATGTAACTTAGACATGATGATAAAAATAGTAAAATATGGGTCCCCTTTTTTAATGATAGTCTATATTTATCAAATTATATTACAATAACATCCCCTAGAGGGATTTCATAAGTGTGATACAATCAATACAAAAAAAAATGATTTTATTTCCCTCAAAACTATCTTGGTGCACTAGAATGGTCTTCTTGCTAACACAAACTATTTGGGGGTGGATTTTTTGTGATCACCACAAGGAGAGTGATGTGAATATGGTGCTCCTTTGTCATTTGTTGATCTTGTTATTAGCACACAAAGAAACAAGAAACATATCAAAAGCATATGAAGAGCCCACCGAAATCAAACCTGTATTAAATGTGATGAGTGCAACAAATGAAATGAAAGACTAACATATGCATAAATAAACTATATCTATCTGATGTAGAAATTGTAAAATATGATATTCTAATCTATGCTAATCAAAAAAATTAGAAAACCAGATCTCTAGCCAAGACCATCTCAGGTCAAGATGGCCTTCTTTATAGATTATCGTGGTTTAAGACAATCACTATCGTAGGATTGTGTACTTTCATAACCAGTTCCAAGCGATATCTGATATACCCTGGGAGTGTTATCAATGGATTGTTGCACTGGGAGAGTGACTTGATGGATAACAATGATCATTGAAGTGAATATTTTAATTACACGATATATAGAAGCACGCTTCCAATCCTTTGCAGCAATTTGATAGCATGGTCTCAATGGTAGGAGGGTTTGGAGGATTGAAATGGGTAGAACTTCATTGCTTAGGGAATTGGAGATTGAATTCGGTAGCACTTCATTGCACAAATTCAAATGTTGCAAATATTTTCAATTGATGGGTGAGTGCCAATTTATATACTTCTCGGGTGGAAGCTAATAATGGTAAAAGCACCTTGCATGAAAAAGTTGAGAGGTAGTCTACATTAAAATAAGTAGATGCTTATCTCTAAATTCTTATGCAATTGATAATTGTATGTATTTTTCTAATTTTGGCCCATGTGGGGCACTTAATGTTGGTGTGCAAAATCATGGGTAGGATAGTTTTAGCTACCAAATATTTAATTTTAGCTTTTAAAATTGCTTTTTGAGGGGCATTCTTGAGTTTAGATGATCGTTACTCTCAAACCCTCTCGGTATGAGATGGCTATGCTACTTATTGGGAAATGTGCCAAAAAGTGGTGAAAACCACTAGATTAGCCTTTTGTCTACCCAATGTGGGTTGTGTGGTCTAAAAGGAGTCTATTTAGGTAGTCTCCTCAAAATGACATGTTTTAGGTGTTTAAAAATTGAACACACTATTGAACTAGAATCTAGTGCTTGGTCTTTTTAGCAAAAGAAAATGACCAATGAATTTTAAAATTGAGGTAGTAATGAAGAAGGAACTTTTGAAGCTCCTATAATCCCAATTAATATTCCCAATAAAATAATCCACCTAGATTTCCAATTTAATTCTTGTACACAAGAAGAATGGTGATATAAGGTTGCACATCATTTTTAAAAATCTAAATAGAATTTTATTAAAGGATCACTATTCTTTGCCCATCATATATTAGATTTTACAAAAGGTAGATGGGTCATAGATGCCATATCTTCTAGATTATTTTTTTGGATTTTAATATATTTTGGTTAAAGATTATGACTAACATAAGACAACCTTCACCACCAAATGGGGATCCCTTACATACATAGAATGTTGTTTGGCTTATCAAACATAGAGGCAACCTTCCAAATGGTTATGGACATATATTTGTGAGATAATACTCATATACCTTGATGACCTAACTATGTATTCTAAAAATAGGAGTAAGCACATTGAATAGCTTGAGTCATTATTCTAAAGGTGTAGGGAGTTCTATATATCACTTAATCCTCAAAGTCCATTTTTATGGTCTAGTGAGACAACACTAGGCCATGTAGTTTCAAAAGAATTTTTGGTCATAAACCTTAATAGAATAAAATACATTCAATATATCCCATTGTCTACCTCTATCAAAGATCATATTTTTCCTAGGTAAAATTCAATTTGTTTCCAAATTCATAATGACTTTTCCCTATATGGTTAGGACAATCACTAAAATATTTAAAAAGGATGCCACCCTAGTGTGATCCAATGAAGGTAGAAATGTTTTTCAAGATATTAAGGATGCCATCACCTGAGATTCAATTTTGAACAACCCAATATTTTCTAAATATTTTAGTCTATATGTGATCTATATAAATGAAAGCATCACATCTGTCGAATCTCTTTTATAAATCAAGTCCTCTACAACTATGATGAGATATATATCCTTATTAAAAAGTAGATGTTCACCAAAATGAAAGGTCTCAAGAATTTTAGGTACTACCTTTCATAGAGCTAAACCATAATCTTCATAGTACAACCTAATTTATAATATATTGTACTTGATGGTAATTTAGGAGAAAAATTGGCTAGGTGGAATAACAAAATCCAAGAATTCAATATTGAGATCAAACCCACCAGACACATTATGGGATGGGCCTTATGTGAAAACTTGGAAACGTTAGTTTCTAAGGATTAGATTGCCCTAGTGGACAAAATAGAATTGGATGATAAAATGGGTTAGATGCATGACATGTGTAAGTATATGGCCATTGGACAAGTACCATAATGGTTAACTTGTTGAGCAAGGTGCAACAACAGTATTGTCATTATTGTCAACACAGTCAGACAGATCGGTTGATGTAGTGGACAGGAGTTCAGTGATGCAGTGGACAGGAGTTAAGAGGTTCTTCAGAGTATGTACAATGGTTTTCCAAAAGATAGAAGTGGCCCATATACTAAAAATCAAAAGAAAATCACAAGGAAGAAAACTGTCGCGATATCGCGACATGTTGAGCAAAGAAGAAAACCTGTCGCGATATCGTGACATGTTGGCAAGAAAGAAAAACTGTCGCGATATCGCGACATGTTGGCAAGAAAGAAAAACTATCGCGATATCGCGACATGTTGAGAAGAAAGAAAAACTGTCGCGATATCGTGACATGTTGAGAAGAAAGAAAAACTATCACGATTTCGTGACATGTTCGGAGAGAAAGCGCAAGCAAGCAAAACTGTCACGATTTCATGACATGTTCGGAGAGAAAGCGCAAGCAAGCAAAACTGTCACGATTTCGTGACATGTTGGAAGAGAGAAAGGCAAGTAGAAAAAGTGTCACGATTTCATGACATATTGCAAGGAAGGTTGTACGGACGAAAAAGTGTCGCGATTTCGTGACATATTGCAAGGAAGGTTGTACGGACGAAAAAGTGTCACGATTTCATGACATATTGCAAGGAAGGTTGTACGGACGAAAAAGTGTCACGATTTCACGACATATTGCAAGGAAGATTGTACGGACGAAAAAGTGTCACGATTTCGTGACATATTGCAAGAGAGAGAGTCCAAAAGAAAAAGTGTCGCGATATCACGACATGTCAGGTTTTCGTGACCCGAAGGCAAGAGAAAGAGCTAAGGAGAAAAAGTGTCATGATATCGCGACATGTCGGGTTTTCGCGACCCAAAGGCAAGAGAAAGAGCAAAGGAGAGAAAGTGTCACGATTTCGTGACATGTCGCATTTTCGCGACTTAAGGAGGAGAGAGAAAGTAAGAAGGCAAAAGTGTCATGATATCGCGACAAAAGTAAAGAAGAAGAGCACAGAGGTGAAAGTGTCGCAATATCGCGACATGTTTTGGTTGAAGCCAATAAGAGTAGCAAGGAGGAAAGTGTCATGATATCACGACATGTGTTTTCACGGGTTGAAGCCAAGAAGAGTAGCAAGGATGCGAAAGTGTCATGATATCACGACATGTGTTTTGTGGGTTGAAGCCAAGAAGAGTAGCAAGGAGGCGAAAGTGTCACGATATCACGACATGTGTTTTCGTGGGTTGAAGCCAAGAAGAGTAGCAAGGAGGCGAAAGTGTCACGATATCGTGACATGTGTTTTCATGGGCAAAAGCCGAGAAGAGGACAAAGAGGTAGAAGTGTCACGATTTCGTGACAGGTCACTTTGGCACGAGCTAAGAAGAGAACCCAACCGAAATAAGATATGTGATAGTTAACTAAAGTTATACGATAGTTATAGGTGCAGTTGTAGAATAAAATCATGTAGCTAAAATAAGAAGAGTTAACTAAAGTCGGTACGTCAGTTATAGGTGCAATTATAGAGAAAAATCATGTAGCTAAAATAAGAAAGTTGACAGAAGTCGAATGACGATTAAGGATTAGAATAAAACAAGCGATTTAAACTAAAATTCATCGAAGACAAAAAAGAGGTAACTATTAATAGGATGCATGAGATATCTACCGTGTGATAAGGAGTTACATATAGAAATTTCTATTAATAAGCTGCATGAAAAATATGGAAGTTAAAAATAGAATCAGAACTTTGTTATAAAAGGAGGTCTGCATGGAGAATTAGGTGATAAAAATGAAAGGAGGAAAAGTGCTGCAAGAAGAGGGTTGGAAGAGTGCCATAAGAGAGCGTTAAGTAGAGCCATGAGAGCCATAAGAATGTAGTAAGAAGTGCAGCAAGAGGGCTATAAGAGGGCTATAAAAGTGTAGTAAGCAGAGCCTTAAGTGTGTGTGATGTTTTGGTGAATAGTGAGAGAGGTTGGGTTAGCAATAGACCAATCAGGGTCTTGTATAAGCGAAGGCATTTTTATGTCAATCTTCTAGTTTCAGAATTGAAGTCCAAGTTGGTGCTTGGCATCAGGGGTTGGTGCTCCTTCCAGTTGGTGCTGGTAAATCAGGGGTTGGTGCTCCTTTCTGTTGGTGCAGATAAATTAGGGGTTGGTGCTCCTTTCTGTTGGTGCAGATAAATCAGGGGTTGGTGCTCCTTCTAGTGGGTGCTGGTAAATTGATTGTAAAGTTGTTATTTTGCAAAGGCTGGATTTGGATGGGAGTCCAAACAGTCAATTTTTGAGGAGTAGCCAAAATTGGTGAACCTCGGTACATCTTGTGTTGTGTGATGCTCTCTTGTTATATTTGCTTTATGTGGTTTTAAGTTTTCATTGTTTTTGGATTTTAGAGTTGAAGATTTAAGTTTTAAAGAGCTACACTGATTCACCCCCCTCTCAGTGTCATTGTGAGACTAACAATTGGTATCAGAGCCAGTTTCCCTTGTCAGGCTAAATCAGCTAGGGTTGATCTTGGATTAGTATGCAATGGGTAAGAAGAATAGATCCTCCTCCAATAAGGCATCTCAGTCAGTTTTAGTTCCTATGGAAGAGAAAATTGAACTAGAAAAGGTTGAAGAAGTGAATTCTGAAGTATGTGATGAAAACCTTGAGGCTGAAGTATATCTAGAAGGTGAGTTGATCATCGCACTTGAAGAGTTGAATATAGAAAGGAAAAAGAACAGAAGACTATCCAAGAAGTTGGAAGAATATGGGGATAAGATCGAAGATCTCTTCTTACAAATTCATAAAGCCAAGAAAATAGAAGAAGCCTTGAAGTCACACCTGGATGATAAAGTCGATGTATGTAGCAAACGTGAAGAGGAATCTAACAAAGTTTTTAGTGATCTAAAGCTGCAAGTAGAAGAGTCCAAAAGGATTGAAGAAACTCTCAGGTCACAGATCAATGAGAAAGAGATTGTTTGCTACAAACAAGAAGAGGAGATTGTTGTATTGAAGAAACAACTAGAAGAGGCCAATACAAATCTCAAATTTGAGAAGAGCACAGAGTTGCTAGATGAAATGATAAGGCAACAAAGAAGCCCCATGTCTAAGCTTGGTCTTGGATGTGAAGCTGAACAACCTTCATCTTCCAAATATGCAGAGAAGAAGAAGTTCACTGTTGAAGGATCGAAGCAAGAAAAGTTTGAAGCTGAATCTTCAAAAGGAAGAAAATATCAAAGGAGATCTACAGCAAAGCAACCACAACAAAAGAGGTTCTATCACTCTCACTCTATTCATAATAATGCTTTTAATGGCTATTGTTTTAGATGCAACCATTATGGTCACAAGGCAATTTATTGTGGATTGAATAATAGATCAAAGAGTTATGCTGGTAGAAATACATCTGTTATTCCGGCTGAACACCATGTGCAATGTTTTAAATGTAATGGTCATGGGCACATAGCAAGGTTTTGTCCAAGAACTTGTGTATCTAATCTAAGGCAAGACAGTAGATTTCATCAGACACAAAGAATGCAACACACACAGGGAAGAAATCATGTGCATCAAAGAAAGGAAAATAATCATCCATCAAGGATGCACAAGAGACAACCACCCAAGAGAAATGTTCAAGTTCACGAAAAGGTTCAAAACAGGGATGCAGTTGAAAAACTCAAGCCCAAGTTCAAGAAATCTTGGAGAAAGAAAGAAGAGAGGAAATCGTGTCTCCTTGGACTGAAGGAGACTACTCCTCTATTGCACTAAGCAACTCCAGGTAGCACATCCTCAGGGGGAGCAATATTAAAGTTTTATTTTAATGCTCCTATGTATTTGTGTGGTTATCTGAGGATGAAAGGAAAGTAGTCGGGGAGTTGTCGTATAGATTGCCAAAGTGTGGTTCAGTTCATGTAGTTGTTTGTGGAAGTGCCGTGAAGGGTGGTGATTAAATTGAGAGTTGTCATTTTTGGTAGTATTGCTATATGTCATTGTTGTACTGGTGATGGTTCTTACTGCCACTATCCAAAGTTAAGGATTATAACAGTTCAGATAATTTGGTCAGTAAAAGAATGTTGCCCTAGCCGCATGTATGTGTTTCGATAAAAGCAGTGTGTATTTGAACTACACATTGATGTGAAGATTGTTAGATCTATTATGATGTTGTGGTGAAAAATATTGAAGTCTGATTATTGATTCATGTTTTGCTTATCAAGATGAGCAACTTTGCTTTGTGAATCATACCTATCCGAGGTCCAGAAGTATGAGTTTGAGTAAGGTGCACTATAGTTGGCCGTGAAGTGTTTGACAAAATATTGTCTCCTGATTCGAACAGTTGAAAGTAAGGTGTGACCAGCGGTGACTGTAGAAAACATAGACCAAGTTGAAAATGTAAAAAGGGATTTGGTTGGTGTTGTGGTACAGTGTTTGATGCCTGCACAGAGTTGACAGTAAAATTGCAGTGTCGGTACAGTGTTGGACAAAAGTTGGTACAAGTGTGAGTCACTTGACTATTTCTTTTGACAGATGTGAAATCAGCATTTTTGAATGAGAAGCTTGAAGAAGAGGTCTATATTGAGCAGCCAGATGGTTTCCAGCTTGGTGATGATCCCAACTTGGTTTGTAAGTTGAAAATATATGGCTTGAAACAGGCACCCCGAGCATGGTATGCAAGGCAGAGACATTGAGAGAATAGCGCCTAGGTGGTGAAGCATCAAGGAGGACAAGATGCCTATGCAACTAAGAAAGTCTTGCATTATTTGAGAAATGTGAGATATTGCCCGAGGATTCCCTTGATCACAGCGAGGAGAAATGCTCCCTGGAATCACGTGAAGGACGTTCGTCTAAGACATTGAGTAGCCCTGACATATGCCCTAGCAAGAAGCAGAATACCGAGAGTTGTTGACTGCACGTAGATTGAGGTTCCAACGCTAGATGTAACGGTCCCCTGTCAATACATGCGCAGACGATGAAAACATTCATGACAGCCATTAGAAACCAGAGACATTGAGCTGCACAACGGATGCGAGGCAAAGTCGTTAGTCACAGAGGAGGTGGCAGTCAAAAGGCTGAAGAAATTATGCACAGGCTGCCTGGAGAGTCGGTCACTTTTGATTTGGGAGTAACTTTTGCGCAGCTGAGAGTTGCGTGTTGATCAAAACTATGCTAAAAAGTTCACAATGGAGGATTGTAAGCCAGTTAGCACTCCCATGACGATAGGTTGCAAGTTGAGCAAGGATGACAAATCTCCAGATGTTGATCAAACCATGCACAGATCTATGATTGGGAGCCTACTGTATTTGACAGCTACCAGACCAGATATCTTGTAGGCAGTTTGCATGGTAGCACGATTTCAGGCTAATCCCAAGGAGACTCATGTGACAGACAACATTATGGTGGTTGATTTCTGAAATATCATTGGAGGGAAAATGATTGTTTGTGGTTTCCTTTTCGAAAGTGGTTGGTTGAATGCATCAAGGTTTTTTGAATTGAGAGTTGTCCCTTGTGATGATTGATTGAGTTGATTTGATTGAGCCTAGTCAAGTTATGTGTGAAGTGATTTTTAAAGTTCTATGAAATAAATTATTCCATCATTCATTGTTGAGTTCATTTTGAGTACTACTTGAGCATGATTGATTGAGCCTTTGAGAAGGCCTTTGGGAAATATTTGAGGACAGTGTTGGGACAGACTTCTAGAGTAGATTTGGGCAAGTTCTTGGTGAGCTTACTAGAGTAGATTCGGACAGGTTCTTAGTGAGCTTGTTGGAGCAGATTTGGACAGGTTTTGTATGAGCTTGTTATTCAACATTGGACAAGTTCTATGTGAGCTTGTTAAGCAGGTTCTATGTGAGCCTATTGATAGAGTACATAGAAAGAGTCTCAATGGATAGAGATCCAACAACCAACACAGTTGAAGATAGATCTGAGTGAGGATTCTTCAAGTGGAGAGAGGTCCACCAGTCAGTGCAGTAGAGAGACAAAGTCTTCTATAATATAACAATTGGAGAGAGGTCCACCAATAAGTAGCGGATACCTTCATAATAAATTGGGAGTGGTCATGCTTCCCAAGAATTGACTAGCTATCGGGACCACATTCTCAGGGGGAGCATTTATATATTTGATTATCTTTTTGCTCATGTTTGTAATTTTTGCTAACTGTAATAATTTGTGCCTGAGAATGTTGTGCATGGACTCAAGGGGAGTCTGCAATAGCCCTTTGGTATTATTGTCAAAGGGGGAGAAGAATTACAGGAAATTGCATGTGTGTTGCCAACAATTCCAAAGGGGGAGATTGTTGAGCAAGGTGCAACAACAATATTGTCATTGTTGTCAACACGATCAGAAAGATTGGTTGATGCAGTGGATAGGAAGTTCAGAGGTTAATCGAGATGCGAGGATAGGAGGTTAAGAGGTTCTTTGAGTATGTATAGTGGTTTTCCAAAAGATAGAAGTGGCCCATATACTAAAAATCAAAAGAAAATCACAAGGAAGAAAACTGTCGCGATATCGTGACATGTTGAGCAAAGAAGAAAACCTATCACGATATCGTGACATGTTGGCAAGAAAGAAAAACTATCGTGATATCGTGACATGTTGGGAAGAAAGAAAAACTATCGCGATATCGCGACATGTTGAGAAGAAAGAAAAACTATCACGATTTCGTGACATGTTCGGAGAGAAAGCGCAAGCAAGCAAAACTGTCATGATTTCATGACATGTTCGGAGAGAAAGCGCAAGCAAGCAAAACTGTCACGATTTCGTGACATGTTGGAAGAGAGAAAGGCAAGTAGAAAAAGTGTCATGATTTCGTGACATATTGCAAGAGAGAGAGGCAAGTAGAAAAAGTGTCACGATTTTGTGACATATTGCAAGGAAGGTTGTACGAACGAAAAAGTGTCACGATTTCATGACATATTGCAAGGAAGGTTGTATGGACGAAAAAGTGTCACGATTTCATGACATATTGCAAGGAAGGTTGTACGGACAAAAAAGTGTCACGATTTAGTGACATATTGCAAGAGAGAGTCTGAAAGAAAAAGTGTCGTGATATCGCGACATGTCGAGTTTTCACGACCCGAAGGCAAGAGAAAGAGCTAAGGAGAAAAAGTGTCACGATATCGTGACATGTCGGGTTTTCGCGACCCGAAGGCAAGAGAAAGAGCAAAGGAGAGAAAGTGTCATGATTTCACGACATGTCGCATTTTCACGACTTAAGGAGGAGAGAGAAAGTAAGAAGGCAGAAGTGTCGTGATATCGCGACAAAAGTAAAGAAGAAGAGTACGGAGGCAAAAGTGTCACGATATCGTGACATGTTGAGTTTTCGCGGGTTGAAGCCAAGAAGAGTAGCAAGGAGGCAAAAGTGTCGCGATATCATGACATGTTGTGTTTTCGTGGGTTGAAGCCAAGAAGAGTAGCAAGGAGGCGAAAGTGTCGCGATATCGCGACATGTGTTTTCGCGGGTTGAAGCCAAGAAGAGTAGCAAGGAGGTGAAAGTGTCATGATATCGTGACATGTTGTGTTTTCATGGGTTGAAGCCAAGAAGAGTAGCAAGGAGGCGAAAGTGTCATGATATCGTGACATGTGTTTTCGTGGGTGAAAGCCGAGAAGAGGACAAAGAGGCAGAAGTGTCACGATTTCGTGATAGGTCACTTTGGCGCGAGCTAAGAAGAGAACCCAGTCAAAATAAGATATGTGACAGTTAACTGAAGTTATACAGGTGCAATTGCAGAAGAAAATCATGCAGCTAAAATAAGAAGAGTTAATTGAAGTCGAGTACGTCGATACTGATGCAGCTAAAATAAGAACAGATGAATCGAAGTCAAAATGACAGATTACAGGGCGATTACGGAGTGAAAGCATCGACATGGTTAAAATAAAAGTCATTAGTCGAAGACCAAACAAAGAGCCATAACTATTTATAGGATGCATGAGAGATTACTGTGTGATACAGGAGTTACATATAGAAGTTTCTATTAATAATTTGCATGCGAAAATATGGAAGTTAAAAATAGAATTAGAACTTTGTTATAAAAGGAGGTCTGCATGGAGAATTACGTGCTGCTCTGATAGTGAGAGGAAGTGCTGCTGAAAGTGAGAAAAAGTGTTGCAAGAAGAGGGTTGGAAGAGAGTCGTAAGAGAGCGTTAGGCAGAGCCGTGAGAGCCATAAGAATGCAGTAAGAAGCATAGCAAGAGGGTTGTAAAAGTGCAGTAAGCAGAGCCTTAAGTGTGTGTGATGTTTTGGTGAATAGTGAGAGAGGTTGGGTTAGCAATAGACCGATCAGGGTCTTGTATAAGCAGAGGCATTTTTATGTCAATCATCTAGTTTTAGAACAGAAGTCCAAGTTGGTGCTTGGCATCAGGGGTTGGTGCTCCTTCCATTTGGTGTTGGTAAATCAGGGGTTGGTGCTCCTTTTTGTTGGTGCAGATAAATCAGGGGTTGGTGCTCCTTTTTGTTGGTGCAGATAAATTAGGGGTTGGTGCTCCTTTCTATTGGTGCAGATAAATCAGGGGTTGGTGCTCCTTCCAGTGGGTGCTGGTAAATTGATTGTAAAGTTGTTACTTTGCAAAGGCTGGATTTGGATGGGAGTCCAAACAGTCTATTTTTGAGGAGTAGCCAAAACTGGTGAACCTCGGTACATCTTGTGTTGTGTGATGCTCTTTGTTATATTTGCTTTATTGGGTTTTAAGTTTTCATTGTTTCTATTTTAGAGTTGAAGATTTAAGTTTTTAAGAGCTACACTGATTCACCCCCCTCTCAGTGTCATTGTGAGACTAACATAACTAATAAGGAAATATTTTGGATTAGAAAAAAGGCAACATATACTATCACTGGTTCAATGTTGTCTTGTTTAGGAAAAGGTTTGATGGTGTCTTTCTATGTTGCATTGAAGAAGAGAATAAAAAGGTTCTAGTTAAACAGTACCATGATGAATGAGGGCATTATTTTATGCCTAATATTTTTTCTAATTGCTACTAGTGGGTCAAAAATTATACATCCTATTGCACGTTCAAAGGAAAGAAAAGAAGAGTGTCAATGCCCCTAAATCCCATGATTGTGATTGAACCATTCCAATAATGGGGTCTTGTTAGCAAACTGATATACTTCAAAAATTACATAATAACTTAGGATAAGATATTCTCACAAATTCTTATATTTAATTCATAAAAACAATGAATAATAAACTCATTTAATATATTATTGGTATATCTTCATAAGCAATGTACTGTAATGCAATGCTTATTCTTCGATATGAGATTAAAAAGTTTTATTTTTAATATATACATACATGAGACTCTTCATATTCACAAGACTCTTGACCTTTACTCTTACATACACTCTTTATCTCCTCATACTCACGGGAGATCCAAATCTTTATATTTCTCATGTATTTACATAAAGATAAAGAATCTCATGATTGCACATAACTCATAACTTCTCACTTATAAACATGAAAATTCACTTGCATAACTCACACTTACTAACATGACACCTTACCTACATAATTACATACTTATTTACATGACATCCAACTCATACTTAATAACATAACCCCTACTATATACTTAAATATTAAACACACCCTAGTGTAGCACCCTAAAATTGGCGCAGTAAACCTTAGTAAATAATTAAAATTACCTTAGTAATAATTCAAATTCAAATTTCAACCCCAAAACCGCTCCAAAACCGCCTGCTACCCGTTTCCTCATTTTTCATGCCATTTTTAGGATTTGTTTTGTCCGTTGGATGATATCGTCGCCGATCAGACGATATCGCCTCAGATCGGACGAATTCGTCTGGAGAAGAACGTCCAGACGATTTCGTCCCAAAACTGATTTTTCATAATTAGCTTCTGTTTCAACGACGTCTCTAACCAGGGCAAAAGCGTGTCTACGCGGTTAGAGACTTCCCCATTGGAGATCTCCCAAATTGGGATGATCTCCAACCTCCTAACCTCCTTCCTATGCCTATTTAATCTTAGGCCCTCCCCTTGACATTCCCCTGGCTGAATTTTTCTACACTTCGAGTTTTACATGCATTAGAATGTCTTAGACTACCATTTGCCTTTGTCCCTTTTCGAATTTTCTTGTAGGAACTTTGTCATTCTTCAACCGGAGCAAGCTCAGATCGTCGCAGACGATCTTGTACAATCTCGGATGATCACGCCCCAATTCGAGACGATTTCGTACTCTACAGATGATTTCGACTACAGTCAACATTGGGGGCAATCAGTGCCCTGAGTTTGCATTCTTTACCTTTATCTATTGTTTATTTTTGCATTAAGTTAAGCTTGTTATTACTTTGCATCTTGGAGTTCACCCATGTAGCTTAAATACATAATAAAATCATGATTAGCTATTAAAGCATGATAATTTACTTGCATTTCTATTTGGGATTATCTTATTAACATCATTATTATCATTTCACATCATTTTCCTTTATCAGCATAGTTGCATTTTCTGTATTCTGTGTCTATTTCTCCGATTGCGGGTCTCTCGATGAATTCGTCGGATCCCGAGACGATCCTGTCAGATTAGAGACGATCCTGTCAAATTCCAAACGATCTAGACTGCTTCAAAAATCAGAACCTCCATCAGACATCCGGATCAGGTATGACCTTTTCTAATCTAGTATATTTCTTGTATTCTCTGTTTAATTCTATTTCTGTATTCATTTAAATCTGCATTTCATATAGAACAGTTTAGATTCATTTGGCCAAACCTAGGATTTGAATGATTAAAGATAAAATTGAACACATCAAACACATTCCCAACCTAGGCGTGGAGACTGCCACTAAACGTTTCCTGGTGAACCCCACCATCCATCAAAAAATCACCTTAATACCCCTCCCCCGAGAGGCGGGACCTTCAAAGGGCCTCTCAGTCCGAGGTATTGTCCCATCCTTCTCGCATCCCCCTTTCGGGCGCGGATCCTTTAGCCTGAAGGTAAGGGTGCAAAAAATTTGGAGCGATACATTTTGGTGAACCCGACGTGAAACTAAAACCTTTTGAAAACAAAAAACAAAAAAACATAGATGCATTTAAAATCATTAGAAAACTACTAAGTTGCATATCATGTTTAGATGGTAGCTCCTAAGAAAAGACTAGCTGTCACTATAAATGTTGAAAACCAATTAGCAGCCATAGAAATTAATTATGTGCTTAGTGTGCCTGAAACAGATAGAAACCAACTTTTGTGGGACGAACTTAATAGGAGATTAGATCTCATTTCATCTAGAGCAACTGAACTTAGGCAAATCAAGAGGTTTGTCCTAGATAGAATCCTGGATCCCGATCAACTCATTTTTTATCATGAACTTCAGAGAGCTTGCCATAGGTGGTTAGCTTATAGGAGAGCTCTTGTGTCTTCAGAATTGTTCACCTTTGAGGAATACCTCGAGAATGCAACTATTATACACCAATTCCTAGGTCGTGTAGAAGACCAAGAGGTCATTCTTACGGATAGGGAAAGGTGGAGGAGAGTTCCTAGAGCTGTGTTATATCGAGAGTATTGCCACGAACTTTATTTCTACCAACCGAAATCTGAGACAGATAATATTACTATAGCACTTTTTGTCAAATTCTTGAAAGAAAATTTTCAATTTGAAGAAGAACATTTCATGACTCCTGAAGAACTTGAGCCCGTTAATGATATTTATAAATTGTTTATAGAAAACTAGATCATTGCTTTCATTATTATTATTTCTTGCATTTAGTGTGTTGTTTGTTATCTTTATAATATTGTTATAAAAAAACAAGAAAAACCAAAAACATAACAAAACCAAAACATTTTATTTTAAATACTATAGTAGGTATATAATTAAAATATATACCTCTTAAGCTTGTTGCATATATATATATATATATATATATATATATATATATATATATATATATATATATAAAAATAAATTTGCTGAAATCTAAGTTTAAGCACAATGACTAGACTTAGGAATGGTAAACAAACTGAAGAAGAAGAAGAAGAAGATTGGTTAGGAAAGAAAACAAAAAAATCAAATGCCCTTCCTGAGGATCCAATTCCAGAAGGAGAAACTCTAGAACAACCAGAAGATGAGCTGGTTGTAGATGAACAAGAAGAAAATGTTAAAGAGGAAGGATCCTCATCCCCTAGAATGGCTCCAGACGAAACTGTTACTTTTGATAACTTAGATCATTTCTGGAAATTTTTCAATAATAATATTGGTGCTCTTAATATGGCAGTTCGTATTGATAGAGGACAAATTAGTGACACTCAAGCAGCCATGGAAGATATGTTTAACATACACACTAATCCCTTGTCCTTTGTTGATCAAGAAAGTGATAAAGCTGGACCATCCAATAGAGATATGGTCACTATGATTCAGAACATGCAACAACAACAGGTTACCCAACCCCCTAAGGAACCTGTTATTGAGCCTAAAATCATTCCCACACAAAAGAGACCTTCATTCACTGCTTTATTTCGCCAAACTATTGATCAATATGCTTCAAATCGACAAAAACCTAAAATGAAGCCAAACACCAATTTTCAACAATCGGGATACAACATAATACAACTTCAAAACTTCTTCATAACACCCTTCCTACCAACAATTTACACAATAGCAATATAGCATCTAATCTTCATGTCCCTCCATCATATGCTCACAAATCCCATATTAATGCCCTACCGAACCAATATGGTGGGCAAACCGATAATCTGGAAGCCATGGTGAAACAGTTAGCTTCCCGCATGGACCGAGATAGATCCCTACCGTCCCTCGTATAATTATCGAGAGATGTGTAGTCAACCTTTGGATCCCATAGTTGTAGCACAGCCATACCCTAAGCACTTTCCCATGCCCGTCCTGCCTATATATAAAGGAACTGAAGATCCCATAGAGCATCTTCGCATGTTTAGGATAGCATGTCATGATATATCACATGATGACTTGCTATTACTAAAAATGTTCCCGAAAAGTTTAGGAGGAATGGCATTAGAGTGGTACTATCAATTGCCCACTCATTCTTTGAGAAATTTTGAAGAAACAGCTGAATCTTTTGTCCATCAATTTAGTGCCTACATCGAGAGGCACGTGACCATTAAAGATTTATACAACTTAAAACAAGACAAAGATGAATGTTTTGCTGATTTCTTAGCTAGATGGAGGCAGTTGACGGGAAAACTGCACTTTGTGCTACCTTATAGGGAAATGTTGGACATTTTTATTAATAATTTGCAAGAACAAATATCCTATGAGTTATCAATTGCTACCTTGACCACCTTCGATCAAGCTATAGACTTAGCTCGAAGGGTGGAAGATGCTCTCATTAGAAGAGGTCAGCTCAAAAAGAAAGATGATGAGAAAACATCCAGAAATCAGTATAAAAATAAACAAGTTGTGGGTGACGGAGTCACTGATAGTAGAAACATTGCTAATGTTAATACAACGAAGACAACAAAAAAGTTTATATTAAAACCTCCTGATAAACCACCCCGAGAATTTACTAGATTGAATCAACCTTTATCAACCATTCTTCCTCAATTACTAGCACGAGGCTTGATTCAATTACCAGCTATCCGGGAACACTGATCCAACTATACCCGGATACAGAGCTGATTTACATTGTGATTTTCATAGAGGACCTGGACATGCTACAAACTCTTGCAAAATATTAAAACATAAAATACAAGACTTGATTGATAATAATGAAATGGAGGTGCAAGCCTTTCAACCTAAACAAAATCCTCCTAATAATGCTCAAAAGAACATTCCCCAAAATCAGAATCAGAATGCCAATCAATCATTGGACATATTTCAACATCCTTTACCGCAACATGGTAAAGAGGTGGCTAATCAAATCGAACATCATAATGTTCCCCCTCCTACCCGATATGTAGGGACTATTAGCGGACAATTATCTGTTCAGGATCCTCAAATATTTGGCACAACTTTCTCCATGGTTACGTCCAAGACCCCTATATAATACTCAAACACCGGATCCTAGTGATGTAGAATCGGATACTGAAAGTGAAATAGACATCACCTCAAACCAATCGAATAGTTCTAAAAATGAATCAGATCCGATTCAACCTATCACAGATGCTATGGTTTCGAAAGAACCATTTCCTAGAAGAGTTACTACTCGACCCTCTTCTAATCAGTTCCTTCCTAATGAACAAGCCATAAACGCTCAACCGAGACCAGTTCAGCGTCTTCAATATAACATTGTAGGTACCATCGGAGTCGTTACCAGACAACAGGCTCAAAACTCTCAACAGGATCAAACTCAGAATGATGGATCAGCTCCATTTATTTTGAAAAATCCCACTAAAGGGAATCATATGTCTAATGTTCAACCTAAGCCTCCTTACAATATTAATGAACAATTATCCAATACTACAACCAGAATTTCCCTTTTGGACTTGTTAAGATCTTCTCCTACCCATAGGGATGAGTTAATGCTTACATTAAGCCAAATGATGGTACCTCAAAATATTCAACTTGAAGCCATGTCCAATACTATCATCACTCGAGAAGTCGATTGTATTGACTTTCGAGATAAAGATATCCCACAACATAGTTTACATAAGGATAACCCCTTATATATTACTGCCCTAATTGGAGATGTAGTTGTTAAAAGAGTCTTGATTGATAATGGTTCATCTTTAAACATATGCACTTTTGACTTCTACCAAAGATTTGGCTTTAGGAGTGACGAGATGAAAAGAACGGATATGATTATCAAAGCCTTCAATGACGAGACACAAGAAACGTGTGGAGTCATTACTATACCCTTGCAAGTTGGTCCTAGAACCCTAGATACAACCGTGTTTATTGTACATTGCCCTGCATCGTACAATATACTTCTGGGTCACCCTTGGATCAATGCGATGCGAGCGGTCCCTTCCACTTTACATCAGTGTGTTAAATTTGAATTTAAAAACCAGTTGGTTACCATTCATGGTGATCCTAGACCCTTTGATATGTGTGCTTTGGCAGAACCCGTTGGAGTGCAATTTTGCCCCACCCTGTCATCCACACATCCTAGTTCTTATCATCCATCCAAACGTGTGAAACACACACCCATAACATCATCTACCCCATCAACTACACCTATACATTTAACTCAACCATCTTCTGAACAAACCACATTAGGACCTCGAAAAGAGCCTAAACCTACACCCAATGCTTCTCGTTTTACTCCTATATCTTCCATACCCATAGACTCATCCATCGATATCCCTATAACATCATCATCCACTACAGGCATCCTTCCCACATCAGAAGATCAAGGAAATGTTCCTTCTACCTCTTATGCTCTCACTGATGAGCTCTTACCTGATTTATCTAAAATTCTTATATCAGAAGAGATCAACACTGCCATGCAGACTTCCCTCCTTTTAAATAAACTCCCACCTTCTCCTCGTACCTTGGGCCTCCCACAACCTATGGGAAGTATCTACCAAGTCGGAAGTTGTGCTTTTGTTTATAAAGGATATGATTGGGGAAGAATACCCCGAAACATCAAGACGCATTGTGATGGATATGCTCGATGCTATTTTGCTAATGAATATATTAAAGCTAAACCCATAATGCTTAAATTGGGCTATAAAGGGAAAGGTTTGGGACCTTTCCAAAATGGTATGAAAGAACCTTTCGAGGTAGAACCGTGGCCTGCTCGCTGTGGTGTGGGCCTATTTCCTAGTAAAGGTCAGCCCTTTCCATTTGAGGATGATGACCATCTCATATGTTATCAAGATTATCTAGATAAACAAGATTCTTTGTATCCAAAGAATAATTTTACCTGCAATATGCTATCCATAGCCTACCCTGAAATGATTGCTGAATCCGACGATGAGTTGGAAGGAGATATTTTCCATGATATCTCCGTTGAAGAGTTGTTATATAATGAATTTTATTTTGATGGTTCTATACCTACTATAGCCCAGCTTGAGGCCACGACTCCTCAAGATGAATTATCCAAGTTAACCTTAAAGGAATTACAAGAATTGGGTGTTTCACCTGCCCCACCTAATTTTGAAAGAGATCTACACATGGAAGTAGAAAACGTCATTAAGGTTAACATTGGACCTGAGGATAATCCTCACATCATCAGTATTGGATCAGAATTAAGTCAAGAAAAACAAGAGCAATACATTGCATTCCTTAAAGAATATGAAGATGTCTTCGCTTGGACATATGAAGATATGCTAGGTTTAGACCCTTCTGTAGTCATGCATCACCTAGTAGTCCATCCGGATGCTAAACCTGTTAAACAAAAACTTAGAAAAATGCATCCCAAAGTGGCCTTGCTAGTCAAAGGGGAGTTAGAAAAACTCTTGAATGTTATTTTTATACAAGCTATTGATTATGCTGAATGGATCTCGAATGTAGTTCCAGTCACCAAGAAAGAAGCTACCAAAGTTAGGGTTTGCATCAGACTTTAGAGATATTAACGTTGCATGCCCTAAAGATGATTTTCCTCTTCCAAACATGGATCAAATCATTGATTTTACTACGGGAGTGGAATGATGTCCCTAATGGATGGATTTTCTGGTTATAATCAGATCGGGATAGCTCCTGAAGATCAGGCTAAAATAGCCTTTATTACCCCTTGGGGTACCTTTTGTTGGAAAGTGATGCCATTTGGTTTAAAGAATGCAGGCGCAACATATCAACGAGCCATGACTTATATCTTTCATGATATGATGCATGATATCCTACATGATTATGTAGATGATATTATAGCTCGCTCTATTAATGAAGATGATCATTTAGATGATTTGAGAAAAGTATTTAATCGGTTAAGAGAATATCTTATTCGATTAAATCCAGCTAAATGTATATTCGGAGTCAAGTCCGGTAAACTATTAGGGGTTTTAGTTTCTTTACGTGGTATCAAAATCGACCCTCTCAAGATTGCGGCTATCACTGATATGCCCGCACCTACCAATATATCTGAGTTACGAAGTTTACAAGGTAAGCTTCAAGCCATCCAGTCGCTTCATCGATAAGCTGGCGGACAAAACCGATCCCTTTCTTAAGCTCCTTAAGAAGGATGTCCCTTTTAATTGGGACGACGAATGTAAGGAAGCTTTTGAACTTCTCAAACAATACCTCCTTAACCCACCTGTGCTTTCACCGCCTAGACATGATCGCCCATTTATCCTGTATATTTCAGCTTCAGATTTTGCTTTAGGAGCTATGTTAGCTCAACTTGATGATGAGAAAAGAGAACGTGCTAATTATTATATTAGCCAAACTTTAATTAGTTATGAAACCCGCTACACAGCATTAGAAAAACTATGTCTAGCAGTCGTATTTTCTACGCAAAAATTATGCCATTATATGCTCAGTCAGAAAACATATGTCATTGCTAAATATGATCCCTTGCGGTATCTCATGAGTCGACCTTATTTATCGGGTCGTACAGCAAAGTGGGTTCTTGCTCTAAGCGAGTTTGAACTCACGTTCATAGGACAGAAGTCTGTTAAGGGTCAAATCATAGCAGATCAATTAGCTGCTGCACCCTTAGAGTCTACCCATCCCCTCATCATTGAGTTTCCTGATGAATGCCTTCAATTAGAGGCAGACCATGTTGAACAATGGTCCTTATACTTTGATGGAGCCCGATGCATGAGTGGGGCTGGTGCGGGTATTATTTTAATATCTCCACAAAAACACATTATACCTTTGTCCTTTAAATTAACATTTGCTTGCACCAATAATATTGTCGAATATGAAGCTCTAATCCTTGGATTACGAGCTGCCTTAGCGCTAAAAATTAAACATCTGCTAGTTTTTGGTGATTCTCAACTTGTTATAAACCAAATTAATGAAGTTTATCAGACCAGAGATGATAAATTATGCCCATATAAAGCATATGTTTTGCAGTTGTTGTCCTTGTTTGATAAAGTTACCTTGGAAGCTATTCCTCGAACTAGCAACCGTGCGGCTGACGCTATGGCCGCAGCTGCATCTCTTCTGCCCTTGGAGTTAGATGACGAATATGCCACCATCATTATTCGTCGACTCTAGGAACCCACTTCAAATAAGTCATGCTTAGAACCTTTGGATGTGTTTCTAATCAATGAAACTACTCCTGAACCTTGGTATATGGATATATTTGATTTTCTTCACAATGGGACTTTCCTTGCCAGTTCTAATAGAAACCAGCGTCGGTTATTACGTAGACGAGCAAGTCGATTTGTAATAATTGGCAATACTTTATATAGGAGATCTTTTGAAGGTATCCTATTGAGATGTTTGAATCTAGAAGAATCCAAATCAGCTTTGAGTGAAGCCCACGATGGATCTTGTGGAGGACACTTCGGTGGTAGTGTCATTGCTAAAAAGCTCCTTAGGATAGGCTACTTTTGGCCTACCATGGAGAATGATGCACATGATTATGTGCGCCATTGCGACAAGTGCCAGAAACATGCTGACCTTGTCCATGCCCCTGCACAAGAGCTACAGGCTATTTCATCTCCTTGGCCCTTTTCAAAATGGGGCTTAGACATTATTGGCAAAATTAATCCTGTGTCATCTGATGGACACAAATTCATCATAACCGCCACTGAGTATTTTACGAAGTGGGTTGAAGCTATGCCTTTAGCTTCCTGCACTGGAACACAAGTCTCTAAATTTATTTTTAATCAAATCATTTGTAGGTTCGGAATTCCTGCAAATCTCATCTCAGACAATGGAACTTGTTTCAAAAATAAAGATGTTAAGAAATTATGCCAAAAATATAAGATTCAACATCGTTGGTCCACTCCCTATTATCCTCAAGGTAATGGCCAAGCAGAAGCATCCAATAAAACCTTAATCAAAATTCTCAAAATATTGGTCAATAAATCTGGCCACGATTGGCACATTCAATTATATCTAGCTTTGTGGGCATATCGCACTAGTGTTCGTACTCCCACAGGTACTTCACCTTTTGTCTTGGTTTATGGCGCTGAAGCTGTTTTTCCCTTTGAATTAGAAGTTCCTTCTTTGGCTCTACTACTTCAAGATACCGAAGTAGGAGATGAATATCGAGCTGGCAGACTCGATCAGCTGGAACTCCTAGATGAAAAGTGCATCAATGCTTTGGAGCATCTTCGTGCCTACCAAAACAAGCTTAAAAGATCATATGCTAAGAAAGTTCGTCATCGATCCTTTGAGGTCGGTGACCTTGTTTTAAAAGAAAATCAAAAAAATACTAATGCAACTAAAGACCTTAAAGGTAAATTTGAACCCAACTGGCTTGGACCATATATTATCACTGCTAAATTTGAATCGGGAGCATACAAATTAGCTACCTTAGATGGTAAAGATTTAAAAGAACCTATGAATATTATGCATCTTAAACGTTACTATGCATAAAAATTTGGTCATTTCGTCATTGTATATATTGTACATCTTGTCTCATTTTAGTAAGTTCATATAAAAATTTCAAAAAAGAAAAATAAAAAAAAAAAACAATCTTTTATTTTTGTACCTCTCAAATTGTGAAGTATTGCAGTTATATTTTCATATTATTTTGGATAAATTAGCATTTATTTGGAATCCCTCACATTTCATAATACATGAATAAATATCTTGATTTTATTTGTTATGATTATTAATCTCTCTTATATCAAAGTCCACATTGGCATTAAATAAAATTTTGAGCATAGAGAATTGATCTTGTTATTTACTTAAACCAAGCATATCCTTTCACAATAAAATGATTATATTTGTAATGTCCATGCTATGCTACATAGTAGAAGTGGTTTCTTGAGCGAAAAGTTTCCCCTGCTATCCTATCATGCACATGGTCTAGAATCTTTGAGAATTGACAAAAGGACAAGCTCACCCCTACCCAGAATAAAAATCCCTTGCTCTACAGCTAATCCGAGCAAGTATCCCTAGCATAGGAAGAAAAAGAAAAGTTCAAGAAAAAGAGAAAAAGAAAAAGGTTATTTTGAATCATCATAGCAATATTTCAGCATTATCTCAAATATCAAGCAAAAATACAAAAGTACAAAAAAAAAAAAAGCAAAAGAAACAAGCAAAAGCAAAAGCAATAAAATCCCTTTCCCTACCCATTGAAAAGAAAAGAAGGGTTGATGAGCTTGAATCCCTGGAATTCTCAATTATTCAAAAACTGTGAGGTAAGCCCCATAACAGGTGGTTTGTGCCCAACCCGCTTGGCCTTGGGTAACTCCTAGCGTGGTGATATGTCTGTCACATTAGCGACCTTCTTTTGTATAGACCTATGTCTGCTTATGGATTAGCTAGCTCTTGATAACCCGACTTACATAGTAGTCTGGTACGGTTATATGCATCTAAATCATGGTTAATGAACACTTATTTGGTTAATTCAAATCACTTGTATCAAATTATCTTGCTCAAAACTGGTAAATGAACAATACAATCGCACACACATTTGTATTTGAGAGATTTTGTATCATTATGATAAATCAAGATCGGTAATGAATTCACATTTGCACATGAGGATTCCTTATAAATCTACATTTCTCTTTGAGATAATTTAAGATATTTCTGTAACTCTTTTCGGAATAATTTTATTCTTTTATTTCAGAATTTTTGTTTTGTATCAAAGCAATTACATACATCTTCTCACAAAATTTCAAAAATAATTTCAAACAAAAGTTTTCATATTATTATTTTTCTGTTTATCAAAGATCAAAAATGCATCTTGCAATAAAACCAACAATCTATTTTCTTCTTTGGATTTCGCGATGATGGTATAAGTCTATACCTATAATTCTATGCCTAGCGCAAACCATCGTTCTAATTTTATTTTCCATTTATTTTAAAACAAAATTCATCAAAACATGTGACTTAAATCATTATGTTACACAATTATGCTTTACAAACAAACAAACACTTGTTACTATTTCATGTCATTATGTCAAAACTTCAATTTTGCAATGATGGTATAATTCCTAGGGAATTATTCAACAATTTTATCACACTTAGGAATTTATGCCTAGCAAAAATCATTTTTCTTTTATATTTCATGCATAATATTTTCATGGAAATCTGAAAACAAATCACCATCATCATCATCATTTGCATCATCACAACAAAGTCTTAAGACAGTCTCTTAAGCACTCTTTTACTTTTAGCAATATTTCTATACTGGGATTAGCTTGACGACCGAGTGAGCGGCGACTCCATGAAATGGTCTATAATAGCGACAATGTCCTTTGAAATTATTGTTAGAAGTCCCTTTTATTTTTTATCAAATCACACCACAAACAACCAATTTGTTTACATCAGATTATTTCATTTAAATTTTACAAGCATGACATTCAAACCATAATATTTCCAAATGACATAATTACATGAATCATCAAATCAATCACATCAAAACATTAAAGCATCATACAAACACATAAGACAAGTCATATGATCAAAAATATCTCATCTATATATCTATCAACAATATATACATCATCTCAAAGCTGGATCGGTATGCCACAATCTGTACCTCGGCATACTCAATCCTCTATCAAAAATAATAAACACTATGTATCAATATGTGCAGTGCAATCTGTAGCAGCTAGCCTCGAGAACCTCTCGAGCTCTCAGCCTCATCTCCTCCCCCGCCCTGAGGTGGACGAGGTGGCCCCATCGTAGTCCATGTGGTGCTATGAGTCCTGGACTCTGATCGTGATGATGTCCTCGATGACCTCATCACGATAGGCTCCGTAATGGGGGCCGACAGCGGTAACCTCTGCCCCTCTGGTACCATATGGTGGTATAGCATCTGATAGAATGTGATCTGGGCAATAGCCCATGCTAGGTCCCGAGTGCTCGCCCCTCCGCTCCGTGCTCTGAGGCGTGCGACCTCATCTTTGAGCTGTGTGGCCTCCTCTCGGTGTCGTGCAGCCTCATCCTGCAAGGACTGCACCTGAGCCTGGAGACGGACAGTCTCCGCCCGGAGAGTAGCCATCTCGCTACTCTCTCCTACCTCGACACCCTTGCCCTTATCGGGCGATGGTGGCCTCTCTCTCCATGGAGAAGGGGGTCTCTCCTCCCTCCTCTCCCATTGCCATGGCCTCTGCTGAGCCTGTGGCCTCCTCTGCTCTCTCTCGCCGTGACCCTGTGCCGCCTCAATGGCCGCTTGGCATCGCCTCCCCATCCGATGCACAACTACATGAATCGGACCCTGAGCCCTCGTCATCCGAGGAGGGCGGATGCCTGCGTACCAGGCATCATAGCCATCGGCAACCCCTGCGTCATCCCCATCCATTGGCTGAATGGGGGCATCGTCCGCGTCCTCACTCCAGAAGCGCTGCATATCCGGAGCCCCGCTGACTGTAGTGTTATCCCGGACGGTCCGAGAAAACTCGTAGTCCCTGAGAGATGGGATCCCCTACTGTAGACCGAACTGCCTCAAAACTCGGTCATAGCGGTGGAGCTCCACCTCTCCCCTCTCCATCCTTAGCCAACAGGTTTGCCTAACGTGAGCCAGCTCCTGTCCATCCTCGGCCCACCCTGGATGATCTCTCCAAGGCCTCCGGGTGATCCGGTCGGAGACAAGGTCATCAAGTAGTCTCCGGGACATTGGCAGATCTATCCGTCGTTGTGACCCTCTTCGGAGCCACCAGTAGAAAACTCGAGGGCCTCTCCCCATCAATCCCTATCAGTGGGAGCCCTACCGGCCTCTGCACCGTGATGTGCTCCCAGCACCAAACCTGCAGTAGTGATGTCATGACCAGACATCGGCCGCCCTTGTATACGACCCCATGCAGGATCCTATACAATCGACATAGTACAAAGCTCCCCCAAGCAAACCTATACCCATGGTCTCTCATGTCGTAGACCACATCTGTCGATAGCCATGGTACTCTGCATCCACTCTGATGGCATAGCGACGGACCACCTACCACCCCAGCCAAAACCTGTGTCGAGTCTAGATGCCCCAGGCATCTGGCGTAGCGACTCGATGTTCACTCCGCCCTTCTCCAGGGTGAAGCTCGGATCTCCGCATAGTCGCATCATCGCGTGGCCCTGATTGGCCATGAGGAGTTATTAGCCATCCTTGTATGGGGATCCTCAAAATCCTCCATACATCCTCCAATGTGGGAGTCATCTCCCCTATCGGTAACCAAAAACAAGAACCCGGATACCACCTCTCTGCTAGGGCTGTCAATAGCCCCATATCTGTAGAAACCTGTGGCATATCTGCCACATGCTGCAAGCCGACTTGAGCCAACTGATCTCGCTCTACCTGAGATAGAGCGGCCAAGTCATCCCTCAACCCATCGTATTTCCATTCCTGGCTCTTTAGTAATCCTCTCTGCAACATAAACAACAAAACAATAAAAATCATTAATAAAACAGTGATTAAAAATGCAAGTAAAACAAGTTCAATTTCATACAAATGATGATATCGTCCACTATTGGACGATATCGTCCAAAATTTGAGCAAATTCATCTCCGATTTTGCAAGAGGGAATCGTCCCTTATTGTACGAAATCGTCCCCATATCGTCGATTTCGCCCTTGGACGAAATCGGCGATATCGAGACGATTTCGACGAAATTGAGACGATTTCGTCCCGACGACGTCGACGGCCCAAAAATGGCCGCGATGCTCAAAAATCATTCAAAATTAATCTAAAAAGCATGAAATTCAAAATTAAAGCCTTCTAAACTAAGTTTGGACCCTTACCCGTAGCCCGCGTCGGACCTCTGTCGATCTGTGCGCTGTCTCGACCATCTTGTCTTCAGAGCTCTAGAAACCAGAACAAAATGAACAGTAAAAATGAATTAGGGTTTTACCCTATTTTTCTTAATTTTATTCAAAAACAATTAAAAACATTTTAAAATTTTGCTTTTTCGTGTTTTTACCTCAAACGTTCGATTTGGGTAAAAACACGGAGGGGGCACCATAGTAAGCTGTCGTACGATTCGACCTAGAATCGTCGCCTAAAAATGGGAATAATTTTTGCTTTCTCGTAGATCGAGAAGAACTCATCTTTAACGCATTTTCTTCAGAAAATTCGCTAAAGAGGGGGCAAAATGTAGCACCCTAAAATTGGCACAGTAAACCTTAGTAAATAATTAAAATTACTTTAGTAATAATTCAAATTCAAATTTCAACCCCAAAACCGCTCCAAAACCGCCTGCTACCCGTTTCCTCATTTTTCATGCCATTTTTAGGATTTGTTTTGTCCGTTGGACGATATCATCGCCGATCAGACGATATCGCCTCAGATCGGACGAATTCGTCTGGAGAAGAACGTCCAGACGATTTCGTCCCAAAACTGATTTTTCATAATTAGCTTCTGTTTCAACGACGTCTCTAACCGGGGCAAAAGCGTGTTTGTGCAGTTAGAGACTTCCCCCATTGGAGATCTCCCAAATTGGGATGATCTCCAACCTCCTAACCTCCTTCCTATGCCTATTTAATCTTAGGCCCTCCCCTTGACATTCCCCTGGCTGAATTTTTCTACACTTCGAATTTTACATGCATTAGAATGTCTTAGACTACTATTTGCCTTTGTCCCTTTTCAAATTTTCTTGCAGGAACTTTGTCATTCTTCAGTCGGAGCAAGCTCAGATCATCGTAGATGATCTTGTACAATCTCGGATGATCACGCCCAAATTCGAGATGATTTCGTACTCCACAGATGATTTCGACTGCAGTCAACATTGGGGGCAATCCGTGCCCTGAGTTTGCATTCTTTACCTTTATCTATTGTTTATTTCTGCATTAAGTTAAGCTTGTTATTACTTTGCATCTTGGAGTTCACCCATGTAGCTTAAATACATAATAAAATCATGATTAGCTATTAAAGCATGATAATTTACTTGCATTTCTATTTGGGATTATCTTATTAACATCATTATTATCATTTCACATCATTTTCCTTTATCAGCATAGCTGCATTTTTTGTATTCTACGTCTATTTCTCTGATTGCAGGTCTTTGATGAATTCGTCAGATCCCAGATGATCCTGTCAGATCAGAGATGATCCTGTCAAATTCCAGACGATCTGGACTGCTTCAAAAATTAGAACCTCCATCAGACATCCGGATCAGGTATGACCTTTTCTAATCTAGTATATTTCCTGTATTCTCTGTTTAATTCTATTTTTGTATTCATTTAAATCTGCATTTCATATAGAACAGTTTAGATTCATTTGGCCAAACCTAGGATTTGAATGATTAAAGATAAAACTGAACACATCAAACACATTCCCAACCTAGGCGTGGAGACTGCCACTAAACGTTTCCTGGTGAACCCCACCATCCGTCAAAAAATCACCTTAATACCCCTCCCCCGAGAGGCGGGACCTTCAAAGGGCCTCTCAGTCCGAGGTATTGTCCCATCCTTCTCGCATCCCCCTTCCGGGCGCGGATCCTTTAGCCTGAAGGTAAGGGTGCGAAAAATTTGGAGCGATACACCTAGTCTAAATTATTTACATGATCCTTGCATTAATATTGCAAGATACCAAATAATGTAATACCTCCAACAACCCCCTGTATTAAATTATTTGATATAAAGGTCTTTTGTCTTTACTCTAATTTTCTTGTTGTGCAAATATGGTCTTGAAATAACTTAAATTTGTTTTGTCCAAGTAATTTTGTAAAAGTATCTACAAGTTGATCTTTAATAGAGACATATTTTATCTGAATATGATGATCTAGAACATGATCTCTAATAAAGTGACATTGAGATTCAATATGTTTTACTCTTTCATGAAACATAGTATTTTTGATTAATTTTTGAACTCCTTGATTATCACAATTTAATATTATAGGATTTTTTTTGATCCCCATATCTGATAGAATGTACTATAACCAAAGTGCTTCACATATAGCATCTTTTGTGGCTCGATACTCTGCTTCACGTTGATGAGAGAGCTATTGCATGTTGTTTCTTACTATGCCATGAAATAGGTCCTAATCCAAGATGAAATACATAGCCTGATGTTGATTTTCTATCATCTATTGAACCTACATAGTCTAAGTCTAAATATCCCTATAAATAGAAATTATTATTTTTCTTGTACTCTAGACCATATTTTGTGGTATTGTTGACATAATGTAGTATTTTTTTTTTACCTTCCAATGATTATCTTTAGGATCTTGCATAAATCTGGAGAGATAATTTACAACAAAAACAATATTTGGTCTAGTATTTGTTAAGTATAGAAGACTTCCAATCAGTTGACGATACATAGTAGTAGATATTTGTGGAGATTCATCATATCTTGATAATTGTAGCCCTTGTTCCATGGGAGTATATTTAGGTTTATAATTTGTTATTTTGTACTTTTCAAGTAATGTTCTTGCATATTTAGTCTGAGTCAATGTGATATTATTTTCTCTTTGACAAATTTCTAGGCCAAGATAATAGTGTAGGAGTCCCAAATCTATCATTTCAAATTCTTTTGTCAAATCATTTTTACACTATCTATTAGTGTTTTTGAACTTCTTGTAATTACTAGATCATCAACATATACTACAAGAATTATTATTTCAGATCCATTTTTTATATAAATATTTGAATCATATGCACTTCTTTTAAAATTGTGTCATAGTAGATGGTCATTAATTTTAATATACCATGCTCTAGGGGCTTGTTTCAAACCATATAGTGATTTTTTAATTTACAAACTTTTTGTTCCTATCCCTTAGCAAAAAATCCTTCTGGTTGTATCATGTATACTTCCTCTTCTAGATATCCATTAAGAAATGCACTCTTAACATCCATTTGATGTATTTTCCAACCAAATTGGGTTGCTAGTGCACAAATTGTATGAATAGTAGTCATTTTTGTTGTAGGTGCAAATGTTTCTTTGTAATTGATCCCTTCTATTTGGGCATAACCTTTTGCAACTAGTCATACCTTATATTTATCAATAGAACCATCTGCCTTGTATTTTGTCTTGTAAATCCATTTACATCCTATTGGTTTTTTTCCTTTGGGTAGATCAACTAAATCCCATGTTTTATTCTTTATTAGTGTTGTATATTATGATTCCATTGTTGCTTTCCATTTTGGTTGTCTTATTGCATCTTGTATTGATGTTGGTTCTATTACTGAGCTCATTAGTCCCATATTTGTTCTTTCTCTTGTCATACTACGAGTTTGAGGTCTTGTAGTGGTAAGATCTAGTAGTCTTTCTAGTTTTGAGTCTTTAAGAGTGCTTGTATACCATTTTGCCTCTTTTTTTATGATGAGGCTATGAATTCTGAGTCCTCAACTGGTTCATTAAATATTTCTTATTCTTATTCTGAAGATTCTTCTTTATCTAGTGTAATATCTAAGATAGAAATTGTATTGTCCTTTGGATGTTCAATATTTGCTTTGTATTCTTCATCAAATACCACATCTCTACTCACAAATATTTTTTTGTGACTAGATCAATTATTCTATAACCTTTTGAGGCATCATCATATCCAAGAAATATACCACATAAGGTTTTTGTATCTAATTTTGTTCTTTTTTATTTTGGAATGTGCATGTATGCTTTACATCAAAAAATTCTTAGGTGTGCTACTGAAGGTTTCCATCCTAACCAAGCTTCTTTAGGAGTAATATTTTTAAGAATTCTTATGGGAGATATATTTTGAATGTATATTGTAGTACTAATAGCCTCTACCCAATATTGATGACCAATATTTGCTTCTTTAAGCATGCAACATACCATTTCCATAATAGAACAATTTCTTTGTTCAGCTATACCATTTTGTTGTGGTGTATAAGTTGTAGTAAGTTGTCTTTTTATACCATTTTGTATTAGAAATGATTCAAATTATTTAGAAAAATATTCACCACCCCTATTTGAGTGAATATTTCTGATTGATCATCTAGTTTTTGTTTCTACAAGTTGTTTGAACTATTTAAAATATATAAAGGCTTCAAATTTAAATTTCAAGAAGTAAACCCACATTTTTTTAGAATAGTCATCAACAAATAGCTGAAAATATGTGTCCTCCAAGACTAGCTTCCATTGGTCCACATAAGTATGTATGTACTATTTCTAGTGGTTCCTTGGCTCTGTGTAGGCTTAATTCAAATGGTACTCTATGTTGTTTTCTTGCTAAGCATTCTAGATAGATTGTAGGTTGCCATGTTAGATTGGGTAAACCTATTACCATTTGATATATGTTCAATTCATTTAAGGATGATGCACTTATATGCCCTAACCTCTTATGCCAAAGATATCTTGTTTCTAATGTTCTTACTGATAGAGCAATATTTGATGAAGTATCAAGTGCAAATAGACCATTTATGAAGGATCTAGTAGCTATAATTTTTCTTGTTTGGTGATGACACATTTCTTTTTGTTTTCAACAATTTTGAATTCAACCATTATATTTTGGTCTAACATTTAAGATATTAATAGTAGATTAGCAGCTAAACTTGGTACATATAATACATTTTTAATCATGCATTTTCCATTAGATAAGTTGATTGATATATTTCCTATACCTTTGACCTCATATATTTTATCATCTACAATTGCAACTAGTTTTTCATATTTTTCTTGAAAAGAACTAAACCATTGTTTGTTTCTAGTCATATGTCTACTTGCCCCTGAATCAATGTACCAATAGTTACTTTTTGATTTTCTTATATCATATACTTTTCTAGACTTTTGTTTTGATTTTACTTTCTCATTTTCTTGTTGAAAGCATATAGTAGTTTGATCTATTTGACTGTATTATTTTTGTGACTACTATCTTCAAACATGTAAGGCATTGTAGAAGAAGTTATTTTAATTTATATAAACCTTGATTTTTTAGAATCCTTTTATCTCCAAGATTGTGCTTTGAACTTAACTAAATTGTTTCTCTAATTTCCTTCAATTTTCTTCAATTTGAAATTTAATAATATTTCTTCAAATAATTATTCACAATAAATTTCAAATTCTTCCTTTCCTTCAATATTTATCTTTAATCTTCTTCTTCAAATTTTTATTCTTCTTTACTTTAATTAATCACCTTATTATAACTCCCTTCAATAAAAAACTATTCTTCTTTCACTTTAATATATGTCCCTTCAATTTTATTTTAATATTCCAAACTTACTAAGCATATTTTACTTATGCATTCACTAAAGAGTAATTAAAGGTAATTTAATGTACCTTAGGCAACATGATGCTTCTTATTTGAATTAGGGAAACTTCTCCTCTATGTATTTTTAAATATTTCACTTTATAAATCTACCTGAGTGTTATCTAGACCATTACTTTGCTTTATCCAGTGTTTGTTCCAACTTCCTGCTCAATGTCTAGAGTTTTACATTTACCTAGTGCCTTTCAATGTGCACTCCAACATTTTTTAGTCACTTGATATAAAAAAATTGCATTCAAATTCTACAAATTCGACACTTATATGCACTCTTCTAACATTTTCCAGCTACTCGACATTTAAAAAATTTTGTTCAACTTCTATGAATCCAGTGCATGTGCATTCTTTCTAGCATTTCCTAGCTACTCAACATCTAATATTTTGTTGTGTAATAGCTCTCAGACTCTTCAATGCTTTCTCACTTGATTCTTATCTATAAAAAATGTCTTACAAAGTATCCTCTACAAACATGGCTTATGGCTCCTTTAAAACATAATCTCTCTCAAATACTCAACATCTCTCTCACTAATCATCCTCAATGTAGCTTTGATACCACTATTAGCAAATTGATATACTTCCAAAATTACACAATAACTTAGGATAAGTTATTCTCACAAATTCATATATTTAATTCATAATAACAATGAACAATAAACTACGCCATAAAACCTCAAGCAACCCTAGGCTCTCTACTAAGAAGAAAAAAATTATTGATACTATCCACCAATTAAGGAAGAGACCCAATAGCGAATCCCCTGAATCTGAACTTGAGCCTAAGCAAAAATCCTTGCACTCCTCTGTTCATCTTAAGAGTAAGGCCCAGTAGAAAGAATCCCTATTTATTGAGTCTGAGGATGATGAAAAGGATAACCCTGACCACTGCATGTAGATGTTCATCATAAACTCTATCACAAACAGCATATCCTAACTTGCTAATTTATATAATGCACTAAACCTATGGTTCTTTAAGAAATCCTTCGCTAACGGTGTGACCAGTGCTCTAGCTGAAGATCTAAAGGTGGCTGCTATTCCTGAGGATGTCCCTAGCAAGAGTAAAGATGTTGAAATGAATACTTCCATTGACAAATTCCAAGAAGCTATTATTGAACCTGATAAGGAGTCTTAAGTGTTTCTTTCCTATACCGGGTGATTTTTGGCTGCATTTTGGCTACATATTGTATATATCTGCTATTTTTTGGGGGTCTATTTAATATTTTCCTATTCTAAGTCTTGTTGTAGTGGTTGCTCCCTGAGGATAGCCTTGGTGGATTGGATTTTTGATGGATGGCATCATGTTCTAAAATTTTCTAGTCTGTTGGCTTTTGTAGCCTTTTTGTAATTAGGTTTTGGGGCCCTGCTAAAACCCTTTTGTAATCTAACTTTTTAAATAGATCAAAAAAATAATGATCAATAAATTAATCATTTATTTTTTATCAATTGCTCTGCTAGGGTTTGATGAGGAAAAACTGCTCTGTGGGGATGGCAGCAGTTTTTGGAGGAGGTCTGAACAATTGGAGGAATGTTGTGATGGCATCGGGCCCATCACAGAGCGTGCATGCTAGCGATGTTTTTTCATCTAAAAATGATTGGAAGGAACAGGATTTCCCATTGCATGTCGGGAATCGCTTGTTAAAGAACAATGGATGTTTGGAACGATGTGAAGCCAGGCCGGTTCTAGTGGTTCAACCAGACTCGATGGTGGAAGATGTGGAGTATTTAACCAAACATGCGCTTATTGGTAAATTTATGGGCATCCAAATTTCTCTTCCCTTTGTGGAGGCTTGGGTTAGGAAGACTTGGAACCCTGAAGGTGACGTGGAGGTGATGTTGAGTGCGAATAGCTATTTTATGGTGGTTTTCTCTTGTCTTGTGGATCGTAACAAAGCATTTGAAGGGGGTCCCTATTTCTGTAACCAAGTGGGACTCTTTCTTAAACCCTAGCATGTGGGTTTCAACCCATCAGAGGAGCGGTCATCATGGGTTCCAGTGTGGGTTCGACTTTCATGGCTCCCATTGGAATTTTGGAGAAATGACATCTTGCATATGATTGCCCTTCTTCTTGGGAAGTCGGTTGGACCATCACAATAGATGATGGATAAAAAGGTAATCTTTGTTGCTCGTATCTATGTTGAAATTGATTTAAACAATCCTATTCTAGATTCTATTGAAATACAGTTTGGATCGACTACATGGGTTCAACAACTTGACTATGAAGCTCTTCCATTTTATTGTCGGATCTACCATGAATACGACCACCTACAAAGAAAATGCCCTAAGTTTGTCCCGCTCGTGGCTTCAAATCCTGGGCCCTCTCGATCTGCACAAAATTTGGATAAAGGAAAAGCCTTGATAAAGGAAGGGGATCGAGATAAGGAAGGCTTTGTTTCGGTAAAACCCCGAAATAGAGGAAGAAGGGCAAAAAGAGACCTTAAGGATAGCCAGCCAGATGCTCTGCTCAACCATTTTGAAATACTAGATGATCTTGATCAGTGCATGGAGATACCTGAAATATCGCTACCTGATGCAGATATAACAGGGCCGAATCAGATGTCTCTTCTTGAGGTGGAACCTAAGGAATCAGATCTAGGGGGTTTAAATGAAGAACAAAGGGCTTTGGTTCTGAGTATAGGTGATATGGTTGGCTCTAGCCCTAGAAGGGAAACTATTTTGGAAAGTGGCACAGATTTAGTTATGCCCTCTCCTACTCAAGCACTGATGCAATCATCCTTGGACTGCAAAACTCCTACGATGTTGGGATTGCAGCAGAAAATAATTAAAAAAGGTGCTTCAGATAAGAATATGAAGGTGGGTCGAAAGAAAGACCAGGATAAAATTAAGTTAATGGGGGAGACTTTGGTGGAGTCAGGCTTGGTGAGAACATTGGACTCCCATTTTTCTAACCCCCAAAAATGATTATCCTTTCATGGAATGTAAGGGGGTTGAACAACATCCCCAGACAAAAAGTTGTTCATGATTTGGTTCGTGTTCATTCTCCGGATGTGGTGTTTATTCAGGAGACTAAATTGGCTACTGATAGTATGTTCAATATTGCTCCCAAGTTGTGGAGAAGGGGTCAATGCCAGTGTATTGGTGCATGTGGATATGTTGGTGGCATTGCTTGTTTATGGGATCCGGTTAAGATCTCTCCTCTTACTTGGATTTCTAGTAGATGGTCTATTTCGATGATCGGGCATGATAATGAATCTGGTGAAACCATCCTACTTACAAATGTGTATGCTCCTATTGATTACAATGGTAAAGTGAATTTGTGGGAGCACATTGGCTTTGTGAGAAGTCTGGCTCCCCTGTACCCATGGATTTTGGTTGGAGACTTCAACTCTATCACTTGTCTAGAGGAGAAACATGGTGGGGTTGATCATCTCGAGCCTTTTTCTTCTATCTTCAGTGCTCATATCCGGGCCCTAAACTTGGTTGACATCAAGCTGGATAATGGGATCTTTACCTAGCACAATAGAAGATGTGGGGAAGATTCCATCTCAGAGAGACTGGATAGGTTTTTGATCTCCAATTTTTGGATTGGTAATAACAGAAGTGCTAGTTCTATGATTCTGGAGGGTAGGGGATCTGATCATTGGCCTATCAAACTCTCTGCTCTAGAGTTAGGGCTAAAGAAGAATCCTTCCTTTAAGTTTCAACTTATGTGGCTTCGGGATCCTAAGCTTCATGATTTCATGCGAGGCTGGTGGACCAATGGCAAACCTCCTCATGGCACCGCTATGTATTCCTTTATGAAGCGGCTACAATTTGTTAAGCATAAATTGAAGAGATGGAATAGACTAAATTTTGGGAACCTTTCCTTGGCTAAGTTGGTGGCTCTTAGGAGGGTGGAAGAAGCTTCAAGGAAGATTAGAGATCAGGGACTCACGGAGGAGCTTCTCATTGAGGAATCTGAGGCTATGAAAGACCTTGTTGAATGGGAACTAAGGGAAGAATTTTTTGGAAACAAAAAGCTCGAGTAGATTGGCTTCAGGAAGGGGATAGGAACATGACCTTATTTTATAACTCAGTTAAGGCTCATCGTAATGGTAACCTGATTACCTCTCTTATGAATTCTCAAGGTGCCCTGCTCTCTTCTTTTAAGGATATTTCAGAAGAGACTAGGAGGTATTTTTCCTCTCTCTTCAAGGAGGACTCCCTCTCAGATGATGAGGATGAAAAGCTTATTCTAAAATGTATTCCCTCAATTGTTTCTAGAGAGATGAATGAGCACTTGATGGGTCCAATTTCCCTTGAGGAGTTGGAAAATGTTGTATTCAAGATGAAAAAGGGAAAGCCCTAGGCCCGGATGGATTCCCGATTGAGTTTTATCAGGAGTTTTGGGAGTTAATCAAATTTGATCTTCTAGAGGTGGTCCATGAGTCCCAAAAGAACAAACAGATGCTAAGGGCCCTAAATGCTACCTTTGTGGTGCTTATTCCCAAAAAAGAGGGAGCGAATTCCTTAGATATGTTCAGGCCTATTGCTCTCTGCAATGTTGTGTATAAGATCATCACAAAAATTATTGTTGAGAGGTTGAAGATATGGTTGAGAAAAATCATCTCTGAGGAGCAAGGTGGGTTTGTTGTTGGTCGAAAAATCTTGGATGGGGTTGTTATTGCTACAGAAGCTATTCACTCGATGGAAACTTCTAAGGAGAAAACTATGTTCATTAAGTTGGACATGGCCAAAGCCTATGATCGGGTCAGATGGTCCTTTCTTCAAAAAGTTCTTGCTACTTTTGGATTTGAGGAGGAATGGATTAGATGGGTGATGAGTTGTGTTTCTTCTTCCTCGTTCTCTGTTCTTGTTAATAATGAGTCATCGGAGTTATTTGAGGCCTCAAGGGGATTGAGGCAAGGAGATCCTTTATCTCCTTATTTGTTTATCATTATGGTGGAAGGGTTGGGAAGATTGCTCAAGTCTCAGGTTAGGCAGGGTCTCATTCAGGGGTGGAAGTGGGATAGTAGTTTGTTACCTCTTTCCCACCTTCAATTTGTTGATGATACTACTTTGTTGGGAGTTGCCACTATCAGGGAAGCTAGCAACATTAGACGGTCTCTTGACATATATCTTGGTGCTTCTGGATAGTTGATTAATGAGGACAAGTCTTCTATTTTCTTCTTCAATACCCCTCCTCTTATTCAAGCCAGGATTGCTCGTATTCTAAGATTCTAGGTCGGGACTCCCCCTTCATTTATCTTGGTATTTCGATTTCATCTCATCCTCTACCTAGATCTTCTTGGCAGTCTATGCTTGATAAGTTTAGAAGGAAGGTGAATCATTGGACCGTCAGATGGCTATCCTCTGCAGGTAGAGTGTTGCTTTTAAAATCTGTTGTTCAAGCTTTACCCATTTATAAGTGTTTTGTGCAAACAACTCCCTCTCATTTCATCAAGGACATGGATGCTTTGTCAAGATAGTTTTTGTGGTCTAGAAAACTTGATCAATCTAAATGGAGTTTGGTTAGGTGGGATTCTATTTGTAGGTCGGTTCAAGAGGGAGGCCTTGGGTTGCGATAGATGGCTCTTTTTGGGTAGGCTTTGGCTGTGAAACTTTATTGGAGATGGTGTACCTCTCAAGATCATATTTGGGCTAAAATCTTATCTTGTAAATACTTGAGAGGTATTTCTGAGGTTGAGATCCCTAGAGTCAGCTTGGTTGGGAAAGGTTCAGTTATCTAGGACACTCTGAAAAGAGGAGCTAATTTAATTAAGCAGGGTTTGTTCTGGATTTGCAATCGGGGATCAGATGCTCTTTTCTAGGAGGATTCTTGGGATGGCCACCCTCCTATCTTGACTCAATATCCCAGGTTACATTCCCTAAGCATTTGTTTCTTGGAAGTGGGTTGGTCTCATGTGGAGGACTTTAAAAAAATCTAATCTTTTGGAAATATGGAGATGTACAAGTGGAAAGATCCATAGGAATGGCCCTAGGGGGATTGGTCGAGGACAGAGATGTGCTTGCTCTTATTCTTATGGGGAGACCCTATTCTTCATTGAGGGGTAAAGACATTCTAGCTTGGAACCCTGATCCCAAGGGAACCTACTCTGTAGCCTATGGTTATCAGGTTCTTGATAAGCAAAAGTTTAGGAGTCTCCCTATCACATGGTGGAAAAAGGTGTGGAACAGATTTGCTTGGCCAAAATGTAACTTCTTTCTCTAGTTGGTAGCTCGTAATAAATGCCTCACTTGGGATAACGTGAGGAAGAGGGGATTTTAGGGTCCCTCTTTTTGTGTCCTTTATGGTAAGAATGAGGATGACTCTTCTCATTTATTTTTCCAATGCTCCCTTGCCAGAGACATTTGGCACCATTGGTGGAGTGCCTGGAACCATCCTTGTTTTCATGTGCTCTCCCTGGTGGAGTTTTGGAGTAGTCTGGGTAGACCTCCAGCCAAGGCCCCCTTCCTCCAGGTGGCTTGGAATTTGGGCCCTTCTTGCATCATCTGGTAGATTTGGCTCGAATGGAACCATCGCATATTTTAGGGTAGTCATTTGGTTGTTCAACAGATCTGGCAAAGGATCCTGTGTATGGTTCAAGAAACTATCCATAGCAAATGTGATGTGGACCCTCTTTTGGACTCTAGGGAGGAGAAGGTACGGTAGGCCCTTGGTCTCTTTGGGGTTGGTGCGAACTCTTCTAGCCCTAGCAGGGTTCCTCAACTCAGCAAGAAGGTTAGGAGAGATGGTAGGTGGAGGCCACCCCTAGAGGAGTTTTAAAAATTAATACTGATGGGTCATCCAGGGGTAATCCTGGACATGCTGGAATTGGCGGTGTTGGGAGAGATTCTGCTGGCGTGGTCAGTTTTTTCTTTTCCATTTATAAAGGTGTTCACTCCAACAATTTTATGGAAGCTCTTGCGATTCTCGAGGCCTTGCAGAGGGGGTTTTCTCTTGGCTGGCGTAGGATTATCTGCGAGTTCGACTCTCAAATTTTGGTTAATATTTTAAACAGCAAAAGGGTGGAGGATGTTAATTGGCAGTTGGCCTCTGTGGCCGTTCAGATTCTCAGAATGAGTGAAGAGTTTGAATTTATATCCTTTGTGCACATTCCAAGGGAATGGAATGGGGTTGTTGATTACCTGGCCAAAAGGGCTTCTGAGTTGTTGGATCCTTGGATTATCGATAACTGGGAGAGTCTCCCATCTGGGGACTCTCAACGCCTCTAGGAGTTGATCCACAAGGATGTTCAGACTTAATGTGGTTTGTTCTTGTTGTCTTCTTCGGGTTTCGACCTTGTCTGGTGGTTTTAGCCTATTTTGTTGCTTATTTGAGTCCTGGTTGGGAGCTCAGTTGTACTCTGTAATCCAGAATTTTTATCAATAAATTTTTACCCCTTTATTTAAAAAAAAATGAACAATAAACTTTCTAAATATATTATTGATATATATTCATAAGCAATGTACTGTAATGTAATTCTTATTCTTCAACACACTATTACAAAGATTTATCTTCAATATATATACATTAGACTCTTCTATTCACAAGACTTTTGACCTTTACTCATACATAAACTATTCATCTTCTCATACTCATGGGATATATAACTCTTTATATTTATCATATATTTACATAAAGAAAAAACTCTCATGATTGTACATAACTCATAATCCCTCATTTATAAAGTTGACACTTCACTTACATAACTCACTCTTACTAACATGACACCTTACCTACATAACTCCATACTTATTTACATGACACCTACTATATACTTAAATATTAAACACACTCTAATATAAATTATTTACATGATCCTTGCATTAATATTTTAACATACAAAATAATTCAATATCTCCAATAGGCCTAGACTTCATAGGTAAAATGAGTCCATTGTCATGTGTAGGGTATGGATGGATCGTCATTTTCATTGATTATTTCACAAAATAGGTTGAAGCAATCCTACCCAAATCAACCAATTAATATATTATGGTTTAATTATTGAAATATATCATCATCAAATTTGGAGCTCTAACTACCATAGCCATAGAAAAATCCACCTATTTCAAGGGGTTCAAGATGATGAAGTTTGCCTTGGAATATGATTTCTTGATAAAGGTATCCTTAATTTACTACTCCTAAGGCAACATATTAGATGAATCAACTAACAAGAACATCACTAGAATCCTAATAAGAACCATTTTTAAATTATAGAGGGACTAGTACACTAAGATGTGGAAAGAATTATGGGAATTTCAAGTGATACCAAAAGCATCCATTGCTTTATTTCCCTATAAATTGTTCTATAGCAAGGAGGGGAACTCTCTTCCCTCCAAATATCAAAATAGCTAGAATCTGAAGACATCAACATTAAGCCTATGAAACCAAGTTTGAATGTATTATTGTCCCTAGAGGAAGAAAGAGAAAAGGATTTGAAAAGGATAATGTAACACGAAGAGGCTATCAAAACATGGTTTGACAAGTGGGCCACAAAGGTGAACTACAAATAAGTATACCTCATATTCAAGTGGGATGAAAATTAGACAAACCGAAAGAACATAAGAATTTCAATTCCCTATGGAGTAGGCCTTACCAAATCTTGAATATTGTGGATCTAAATACCTATAAATGTGTCACAATGGATGGAAGGATACTACCATTTTTTGTGAATGATTAGCACCTTCATCTAATCTAACAAGTATTTTGTCCAAAAATAAAATTGTATATATTGTATATATTTATGGCTATTATTTAGGTAATTATTTTCCATTGTTCTTCTAATCCCTACTTCTATCATTTCCTTTATTTAAAAAATACCTATTGTCTTATTTTCTTCTTCTTTCCCTCCTATAGTGAAGTCCATTCCTCTTGATATATATAGAGTTTGTCTTTTTTGGTTTATACATTGATGTTAAAAAATGTGCAAGGGTTATAGTGAGAAAATTGCTTCCCTTAGAAACCAAATCACTGGAAAATATGATCAAACCAATTTTCAAGCACGTAAACTAAGAGAAAATATATAAATGGATGAATTGGTATTTGACAACTAATAACCCACCTAGGCAGTCCTTATGAAAATTGTGGGCAAGGCATGAGTGGTTGAAACCCACATGAGGTAGGGAATATAAATCATCTTGTCTTTAATGACCCCCTCCACTAACAATCCTAAATCTCTCATATTTTTGATAAATTTTCTCTAGTTATATTATTTTGATTGCATGTAATAATGTGAGCCCAATCTACACCATTGCACATTACATCATCTTCCGGTAGTGCATTGACCACTAATTGGACTACTTACCTATCACCAATCCTTCATCCATCCTAGGTTAGCTAGGTTGATCTCTAAAAATGCTCCACTATGCATCAACTACCTTAAAAGGATGCTTTATTTATAATGCCTTAGGACATAAAGAATTCCCCTATCTAAAAGAAGCTCCAACTAGACAAGCAATCTATTAAGATAAAATAGATGAAGCACTTCGCTGATCGAAGGGTTAAATATTCCCAAATTGAGATAGCAAATTTCTTTCCCATTTTAATAGATCACCCTAAGAATAAAATTCTCTCTTTCCAAGTGAATTGCTTAATTTTGTAAGCAAATAATTTGCATCCTAAATGAAACACCCTCTCAAGCAAATCCATCCTCTAATCCTAAAAATACCCAAGTGTTTTTTTGGCAAGTGAATCACTTGAAAAAGTAAGTGAATCATTTTCTTATGAAAAATTTCTCAAGTGCCTTTTAAGGAAGCAAATTGCTCTATTTTTCAAGTGAATCACTCTAATTTTTTAAACTTGACAAAGATTCACTAGAACCCCAAATTTTTATTTTTGCCTTATATTGCTATCATTGATATAATTTTTTCCTCTAGTAACCCATACATACCCAAAGCACATCCCACATTACCTCCTTCTACCATTGTTGCCCCAACCACATTACTTCCATCATCACATATACCTATGCTATCGAAGGAGATTGAACCATCAAAGAGAAAAAGGAATAAGAAAAGAGGGAAGAGAAAGAGACAAGCCTCTTCTTCAAAAAGGCCTAACTAATTTTTTATGAATCCCTATATAATAAGAGAAGAACGGATTTACATGCACTTAATTTGGAATTTCAAGAGGGAGGCATTTAGGAGATTCAATTTTACACCCTAGACCAATGGAGCATCATTCATATTTGGACATCAAGGCTAGCCATGAATTTGGTGCTATAAGTTTGGAGTTGCCTCAAACTAGTCAAAATATGTGTTGAGATATATGATCCTTTGGGAGGAATATTTAGACCCCCTTAGTGAAGTGAAGAGTCTTTTTACATAAGATATGGATACATTGGAAAAATGCTTAAGGCAATAAATTATTTGGCCATGTGGGTTTTCTATAATCCCAATATTTAGATGGAATTTTATTATAGTAGCATGGGTACCTATTGGAAATATTTCCTAATCCTATACCCAATAAGCCACACCTACCAGTTGACTTTAGTATTCTATTAGAGTTGTAGATATTCAAGGAAGACGTGCAAATGTTGTCAAGAATTATCTTAGTTTAAATGAGACGAATGACTTAAATATATTAGTATATTTCTTGAATCCATGTCATGTCGACCTATCTAAGGCCTTCATAAATGATCAATTGTGCATTGTACATTATGGATCAAATATATAACCAACTAAAGGCATTCAAGGAGCAATGTAAATTCACATACACCTCATACCTATTCTGGCTCATCCTATACCAAAAGAAATATGGGTTCCCAACTCGACAATTATATTAGGTGGGTGCAAATGGAGAACCCTTATTAGTGGTTGAATACATAAAATTACCCTATAGATAAGTATACATAACCTCCTACCACTTCTATGGTAAGGTGTATAATGTAATTATCAAAAAAAATAAAATGAAAGTATTGAGGATGTTAGATGAAGTATAATAACTAATTAAGTTAAATAAATGGCCCAATAAATATTTCTACTTGGGGAGGACCCAATTGTATATCTACATCTTTGATTTCTTATCCATACCTTTTGAGTTACTCACACACATGCCAAACTACATGTTCAATCTCAAATATATGTGATAACTCGACTATGTGGATCTAAAGTACTTCAAGGGGAAAAATAAAACCATCTTCTACCCATCAAATAGCTTAACATGAATATCATTCCATATCTATTATGTTTCCACCAAGTTGTAGAGGTAATGTTGAGGGACATGAGGGTATAGAAACTTAGATATTTTTGGTCTTATGATCCATTTGGATTCTTCAGAAAGACCCTATAGAACAATAATTTGGACACCTTATTTGTACATAAAAAATACATCATCACGAAGGAGGTTAACCCTAGTAAGGAGTTGGACCTTTCCACTTTGGGAAGTGGTTATGGGTATGAAGTTGAAATTAAAAAATGGTACAATAACCCATCAGAGTGGCATGACTTCTACAACAACAAGAAGAATGATTTCGATCCTGACATTAAAATGAACCACCAAAAATTAGGGGCCTTGAGAAAATTAGGGTGCATTTATAGGAAGAAGATGAGGTATTGTAGACATTCAATTTTGACACACCTGATCAACCATCACTTTAGTCATGACACCTATCAACTGATGTTTAGACGACTAAACTAATCTAAGGAAAAATCCCACCTACTTTTGTCTCTAAGCAATAGTGCCACTCTTCCACAATAGCATTGTACCAACACTAATGAAAAAACATAGTGCTATCACATTTTTTCTATTTTAAATAATTTGAGCCTCAAATGATTAAAAATAGAAAAAATACTAATCTAAAGGGATAGTGCTACACCAAAATTATTGCAAAAACATAGTGTTTTTTGATAGCATGAATGGAATATCTACAACACGAGCCTTCAGCATGTAGATTTCTTCTTCCACGCTTGATCGTGATCATGCATGATAGGTTTAATCCCCTAAGCCTAACAAATTTGAATTCCATTACTTATCCAAAAGGTATCTTTTACCCCTTCTTCCCCCAATAATTGCTCTCCCAAAATCTATAATTTGAGCTCATGGGATGGGCATTCGACAAGCAATATTGAAGTGTCCAAACTTTATCAAAAAATTTCTAAACTCTCTCTTCATGGTTTTTTAGCCAGATTAAATCACAGGTCCCAATATCTGGGATCAAATATAAATCATATAAATTATATGAAGGCTCATTCACAAAATAATATCAATGTTAATAAATATAACATTCATGAAATATAACAACAATAACATAAAATAATGAACAAACTCACTGTATTATGAATCAAATATATAATAGCTTTATTATGTGAATCAATGCTTGGAACATTTTTTGACACAATACATGGATCTTTATCTCCATAATATAACCTTACAAGGACCTTTCAACTCACTGTATTATAAATCAAATATATAATAGCTTTATTATGTGAATCAATGCTTGATACATTTATTGATACAATACATGGAGCTTTGTCTCCTTAATATAACCTTACAAGGACCTTTCAGTACATTGTTTGTTGTTCTCCTCACATATCTTGGAGATGCATCCTTTTTCTATTCCACACATAAGATAAAACTCTCATGTCTCTTGAATTTACATTTTGCCATATATATGTGACTCTTCACTTGTATACTTGACACCTACACACATGACTCTTGACTAACTTATATGATATATTGCACACTCTTACATATTACACACTTGCACACTTTATTATATGACACTTGCATATTTTACTACATGACACTTGGACTCATCCTACACATTGACACATACTTTAGGAAAATTTAAATCACACACCCTATTCTAATATTTACAAATATACAATGGTACCATGGGGGTACTTTAGAATCTATCAAAATAATGTAATATTCTCTCTCCCTAGTGGTATTTTATGGCAATTAAAGCAAGGCATAGGGGCATACAAGCGAGATCATCCTATTTTTGCTCCATCAGGATTTTGGAGAAGCTCTTAGCTATGTGTGAAGCATTCATAGGAGTTTGATTGTATTTTCTATATCTCTAGGTCTTGTTCTTTTTAAATTTTTTTTACCTATGTTATGCTTCTTTGTTTGCCTTGCTAACAACTTTGGTGTTTATAGCCCTTGCTAACCATTCTACTATCATCATGGGGTATTTTCAGCTTTAGATAATTAGTTTTTTTATTATTTTAATGCACTTTGCAATCACTTATAGCATGTTGTTATTATCTTCTCACCCTTTTGTTTATCAATAGCATTTCCTCTTGTCACATAATCTTTTATTAAATTGTTGTTCTCTTGTTTATAGGCTTACTAATAAGTGTTTTGTCTCCTTTTGTCTCATTTGCATCACTCACTTGGTTACAATAGGTATCTCTCTCATATCTTGCTACATTTGTATCTCTCTCTCTTGCTCAAATAACCTTGATAAGACTCTTAGATAACTTACATTTCAATATAATTTTGTTTTTGACATAGGCTATCCTTCACTTTATTGTATGCTAACTCTTGGATGTTTTGTCCCCTTTCCTGATAGATTTTATGCTCAATCTATACCTAGGCATCTAATCTTGAGGTCTACTTACAACATTTCATCGTTAGATATATTTGTACAAGATTTTCCTTGCCATAGACCCCTATTTTTGAGTTGCAATAACAATAGCACTTATAATCTATAGAACCCTAGTGATTTTTATCTCTATCTATCATCGAAATGAGAGAACCATATCTCTATGATAGCACTACTATAGTGTTATTATCAAATCTTAATGTTTCTAAAGAGGTTGAATGATCCTTCCATTTTTAGGCATTAACTTATTTTATCATACCAAAATGGGGGCTTGAATAGTCTTACCAAATAGTTGGATGCTACTTGGTGATCATATAGGCCCCCTAAACATAATACAAGTTATTTTTTTTATTTTTTCATGATAACACTATAAATTTATAATAGTGCTAGGGTAGTGCTTTTGCTAAAAGTTAACACTTCTACACAGATACCAAAATCATTTGCTACAATCTCTAGTTCTATTTTTTAGTTTTTGTGACTTGATTTCACTAGTTCTACCTTTGTTGTTGCAATTTATTATTTATTTCTTAATAGTGCCATCATAAGGGAAATCAATAATGTTAGATCAATCTATTCTATCTAATTTTCTTAGTCAATAAATCATAATAGCATATAGTTACATCTAGGCTAGTTTTTTATGCTTACATAATATCTTAATCTCCCTTGAAAGAAAAAGACTCTTTACTTTCATTTAAATCATTGGAATCAAAATAGCATGTAGCTTAGGACAATTTTTTGTTGCATATTTGTATTCTTGCATCATTTAAATTTCAATTTTAGATTTCCCCTTAAGAGTTTTAGGGCTATATTTCACAACCTCAGGTGTTTTATAAAACATGCACATACAACATTCACATAAACCTTAAAACCTATACGTAAAACATATTGAGGTAGGGAAACCCACATGATTGTAGGTTCCCTTTGAAAAGGGATTCAAGGACTCAACCTGGATGCAACTTGTTGTCTATATTTTGGTGTGCCCAATGTGAAATATATCTAGCCTTAATAAAAGATAAAATTAATTTAAACCTAAATAAGACCACATAAAATTATTTAAATAGATTAGATCACAATAATTAATATTAAGAATGTGTGCCTTTTATCTATGTGTAAGTATCAGTACTAAGTCATATATCTAGTTGTGATTGATCCTTGTACCATTCCTTATTCATGTACCTTAGTGTTTTCTCTCATGTAAAGCTACATATATTAGACGAACAAAGGCTATTCCACATACTGAAAAGTATCTCAAGAGGGTAGGTATATTGGATAAGTTTAGGTATATCGAGAGACTCTCCTAAGGTATATAAGCTAGTTTGGTATTCGTAGCATTTTTTGTCTTTCTTAATAAAAATATAATTAATTAATGAAATCCTTCTTCTTAACCTTATTTATGTCTAAAATTCAGTATAATACCGATAGTAGGGGATCACTATCATCCTCCTACCCTCCTTTTCTAAATTTCCCTGAAGAATAAAATCCATAGGTAAACCCTAATTACAAGGAGGAAGAACATGTAGAGAAAGTAGCATTTGAATTTATACACCACTTAAGAGATTATATAAGATGAAATAAAATATATGTTTAGATATTCTTAGAGATGAAATTGATAATCAAAATAGAGACAAACCTCCTAATTTCAATCCAAGGAATGAAAATATTGAACATTCAAATAGTCAATCCCATGTTACACAAATAAATAAAATAGGTAAACACCTTAGGTCCTAATATGTCTATAGCTCATCTTGTTGATTCAACTACTCCTCTTACCATTTTCATAGGTGGTAGGATTCAAAATATTTTGTTATCCTTAGTAGCCATTTCTACTTATATCCCTTCTAATATTCCTGTACACATTCCACCTATTTCAAATCCTATATCTAATAATACTTTCTTGTTAAATTATTTAGGTATTAATTACATGCCAACACCTTTAATATCCAATCAAATGGTACCACACTTAGTGTCACTTCCCCAAGTTTCTCAAACCTACTCTAATGTCAACTCTCAACCCCCATTGGTGTTTCCATAAGTTCCTTCGAATCAACCTTCCCTTTAATTTCAAAGCATAAATGCTAAGTTAGAACACCTTGAAAAATTAGAATCCAAATTAAAGTAGCTAGAACAAAAATTAGACTCTCTCTAATGGGCCTCACTAGTCATAAGTGCTCTTATGATAAATTTTATAGTCAACCATTAGATCTTATAGTTACTAGCCGTCCATTTCCACCAAATTTAAATGTATGACGGAAAACAAGACCTTGTTATTCATATTAGATTATTCTAAATTACTTGTAGTGACATAACTAATGATGAAATTCTTATGTTTAGGCTCTTTTCCAAAAGCCTTAGTGGTTTAGCCCTAGAATGGTATTTTCAAATACCTTGATATTCTATCAAAATCTTTAGATAACTTATGAAAGCATTTATTAAATAATTTTGGGTATACATCAAATAAAATATCATTAATTATGACCTTTATCAAATAAAATGGATAAAATATGAAACCCTTGCTAATTTCTTGGCTAAATGGTGAACTCTTGTTAGAAAAAACCAATATATTCCTCCACCAAAGAAACTCTTGCATATTTTCATATGCAATATTCATGACTAGTTATCATATCCTTTAGAAATTGCAAATATTTCTTCCTTTGAAGAAGCAATTGAACTAGCCAATTGCATACAATCCACCATCCTACAAAGGGAGCAACTCAAAATTAATAAAGAATAAGACAAACCATCTTCCTCTAGCAATAAAGGAAAATATAAAAATAAACACATATTAGGTGATGGTGTTACTGATTCCTACCAAATAAATAATATAAATATGATAGCTATCTTAACAAAGTAAGACAAACCTAATTTCACTAACATAGGTCAATCTCAATCAACCATTTTGAAACTACTTCTTGATGCAAAAATGATAGAACTCCCACCAATTAGACCTATAGACAATACTAAATAACTACTTAATTTTTATCAGAATGATGAACATTGTGGTTTTCATTATGTTGATGGCCATAAAACTGATAGATGCATCCTACATAACCTTATTCAAAACCTTATAAATTATGGTAAAATTATCTTTAATAATAAGTAAGCCTTATCTAACCAAGACTTAGAAATATTCCAAAATCCATTGCCAACCATTACCAAAAATCCATTAATTATGTCCAAGGTCATAATATGGTAGGCACAGAGACCACACAAACAATATCATGATGGTATTTGTTGATAATATGGGACACCAGTCCAATAATTTTGTGGAAGCTAGGGCTCTTCACCAAGGCATTGTCCTCCATAGCATACAATGTTCTAATGTGTTGATCGAAGGTGACTCCAAAAACATCATTTAGTATTTTCTATCATATTTCCAATTTGTTTCTTGGAACATCACAAATATGATATCTAAAATAAAATGGCTTATGCAATCCTTCACAAGTGTTACTTTCAACCATGTTTACTGTGAAGGCAATTTTTCTATTGATCTCATAGAAAATATAGGAATTTATGAGCAAAGTCCATTCGTCTAGAAGCGTGTTTTTCCTCCATCTCTAATCGACATCAATGCTATTGAAGTTCATGAACAACAAGACTAAGGGGGTTTGGTGCTATAATTCCACGTGGATTAATGCACACCTTCTTCATATTTTGACTAGTCACACTAAGGGGAGCCATGTTTCTAGGAGTGCTCACATGCATATCAACCTTATCATCGATGTGGTATTACAGCTCAAAGGTGTTGAAGTCATTCAGAGGGTGATCTTTCACACGACGAATACAAACAAAGTTAGGGGTGATAGAATCCTTGAGGTGAGCCATGTGTCTAGACATATCACCAGCCACTATCCCACCACTACAAAGGTTGGTGGGACCATGTGGCACTTCCACTGTCAGGTGATGATAAGGCAACTTTGGCCTTCTATTTTTTCTCATCAGCAACATGATGTTCCTTCTAAAAATTCATAGGTGATAGCCGCTATGGTGTTTCGATCCTCGTTCATCCTCTTCATTGGTGATTATTTTCTCAACCCCCCACTTTATTTGATCCTTGTGCCTTGATATTTAGTAATAAACACTCGATTACCTCGAGTAACTGTGTGTCCAGCCATCGAAACTATCATTGGAATCCTCCTTCAAAAGTTTTGACAGTATTTGCCTTTGAATCTGATATCGATCCATTGAATGAAGTTTTTCTTCACCCAGAGATTTCAATTTTTTATTCTGGCTTTCCCATTGGATATCTTCCACAAGTGTCAATCCATTCGTAATGTTCGCTTCCACTTTGTCTTCAATCATATTTCATGCTTTTTTGGAGTGTGGCATGCATGTTTTATGCCACTACTTATGGAGTTGGGCCGAGGCAAGGTTCCCAGTATTTTTAATCATTGTTCTTTGGTGCATTATGGTGTTATCTCCCTTCCATAATATTTCTACTCTTGTGTGTTCCTCTGTAATTTCCTCCCTCTTGCCTGGCCTTGTTCTGATGGTTGAAGTTAAACTTATCGCCCTCCACTTAACTGCCTTGGTCGAGGATATATTTCATGATCATGACCTGCTAAATTTACAAAAAAAATCCTTTCAATTGTTTCAAGACCATGACCCTGACCTGTCCCTTGATTTTTTTTATACATTGGATGAAGGACATGTTGTCATTTGGGGCTTGAGATTTACTATCACTGCAGATATTCTTGCTAAAATAATGGGGATCCCAAACAAAGGAGAGATCATAAATTGATAGAAGTACTTACTCCAGGGTGAGTTGGCCCTCTTTCGAGATCGCGGTGAATCCCTAGCTAGGGGTAAAGATGGTGTCCTTCGTGACTCTCTCCTGAAGTCATGGGATATGGTAATGGTGACTGTCCTCTAATATTTTACTTTGGATAGTCTTGGTGCATTACTACAAAGTTTTTACCTCACTTTCCTCAACCATTTATGAGAAAATAATACTATTGACATACTAGAATATCTCTTTCAGTCTATTGAAATATTGGTTTTCAATTTCAAGCAAGGAGTATATTCTCTCCCTCTACACCAATATTTGTACCTACTGTTGTACCACTACAGTCTAGAGTGTCAAAATTAGAGGGTCATGGTAGTAGTGATTTTGCAACCTACAGATGGTACTAGAGTAGCTGGTGATGACACTTTTGCATCCCCAAGAAATAACCAAACATTGGATTTTGATACCAGGATGGATGGTACACCGGGCACCCAATGCTCCACCAGAGTCAAAGCTAGTAGTTGTCAGTGCAAGTTCCTTGTTGTAGTTGATAATGAGGCTTCTGATAACTCTCTATATTTTTAGGTTAAGCAAGAGACTATCCCCAAGAAAAGCCATCCTCTTGAGGGCACCTCCACCAAACCGCCTCCCCTTTTGGCTTCCAAGGTTTCCTGCTAGTCCAATATATCTAAAAGAGGCCACCTCTAGGACCTCCACGACATTATGAAGGCCTTAGGGAGAGTGGCCAAGATGATGTCTTCCCTAATTTCTCAGGAAGAGACCCTTTTGGATGAGTACAAGGATTAATTTTAGATCATGGAGGACTTCAAGAGTCGGGTGGGTGCTAATGGTCATGATGCTATCGGTCATACGAATATCTATTTTTTGTATATTTTTGGTTTCTCCTGCATGGGATTTTATCTTCTATTTTTTGTTTCTTTCGCCCCTGCATGGGTAATTTTTACTAGTTTTCTTTGTTGCTACCCCTACATGGGATTTTAAGAATTTTTCTCCTCCATGGCCCTAAGGAGGCTACCTTTTTTATTCTAGATATTTTTATTTTTTGGGGGTTTCCCTATTTTTACCGTAGCCCCTACATGGGTTTCTAAGAAGTACTATATCTCTAGCCCCTGTGTGGCCCTCTCCTCCTCCCTAGTGGCCCAGAGAGTGCTTCCTTTTTTGTCTTAGGAGGTCTACATTTTTTTTGAATTTTAGTTTTATTTTGTCACGTCTAGCCACTAGAGTGTTCCTTGGTTTGCCTCCATTTTTATAAAATGTTGCAGGATCCTTTCAAAACCCCTATACCAATAAAAAATATGGTAGGCACAAATTACCTGACTAATTCCTATGTCATAACCCAACAACAACCTCATAAATAATCTTCATAGCAATCCTCACAACCACTATTAGTTATCCCCCAAAAAACAAAGGCAACTCCATCCAATAGACCTCCTTCAGTTCTTTAGCCTCTCGAAGATAACTAAAACACTCTCAACCTTTGGCAAAAATTAGAAAGTATACATGCTAGATCTTCCTTTTTGAATTACTAAGAACCTAAGTTGCTCATACAAACATATTACTTAAAATTTTAGGTGAATAATAAGTTCCCTAATATCTACCTCCTAATGATATCCCCATTATAGTAGGATTAATTGGAGTTAATAGTGCAATCCTAGCATTTCACAAAATTTATATGCCTTTATATTCAATACCAAGGGATTTACCCCTCTTTATAACAACCCATATTGAGGAAAAACTCTTAAATAGAGTCCTTTTTGATAATGGGTTAGCACTTAATATTTGCAAAGTAAAGTTCCTTAAACATTTTGGGTTAACCAAGGAGGATTTAGATATTGACCTCATCATTAGGGCCTTCAATAATGAATAATGAGAAGTTACTACAACAATAACCTTGCCTCTCAAGGTAGGATCTCAAATTCTTAATACCCTCTTATATATCATTCCATGTGATGTAACTTAAAACATACTCCTTGGATGACCTTGAATCCATTCTATGAAATTTTTCCCTTTGACATACATCAATGTCTTAAATATGAATATCAAGGAAGGATGGTCCACAATCTTCTTGATCTTGAACCCTTTACTTATTGTCAAAAATTAGAAGAAAATTAATCTAAATGAAATATGTGTCCATCTCTTCATCTATCCTTACCATCCATCTCTACCCAATATATGGAATATAATAATAAATATGAAGTGCCCCTCATTAATCTAGGTTATGATAATCAATCCCAACTTAAGGATCAAAAAAATCTAATTAATCAAAATAAATATCCATTCATTGACCTAGTTAGCCTTTTCATCTCCCTCATTCTTTGGGTTTACCTACTAGAAAAGGGACAAAGATATAGATGGGAATTTGTTCATTTATTTGTATCATTCCTACTCACAAACAACAAATTCATGGTAGTAATCCCCTCTAAGCAGAACAATTATATACATCAAGATATATGTCCCTTGCACATCCCTTTTCCAAAAAAATCTTAGCTAACATGGGATATCAAGGAAAAGGTTTAGGATAACATGAGCAAGAAGGAACTCTTAGAGGCCAAAACCTGGTTGGGACATTGCAGGATAGGATATATCCCTAGTAAGAATGAACCCCTCCCTACTTCACTATTATTATAAGATGAGGAGAAATCCAATTATTTCCTTAGGTAACCCCATAGCAATACCATATTCTTACATGGGTTGCACTGGGTGAAGAAGATGAAAAGAAGTTATGGACCCTCTTTAACTATGGTTCTTGTAGAATCACACATTTTACTAGTGTCAACATTTTTATTCATCTCAAACTAATAGCCAACATAGATCAAATTGAGGAAGAAGAAAATTCCTATAGTTCTAACCAAGATAACTCTTGTATAGGGGGATCTCTTTCCCAAATATCTAATCTTGCTTCCTTGTAGCCAGAGCAATGATATTTACATATTGTGGACCTCAAAAACCTAGGAGTCTTACCTGTTCCCTCTTAATTTAAAGATAAATCACATTTCTTAATTGAAGAAACCATAGACATCGATATTGGCACTAAAGATACTCCACAAATCTTGAAATTTGGCAAAGTCTTAAATAATTATGAATGTACAAAATAAATTAAGATCTTAAAAAAATTTAGCAATATTTTTGCTTGGACCTACATGGAAATACCTGGGCTAGACCCATCCCTTGTCGTCCATCATCTTGTTACAATAAAATTTTGAGCCCATTAAAAAAAATTTAAGAAAAATGTACTAGACTATTCTAATTGGATCTCCAATGTTGTTCTCATTTCCATGAAAGAAGGCACAATATGAGTTTACACTGACTTCAAAGATATCAATAAGGATTGTCTTAAGGATAATTTCCCTTTGCCTAATATTGATATGATAGTATATTTTACTATTGGATCCAAAATGTTATCCCTTATGGATATATTCTTAGGCTAAAACCAAATAAAAATCACTTTTGAGGACCAATCAAAGATTATCTTTACCACTCCTTGGAAAACAATTTGTTATTATGTCATGCCTTTTGGCTTGAATAATGTTGGGGTAACATATCAAAGAGCAATGACTCATATTTTATATCACCTAATGCATGATATTATAGAAGACTATGTATATGACCTCTTAGGAATTTCTCTCAATTGTGAGTACCATGTTCATGACTTATGTCACATATTTGAGTTATTGAGAGAGTATAAAGTCTATTTAAAACCACAAAAGTGCATATTTAGATTAAAATTGGGAAAATTAGTAGGATTCATCGTGCCCAATCATGGAATTGAAGTAGATCCCACCAAAATATAAACTATTTTAGACATGTTACCTTTAAAGAACCTCACAAATCTTTGTAGCTTTCAAGATAAGTTATAATCTATTTGAAGATTCATCTTACAAATAAATGGCAACCTTTCTCTAAACTTTTGAGAAAATATATTAAGTTCAAATAGGATCATGAGTGTCAAAAGGCCTTTAAGGATTTTAAAACATATATTTTAACACATATTGTCCTTCTACCTCATAATTTATCTCAATCATTATTTTTATATAGCTACTATAACATACAACCTTGAAGTCGTGTTAGCTCATTATGACAATCAACATCGAGAAAGAGCTATTTACTATATCAATAGGACATTATTTAGCTATAAAACTTTATATACACCATTAGAGAAATTGTGCCTAGAAATTGTGTTCACTTTCCAAAAGTTAAAACACTACATGCTTAGTCAAAAGATCTATGTTATAGCTAGGGTCGACCCCTAATGTTACCTCATGTAAAAACCTTACCTTTCAAGATATATCACCAAATAGGTTATTTCCCTTAGTGAATTTGATTATGAATTTGACATCTAGAAATTGCTAAAAGGACAAGTGATAATGAACCAATTAGTTGCAGTGCCCTTAGAATATAAACATCCTTTGGTTATATATTTCCTTGATGAAATTATTCTTGTTATGTACAAAAAGAACCAGATTCTTGGACCCTCTACTTTGACGATACCTAATGTGTCAAAGGAGCAAGGGCAAGAATTATCCTGGTCACTCCATAATGACAACTTATACCTTTATTATTTAAGCTTCAATTTTTATTCACCAATAACATAGGAGAATATGAGGCTCTAATTTTAGGGCTTAGGGCTACATTGGCCCTAAAAATTAAGACTCTTATTATTTTTTGTTACTCCCAATTATTAATCAACCAGATAAATGGTGTCTACCAAAAAAAGCATGATAAATTAAAGCTATACAAATATATTGTGGATAAGTTTATAGCTTCTTTTGACAAAATTATTATCGAAGCCATCCCATAATCAAGAAATCACCATGCAAATACCATGGATATAGCCACATCTCTTATTCCTCTAGAACTAGTGGATGAATGAGCTACCATCATCGCACAACTAATAAAAGAGCTCACAACATTAGAATACATCCAAATCCCTTTAGACATAGATGTTGCTTCTTCACCATAAAAACTATGGTATCAATATACATTACCTAAAGGTTTGAATTGATATGAGAAAAAACAACTTTAGGCAATGTGTTTATTGATATGTCATCACTAGAGATATTCTCTATTATTGCTCCTTTGATGGTATACTCAGATGCCTAAATGTAGAAGAGGTACAAATAGTTGTTAAGGAGGCCCATGATGGGTCATGTGGTGGACACCTTAGTGCTATGCCTATCACTAGAAAACTCCTTAGGATGGGTTATTATTAGTCATCCATGGAAATGGATGATTTTATTTATGTTAAGAAATGTGATCATTTTCAAAGGCATGTCAATATTATTTATGCTCCTTATCAATAATTACAACCAATCACCTCATCATGGCTCTTTTCTATGTGTGGCCTTGATATCATTTGGAAAATTAACTTGCAATCATCTAATAGACACATTTATTATTACAACCACTAAATATATTACTAAATGAGTTGAAGCCATGCCATTGGAGTCCAAATATCCAAGTTCATTCTCAATAAAATTCTCTGCCACTATAGCATTCCTCCTATATTAATTTCAAACAATCATACACCTTTTAAGAATGAAAAAACAAATTACAAAAAAAAACTCAAATTAATTTTTTTGTGGTCTATGTGCTTGTTGCTTGCTACTTGTTGATATCATCTTAGGGTGCATTTTAGATTTCTGAAATTAAAACGTTATTTTTCTTAGGAATCTGAATGTAAAACGTCATTTATGCATTAGTAAAAAAGTCATCGCTTGCTCCTTGATTTTATTTTCTTTTGCATAAAATGAACCCCACACACCACATCCTATTTTAAACATCAACGAGTTGGATTTCACCACCAATCGTCGATCAAAACCAGAAAATGTGGGCTTCATATCCACCTCGTTGGATTGTATATTGTTATATCACACCCCATTTTTGACCAAGGCCATATCCAATAACCATCGTAGCCATGGAAAATAGCATGCACTCTTCTTCATAAGGTGTATCATTGCCCATGATGAACTGGGTGAGGATTGGTAGGACCTATGCTCCCTCACCAGATATGGGCTTCATCTCCATATTTTGGTGGGTTTCATGACTTGGACTTCATCACCAAGCCTGTGTGTGAGATCATATAGGTGAAATCCTTTTAACTTTGAGTATTACATCAATAATATCAAAAACATGAACAAGAAATAAACTACAACACATAAAAACATGCCAAATAGTTTAAGGACTCACATCTAAAATTTAAATGATATAATCTCATTATTGTATTATGTTTTTATTTAATTTTTTGATTGTGTGTTTCTAAAATTTAAAGGATATAATCACATGGTAACTACACATGGCCAAGCCTGATCAAGAGCTAGTGGTGCAGAATATTTCCAAGGAGACCCTAAAAGCCTTTGATACAGTTCTAAGGATCTCCTCATTTTCACATGATAATCAAAAAGTCATTGTAAGATCAACCCCTCACCCAGAGGACAAAAACCACCAAGGTACATCTTCTAAGAGAACACCAATGGGTTATCCACATGATCAAGTGTATTATTTGATTAGCCAACACCTATTCCAGACCACAACTAGACATAACTAGTCTACCAAGGGGCCTAGTAGGGAAGTCTACACTTCCTCTATGTCGTGGCCTTCACCACCCAAAACTCTCATCCAATGAGTGGTAACAATCCAGATTAGGTCTATGCGAAGTTCACATACACCATCAACCAACATGACCATGGGTGAGTTAATACAATAATCCTCCAGCATCGATAAACTCTCATGGGGGTTTTAAATTCAATTGAGTTACAACCCCATGATTTTTATGCTTTCACCAAATTTGTGGGATACATACAAACATACAAGGATCCTATTATAACCTTTCAAAATCATGATATCAAACCCATGCCTACCAATTTACTAGACCCTCCTTTGCACATCATCGTGTGCATCAACAGGATCCCCTATAAGCGATTATTGGTTGACATAAGTTCCACGATAAACATTATTACTACAAGTACATTGAAATATCTCAACCTTCTATATTTGCACATTGTAGTATCCATGTTCACCTTGCAAATATTTAATGATGCTTTATCCTCCACTATGGGCATGATAGTCCTACCTATTCATGTTGGACAAAATACTATGCCTACATTATTCTACATCTTGGAAGATGCAAGACAATACAACATACTTCTAGGAAGGCCTTAGATGAGATACATGGAGTGTATCCTCTCCATTGTGCATCAATGCATCAAATACATTCATTAATACCAAGCCATGTGGTTCATGTCGACCCAAAACCCTTCAAGTATTACAATAAGGATGATCATCTACAGGAGTCTACCCTTCCATCCACACACTTAGACACTAAACCCAATGATCTTATCTAGATTCTAGATTCAACCCTGTGGTTAATTGTGAAGCTATATTAACCATCATTGGTACCATCAATTTCTATTTCCATTCCTCCTTCATCCTCAATTTCTCTGAGCGAGAAAGAGTCAAAAATGTCAATCGCGGAGACTCCCATAGCCATCTTCAATACATCAATAGAAGACCTTCCCACTTCTACCAATAAGGAGAAACCCGCGGTGGTTACGGATGAATCATATCATATCATACCATCTTCATACACCATACTTGAGGACACAATTCACTTGACCAATCCTAAACTCGGTGAGTGCATAGAGCCCAATGTTACGTTCATGCCTATCATGAATTTGATCAAGGATATAAGTCATCCTCCTATCGAGTCGCTACCCATTGGTGCCATTTTTTATTTTTTATTCAAACATGGGGGGCAAGCATATCACTTTAGGAAAGTTGATAATGCATATGATAATGATCAATATGATGATAGGGAACCAAAGTCCTTTGAATCCATCTATACAACTTGTGGTGCCATCCCACATTCCCTCTGTATCGCTCCAAATTTTTCGCATCCCTACCTTCAGGCTATAGGATCCGCGCCCGGAAGGAGGATGGGAAAAGGATGGTGCGGTACCTCGGACTGAGAGGACTTTGCGAAGGTCCCGCCTCTCAAGGGAGGTGTATTTTGATGATTTTTCGATGGATGGTGGGTTCACCAGAAAACATTTAACGACAACTTCCACGCCTAGGTTTTGGAATGTGTTTAAATGTGTTCGTTTTAACCTTAAGCATTCATATCCTAGGTTTGGCCGAATGCATCTAGATTACTCTATATGAAAATGCAAGTTCAATGAATACAGAAAATAGATTTACAAAATTAAAACAGAGAATTTACAGAGTGCAAATGATGAATACCTGATCCGGATGTCTGAAGAAGATTCTGATTTTGAAGCAGTCCCGATCGTCTGAGATTCGACAGAATCGTCTGCAATCAGACGAGATCGTCTGAGATCTGACGAATTCGTCAGACGAATTCGTCAGAGACCTACAAAACCAAAAACAGATGCAAAATACAAAACATACTACAGTGCTAATAGAGGGAAATGATATAAAATGGCAGCAATGTTATCAAACTGCAACTTAAACACAGAAACAGAAATGAATTGTGCTAATTTGATGATAATTAAGATTTAATTATGCACTTAATCTAAATGGGTGAACTCCAAATGCAAGATAATATAAAATACTGAATAGATTATCTAATTTGCAGAATAAAATGACAGAAAAGGGATTGAGGAACGCAAACTTCAGGCATCGATTGCCTTAATATGGACTGCAGTCGAGATCGTCTCGCATCAGTACGAAATCGCCTCGAATTCGACAGGTTCGCCTCCGATCTGAACAGGTTCGTCGACGACGATAGGTGCTGGCTCCGGCTGAAAAATAGTGTTGTACCTGCAACAAAATTGATGTGGAACTAGTGCAAATGCAAGATTGGGATGCTTTAACGTAGAGGGAATCAATTTGCAGAGAATTTCGGCCAGGGGTTGGGAAGGGAAAATCCTAGAGACTAAATAGGCTTAGGGGGAGTAGTTAGGAGGTTGGAGATCATCCCAATTTGGGAGATCTCCAACGGGGGAGGGTCCCAACGGCGTAGACACGCTTCTGCCCGGATTGGAGACCCGTTGGAACAAATTCCAACTTTGCAAAATTAGTTTTGCGACAAGATCGTCTGGACGTCCTAGTCCAGACGAAATCATCAAATATGGGGCGATATCGTCTGATCGGCGACGATATCGTCAAACGGTCAAAACAACCTCTAAAAATGGCGCGAAAAAGGGGGAAACGGATTTCCCGACGGTTAACGGGTGGTTTGGGAGGTTAAATTTGAATTTAAAATTATTTACTAAGGTGAATGTAATTATTGCATTTTTACTGCGCCAATTTTAGGGTGCTACATTTTGCCCCCTCTTTAGCGAATTTTCCGAAGAAAATGCGTTAAAGATGAGTTCTTCTCGATCTACGAGAAAGCAAAAATTATTCCCATTTTTAGGCGACGATTCTTGGTCGAATCGTACGACGACTTACTATGGTGCCCCCTCCGTGTTTTTACCCAAATCGAACGTTTGAGGTAAAAACGCGAAAAAGCAAAAAAATTATTTTTGAATAAAATTAAGAAAAATAGGGTAAAACCCTAATTCATTTTTACTGTTCATTTTCTGGTTTTAGAGCTCTGGAAGCAAAAATGGTGGATATGATATATATATGATATGTTGTTGATCATATGACTTGTGTTATGTGTATGTTCTTATGATGCTTTTTAATGTTTGATTGATTGATTTGATAATTGGATGTAATTATGTCGTTGGAGATATTATAATTTGAATGTCATGGTGATATTTTTAAATGAAATAATCTGATGTAACAAATTGATTGTTTATGATGAAATGTGATAAAAATAAAAAATAAAAAGAGACTTCTAACAATAATTTCAAAGGACATTGTCGCTATTATAGACCATTTCACGGAGTCGCTGCTCACTCGGTCGTCAAGCTAATCCCATGGATAGAAATATTGTTAAAAGTAAAAGAGTGCTTAAGAGACTGTCTTAAGACTTTGTTGTGATAGTGCAAATGATGATGATGATGATGGTTTGTTTTCAGATTTTCATAAAAAATGTTTGTGCATGAAATGATGTTTTAAAATGATTTTTGCTAGGCATAAATTCCTAAGGGTGATAAATTTTTTGGATAATTCCTTAGGAATTATACCATCATTGCAAAATTAAAGGTTGACATAATGACATGAAATAATGAAAATGTGTTTGCTTTGGAAAAGCATAATTTGTGTAACATAATGAATTAAGCCATATGGTTTTCATGATTTTGAATAAATGGGGAATAAAAATTGTTACAATGGTTTGCGCTAGGCATAGAATATGTAGGTATAGACTTATACCATCATCGCGAAAATCCAAAAAAAAATAGTTTTATTGCATGGTTGATTTTTTTGATGAACAAAAAATATGAAAATGAGGACTTGCGCTAGGCATAATATTTCAATTTTGGTTTTGAAACTATACCATCGTCGCGAAAGTCAACCAGATATATATGTATATGTTTTGATTGTATATTTTGAAAGAAATTTTTGATTTTTCTATTATATAGTTGTCTTGGTGGTAAACGATTGTACTTGATTTATTCCAAACAAGTTGCAAAAATAATATTTCAAATTATTTTGAAGACAAAAGTTAGATTTATAAGGAATCCCATGTGCATATGTGAATTCATTTCTGATCTTGATTTATCATAATGATACACGAAATCTCTCAAATACAAATGTGTGTGCAATTGCATTGTTCATTTACCAGTTTTGAGCAAGATACTATGATACAAGTGATTTGAAGAAACCAAATAAGTGTTCATTAACCATGATGTAGATGCATATAACCATACTAGGCTACTATGTAGATCGGATTATCAAAAGCTAGCTAATCCATAAGCAGACATAGGTCTGTACAAAAGAAGGTCGCTAATGTGACAGACATATCACCACGCTAGGAGTTACCCAAGGCCAAGCAGGTTGGGCACAAACCACCTGTTATGGGGCTTACCTCACGGTTTTCGAATAATTGAGAATTCCAGGGATTCAAGCTCATCAACCCTTCTTTTCTTTTCAAAGGGTAGGGAAAGGGATTTTATTGCTTTCTTGCTTTCTTTTGAACTTTGCTTATTTTTCTTTTTGTATTTCTTTTGTATTTTTGCTTGATAATGCTTGGAATATTGCTGGAATGATATAGAATAACATTTTTCTTTTCTCTTTTTTTTTTCTTGAACTTTTGTTTTTCTTTTTCTTTGCTAGGGATACTTGCTCGGATTAGCTGTAGAGCAAGGGATTTTTATTCTGGGTAGGGGTGAGCTTGTCCTTTTGCCAATTCTCAAAGATTCTAGACCATGTGCATGATAGGATAGCAGGGGAAACTTTTCGCTCAAGAAATCACTTCTACTATGTAGCAAAACATGGAAATTACAAATATAATCATTTTATTGTGAAAAGATGTGCTTGGTTTAAGTAAATAACAAGATCAATTCTCTATGCTCAAACTTTATTTAATTGAATTTTGTGAACTTTGATATAAGAGAGATTAGTAATCATGCCAGATAAAATCAAGATATTTATTGTTGTGAGTGTGCAAGTGAGGGATTCAAAATAAATGCTAATTTATCCAAAATAAGTTGAAACATATAACTGCAATGATTGTGAGAAAATATATATAAATGATTTTTGAGAAAGTTTTGAGAATGTTGACTCTCTCTTTCTTCTTTATTTTATTTTGGTTTCGAAAGAGTCAAGCATATAGCTGTTTTTATATTTTTATCATTATTTTGATTTTTGTTTTTGAGTAAACAATTTAACAAGTGCTTTAAATAAATGCAATAGATAGTTTTGAAGATTTTGGATGATTATGAATATTTTTGATGTTTTTGAATAAATTGAAAGAAATACAAGATAGTAATTTTGAACAAATATATACATGGATGAAATGACCAGATTTATGCATAGTAACGTTTAAGATGCAAAATATTCATGGGTTCTTTAAGTTCTTTACCATCTAAGGTAGATAATTTATATGCTCCTGATTCAAATTTAGCAGTAATAATGTATGGTCCAAGCCAATTGGGCTCGAATTTACCTTTAAGGTCCTTAGTTGCATTAGTATTTTTTTTTTGAAGATTTTGAGGATTTTGATTTTTTTTTTTGTATTTTGATTTTAATTTATGAATTGAAATTGGTGGTATATACAAGATGATCTATATACACTATACAAGGTTATGTGAGTATAGCATGTCTAAGGTTGCTTCAAAATCAAAGGAGGTTTTGAAGGATAATCTGGTTGAGGTGAAGGAAATAACAAAAGGTGATGAATAAAAGGTAGCGATAACAAAAGCTTTGTTATAATGTAAAATAATGTAGCAAAAGATTTGACTTTTATATGTGTAAAATTGATCATGTTACAAAATAAAATGTAAAAAGGATAAGAAAGTTCTTCATTCTTATCACTATATTCCAAATCTTGATAAGATGGAGAAAGTATATGTGAAAGATATGCATGGATGTTATTTGGTAAACAAGGATGATCATATATGGATGAAGAAAAGTGATGGATAGCAAATAATTGTGACAATAGAGAATGTATAGAACTTGATGTTTCAACCGTTAAATATTCTTCAAATGGTGTTGGGTCACCATGTATGGTAACAATTTTATTTGCAAGTTCAAACTTCAAACATTGGTGAAGAGTGGAAGGGAAAACCCTCATCGTATGAATCCAAGGACTCTGGAGAAATAGGTTGTAAGGTGAAGGACAATATCCTACATAGAATAAAGTATCCAGGATCTTGGATCCAATATTAAAGGGAAGAATTATAGTACCTTGAGCTTCTTGAATTTCATTGCTAAAATATTTTATAATAACATTTGATTCATTAAGATCTTCTTCCTTTGATTTGAGATTTTGGAATAATTGATAAGTGCATAAATTAAGAGAGGAGTCATTATCTACCATGATAGCTTTAACAAGTGTTTCTTTACTAGATCCTGTAATGTACAGATAGGAGTCTTCTTGTGGAGCAGAGGAAGGAATATCCTCATCATAGAATGAAATATGGTTAACCTCAAGAGGGTTTACACCATTAATTATGTTCTTAGAGAAAATATGATGAGGAACAAATTGTTGGCTAGGTATTTTGAACAAAATTTCCTTGTGATAAATTTGGAATACTTCTAAAAGGGATATCTTTGCTTGAGGATTAATCACTTGTTGTTGATTATCAAAGTGGATTTCAGATTGAGATCTTGATTCTAAAGATAAGCTTTCTATGCTTACATTCCATTTTGGATCATTCTCTAGAGCCAAAGATAGTTTTGAAGGTTGGTCAAATGAGGAATCCATATCTTGAATATCGGATTGAGTTGATTGAACTTGAGGTTGCTCATTTGTATTTTTTGTTACAATATTAATAATATCATCATGATGGGACACATTAACATGCAATATTTGATTGGTTTCTTGTTGTTGATAATTGAATAGGGGTTCTTGGGAGATCCCCATGTCTTGATTGATTATTGGTATTTGTTGTGTAGGGGTTTGATTGTTTATCGGAGGTTTATCGTCGGTTGTAGATTGTAATTCCTTTATATTAAAAAGACCCTTATCAATCAAATCTTGAATTGCACATCTTAAATCTTTACAATTTTGTGTCATATGTCCATCTACTCTATGATATTCACAATGTAGCTCAGGTTTAAACCAATCTGCTGTGGTATCAAGTTGTCTTACGGAAGGGAGTTCAATCTTATTTGTGTCAAGTAAATACTTGAGAATTATATCCATTGGTTGATTGAGCTTAGTAAATTTACGTGATGAAGGTTTTTGAGAGGTTTTTGATAAATGCTTTAGGAATTTCGTCATAAAAGGGCCTAATGGTTTCTCACCTCTACTTTCTTTATTATGGGTAGAATGATGATAGGAAGATTGTGATGTAGGAGGTGAGTGCATGGTAGAATTGGAAGAATAAGTATTTTCTTGTTGAAATGGATGTGTTGTATTGAAAGAAGAATATTGAAAAGGTGGTGGAGGATTATATGTGGATTGATAGACATAATATGGATATATGGGAGAATAGATAATATCGTTATGAAGAGGATTGGCAAAGGGATTGTCTTGTTGGGGTAAGGATGAAAAATGAGAGAAGTGTGATGGAGGTGATGTTGAATAGGGATAAGGTTGATCATAATCAACAAATGTATTTGGCTGAATTCTTCCAACATTACTAATGGGCTCATATTGATTTGAGTAAAAACTCATGGTTTCTTTAGTACTTCTAAAAGTAATATTTAGCATCTACTATTTAGAATTGAATCTAAAAACATACAAACATGAAATGATGATTTTGTTTTTGTTTTTCTTGTATACATATATATATATATATATATATATATATATATATAAATTTTTTTTTTTGTTTTTGTTTTCAAAAGGTTTACAATGCATTCACGTCGGGTTCACCAAAATGTATCGCTCCAAATTTTTTGCATCCCTACCTTCAGGCTATAGGATCCGCGCCGGAAGGAGGATGGGAAAAGGATGGTGCGGTACCTCGGACTGAGAGGACTTTGCGAAGGTCCCGCCTCTCAAGGGAGGTGTATTTTGATGATTTTTCGATGGATGGTGGGTTCACCAGGAAACATTTGACGGCAGTTTCCACGCCTAGGTTTTGGAATGTGTTTAAATGTGTTCGTTTTAACCTTAAGCATTCATATCCTAGGTTTGGCCGAATGCATCTAGATTACTCTATATGAAAATGCAAGTTCAATGAATACAGAAAATAGATTTAAAGAATTAAAATAGAGAATTTACAGAGTGCAAATGATGAATACCTGATCCGGATGTCTGAAGAAGATTCTGATTTTGAAGCAGTCCCGATCGTCTGAGATTCGACAGAATCGTCTGCAATCAGACGAGATCGTCTGAGATCTGACGAATTCATCAGACGAATTCGTCAGAGACCTGCAAAACCAAAAATAGATGCAAAATACAAAACATACTACAGTGCTAACAGAGGGAAATGATATAAAATGGCAGCAATGTTATCAAACTGCAACTTAAACACAGAAACAGAAATGAATTGTGCTAATTTGATGATAATTAAGATTTAATTATGCACTTAATCTAAATGGGTGAACTCCAAATGCAAGATAATATAAAATACTGAATAGATTATCTAATTTGTAGAATAAAATGACAAAAAAGGGTTTGAGGAACGCAAACTTCAGGCACTGATTGCCTTAATACGGATCTACAGTCGAGATCGTCTCGCATCAGTACGAAATCGCCTCGAATTCGACAGGTTCACCTCCGATCTCGAACAGGTTCATCGACGACGATGGGTGCTGGCTCCGACTGAAAAATAGTGATGTACCTACAACAAAATTGGTGTGGAACTAGTGCAAATGCAAGATTGGGATGCTTTAACGTAGAGGAAATCAATTTGTAGAGAATTTCGGCCAGGGGTTGGGAAGGGAAAATCCTAGAGACTAAATAGGCTTAGGGGAGTAGTTAGGAGGTTGGAGATCATCCCAATTTGGGAGATCTCCAACGGGGAAGGGTCCCAACGGTGCAGACACGCTTCTGCCCAGATTGGAGACCCGTTGGAACAAATTCCAACTTTGCAAAATTAGTTTTGCGACAAGATCGTCTGGACGTCCTAGTCCAGACGAAATCGTCAAATCTGGGGCGATATCGTTTGATCGACGACGATATCGTCAAACGGTCAAAACAACCTCTAAAAATGGCGCAGAAAAGGGGGAAACGGATTTCTCGACGGTTAACGGGCGGTTTGGGAGGTTAAATTTGAATTTTAAATTATTTACTAAGGTGAATGTAATTATTGCATTTTTATTGCGCCAATTTTAGGGTGCTACACCCTCCATACAAAAAGTGCTACCATCACTAGATTTGATCATGCCTACTCCATCTCACTCAACATCTCCACAAAATCAAGAACAGGAATACCCACTACACCAAAATGGAGATAATACAGCTACCACAGCTGAAAACTCTTAGTTAGAATATGAGCATGAGCTAAATTAGGAACAAGACCATGTGGATATACTCACTAGACAAAATCATCATGAACCATCCATGTCTACTCAAATTTTGAGGACTTTTGATCCACATCTTCTTGATTGTCTATTGGATCCCACACCTAATCCACCTCCACGACCTATCAGTTGCCATCCAACTTCATCAACAGCCATCCAATAATCATCTCCATAGTTCCACAACACATCTTGGATCGACTAGCCAAAATTGAGTTACAAGTGATTCACCAACACAATGATTTACAAAAGATCTTGAATCAAATCACAAGCATTGAGTTACGATTGAGTCATCAAAAACCTCAATCTCCTGATTGTTAGGATCAAATCCCTCATGTGTGGTCTAATTTTAAGTCTCAATAGAATCACCCTTATACACCATTGCCTGAATATTTGGCATCACTCTTTCATCGATTATGTGAGGCCAAGGCTATCGATCTACCATAGATTCACCCTTTGCATGCTAAAAATTCAAAACCTAAGTGGTATCAAGAGGACCTATATTGCTCCTACCATCGAGTAAATGGTCATGACATCCAGTCATGTATCAAATTTAAGAATAAGGTACAGGATATGCTTGACAAGAATGATCTTCAAATCAACAATCCTCTTATGACCAACAATCAACAAATGGGAATATTCAAGGATTTATTACCTATGCATGAGATTCAGGTAGAACAACCTAGGAAAGTGAATGAGATACACATAACCCTACCCCCTCATCAAAGTGTTCCACATTGTCTACCTCATTCAATACATCACTCCTGCACTTGGACTCCTCTATCTGAGCTCATGCTAACAATCTTCCACAATTACAAGAGGAAAAAACAATTACTTTACCTGACATACGCCACCTAGATATGAATAGGCCTAAACCTAGGAATCGTAAGGAGGGTCACTTTTGCCTCTATCATTGGATAGAAGGTCATGAAATTAATTATTTCTTTGCATTAAAAAATGTGATATAAGATCTTATCAATGGGTAGGCTTTTCCCATATATGGATTGCTTAACTTACCTTTACAGACCACATCATCTTGTATGCAACCCCAAGATCAATCACAGCCTCATAAATTTAACAAGCTACCTCACCGATACGTCATATTTTTGATGACTACTGCAAGCCTATTTCAAAAACTGTGTGAGGCACATGCAATCTCATTACCGAAAATCAAACTGAGAAAACCCAAACCTGGGTCAAACAGTGAAATCCTCTATTGTACCTATCATTTTCTGAATGGGCGTGACATCCACAATTGCTACTCATTCAAGAATTTGGTCGAAGAGATGATAGAATGAAATGAGCTTCACACAAACGGTTCACTCATTTTACCCCATAGGGACATTGTCATTGCACAAATTTCATGCCTCAATAGGGGGGTCAGCTTCTTTCACTCCTCCTAGCAAAGCCACTCACATTGCATAAAAAAAAATGCACATTGGGGATGCTTAAGGTATCACACCTTTCCCCTAAAACAACAAAAAAAGACACAAACAAAAAGCTCCAAAGGCATATTAAGCCCTTTGGTCAATTCACAAAAATCCCCAAAGGTATTTTAAGTGCTTTGGTCAATTCACAAAAATCTCCAAAGGCACTTAAGCCCTTTGTTCAACTTAAAAAATCTCCAAAGGCATACCAAACCCTTTGGTCAATTCACAAAAAGTCCCAAAGGTATTTTAAGCCCTTTGGTCAATTCACAAAAAGCTCCAAAGGTACTTAAGCCCTTTGGTCAACTCACAAAAAGCTCCAAAGGCACTTAAGCCCTTTGGTCAACTCACAAAAATCTCCAAAGGCACTTAAGCCCTTTGGTCAACTCACAAAAAGCTCCAAAGGCACTTAAGCCCTTTGGTCAAATAAAAAAAAAAAACAAAATCACAAAAACAAAATAAAAATAAAAAATTAAATTAAAAAAATCAATCAAAAACAACCAAAAACATCAAAAAATTACAAAACACAAAAATAGCGTATCATCAATCGCATTGCATTTCATCATGCATGCCTCATAATTACATTGATCTACTAGTCACATTAGGCATATTCATTACATTTCCATTAGGATATGTTGTTATTGAATTTCCATAAATAAGCACCATGCTTGTATGATTGTTAGAAGTCTTAATAAACCTTATCCACCATCATCGTTTGAAGTTTTCTTATGAGATCTTGCCTATTAATGGGTCTTTGTAAGATAGGGTAGATACTGGATAAACATCATCAATGATGTTTAGATGACCATTGACTATTTTATGAACATATTTTAGTTTGAAAGAGATCATAGGGAAATCCCCCACATCACAAACATCATATCATTCGTATTCCTCTTTGTGAGTAACTATGTTTTTCAACACAACCACTCGAGTTGCTATGGGGTATTCACTAGGGTTTCGGTCATTCATCCATTCCTAGTTTTCCTTTTAGATTGTGTCAAAAGCTATCTTGATTTTTTAAGGTAAGGTCTTGCTTTGTTTGTACCTTGCATATATCAAAATCACATAGTAAAATATAATTTTAAACAAGGATGAACCTACAATGTAGTCCTTACCACCTTAAGAAAAAAGTTTTCATTGCTCATCCTATTATGCGCATGGTCTAGGATGTTGAGAATTGACAAAAGGACAAACTCCCCCTATCCAAAGCAATAAAATCCATTGCTCCACAAAACGAACAAGTATCCTACAAAAAAAAAAAAGTGGTTTTCACCACTAAGGAAAAAAAATCCCCTTGCTCCTCACCAAAAAAGAGCAAGAATCCCCAATCAAAGGAATCAAAAGAAAAGAATGGGGTAATGAGCTTGAATCCTTGGAATCCTCAGTTATTCAAAAATTGTGGGATGATCTCCATTATAGCAATGGGTTGAATGAAACCCACCTGGAAATGGGGTAGTCTTACACATGGTGATATGTCTATCACATTAGAAATCTTCTTTTGTACAGACCAATGTCAGCTTGCAGTTGAGTTAGCCTTTGGTGGCTTGTATTGCCTAGTAGTAAAGTCCAACTACATCCAACATAAGGATAATAATAACCATCAAGTATCCTCATTACAACAATGGGTTGAATGAAACCCGCCTAGTAGTGGGGTAGTCTTATGCATCATTAATGAACATCACATGCACACACAAGGATATTGAATATCTTGGTCTTCCTAGAAGAATTTTATATTTTAAATTTCCTGTATAGTCAGTATGCATTTTTTGACCGGTTAACTAGGATGTTTGAGTCTCTTGAAAACCATGTTGTTCCCTTATAACATCTTGTTGGTCATCCCTCCATCATCTACATTTTCATCATCTTACATATGGTTGACTTTCAAATGTATGACTTTGTTGAAAAGGTTAACATTTTTATTGATGACTTTTATACATTCTATGGTGCTTACATTTAGGTTCTTTTGCATCTTACAATGTCTAGGCATACATTCATCATCCACAATTGCATCCATAAAATGCTTCCATGCATCACATAAAATAAAAATCCCCAAAGGCACTTAAGCCCTTTGGTCAAATCACCATCTAAAATCCCCAAAGGCACTTAAGCCCTTTGGTCAAAAATAAAAAGGCTCCAAAGGTACCCACATTCCTTTGGTAAAAATTCATCCAAAATACCCCAAAGGCTAGCCAAAATTGAGTTACAAGTGAGTCACCAACACAATGATTTACAATATAACTCACATCGACTCACAAACATTAAGTTACGATTGATCATCAACAAACTCAACCTCCTAAATGTCAGGACCAACCCCCTCCTATGCGGTCCACTATTAAGTGTCAATAGAATTAGGGGTAACAACAACAACACCACCCACCTCGCACTTATATGCCATTGCTTGAATATTTGGCATCACTATTTAATAGATTATGTGAGGCCAAGGCTATCAATATACTAGATATTCACCCTTTGGATCCTAATAGGTCAAAACCTAAGTGGTATCAAGAGGACCTGTATTGCTCCTACCATCGAGTAAATGGTCATGACATCTAGTCATGTATCAAATTTAAGAACAAGGTACAAGATATGCTTGACAAGAATGATCTTCAAATCAAAAATCCTCTTATAACCAACAATGAACAAATGGGAATTTTCAATGATCCATTAACTATGCATGGGGATCAAGTAGAACAACTTAGGTAGGTGAATGAGATACACACAACCTTACCCCCTCATCAAAGTTTTCCACATTATCTACCTCATTCAAGATGTTGGTCCTGTACTTGGACTCCTCTATCTATACCCATGCTAAAAATCTTCCACAAGTTACAGGAAGCAAAAGCAATTGTTTTACCTGACATATACCCCCTAGACCCGAACATGCCTAAACCTAGGAATCATAGGGAGGGTCACTTTTACCTCTATCATCAGATAGAATGTCATGACATTAACGATTGCTTGGCATTCAAAAATGTGATCTAATATCTTATCGATGTGGAGGCTTTTCCCATAGATGGCTTGCTTAACCTACCTTTAGAAGATATAATTCATATCACTTCATCCTGTATGCAACCCCAAGATCAATCTCATAAATTGGACAAGCTACCTCTTTGGTATGTTAGATTTTCGATGACTACTACAACCCCATTTCAAAAACTATATGAGGCACATGTAATCACATTACCAAAAATAAAATTAAGAAAACTTAAAATTGGGTCAAACAATGAAAGCCTCTACTATACCTATCATCGTATGAATGGGCATGACATCTATAATTGCTACTCATTCAAGAATTTGGTTGAAGAGATGATAGAATTAAATGAGCTCCGCACAAATGTTTCACTCATTTTACCCCATCAAGACATTGGTATTGCACAAAATTTTATGCCACAATAAAGCGATCAGTTTCTTTCTCTCCTCCTAGTCAAGCCAATCACATTGTATCAGATAAAATGCACATTTGGGGTGCTTAAGGTATCACACTTTCCCCTAAAAAAAAAGCACAAACAAAAATCTCCAAAGGCACTTAAGCCCTTTGGTCACCTCACAAAAAGCTCCAAAGGCACTTAAGCCCTTTGGTCAACTCAAAAAAATCTCCAAAGGCACTTAAGACCTTTGGTCAACTTATTAAAAGATCCAAAGACACTTAAGCCCTTTGGTCAACTCATAAAAATCTCCAAAGGTACTTAAGCTCTTTGGTCAACTCACAAAAAGCTCCAAAGGCACTTAAGCCCTTTGGTCAACTCACAAAAAACTCCAAAGATACTTAAGCCCTTTGGTCAACTCACAAAAATCTCCAAAGACACTTAAGCCCTTTGGTCAACTCACAAAAAAATCCAAAGGCACTTAATCCCTTTGGTCATCCAAAAAAATCAAAAATCAAAAATCAAAAATCAATCAAAAAAAACCAAAAACATCATAAAATTTAAAAACACAAAAACATTGCATCATCAATCGCATTGCATTTCATCATGCATTTCTCATCATTACATTGATATATTAGCTATATTAGGCATATTCATTACTTTTCCATTAGAATATGTCATTCTTGCATTTTCAAAAAGAAGCACCACACTTGTATGATTTTCATAAGTCTTAATCAGCATTTCCACCATCATCATTTGAAATTTTCTTCTAATCTCTTGCTTATTACGAGATCTTTGTAAGATAGGGTAGATATTGGATGAACATAAGCAATGATGTTTATATGACCATTGACTATTTTATGAACATCTTTTAGTTTGCAAGAGATTATAGTAAAATCCCCCACATCACAAACATCATATCATCCACATTCCCCTTTGTGAGTAACTGTGTTTTTCAACACTTCCAATAAGTCATTATGCGGTGTTCACTAGGTTTTTTGGCCATTCATCCATTCCTAGTTTTCCTTTCAGATTGTATAGAAGTAGGGTATTGCTTTGTTCGTACCTTGTATATCTCAAAATCCCAACACAAAATCACACATTAAAATCCAATTTTGAACAAGGAAGGACGAACCTACAATGTATTCCTTGCCACCTTGAGTGAAAGGTTTCCCTTACTCATCCTATTATGCACATGGTCTAGGATGCTGAGAATTGACAAAAGTACAAGCTCCCCTCTACCCAAAGCAACAAAATCCCTTGCTCCACAAACACGGGCAATTATTCCTTAAAAAAAAAGAGAAATTAAAAAGTGATTTTCACCACTAAATTAAATAAATCCCCTTGCTCCTCACCAAAACAGTGCAATAATACCCAATCAAAAAATTTAAAGAAAATAAGGGGGTAATGAGCTTGAATACCTAGAATTCTCAATTATTCAAATATCGTGGGATGATATTCATTACAGCAATGGGTTGAATGAAAATCGCCTATAAATGTGGTATTCTTACACATGGTGATATGTATGTCACATTAGTGACCTTATTTTGTACATACCAATGTTTGCTTGTGGATGAGATAGCTTTTGGTGGCTTGTATTACCTAGTATTCAAGTCCAACTGCACCCAAAATTAGGGTACTAATGACCATAGGGTGATCCTCATTACAGTAATGGGTTGAATGAAACCTGCTTGGTAATGGGTTAGTCTTATGCATCATCCTAATGAACATCGCTTACACACACAGGGATATTGAATATCTTGGTCTTCCTAGCAGAATTTTATCTTTCAAAGTCATGTATAGTTAGTATGCATATTTGACTGGTTAACTAGGGTGTTTGAGTCTCATGAAAACCATGTTGTTCCCCTATAACATGTAGTTATTCATAAATCATCTACATTTTTATCATCTTACATATGGTTGGCTTTCAAATATTTGACTTTGGTTAAAAGGTTAACATTTTGGTTGATGAATTGTATACATCTGTGGTGTTTACATTTAGGTTGTTTTGCATTTTTCATCTCACATACATGCATTATCATATTCAACAGCTTGGGAAAATCAAGGTATCTAACCTTTCCCCAATAATCAATATCCTTTGGAATGTTCAAGGTATCACACCTTCCCCCAATCAATCACATAAACATCAAATCAATTTCTAGGTTCCAAAGATTGCATCCTTTTCCTTGCATACATATCAATCATTAAATCAATTGCTAGGTTCAAAAGGTTGCATCCTTTTTTTCAAGGGTTGTACCCTTTTCCTTGCATACATATCAATAAAAACGTCAATTGCTAGGTTCAAAAGGTTACATACTTTTTATCAAATGTTGCGCCCTTTGCCTTGCATACATATCAATCAACACATCAATTGCTAGGTTCAAAATGTTGCATCCTTTTTGTCAAAGGTTGCACCCTTTGACTTGCATACATATCAATCATCATATCAAAAAGCTTCAAAGGCACTTAAACCCTTTGGTAAAATAATCATATCAAAAATCCCCAAAGGCACATAAATCCTTTGGTCAAATCATCATATCAAAAGGCCCCAAAGGCACTTAAACCCTTTGGTCAAATCACCATTCAAAAGCCCCAAAGGCACTTAAGCCCTTTGGTCAACATCAAAAAGCTCCAAAGGTACCCACATTCCTTTGGTCAAAATTCATCCAAAATGCCCCAAAGGCACTTAAGCCCTTTGGTCAACATCAAAAATCTCCAAAGGTACTCACATTATTTTGGTCACAATCAAAAGGCTCCAAAGGCACCTAACCCCTTTGGTCACATAAAATCTAAAAATTTGAGTGAATCTCGTATCTAGTGATTTACTCTATAAAGTTGACAATTGCAGTGATTAGTTGTCCATGCAATTCAGTAGGATGAGTGAATTACCATAATATCACTCACCAAAAATAGTAATAAATGGGTCAAATCAAGGTTGTAATGGGGCATGCACCCTCTAAAATTTTGTAACAATCCTAGAAAACCTACATCAAGTCATCTTGGTCAAGTGACTCATCGCTTTCATCATTTTATCATTTCCTCATCGACTCATCGCTTGAGGGGGTAGTCATTACATCACAAAATTCATAATCAAATCAATAATCAAACACTCAATCATGCAAGTTGCATTCATTTAAGAAAAATTCTAGAGACTATCATACACTTCCCTATTTTTTGGGGCAAAAGAAAACATTTTGATCAAACAAATTCTTAGCATTCATGTAGCATGGAGGCTCATAGACCCATAGTGTCTCCCCATGACTAAAAAGTTTGCCAAGGTCAAGTATACCTCAAATTCGTAATCTTGGCTGAAAGGTTTACTAAAATCAAGTTCTTTAACTTTTCAAAAGCAATGGTTTGAAAATGTATGCTCTTTTTATGACTGGGGCATTTAACATTGATTAGATCCATGAATATCAGTAGCCCTCAATTTGATTCAAGGTCATCTATTTTTTCTCCATGCTATGTTTTCACACAATGCATCCCAAAAAGAGGTATCTGTAGACACCTAAATCATGTCATATTGATAATACTACCTAAATGGACCCATTTTGGACCATATGATTCACTTTAGGAAGTCTTAGGGCTAAAATAGTGGTTTTACCACTTAAATAGGGATATTTCCCTTTGCAGCCCCTTGGCCACTCAAGCCCTTTCCTACACTTAGCCCTTGGTCACCATGTGACCATCCCTCTACAAGTTGACCTTAGGTGCATGCATGACCTAACCTTGGTTTAGCCTAACCTAGGGACACCTCATCATCCCCCTCACCTTGCCTCAAAGGCTATAAATACCCCCTATCATTTGAAGAGGGATATAACGAGAAGAAAAAAGGAGAGGAGAGGATATTGAGAGATCTAGAGGAAAGGAATGCTATTGTTACACTGCACAAATCTTGATTCTTGTATGCAATACTTGTTATCCATTTTCTATTTGCATCAGTTATTTTCTATTTGCATTAGTTATTTTTGTTTGATCCATATTGATAGGTGCTACTAAACTCCATTGTCTATTTGCATGTGTGCAGGTTTTAGGTTCGAAGGTTCCAGGTTCAATGAGATTGAATCCATTCACGATTCCAGATTCGAAGATCCAAATTCATTACGGTGGTCATGATGAATCCACCTTCGACATTGAGTGTAGTAGGAAGAATATCACAACACCATAATTTTATTGTAAAATGGGATTATCCTCTTTAAGCATTTGCATTATAGAATACCCTTTTTCCAAGGGTTTGATTGTAACCGAGGATCTATTTTTAATATAATAAATAATTTTATTTTAGTGCATTGTGTCTTTTTTTTTGGCTTACACAAAGAAGTTCAAAAAATCTATACAAAATATAACATTTATCAAAAATTATCAACATCACATTACCCCCAAGGTACTAGTCAAGCATAATCATCTGACCAGACAATAATCAAAATTCTTAAGAAGTTAGTTAATAAAACTAGTTGTGACAAGCACTTGTAACTTTACCCATCTTTGTAGGCATATCATACCAATGTTTGAACTCCTACTGGTGCAATACCCTATGCCTTGGTCTATAAAACCAAGGTTGTGTTTCCTTTTGAACTTAAGGTTACCTCTTTAAGAATCTTACTCCAAGAGTCCTTTATAAGAGATGAGTATTTTCTTGGTCATCTTATTCAACTAGAGATTCTATACAAAAACAAATACATACCCTAGAGCACCTAAAAGCTTATCATGATAGGCTTAGATGTGCCTATAAGAAGAATGTGCAACCTAGATTATTTGAATTTAGTGACCTAGTCCTCAAAGAAAATAAAAAAAATCTAATGGCAACTCTGAGATTAAAGGAAAATTTGAGCCTAACTAATTAGGTCCATTAATCATCACTACAAAATTTGGATCTAGAGCCTATAGCCTAGCCATACTAGATGTAAAAGAATAAAAATAACCCATCAATATAATACTGCTTAAAATATATTATGCTTGAATTTGCATGATCTAAATGTTCATGTGCTTGATTGCATGGTTACCTATATGCATGACTACATGATAATCATTCTTGCTTGAACACATGTGCTTGATTGCATGGTTTCCTAATTCTGCCTATTTCATACCATCGATTCAAGAGGTCCATGATGAGGCTATGATGATCCTAGATAACAAAAAGAATCATATTCATTATATTTGCAATGGGTGTTAATGCTAGCAGATCCTCCCAGTCCTAATATTCTCTAGCTTCTACTTCTATCAAAATAACTTCTCTATTTCAAATCAATATTCTTCTACTTCTCTTCCTTCAATTGGGTTAAGTGATGTATGACATGATCATTTGTGGCCTTGATGATGCAATCCTTCCCATTTCTTTTGACCCCTTTGACATCAAAACATTACAATTTTAATCAAAGGTGTATTAGATAATCAATGAATCTCATCCTACTCCATTTCATCATTTAAATCATCACACCAGATCATTTTTAATTAGATAATTTGATATTTATTAGCTCTAGGTCACTTGATAATCCCTTCCATGGTCTAGGTTTATCCATCTAGTGTCTTGCAAATTTGTAATCACTTGTAGACCTTCTAGGAAAAATATGAATAAGGTTGGATCTTGGTTTGGCCTATCAATCAACCATGAGATAAAGCTAAATCTATCATTATAAAGTTAGGATCACCTAGTAGAACCTCCAAATATCTAGGTTTATTGATCCAATATCTAGTAAACATACGATTGTTTATAATTCTACTAGGCATTGGATCAATAAGGTTGAGCCTTTCCATGGCCTATTAGGCAACTATAAGGAAAAATCATTTTCATCACTTGCCATGGCCAAAGTCTTAATGGATTTTAGAGCATTAAGTCAATAGTGGATTTGGGGAATGGAGCTCTACAAGGTTTTACACATAGTACCATCGTCATTGCATGCATAAGTTTCAATAATGTGGAATGGATGTGGATTGCAGGGCTTAAGTTTGCATTTCTTTATATCCAAAACTATTCAAAAAATTATAGGTAATTTTTTATTTTTTGTATCGTATCATATAAACATCACATATTAAAATTTCTTTCTACTTTTCCATGGCTATTGGTGAATGCCCTTCAGGGGCCCTCCCTCTACCCCCTCCTCCCAAGCAGTCCTTTGAATATATAGTGAGGGAGATATAAGAAGTTGAGGATGAATCTTTGAGCAGTGATGCCTTAAAATCCATATTCTTTTTTATTGCAGCCAAGAAGCCAATGGATAAAGTCTTCCAATCCAGAGTTAATGGTTGCCTTCCCTAGACTACCCACCATCCTAAACTTGTTATTGAACAAATTCTACTGGCTCAAAATATTTTGTATAGGAGTAACCATGATCTAATATTTAATTTTATTAGCATGAGACTGTCTCTAGGTTTTGTGACCTCATGGATTCAAAAGAAATATAATTCTTTAGGGGATATTTCAATATTTCTCATTAGTAATGAATATTATATAATGATTTTATCTTCTCAATTATATATGGATAAAGTTTTTAAATTAGGCAAGAGAATCTATGGAGCAACAAGTCTTTTTGTGCAACCTTGGAATATAGGATTTGATCCATGTATGGAATCCACTATACTGGTTGTTTGGGTTTGATTATATGCTCTACCAATGGAATATTGGTGCAAACCAAATTTTGAAAGATTAGGTAATTTCTTGGGATTCTATCTAGGAGTAGCCAAATATATGATGATAGGAGCTTCAACCATTTATGTTTAGATTTGTATTTATATGGATATTAATCACCTATTGCTAGCTAAAATAGAAATAGATATGGGTGATTTAACCTGGATCTAGCAAATAGACTATGAAGTGATCCCTTTTTAGTGTAGGATTTGCCATAATCATGGATATATTGCTCAATTATACCCTAATACTATCCAAAAGGAGCTCATACCATAAAATAATAATGGTAATGATGACAAGATGCCTAAGAATAAGGTAGAACCTTAGCCATAGCCTCAACCCTAAATACATGAGAAGAGAGTTTTGAATCACCTAAGAGAAATAAAAAGCAAAATAAAATGGTGTGATTAAGCTAAACAGAAGAGAGAAACCTAAATAGATATGAAATTTTTAATAACCTAATGGAAATAGAGAATAATATAACTATAATGGGGGAACCAAAAGGTCTAAAAATAAATAAGTAGTCTAGTAGAGGATAACTCAAGTAGTGTTGGAGACCAATATAGAACCCATCCCAAACTATATTGGCATAATATATTCAGAGAACCTCAACCTTACCATGGTCTTGATTGATAGGGATGTCTCATAGAGATAAAGATAAAGAGAAGCCTACTCTTGGAATTCAACAAGTAAAGAAATGGTTAAAAAACTCCCAATCCAAGAGTGTGGGATGAAAATCAAATTAAGAGCAATTGACAATGGAGGGTGACCAACTAGTAAACCATAAAAGAGTAAAGCAAAATAATACATACTGAGTTCTAGATTCCCAATGATTATACAATCATGGAATATTAGAGGCTTAAACAATATCTCTAATCAAATTGTTATTCACATTTTAATTGAAATTCATCATTCAAATTTTATTCTTCTTCAAGAGATAAAATCTTCAATTCATGTGATTGATAGAATAGTCAAGAAAATATGGAGACTGGAAGAGCATATGGTTGTAGCATCCTAGGGTGCTTCAAGGGGTATAGTGACTTTGTTTAATACTCTAAAATAGACATCAATTGATCATGTTGCTGGAAAGGGGGTTCTCACATCTCTCTTCAAGAGTAAGAGTTCAAGAGAACTTTTGTTGATTTCAAATTTCTATGGTTTCCAAAAAACTAAGCAACTCCTCCAATGGGTAGTTTTACAAGCAAGTGGAATAGGAAAGGAAGAGGTAAATTGGATAGTGGTTGGTGATTTCAATGCTAAGCTTTCAACTAGGGATCAGTAAGGGGGTATCCAACCTTTATATTAGGGGGATAGTTTTATGATCTCTAAAGTAAATCAACTCATTTTGATTAATGTCCAATGTTCAAGGTTTTCTCATACTTGGACAAACAAACAAGCGAGGTTGGCAAATACAAAGATAAATTTGGATAGATTCTTGGTGTCCAAAGAGTATTTTATACAATGGTCACTTAGGTTGGACATTCTCAATCGTACAAAATCATACCACTTTCCAATTCTCTTGGAATGGGATATGGGCCATAAATCTTTCTCTAGACCATTTTGGTTTGAGAATTTTTGGCTAGAAAAGGAGGAGATTAAGGATAAAATCCTAGTTTTGTGGGAGGAGGGGTACCTTACCCATGGAATAGCATTGTTTGGAGTATTTAAAAACTCCAACATATCAAATATCAACTCAAAATATAGAAAAGAAATAATAAATTAGACTTTTAGATTCAAAGAGTTCCACTAGTTGCAAGGATGGAGGAGCTAGCCACACTCTTTTGGACTAAAAAAAACATGAAATACTTGAAATAGGAAGATAATTTGGTCCAAAAAGAGTTAGAGAGTATAGACAAATAGGATATCTATTGGAAACAAAGAGCTAGAACTTTTTGGCTATTGGAGGGGACCAGAATACTAAGTTCTTACACTGCTCAGCCTCAGCAAGAAGACACTCCAACACACTACCTAGCCTAAAATAACTTTGTGGTAATGTGATGGACACCATACTAGGTATGTAACAACCTACAAATTTAAACTTTCAAAATATTTTCTCTGATTTTGCCCATCCTAATCTTGTAGTGCAATAAGAGATACTTAATTGTATCCCACATATTATAATAGTTGAATAAAACTAGACCCTCTTTAGAAGTGTGGATCTCAAGGAGGTGAGACACATAATTTTTAAAATTAGAGCTGGAAAGTGTCTGGGCCCTGATGGTATCTTGATAGAATTTTGTTGGATTTTACGACTTCAAAATATCATAGGTCCCAATATAAATAAGCCACAATATTTTAGATCAAAATATAAATAATTAAGAGTAGAATTATATATGTGAGCAATCAAATATATATATAGGCCAATCTAATAATAAAATAGAATTCACTTATAATATCAAATTTTAATACAAATGGAAATAATAATTCATGTACATGCATGAAGAATACTTACAATATAAATTGCTCAAAATTTGTATACAAGCTTTATTATAAATGCTTGCTATGTGGTGATCGCTATAGACCATTTTCCCTTATATTATGGAGCTTTTTCTCCATAATATAGACATAGTAATGTGACTCTTAAATACATATCTATTGCACTCCTCACATATCCAAAAGATTGCAACATTTCCTATTCTTAACTTTTGGCTTCTCATCTTGCCACTTATATACTAGACTCTTCACTCTCTTCTTACATGCATACTTTAACTCTATGACACTTTCACACTTCTACATGACTCACTCTCCTAATATTCCTAATACAAGACCCTTGTGCACATCCTCACATTACATATTTGCACACTTACATACATGACACTTGTGAACATTCTCTCAATACACACTTGCACTCTTACTTACATGACACTTGTGCATATCTTGCACATAGACACTTACATAAAAGAAAAATATAAATCACTTATCTAAACTATAGACACAAAATCTAATATATTACATATTTATATTTGTACCATAAATGTGCCATGGGGTACATTTGCATGTACCAAATAATGTAATATTCTCCAACACCCCCTTGTATTACATTATTTGGTTATTGAAGACTTTAGTCTTCAATCTTCATCTTTGATCTTCAATATTTTGTTCGTCTTTAGTATTTGATCCTATTTCAAATCCATCAATTTCTTGTTCTAAAACTCGCTTTTGATCTGTATCTCTTTTAGGTTTCTTCCTCTTTACTTTCTTGATCTTCTTTTTCTATTTTTTTTGTTTTATTCTTTTCAATCCTGGTATTGATCTTGCCATGTCATCTTTTTGAAGTCTTTTCTCCCGTATCATGATGTTCTATAATATTTGTAACATTAATATATTAAATAATCTTTGAATAATGAATATGTTCATTGGACAAGAGTTTTACTGTAATATATTTGAACTCATTTCCTTCTGATGCTTCTTCTAAATCTTGAATTTCATGAATTTCTTGAACTAAGTTTCATTTTTTATTTTCTTCTCTAAATTGTAGCTAATGTTATTTTTGACGACCATATTGATACTAAGGTTGATATTAATATTGTTGGTAATAAGGTTGAAATTGAAGTTGTCATTGTTGATTATATTGATATTGAGGTTGATATTGTATTTGTTGAACTATTTTATTCATTTGATTTTCTTGATTCATATTCATCTGATTTCCTTGATTATATCTACAAAAATTTGTACTATGGTCTTTTCTCTTACATATATGACAAAATATTGAACTCCATTTAGATCTATATAAATATGTTGTAGCAATATTACTTGGTATATTTTATTTAGATACCAAGGCATTATTAGTCATTTCATCCTTGACTAAATTTTCTACTTCATATTCCTAAAGAATATTGACTAAATCATAAAATGTAGTCTCCTTACTTAGAACTTATAAACAAGTAACTAAATATTTATAACTTTCTAGAAGTGCTCTTAGTATAACTTTAACAAGGAATTTGTCTTCTACTTTTTCTCTCAAGGTCAATAGTTTTGTCTTTATATCTGCTACTTTTCGAAGAAATAGTTCTATACTTTCTCCACTATTAACCTTCAAAGAATATAATTGAGATTGTAAATTCAGAATTGTTGCTTTATTTTTTCCTTCAAATATTTTGCATAATGTATTCCATGCATCTATAGAAGTTTTTGCTCCACTTAAATATGGTTGTATTTCATCAATTATTCCAAATGTAATTAACATGAGTGCCTTTGCATCACTTTCTTCAATTTTTTATATTTCTCTTTCATCCTCACTAGGTTTTTTCTTTGTTCCATTTACTATATCCCATAGTTTTTCTATAGTAAGAATTGATTTCATTTTGTTCTTCCATGATGTAAAATTTGGTCCTTTCAAAATTTGAGATTCAGAAAGGAAAATTTTATTGTTTGACATAATGGAACTCATTCAAAAAATTTAAACCTTTTGAAGTAGTAAACCTTGTATCTTCCAAGTTAAAAAAAAACTCAAATAAGAAATTTTAAAATTTTAAATTTTCTATTTCTTTTAAGTAGAAATCCTTTTAACTCCCTATTGAATTAAATTTGCAAAATTTCAAATTTCAAAATTTTTAAACTTTAAAAACTTCAAATAGCTTCAAACCAAATTTCTTCAAATTTTAAAAATCTTCAAAAACTAAAAAAACTCAAATCTTAAAACCTTTTAAATCCTCAAGTCTTAAAAATCAAATCTTCAAACCTTAAAAATCTAAAACACTCAAATCTTAAGTCTTCAAACCTTCAAGGCTTAAAAGAACTATTATATTTTCAAACCTTATAAAAAATTAAATCCTAGTAGTAATCCTTATCACTCCATAACTTATAAATAAATTCAAACTTTCAAAATAACTTTTGAAAAAATAGCTAAGGTGCATAAATAAACATTAAAGTGGAAAACCTTATAACTCCACCTAATATTTTCAAAAACAAACCAAATTTTTTTTCCTCCAAAAATAAATGATGCACCAATTCTAGAAATGTAACATAGAACGTTACCTGCAATGGTCAACCGAATTAGTGTTGTGATGATCCTTGTGTTGGTCAATATGCCAACTAAACGTTTTATTCCTCCAAGTTGGTTAGCATGTCAAGCTAATATTTCATTCCTCCAAGGCTCGTAATCCTTAGAATCCCTTTTGTTGTGCTCTCCATTCATTTTACTCTATGTTGATAGCACTTGCTCATCCAATGGTGTAATGCATAAAGCTTTGGGTAGATCTCTTCTCAGGTGGTGATGCTCAAATCTTTAGATGGATTTTGTCTTAGGTGGCAATGCATAAAGCTTTTTAGCTTTTTATGCTATATATTTAATGGAAAAACTACCACAAGATCTGAAATGAGCATGTAATATTAAATATAATATAATGGCATTATACAAAGCATGTAATACTCATAAGAAACTTTTGTCACTACTCATAAAATTGCCATTAATGAAAGCTCACGAAAATAGTATCTTCATACAAAATGTGGAGATCTCAAATACTCCATGCTCCATACAAGTTCTACATTATATCTAACTTGTACTCTACTCTACTCTACCTTATCCTATAAAATGACAAGATGATATATGTTATGCTCACACAAAGGCCAATATATAATGGGATGTGACTCTTGTCCTTTCATCTTCTTATGACTTCACTTTTATATTCTATGGACTCATGTGCACATGGAATATGATGCACATTTATATTATTGAATACTTTGCACATTCTTAATATCACTTGTGCATTTATTACATTGCATAAATTAAATACTCAAACCCTAATCTAAGACACACTCCTAATCTAAAGATGTACCCAGTATGGTACATTAGCATGTACCAAATAATGTAATATATTCCAACAAAGCTATGGATGGACCTCATATTAGGTGAAAGTGCCCTTGATAATGCACGTCTCTCATCCAAATGCCTCTTTGAACAATGTTTGTCTTAGGTGGAAGTGCTTCGAAAGAATGTCTTAGAATGGCATTTCAAATAATTGCTCATATCTATATCCTAATTTCACTATAGGTGGTGCTCTAAATAGCGCTCAGGTATTTATCTAGTTCTTACTACTAATGACCTTCTAAATGGTGCTTTGATCTCTACCTGGTTTGATCTACAAAGGGAGTTCTAAATAATACTTTTGGTTTTTCTATTTCCTTCAGTTGCTTATGCTCTGTTAGCGTTTGTGGCTTCTTGATATGACTGATGTAGGATGGCACCTATAGCTTTGGTCTACTCTATGGCTTTTCTAGCCATGCTTATATCTCATAGTTAGTTGTATGATAGCACTTTATGGATCTTAGATAGTCATTGTATAGTAGTGCTTTATGGCTCTTAGATAGCCATTGTATAGTAGTGCTTTATGGATTTTTGCCTTCTTATGTAGAAATGACTCCTCAAAAAATACTTCAAAATAACTAATTCAAGGCTAAGACTATAGTGAATGTAGTATTTCTAGTCAGACTTATCTTTTTGGTTATCTGATTAACCAAAACTTAGACTTTTCTCTATGCCTTTATTTTATTTATCTCTAAAGTCTTCTTCTTTGTACTTCTTAGTACTAAACTATTTTCTATTCTCATAAAGCTTATACTACTTCTCTATAATAGTACTCAAGAATCTTAGATGTTTTTCAATCTCTTTTCTTCTCTATACTCAAGAATATTATGTGTTTCTCAATATCTTATCTTATTTATACTCAAGAAGTTTAGATGCTTCTTATATATTCTCTTCTCTAGAATCTATCTTCAACGTCTTAGGTTGCACCTAAGAACAAAATGATTCTCCTATTTTCTGTACAATCCAAAATCAATATCAAAGTGACTATGGATGTCCCCACATGTCCAACTTCCTTCTAATTTAACCCTTAGTCACTTCAAGTTGAGTCTTAGTATTTAATGGTTTTCCTTTAACCAATTGTAAAAACCCTAGCATCCAAATCGAGGTAACTTTTATCTTGTCCCCTCAATATCTACTTAATAAAACCTTCAAAAATTGAGTCTAAGTATATATAATGAATCCCTTCAAAAGTTTTGAAAAGTGCACTGAGCAACGATGATAGAAGGTTAAGCAAGATATCGAAGTAGTTGTATTTAGAAATTTTTCCCTTTGGAAATAAGCAAAGATTAATCTAAATAAAAAGAGGGATAACATGGAATATCAAGCAACATCTTTGCCAAATAAACAAGTCTATATAAGAAATCCTTTCATTATATTTCTCCACTTAAGGCAAATAAATTTTTGCAAGCCTCTTGAGCTGAACAAGTTGAAATATGATGGAAATGAATAGGGGTAATAACCCTAGATAGAAGTTGCAAATGGCCTTAGAGATCCATATGCCTAAAAAAAGTTACTAAAGCATAAAATATGAAGGACTAATTTTAACCTTCCTTGTGTTAGCTAACACAAACTTCTCAATTAATAATAGTTCACTTGCAATATCAATATTTGCTACAATGATTGTTCATTGAGGTCATTTGCACTACTCTTGGCTTGCCATGAATTCAAATAGATATGGCCACCACCTTTTGGTAAGTGGATTACACTCTTTTGTAAAAATACCAAAATTTTGTTAAAGGAGCGACGTCCAAGAACTAAAGATAAACATAGAAACAGAAAGAGAGATAAACTGAGATGTTGATAAGCGTGATAGACCTATAAACTCTAAATTCTTAGTAAACTTGTCAAGCAAGAATGACTATCTACAAGGATATATCCAAATTGTAGAATCTATCAAAGAAAAGCAAGGACAAGAACAAAGAAAAACATTTAGAAAAATGGCCATAAGAAAAAAAATTGTTTGACCAAATTTGAGGGTTGTTCATAGTTACATGCTTCAAGATGTGTAACTATGAATATTCTTCAAATTTTATCAAGTCGGGATTCCTTTGAAGCTATGTAATAAAAAAGGCTTAAATGCTCAACCAAGGATGGAACATGAGTTTGAGGTATAACCAATAAAATGAAGAGTATCATTCCCTTCACACTCCTTATTTGTCATGCCTATATTCTAACCATTGTATAATTTCCTCACACATCTCATTTCATCCCATTAATTACACTTTATGCTTCATTCTTATATGTTGTTCCTTCCACCATATTTCATGACTCCATAGCCCAATGGATAATACATGTAGATTTGGTAAGCAACAAAAAAGTGCTTAGAGGTCATGATGTGGCACGTGCCAGATTAGCAAGTAACACATAAAATGTGTCACATGACATGTCATCTTATCAAATAACAAAGTAATAAGTAAGGTGATAAATTTAGAAGAACTTATCTAGTAGTAATCTATTAATTATGTGAAAAAAGGCATGTGAACAAACCTTCCACACAAGCTCTAAATATTTTGAAAAAAGGTCCAACTTAGAAGAAGACATCTTACAATTTTTGCAATACATATTTGGTGTATCTTCCCAATATAAGCTATGAAATGCTAAGCCACTCCAAACACAATACCCTCTAGTGAAACTATGTAATTCTTAAGAGCCAAATAAATTGTGTAAATGTGTGTAACATTGAAGATATGTTCTTATGCAATTTAATCAAGAAAAAGAGTGGAGAAGAACAAACGTTCTCTTTCAATAATAATCCACCAATGCTCAGAAACTCAATGTAGATATCTAGAAACCAATACAAACACAGCGGAATGGATAATAGCAATTAAAGCAATAATGAAGTAAATGGTTCGCCACTTAAGGTGGGCACACCCTCGCCGTAAAGGCAAATATGCGAAGATCGCAAATGAAGTATAAAAAATGATAATAATGAGATGATAATTTATTTACTCTACACTTGGATAAATAATGATTAAATGTAATGCTTCATAATATAGCCGACGCTATATTATTTTAGGTATGTAACATGACTCCCCTCCTCGGAAAGCTTTGTCCTCAAAGCTGGAAATGACTGGAAAATACTTTCAGATTCCCAGGTTGCATCTTCATCTGGTAGGCCCTGCCATTTGATGAGAAATTCTTGGATGTGACGAGAGCTCCGTATGCGTGTTCTGCTTTGTAGAATTGCTTCTGGCTGGAGATATATATGCCCTTTTGCATCTAGTATTGGTAATTCTGACTGAGATTTCACTTTTTGGCCGATCACCTTGGCATGGTCATGGGATATTTGGGGAGGTAGTCCCTTTGGTTCTTGGAAGACCTCTACGTAATGTGCTACGATGTCTCGTAAATTTGGAGCAAAAATACCCGAAGTTGCTCGAGATTGCTTTTTCAAACAATTAATTTGATCTATGAATCCGTATCCAACCTTTTTTAATGTTTTATCCATACTATGAGAGCTCACCATCTGTGATGGGGGAGTAGTAATACCTTGTAAGTGAATGACCCGTCCATTTTCCTTCCATTCCACAAATAATTTTTTGAAATTGAAGCTGACCGTGTCTAGTGTTTCCAACCATTCAACTCCCAAAATAACATCAGATTTCCCTAAATTCATTACGAAAAGAGATCCAAACCAGGTATAAGTTCCCATTTTAATGGATACTTGAGATGTTCTCCCAACACATTGAGCGTTCACCCCGTTGGCTACTAGAACCTAGAATTTGTCTTTGTTGGAAGAGTTAATGAATAAATTCATAGCTTTTGTTGTTTTGATGTCAATAAAATTGTGGGTCCTACCTGAATCAACTAGCACATTTACCTTTTTCTGTCGGATAAATCCTGGTACCTTGATTGTATGGTGGGTTGTTAACCCCATGAGGGCCTGCACGAAAATAGCCATTGTATCCTCTTCCTTCTCTTCGAAAACAATCGATAGTTCTTCTTGAATAGGTTCTTCCTGGTGGTATGCTTCTTCCTCTTCTCCTTCATATTGAGCGCATTCAATATGAAAGTTTTGTTTTTGTGCACATGCTTGTTCTTTGGGATGGTGATTGTGACATTTATAGCAGAAGTATCTTGATGGTTGATCATTTTTGTGAAAAGAGTTGTTGCCATATGAAGGACGACTATAAGTTTCATGCTGTGTATACAACTGAATTCTCTTCTCAGCTAGCTTGGCTAATCTTATGCAATCGTTCAACGAGGTTGGATTTTGAATGTCCACCTCCACCTTAATATTTTATTTCAAACCATTTTGAAAAGCTCCTACCACTATGTCTGAACTGAGGTGTAATGCATACGGTAGTAAACTGGTGAATTTGGAGACAAACTCGCTAACTGATATTTCTTATTTAAGAGATAACAGTCTTACTGTGTATGATGATGTAGCTCCTTCATCAAATATTTCTAAAAAATAGGTAGTGAAATTATTCCAGCAAACAGTAGCTCCTTTCTCGCGTTTAAGCCATATGAACCATTGGTAAGCCTCAGTGCCTAATTTTGATGCAACAAAAGGGACTTTATCAAAATCCTTAATTTGGTATAAGTCGAGAATGCCTTCCATTTTGGCTATCCAACCACGAGGATCATGACCCTCAAAAGTGGGCATATCAATGCGTGGAAAATTATTAGGGCCTCTCGGTTGGTGATAACCCATATCCCTATCCTGATCTTGGTTATATCGTTGTCTATGATAGTGATTCCCGTAATTATCCGGATTGCCTCTTTGCTACTCCCAATCTTCCTCCTGGTCGTCATTTTCTTCATGCCTTTGTTCATGGGAGTGATTTTGGGAATTAGTATTGGGACTAGGTTGGTTTTGTGTGCTCAATAGTTTAGTTAGGGTGACATTAATTTGGTGCATACCATCTAGTAATTGTCGAAGAGCTTCATCAGTGTTAATGGCAGAGTTGCCTGATTCTCCTTGTGTGACGTTGTCGTGAGTTGGGGAAAGGTTAGTAGCCATGGGGTCTACCAGTGGATGATGCAGATTATAACTACCAATTTTGAAAGGAGAAGGAGAATTTTTTGTACCTGGGCTTCGATGAGGTCTTCTTGTGTTGTTATTGGTCGTCTCTGAGCTTGATAGTCGACCATCAAGTCCTTTGATCCAACTTCTACTCATGCACTGTTCAAAATTTCCTGTTTAGTAATCCTTGAGCTTCAATTTTTGCAAAATTGGGGTTGGCTTTTGGCAAAAAAATTGTTGTTTTTCTGCCTTAAGTGCCACTCCAACTGTGGCGTGGACTTGAATGTTTTGTTTGGCTCACCTCCTTTACAACAGTTTTCAGCAACTTTGAAAGACTTTCAGCAACTTCTGACAGAAATTTGACAACTTATGTTGACAACTTTCATGTAATTTCTTGACGATATACAAGACACGACAATGATAACACAACCTGACTAGATAGAGACCCAGAATCTCGACACTGGACCTGATGACTTTTGACAATTTCTTTCGAGCGAGACACGAATCTACAATGAACACAACCAAGACACGATGAGGCACAACACATGACACGTCAACTATATGAGGCAAGATGAACCACAGCTAGACGATAGAAATCGGATGCTAACGACAAAAACCAGATGCTAACGGCTAGATGACAGACAAACGCTAACGACAAAAACTAGACGCTAACGACAGATGACAGCAAATCATACACGACAGGACATGCAAGAAGATCATACACGATAAGACATGATAGCTAGACACCGAAGACACGATAGCTGGATAGTGAACAACAAGGACGACTAACGAACAAGACTCGACAGCTAGACATCGAAGACGTGACAGCGAGACACCGAAGATGCTGGAAACATGAAAAGATCAACACGTGCAAAAAATGAGCGAGGATGCGGGTGTGTGGCCAAAGCCACAACAACACTCTATGGCTTGTAACTTGTTAAACTCTATTACGGACTCCACACCATTGGTGTGGGATAAATGAAACCACATCGAAAAAAAAAATGTTACCCGATGACATCACTTAATAATTTTTTATAAAATACCTTAGCTTGGCGTGTAATAATTCCTTTTTCATGTGATTTGATTGGCCATGAAGTTCGTGAGGGACTACAGTGATTCTTTTCATAATTTTTTTTTTTTGTTTTTCGAACGATTGGGTGCCTTACGATTTTGCAACAGGTTGATGTACGACTGTCGTTTAAATTTTGAGGCGAAGCATTACACTGGAAAATCGTTATTGTGCTCGGGTTCTTTCCTTCCTGACGCGTATGATTATTTCATGGCTGTCGATAGACTATGTTTGGGAACGTGATGCAAGAGCACCCGAGGGCAGCAAAGCAATCGGGCATCAACCAAACTTTTCTTGTTATTTTTTTTCTAAGTGTTGCAATGTTATTTTTCTAAGTGTTGCAAGTAAAAATATGTGTCGCGATATCGTGACCAAAACTGAAGATAGGGTAGCAGTGGATAAAATGTCATGATTTCACAACATGTCGTGAAATCGTGACCCAAGGCAAGAAATCGGAGGCGCAGAGACCAGAGGTTGTGAAATCGTGACATGTCGTGATTTCGTGACATGTCACGAAATCGCGACCGTCGAAGGAGAAACGAAGGCATGGAGACCAAAGGTCATGAAATAGCGACATGTCACGATTTTGTGACATGTCACGAAATTGCGACCGCCGAAGGAGAAACAAAGGCACGGAGACTAGAGGTCGCGAAATCGTGACATGTCACAATTTCACGACATGTCGCAAAATCACGACCATCGAAGGAGAAATGAAGGCACGGAGACCAGAGGTCATGAAATCATGACCGTCGAAGGAGAAACGAAGGCATGGAGACCAGAGGTCACGAAATCATGACATGTCATGATTTCATGACCGAAATGACAAAACAGAGGCCGATAGAAAAAATGGTGCGATATCGCGACATGTCGCGATATCACGGCCAAAATGGAGAGAGAAGGTGCAGAAGGAAAATGGTCGTGATATCGTGACATGTCGTGATATCGTGACCAAATAGAAAGACACGCACTTCCAGCTTTCATAAAGACGTCCCTACGTGCGTGGCAAGTAGAGGCAGTGAAGCAGCAGTTCCAAAGAAGGATTTCAATGGGCATGTTGGCCACTCACGCAGGATATCTGGAAGATGCGTTTAAAGCAACTAACAGCAAGCAGTAGATCGTGAAGAAGATTCCGTTGGATATGGCAACCAGTTGCGCACCTCACCAAGAGTCTCATCAATGCAACTTCCCAGAATTGTTCCAAGTGGCAATTGTAGATCGTGGGAAGTGTGAAAACATAGAGGATCGGGACCTCAATAAAAACCCATGGATTGTAATGAGAGGGGGTTGGCAAACGATAGTTTGGCTGTATATTCTTGTAAATTCTTCCAAAGTATTGAAATAAAAAATCTTGGGCTCTTGTTTTCTGGTTTTTTAGTACTAAGCAAGATCTGTTCTCCACCAAGTGGTATCAGAGCCAGTAGTTCCTGAGTGTGTAGCAGATCATCGAAGGAGAGGCAGTTACACTAGGACCTATGGAAGGGGCTTGTAATCGGGTGAGCAGAATGCCTCCAAGGAGAAATCCTATTGGTGGGAGAGGCATGGCAGCGGCAGAAGATGTTTGAGCTTTGCAACGGCAAATGCAAGCTCTGTAAGAAGAAATGCACAGAAGATTGGAGCCAAGAAGAGACGAAGGTAGTGAAGAGGAAGATGATGAAGAAGAAGACCAACCTGAGGAAGAAGAAGAAGCAATAGATCCTGCTCAGGCCAGACTATACAAAGCCATATCCTAGATTGGAAAGAGATCGAAGATGGAGGTTTCCACATATTTTGGGAACCTTGAGCCAGAGGAATTGATCGACTGGATCAACGATCTAGAAGAGTACTTTGAGTACGAAGAGGTTGAGGACCCTGATAGGGTTAGATTCGCAAAGACCAAACTGAAAGGTCATGCTAGCATTTGGTGGAAGGGAGTGCAGCTGGAGCAAAATAAAAGAGGGAAGGAAAGAATAACTAAGTGGGAACGGATGGCAAAAAAGCTAAAGAGGCAGTTCATTCTTGGTGATTATGAGTTAGACCTGCTGAAGAAAATGCAAGGATTGAGGCAATCAAGCAAGTCTGTGAAAGCATACACAGAAGAATTTCATAAAATAATTATTAGAACAGGCCACTCAGAGGCCAACAAGGAGAAGGTATCCCGTTACATTAATGGGTTGCGAGCAAGCATTCAGGAAGAACTAAGTCTAGTTCGGATGACCACCATAGAGGACGCTTACCAATTTGCTTTAAAGGTTGAAGAGAAGCTCAATAGGAGGTTTGAAAACAAGCAAAGAGGAAGAGGTCATGGTGAAAGGACCGGCGAAAGGAACAGTGGCAGAAGAAATGAAGAATCTCAGAAAAATGGAGAAAGTAGCGGCAATCAAGAACAAAGGAGAGAAAAGGAAGAGGAAGGTTACCGAGGGACTTGCTTACCGAATCAGAATAATGGTTACCGAGGGGGAAGAGGTCGAGTTGGACGTGGACAAGGAAGAGGAAGGTTCCGAGGGACTTGCTTCCAGTGTGGTGAAGAGGGACATCACCAATATGAATGCCCACAGTAGCGAGAAAGAAATAATCGAAGGCCGAAAGGAAATGCCAGAGTAGCAGTCGTGGATGAAGATGCTGGGTCTGAGCATTCTGAAGAAGCTGAGAGAGGAGAAGTAATGATTGCAAGGAGAGTCCTGCTGAATGAAGAGGGAGCTACAGATCAGAGGAAAAGCTTATTCTGCACAAGGTGTAAATGCACGGGTAAGATTTGCAACATTATCATTGACAACGGTAGCACAGATAACCTGGTTTTGGAGGGAATGGTTACAAAGCTACAACTGGAGAAAAATAAACACCCGCATCCATATCAGATTGCGTGGTTGCAGAAAGACCATAAGGTTTTGGTCAATGAACAATACCTAGTAAAGTTCAGTATTGGGAATTACCGTGATGAGGTTTTGTGCGACATTCTGCCCATGGATGTGTGCCATTTACTGTTGGGAAGGCCATGGCAGTTTGACAGGAGTGCAGTTCATGATGGCCGTGCCAACACCTATTCCGTGACCAAGAATGGAATGCATCATAAGCTGAAGCCCCTGAAGGAGGTGGAAGAAAAGGTATGTGGCAGTGCAATAATTTGCTTGGTTGATGGAAGAAAATTTTTAGATGATTTAAAGCATGAACATATGTGTTATGCATTAATTCCTAGAGTCAGGAATACAGAATGCAAAGATGCCCCAGCAGAAGTCCAAGGTCTGTTGAGGGAATTTCCAGATATCATATCTGATAATGTGCCTGAGGGTTTACCCCCAGTAAGAAAAATTAGTCACCATATTGATTTGGTGCCAGGGTCAAGTTTGCCAAATAAAGCTGCACATAGAATGACACCTGTAGAAACTGAAGAACTAAACAGGCAGGTCCAAGAGTTGCTGGAGAAAGGGTTGATTAGGGAGAGTCTTAGCCTGTGTGCAGTACCTATAGTACTAGCACCCAAGAAGGATGGAGAGTGGAGAATGTGCATAGACTCTCGAGCCATCAACAAGATAACAATAAAATACAGATTTCCACTACCAAGGATGGATGACATAATGGACTGCTTGAGTGGAGCCAAGTACTTCACCAAAATTGATCTCAAGAGTGGTTACCACCAGATCTATGTCAGGGAAATAGATGAGTGGAAGATAGCCTTCAAGACAAGAGAGGGCTTATATGAGTGGTTTGTCATGCCATTTGGGTTGTCCAATGCACCAAGTACCTTCATACAGCTGATGAATGAGGTACTGAAGGAGTTTCTAGGAAATTTTGTCATTGTTTATTTAGATGATATATTAATATTCAGCAGAACCCTGGAGGAACACCCGATGCACATCGGGAGGGTTTTTGAAAAGTCGCGGGAGGAGCAGTTATTAATAAATCTAAAAAAGTGAAATTTTGTCAAGAAAGAGTTAGTATACTTGGGATTTGTAATCTCAGCAGAAGGTCTGAAAATGGACCCAGAGAAGGTGAGGGCTATCATAGAATGGCCTACCCAAAGAAGCACAACAGAGGTAAGATCATTTCATGGTCTAGCCAGCTTTTACAGGAAGTTTATAAGAAACTTCAGCAGCATTTGTGCACCCCTCATAGAAACAATGAGAGGGGATAAGAAAGAGTTCAAGTGGACCTTAGGGGCTGAAAGGAGCTTTGATGCATTAAATAAAAAGGTCACGAAGCATACTGTTTTGGCACTGCCAAACTTTAACAAAGTATTCCAGGTTGACTGTGATGCCAGTGGCAGTGCAATAGGGGTTGTACTCAGCCAAGAAGGCAGACTTGTAGCTTATTTCAGTGAAAAGCTCAATGATGCTCGGAAAAAGTATTTAGTTTATGACCAAGAATTTTATGCTATATTTCAGGCTCTGAAGAAGTGGAGGCATTATTTGTTGCCAAAATAGTTTGTTCTATTTACTAATCATCATGCATTGCAGTACATCAACAGCCAGACAAAACTGAATCAGCGGCACATGAAGTGGGTAGAGTTTCTCCAAATCTATACCTTTGTGTTAAAGCACAGGAGCAAGAAATCAAACAGAGTTGCAGATGCTTTAAGTAGAAGGCTGTTAAGATCCTGCTATAAAATAAACTCAAATAACACACTCTCACACAATTGCTTGGAAATAACTCACATAAACATCACATTAATATAACAAAAATTTGCATAAAGAACAATCTCACAATAGGACTGAATCGCAGGCCTCTTCGAGGGGGCAACCTCCTTCAATACTTCATTAATTTTGCAAAAGATGGTTACATTGGTGCCTTTTCGGGTATTTAAGGAGTTTCCTTCCAAGGTTGGCTTACATGCAAAATGCCACCTGGATTACATGCATAATGCCACCCGAATTACATGCATAGTGCCACTTTGAATTACATGCACAATGCCACTCGAATTACATGCACAATGCCACTCGAATTACATGCACAATGCCACACGAATTACATGCACAATGCCACCTATCTACCATGTGTTACATAAAAAGGGTGCCATTTGTCATAGGCACTACCTAAGCTAAAACTTAGAACATTACAAAATATTAATCATGGGTACTACCCACGTTCACTAGGAATTATTACAAAAGGGGAGTTATTACATTAAGGGTTAGGATGAGATCCTAACATGCCCTTCTCCTTAAAGGAGCTTTGTCCTCAAAGCTAAAAATGAGGAAACTGTTTCTGGAGTTGATGGAGAGACTCCCATGTAGCATCCTCAGGTTGAAGTCCACGCCACTGAACCAGGACCTCTGTGATGGTACGGTTGCGCAGAGTGCGAGTTCGACGATCCAGCAGCTGTTTCGGTGCAAGTAAGATGGAGCCTTCTTCATCCAATTTAGGGAGTGTTGATTGAACCTGTACCTTTGTGCCCACAACTTTCTTGAGAAGGGAAACATGAAAAATAGGGTGGATCTTGGAAGTGGGGGGAAGAGCCAATTTGTAAGCTGTTGGACCAATCCGTTGCAGAACCTGATAAGGACCATAGAATTTTGGAGCAAGCTTCTGACACCTGCGGAGTTGTAGGGATGATTGTTTGTATGGCTGCAAGCAAAGGAAGACCATATCACCCACATCAAAACTATGCTCAGAACGATGCTGATCATCTTATTGGCACATACGATTCTGGGCCATGTTCAAATTTTGCTTGAGTTGGCGGAGGACCTCGGTGTGTTGACTCAGAGCATTGTCGACGGCCTGGACCTTGGAGCTGCCCGAAATGTAGGAGGAATGCGTGAGTGGAGGGCGCCCGTAAACTACCTCAAATGGTGTGAGTTTGGTGGTGGTATGATAGGAAGTTTTGTACCACCATTCAGCCAAAGAAAGCCATTTTTCCCAATGAGTAGGATGATCAGAGGCAAAGCAGCGAAGGTAGGTTTCCAAGCATTTATTAACAACCTCTGTTTGACCGTCCGTTTGCGGATGGTAGGCTGAACTCATTTTGAGCTGAGTCCCCTGCAACTTAAACAACTCTTGCCAAAAATTGCTAGTAAATGTGGGATCACGATCAGATACAATGGAGGCGGGCATGCCATGAAGGCAAAATATGGAGTCAAGAAAAGTTTGGGCAATAGTGGATGCTGTGTAAGGATGGGTTAGGGCACAAAAGTGAGCATACTTTGAAAGGCGGTCCACTACCACAAAAATAATAGACTTGCCTCCAGATTTAGGTAGCCCTTCTATGAAGTCCATGGAGATGTCAGTCCACACCTGATCTGGTATCGGCAATGGTTGAAGAGTGCCTGGGGAGCACACTGTTTCTCCTTTCATCCATTGACAAGTGTCGCAATCCGCTACAAAAGAGCGAATGTCCTGTTTCATGCCTTTCCAAAAGAAGGTGCGCTTGAGTCGCTCATAAGTTTTTAGGAACCCTAAATGGCCAGCAGATGGAGTAGCATGTGATTCCTTCATGAGGAGTTCTCGAAGTGGGGACTTAGGAGGAAGAACTAGGCATTGATGGTAACGCAGATCTTGGCCATCCCAACTATATCCTGGTGTAGACTCTGGATCATCCCTAAGTGAAGCAACCAGGTCTTTCAAATCTGCATCCTGAAGTATTTCCTGATGTAAGGGCTCAATCCATTGGGGCAATGATGCAGAGATGGCACACAGCATACTAAGGGCCTCAAATTGGCGAGAGAGAGCATCTGCCATAAGATTTTCCTTCCCTTTTTTATACGTGATGTCATAATCATAGCCCATGAGTTTTGTTACCCACTTTTGTTGCTCGGGAGTGGCAACTCGTTGTTCTATAAAGTATTTAAGGCTCTGGTGGTCAGTTTTGATGGAGAAATGGCACCCAATGAGGTAAGGCCGCCAATGTAGGACTGCATGCAATATTGCCAACATTTCCTTAGCATATGTGGATTTTCCCAGATTGCGATCAGATAGGGCTTTGCTAGTAAAAGCCAAAGGGTGTCCTTCTTGCATCAATACTGCCCCAATACCATGACCAGAAGCGTCACTTTCAATGACAAATTTTTTTGAGAAGTCTGGCATGGCTAAAACTAGAGTGGTGGTCATGGCATGTTTGAGGTCCAGGAATGCTTGCTCAGCTGGCCTTGTCCACATAAAAGAATCCTTCTTCAACATGGAGGTGAGGGGGGCGGCTATCTTTCCATAATTGCAGACAAATTTACGGTAATATCCTGTAAGCCCTAAAAATCCTCGAAGTCCCTTGAGTGTGCGAGGTTTTGGCCATTCTTGGACTGCTTGGATCTTCTTAGGGTCAACCTTGACACCATCCTTTGAGACAATGTGTCCCAGATATTCTACTTCAGTCAAACCAAAGGAGCACTTGGACCTTTTTGCAAACAATTTATGGTCGGCCAATAGTTGGAGAGTTTGATCTACATGATTGAGATGCTCTTCCCATGTGTGACTTTAAATCAAGATGTCATCGAAGAACACAAGGATGAACTTTCGCAAGAAGGGGCGAAAGATGTTGTTCATCAGGCTTTGGAATGTGGAAGGAGCATTTGTGAGACCAAATGGCATTACCAAGAATTCATAATGACCTTCATGAGTGCGAAAAGCAGTTTTAGGAATATCTTCATCCCTAAGCCGGATCTGATGGTACCCAGAGCGAAGGTCTAGCTTGGTGAAGTACATGGTCCCATGTAATTCATCTAGTAATTCATCAACCACGGGGATAGGAAATTTATCCTTGACTGTTATCTTGTTGAGCTCTCGATAGTCAATACACAATCGCCAAGAGCCATCCTTCTTGAGGACCGGTAAGACCGGTGCAGAGTAGGGACTAGTACTAGGCCGAATGACACCTGCCTTGAGTAATTCCTGTATCATCTTCTCAATCTTTGACTTCATGGCATGGGGGTATCTGTACAGTCGGATATTGGGAGGTGTACTATCCGACAATAATGGAATGGCATGGTCATGAGAGCGATGCGGTGGTAGTGTGATTGGTTCTGAAAATATGGCCTCATGTTTATGGAGAACCTGTTGCATGTCTGGTGGAATTTCACCCATTGGGGATGTGGATGGTTGGATGGAGAATAGTTGTGCAATGACCCCACATGATGATTTCTTTAGAAATTTCTCCATGCCGTTTGAACTGATAATTTGAGGTGTTCCTGCTGGGGAGCCCTTGATGATGTGTGTTTGGCCGTTCTGGGAGAACTGAATCCAAATTTCAGCAAAGTTCCAACTGATAGTGCCCAATGTACTCAACCATTGAGATCCCAAAACAATATCACATCCACCCAACTGGAGGGCAAACATGTCTTGCTTGAGTGCATAGTCCCCTATCTGGATTTTAACATTGCGACACTTTCCCTTACAACGTAAGGTTCCCCCGTTGGCTACCATGACCTCAAAGGAGTTACAAGTGTGGATATAGCAATTTTCCCGCTGAGCAACTCTAGGGTCAATAAAGTTGTTTGTGCTTCCCGAGTCCAAAAGGATGGAAAGACGTTGGCCCTTGAAAAATCCTGTAACCTTCATGGTTTGAGGGGTAGTAATGCCTGTAAGGGCATGGACTGTAATTGCTGTTTCAGGTTCCTGTTTCACTTCTTCTTATGGAGGAGGTGTTTCTGGAGGGTCCTCATCCTTATCACTCTCATCAGAGGTATCAGGTTCTTCAACATCGATCAAGAACAATTTTTTGTGTGCACACTTATGCCCTTTGAAAAACTTTTCATCACAATTATAGCATAATCCTTGGGCACGACGTGCATCCATCTCTTCGGTGGTGAGGCGCTTTGGTGCAGCAGGTTTATTATCAACTGGGTTTTGGGCTCTAGGAGGAAATGAAGGTCTATTTTGCAGAAACTTTGATGGGCGTCTTTGGGCAGAGAGTTTAGATTCGACCAGACGGGCCAAACTGATAGCTTACATCATAGTTCGTGGTTTCAACATTTTGACTTCTACTTGGAGTTCCATCTTCAACCCACTGATATAACAACTCTGGAAGAACCCTTCACTCAATCCTCTTGTTCGATTGGCCAATTTTTCAAATTGAGCTTGGTACTCTCGAACTGACCTCGTTTGTTGTAGTTTGGATAAGGCTCTGTGAAGTCCTCAAACTCACTAGGACCAAATCGAGTGAGTATTTGGGATTCAAAATCCTCCCAAGAGAGATTTGGGTAGGTAAGACGCAACCATTGAAACCAGTGTAGAGCCTCAGATTCCAAGTTAAAGGAAGCCATCTGGACTCGATGAAATACTGGTACATTATGAAGTCGAAAGAATTGGTCAACCTGACATAGCCACCCATCAACATCCTTCCCACTGAATTTTGGAAAGTCCAACTTGGGCATTCTAAAGGGTGTATCATGGTCACGATTCCTTGTAGAACTCTCAGCTTGGTATTCTAATTTGGGTGGTTCTCTTCTCAGTTTGTTGTCCACTTCAGTCAATGCTTCTTCTAAGCGATTGCTAGTGGCCTCATGCTCTAGGCGAAGACCTTGGACTTCTTCCCTTATGGAGTGAAAAGCCAAGTTCAAGTTCTCAATGGCTTTTGTTAGGGACTCCAAGTGTTCTAGTTCTTTCTGGTGTCCACGGGTACCTTGGGCCATTTTTTGACCTTTTGTGACCAGTTACTAAAAATAGAATTGAATTTTTTTGACTTACTATTTTTAGTAAGTGCCCAAAAAAGTTCTTGGGTGCTATATATCAAAATGATCAGCAGGAGGAGGTGGTCACAATGAGCTATATCTCTCAACACTACTTTTTGGCACCCCAGACTTTTTTTTTTTTTTTTTATCTCCTATTTTGCTGAGTCTAACGGTGTTTACAGATTCTGATTCTGAGCTACTGAGCAAAATTTGGGTACTGGAGCACTATCTAAAATTGGTCGTGTTTCACACTCAAGATTCTCTGTATTTTGCAGGTGACTAATATGACAGTTCTGTTCTGACTCTGAAGACTGTGAATTCTGCCCTGACTGTGCTGACCTCTCTGACCTGACTGACCTGACTGTGACTGCCACTGTAAATTTTACTGTTACTCTCCAGACTTTCAACTTAAGTGTCACCCTCATGGATTATCCCGAATGCATGTCCCTTCTATTATTTTTTTGGTAGAGGACTCCTTTCTCATATGCTCACTTTTGAAATGCAGGTTTACGAACGGGGGTGTTTGGATTCTTATTTTTATTTTTATTTTTGTGTTTTTTACAGGTTGCAGTTTTAACAGAACCAGGGAATGCTAAGTATAGGAGTATGTACCACCCATAGGCCCTCTAATATACCGACAGTGACAAACAATAGTGCTCGGACCAATATTTCAAGCCACTACTCAAGGAGGATTCCACACATACCCTTGAGCACACTACCTGCCTCTCTGACAATACGAGAGGGTAATCGTCCAGGATGTTGTGTCCCATAGACTATGAGTAATACAAGGCCGAAGAGCTTCCTAATGGCTAAAAGTTTGTTTAATCCTAGATGGTCTCCCAATATACCCGAAGATATGTGGGAGCTCAAGTCCGTGCGCGAGTTCTATCTGAGGCCTGGGTATTGGAGCCTGATTGCCCCTCACTTCACTAGACGCTTTATGGGCTATCTAGCTTAGCCAATAACGACAGATCCTTCGCGATATTTTAAAACCCCCGGTATAGGGTTTCTACCTACTCAACTAACAATATATATTTTTTTTTCTGGTCTGGAAAAAAAAAACATTGTATTTTTTTGGATTTTTTTAATAAGGAAAAACAAAATGGAAAAAACACACGGAATTTATACCTAACAGGTAGATTGGATGGCAAGAATCGTTGTAGTTGCAGCAGAACTTGGCCCTGGAAAGTGCTCTAATACCACTTGTTAAGATCCTACTATAAAATAAACTCAAATAACACACTCTCACACAATTGCTTGGAAATAACTCACATAAACATCACAGTAATATAACAGAAATTTGCATAAAGAACAATCTCACAATAGGACTGAATCGCAGGCCTCTTCGAGGGGGCAACCTCCTTCAATAATTCATTAATTTTGCAAAAGATGGTTACATTGGTGCCTTTTCGGGTATTTAAGGAGTTTCCTTCCAAGGTTGGCTTACATGCAAAATGCCACCTGGATTACATGCATAATGCCACCCGAATTACATGTGTAGTGCCACTTTGAATTACATGCACAATGCCACTCGAATTACATGCACAATGCCACTCGAATTACATGCACAATGCCACACGAATTACATGCACAATGCCACCTATCTACCATGTGTTACATAAAAAGGGTGTCATTTGTCATAGGCACTACCTAAGCTAAAACTTAGAACATTACAAAATATTAATCATGGGTACTACCCACGTTCACTAGGAATTATTACAAAAGGGGAGTTATTACATTAAGGGTTAGGATGAGATCCTAACAAAGGCAGAATCTGTTGATTGAAATGATAGTGGAAGTAGTAGGATTCGAAGAACTAAAGGGTCTTTATCCTAAAGATCCTGATTTTGCAGCAGCCTGGACGGCTTGCTTGGCACCTGTTACTGTGGACAGGACAAAATGGTTATATTTTCTAATCCAAGACGGAATGCTGTTCAAGAGAAGTAAATTATGCATTCCAAGGAGTTCCATGCGGGAGAACTTAATCAAGGAAAAGCACAGCGGAGGACTGGCTGGGCATTTTGGTCGGGATAAGACCATTGCCCTGGTGAATGAAAATTACTACTAGCCGCAACTTCAGCAATATGTGAGAAATTTTGTGCAAAGTTGCAGAATATTCCAGATGGCAAAATGCGTAAGGCAAAACACAGGATTATACCAGTCGTTACCTGTACCTGAGAGGCCGTGGGAGGACATAAGCATGGATTTTATTCTTGGATTGTCGAGAACACAGAGGGGAAATGACTCTGTATTTTTGGTGGTTGACCGATTCTCCAAAATGGCACATTTTATTCCCTACCAGAATACAAGTGATGCAGTTCACATTGCAGGATTATTTTTCAAGGAAGTGGTATGACTTCACGGTCTACCAAGAAGCATAGTTTCTGACAGAGATACAAAGTTTGTTGGGTATTTCTGGAGAACATTGTGGAAGAAGTTGAAGACAGATCTGAAGTTCAGTTCTACATACCACCCACAAACTGATGGACAGACAGAGGTGGTAAATAGAAGTCTGGGTAATTTGCTAAGATGCTTGATAGTAGATAAACCCAAGGGATGGGATTTAGTTTTGCCACAGGTGGAATTTGCATACAACAATTCTATCAATAAAAGCACAAACAAATCTCCATTCCAAATCATATATGGAAACAGTTCGAGAAATGTTTCTGAGCTGAGAAAATTAGATAAAGGAGAAAAGTGCAGTGCAGAGGTTGAGGAATTCACAAAACAGATGAGAAGCCTGCATGAAGAAGTAAAGAAACAAATTACAAAAATGAATACTCAGTATAAAGCAAGAGCAGACCAACAGCGACGGTTCAAAGAGTTCGAAGTGGGAGATGAAGTCATGGTCCATCTCAAAAAAGAAATATTTCCAGCCAAAACTTACAACAAATTGAAGATAAAGAAGTTTGGGCCATGCAAAATACTGGAAAAACGAGATTCAGGCAATGCATATGAAGTGGAATTGCCAAGTGGGCTTGACATTTCACCTATTTTTAACATATCTGATTTAGTAGAATACCATGAAGGAGATAGTACAGAGGCACCAAGCACAGAAATGTGGAACATTCCAGCGTCTAGCCCAACCAAAGAAGAGATAGAGGAAATATTAGATACTTGTGAAGGCGAAGCACAAGGAACAAACAATATTCTGAGTATTTGATCAAGTGGAAGGACAGACCTATAGAAGATGCAACTTGGTTGTCAAAAGCCGAGGTTGGATCGCCTGGGTCTTCCTCCCAAAGATCGAAGTGAGGATCACTTCTCAATCCACCCCAGGTGTCTGATGCAGGAGCATCCGAGGGCAGCAAAGCAATCGGGCATCAACCAAACTTTTGTTATTTTTTTTCTAAGTGTTGCAATGTTATTTTTCTAAGTGTTGCAAGTAAAAATATGTGTCATGATATCGTGACACAAAACTGAAGATAGGGGAGCAGCGGACAAAATGTCACGATTTCGCAACATGTCGTAATTTTGCGACATGTCGTGATTTCATGACATGTCGCAAAATCGTGACCCAAGGCAGGAAACCAGAGGCCCAGAGACCAGAGGTCGTGAAATCGTGACATGTCATGATTTCATGACATGTCATGAAATCATGACCGTCGAAGGAGAAACGAAGGCACGGAGACCAAAGGTCATGAAATCACGACCACCGAAGGAGAAACGAAGGCACGAAGACCAGAGGTCACGAAATCATGACCGCCAAAGGAGAAATGAAGGCACGGAGACCAGAGGTCATGAAATCGTGACATGTCACGATTTCGTGACCGAAATGGCAAACAGAGGCCGATAGAAAAAAAATGGCGTGATATCGTGATATGTCACGATATCACGGCCAAAATGGAGAGAGAAGGTGTAGAAGGAAAATGGTCGCAATATCACGACATGTCGCGATATCGCGACCAAACAGAAAGACACGCACTTCTAGCTTTCATAAAGATGTCCCTACGTGCGCGGCAAGCAGAGGCAGTGAAGCAGTAGTTCCAAAGAAGGATTTCAACGGGCATGTTGGCCACTCATGCAAGATGTCTGGAAGATGTGTTTAAAGCAACTAACAGCAAGCAGCAGATCATGAAGAAGATTTCGTTGGATATGGCAGCCAGTCACGCACCTCACCAAGAGTCTCATCAATGCAACTTCCTAGAATTGTTCCAAGTGGCAATTGTAGATCGTGGGAAGTGTGAAAACATAGAGGATCGGGACCTCAATAAAAACCCATGGATTGTAATGAGAGGGGGTTGGCAAACGGCAGTTTGGCTGTATATTCTTGTAAATTCTTCCAAAGTATTGAAATACAAAATCTTGGGCTCTTGTTTTTTGGTTTTTTAGTACTAAGAAAGATCTGTTCTCCACTAGAACGCCTGTATACTACGTTTGAAATGGAAGGATACTCGAGATTTCCAAACGTAAAGGACGTAGTTTTTTCAGGATCTTTTACGGAATTTGATACCACTTAGAGAAGAACAAACGTTCTATTTCAATAATAATCCACCAATGCTCAGAAACTCAATGTAGATATCTAGAAACCAATACAAACACAGCGAAATGGATAATAGCAATTAAGCAATAATGAAGTAAATGGTTCGCCACTTAACGTGGGCGCACCCTCACCATAAAGGCAAATATGCGAATATCGCAAATGAAGTATAAAAAATGATAAAAATGAGATGATAATTTATTTACTCTACACTTGGATAAATAATGATTAAATGTAATGCTTCATAATATAGCCGACGCTATATTATTTTAGGTATGTAACAAAGAGAATACAAAGCAATCTCTAGCCCATGAATGCCTAGAATATTTCCCTAAGGCACCTTGTCTATATCTTAAATAGCTCCTGGCTATGACAGTGTATGCTCATAGAGGTACCATTTTTGCAAGAGATATCAATATTTAGGTGTCTCTATACATTATCCATTCTTCTTTCCTTCTCATATTCTATTTTGATCCACTTATTCATACCCTATCTATATGTATATCTCTCCACTAACTCCAACCACTTCTTTCTCGAACATCCCTACATTTTTTGCTTCTTGTAGTAATTACCTTATGCATTATAGCTCTTCTTCCTCCAATTTTTATCATCTTATCTTCTAGCTCCTCTTCCTCTTCTCGCTCTATAATCCAAGAATAATGCTATCTAGGTTTGTCTTTTTTTGCAAGCAAAAAAAAAACCTAGGAGGCACCAAGAATGTAGGTCAAAATATAACCAACATTGTTTTGATTTACCAAATCCTACCTAAACTCATTGGACAATCTATTTTAGTTTACCCTGGTTACACAATGAAAGAAGTCATCCTATATTTCATAATAGGTCAAAATATTATGCAATTAGGTCAAGTTCACTAGCACAAAATGTGATCTAAGACCTAGATAGATAGTCTAAAAGTTTCAATAATGATCAAATATGGAGATGCTCAAACATGAACTCCCATAAAAGCATCAATTGCACAAATCCAGACCAATGTATAATTTTGTATGTGACCAATATCAAACATTTGTAAGCAATGATGACAATGTCACACACCAAAAGTCCAAAAACATGCAAAGATGAAACAAATCCAGAATGAAAATGCACCTTTGGCATTGGTCAAGGAGCAGTCTGCTTGCACAATGCCAAAATCATGCAAAGATATTATACTTACACCAAGTCAAAACTACATGATTCCAAAAGTTTCGACTAGATCAAAATGGAATAAAGCGAAAACCGAGTTGTTAAGGACAAAGATAGGATTTTTTCAGCAATAACATTACAAAAGTGTCTCCAAGGCCTAAATTTATTTTGAGAGACTTTTTGAGCAGAAAAAAAGCCTTGATACACAGCTCTTTGAAATGTCTTGTTTAGAGCCATAATTACCTCGGTGCCTTCTATATATTCAAACTAATGCCATCGAAACACAAAAATGACATCTCCAACAGATCAATTATAGTATTTTGACCATTTTTAGAATACGGTTGAAGATCCATAGAGCAAATTGTAACCATATTCAAATTCAAGATCAAGGAAAAATACTAGCCTACCACCTCAGCAACACAACTTTCCAATAAAGATCTCTGCTAGGTTGTTTTTATAATAAACCTATAACTGTATTGTACAACTTGAGCTGCAATATTCAAAGAGAAGCCTATAAATAACGAGTTAGATCTCATAATAACGGGTCAACTCTGTAGCATTTACCTAGATATATATTGTGTAATTTTACTACCAATTAATGAGAATTGATAGTTGTTTAGCCTCCATTGTTGGTATCATTGCAAGTTTTTATTAATTAATATCTTTGTTTTAAGTCATTTCTATTACATTTTATGAATAGTCTATTCTATTAAAGAGAATTTTGCTATTTGGATCACTATTGGATTACTTTCCATTAAAGTATTTAGAATGATTAAATCATTTAATTGAACTTGAATGAACTCTTTTGCATTTGACAATGGTTGATCGGTTAAGTATCATTTGGAAATAATTGTGCTAGATCATTATACAATTAATATCCAATGTTGTTATGCTATACCCCATCCATAATTAAGCAACCTAAACCCTTATATCTTTCTAACCCTTCCATGTCTTACCTTTTTTTCAAACCCTTACTTTAAGTTGTAAGCATTACAAGGAACCAGCCTACTCCAAAGGTTAAACTTGGAAGAAACTCCAATCATCCAAAGTTAGCTAAATTCTAGGGTGTATTTCATAAAATTGGGTAGATTTTAGTCCAATAGGTTCTTTTTGTCTATCCCTAGCTATTGGGCATGATACACTGTCATCATGGCCAATAGTTTGAGTGCCTCCTAGTATTCTTTGATATGCAAAGATTCCCCATCGAGGGCAGTGAAGGCGAGCGTAGCAGTGCTAGGGTAGTGAAGTAAAAATATTTTAACAGTGCCACAACAGTGCTAGGGCAGTGAAGGTGAGTGCAGTAGTGCTAGGATAGTGAAGTAAAAATATTTTTATAGTGCCACAATAGTGCTAGGGCAGCGAAGGTGAGTGCAATAGTGCTAGGGCAGCGAAGTAAAAATATTTTAACAATGCCACAATAGTGCTAGGGCAGCGAAGGTGAGTGCAGTAGTGCTAGGGCAGCGAAGTAAAAATATTTTAATAGTGTTATAACAGTGCTAGGGAAGTGAAGGTGAGCACAAAAATGCTAGGGTAGTAAATGTGAGTGCAACAATGCTAGGGCAATGAAGTAAAAATATTTAACAATGTCACAACAGTGCTAGGGCAGCGAAGGCAAGTGCAACAGTGCTAGGGCAACAAAGTAAAAATATTTTAACAGTGCCACAATAGTGCTAGGGCAACGAAGGTGAGTGCAGTAGTGCTAGGGCAATGAAGTAAAAATATTTTAATAGTGCTACAATAGTGCTAGGGCAGCGAAGGCTAGTACAACAGTGCTAGGGCAATGAAGTAAAAATATTTTTTATTTGGTATTTTTAAAATGGTAGTATAATTTGGGAAATTGGTTTCTTATTTTTGATGGAGAATGAAGAGGAACATTTGGACTTCTCAGAGGACCCCTTTGAGGGGCAACGCATATTTTCAACTCCAAGGGCCAAGGGTCCCATTTTTGGATAAGATTTAGAAGTTGAGAACTGGGGGTCCTTGGGTTTTTTGAGTGACCAGAATAATACTGCAAGTTATCAGACTTTAGTGGACAGAGGAGAGTCTATGTCAAAAGGTTCAGATCAAGTCAGTTGTCCTATTGACTGCTCACTCTCAGGTGTCTCAGAACACTCTACTCAAGTGATGGGTCTAATGAATGAGCAAGCATTTCATTGTAGGGAAGAAAAACTTGAGCAGGCTCCAAACAATCCAAACTCACTTTGTCTGACAGAGTTTCCTTTGTTTGGTTCTGGTTTTATTGGTAAAAGTCTTGATTTAGAGGCCCTAAGTGGAGTGGGTCCAAACTTACAATCAACACAGTCTACAACTCCGGTTACTAAAGTGCGTAAGGCACATAAAGTGGTTAAAAAGAGAAGGTCGAAGATCAGAATGGTACTTGGGGAAGACTTGAGGATGGAACAAGTTTTGGAGTTTTTGGGGAAGGCCCTTATTGGAAAGTTTCATGGACGTCAAATAGCTGATAATACACTAAATGAGTGGTTGCAGAAGGTATGGGTCCCAATCTTAGGATATGGGCCAATTTTTCACTTACTTGCTAGAGGATGGATAGGTTTCCTTTTTCGATCTGAGGAAGATGCACAAAAAATTCTGGGAGGTCATTGGTATTGGGGGTCTTCTTTTTTGGCTTTGAAGGCTTGGATGACTTGCTTTGATCCTAGGACTGAAGTTGCTAGGAGAATCCTGATATGGGTAAAACTTCCAGGTCTACCAATGGAGTTATGGTCAGAAAGAGCTTTGAAAGCGATTGGAGATTCATTAGGTAAAACCTTGGATATAGATATTTCTTTCAAATCTAGTGTTTTTTGGTCTGTAGCTCGGGTTTTGGTTGAGATGGATATCAGTGAAGGCTTACCAGACTATATGGAGATAGTTGTGGGGAATACAATTCATACTCAAATCTTGGATTATTTGAAGATTCCTTTTAGATGTGTTCATTGTCATGTTTATGGACATATTGCTAAGGAATGTTCTCAAGCTTTCACATAGAAAGTATGGAGGAGAAAACAAATGACTAGTGGGGATTTCAAGTCAGCTAACAACAATCAAGAGATACCTATTTTTTAGAGCTCAATAGTGCTCCCTGATTTGGCACAAACAAGCAAAAATAATGTTGTTGAACCTAGAACCAAAACTCTAGAGAAGGAGGAAGAAATTTTGGGCCTAGATTTATCTCCATTTCACTATTCACAAGTTGTTAGAGAAGGAGACAGAGTCATAAAGAAAACTATGAAAGGATTGGAACCCGATACTATTAAGTTTGTTGGTCAGACATCTAAGCCTTATGACAATTATTGTCCAATACATGAGAATAATATGGACTTAGGTAATAAAGAACTTTGTACACTTCCTTATGAATGTTTGAAGAGAAGTCCTAGGGACAAGGAATTTTCTAAGATTTTGGACAATGGGTCGGCAACCTCAAACACATTGAATAGGGATTGTGATCCAAATATTTCTACTATTGGGGGAAGTCTTTGTGACCTATCAGGTGAATCTTCTAGGGAGGTATCTATTTTAGGGGATGGTTTGGAGATAGGTTCCTCTTGCAGATATTTGTTACATTCTAGGAAAAGGGAATCCGAGCTGAGAACTTGTGTAGTTGTTGGAAGGTTAGGGTTAGGTTTGGACCATATAAAGGAATCTTCCACTACTTCAGCAGGTAGGAAATCATTTTTATTTCATGCACAGGAGAAGGCTTTGAGGGAAATTCAGCAAGGTAAACAAAAATCTATCAAAGGGGTCCTTAGAGCGGGATAAAACCCCTCTAAGATGTTTAAATGATCTTGTTATCCCTTAATATCCGAGGTCTTGGCAGTCCCTCTAAAAGACTTGCCTTAGCCAGGCTGGTGGAAATTCATAATCCGGATGTTATCCTTCTACAAGAAACCATGGGGGCAAGTACAAAATTCATTGAAGGGTTAAGTAAATTGCTTAGGGACTAGGAGTTCTTGGCTCTAGATGCTACCAAAAATTTAGGGGGTGTTTTGACTGGCTGGAAGAACTCAGTATCCTTAATTAATTCTTCCTTTATGGTTTTAGGCTTGTGGACAGAATTCTTTTTTAAAGACTTGGGTTTGAGGTTATCAGTTATTAATTGTTATGGTCCCTATGAAGATAGGCAGGTCTTATAGGATGATTTTTTCTCCCAAAGGTGTGTTAGGGATGAAAGAGTTATCATTGGTGGGGACTTAAATTTTACTATGAATAGAAGTGAGGTCTAGGGAGAATCTGCAAGACTTGATAGACTTGCAGATTACTTCAAGCATAAGATTGAAGAAGTTGGTTTAATTGATTTGGAACCAATAAAATTAATGCCTACATGGAGAAATAATAGAGTTGGGGAAGCTAGGATCTCAAAGAGGTTGGATAGATTTTTGATCTCAGAGACATTATACAATGAAATAGATAGAAAATGGTCATGGGTTGAGATTGGAGGTGGCTCAGATCATTCTCCCATTTTTCTTCAATTAGAAATTCAAGAGGCAAAACCTGCCAATCCTTTTAAGCTCAATCCAATTTGGTTGGAGGAAGAAGATTTTCAACAACTGATTAAAAAAGAATGGATTGGTTATGACCAAAGTTCCAGGTCATCAACGAGTTTTCAATTTGTTGCTCTAAAAAATTAAAAGGAGTTGTGTCATCTTGGATTGTAGTTAAAAAGGAGAGTATGGATAGAGATCTTAAGTTGGTGGAGAAGGAAATTTTAGAAATTCATAAAAAGAATGAGGTTGGTTTGTTTAAAGAGGAGGAGAAAACAAGACTGGTTGAACTAGAAATTAAGAAGAACAAATTCTTGGAGTGGAGGGAAGTTGAATGGAGAATGAAAAGTAGAGTTGTATGGTTAAAAAAAGGGGATGAAAATACTAAGTTTTTTCATAATTTTTCTAATCACAAGAAGAAGGTTAACACTATCTGGGAGATGCAGAATGAAGAAGGGGTCCTCGTTAGGAGTTTTTTTGAGTTAGAATATTTGGGAGTAAAACATTTTCAATCTATCTATAAAGAACCTGATAGAGTCAATATTGGGGAAATTTTAAAGTTAACTACTTTCTTCCCTAGTTTTGTGATAGAGGAGGACAATCAATTACTTATGAAGGAGGTCACAAAGGAAGAACTGAAAGTTGTCCTGACTTATTTCAAAAAGGATAAAATTCCAGGGCCTGATGGATGGCCTATGGAGTTTTTCCTAGTTTTCTATGATCTGGTTGAGGAGGATCTTCTCAGAGTAATGGAGGAAGTTAGGTTGAGTGGTCAGGTTTTGGGGGCTTTTAACTCCACTTTTTTAGCTTTGATTCCAAAAAAGGAGAAGCCTAAAATGTTTGATGAATTTAGACCTATTTCATTGTGTAATTATATCTATAAAATCATTGCAAAGATTTTGGTTATTAGATTGAAGAAGATTTTCTCTGAAGTTATTTCCTAGGAGCAATTTGGGTTTTTAGTAGGTAGACAGATTTTTGAAGCCATAGGAGCTGCACAAGAGGGCCTTCACTCTATTAAAACCAAAAATCTTCCTGCAATGGTCCTTAAACTAGATCTATCTAAAGCTTATGATAGAACTAGTTGGTTGTATCTCAGATTGATGCTCTTACATGTGGGTTTTAGCTATCCGATAGTAAAGTGGATTATGGGATGTATTTATTCTATATATTTTGTTGTTCTTATCAATGGATCAGCTTCCAAATTCTTTAGACCCTCGAGAGGACTGAGACAGGGATGTCCTTTATCTCCTTTACTTTTTTTGTTGGTTGTTGAAGGATTGAGTAGAGTTATTTTGGATGCAAAGAGGGTAGGATCCTTATCTAGGATCAAAGTGGGGGTCCTTTATTTATCTCATTTATTATTTGTTGATGATGTATTGTTGTTCACAAATGGAAGTTTAAGGGAAGCTAGAAAGTTGAAGGAAATCTTGGACACTTACAGTATTGCTACCGGCATGGAGATAAATTTTCAAAAATCCTCTATTTGCTTTAATGGTCTAGAGCAGGAGACTAAACAGGATCTAATCAAAAATTTTCCTTTTAATCTCTTAGATTTCTAGGAAGGCTTTAAGTATCTGGGGTTTGTATTGAAGCCAAATACTTACAGGAAGAGAGATTGGGGATGGCTTTTAGAGAAGATTGAATTTAGGATTAACCATTGGTGTAATAGATGGTTGTCTATTGGTGGGAGATTAACACTTGTAAAGTTGGTTCTTGAGGCAATTCCTATGTTTTGGCACTCCTTGGCCTTCATTCCCAAAGGAGTTCTAGAGAAAATAAGAAAACTTTGCTTCAAATTTCTTTGGACTGGATGCAAGGAACATGAAGGCATTCCTTTAGTTAAGTGGTAGAGTATTGCTAGGCCAAAGGAGGAAGGTGGTTGGGGCCTTAAAAATATCCATATTTTTTGTTCTTCTTTGGCAACAAAAATTTTATGGAGGATTTTGACCAGAGAAGGATTATGGAAGAAGATTATTGAACAGAAGTATATTTGTCCAAGGACCTTTATGGATTGGATCAGAAGTCCACAGAAAAGCATTAAAAATATTTCCATTCAATGGAAGGCACTAGTACAGGCCTTTCCTATGATTGGAAAATATTTGGCTTGGAAAGTGGGCAATGGTGAACAAGTTAGAATAGGGGTTGATTCTATTTTGGGTTGTGGAGAAAACATTTTGTTGTCAGAAGCTATGATAAGTTCTTTACAAGACAAGGGTTTTTACTTTCTTCATCAAGTGGGGGAATCAGATTCTTCTAGTCTTTGGACCCAAGGTTGGAAGCAGGCTCAGGTCTTGGGTTTTTTTGATGAGCAGGTTGTTTTGTGGAAGGCTTACACTGATAGTCTTAATAAGAGTCATATCAAGTTGAGAGTTGAACCAGATACTATTGCTTGGGCATACAACAAATATAGGGGTCAATATACGACTAGACTTGGTTACAAAGCAAGTTTTGACCCTCATCCTCAAGGGCCTACTTGGTGGTGGAAGCAGATTTAGAAATTATCTACCCCAAAAAAGATAATTATTTTCATGTGGTTAGCTTTGAGAAATAAGGCTTTGACTTGGGAAGTTTTATAGAGGAGAAGCAGACAAGGTCCAAGTATTTGTATGTTGTGTCAATTAGAGGAGGAAAACATCACACATTTGTTAATCAAATGCCCTTTTTCTCAATAGGTTTGGTTAGAAGCTGAACAGATAACTAGAGTACAAAATATTTGGGAAGGAGAAACAATGGAGGTATGCTTAAGATAGTGGTTTTTGAAAAAATAGTTGAAACAATTTCTTTCTTTACCATGTCTTATATGTTGGGGTATATGGTTGGCACGGAATGCAACTATTTTTGAAGGGAAGTTAATTCCCCCATTTCAAGTCATATTTCAGGTGAGGACTTTGGTCTCAATCAACAAAGGGCCTGACAAACATAAGAAACCTCGACAAGTAGACAATTTGTTCATTGAAAAGTCTCAGCCATGGGGTTTTTTGATGGGGCTAGTCAGAGACAATCATATTTTAGTAGCGTAAGAGGCATTATGTACTTCTCGGATACCCACTATATCAAATTTAAAGTAGGTCTTGGGATAGGTTCCAACAATTTTGTTGAGTTTCAGGCGTTGAGATTGCTAATGAAGTGTGTTGTGGAGAGAAATGTGAAAAAATTACAATTTTTTGGAGATTCCACTCTAGTCATCAATTGGATGAATAGATCTACTCAATTAAAAAATAATCTGCTTAGACCAGTGGGAGATGAACTACTGGAGGTGATTTCCCTTTTTGAAAATATCTCTTTTACACATGTTTATAGGGAATTAAATCAAGAAGCAGATAGGTTATCAAAAGAAGGTCAACAGGTTCCAGAAGGTTTCTTGCAAATGGAAGAGAACAAGGATGGAGTTTCTTCTTTCACCCACATATCATATCCCTAGTTTCTATGCTAGCTCTGGGTTTTTTATTGTGGGCCTGTTTCATTTGATTAGAGCTTTATGGCAGTTTCTAACTGTTTCTTTTCTATTCTGCTGGTTTCTTTTTCACTGATTTCTATCCAGGTTTTGGTCATGGAGGTTGTTTGGATGATTAAGTATTGATATATAAGGATATTTATCCTTATTATCCCCATGCTATTTCGAAGATGGGATTTTTTCCTCTCTGATCTACCCGACTGTAATTATATCTTGAATCCCAGTAATCTGCTTTTATCTGGGTTTTTGTTTGTGCTAAGGCACCTGAGAAGTGTAATTTTCTTTCACTCTTGAAATAAAATTATGATTTTTTTCTTGTAAAAAAATTTTGGTTGTCTATGATGACTTAGGTAATATAAAAATTGGATGATTTGGTCAACTTTTTGAATGAGAGACTCACTTAAGCAAATCGCTAGTCTTCTAACCCTTGGTGAAAATGGGTGCATTTAGTAGGTACCAAGTAACCTATTTTCTTGTATCGGAGCAATTCACTCCCTTTGGAAATACATGGAAATGAGTATAATTGGAGGTGATATCAATTTTTTGGGGATCCCCATTAGGGTTTGACTCAACTAAATAAATAGATAGATGAATTGAGGGGTTTATAATGTCTGATCAAGTCATGCATTTCTACAAGGGTCATTTATCTAAGGCCCTATAGGCAGTCGATTTTAGAGAGAAAAATGAGCAATAATTTCTATTCATTCTTTGATTTCTTGAGAAAGTGAGGTCAATGGTCACTTTGTACAATTGGTAAGAGTGTGATGGAGGGTTTAAGAATGTAAATGAGGGATATCCAAGTTCTAAGGTGGTTTTATAACCCCTGCCTTGCCCACTCATATAGTTATCCTAGAGGGTAAGGCACTAGCGAGCAATTCACTCACCTCATCATGTGAATCGTTTGATGAGGTGAGTGATTTGTTCCCTTGCTCTAATTTATTTTTTTTCTTTTAAAAAATAAAAATCAATGAGAAGAGGATGATATCCCTAGGAATAATATGAATTGGAGGAGATAGAGGAAAGGAAATATAGAAATGAGATTCATCATAGGAAAAATAGAAATATGGATAATATATAATAGAAAATATAAAAATAAGAAGAGTTATATAAATATTTTATGATTCTTTTGGCTTAGAGTTTTCATCAAATGGGTCAAAGATGCTTCTAATTTATAGTGAAACAAACTTCTAATGGCTCCCAAGTTTAGCACTATCCTCATCCCACTTGAATACAAAGTCACCTTCCATATAATCCACCTTGGTTTCCTATTTTCCAAACCATCTTTTTACTACCTCTTGATGTTGCACCATCCTCTTGAATGTTTTCTATCTTTATTCTTCCAATTTTAACAAGGAATTTAGTCGTGCTTACACTATTTCAACATTAGTATACTCAAGCTCCAATTATTGTGACACTTGGAGGAAATAAAATTCAAAATTAACTAGCAGCATAACCTCTTTCAATAACTTATTTCTAAGAGGATGATCCAATAGAAGCTTTTGGTGTCATTCAATTTATCCACAATATTTTGTGTAGATTGATATGCCAACCCTTTTGTGGTTCAACTATGTTTTATTTAGGATTATTGAAATATTGTTTTTAGTAGATTTTGCTAGACCATTGTCATGGGGATAGTAATTGGAGGATTTCTTAAGAAAAAATCCACATTCCAATGTGAATTTCATCATTTTGAACTTTGTGAATGAGGTGGCATTATCAATGATTATAGTGGATAGTGTCCCAAATCTAGTAATGATATCTTCCATGAGTTGAATGACCGCTTCTTAATTAATTAATTTGACTAGCATATCTTTAACACATTTTATGAAATAGTTAGTCGTGATCAAAATCCATCCATGCCCTACCTGTATAAAAGATTAATCTTTCCAATGAAATAAAAGCTCCACTTATAAAAAAATTCAATGACAATGACTAGTTTTAGGGGTATTGGTACTTTTCTCTTTCTTCCCATGAATGTGTAGGAAGCCTTATAATTTTTTGCCCATTGGAATTAATTGAAGAAGATAGTGGGCCATTAATAACCTACTCTTAGAATTTCTATGTCGTAGTTTTCATGGAATATTACCCTCCTTTATTATGATATTCCTTAATTAGGAATTTTGTTCTTTCTTCTTTGGAACATCTTAGTAGGATTCCATCATATCCTTTCTTGAACAATATGTCATCTAATTATGCATATTGTGTTGCCTTCTACTTGAATTAGGCCTTTTCTTTAGGTGTCAATCCTTCTTAGACTTGTCTAGTTGCCATGTACATGATAATATCACCCATTCGTCCTATTTGGTTATCTAGCTCTATTTCATCCACTAGGGAAATTTATTCCTTCATAGTAGGTATTGTAAGGTTCTCACATAGATCCCTATCCTTGATGATCTTAGTGGGCTTAATTTCTATATAAAATTCCTAAATTTTATTTGTCCACCTAACTCTCTTCTCTCTTAGTTCACCATGATGCATTGTAGATTAGACATAATGGTGGACTATGAAGATGGTGGTCTTACTTTGGGGTAGGTAGTACCAAAATACTTTTAGGCTTTCATGATGGTAAACATCCATTTTTCAATGAATTTTTATTTGTCTTTGTAGTTGTAAAGGACTTGACCCATGAAGTAGATGGGATGCTCTTCATCCTTATCTTTTCTTTGGATCAGTACTTTAACAATACTCTCATTTGTTCAAAACACATAGGTCCTAAAGTCCTTGGATAGATCAATATTTAAAAGGATTGGTGCTTTAGTAATGACATCTTGTATGTCTAAGAAAGCACTTTTACCTTTGTTTTTCCATACTAGGGTTGCATTCTTTTTCAATATTTTGGTGATTTTTCTAACTAGTCACGTAAATTTGGTTATATACTTTGCAATAAAATGAATTTAACTTGGGAAGCACTAGATTCATTTAATATATGTAGGTAGGTAAAGGTATTTTATGACTTTTATCCTATTGGGATCTATAGGTAGGTTATATTTTGACACCACATGTCCTAATAGCTTGTTTTTTTAGAATATGAAAATGGAGTTTTTAGGGTTACATGAAATACGATATTTCCTAAATATTTGAAAGAGGGACTCTAGATGTTAAATATACTTATTAATTTCATTTGAAAATATAGTTAGATAATCGAGTATTAGAATGATCTCATTGAGTAGTCCTAAGAAGGTGATGTCTATGGCTCATTGGAAAGTGGCTCTAGGGTTTGACAACACAAAAAGCATTCATTTGTAAGTAAAGGTTCCCTATTTGGTGGTAGAATCCATATTATATTGGTAATCATATTCGACCCAAATTTTATTACACCCTGAGAAATCATCCAAAGTGGTAACATATGTGACCTCTTCACTTTCTACCAAATTTTATCTATGGTAGGTAAGGGATAGTGTCCTTTTAATAACACATTGTTGATATCATTAAAGTCAACACACAACCTTATGTCTTCATTCTTATTTAAAACCAGTATCAAGTTAGCTACCTAAGTGAAGTGTTTAATCAATAAGATGATTTGGGACAACAAGAGTTTCAAAATCTTCTTCTTCACAATCACATTAACTATGGAGTTCATAGGGCTTTATTTCATCCTAAAAGGCTTGCACCTAGTTATAATTAAATGGTATGCTCTATGATATTTATTTCATACATATTCAAAATTTCTTATGACTCGGTAATGATATCTTTGTATTTTCCAAAAAATATCCTTAAACAGATAAATTTCTTTAGTGCACTCTTTACCAAGTAGTAATTTATTTTCTTTAGCGATCTCAACAAGGTGGTATAAAGAGGCCTTCATCTTGATGCTAGATTTATTTACACTATCATCTAGACTAAACAAAATTTCTATAGTAATTAACCCATTCATATATTATTTTATTTTAAGTTGAATTATTTTGTCTTTGATTTCATCCTCATATTCATTTTTATCTTTAGTATGTTGAGCATTTTTTATGAGGAACTTGATGACCTATTCATCATTGTTGAAGACTTGCCAAAGATATAAATTATCAAGGACTCCTATTCTAAAAACCACTTCTAACTCCTTTGGTTTATCCAAAATATAAATGATAGGATTGAGTTTTGTTGCCATTGATGATAGCTCATCTATTTTAGCATTTAACTCTCAAGGAATTGCCTTGATCTCATATGTGTTGAACTTCTCTAGAAAAGATGTTTGTGTGATTTTAGGTTTATGTTCTTGGTGGTGCATTGGGATTGAACCTAATTTATGAATACCTCAAAGCCATGCAATATATTCAAAACAATTATTCCCATTTTTTTGTACTTCCTCAAACTAGTACATAATGCTTCACATTCAACCATAGTATTCATGCAATTGTGTTAGCTTTTGAAGATTTAAACTTAAATGAAATGCAACCACAAGTATGGAAATAAGTATGCAATGTTATAACTATGATAATGGCTAACTAATATGCATGAAAATATGATAGAAAATTTTTACAATGTTTAAGAAATGCTCATATAAGAAAGCTCATGAAAATATACAATGCTATTCAATTAAGGTCACAACCTCTCCATATTTACAAACTGGATCTAAATTGTATCTACTACTACTCTATCTATGCACTCCAAAATCCTCTCACACTTCCAATCTATGAATATCTATTTATAATGAGATGCAAATCTTTGCCTTCAATATTTCGATAACACCTCACTATTGTATTCTAATAACTCATGTACATTTGGACTACATGCACATTTACATCGTTGCACATTCTAACACTTGTGCATTTATTATATTGCTTTAATAAAGTATTTAAGTCCTAATAAAATCTTAATCTAAATATGTACCCATGATGGTACATTAGTAAAGTACCAAATAATGTAATATATTCCAACACCCCTTTGTATTACATTATTTGGGTATTGAAGACTTTAGTCTTCAATAAGATCTTCATTATTTGAGTATCCTTCATCTTGATCTAGTCCTTTTTATTATCTTAATTCACATTGCATCGTATGCCTCCTTGATCTATTTTCTCTTCTTATTCTTCTTCATTCTTGTCTTTGAGGTCACTTACTACACTTTCATAGGTGGATGTGCTATCTCCTGATTCTTGTAAAATATTTTTCCTTTTCCTTTGTCCTCTTTATCACTTTCAACATTTTGTATAGAAGCTTCTAAACAAACACTTAAGGCATCATGATAATATTTTGTGTTAGTAGAACTTGAAGTATCAATACTACATGAGGACTGAAATATTTTTTCTAGGTATGATTCATCCATTTCTGTTTTCATTTTAAGTAATTCTATCAATCCTTTTTATTCTATATTCTCATCCTTGTAACATTTGAATGCGAGTAATGCCATATATAATATGCTACCAAAGTCTAAAGGAATTTGAATATCACTCTTTCCATTGTAAATTGCTTCAATGAGTTGAGCATGTAGATAATATTCCATGGTTTCAAAGTTGTCTCTTAAAGCTTCACTATGAATCCTTTTTGAGGTAAGTTCTAAGTCTCCTTCAGATCTTATAAATAAATTCTTGATTCCAGTTTTTATGACACTTGCTCTTTCCTTTCTAATAGTGTTGTTCATATTAGTGTTCACTGTATTCTTTGAGGTTGACATATTTATCCCCCTTTTTCTTAGTTTGAGTGGATAGTGCTTGACCTTGTGAAGAATGATTAACCAATGGAGCTCTAGTACTTTAGAGTTTTTGTGAATATTCTTAATAGATCCTTTGAAGTAGTCTACCTTATAACTCCCTAATAGGATAATTAAATGCTCTTCTTCAACTTTAAAATAACTTTTCTAATTTTGTAAAAATATCCTTTTATCTCTTAAATGATTGAGTGATCAAAGAACTTTGATAGTATACTTAGCTTTCTAGTTTTGAGTTAAATTTCTTTTGTCTCCCTAGTAATGACAAGTTTAATATAATGTTCAGCTCCCTTTAAAACAACTATTTTATATCTCCTTGTAGAAAGCTTAATGATGCAATTTTCAAAAGATAAAAAAACAAATATCTTTATGATAGTAAAGTTGGATTTTCTATGTCTCTTTAATTTAAGTATGAGACTGATCAATCTTCCAACTAAAGTATGACTACCTTTTAACTTTGTAGTTTCTAAATTTCTTATGAATTTAATTTGGAGTAGGATTCCTTATATCTCCCTAGTTAGATATTTATAAAGGCTAAATATTTACAAATTAGATTTCACTATCCTTATATCTCCTTGTTAAATATTTGCAAGTAGTTGTGTAACACACGAAATTCACCATTCTAAAAAATAATGGAATATAGTTGAATGATTTTTATTGATTTTAAAAGGGTTACACATAAACTTCTCTCAAGAAAGGTTTTCTTTTTTTCTCAATGTGAATGTGATGCATTTTTTGATGTCTTTCGGTACCCTCAGTATAGATGGGCTTCTTGCACGTGAGCCATCACTTGGTTGCTTGAATCTGCCCTTTGTACCTATTTGGGCTGCAAAAAGGTGTTAGTGCATTTGGAAACCTATCATTGATCAAACCCCATATTTATGAAGATAAAATCATGCTAAAATAAAGGAAAACATGATAAAAAATTAACATTAAGTTGCATAAATTATCAAGGAAGGATACTTGATATGTAGCTCTGGAGTTGTTGTAGACCAGGTTTGTGTGGAAATGTGTGAACCTCTAGCTCGAGTTTGTGTGGTAATATGCAAACCAGACTATTGTTGACTATTTCTATGAACTTCGGCCTGGGTGAGGTCCTTATACTATTACTTGATATATGATAGGTGTGAAAGTGATGGAGAGTAGTCTAGAGTGATTTCAATAGAGTTTTGGTAAGTAAACCAATAGAGCAAAAGATTTTTCATGGTAAAATGGCCATCTATTTATAGATTTTGGCGAAGGCTACAGGGGGTGAGGTATCCCCTATAAGGTGCCTTATGGCACATGTGGCTACTTGTGTGAAGGAATGCCTCACACATGTGTGACGATGATATGGAGGATGAGTCATATCTTCTCATATTTGGGAGAGATTTAAAATATTTATTTTTGGTGAGTGTGTGCACACGTGTGTGGGCACAAATATCCTTTTAGGATACAGGTGCATACATGTGTGAGTCCTAGTTAATCATGAACCCTAGCTAATTTAGACCTAGGATAGGTGGATGAGGTAGCAAGTTAGGGCTTAATTAGGGTTTGGGTGCTAATTAAACCTTATTAGATTCTATTAAAGACAAAGTGCTTTCTAACCATGGTGAGGGTTGACTAGGGTTGAATGTTTGAATGTGGTCGCATGAAGACTGTGATCAAGCGTAGGAAAGGGCTAAGATAGATTAAATGGGATTAGAGTGATGAGTGATGAATTATGTAGTTTAATGGTATTTTTAAGATTGGCTATAATTATGTAGAAGGATAAATGTGCAATTTTTTTGTGTCTACATTTACCCCTATTTGTACTATGTTGTGTAAAACACAATCTAGTACAAAATATGATGGAGAAAGGTGATGAAGTTATTGGAAATATGGAGAATTTGAGGGTGGATGATTACAAAAGATACGCGATGATGAAAACGGGTGATTGACAATTGAGTATAACACTTTGTAGCATTGTACTAGGTGCTTTTTGAGGGAAAAAATAATATTACTTTGACTTGTGATCAATGTGAGATGTTCTGATTGTAGACAGAACAATCGCCTCTTCAAATTTTACTTTTGATTGATTTATGAGTGCATGATGACATTTTTTAAACCATTAAATCCAAAATGAAAGGACATATCAGGTGTAGTATTTAGAAAGTGGTCTTATGTGTGCCACTCTGAAGATTGGAGTTGAGATGTGTTCGTAGGCATATGGCATTCGTGGCTTAGCAAAAGTTTGATTTGGATTGGATTTATGTTGAGATAATCTTCAATATAAAATTCTTAGGTAAATGTAATACCCATGATCATATTTTTGGTTGTTGTTTTATGAATACCCCCTCAAGTGATGAATCGGTAATGGAGTAGACAAAAAGTGGTGGTGAGTCAATTGAAATAAGACGATGATAAGAAAAGGGATAAATATAATGAACATAGTGATGGAAGCTGAAATAAACTTTAAAAAAATAGAAAAAAGGAGGATGATATAGTGGAAGTCATTTTCTATGGTTGAGCACGAACTAGGTTCGCACATGCCAACACAAATTAGGTTTACATATATCTGCGCAAACTAGGTTTGCACGTGTGTACACGAACCTACGAAGTTGGCTGAATAAGAGCCATTTTTTGCATGTAAGCGTCATTTACGCTGTGCAAAGTGAGTAGGAGAGGAGTGAGAGAGAAGTTGTGAAGCAAAACACTGCCAAAATTTTGGGTTAAATATTGGATATGGCAAGTGGATGAGCTAGCATAAGCGGCAGTAGCATTGTACCATCGGTAAGTGAACAAAAACCCTAGTTGTTTGATTTATGTAAATTATGAAAAGTATGAAAATGTATGTTTGAGTGTGAATGTGTGTTTGCATGTTTTTTTGTGATTGAAATATGTGCACAAAGTGTGAAAGCAACCAAATGGGTATTTGCATGGGCACCCATATTGCTAGCACAGGTATATAGAGAGTTGTATGAGATTGTAAGGGTAGGGTGATTTGGATTGAGTTTTAACCCATTGCTACATGTGTGGGTGTGGGAGCATATGATGATGGAGCATCCTACAATATTTCCTTATAAGGTGCATGCTTTGATGGGTGATTTTGTACCATATGCCTTGAAGTGGCGTACTGGTATGGAGATGAAAGTGTGGTGAGGGTACGAGGGAGATGGTCTATTTTGGTGAGGTATGCTTGATGATCTATTTTTTAAGTGCATCATGTGGAGATCTTATAGGGGTGGGGTTGTATGGGATGAGGATGAGGAGTATTTGAAGATCCATTGAGGTAAATGGGTAGTGGGGCGGTATCAGCGATAGGTGGAGTACTTCCCATTTAGTAGGGTGATGTGCTAGTTTAGATTACAACAAGGGTGACCATATCCACCTAATGTGATATGAAGGAGAGATGGAGATTAGGGATTAAAACCTATAGTTCCTCCCTTGGATGTGTTGAGAGATTCCCATATGGTTATTCCTAACATGGATGATGTGGGCATGACTCTAGATTACGATATATGGTGGACAACATAGAGGTGGTAGCCAGGAGTCAGGGTAGTAGATGGATAGGTGGAGCTAGTGGGAGGATTACCTGTAGTTTATGGACAAGCACCAAGAGGATTTGTACCTGTGCTATATGTAGAGTTAGAGGAGGTGGGAGCCTCTCTGATGAAGGAGATGATGCTAGGATAATATAGTAATATCTCCTAGAGCTAGGTCACTTGAGTGATAGGAGGGTGGTAGGGGCCAGCCACTATATGAGGTTGTGTTGATGGAGGAGGTGAGGGGAGGATTGATACTAGATGATGAAACCATATCTCCTAGAGCTAGGTCACCTGAGCGATAGGAGGATAGTGAGGTCCAACCACTAGATGGGGCCATGCTTATGGAGGAGGAGAGAGGAGGATTTATGCAAAATGTGGATGTTATGTTTGATTTCTAATATGTATTAGATGCTCAAGATGAGGTGGTGCTACTACGAGAGATAGTGCAAGAGTTGAAGGAGAAGTTGATCAAGTGTGAGATAGAGTAGGATGTTGATAGAGTGACATTGGTGGAGGAGAAATGGAGGGTAGAAGAGAGATTAGTGATAGCCCTAAGAGAGGCAGGGTAGTTGGTCATAAATAAGGACACATTACGGGGAGAGAATGATGAGGTGAGAGCATAGTTGATAGCTAAGTAGGAAAGTCACACAGAGAGTGTGGGACAACTACAGTGTTAGGTATAGAAGACTATGGCTACTAAGGAGAGAGTGAGAGCAGAGATTGTAGTGTTGCATGAGAGTGTGTAGCAAGCATAGAAGGTACATGTAGATGTAGGTGCATTGCAAGCTACAAAGGTGGAGATAGCACACTTGCAAGAGGATATACAATAATTTCAATAGATGCAGGAGAAGGTAGAGGGAGTGAGGGTAGCAGGTGAGTAGTCTAGGGTCAAGGTGATAGGATTATGAGCTGAGATAGATTATTTATGCTGAGCACACACATATTTGGCTAATATGTATGCAAAGGAGGTATTGATACGGGCACAGTGTGAGGTGTAGTTGACTTTATATGGCCATGGGCTCCCAGAGTACATAGGATCATTATCAAGATCAATATCGCTATCACGTACACACTCATGGTAGAATAAGTAGAGTGCCTCTTTTGTGGTGCTAGGAGAGTAGAGGATGGCAGCACCAGCAACCTCACAAGTGATATGGGGTGCCCCATAGTTGAGTAGGGTAGCCAAGGAGTGAAGAGTAGAGGCAACATCAACGATATAGGTTGAGAGTGGGGAGACTCCCAGTGGGTATTAGGGATGGGATGTCTCATAGGTGCTATCAATTTAGGTGGTGACTAGGTGGTGTACCACATATGTATATTATGTACACATTATTTTGTAGCCCGAGGGTATTGATGACATGATATATATATATATATATATATATATATATATATATATATATATATATATATATATATATATATATATATATATATATATATACATGCTTTTTATTGCGGCCTTATATACATGTGTTATGATTTGTGTGGATGAATGAATAGTGTAGGATTATGTGCATGTATGATGTAGAATATGGTAGATGTACATGAGTGTAATATGAGAGAATATGTAGGCATGTAGCAATAGGTATGAATGCATATGAGAAATTATATCATTGTATATTAAGAGTAATAAAAAATGATGTAATGTAGATGGATGAATCTGATTAGATGTAGAGTAGAGAATGCATGAGAATCAAATGAAACAACTAATATGTAGATGAAGTGTATACTATGGATGAAATACATGAATGTGTATGATGAATCCATGGTCAAAGGAATGTATATGTGAGTATATATGCACAATGAAGGAGGTACTTGTATCATTACAAAACTAGTTGAAATGTGATCCATTATATTATCTCAAATATGTAAGATGGTAAGGGATTTGAATGTAGTAAATTTGATTATTATAGTTGTAGCAATCAAACCTCATAAAAAAAATGAACAGGTTTCAATAAAACTCATAACTAACCTAGCTAGCTGGAAGTCGATCATGGACTGTTTGTGATGAGTGTTGTGCATTTATCAATTTTGAGGGAGGTAGGACTAACCTATTGCAAACTTAGCTAAAGTAGCTAGCTCATCCATAAGAATGCATTGATCTGTACAAGAGAAGATCACTAATATGACAAATATTTCACCACTTGTAAGACTATTCCACTGCTAGACAGACTCTTGGAGCCTATTACTAGTGATGAAAATTGCCTCGTGATGTTATTTTAAACCTAAGGACCAAAGGGATTCAAGAATTTTGGTAGTACTCTTGGAGGCATTTCCTTTTGTTTTCTACCCCTCTTCCTTTTTATTCTCTTTTTGTGGTGCTCATTTATTTTATTTTTTTTTTGTGTGGGCATAAGATTTTGTTTTCTGCCCATTTTCTATTTTTTTTATGTTTGTCCCTTTATTTATCCCTATGTTTTATTTTGATGATGCAAATGATAGGATGATCAGGGGAAACCGTTCGCTAAATGGTGATGTCTACACAAGGTGTTGTCTTCCCTGGTCTCAAAATTTTCTTAAGATATAAAATGTGTGAATGGTCCATGAAATAAATCAAACCAACCAAGGGAAGCTATGATAAGCATGAGAAATTGTCAATCAGATGTGATGTTTGATTGTTTTAACTTGTGAATGGTCAAATCATGCAAAACTCCATACAATCCAAAATCTTGAAAAGGGGAGTGGACATCCAAAGTGGTGATTCTAACAAGTGCATATTTTAATCGGTCATGAATACATTTCTATAGTGAAAATGTACAAGTATGGATATGGAAGCAATGGATATATACATGGATATGCAATGGAGCATCATGAAAGAAATTTATACATGTGATAATATGAACAAGAGGAAAGACGTGAAACTAAAAGGGGATGAGGGTGAGAAATATCGTGAAAGAGGTGCATATGCGAAAATAAGGTGAAGGAAAAGGAAGAATACTATATGTAGTTGCCCCAGCATGGAGGGACGTGTGTAAGATGTAAAAGGTGAATGCAAAGAGATAATGTGTAGGATTGGTTGTACCAATATGAGTAAAAGGTAAAAGAGGTGATGGAGGAAAGCAAAATTGTATGGGACAGATCAAAAGAGATAAAAGAAACAGAAAAGGGAGGAAAAAGAAAATAAATGGAAAGATGGGAAACTTAGCATAGGTATGTAGCTGCTCAAAGTGTGACCATACAACAGTGCGAGATACCAAGAAGAAGGGAAATTCTACAAAGGTATGTAGTTGCTCAAAGCATGACCATACAAAAGTATGAAATACCAAGAAGAAGGGAAATTCAGCAAAGGTATATATCCACTCGAAGCGTGACCATACAACAATGTGAACTAATAATAAGGAGTTAAATAAAGGGAAATTTATAAGAGAGGGAAGAAAGGAGATAGTGGGATAGACTAATGATGTGGAGAGTGTCGATTTACATGTCATGAATGACTGGTCGTAGTGGTAATGCGATCAGTATCCTGATAGGATGTATGATTGTGTATCTGATGGAAGTGGTGGGGTGTGGATGAAAATGATGCAAGTGATGGCATGGAGTAGGGCATTGAATGAGATAATATGCCCTGATGTTTGGTGGGATAGGTGACATGCTCAAAATGTGATGGGTCTTCCTCATTCACCATGTTGAGGATGAGGTGTTCAAAGATGCAATAATTGTTGATATCATACCTCTGCTAACAATGATAGACACATAATTAATGCTCATTATATCCCTTTGGTTTCAATTGATGTGTATCAATTGGTTTGACTTCAAGGAGAACCAGGAGTCCTACATGAAGCAGTTGGTGAAAAGTGTGAGATAGAAGTTTCAAGAGGACAAACATGGGGTATATGGAAGGTGTGGGAGGTGACGATCGCATGAGAGGTGGGTTAGGTGAAAGTGGGTTGACTACCGATCTTGGCATTGTTGAATTCTATGGATAAGGAGAAACATGTATGGAAGGAGATAATGGGGAATCAATCATAACGGGATGATGAGCGGGTGAATGACATCGGCAATGACTTAAGTATAACTCAAGGTTGTCAAGTTGGATGAGAATGTGTTGGAGGTCAATGGGTAGAGGAGATGGTATCGAAGCAGGAGGATGGGTAAATTTGAAAATAGGTGTAAATATGGGGATGGATAGGGTGAAGGAGGTGAAGACAGGTGATGGTGATACGATGGTGGCAGGTGCTAAAGGTAAGTACCACAAAATGAGATAAAAGGTGTCATGAGGAGAGGTGGGACTCATGACTATTGTAGGAAGCGGTGATGTTGATATGGATATGTACGTGAAGGGGCAGTACAAAAAAGGTGTTGGTGAAGGTCCTAGTCATAAGGTGACATACCATTAGCCAATGGTAAAGGTAACCCCAAGGAGTGGGATAAACCAGGTGGGTTCCCCTTGTTGGGATGAAAGGAGAGAGAGGAAGTGTGTCTAGCCAAAGAAGGGGGCATGTACGGATCTCTCATTGATGAAGGTGGCAGGGGATGGATTTATCTTATTATGGTAAGAGGAGGAAGAAGGTTCTCCCATGTCTACAAAGGAGGAAATGGTGGTATTACTATCATTGGAGTGAGGAGAGAGAGGTGAATATTTATAGTCGGGTGAGGGAGGAATGGTTGGAGTGTTGTGGTCAATGTGGGAGGATATCTGCATATCTTGGTGAGGTATTTGGTGAAGGAATGAGTGTAGGGAAGTCCTGCATGACTAGGAGTGTATAGAAACAAGAATGGACTGAAGGTATGTTATGATGAAAATCTAATGTGATGTATGCTCTTGTCAAAATTCCTACATGTATTTATGTCCCAAATGTGAAGGTGGTGCAACCAGTGATAATGAACATGTGACACAAAAGTCATAAACAAAATAAAAATGAAGTAGAAAAGAAAAAAAAAATTACTGTGTAATAGAAAGTAAAGAGTGCGTGTTTGGTGTAAAATACATAGTGAGTGCATTGGTGAGTGCACTTGGTGTAATATACATAGTGAGTGCACTGGCAAGGTTGGCTAGTGATATTTTGGTTCTCTTTAAGAACCAAGTGTTGATCAAGAATTCCTATTGATGCACCTTACTATTGTAGGCATGACAAATATGGTCTTGGTAAATGTAAGTGTGTTCGATGGCATGAATGTGGTGTTTGTCCAAGAGAGTCAATTGGTCAAATTTGTCCTAGAGAGTAGTATCATCATCGATGAAATCTTGTAGGGATATGTGTAATGAAGGTATTTTGAGCTCTAGGGGAATAATGGCTTCGATTCAATAAACCATAGAAAATGGTGTTAACCAAATCGAGGTTCGGATGCTCATTTGATAGGCCTATAATGCCAATGGCATTTGATTATGCCAATCATGATGAGACTTTGTAACAGTTTTGTAGAGAATGGCACATATGGTTTTATTGGTAGCTTCTACTTGGCCATTACACTACGAGTAGTATGGGGTAGATAAATTGTGTTGGATGTTGAATTTGGTATACAATGCATAAATATTTTTATTTTTAAATGGTGTAATATTATCAAAAATGATCTAAGAGGGGATACCAAATCAGCATATGATGTGTTCAGTGATGAACGTAGCAATTTTGGATCATGTGGTCTGAAAAAGTGGGATAGCTTCAACACACTTTGTAAAATATTTAGTAGCAGTAATGATGAACTTATTGAATAAGATCCAAATCCCATTGTGAAAAGGGCCACATGGATTGGATAGGTTACAATGCTTATGAAGGTAAGTGTGTGATATTGGCGTGTTGCTAAAATTTGATTCATCATTTAACATACTCACAACAATCGCTCTCTATCTTGGGCCAATAATATCCCATGAATAGGATGCACTTGGTAATGGCCATGCCACTAAAGTGGTCACTACAAGTTCCATCATGGGCTTCCTGAACCATGCATTGAGCCTCATGTGGTTTAAGGTAATGCAGAAGAATGACATCGTGGTTGTGCCTATAAAGGATGTCCCCTATCAGGATGTAGAGAATTATCCTTTGCTTAAATGCTCATTGGTGAGCATGTGGTAAATTGTAAGGGATAAAGCCTAACTTGATGTAATACTTAATTTGATAGAACCAAGGATCATGTGGTTCAGCGTGGATGACATAGATGCCATCATCATGGTAATGAAGTAAGGATGATATGGCATATTGAGATAAGGTATGAATGGACACATGCATTGTGTTAGAGAGTGTATTTTGTGGTACAAGAGAGCCTAAAGAGGCCATGGTGTCAATTAAATGGTTGGAAGAGCATGGGGTGGCATCAATATCATACCACTTGAGTTGGGTGAGCATATCTTGAGTGATTTCCTTAAACTGTTGAAGTACATGGCATCAATATTACCATAGTTCCTTGACTTGAATAACAATAAGAAGAGAGTCACCAAATATTTGAAGATGTTTAATATGCATAGAAAGCACTTGCTTTAAGCCTAGAATGAGAGCTTCATAGTCAACATTATTATTTGTGCAAGGAAAACTCAATTTAAAAGAGAAAGGGAGTGGTTTCCCATCAGGTGTGAAAAAGATGATCCCAATACCCCCAGCATGTGTGCAACAAGAGCCATCAAAGAATAATTTTAGATCAACTAGAATTTTTGGTTCCACATATTCTTTAGCTTCAGTAATGTGAAAAACAAAATCATCGAGAAGTTGAATGAGAAGTGGATTGTCATTGGGTAACGAAGCTTCAGCGAGTTGGTTAGCAATCACCTACTCATTAATGGATATTTGAGAGATGAATTTGAGGTTAAATTTAGTAAGGAGCATGATCCATTTGGTGGTATGAGAGTTATGATAACTTTTATTCATCATGTACCATAGGGGGTTATCGTGAGCGATCACAAAGGTTGTATGGTTAAGCATATAATGGCGTAACTTTTGTGTAGCAAAGACGATAGCTAGGCATAGATTTTCCATGTAAGCATACCGTATTTCATAATTGACCAAGGTGTGACTGATGTAGTACACAACTTGCTCTTGGTTGAGCACATTCTTCTGGGCCAATAGTGTTCCTAGTGCAAAATCCATGGTAGAAATGTACAAGAAGAATGGTCATTGCTGATGTGGAAGAGATAGAACTAATGGAGAAGTTAGGTAAGCTTTTATTGCATCAAAATCTTATTGGTAGTGAGAATACCATTTTAAGGTGACCCCCTTTTGTAAAATATGGTTAAATTACTTATATTTATCATACAATTAGGTGATGATGCTACAAATTATTTGGATTTTGCCCTGCAAGCTACATATCTATTTGAGATTTGTGGGGGGAGGCATCTCGAGAATAGCTCTGACCTTGTTGGGATTAACTTCAATGCCCTGTTGAGAAATGATGAATCCCAAGATCTTTTCCTGAGGTAAAACCAAAGATACATTTCTTTGGGTTTAACCGTACATTATGTTCAAGGAAGCAATCAAATATTCGACGGAGGTTTGAGAGATGTTGGCAATGCTTTTTGGATTTGGCAATGAGATCATAAATATAATTTTTTATAGTATTATTCATGCATTCATGTAAAATGTATGTCATAGCGTGCTAGTAGGTTGCCCCAATGTTCTTAAGGCCAAAGGGCATGACCTTATAACAAAAATTTCTGCTGATCAGCAGGGTTGATCCTAATTTGGTTGTAGCAAAAAGAGCCATCCATGAGGGAGATCATTTCATGGCCTGCTATAGAATTGACCAACATATCAATGTTGGGGAGTAGAAAATTTTCATTGGGATATGCTTTGTTTAAATCTTGAAAATCAGTGCATACACGGATATCCCTGGTGGGCTTTGGTACTGGTACCATGTTGAACACCCATTTTGGGTAATCGATTGGTGGTATGAATCTGAAATCAATAAGCTTTTGGAGTTTGGATTTAACCAATAACATAATTGTGGGATGCATGCATCATAATTTTTGTTTGACGAGATTGGCACCATTATCAAGTGTGAGATTGTGAACAACCAATAATGGGTCAAGTTCGGGCATGTCCATGTAGGACCATGCAAAGACTTTGATGTACTATTTAAGAAAGGAGGTAAAAAGAGTGTGCTCCTCTAAGGAGAGGCTGGAATTGAGTTTGAATATGTGGGTATTGGTGGGATCATCACAAATATCAACATCAATAGTATCCTCTACAAGGATGTGGGAGTTATCTTGGAGTTGAATAGGAATGGGGATGAGATGGAGATCATCAATAGCCTTAGGAAAGTTGAACTCGTCATCCAGATAAATATTTATATGGTTAATCTAAGGGATGTGATGTAGAGTAGATGGCAAGGGAGTTGTATCACCCAAATTTTTTGCACCCTTACCTTTAGGCTAAAGGATCCGTACCCGAAAGGGGGGTGAGAAAAGGATGGAACAATACCTCGAACGGAGAGGCCCTTTGAAGGTCACGCCTCTCGGGGGAGGAGTATAAAGGTGAATTTTTGATGGATGGTGGGGTTCACCAGGAAACTTTGAGTGGAAGTTTCCATGCTTAGGTTTGAAAATGGGTTTGATTTGTTCATTTTATGTTCAATCATTCAGATTCCTAGGTTGGCCAAAATGAAGCTAAGCTATTCTATATGAATATTCTTATTTATATGAAGACAGAAGACATAAATGAATCCTAATGTGATTGAATACAGAGAATATATAAAATGGAGAAGAGTACACCTGATTTCTGATGTCTGATGAAGATTCTGAAGCTTGTAGGAGTCTAGATCATCTCGAATATGACAGGATCATCTGTAATTGTATAGAATCATCCCAAATCATAGGAGATTATCTGAGATCACCCAAGATCATCAGCGACCTGATGAATTCGTCAAGCGAATTCGTCATAAACCTGTAATTAAGAAAACAAACACCAAAAACCAAAAATATGATTGCCATAATAATGCAAAATGATAAAAATAAGAGTATAGATGTTTGAATTATAAATCTAGATATCAAATTAAATGAGATGCACTATTTTGGAAACTTATTTTGAAATTTATCATGCAATTATGTTAAATGAGGTGAACTCCAAGATGCAGAATAGAAGTAAGTTAATCTAATGCACCAATAAATAAGGAAAATAAGATAGAGAATGCAAACTCAGGGCTCTGATTGCCCCCAAGCTAAATCATAGACCGGATCGTCTGTAATTATACAAGATCATCGTCAATCTTGACATGATCATCTAGAATTGTAGTTGAATCGCCTACGACGATCTGAGCTACCTCCGATTGAAACACAGTGAAATCCTGCAACAAAACTTGAAAACACAAGTATGAATGATGGGAGATCATGGAGGGAGTCAGGGAGTCAGGGGGATAAACTAGAAAAATCCTAGTTTATATAGGATTAGGTGGAGGTTAGGAGGTTGGTGATCATCCCAATATAGAAGATCCTCAACATGGGAATCTCCAACCGCACAGACACACTTCTGTTGAAGTTGGAGAGGTCGTTGGAATAGAAGCTAATTATGAAAATTTGGTTTTGGGATGAAATCGTCTGGACATTCTGTTCCAGACGAATTCATCCGATTTGGGACAATATCATCAGATCAATGACGATATCTTCAGATCGACAACGATATCGTCCAACGGTCACAACAACCTCTAAAAATGGCACAAAAAATGAGGTAAGCGGTTAACGAGCGATTTCGGGGTTAAAATTCAAATTTCTACTTTTTATTGATGGTTTAACTATGCCAATTTTAGGGTGCTACATTTTGCCCCCTCTTTAGCGAATTTTCCAAAAAAAATGCGTTAAAGATGAGTTCTTCATGCTTTACGAAAAAAATTTATTCCATTTTTTAGACGACGATTCTAGGTCGAATCGTATGACTGTTTGCTATGGTGCCCCCTTTGAGTTTTTACCCAAATCGAACGTTTGAGGTAAAAGCGCGGAAAAGCAAAAATTAAAAAAAAAAGTTGTTTTTTAAAAATAAAAATAAGAAAAATAGGGTAAAACCCTAATTCATTTTTACTGTTCACTTTCACTATTTCAGAGCTCTGCAGGCGAAATGGTGGAGACGACACACAGATCGACAGAGATCCGATGTGGGTTGTGGGTAAGAATCTAAACCTAGTTTTACTGTGTTTTTAACTTGATTTACTTAATTTTTTGACTTGAATTTTAATTTTTTTGGGAGTCGAGGCCGTTTTTTTGGCCGACGACGAAATCGTCTCTATATTGACGATTTTGTCTAGGGACGAAATTGGAGAAATAGGGGATCGCCAGCACGATATTCATCTCCTACTTCAGTATCTTGAAGTGGTAGAGCCAAAGAAGGAACTTCTAGTTCAAAGGGAAAAATAGCTTCAATGCCATAAACCAAAACAAAAGGTGAAGTGCTCGTGGGAGTACAAATGCTAGTTCGATAAGCCCACAAAGCGGGATATAATTGAATGTGCCAATCACGGCCAGATTTATTGACCAGTATCTTGAGGATTTTAATTAATGTTTTATTAGATGCTTCTGCTTGGCCATTACCCTAAGGATAATAGGGAGTGGACCAACGATTTTGAATTTTATATTTTTGACATAGTTTCTTTACATCTTTGTTTTTGAAACAAGTTCCATTATCCTAGATGAGATTTGCAGGAATTCCAAACCTACAAATAATTTGATTAAGAATAAACTTGGAAACTTGCGTTCCAGTGCAAGAAGCTAAGGGCATAGCTTCGACCCAATTCGTAAAATACTTGGTGGCGGTTATGATGAATTTGTGTCCATCAGATGACACAGGATTGATTTTTTTGATAATGTCTAAGCCCCATTTTGAAAAGAGACAAGGAGATGAAATAGCCTACAGTTCTTGTGCAGGCGCATGGACAAGGTCAGTGTGTTTCTGGCACTTGTAGCAATGGCACATGTAATCATGTGCATCATTCTCCATGGTAGGCCAAAAATATCCTATCCGAAGGAGCTTCTTAGCAATGGCGCTACCACTAAAATGTCCCCCATAAGATCCATCGTGGGATTCACTCAAAGCTTATCTAGACTCTTCTAGGTTCAAACATCTTAATAGAATACCTTCAAAAGATCTCCTATATAATGTATTGCTAATTATTACGAAGTGACTTGCTCGTATACATAATAACCGGTGCTGGTTTCTATTAAAACCTTTAGGGAAGGTCCCATTTTGAAGAAAATTGAGGATGTCAATGTACCAAAGTTCAGGAATAGTTTCATTGATTAGAAACACGTCCAAAGGTTCCAAGCATGATTTAGTTGAAGCAAGTTCTTGGAGTCGACGAATAATGATGGTAGCATATTCGTCATCTAACTCCAATGGTAAAAGAGATGCAGTTGCGGCCATAGCGTCAACCGCACGATTGCTAGTTCTAGGAATAGCTTCCAAGGTAACTTGATCAAATAGAGATATTAATTGTAATACATATGCTTTATAAGGGTGCAATTTATCATATCTGGTCTGATAAACATCATTAATTTGATTTATAACAAGTTGAGAATCACCGAAAACTAATATATTTTTAATTTTCAGTGCTAGGGCAGCTCGTAATCCAAGGATTAGAGCCTCATATTCAACAGTGTTATTAGTACAGGCAAACGTTAATTTAAAGGATAGAGGTATGAGATTTTTTTGTGGAGATATCAAAATAATACCTGCACCAGCCCCACTCATGCATCGGGCTCCATAAAAGTATAAGGACCATTGCTCTGAATGATCCGCCTCTAGGTTAAGGCATTCGTCAAGAAACTCAATGACAAGGGGATGGGTGGACTCTAAGGGTGCAGTAGCTAATTGATCTACTATGATTTGACCCTTAAAATACTTCTATCCTATAAATGTGAGTTCAAAATTGCTTAGAGCAAGAACCCACTTCATTGTGTGACCAGATAAATAAGGTCGACTCATGAGATACCACAAGGGATCGGATTTAGCAATAACGTATGTTTTCTGACTGAGCATATAATGGTGTAGTTTTTGTGTAGAAAATACGACTACTAGACATAACTTCTCTAATGTTGTGTAGTGGGTTTCATAACTAATTAATGTTCTGCTAATGTAATAATTAGCACGCTCTCTTTTCTCATCATCAAGTTGAGCTAACATAGCTCCTAAAGCAAAATCTAAAGCAAAAATATACAAGATAAATGGGCGATCAGGTTTAGGTGGTGAAAGTACAGGTGGGTTAAGAAGATATTGTTTGAGGAGTTCAAATGCTTCCTTACATTTGTCGTCCCAATGGAAAGGGACATCCTTCTTAAGAAGCTTAATAAAGGGTCCAGTTTTATCCGCCAGCTTATCGATGAAGCGATGGATAGCTTGAAACTTACCTTATAGACTCTGTAATTCAGATATATTTGTAGGTGTGGGCATATCAGTGATAGCCATAATCTTGAGAGGGTCAATTTTGATGCCACGTAAAGAAACTATAACCCCCAATAATTTACTTGACTTAACTCCGAATATACATTTGGCTGGATTCAATCGGATAAGATATTCCCTTAATCGATCAAATACTTTTCTCAAGTCATCTAAATGGTCATCTTCTTTAGTAGAACGAGCTATAATGTCATCTACATAATCATGTAGTATATCATGCATCATATCATGAAATATATAATTCATGGCTCGTTGATAGGTTGCACCTGCATTCTTCAAACCGAATGGCATCACTTTCCAACAGAAAGTCCCCCAAGGGGTAATAAAGGCTATTTTATCCTGATCTTCAGGAGCTATCCTGATCTGATTATAACCAAAAAATCCATCCATTAAGGATATCATTCCACTCCTAGCAGTAAAATCAATGATCTGATCCATATTGGGAAGGGGAAAATCGTCTTTAGGGCATGCAACATTAATATCTCTAAATTCTGTACAAACCCTAATCTTAGTAGCTTCTTTCTTAGTTACTGGAACTACATTCGAGATACATTCATCATAGTCAATGGCTTGTATAAAAATAACATTCAGGAGTTTTTCTAACTCCCCTTTGACTAGTAAGGCCAATTTAGGATGCATTTTTCTAGGCTTCTGCTTAACAGGTTTAGCATCTAAATGAACTACTAGGTGATGCATAACTACATGAGGGTCTAAACCTGGCATATCTTCATATGTCCAAGCAAAAACATCTTCATATTCTTTAAGAAATGCAATGTATTTATCCTATTTTTCTTGACTCAATTCTGATCCAATGTTGATTATGTGAGGGTTATCGTTGGTTCCAATGTTAATTTTTATTACATTTTCTACTTCCATGTGTAGATCTCTCTCAAAATTAGGTGGGGCGGGTGAAATGCCCAATTCTTGTAATTCTTCCAAGGTTAGCTTGGATAATTTGTCTTGAGGAGTCATGGCCTCAAGATGGGCTATACTAGGTATAGAGCCATCAAAATAAAATCCATTATGTAATAATTCCTCAACGGAGACATCGTGAAAGATATCTCCCTCCAACTCATCATCGGATTCAACGATCATCTCAGGATAAGCTATAGATAGCATATTACATGTGAATGTCTTATTCATTAAACGCAAAGCATCGTGTTCACCTAAATAATCCTGGTAACATATAAGATGGTCATCATCCTCAAATGGGAATGGCTGACCCTTACTAGAAAATAGGCCCACACCACATCGGGTGGGCCATGCTTCTACCTCAAAAGGTTCTTTCATACCATTCTAGAAAGGTCCCAAACCTTTCCCTTTATATCCTAATTTAAGCATTATAGGTTTGGCTTTAATATACTCATTAGTAAAATAACATTGAGCATATCCATCATAATGAGTTCTGATGTTTTTGGGTATTCTACCCCAGTCATATCCCTTATAAATAAAGGCATAGCTCCCGACTTGGTAAATACTTCCCATAGGCTGTGGGAGGCCCAAGGTACGAGGATATTGTGGCAAATTATTTAAAATAAAGGAACCTTGCATAGAAGCATTCGTTTCTTCTGATATCATAATTTTAGATAGATCGGGTAAGAGCTCATCAGTAAGAGCATAAGAGGTAGAAGGAACATTCCCTATGTCTTTCGATGTGGAAAATATAAATTTGGTGGATGTAGATGGTGTAGAGGTTTTTATGGATGGGTCTATTAAAGGTATGGAAGTTATAAGAGTAGAACAAGAGACATTGGTTATGGGATTAGGATCTTTCTTAGGTCCTAATGTGGTTTGTTCAGAAGGTGTTTGAGCTATATGTGGAGGTGCAACTGATGGAGAAGAATTAGATGGCATTGTGGGTGATGGGTAGTCATTATACCATCATTAAATCTCAAAGATCTTATCAATCCGGGGTGGTGTCCAAGGCTGTCTACGATAGAAAGTTCAAGCAGGGTTGTAGTTCAGTTCATTTGGAAGCAACAGGTCTTATTGGTGGAATTGATTGTGTGGGGGTTTTGTGTCACTTCTACCCCTAAATTGCATAAATTTAACTTTAATCTATTTGCAAGAATGAAAAACTAATTGTTGTCTGCAGAAATAAAGTCCTAATTACAATTGCTAAATTGAGACTTAATTGATTTGCAGAAGGAAAATCCTAATTACAATTGCTAAATGAGAAACCTATTTACTTTTGCAATGATGAGATAAAACAAGTAATCAACTTCTGTCAATACTCTGAAACGGAAGGTCGTCAATCTTTTGTGCAGTGTTTGACAGCAAAAACAAGAATGCAAGAAATTATAGAAAACTTGTAAATTGTTGGAAATGTAAATTGCAGGGAATTGGAAAATTACTAAAAAATAAAGAAACTGATTATATCTATTGTTGATTACATCACAAATGTGAAATAGATGGATAAAAACTAAAACAGAAATCAAATACCACAAAATGCTGAAATTGACAAGTTCCACTACTTATTCTGTTGCAGCAAAATCAGGACTGAAAACACGTCTGTTAGTCCTTCTCCTAGATTTGAAAGTGGTCGGCCTCCTTTTCCAGAAGAAGGTATAATTTCTTCTCTAAGTCTTACTCACACTCAGACATAACAAATTAAATGGAATGAAATTGCACTTTTATTGCTTCAGAAACATAATTACAATTTTGCTAAAATCATATCTGCAATCTGTTACAGGTCTATTATCTCTAATATGTCTAATCTCTAATCTAATATTTCTAATATCTAATATTCTTCTAATAGCTCAACCTCGTACGGGAGCTATCTTTTATAGATGCCTAAAATCTAATTACAAACATAAAATATGTTGTCCTGATATCCTGTAGAATTTCCTGGCTTTATCCTAGAAGAAGATCAAATTTGATCTTTTCCATAAATGGTGGCTTTGGATGGCAAGGATGGAAAAGTTATATGGGAGATATTTTCCCTTAACTTTCTCAACCTTATTATCCCCTTTTCCACCGCCAAAATTCAGTCAACAAGTCAAAAAGTACATTCTATTTTCATTTCGAAGATAAGTGGCTCATTCCGAAGATAAGTGGCTCATTCCGAAGATATTGCAATTCTCATTTCGAAGATCCGCTCATTTCGAAGATACTGCAATTCTCATTCCGAAGATCCGCTCATTCCGAAGATACTGCAATTCTCATTCCGAAGACACTGTGTTTTTCTCATTTCGAAGATATCTGTTCATTCCGAAGACACTGTGTTCATTCCGAAGACACTGTGTTCATTTCGAAGATCTTTAGAATGACCAATTGTGTTGACTCCAAATGGTTTTGGCTGCATTTCTCAGGTGTATTAGACCTCAGGATCAGATTGCAATAGTCTTCATTCTTCCTTGGATGTGAATTCCATGCCTTGCCATTCATTGGTAGCTTGCTGGAATTTATATGGAAAAACCAGTTTTTTGCTACACAGTAATAAGTCTTTGTACTATTTGCTGAATTTAGAGAAACTAATGCTTAATGATCATCAAAATAAGACTACTGAAATGCTGCTGTCAACCTAAGCATGAAAATATAACATAAAACTATACAAGAACTGTTAAAAATCAGAATATAATGTCCTTAACACTGCAATCATGCATATTAAATCAACTTAACTAGCATATAAGATAATTCACAAGAGTTTTAGGCAGTTTTAGGTAGTTTTAACTATTTAAAACATGCTATAAATGAGGCTTATCCAGGCCTCATCATTCCCCCCAACTTATATTAATGCATGCCCTCATGCATTGCAGTGGGCTATGGAGTCACAAATGTCCATACTCATATTCCATGTTTCATAGAACAATTTAGTGCTTGTGTAATTTCTCATGAAGGTTTCGGAGTCATTATTCAAACTGATCATCTGGTTGGGAATCCTCTTCAAAATAGGAGGGAACTAGAGTAATGATGGTTGGAGGCCTGAATCTGAGACCTACCCAATAATGTTGCATAAAGGTATTTCTCTGGATTGAGAACTCCACTTTCTGCTATAATTCTCTAATTTTCTTTTCATGTTTTTCAATAACATATTTTCTTTCCTCAATCCATCTCATTTGTATTTTTATAACACTCTTGGCTGCTCTCAGTTGTTTTGTGATTTCCACCTCCTCTTCTTCATTTGACTCAGAACCTAATACTGACAAATCAACTGCAATTTGCTGCTCAACAACGATCTCATCCTCTGCTTCAGACCCCTACTCCTGTACAGGAGGTTCCATGAAATTATCTATGATTACATCCAAATTCTCAGTGGCTTGTTGCACTTCTATGACATCAGGGCTATCATGTCTGGTCCTCTCTTCAATCATTTGTTCTTTTATCTCTTTTTGTTGGAGTCTTGCAGACCTCCTAGTCCTTAATGTATATTTTCTCTTCTTGCCCTGTTTTCTTGTGGTAACAGGGGCTGTAGGGATAGCTTCAAGCTCTTCACTGTGAACTTCACTCTTATATTTTGATAGATAAATAACATCTTTAGAAAAATGAACCCTCTTCTATTTTATTTTTCTGCTGTCATTTTCAGCTCTTCTGCTGTCATTTTCAGCTCTTCTCTTCTTCGTCTATGAGTTTGATGGTTCTGTTGCTGCTGCTGGGTGCATTTCTTTTTTTTTTTTTGCAATAGCCTCTGCAGTAGTTCCTATTTCTTCTTCTACAACAGCCTCTGTAGTAGCTATTTCTTCTTCTGCAATAGCCTCTGTAGCAGTTGTTTCTTCTTTTGCAACAACATCTACAGCATCTGTTAGGTCACTGATTTCTGGTTGCTACAGGGTTTGCTCTTGTTCTTCTTCAGAAAGAATAATTTTTTTTTTCTTGTAATCATTAGAAAATATGTCTTCGAAAAGAAAATATGGCACACTTCCTTATTCTGTGCTCTGAACACCTGGCCATCAATCATTGGACATCCTTGCCATCAAATTTTCTTTACTATTTTTAGCTTGTCCATTCTGCATGCAAATTTTCCCACATGAGTGGTTATTATCAATGAATGGTGGTGGCATGTTTGTTAAATCTTCATTTCGAAGATTATGTTTCATTCCCTCCTTGACTATGTCTTTTTCTCCCTCCTTGGATGCCACGTGGAAACAGACTGTTAAATCTTCATTCTGAAGATTATGTTTCATTCCGAAGACTAAGTTGGGCATTTAATTTGAAGATAACCTCATTCCGAAGATAAACCTTCATTCTGAAGACACACCTTCATTCCGAAGACAAACCTTCATTCTAAAGACAAACCTTCATTCCGAAGACACACCTTCATTCTGAAGACAAACCTTCATTCCGAAGACACACCTTCATTTCGAAGACAAAGCTTCATTCTGAAGATACCACGGTTATTTGAAGATACAGCAGTCATTCTGAAGACATAGCAAAAACCAACATTTTTCTCTTTCTCCAAGCATGTTTTGTTTATGCCAACTCTTATGAACACTTTTATACTAATGGTTAATTGTCATATACTATATATCAAATATTTACAATGAGAAAAGTGCAAGAAACATATATACCGGTTAAAACAAGTTAATGCAAGTTTTGAAAGATGACTCGCTTCTGTTGATATTCTGTTGAGGCTTCCTGCAACACTTCAAAAACAAGTGCAGTTGGTGAATTTGTACAATGATGACTCAGAACTTTCAAGGTTATGCATGCCAGAAAACTGGTTTTCATGCATACCAACTCAGTAGCGCCTTAGAAAAGGTTTTCACTGCTGAGCTATTCATTTTTCTCTCTTTTTTTTTTTCTTTAACCTCTCCTTTTCTCTCTTTTTTTTTTTTGTCTTTTTGATTCTGATTGTGCCCGTGAAGGAATTCATGACTTCCCTGAAATCATGCCCATGAAGGAATTCACGACCAAAATTTATTCATCTTTTTTGTTTTCTATTTTTTTCTAATTTTTTTTTCGTTTTATTTTTAAGATTCAAAGATATGATTATTTGGAATCTTCATCAGAAGAAGAAGCCTCTTCGGTCAAATGTAACTATGTGAAATACCGAGCAAATTCCACCTTTGTTAGTGGTTTATGGTACAAGCCGTAAAAGATGTCCATTCACCACTAATATCCTCCTTACATCATCAACTAAAGAAAGTTGAACAACTTCATTCTCAAACTCCCCTGGTTCATCCTTGTTGCTCTTAATGTGATCATCATGCCACATTTTCCATTTTTGTTGAGTGAACTCTATTTGGTGAAGTGCTTCCAACCAAAGTTCATCAAATGCATTCAACTACAAAATTTGTTTTTTCTATACCTGCAACAACTTAATGCCAACTGCTAAAGATGCATAAAATGTTAGTAAAGCATTAGGATGTTGCACCAATATATCAAACAAATTTGCTCCCTGGTTTTTAGTCAACCAACTATTGTTGTTCAAAGGTTGTTTTGGCTGTGTTTCAGTTTGTTTTGTACCAGGCTTATTTGAATTGGTTCTTGGAGAAACATTTTTATTTACACCAATGGAGGCCAAAACTAAAGTATTCTTTTCATTTTCCTTATGTGTTCTAAGAAACTGTGGGCTTTTCGTACAATTATACTTAGGTGTAATAAGTTTACCTGAAAGCAAGTTAACTAATTTTCCACCTTTTTGTATGGTTTTAGGATATACTTTCTTCTTTTTTCTTGGTTTTCTAAAACACATTTCTTGAACAATCCTATTAATGATTGGTACAACTTGAGGTAAAGGGATTGTAATAATTAAATGTTCTAATTCCTTTATCAAATCTGATTGTGAAGATGTTATTTTTGATATCTCAGACTGTTCAAAATATGATACTTTATTTGATGAGGTATCTTGTTCTTCTTGATGTTGTTTTAGTGTGGATTTGTTTTCATGTTCATTCTTTTTAACTTCACTTTCTACACTCGATAAGTGGAATAGGTTCAAGCAGTGGTTCACTTGAACACAACCGAGTTTTAACACAATAACTAACATTTATTAGGGTTGTATTTTTTGATTCAACCACGGAGACAGGGGTTACCTATTTAACATGATTTGGACTGACCACAGGTTGAGTTGAAAACAGAGGTTGTTTTAATTTTTGTTGTTGTTGTCCATGATAGAAATTATGGATATGATTAGGCAACAAATTTGATTTTTGTTTTTGACAATGTTGCTGCCCTTTGTATAGATTTTGATGTTGTACCCATTGATATCCCTATATTTTTGGCTGCAACCATGGTGGATGTTGTTGATTCCATTGTTGTTGCATCCATCCATGTTGAGACCATGCTTGGGAGTATGCCCATGGTGGTTGACTCCAACATTGTTGAAGTGGACCTGAAGCAGACCATGGCATATACCAAGGATTATTTCCCCAATGTGCAAGAAATTGAGAAGCATTCCGATATGGAAATTTATGAAAATTATTCCCTTGTCCTTGTCCTACAAAATTGATTTTTTTCATAGGTTGAGACTGTTTTTCAAAGACACTTTTAAGTTCCGGCAATAAACTACACCGATCCGTGGGGTGTCCTAATTGACAAATGCTACATGTAGCAGGTATAAATATTTTGTTCAAAGGACAATCATGAAGAGAGTGTTGCTTTTTACATTCTGAACAATAGATGGTCGAAGATTCAGTAGATTCATTTTTTTCATCTAATGTTCTATCATGTACTAAAACATCAGCCTCTTTTATGCATTCTTTCAAATCATGTTTTTCATTACCAATTCTGTGTTTTCTATGCCTTGAATGAGAGTAATTTTTACAGAGTTTAATAATTTCCTCAAATTTAAGTGCATTTGTATCTCCTCTTCCCAAGATATCCAATGCATCCCTAGATTCATCTTGTAGTCCCCTTAAGAATATGACTTTGCAAATTTCAGGTTCAACACTTCCACATCTCTTATGAACAAAAGAAAATCTGTCTATATAATCTTCTAAGATTTCATTTTCCTCTTGTTTCATTGTAAGAATTTCATCATTTTGATTCTTGACTTGACAATATTCTTGGTATCTCTCCAAGAATATGTTTTCCATCTCATCCCAAGTTCTAATTGAGTCAGGTGCTAAGGTGATAAACCATCGTAGAGCTAACTCTTTAAGAGTGGAAGGAAATAGTTTGAGCTTTTGATTGTCATTAGTGTAATCATGAGCTTGACATACAATTTTAAACTCAAACAAAAACATATCAGGATCTTTGGATGTAATTCCCTTGAAAGTTGGTAATACTGCGGGTGAAATGACCTTCATGGGAGCATTTTGATTAAGATCTAGTTGGATGGGATTTTGAAAAGTTCTGGCAGGTGCACTAGTTGCACTAGGGTGGAGCACATTGTTGGCTCTACCTTGATTCTCTTGTGAGCCTTCCATTGTAGGTTCCCAAAAACAATTATAAATCTTGTCAAATTTTCTTGATTGTATGGATTTGTCAAGAGAAAATGGTGTTGAACTACTTAATTTTCCTCCTTGTAATGATTTCTCAAAGGATCTTGCAGTCTTGGAAGTGGATGATTGGGATTCTTTGAAAATTCCAACATTTTTGGAAATAAAAAATTTAGACATTTTTGACATAATTTCAACCTCTTGTGAAATTTTTCTTCTTGTGGTTTCTTGCTTATTTCCTAAATGGACTGAAATACAATTTACCAATAACAATTACTTATACCAGTCATTACATTCAGATTTTACTCTAAAATTCACAACTTAGCATATTTAATAATTATTGGACTGCTTTTCACCTTCTAACAACACCGTGTTCCTTGACAACGATGCTAAAATGATGGGTAGTCGTTATACCATCATTAAATCTCAAAGATCTTATCAATCCGGGGTGGTGTCCAAGGCTGTCTACGATAGAAAGTTCAAGTAGGGTTGTATTTCAGCTCATTTGGAAGCAGTAGGTCTTATTGGTGGAATTGATTGTGTGGGGGTTTTGTGTCACTTCTACCCCTAAATTGCATAAATTTAACTTTAATCTATTTGCAAGAATGAAAAACTAATTGTTGTCTACAGAAATAAAGTCCTAATTACAATTGCTAAATTGAGACTTAATTGATTTGCAGAAGGAAAATCCTAATTACAATTGCTAAATGAGAAACCTATTTACTTTTGCAATGATGAGATAAAACAAGTAATCAACTTCTATCAATACTCTGAAATAGAAGGTCGTCAATCTTATGTGCAATGTTTGACAGCAAAAACAAGAATGCAGGAAATTATAGAAAACTTGTAAATTGCTGGAAATGTAAATTGCGGGGAATTGGAAAATTACCGAAAAATAAAGAAACTGATTATATCTATTGTTGATTACATCACAAATGTAAAATAGATGGATAAAAACTAAAACAGAAATCAAATACCACAAAATGCTGAAATTGACAAGTTCCACTACTTATTCTGCTGCAGCAAAATCAGGACTGAAAACCTGTTTGTTAGTCCTTCTCCTAGATCTGAAAGTGGTCGGCCTCCTTTTCCAGAAGAAGGTATAATTTCTTCTCTAAGTCTTACTCACACTCAGACATAACAAAATAAATGGAATGAAACCGCACTTTTATTGCTTCAGAAACATAATTACAATTACGCTAAAATCATTACAGATCTGCAATATGTTACTGAGTCTATTATCTCTAATATGTCTAATATATAATTTAATATTTCTAATATCTCATATCTAATAGCTCAAATTGTACGGGAGCTATCTTTTATAGATGCCTAAAATCTAATTACAAACATAAAATATGTTGTCCTGATATCCTGCAGAATTTCCTGGCTTTATCCTAGAAGAAGATCAAATTTGATCTTTTCCATAAATGGTGGCTTTGGACGGCAAGGACGGAAAAGTTATATGGGAGATATTTTCCCTTAACTTTCTCAACCTTATTATCCCCTTTTCCACCGCCAAAAGTTAGTCAACAAGTCAAAAAGTACATTATGTTTTCATTTCAAAGATAAGTGGCTCATTCCGAAGATACTGCAATTCTCATTCCGAAGATCCGCTCATTCCGAAGATACTGCAATTCTCATTCCGAAGATCCGCTCATTTCAAAGATACTGCAATTCTCATTCCGAAGACACTATGTTTTTCTCATTTCGAAGATATCTGTTCATTCCGAAGACACTGTGTTCATTCCGAAGATCTTTAGAATGACCAACTGTGTTGACTCCAAATGGTTTTGGCTGCATTTCTCAGGTGTATTAGACCTCAGGATCAGATTGCAATAGTCTTCATTCTTCCTTGGATGTGAATTCCATGCCTTGCCATTCATTGGTAGCTTGTCTGGAATTTATATGGAAAAACCAGTTTTTTGCTGCACAGTAATAAGTCTTTGTACTATTTGCTGAATTTAGAGAAACTAATGCTTAATGATCATCAAAATAAGACTACTCGAAATGCTCGTTGTCAACCTAAGCATGAAAATATAACATAAAACTATACAATAACTGTTAAAAATTAGAATATAATGTCCTTAACACTCGCAATCATGCAAACGAGTTAATACAGAGCATATTAAATCAACTTAACTAGCATATAAGATAATTCACAAGAGTTTTAGGCAGTTTTAACTATTTAAAACATGCTATAAATGAGGCTTATCTAGGCCTCATCAGTGGGTGTGAGTTTCACACGTTTATATGGATAATGAGAATTAGGATGTGTGGATGACAGAGCGGGGCAAAATTGAACTCCAATAGGTTTTGCCAAAGTACACATATCAAAGGGTCTTGGATCACCATGAATGGTAACCAACTGATTCTTAAATTCAAACTTAACACATTGATGTAAAGTTGAGGGAACATCTCGCATTGCATTGATCCAAGGACGACCCAAGAGTATATTGTACGATGCAGGGCAATGTACAATAAACACAGTCGTATCCAAGGTTTTTGGACCAACCTGCAATGGAATGGTAATAACTCCACACGTTTCTTGTGTTTCATTATTGAAAGATTTTATGATCATATCAATTCTTTTCATTTCATCACTTCTAAACCCAAATATTTGGTAGAAGTCAAAAGTGCAGATATTTAAAGATGAACCATTATCAATCAAAACTCGTTTGACTACTACATCTCCAATTAAGGCAATAATATACAAGGGGTTATCTTTATGTAAACTATGTTGCGGTATGTCTCTATCTCGAAATTCAATACAATCAACTTCACGAGTTATTATAGTATCGGTCATGGCTTTAGGTTAAATGTCTTGTGGTACCATCATCTGACTTAATGTGAGCATTAATTCATCTCTATGTGTAGGAGAAGATCATAAAAGGTCCAAGAGAGAAATTCTAGCTGTAATATTTGATAATTTTTTATTAATATTATAAGGAGGTTTAGGTTGAACATTAGGTGAATGATTCCCTTTATTAGGAACCTTCAAAAAAAATGGAGTTGATCCACCATTTTGAATTTGATCTTTTTGAGAATTTTGAGCCTGTTGTCTAGTAACAGCTCCGATGGTACCCACAATATTATTCTACGGATGATGAATGGGTCTTGGTATAGCATTTATAACTAGCTCATTAGAAAGTAATTGGTGAGATGATGGTCTAGTAGTGACTCTTCTTGGAAATGGCTCTTCTGGAACCATATAACTTGTGATAGGGTGAATAGGATCTGATTCATCTTTAGAACTATTTGATTGATTTGATGTGATTTCCATATCACTCTCAATCTCGTATTCTATATCACTAAGATCAGGTATCTGAATATTATATAGAGGCCTGGTTGTAACCACGAATAAAGTTGTGTCAAAGATTTCCAGATCATGAACAGGTAAATACCCACTAATAGTTCCTACATATCTGTCAGGAGGAGGGACATTATGATGTTCAACTTGATTAGCCACCTCCTTACCATGTTTTGGTAGGGGATGTTGAAAGATGTCCAATGACTAATTGGCATTCTAATTCTGGTTTTTTAGGGTGTTCTTTTGAACATTATTAGGAGGATTTTGCTTAGGTTGAAAGGCTTGCACCTCCATTTCATTGTTATCAATCAAGTCCTATATTTTATGTTTTAATATTTTACAAGAGTTGGTAGTGTGTCCAGGTCCTCTATGGAAGTCACAGTGTAAATTTGCTCTGTATCCGGGTATAGTTGGATCAGGTTCCCGAATATTTGGTAATTGAATCAAACCTCATTCTAATAATTACGGTATAATAGTTGATAAAGGTTGATTTAACCTAGTAAATTCTTGAGGAGGTTTATCAGGAGGTTTTAGTACAAAATTCTCTGCTGCCTTCGCAGCATTAACATTAGCAGTATTTCTTCTATCGTGACTCCATCACCCACAACTTGTTTATTCTTATATTGATTTTTGGATGTTTTCTCATCGTCTCTCTTTTTAAGTTGGCCTCTCCTAATGAGAGCATCTTCCACTCTTCAGGCTAAGTCTATAGCCTGATCAAAGGTGGTCAAGGTAGTAGTTGATAATTCATAAGATAGTTGCTCTTGCAAATTATTAATAAAGATGTCCAACATCTCCCTATAAGGTAACACAAAGTGCAATTTTCCTATCAACTGTCTCCACCTAGCTAGGAAATCAACAAAGCATTCCTCTTTGCCTTGTTTTAAGTTATACAAATATTTAATGGTCACATCTCTTTCGATGTAGGCACTAAATTGATGAACAAAAGACTCAGCAGTTTCTTCGAAATTCCTCAAAGAATTAGTGGGTAATTGATAATACCACTCTAATGCCATTCCTCCCAAACTTTTTAGGAACATTTTTAGTAATAACAAGTCATCATGTGATATATCGTGACATGTTATCCTAAACATACGAAGATGCTCTATGGGATCTTTGGTTCCTTTATATATGGGAAGAACAAGCATAGGAAAATGTTAAATATACGGTTGTGCTACAACTATAGGATCTAAATGCTAACTACACATATCTCGATAATTGTACGAGGGACGGTAGGGATCTATCTGGTCCATGCGGGAAACTAACTGTTTCACCATGGCTTCCAGATTGCTAGTTTGTCCACCATATTGGTTCGATGGCACATAGGTATGGGATCTATGGGCGTATGATGGTGTGACACAAGGATTATATGTTATATTGTTATTATGCAAAGTGTTGGTAGGAAGAGTATTATGAAGGGGATTTGTAATAGTATTATGTTGTACCTTAAATTGTTGATAATTAGTGTTTGGTTTTGTTTTGGGTTTTTTTTTATTTGAGATATGTTGATCAAGAGCTTGGTGAAATAGAGCAGTAAATGATGGTTTCTTTTGTGCGGGAATGACTTTAGGCTTGTTAACAGGCACTTTAGGTCGTTGGGTAACCTGTTGTTGTTGCATGCTCTGGATCGTAGCTACTATATCCAAATTGGATGGTCTAGCTTGATCACTCTCTTGTTAAATAAAGGACAATGGATTAGTGTGTGTTTGAAATAATTCTTCTAGAGTTGCTTGAGTGTCACTAATTCGATCCTTGTCCATATGGGCTGCTCTATTAAAAACACCAATATTAGTGTTAATGAACTTCCAAAATTGTTCCATGTTCTCAAAAGTGATAGCTCCTCTCGAAGATATTTTAGGGGATGAGGATCCTTCCTCTCTAAAAGTTTCTTCTTGTTCATTTCCTACAGCAAGCTCTTCTTCTTGCTGGTCTAGGGTTTCTTCTTCCTGAACTTGGTCCTCAGGAGGGACATTTTGGTCAGTTAATGGTCTTCCTAACCAATCTTCATCTTCTTTGGTTTGTTTTCCATTCCTAAGTCTAGGCATTGTGCTAATCTTAGGTTTTAGCAAATATATATACTTTATATATATATATGCGATAGGGTTGAGAGGTATATATTTTAACTATATACCTACTATAATATTTTAAAAGAAATGTTTTGCTGTTTTTCTTTTTTCTTTTTTTCTTGTGTGATTTTATTATATTATTATTTTGTGAGAATAAAAATAACAAAAAGCATGCTAGTTGTAAGAAACAATAGTAGAAAGAATCACTTAGCTTTCTATGAATAGTTTATGGATATCATTGATAGGGTCAAGTTCATCAGGAGTCATGAAATGCTCCTCTTCAAATTGGAAGTTGTTTTTCAAGAATTTGACAAAGTGTGCTATGGTAATATGATCTATTTCAGACTCTGACATGTAAAAATAAATTTCATGGCAATACTCTCAATACAACACAGCTCTAGGAACTCTGTTCCATATCTTTCTATCCGTAAGAACGACTTCTTGATCCTCTACACGAGATAGAAATTTATGTACTACAACTACGTTCTCAAGGTATTCCTCAAATGTGTATAATTTAGAAGACATGAGTGCTCTTTTATCGGCTAACCACCTATGGCATGCTCTCTGAAGTTCATGATACAAAGTCACCTGATCAGGATCCAGGATTCTATCTAGGACAAACCTCTTAATTTGCCTAAGTTATACAAATCTAGATTCAATAATACCCAATATCCTATCAAGTTTGTCCCACAAAGGTTGGGCTCTATATGTTTGAGGTACTCTAAGCACAGAAGTAATATCTATGGCCGTTAATTGATTTTCAACATTTATGGAGACAACTCGTCTTCTATTATAATCTACCATCTAAGTATGATATGCAAATTTAACAGTTTTCTAATGATTCTAGATGATCTTAATAATGTGTTTTTTTTATTGTTTTCAAAAGGTATTTTTAGTTTCATGTCGGGTTCACCAAAATGTATCGCCCAAATTTTTCGCACCCTTACCTTCAGGTTAAAGGATCCGTACCCGAAAGGGGGGTGAGAAAAGGATGGAACAATACCTCGGATGAAGAGGCCCTTTGAAGGTCACGCCTATCGAGGGAGGAGTATAAAGGTGAATTTTCGATGGATGGTGGGGTTCACCAGGAAACTTTGAGTGGCAGTTTCCATGCCTAGGTTTGAAAATGGGTTTGATTTGTTCGTTTTATGTTCAATCATTCAGATTCCTAGGTTGGCCAAAATGAAGCTAAGCTATTCTATATGAAGATTCTAATTTATATGAAGACAGAAGACATAAATGAATCCTAATGTGATTGAATATAGAGAATATATAAAATGGAGAAGAGTACATCTAATTTTGATGTCTGATGAAGATTCTAAAGCTTGTAGGAGTCCAGATCATCCCGGATATGACAGGATCATCTGTAATTGTACAGAATCATCCCAAATCATAGGAGATAGTCCGAGATCACCCAATATCATCAGTGACTTAATGAATTCATCAGGCGAATTCATCAAAAACCTGCAATTAAGAAAATAGACACCAAAAACCAAAAATACGATTTCCAGAATGATGCAAAATGATATAAATAAGAGTATAGATGTTTGAATGATAAATCTAGATATCAAATTAAATGAGATGCATTGTTTTGGAAACTTATTTTGAATTTTATCATGCAATTATGCTAAATAAGGTGAACTTCAAGATGCAAAATAGAAGTTAATCTAATGCACCAATAAATAAGGAAAATAAGATAGAGAATGCAAACTCAGGGCTCTGATTACCCCCAAGCTGAATCGCATACCGGATCGTCTATAATCGTACAAGATCATCGCCGATCTTGATAGAATCTTCTAGAATTGTAGTTGAATAATCTGCGATGATCCGAGCTACCTCCGACTGAAACATAGTGAAATCCTGCAACAAAACTTGAAAACACAAGTGCGAATGATGGGAGATCAGGGAGGGAGTTAGGGAGTCAAGGGGATAAACTAGAAAAATCCTAGTTTATATAGGATTAGGGGGAGGTTAGGAGGTTTGGGATCATCCCAATATGGGAGATCCTCAATGTGGTAATCTCCAACCACACAGACATGCTTCTGCCCAAGTTGGAGAGGTCGTATTCGGTTTTGGTACGAAATCGTCTGGACATTCTGTTCCAGATGAATTCGTTCGATTTGGGACGATATCGTCAGATCGATGAAGATATCGTCAGATCGATGATGATATCATCCAACGATCACAACAACCTCTAAAAATGGCACAAAAAATAAGGTAAGCGGTTAACGGGCAGTTTCGAGGTTAAAATTCAAATTTCTACTTTTTACTGATGGTTTAACTACGCCAATTTTAGGGTGCTATAGGAGTTTTTGCAGTGCATAAAATGGGTTACGATGACAAGAAATCTAGCAATAAGAGCATAGGTGATATATGAGAAAAATTGATGAATTTTTAATTAGGTGCATCTACTCGATCTGGATGGGAGGCATAGCGAAGGGGGGTGAACAAATCAACAAAAACCATATTTAAAAAAATAGAAAATAAGGTGGAAGATGGAGATTATGAGAATAAATACTTAGAAGAATGTGAGGGGTATGTTTGATTCAACGGAGGACTTAAAACCATGATAGGAGAATGGGAGTGAGTTGTACAATGGCAGACTTGTTGGTATTGCACAAGGATATGTATGACTGTACAAGTAATGGAGATGAAGGTGGAATAGCATGATCTGATCCAGGAGAGGTGAGGGAGAGAGCACCAAATCTATCAACCAGATCATCAATGATGTAAGCGGATGTGGCATAAGAAAGGGGTGGTTCTTGAAAGAATGTACATGATATATTGATGGTGGAATAGGGGGAAGGACATTCATTGTAAACATCGATTTCAAGCTTGTTGTGCATATGAATTGCTAAAGGATGAAGAATGAGGTCTCAAAGTTCATCTTTTAGCAAGTGAATGGTTGTAGGGTGATAATCCAAACTAGATTTATCCCTAGGTAGTTGATTGTATTGGTTAATAGGTATCCATAAATCTTGCTCATAATATCTTAAGCCAAAACCACGCCAATGAAAATATCGAAGGTGGCATAAAGAAAAGTCTATATTGGACATGTGCTCTAAAGTGCCACAAAAGCTAGATTATGGTGGCAGGGGTGCAAATCATTGGGATTGATAATTCAAGGCCTACATAAATGAAATTCATACAATTATCAGGTGAACCAAGTGGGATGACTACACCTATAGTAAGTACTAAGGTATAAGGGAGACCGAATTCATGGACATATTGGATCACAGGAGGATGCACACAAGTATCATGAATGTTGTAATTGTTAGGGCTAAAATTAGTCATAAAAATGGATATCTATGGTGAATTATGAGGTGGTGAAGTGGGGGGTGGGTCAGAATCAGAAGAATAAGAAGAAATTTGGGAGTCATGGATTGTGTTGTGAGGAGATTGGAAGAGTTGGAGTCATGAAAATGGGCGATGGCATGAGGGAAGTGGATGCCAAATAATGTGTGTGTCCCCAATGGATGGTACAAGGATGATAAAGGTGGTGGAGTAGGAATAGATGTTTCCATTGAATAGTGTCAAGGAGTAGGGATGACATGGGTAGAGGACGAGGAAGTTCCTAGTGGAAGGTGTACGATGCTACAAAATTTGAAAGGATCACCTTCAGTGGGAATGTAATGGACTAGTCCATTATGAGCATATTTGAGACAATGGTGCAAGGTAGACATAATACATTGCATATCGCGGATCCATGGACGTCCAAGCAAGAGAGTGTATTGCATCTCACCTTGAATGACATGTAACAAGGTAGACATGGTTCTTGCACCCACTTGCATGGGCAAAATTATGGAACCTACTATCGAAGGTCAAGGGAAGATGCAACAAAATGAGTAGGTGGAATATTAAGATGATGAAGGGAAATGGTAAAGATGATGTTGATAGAAGAACCGGTATCAATGAGCACACGCTTGTAAGTGATGTCATTCATGATTGCTTATATATATAGTGGAGGATCATATCCCTCTCCCATAAGCTCAGTAATTTCATGATCATGGAAGTTGATCGAAGGTTGCATGCATCATGGTATATTCCCAATAAAATTAATAAACACATTGGTATCACTTATTTGAGCTCAATGGAGCGAAGAATATCATTTAAATCCTCGCAATAAGGGCAATATTATTGTAGAATATCAAATATGGACAACATTGTTGGGGTATTGTGAATTTGATGGGTGAGACTACCCCGAATAGTGATGATATTATGGGGTAGATGTGGTGAAGCATTTGATGCAGTGGGTGATTAAGGAGAAGTAAATGGTGATGGAGGTGAAGTAATGGGTGCATCCCAACATGGCAGATAATGTTGATTATGAGTAGTGAGGTTAATCATGTCAACCACTTTGTTTGAGGGAGGATCATAGTGGATACGATTGACTTGCCTTGATTGGACCTATTGAGTGGGTTGAGCCCCTTGAGGATTAGTCCTCTCGTGTTTAGGTAATGGGTTTTTATAAATACTCAGATTTTGATTTTGTGGTGCAAAGGGGTTTGAAATTTGAATAGTACCATGATTGATAAGATCCTGAACTAAAGCTATAAGGAGCGATAATAACTGACATCATGGTCATTCTATCGACGGTAAGCACAAAAGGCCTACTCATTATACCCTCAAGGTTTGGGTTGATTCAGCTCTTCAGGTCTAACATTAGGTAAAGTAATATGATCAACATCAAACAACCTATACAATAAAGTTAGTAGAGGCTCAAAAATGGGAGTCCAATTGCATGATGGGTTCTAAGTATGGGTACCATGAGCTTGTTGTTGATTGTATGGAGGAGGCGTATTAGTACGAAATAACTATTATTGTGGTGGAGGAGGTTGTGAGATTGATGAAGAATATGGGGAGGCTATCACTACCTTATTGGTCTGTGGTGGTTTGAAAAAGGGTAAATTTGGAGTATTGTGATTAAAAAAAAATCGAAAGGGTAGGATGTCTTCTGTCAAAGTTTGATTTTACTAGATTGGACTTTAATGTCCTCAATAACTTTTGCCTAAGTGATGGCCTCATCAAATGTGCAACTTTGATGCAATTGTAAAGTTGTAAAAATGTGCTTGTGATAAATTTTAACGAATAGTGTGACAAGTTCGATAGAAGGGAGGCTACAAGCTAGGTCATGAATGATTGATCTCCACTGAGAAATAAAATCAAGGATAGGTTCATCATCAGCCTTTCGTAAGGCGTACATGTGAAAAATTATCTTTTTCTTGATGTTTATGGAAAAGTGTTCAATAAATGAGTTAGTCAACTACTCAAATGTGAATAGGCTATGGCATGGAAGATTGTTGTACCAATCAAGGGCTTGTCCCCCAAGTAAAAGAGCAAAAGTATGCAACATGATAGGATCACTACCATGAAGCTGGTAGTATGCAAAGTGATAGTTTATGATGTATTCTCTAGGATCCTCCTTACCCTTGTATTTCTCAAATTTTATAATATCAAACCGATAAGGATAAGGAGGAATGGGAATCGAGGGATGAATGGGTTCATTTCATAACTCGCTATATATGGGTTTTTGGGGCTCGTAATTGGTCATGCACAGATCCAACATTTTGATTTTTTCTTGTAAGAGTTGGATTTCATTTGATGGGGCAACCATGGTGGAAGAAGAAGGGAGATATGGGTGTGAAGAGGATGGGGCTGAGATTAATTGTAATGAAACGATGTAAGAATGAGAATGAGGAGGATATTGTAGTTGTTCCTCCTCCCATTGTGAAGGGGGGATGTACTAAAACTATGCCTGTGGGTATTGTGGCTAGGAGATTTAAAACTTGGGAGAGGATGTGAGAATCTATTGTGGGGAAGACATCTATTGTAAGTGGAAAAATTATGGCTGAGAAGATTGTACCTATTGCACAGGAACCTGCTACGATGGTTGCATAGTTGGTGTGGATGACCAGGAAGGAGGCAATGTGAAGAATTTCGGCATAGTGGATTGTGGTAGGGGAAGTGGTGTTGGAAGAGAGGATGAAGGTGGATCATAAGAGGATATGCCAAAATATGTGAGCTACATTGGACCGGAAGAGCGATGAATAGAAAACTTTGGTTGGGTAGAATAGTATGGGGGGTTGGTGAGATAATATGGGTAAAGTGGATTATATGAAGAAAGAGGAATGGAAGGGGGATCCTGAAATGGATGAGGTGGAGGAAGATGAAAGGTGGAAGTAGATGAAGGTGGAAGTGGGGTGTAATATGACGCACCATACATCCTAGAAGTAGGGAACATAGGTGGTGGAAGTGTTGAAGGAGTATTATAAGCATCGAAGAAGGAATACTGAGAAGAGGGAGTGGTGAACATATCCACAAAGAACTATGAAGACGAAAATAGTTGCTATTATGATGGAATGAATTTTTGTGATTGGGATGGTGGTTACGATGTTTGAGTTGATGATGGAAAATACAAGTGCTATGAATGTAGATTTTATGGTGTTTTTAAAGTGTGTTTATGGGATGATGCAAGTGGAGTGTATTGTTGTTGTGACGATGACTATTTTGATGTTGATTGTGATGAGGATGCATGAGTGTCAAGAGTGGAGGATTGAGGATCCAAAACCATCCCTATTATGGGGGTAGAAGAGGTAGTCTCAGAATCAAGATGATAGAGCACAAGGGGATCACCCCCAAGAAGAGAATGATATGGATCCTAAAGAAATGGATGAGAAGATGTGGGTGAAGGAGGTGGAGTCTCATCATCAATAATAAGATATGGATATGGATCTCCCAGAGCTATGTAGATAACATGATCACAAAAGATAGAAGGTGGATTAGGTGAAGGTGAATGAGGGAGAAGAGGATGATCCTCACTAGAGGATATGGCAATAATATTACTTGAAATGGAAGTCTCACCTTGGGCCATGGTGTGCATGTGAGATGGTTCTAAACTAGTGAGAATATTAGGGAAGATATTGGAAGGCTCCATAAAAAACTTAGGGGAAGTACTAGACTGGTTGGAGGCAGCATGGGAATCCTCCTTAGCAAGTCATGCTTGCTCACATGCCTGACTATGAGTGAGAATAGTCATGGTGGTGTGTACCACAAATGAGTGTTTATAACTGTGCAAAAATGAAAGTTTGAACTGGTGTGTGTTTATGTGTACTAGAAAAAAGTTTGCACACTATTGTCAGAACCTGGTTTGTACACTGCTATGAGAACTTGGTTCGTACACTACTATGCAAACCTATAATAGTGAATAAATTTTGACAAAAAATGATAGTGATAGATTGTAAATATCCAACAAGTGAGAGTTTACCAAAAAGTGAATGTGTTAAGACCATTTTTTGTGAAATTGCAATACAAGAATGTAACTAGAATCAATTCTAAGCAAATAAAAGCAAATGTTTTGTTGTTTTGTGTGTTTTAATGATAGTACCCACTCTAATAACAAATAATAGGAATGGGTGGATGCTAAAACAAATAGGTATGTTGTAGCATAGAACCTTCTACAACACCCAAAGGTGCGTAGAATAGAACTATGTCCAATGGATGAATGGAAACCAAATAGAATAAGGTACAACAAAATGATATCCAAAGGGGGGAGACTCAAAATGCTCTGATGAGTCAAAATGCTCTTATGAAAAGATCTCGCATTGTCAATGTGTTGTTACTGGCCCAATCGGGCGATCGCTTAACCCTCACATTTAAGGCATGCACAATAACAATCATTTGTGTCCATTGATTATTTGAAAAGCCCTGTGGTAAAGGGGATTTCTAAAACTATCTACTTTGAAGGTCCCTTTCGATGATGAATTCTAAAAAACCAGTCTCAAGAGTAGAGTATTTCCCAGTGATGAAGTTTGGCAAACCACTCTTGGGGGCTACTATGGTGACTACAGGGGGGCGATATGGTGGAAGAAGATGAATTTTAATGTCACCAATCTCGAGTGGGGATTGGTGATGAAGTCCAATATTACCACTATGTATGAAATGTGAGTGTGTGGTGGTGAGTTAACTACTGATGATATGAAAGTAAATCTAGCTAAATACCTTTTCAAAACATGCTAAATCTAGATGCCTTTTGAAATTGAAATCTATCCTAGAAGGTTTGAAAGAAATCAAGATTAGATGCTTGGGAAAGAGATTTGAAATCTATCTAGGTGCTTTGAAAAGAGATTTGAAATTTGATTAAGTGTTTGTGGAAAGAGATTTGAAACCTAATCTAATGCTTTTGAAAGATATTTGAGATCTAATCTAATGCTTTTGAAAGATATTTGAAAGGTAATATGATGCTTTTGAAAATAAATTTGAAAATTAACCTAATATTTTTGAAAGAGATTTGAGATTTAATATAATGCTTTTGAAAGAGATTTGAAACATGATTTGATACTTTTGAAATAAATTTGAAAGATAACCTAATGCTTTTGAAAGAGATTTGAAAGTTAACCTAATACTTCTGATAGAGATTTGAAAGGTGATCTTATGCTTTTAAAAGAGATTTGAAAGATGATCTGATGCTTTTGAAAGAGATTTTAAAGTTAACCAAATGCTTTTGAAAGATATTTGAAACTTGATTTTGTGCTTGTAACATGAACAAGAAATGAGAATAGTCTTCAAACAACAAAGAAAAATAGTCATTCTGAGTAAAATACATGACACCGATTATAATGGGTGGTCCTGCTTGTGTCTGTGTTGCAAAATTTTGTAGTTTGGAGAAGTTCACATGATAGTGTGCAAACCTTACTTTTTTGGGAATTTTACACAACAATGTACAAACCTTGATGTCTGAATTGTTCTAAATAGGTTGGTGAGGTAGGCAGCCAAAGGTTTAATCCGACTGAGTCCTGAGAAAGTATCTTGCACATAAAGTGTAATATGAGCAGAAAAACCTTCTAAAGTGTTTTGAAACTATGAGATCAATAATGCCAAATGCATAAATCTTGAAAATAGCAAAAACATTGATGTATTGAAGCCAAAAGAAAGGTACAAGGAATGATGTCACCTTGTAGATGTCATGGCTAAAGGAGTTTTGATGGAAAGTATGAGGGATAACAATCCCAATGGGAAAAATAGGCTCTAGACCTTCCCGACTTACTTTCCAGGTGTTGTGAAGCAACAAAAATAGTTCTCACTGTAGGGACCTATTTTGAAGAAGTTTTGTAAGGGTCGTGTGGTAGTGTGCGAACCTGTCTAGAGGTTTACATGGTAGTGTGTGGACCGGGTGTAGAAAGTTGCAGCTTCATAGTGGAATGCATGAAGTGTATCTTAGGGCTATTATGAACTCCCTTCTGGATTTACAATACCTACAACACATAAAAGTCAGCCATAAAATGAATTAGACAGTAGTGGAGATAATATAAAACAGTTTGTGGGGGTCCCACCAGGCATGCCATAATGTAACACACGAAAGTAACCATTCCAAAAAAATAATGGAATATAGTTGAATGTTTTTTATTGATTTTAAAGGGGTTACACATGTGAAAGCACGAGATTTCGGACGAAAGAAACACTAATTGCGATGTATTCAAAATCAAACACGCTTAAGTCCTAAAATGTAGAATGCATGAAGTGAAAGAGACGAATTGAACGGAGATACAAGAAAATGGAGAAATCACAGCCCTTTTATTTAACTCTCTTGATCTCGGTTACAAAGACGCCTCCTCCCTTTTCAGGGGCTAGGAGCGTTAAATGAATTTGGTTACAATCAAGACTTAATGTTCCTCCTTCCGCGTGCCCACATTTGAAATGGGCGGGCCAAAACGTTGCCGTCGCTGGTGTTGATGAGTCCTTAACCTTTGCTGCTCCTCCTGCGATCAAAGAAACAACAAAGATGTTAGTAGCACCTGCTGCAAATAAGAAACGTTTGTTCTCTAAAATTAATGAAAGATGCATGTAAAAGATTAGCCAAATCGATAGACAAAATGACTCTAAATGACCTGTAAATTTGACAGAGACCAGAAAACATTACCAGAGGGCCACTGCCATCGAAACAGTCGGCCAATTCGCATTCAACTGCAATTCGTCCCTGGTCAGGATGAATTCTACTATAATTCGTCCTCGGGTAGGACGAATCCTACTGTAATTCGTCCTCGGGTAGGACGAATTCGACTGTGATAAAATGCCGAGATGATGCCATCCAAATGTCGCGCCTCGGGATCTCCAAATGACCTGCAAACATAGGGGTTAGCTAATTGGGGGCATTTTGGGATGACCCAGATGGTCGGATTCTCCCAATTTGACCTCCATCAGTGGGAATTTGGCGTCGCTACCTGCAAGTTAGTGGGACAACAAAAGCGACGAGAACATGATGAAATCTGATCAAAACATTATGAAATCGAACATATGAACTATCTAGACAGCATAAAATGAAATGAAAGATGAACAAATGACAAAAGAACAAATTAGAATGAAACTTAAAAAGTGCGGGGCGCCCAAGTGGGCCGCCCACCGTTGGAACTTGATTTTGGCACCAATCCACTTGGGATGGGCCCAAAATCTCTTAGGATGGGGTTGTCAGCAAATTGGTGGATTAAAGTGGTCAAATGTCGGGTTTTTGGGTCCGAATTCACACTTCCAATAGCCACCCAATAACCTCTCTTGCGAAAGAGATTAAGGATGTGGAAAATGTAAATCAAAAGGGTAAAGGCGTGGTATCAAATCGGCAGCACTTCGTTGCTTGAAAATGCCTCCTCTCCTTGTCCTTTTGGGTGGGAAAAGTCCACCATTTTATAGACCCAGGGGGTCTCTTTGGAGAGGCATGCATAAGCGCCATGTGGTGGTCATAGGTGCCATGTGGCGGTCATGTCTTCTCATGAGAGAGGAAAGTCCTCCATGACTTGGGCTTTCATGATTACTCTTGTGACAGTCCTCTAACTGCCCATGCGCCCACCTACACGCGCGTGCGAGGCAAGAGTCATCAATTGACTGTCTTTGGCTGCCACTTGGCGCCATTCTTCTTTTTGCCCGTTAAACCTGGAATTCGTCCTGACCAAAGACGAATTAAGAATTCGTCCCTGGGTGAGACGGATCCCAGTTTGAATTCGTCCCTGGGTGAGACGAATACTGAGCAAAGTGCTCGAATGTGCCAAATTGCCTTTTGACCTTACAAAATTGCTATAAAAGTGGTTAGGACCACTGTTTGACCTCTGAGGGCTGCCCTGGGGGCTGTGTGTGTGTCAAAGCGATCAGTGTTTGCAGTCACATAATCGGATTGGTGCTGTTTTGGTGTCTACAGATGCCCCTTTTTGGGATGCGTTGTGCATGGCGCAGCGCCGAGCAAAAATAGATAACCAAAGCACTAATGATTAGGGTTTCTCGGTAACCTAACCAACTTTTGATGCCCCAAGTATGGAAAGGGCATGCATTCTTGAATCCTTGCTTCTGACGAGCGAAGGCACTCAATTTCAAGTATTAACCTATTTTGGTGAGGTGTGACTTGAGCTTGGACATTGATCAGTCATGAATAGGCAAAGGGCGCAACCTTTTGTCCACGGGGGAACCTTGTGTTCATGATTCACAAAATGCCAAGTGATCTGATCAGATTGTGATTGTTGCTTGTTTACTGCCCCAAGCAGGAGCGTAATTGTCTTTGTCAATGATTCTTTGAATGCATGTCATTGCCTTGATTGGGTGTGTGTTTGTTGATTGGTGACTAAGTGTGACTACCCCCTCAAGCGACGAATCGATGAGGGAATGACCTTCGTGAGAAAAGCGACGAGTCGCTTGACCCAAGATGACTTGTGCAAGGGTGCCTTTAGATGGTTTTAGCGTTAAGCATATGCAATTTTTCCGACATTTAGACCTATTTTTGGTGGGTGGTAACCCTTTTTGCGACGCTTTTTGTGGCTGAAATTGGCAAAAATCCGTCTTCCCGTGGAGCGGTCCGGCTATGGTAGCCTTCTTAGGGAGTAGGATAATGACAATTTGTGACCCCAACGTCGGTTTTGCATGCCCGGGATGTCAAGTGCAACAACACTCTTATCGGGCAAGTTTATTATCTGTTTTAGTGCATTTTAGTTCATTTTTTGATGTTTTTGAAGTTTTTGGCCTGAATTCGTCCCATGGTGGGACGAATTCCAGCTTTAGAATTCGTCCCTGGGTGGGACGAGCGCTAACTAGAGCGCTCGTCCCAGTAAAGGATGAATTCCAGCTCAAAAGGCTTATTTAAGGTGCAAAACTAGGGTTTGGGCTCATTTGCATTTGATTTTTCTTGCGATTTGGAGCTCTGGGGAGGAGGAAGTTAATTCTGCGAAGCGAAGCGCTGTCGAGATTTTCCTTGCCATCATGAGTGCACAAACCGGATCGAGCGGCGGAGCCGAAGCGAGACCAGTAAGTGCTCCCTAGAGTTTATTACTTTTTGTTTAAAATTGCAATTGTTTTGTTTAATTGTTTTTGTGATGTTATTTTTCAATATTTTTTAAAACTTAAACCCTGAAACTGAGCTTAATACAACTTGACTTAGTGTACAACTAAACGTAGCGCAAAATCTAGGTAAAGAATTTTTTCTTCAACTAAACCCTAGGATAAACTGAACGTGAACCCTAAGACTCAATGTTTGTATTTTTGAATTTTTGTTTTGTTTTTAAATTAATCAGTTAGGATTAAAAACCCTAGAATTGAAAAATTAATTGAATTTTTTGAATTTTTTTTTTTAAATTAATCAGTTAGGATTAGAAACCCTAGAACTAAAAATTTAATTTTTGTCTTAATTTTTGTTTTTTTTGTTTTAAATTAATCAGTTAGGATTAGAAACCCTAGAACTAAAAATTTAATTTTTTTCTTAATTTTTGTTTGTTTTTGTTTTAAATTAATCAGTTAGGATTAGAAACCCTAGAACTGAAAATTTAATTTTTGTCTGAATTTTTGTTTGTTTTTTTTTTTTTTCTGTACATTGATAGGCAATGTTGTATATGCATGTTATTGTTGTACAGTTCTTTTCCATGATTTTAATTTTTTTTGAATTGTTTTCTTTTGCAGGTTGTTAGGAGCCGGTACCGTGTATCCACTGCTTTCGCTGAAGCACGGGGGGCACTGACTGAGGCTGATTGGGAGTGGCTTGATGCCCTTGGGCTCAAGCAGGTGGCTCGACTAGAGCCAGTGGTCACGGATCAGGCCTATTTGATGGCCCTGATCAATCTCTGGGATCCACGGACCAACACCTTCCATCTCCCAACAGGGGAGATGACTGTTACTTTGGAGGATATCTATCGGCTTCTACGGATTTCGATAGATGGACTGCCCATCAGGACATCATCGCGTGATCAGCGGATGGCTATACTGACGAGATGCTTCGGGCATGGGGAGGAGCTGGGTGTGGAGGAGCCACTGGAGAGGGCAGAGGGCGACTGCCAGATTGGCAAGATTTTGGTCAGATGGTGGCAGGAGAGGGGGGTGTTGGGAGTGAGGCACGCATTCCTTATGGGCCTCATTTCCAACATGCTATTACCTGACTCTTCAGGTGCGAGGTTCCCATGGAACCTGCTGGATTTGGTTTGGCAGTTGGTAGAGTGCCCGATAGAGGCACCGCTTATCTTGAGATGGGGACAGACATTGTTGGCACAGCTCTATGGGGAGCTGTATGAGGTCCGCTACCGACTGGAAGGGGATCAGCTGTAGTTATCTATTGCAATGTTGGGGTTGGCAACACATAGCAGTTGAGAGGCCAACCGGGTTACCATGGATGACTCGAGCGGTGATGGAGGATAAGGAGATAGGGTATGCAGTTTTGTGGCGGCGGTCCGGAGAGCAGGGACAGAGTCGACGTTGGGCAGGTGTCGTAGGGCACTATGCCGATACCTTCTCTCGGCTCACTCCTGAGGATGTGGTTTGGCATCCTTATCGAGACTGTCCAGCCTGGTCGAAGGCTGGAGAGTGGCTTCGACGGGTACGTAGAGAGCGATGGTTGATTGGGTGGCATGGGACCGAGCATGAGTTCTTCTCGTATAGCCAGGTTACACGATAGTTTGGGGTGCGCCAGGGGTTGCCTGGTGAGCCCATGGTCTATCGACGTCAGGGGGATGAGAGGACTCTAGACCGACCAGTCATCGTGCCATTGGGCGAGGATTCAGATGCGATGATCGATGTCCCAGACGTGGATGACGTCGAGACTACTACAGAGTATGACCAATGGTGGGTACTACGACGATGGCGGGGAGAGGGGCCACTGGGAGGCACGGAGGTGGCAGCGATGGGCGAGGAGGGTGCTGAGGCACCAGGGGATGATTGGGGAGCTCCTTTGGAGGACATGGTGGAGGTGGAGGGTGTTGATGCAGATTTGGGGGCTCCGGATCAGCCGGAGATGCAGGACATGGCAGAGCAGTGGGAGCCGAGCAGGCTATTATTCCAGAGAGTCCCATGCCTTCGGCGTATGTGGAGGACATAGAGTCTGGGGTACGTGCTGAGAATGCATGGTTGGCGGAGCTGCTATGGAGGTGAGATGAGGAGCTAGGGGATGCGCTATGGGAGAGGGATCTCCTACGGGCTTAGCTAGCAGAGCGGGAGAGTGCACGGGTGGCGCCTCGCCAGCAGGAGGGTGATACTGATGCTGCACGAGAGAGGGATCTCTTACGAGTGGCGGCGTAGCGTGATGATGTAGTCATGATGTACCATAGGCGGGAGGCGGAGTGGTGCCGGCATCGGATGGATTTGGAGGGGGAGATCATCCGCCTTGGGGGGCAGGTACCTGAGCCTTCGGGAGGTGGATCTTCACGTCGGACGAGGGACAGTGGTACTGAGCAGTCAGCATCATCTCATCGTAGGCGATTGGATGAGGGAGGCGGTAGTAGGCGTGATGTTGGGGCTAGCAGTAGCCGCCCTATGGGGTCCCATAGGACCCACACCATGGGGGGTAGTTCTCGTCGCACCGATCCTGCGTGATCATGGTGGCCGACGCCTTAGGCTGGGTGGTTTTGTTATGTGATTGCGGGGTCAGAGGACCAGTTTTGTAGCCTGCGGGCATTTTTTTGACGATATATATATACCGACTTTATTTTGTTTATGCACATGTGATGATTTGATCTTATGTATGATGGTTGATGAATATGGATGTATGCATGTTAATTTATTTTGATGGATGCATATGTTATGTTGAATGCAAGTGTTTTTGATTTATATGTGATATGCAAGAATGAAGTGGATGAATGGAATTTGTGATGTTTGGTTAGGGCACCATAGACTGTTTAGGACTTTGTTTATTTTGTTTTTAAGCGATTGTTGTAATAACTGACTTTGTATGTATACATGTGGTTTTCCTTTTTTTGTATTTTTTGATGGTATTGTAAGGATGAAAAGTAGCGCAGTTTGGTTTAGAAATGTAGCTAAGTTTTTCTGAAACTCCGATGTTTTTAACTCACTAGCCACGATTGTGCTTTATCTTACAAGACTTTTGAACAAGGTATGAATCGGACTTGTTTTTGACCAAGTTATTTCACATCCCTGTGTGTGCAATTGAGTTCATTTATGTGGTATTTATCAGGATACCGCCAGTGCCAGATGGGCTTTCAACCGAACCTGTACTGAGGATCACCTAATTAGCTCCACTAACTCCTTTATTGTATTTAGTCAGATTAATCTGCGGTGTTTTCTAGGATACCATAAGCTAGCTCATCCACATGCAAACATTGATCTGTACACAAGTTAATGTGACAGATATATCGTCATGCGGGAGGTTTACCGCCAGTGACCAATAGGCTGTCAACCAAACCGGTACTGAGGCTTACCTCATGACCTGTCGAAATGCTGAGAGTTCCAGGGATTCAAGTTCGACTCCCTTTTTTTCTTCAATTGTATTGGGATACTTGCTCGATTGTAGTGATAAAAATCACTGTTTATTTTTATTATTTATTTTTCTTTTGAGCAAGGGATTTGGATATGGAGTGATGAGAGTCACTATTGTATGTGCTTTTTGATGTGTGCACTGTGGGATGTCAAATTTTGGAGTTTTGACGTTTGCAAATTTTTGATGTTTTGCAACTATAGAGAATTTTGGGATTCTTGGGGAATTGGGTAGGGAGGATGCTTGTCCTTTTGCCAACTCTCAGCATTCTTTGGGTCATTTACACAGGGGGATAAGCAAGATAACCGTTTCGCTTATGGTGACCTAGATTACTATGCAGGTTTCATCTTTCGTTCATACAACTTAGGAATTGTTTTATGTGTTTTAGCTTGTGATAGGATGTTACGTAACAAGGCGTATTTCAAGTAGAACTCTACCTTCGTAAAATCTCTCTGACTTGGTACAGTACGTGGCTAGAAAGCAAAATGATGACTGAAAGACGAAAACTCTTGATACATTATAAGACCACTGACTCTATTGTGGTAAACAACAGTAAATGGCGTTTGTTTGTTTGTTTTGTAAAATGGAAAATTATGGAACAAGATGGACTAGCAGAATAATTACAGTCTATGGTGCCTTTGACCTGTACGACCACAAATATGCAATGTATGGGTGTGATGCTTAATGCAGCTACATATTTTTGTATTTTTGATGGATTGATTTTTTTGTGAATATGAAGATGAGATGCGAGAAGAGCTTTGTATTGATGAATTTGAGCATGCCTAGAAATGAGATGCAAATTTTTGTTATTTTTGATGATTTTATTTTTCTTTTGACCAAGCGATTGCGGGAATCCTTGGAGCTTTTTGGGTTGACCAAGTGATTGCGTGGAGCTTTTGGGTTGATAATCCTGAGCTTTTGGTTGATTGCGGAATCCTTGGAGCTTTTGGTTTGACCAAGCGATTTCAGGAATCCTTGGAGCATTTTGGGTTGACCAAGCGATTGGGAATCCTTGGAGCTTTTTGGTATTGACCAAGCGATTTCAAGGAATCCTTGGAGCATTTTTGGGATTGACCAAGCGATTTCATGAATCCTTGGAGCTTTTTGGTTCAGCGATTCTGGATTTTTATTTCTTATTGCAAGCTTGGAGCATTTTGGGTTGACCAGCAAGTGATTGATCAGGAATCCTTGGAGCATTTCGGGATTGACCAAGCAATTTAGAATCCTTGGAGCATTTTGGGATTGACCAAGCGATTTAGAATCCTTGGAGCATTTTGGGATTGACCAAGCGATTTCTAGAATCCTTGGAGCATTTTTGGGATTGACCAAGCGATTTCAGGAATCCTTGGAGCATTTTTGGGATATGGCTCTCTTAGATATAGAATGGTCGCAAATGACTGATATTCAAGGGTTCTGTTTCCTTGATTCCATCAAGAGAGGCTAGCCGGTACGTCCCGGGTCCTATTTTGCTATCAATGACATATGGACCTAACCAATTTGCCATGAACTTGTCCCTTAGGTGGGACGGCAAACTAGAGTTCTGTTGGTTTTCCTTCAAAACCAAATCACCAACCCGAAAGTCCCTTAGGTGAACTTTCATGTTGTAAGCTTTCTTAAGTCGCTCTTGATAGATACGTAAGTGCTCGAGAGCATTAACGCGTCGTTCGTCAAGCAACGTAAGTTGGTCTAACCGGGCCTGCCATGCAGCGTCATCATTGATGAACTCTTGCATTGATATGCGTAGGGAAGGAATTTCCAACTCTAGAGGCATGACTGCCTCGGAGCCATACACGAGCGAAAATGGAGTAGCCCCAGTGGGCGTCCGAATGCTAGTGCGATAAGCCCAAAGGGCAAGTGGAATTTGGATGTGCCAATCCTTATGACTGTCTGCGACCATCTTTTTAAGGATGGCAACTAGCATTTTGTTTGACGCCTCTGCTTGCCCATTTGCCTACGGATAATAGGGTGTCAAAAAACTATGCTGAATTTTGTACTTTGTGGTCAAAGCACGCACGTCTTTGTTCTTGAATGGTGGCCCATTATCCGAGATTATTTTGGATGGAATACCAAAACGACATATGATGTTATGCAAAATGAACTCCACAATGCGGGGTCCTATCGTAGAGGTCAGCGGAATTGCTTCCACCCACTTGGTAAAATACTCTGTGGCCGTTATGATAAACGTGTGACGGCCTGGACGATGAAGGGAGATCTTTCCAATTAGATCGAAGCCCCACTACGAAAATGGCCAAGTAGACTGGACTGTCTGCAAGGCCTGGGAAGGTACGTGCATCAAATTGGCATGATGTTGACACTTCACGCACTTCTTGACATATGCGCAACAATCTCGCTCTAAAGATGGCCAATAATAGCCCATGCGAAGAATGCGCTTTGCGATGGCCATACCATTGAAGTGGCCACCACATGTACCATCGTGCGCTTGGGCGACTGCCCAAGTGGACTCTTGCTGGTCCAAGCAACGAAGGAGGATCCCTTCATAGCTACGACGATACAAAATGTCTCCTATCAAGACATACTTAGCCGCTTTCTGCTTGAATGTTCATTTTGCGGCATGCGTCAATCCAAGCGGGAGATTACCTAACTTGAGGTAGTCTCTAATGGGTAAATACCAATCCTGTTGATCGAAAACCTCGATAGTATGAACAACCAATCCCTCTTGAAGTTCATCCCTAACAAATGCTGAGCGGGATAGAACTTGTAAGAACAGCGTTGTGTTGCTATTAATGGGAGTAGGGGAGAACAAGGACCCCCAGTTGGCATGTTTCAGATGATCATGGATTCGAGAGAACTTATCCGAGGATGGTTCAATCTGGATCATGTGGATTCCTGACGTCAAGTCAGAGCTTGCACGCTCCATCATGGATTGCGATAGGGTTTTGACTTGAATGGTTGTCATATCACCAGAAAGGTCTTGCGGGATTAGTGACCCCAAGGAGGCCATTGTGTCCGCAAAATGATTCGATGATCGAGGGAGTGCCTCGATGTCGTACCATTCAAGTTTTGCCAAGAATTTGTCCACAAGGGCTTTATAAGCCTGTAGAACTGGGCATTTGCATTGGTATACCCCTTTGACTTGATTGACAATTAACAACGAATCACCAAAGATGTTCAGTCATTTGATGTTCATGGCGATTGTTGTCTGAAGACCTATGAGCAAGGCTTCATACTCTGCATTATTGTTGGTGCATGGGAAATTTAATTTAAATGACAGGGGCATTGGAGCGCCCTACGGTGTGAAGAATACTATTCCCGTGCCACCACCTTGCTCACACTTAGAACCATCAAAAAATAAGGTTATGTCGGCCTGTGACTCAGGCTCATCAGAATCTGGCGATTTTGAGACATGGAAGACCCCATCATCGGGTAGTTCTATGACTAGAGGCTGATCGTCTTCAAGAGGAGCCTCTGCTAGTTGATCGGCTATGACCTGTCCTTTGATAGATTTTTGTCCAATAAACTCTATGTCAAATTCCGTCAACAACATGATCCATTTCGCCGTGCGACTACTATGATAAGTACGACTCATCATGTATCGCAATGGATTCTCCTTAGACACAACATACGTAGTGTTGCTCAGCATGTAGTGGCGTAGCTTCTTGGTAGCAAACACCATCGCCAAGCAGAGTTTCTCGACGTATGCATAGTTAAGTTCATAACTGACCAGGGTGCGGCTAAGATAGTAAGTAGCCTATTCTTTGTGAAGTTCATTCTTCTGGGCCAGCATGGCGCCCAGTGCCACCTCAGTAGCTGAGATGTATAAGTAGAACGACACTCCTGGTCTAGGTGGTGCCAATACTGGTGGCGAAGCCAAGTATTGTTTGATGTCATCAAAGGCTGACTGGCACTCGTCATCCCAGTGAAATGTAACCCCCTTGTGCAATAATTTGTTCATGGGTCGGCACTTGTCAGATAGCTGCGCTATGAAGCGCTTAATCGACGTGACCTTTCCTTGCAAACTTCTGAGCTGCTTAATAGTAGTTGGGGGAGGCATTTCAAGGATTGCCTTGACTTTCTTTGGGTCCACCTCGATGCCTCGCTTTGAGACTATAAAACCCAAGAGTTTTCCAGATGTGACGCCGAATACGCACTTCTTGGGATTCAGTCTGACCTTATGCTCCATGAGGCGATCGAGGATCTTGCTTAAGTCATCGAGATGATTCGAGCGCAAAAGAGACTTGGCTAACAAATCATCCATGTAATCTTCCAAAGTTTTATGCATGTAATCATGGAAGATGTATGTCATGGCACGTTGGTAGGTGGCGCCAGCATTTTTAAGGCCAAAAGGCATGACCTTATAACAAAATGTCCCCCAAGGCGTTGTGAATGCCATTTTGAGTTGATCCTCAGGATTGATACGAATCTGATTGTATCCTGAGAAACCATCCATGAGGGATAGCATTTCATGACCTGCTGTAGCGTCTACCAACGCGTCGATGCTTGGCAAGGGGAAATCATCCTTAGGACTCGCTTTGTTTAGATCTCAAAAATCAGTGCATATGCGAATCCTCCCGTCGGGCTTTTTGATGGGCACCATGTTGGACAGCCATGGCGGATAATCCACGCAGATGACAAACTGTGCATCCAACAGCTTTTGCAATTCATCTTTGACCATCAAGGCCACTGTTGGGTGCATCTTACGTAGTTTTTGCTTAACTGGCTTGATTGTCGGGTCAAGCGTTAGATTATGCGTGACTAGCTACGGATCTAGCCCCGGCATGTCTCTCGTATGACCATGCAAAAACCTCCTTCTTCTCTTTGAGAAGGGCAATGTAGTCGGCTTGCTCTTCAGGGGATAAGCTTACCCCCAACTTGATAATCTATGGATTCATTGGATCTAAGCCGATGTCTACGTCAATCGTCTCCTCGATCGACATGTGGGATCCGTCCTCCAACTGATGTGGAGTCGGGATCAAATGGATATCATTAGCTGAGTTTAAATCTGCGTTTGGAACCTCGGGTCCCTCTTCAGCTTGAAAAATATCCTGAGTTGTCCCTGGGGTAAAATGAGGCATTTTATCGAAAGGCCAATACTCTGATGGGGAGAGCGGTGAATTGACGTGATCCCAGTCGATGGCATCTATGTCTAGATGCAATGACCATGCTGGATCGGCCGGATTGCGGATGGGTGCGGTCAAATCAATGGAGATCATGTGGATGAAATGAATTTGGTCTCCATTACCGTGGGTGTGATAACTCGAACATTCTGGATGCTCCCTATGCTCTGGATCTGGCTCTGTAGGGACGGGCATGAACGGATCGGCCCTATGTGTTGATAGGAAGACAGGGTCTTCCCTCGGCACTGATGTCATTATAGGGTCTCGGGGTGGACGGTGCTCATCGTAAACTTGGAGCCATGGATCCAACACTTGGTCCCACCCTACTGGGTCTACGTACCATTCATGCCCTAACCTTATGCCTAGTTGTGCCATCAGTTCTTCATGGGTTACAGGGTGATTGTGCCATCGTGCATGATTAAGATATTCCATCTCAGTTTCATCTTCGTAATCATTGTCGATGATCCAAAGGCCCTCGTTGGCCCTGACAGCTGTCTATGACATATTATGCTCATCTTGTTCGAGCAAATTAATCTGATCCCATTGCGGTTGTTCCACACTCGATGGGGGGACCTGATTCTCTTGACATTGCACTGGTTCAATTGGAACCTCTAAAGGGAACAATTTCAAAAAGATATCTAGACACTGTTTATGCTCTCCTTGGAAGTTAGTGTCCGAAATTTCACCTCTCTCTATCAACGGAGAAGGGTTATTGATGTTACCAAGGGTGGTTGTTGACCATGGGAGATAATCTCCCAATGTGTACGTTGTGTTTGGGTTGGCATAAGGATCTGATGCCAATCCACCCTTGTTGCCTATTCCTAGGCCTTGCATGTTTTCCACCAAGATGTCTAAGGGCAAGGGGTGGTTGAACCCTACTCCCGACTTATCATAAGGCATTTGATATCTTGGCTGGCAAAGGACACGCACCCCTTGCTCATACCTGCCTAACCCGTATCCGTGCCAATTGCATTGGCCGAGATATCTCAGAGCGAAGTCCGGGTTCGACAGATAATTGACATTTTTAGCAAAAGGCTCTTCGTCCTCGTCCTTTTGCTTGCATGGTTCGATACCATGATCAAGGCCCCCATACACAAAATTTGTCTGGTTTGGTGGGTAACCTAAAGGAACAACTATCCCTATGGGAAGGCGAGGTCTCCCCATGTCCTGCACTGATTCTAGCGCGGGCGTTGCTACAACATTCTGCACTAGATATTCCCCAGGCCCGTACTGGCTATTTCAACAGTAATTGTTGATGATTGAGAGGGAGGAAATGGAAGGCCTTCCTGAGTCCATTCCATGTTGGGTGGATTAGGAGCTTCAGCTTCCATTGTGCTAGGTATTTCTTCTATTGAGACAGTTGATATCGTTGGCAACACCTCTTCTAGGGGTTGAGCCTCTTCCAGGATCTGTTTTCCTTTGTCCTTCTATTTAGCCATGACAGGTGGCATTGGTAATGAAGGAGCAGATGATGAAGATGCACCTGGTTGGGGTTTTGATGGATTAGTCACCAGTGGTGCCCATGGCATCGGACCCTGTCTAGATGGATTTAACTGGAAATCCAAGTGCGTCGATGGGAGGGTCGATTGCGGCATCAATTGTACTGCATTGCAATATTTGAAGGGTTCTAAGTCCATCGAGACTACATGTACTTCTCCTTCAAATGCATACTTTAGACACTGGTGAGCTATCGAAGGGACACACTTCATGTCCCTGATCCATGGTCGCCCTAGCAATATGTTGTATGCCATCTCGCCTTCCAAAATATGGCACAATGTGGGTATCATCTTTTGTCCTACCTGGACGGGTAGAACAATTGTGCCGACTGTCGAGCATATCGCATCGTTGAATGCTCGCAGTGTGTATGTGGAAGCCATGATATGAGAGGCTGGTAGCTTCAGATGTTTTAATGCTGTAGTGGTAATGATGTTACTGGACGAGCCAGTATCTACCAACACTCTCTTGTACGGGATCCCGTTGACCCGCGCGATAACGTGCAGGGGTGGATCTGCCATGTCATTCGATACTATTTTAACTTCATCCTCTCTGAAGGTAATGACTGGCTCCGTACATCATTTTACATGTCCCACGAAGTTATTGAAGGAATTCACTTCGTGAGGCTGTAACTCGATGGCTTTCAAAATTTCCATGAGAGCTTCTCGATGGGGCGCTGACTAATTGTATAAGCTCATAGATGGAAAGCCTAGCCGATGTAGTCCGCAAACTCTGCGTGAGTTTGGTCCGTATCATGACCTCGGGTCTAGGCGGAGGCAACTGCACAGTGTGTTGTTGAGGTTGCGACGTTGAAGGAACTTCTCTTGTAGCTGCCTCAGGGGCAACTCCTGGGTATTTCTTGTTCCTGGTTACTATGCTGATCATTCCCACATACCCTTGCATGGGGAGATTCTGTCGCACCTCATTGACCTGAAGAGGTTTTTCCTGTGCCTCGTGGGCAGGCAAAGGGTCCTTGAATACCCCCATCTGCTGATTATTTGGCGCTATGGGGTTGTCCACTGCCAATGTTTGATTATCAATCAAATCTTGTATCAATCCCTTGAATTTCCAACATGCATTTAGGTCATGTCCCCTTCGCCTGTGGAACCTACAATATAAATCCTCTCTGTATCCCTTAGGCTTGGGAGCGTTAGGATCTATGGTTTGGATTTCTGGAAGGGTGATTAGATTTGCCGCTGACAAGCGGTCAAATAGGGAGTCCCTGGACTCCGTATAAGGGGTGAATTGTCGCTTAGGGTGACGCTACTGATTTTGCTCCTATTTTTTATTTTCTCTTTCATAATTAGGAGGCACTACCTGATAATTAGCCTTTTGAGGCTGTATTTCTTGCACAAGCTTGGGAACATTTATCGCAACTTGATTAACCGTAGCAGGTTTTGGTTGCGTAGTCCCTGTCTTTGTATTTTTGTTCCACTCTTTCTTTTTGGGCTTGGTGATTTTGCCCTCCTGTATTTTGATCTCTTCGATAACTCTGGCTTGCGCCAAAGCTTCTTCTAGGTTGGCGTATTGCTGCAGCTGCAATAGCCCAGAGATCGATCTCAGACAACTCCGTGAAAACATTTGTGTGAGGTCGGACATAGGGGGAAGGTAAGGTAGCTTAGAAAGTAGAGCCCTCCATCGATTCCCGTAAGCCGCCATTGTCTCTTCCTCATATTGCTTGAGGCTGGCCGGATCACTCAGTGATGCCTTCTTCTTGGTGTTGAAGGCAAAGCATTCCAGGAACGCATCTACTAATTGATCCAAGTTATTTATGTTGTGCTTCGGCAACTGTGTGAACCAATCCGAGGCAGGACCTACGAATGTGGTTATGAATGTCCTTAGCAACAACGCATCATTATCCTGAATGCCAAAGCATTGGCTCAGGAATCTTGTCACGTGCTCTTGAGCATCCTCTTCACCCTTAAAGACTGCCAACTGAGGCAACTTGAAATGTTCGGGATAAAGAGGTGTGGGCACTGACGGATGCACTGGATGACTGTGGAGTTGTCGTAACATGGGCTTTTGGTGCCTAGAAGCTTTAGTCTCTATAGACTCCAAACGCTCTAATAGCGCTTTGTATGCATCGGAAGATTTAATCTCTTCCTCTTTTGTTTGCTCCCGTTGTGAGTTGTGGGAGACTGGAGGCCTATGGGGGGGTGGCCGAATGGCAGCCCTCCCGCCTTGATAGGGCATTTCGGCCCATTCTTCTTCTGGTTCATACTCCTCATAAACTTCCCGAGGAGTCTCCGGGTGAGACCTATGACCCCGAGTGAGTCCCCGCTGAGGGTACCCATCGTTGTTTCGGGGAGTGGCCTCCCTCTCAGGTCTATGGGGTCTCGGAGGCAAAGCTTGGCGAGGTCGCGGAGACCTATCCTGCACCAAGGGATTATACCTCTCATATTGTTCTGCTTTTTGAGTGCGAGGGGTTGGCACCCTCTCAGGTAGTTTGTAAAGCAGCTCATCTGCTTCGCGCTAAATGCGCTCTTTGTTAAGGCGGTATAAGCGCTCTAACTGCTGATGATCTTGCTCAAGCCGCGTGATCTGGGCTTGGTGGGCGGCATGTCTGGCGACTGCCAAGTCAATTTGATCCGCCATCTTGGGCTTAGGAGGCCTGTATGCCTCTCCTATGTATTTGCCTTGGTCGTGATGATCCAAGATTTCAATGGGTCGCTTCCCTCTGTCGAGGTTGGCGGCATTTACTTGAGGCTCTGGCCTTAATGTGTGATCATGATATCTAGCAGGTGCGGAAGCGCAAGGCTCCCGCACTGTATATTGCTCTCGAGGAATGCGATGATCTTCCTCGTACTCCCTTTCATGGGTGTGAAAGGGGCGGGCGGAGTTAGCTCGCCCTGTGTGGAGAGCCCTGCGCTCTGGGTTTTGTCTTTCAGTTCTAACAATGATGGGAGGCAAAGGAGAGATGCCATAGTCACGTTGTCTCTCCTCATGGACACTGTGCCTCTCTAGCGCTTCGTTGCACGGTGGCCACTCATATCTAGCCTCTAAAGGCGGTCTTCTATTTGCGTTGAGTGTCACACGTAAAGGTTCTTCCCGAAAGGGGCTATTCTGAATGGGCGTATCCCCCAGAGGGGTGTCCCTATAATTCCACCTAGACATGGAATGATGTGGATTCTCTTGTGGCCTAGACCGCCAAGGCGGTATGGCCAAGTCTTCAGGGCTAAAGCGAAGGCGACTTGTGCCCGCTCCTTGTGCACCTTCCGGAGCTTCTGCCCTTGATTGGGCTTGGCTACGGGTGTACACCATTGTGGTACCTTTCTACTAGCTAAGCAGATTTTTATCTTTTCGTTTATGATTTTTGATTTTTTTTTTGTTACACTAAGCAGAAATGAACACACACATACACAAACGGTGATTATCTCTTTTAAAGATTAATGGTGTGTCCTAGACTGGTTTTAGTGCATTTTGATGATTTTGTTTTGTTTTTGAAAGTTTTGAAGAACGTTTAAATGTAGTATGTTGGCTCATATGACTCCCATAGATGGTCGCCCCTTCAATATACCAACCAGGCCGATATACCAACCTCTCTATATACCCGCCCTTACGAGAGGGAGACTATAGGTACGTGAGAGCAGATGGTACGTGGTACGTAGGCGGTACGGAAGGGGGATTGTCCTGTTAATGACACCTACCATAGAAGACTTATCCTCGCGCGCTGGGAATCACCCCAGTGACACTCGGTCAGCTTTCGTCAGGATTTACGCCTAACAACAGTGACAATCGGGGAAATGGATGCAAAATCAAGCCAAGGTGGTGATGAAATCCACCGATGGTCTTGATCAAGGGCTGGGGTTTTACGACCAGCTCCTTGGTTTAAAAATGTTGCGTGAAGTGTGTGTGATTCTTTTTATTAAAAAATGAAACAGGCAAAAACAACTTTCCCTAAGAAGGCAAAATTAACAGAAAACAGAAACAAAAAAATAGAAAATAACAGGAACAGTTTTAAAACCCTTACCTTTCTCTGCCTAAACCTGTTGTTTCTGATCCTCGGCTCTAAAAATTCATAGACAAAAATTCGTCCCTCTGTGAGACGAATTACAGAACAGAATTCGTCCCTGTCTGAGATGAATTAGAATTCGTCTCAGGGTCAGACGAATTGCAGTAAAGTAATCGCCACAGGCAAAGACGAATAACAGTCAAAAATTGAAAAAGGTACCTGTAAGCACAAAAACACAAGTTTTAATCAGTTTTTGTGATCTCAAAATTTAGGGGACAGGGTCCCACCGTGATCGCCACTGAAAGCACGAGATTTCGGATGAAAGAAACACTAATTGCGATGTATTCAAAATCAAACACGCTTAAGTCCTAAAATGTAGAATGCATGAAGTGAAAGAGACGAATTGAACGGAGATACAAGAAAATGGAGAAATCACAGCCCTTTTATTTAACTCTCTTGATCTCGGTTACAAAGATGCCTCCTCCCTTTTCAGGGGCTAGGAGCGTTAAATGAATTTGGTTACAATCAAGACTTAATGTTCCTCCTTCCGCGTGCCCACATTTGAAATGGGCGGGCCAAAACGTTGTCGTCGCTGGTGTTGATGAGTCCTTAACCTTTGCTGCTCCTCCTACGATCAAAGAAACAACAAAGATGTTAGTAGCACTTGCTACAAATAAGAAACGTTTGTTCTCTAAAATTAATGAAAGATGCATGTAAAAGATTAGCTAAATCGATAAATAAAATGACTCCAAATGACCTGCAAATTTGACAGAGACCAGAAAACATTACCAGAGGGCCACTGCCATCGAAACAATCGGCCAATTCGCATTCAACTACAATTCATCCCTGGTCAGGATGAATTCTATCGTAATTCATCCTCGGGTAGGACGAATTCGACTGTAATTCGTCCTCGGGTAGGACGAATTCGATCGTGATAAAATGTCGAGATGATGTCGCCCAAATGTCACACCTCGGGATCTCCAAATGACCTACAAACATAGGGGTTAGCTAATTGGGGGCATTTTGGGATGACCCAGATGGTCGGATTCTCCCAATTTGACCTCCATCAACGGGAATTTGGCGTCGCTACCTGCAAGTTAGTGGGACAACAAAAGCGACGAGAACATGATGAAATCTGATCAAAACATTATGAAATCGAACATATGAACTATCTAGACAGCATAAAATGAAATGAAAGATGAACAAATGACAAAAGAACAAATTAGAATGAAACTTAAAAAGTGCGGGGCGCCCAAGTGGGCCGCCCACCGTTGGAACTTGATTTTGGCACCAATCCACTTGGGATGGGCCCAAAATCTCTTAGGATGGGGTTGTCAACAAATTGGTGGATTAAAGTGGTCAAATGTCGGGTTTTTGGGTCCGAATTCACACTTCCAATAGCCACCCAATAACCTCTCTTGCGAAAGAGATTAAGGATGTGGAAAATGTAAATCAAAAGGGTAAAGGCGTGGTATCAAATCGGCAGCACTTCGTTGCTTGAAAATGCCTCCTCACTTGTCCTTTTGGGTGGGAAAAGTCCACCATTTTATAGACCCAGGGGGTCTCTTTGGAGAGGCATGCATAAGCGCCATGTGGTGGTCATAGGTGCCATGTGGCGGTCATGTCTTCTCATGAGAGAGGAAAGTCCTCCATGACTTGGGCTTTCATGACTGCCCTTGTGACAGTCCTCTAACGGCCCATCTGCCCACCTACACGCGCGTGCGAGGCAAGAGTCATCAATTGACTGTCTTTGGCTGCCACTTGGCGCCATTCTTCTTTTTGCCCGTTAAACCTGGAATTCGTCCTGACCAAAGACGAATTAAGAATTCGTCCCTGGGTGAGACGGATCCCAGTTTGAATTCGTCCCTGGGTGAGACGAATACTGAGCAAAGTGCCTGAATGTGCCAAATTGCCTTTTGACCTTACAAAATTGCTATAAAAGTGGTTAGGACCACTGTTTGACCTCTGAGGGCTGCCCTGGGGGCTGTGTGTGTGTCAAAGCGATCAGTGTTTGCAGTCACATAATCGGATTGGTGCTGTTTTGGTGTCTACAACATGAACTTCTCTCAAGAAAGGTTTTCCTCTTTTCTCAATGTGAATGTGATGCATTCATTGATGTATTTTGATGCCCTTTGTACCTGTTTGGGCCTGTAAAAAAGGTGTTAGTGCATTTGGGGATCTATCATTGATCATATACCATAATTATGAAGACAAAATGATGTTAAAATAAAGGAAAACATGATAAAAATTGAACACAAAGTTGTGGAAACTATCAAGAAAGGATACTTACTTGATCTATAGCTCTGGAGTTGTTGTAGACCAAGTTCGTGCGGTAGTGTGTGAACCTCTGGCTTGGGTTTGTGTGGTACTGTGCAAACCAGACTGTTGTCAAATATTTCTATGGATTTCGGTTTGAGTGAGGTCCTGATACTGTTACTTGATATATGATAGGTGAAAAAGTGACGAATATAGTCTAGAGCGATTTGAGTAGAGTTTTGGTAAGGAAACCAAAAGAGCAAGAGATGTTTCATGGTGAAAATGACCATCTATTTATATATTTTGGCCAAGGTTAGGGTGTGAGGTGCCCCTATGAGGTGGCTTATGGTACATGTGGCTACTTTTCTAAAGGAATCCCTCACGCATGTGTGAGGATGAGATGGAGGATGAGTCATCTCTCCACATGTTTGGGAGAGATATTTAAAATATCCTTTTTTTGTGAGTGTGTGCACACATGTGTGAGCACAAATATCCTTTTAGGATAAGGGTGCACACATGTGTGAGTCCTAGTTAATTATGAACCCTAGCTAGGTTAGCCCTAGGTTAGGTGGATGAGGTGGCAGGTTAGGGCTTAATTAGGGTTTGGGTGCTAATTAAACTTGATTAGCCTTTATTAATGACAAAGTGCTTTCTAACCATGGTGAGGGTTGACCAGGGTTGAATGTTTGAAGGTGGTTGTATGGAGACCGTGATTAAGCGTAGGAAAGGGCTAAGATAGCCCAAAGGGGCTTAGAGTGATGAGTGATGAAACATGTAGCTAAACGGTGTTTTAAAGTTAATTTATGCAATTTTCGAGGGTTTTACAAATTGATTGGCCGTAATGGTGTAGAAGGAGAAATGTGCAACTTTTTGGTGTCTACAAGTTGAAGAAATAATAATAAATATTTTAATGCTTCTATTTTCTACTTTCTTCTCAAGATAAACAAAAATGCTTTCTAGATATTAACACCTTATTACTCCTATCATTCAATATCTCTAGATTAAGTTGATTTTCAACCTTAATAAACTTGCAATATAATTCTTACCTTAACTTCAAACTTGCAAGCTCTCTGTAATCAGTTCGATCTCCTACGACTTAGTGATAGTTAACTTCTTGTCAACTCCAATATGTTACGTAAGTATTTCACTTTCTTTTTCATTGATATGTGTGCTTTCTCCAACATCAATATTTAGTCCTTCATGCATCTAATCACCTCAATGAACGTGCTCTCCTTCAACATTGATATCTTGACCTTCACACTTCTATTCAAGGTGGAAACTAAGCTCTTCTTCAACATCGTTTTGCTTTGCCTATGAACTTTTATCTCTTTTGGTGAATATATTCTTCTACAAGGTCAATTGTCTTGGTCTTCAAGTTTCTAGCTTCTGTTGTGCATGATGGTCTAAGTACTTCTATTTAGTCAATGAGTTACTTGGTTATTATTCCTCAATATTTGTACTAGTTCACTTCTTTAATGCACCTTAATATCTCTCCTTTAGCTTCTATTTAGCGTTGCTTTTATGAGCGCTATAAAAGTGCTTCTCTTTGAGGATTTTTCTCTAAATTGAAATGTAGTATTCTATGGATAGTGCCAAATGGCATTAGTGTTATCTAGATTCTTTAAAAATGCTTCCACTCTATCTTGTTCCAATTCCAAATGACAAGTGCCATTAGATTCCTTCAACATCTCTAACCTGTGATTGATGCCTCTTCAGGAGCATTATATGAATGATGTCCAAGTATTTCCTTTGCTCAAGTTATCCTTGACATCATGGAAAATGCATGAAATAATTTCTTCTGTGTGGTGTAACTCTTTCACCACTTTTGACCTAACTAATGTAGGTTATTTGAACATTTATTTTTTTCCCTTCTTGTTCTACTTCTAATGCTTCTTTGATAGGAGAATGATGGTTATTCTCCAATGCTTCTATGGTAGAAGTAGTTGTTCCTCAAATGTTTTAATCGAGTGCTGATAATGACTATAAGGTGGCTTCAGGTGATCAGTATTATTCTATGAAACTAAACCTTCTTTGAAATTGAATCACCCTTACTGTTTGCATTGTACGATGGTTCATTGTATCTTTTTCTTAGGATTGCTAAGTTTGCCTTACAATCTGAGATGTCTTCCATGCTTGATATCCAAGTTGAATGAAACCTTTTCTATTAGATTAATTGCATGGGTATAATGGTGGCTAGAATTGATGCCAATTGTAGCTTATTCCAGTGTAAGTTTATGGATATAGTACTTTGATGTCTTTATAGTTATGATATATCATTTGATAGTGATACTTTAAGGTAGACTTGTTGTGATCCATGTGATGTCTTCACCAAAGGTTTATTGATGTACCTTATAATTTTGGATGTCCTTAGTATAGCTAATGCTTATGATTTCACCTTCTTCGTTATCTTATTGAAAGTAATATATGTTATTTCTTAGGTTATGAATACTATACAAATTATCTCCCTTTACCTTAGAGATACCTCACTTTTAGAATCTATTGAAATATTGTGCAAATATAGACTGATATGGTGTAGATTTTTGTTCCCCTATACTCTTAAACCAGATCTCTTGACTTCTTGAAATGCTAAGATAAAACAAGAGTCAATGTTGCCTTCAAACCTTAGGTAATACTTCTCCTGCATGGTTACTTTCACACTTAATAATCCAAGCTTTTCAATAATATTTTGCACTATAGTATATGCAAATCCGTAGAGTCTTTGTTTTCTTAGAATGATAAATAGAATTTTGATATTATTATTTATCTCAAAATATATTTAACTTCTATTCTTTTGTGTAGGTTAAACCTTAAAGTTTATAAATTTCATAGTACCTTTAATACTTCTAGTTTAAAACCTATTTATGCAACCTTTAAATATTGAAACTGGTGCTTAAAAGAAACCAAATATAAAATCTCAACTCAAGAAATTTTGCACCTTTGTTGCATACCTTTTCACCTCTATATATGATGATGCTAGTGGTGATTTGAATCACTTAAATTGCTGCCTTGTGTAGATTATATTGCAGCTATTCTAGGTTGTCCAAAAATAGCTCTTTGGATCACCTTTTTACAGCTTTAACACTCCACTAATATTCTACTTGAAACTATGATTTGGTGGCTCCAACACTCCTTCAAGATGTACCTCTAAAATCTAAAACTTAGTAGCTACAAATGCTTCCCAGATTGATGTTTTCTCACTGTCCTCAACTATGAAAAATTTCAGATTGTAAAGCAGTCAAAAACTTTCACCGAAACATTATCCTTGAATCTCAAAACTTTGGTAGGATACTCCTCTAGATTTTAGTTGAGATGTTTACTCAAGAACCCTTCAATGATAGTCCCCAAATCTCTCATATTTGGTGGTTTCTCTATCTCTTTTCTTCTTCAATTTATTTATCAAATTTTGACTTCAACCTTGGCCTATCTAATGGCCTTCTTATCAAGATTCTGACTATCTTGAGGTCTTCATTATTCTTCTCTAAAATTTTGTAAGCTTCTTGCCAAATATTTCTCTCTTGGGCTTGTTGTCATATGGCGATAATTATCCCAAGTTATTTATCAAAAACTTCTCCTTGGTAGTAAATTTCTCCAATGAGTTCTTCTAGGAACTCTTCCAATGAGGCTCTCCAAGCCTTCCCTTTTTTTTCTTGAGACCTCTTCTAAGACCTTCAATCTTGCAGTTTCTCAAAACTTCTATGAGACCTTCCTTGATCTCTTCAATATTCACCTATGGAAGTTTTACAATGATTTCTCCTCCTTGGATCTCCTAAATATGTTTCTACTAAAATATGCAATAGAAATTTTTTTAGTCCTTCTCTATCCTCAATCTTTCGAATATGGAATTTATTCAATAGGACCTTCTATGGATCTCTCCTTCAATGTGAAGTTTTCAATCTTATATGGAGATCACCAATCTCCAATCTTCACTAGGGCTCTTCTCCCTGGTTATTTTCTTCCTTCAATGGGGTCTTCTTTATAGGACCTCCTCCTTCATTTGCAGTATTCAATGTGGCTTCCTTGGCCACTAGATCTCTTCTCAATATCCAACTTGGAGTCTTCAATCTGCAATTATTTTAATGGGACCTTTCTCCTTAGGCCTCCAAATATTCAATCTCTACTACAACAAAGAACTAATTTGTGCACTAGGAAAGCACATAGACTTTCAAGCAACGAAGGTGAAATTATTATTTATCTATTATAGGAAGTTTCTCAACTTTTGGGAGTTAATTTTCTACAACAAAATATTAAAAAATAGAAATTTTTGTAAATCTATATAAAACAATATTCACTAGTTGGATTGCCAATCTAGTGGATTCAATGCTGAGTTCTAGTCTTCACAATTTTTTCTATAATTATGTGGAAGAACTCTATCCAATAGTAAGTTTTAGAAATCTAACAATGATATTTACAATCTCCTCTCAATCTCTCTTGTGGATCTCTCTATTTCCTATTGATCTACCATGTGCTCTGATACCACTGTTAGCTTTTGAAGCTTTAAACTTAAAGGAAATGCAACCACAAGTATGGAAATAAGCATGCAATGTTATATCTATGATAATGGCTAGCTAATATGCATGAAATATGATAGAAAACTTGATACAATGCTAAAGAAATGCTCATATATGAAATCTCACGAAAATATACAATGCTCTCCAATGGATATCACAACCTCTCCATATTTGCAAAATGGATCTACATTGTATCTACTACTACTCTACCTATGCACTCCAAAATCCTCTCACACTTCCAATATCTGAAGGCCTATTTATAATGAGATGCAACTCTTTGCCTTCAATATTCCTATGACACCTCACTATTCTATTCTAAGGACTCATGTACATGTGGACTACATGCATATTTACATCATTGCACATTCTAACATTTGTGCATTTATTATATTTCTTTAATAAAGTACTTAAGTCCTAATAAACTCCTAATCTAAATGTGTACCCATGATGGTACATTAGTAAAGTACCAAATAATGTAATATATTCCAACAAATTGAATAGTAGCCTACATGTAAAATTGATTTGCATTCCTTATGAGTCCATGAATTGAATGCTTGTTCTTGATCCATTTTTTTTTCTTGTGCCATAAAAGTGTATTACCCATGTTTTTATTATACCCTTGTGCCTATTGGCTAGTTTTAGAGCCAATATGTTAGATGGTTCTTCAAATTTTAGATAGTTCCATTGCTAAGTTTTTTAAAATTCACCTCTAAATCCTCCTCATCTTGAAGCAAGTCAATAATCATATCTATCTTGTAATGACCCAAAATTTAGCTATAGAAAACACACAAAAAATAAAAGAATTTTTTTTTACTACGGATAGGGATTCATAAACCCCTAAACTACTTCTAATTGATCTATTATTTAAATCCCCTAATTTTCTCAAAGAGCTACATCTCACTAGATACCCTAACACAAATCCATTTGTGTAGGTGTATTATGTATTACCATGAATAAGTTTATCCCTCTCATCACTCTTGATGAGCTAAACTTATCACCTTCAATCAATTGAAGGTATACACCCATCACCGCACCATACACAAGTTAATCTGTGTAGGTATGCTACACGTACTGCAAGTTAAGCTATCCATCTCGTCTCCATGATGAGCTATATTAACTCAAATGTAGTCTTTCCCTAAACTCAGTTATCATTCTCCCTAAGGGGTCTTAATACCTTAGGTCACTTATGTTCACCCTAAGGGGGTCTCAATTCCCTTAGGTCATCCTCTATGTTTACCTAAAACTCATTACTTAAGTTTCTAATGATTAGCAAGGAAAAACAAGGATAGTTCTAGATACTAAATCTAACAAAAAGTATAATTCATAAAATATACAAAGGATACTAAAAAGGAAGCAACATTTAAAGAAGATAAGCATTAATTAAAAGAGTTTAAATACAAAATATAGATAATACAATACGGTAATTTAAAGGTACATATTCCAACAAGTAAGCAATTATTACATATAAGAAAGTATGGTAAATCCTCCATACTCTTAAAGAATAATATATTACATCAATTTCATCAAGGAAATATCCCCACAATTCATATCTATTTAAGCATAAGTAAATCTTTAAAGGTAGAATCAAACTAACACATTGGTTCCAACTACCTCCATGGTCCTCCTCAACTTTCCATCGATCATTTGAGGATAGTAGGGGATCATGGCACTCATGGTTCCATGATAGACATGCTTTTAAATGCATTTACTTATTTCATTTCCAAATTGCAACTATACAATTTAAATCAAAGTATCTAACCATCTACTGCATAGTTGATATCATAAAAATCACTATTTTTATTTTCACCTCTCATTGACCATAGAGAGTCTTTCAACAATTACAGCTAGATTCTAGGTTTTACTTAAATCAATTCATCCAACCTTTATTTGACAAGTTAAAGTCCCATACCTTTAATCATCAAACAACTAGGTTCATCTACTTCCATAAATTAAGCCTCATTACTTAATTTGTAAAAATAGACCATTTTCTTTTACTTCATAAATTAAAGTCCCATACCCTTAATCTATGAAATAACCATTTCTATTTATTTAATAAATCAAAGTCATTCACTTTAATCCATAAATAAACCCTTTTCCTTCATTTTATAAATTAAAGTCCCATACCCTTAATTTACAAAACCAACCGTTTCATTTTCTTTTTATCCAAATCAAATAACATATTACCCAATTTAAATAAAAATATACTCCTTTTATTATAATAAAAACAAGGGGCACGCAACTATAGGAATCAGACCATGTGCTTGGGGTACGCAGATTGTCGAACGCAGCAGGGAGGTAATCAAGTAACATATTACTCAATTAAATAATACAAAGCTTCTTTCCTTATATTAAAATCAAATAACATTTATCCAATTAAATTATACAAAGCTTATTTCCTTATATTAAAATCAAATAACATTTATCCAATTAAATAATACAAAACATATTTCTTAAAAAAAAAACATTTACAGAAAAAAAAAGCTTCCTTCCTTTTATAATAATCAAATAACATTTATTCAATTAAAATAATACAAATCTTCTTTCCTTTTTTTAAAATCAAATAACATTTACAATAAAAAAAAAGTCTTCTTAAATAAACAAAACATTTATCTATTAAAAAACAAAGCTTCTTTTTATTTTAAACAAAAACATCATTCAATTAAATAATACAAAGCTTCTTTCCTTATATTATAATAAAATAATATTTATCCAATTACAAAGTTTATTTCCTTATATTATAATCAAATAATATTTATTCAATTAAATAATATAAATCTTCTTCCTTTTGTTATAACTAAACAACATAGTTTTTAATTAAATACGTCTGCCAGAAGCTTAATTCCAGGGTAATACCTAGCAACTCCTATCAGATGAAATCCAAGATACACAAGGTACAACATCCCACAAAGGCATATGGCTTAACATTCATAGCTAAACTAAAAGAGGGAGCGACGACGTTGAAGGGTAAAGTCAATTTGTTGTTATTTGGCCAAGGGAAGGGAGCAAGGCATGTTGCCCACATGGTGGTTGAAATCTTACTGATGACGGACCCTACAACCACTACCAAGCCACACACGCCATCCCTCGGATAACTAATCACCATGAAGGGCGTGAAAGCACTTAGCTTAAAAAGGGGATAACCCTACCATAGAAACTTTGAGCGATGCAATAATGTCAAATGAAATAGGGGAAGAGGTGGTCGGGTGGTTTGACATCCCTCCATACCACGACGCCACAAGGATCGAGAAGGTGAGCTACAACATCTCAATGGAGAATGAAGGTAAAACAAAACATAAGTCAACCTTCTACCTTAGGTGGTTGAAAACTAGTTGTAGGTTATGGGGATGCATCCTAGCATGCGGTGATAACCATCCCCATTCAAACCAGTGTGGTGGTAACATATCACCACTATGGATTGAGACTAGATGCAAACCAAGAGGTAGACCACAAAGTTTAGCTGAGGGTATGGTTACATGAAACTACCAACAAATACAAAGAGGTAGACTACTCGACAGAACCAACGATACAAGGTTGAGAACCTTGGTAGACACCTAAGTTAGCATGCAAATATAAAAGGAGATATTTTATTTTAACCCAACAAAATATGAGGAATACATATCAAACCCAACCTGGGTCTGTCGATGTTTGCTTTCCTCCTTTCACCCCTGGAGAGTCATTCTTGCGTGTTGGTTTTCAAATTGTCATCCTTCCTTTCTTGCTTCATTCCTAGTCCTCTCTTCTTTCCCAAAAAGCATCCTCTGTTCTGTCCTCCTCCACCTCCCTTCTACGTTCATGCTTACCCACCGCCCTGACTTCCTCATCAATGCCTTATCTTCCTTTTTCCCATACTCTATCACCCACCATAACTCTCCTTTGCCATTCTCATGCAACGATCAACTTTAGATAATATATATCTTATTAAATCCTTTGATAAGCCCTACCATAAATGGAGCTCTCTCCATTTTCAATGTTGGCATGCACCCATCAACTCGAACATGCCTTTAGCAGCGTTCTCATAAATGGTAAATATCCCATTGATTTAACATGGAGTTTGATTACCACTTTCCTCTTTTTTTTTTAAACCCCCCCCCTTATAATAACCATCTATCATTTTAAAATGAAAACTCATTATTAAAACAACCATTGTTTATAATGAAACTCTTTTATCATTAAACTATTATTTATAAATGAAGTTCTTTTATCATTTAAAATAATTAAACTATTATTTATAAATGAATTTCTATTATCATTTAAAATAATTAAACTATTATTTATAAATAAATTTCTTTATCATTTAAAATAATAAAACTATTATTTATAAATGAAGTTCTTTTATCATTTAAAATAATTAAAATATTATTTATAAATGAAATTCTTTTATCATTTAAAATAATTAAATTATTATTTATAAATGAAGTTCTATTATCATTTAAAATAATTAAACTATTATTTATAAATGAAGTTCTTTTATCATTTAAAATAATTAAACTATTATTTATAAATGAAATTCTTTTATCATTTAAAATAATTAAACTATTATACACAACATAGAATAAAAGGTTTTCTTATCCAATACTAACATCATGCTATTCTTTTGAAAGGTTTAAGAAAAACAAGGAGTTTTTTTCAAAACAACCAGGTTATGCATGTTTTCCAAATCATTGATGCAGATAGTGATGAAGTAAAAGATAATCAAACATATGCAACAGACAAAGAGGGAATCTTTCCATCAACCTAGTCACCTATCTCAGCTCGAGAGTTTATGATAGCTACTAGGCTATCAATTGAGGCTCAAGGTGGCTAGCTATTGATGATTATCCCTAACCGAATGCATGCCTATATGAAGGTATCCATCAATGTTACCCTCGAGTTGCCTTAATCATCACTTCCCCAACCTCAAGTACCCTCATTTTTGGTGGATGATTCTACTTCTTCCACCTATGAGTGTACCTGATCCTGCACATTTGGCAATATGTCAGTAGTACCATGCTCTTCCAAATCAACTAAACATCGCATAGTTGGTTCAATTGCTCAAACTAGGTATTAAAGCATCATTAATTAATACATTGTTTCTTTGTGCCAAAAAGCCCACTAGGGAGGGTCATGACATCCTACCCCTTGGGACTAAACACCATCTTGGGTGTTTCCAATTTTACAAAATAAAAATTATTACATTATATATTTTCAAACAAGAAGGGAAAATATTTTTGCATATCATCCACTTTCTCCCAAGTGGTATTTCTTTCAGAAAATCGGTCCCACTAGACCTTACATTGCTCAAGAGTTTGATTCCGCATAGACTTAGAATAGAACTCAAGAATATTTATCGACATCACTTCAATAGCCTTCGGATTTACCATCTACAATTTAGAAACATCCCACACATGTTCAGGGTCAGCAACATATTTCCTAAGCAAGGATATGTGGAAGGTGTCATGGATTTTTGATAGGTTAGGTGGTAAAGCAAGTCGATATGCAATCGAACTAATATTTTCAGTGATTTCAAAGGGTCCCACAAATTGAGGATCCAAATTTATGGATTTGATAGCACTCTTCATCAGTTTAACCCTTAAAAACACTTTATCACCAATAGAGTACTCTCTTGGAGTCCTCTTTAAATCAACATAACTTTTCTACCTATCGATAACTTCTTTAAGTCTTTGCCTGATTACCTTTAACTGATCTTCCATTTCTCTAACCATATCTAGCCCAATCACAACTCGATCTTCTAGGTTATCCCAAGACAATGGTATTCTACACTTTCACCCATACAAGGCATCGAAAGGAGCCATTCCTAGAGAGGAGTGATGTCCATTATTGTAGGTAAACTCTACAAGATGTAGGTAGTCTTCCCAATGAGACTTGTGATCCATGCAGTACATGTGAAGCATGTCTTCTAGTACTTGGTTTACCCATTCAGTTTGACCATCTATCTTAGGGTGGTATGTTGAGCTCATATTCAGTTTTGTACCTACTGCATGATGTAGGGATTTCCAAAATTTAGAAGTGAACTTGGAATCCCTATCTGAAATGATCACCTCAAGAAATCCATGTAATCGGAATACCTCTCTGGAAAATCTGTTAGCCACTACCTAAGCATCATCCTTGATGTTCCTGGGTATGAAATGTGCAACCTTAGTCAATCTATCGACTATTACAAGGATTGCATCATGTTGATACCTGGTCTTGGGTAACCCTACTATAAAATCCATAGATATGACCTACCATTTCTACATAGGTACATCATGTGGATACAATTATCCTACAGGATGCTTGCATTCTACCTTAACTTTTTGACATTCGAGGCATCGAGTGACAAAATTGGTGATATCCTTCTTCATTCCTACCTAGAAGAAGGTTCTTTTCATATTTTCCCATATTTTTGCCCCTCTAGGATGAGCAGAATAAGGAGATCTATGGGCTTCTTGCATTATTAATTTTCTTAAATCACCCATTTTTGGTATGATGACTCTACCTTTGTAGCACAAAAGGTCATCTTTCATGCCAAATTCCTTATTACCCTTAGGGTCTCTATCCATTCTAGCTCAAATTTCCTGGCAATACTCATCCTGAGATTGCTCTTGCCTCACTTGATCCATCAGATCCATGTGACTTCTAGATATGGTTGCTATGTGTTTCCTTCTACTCAAGGCATCAACAACCTTATTCTCTTTCCCTTTTATGTACTCAATTTCAAAGTCATACTCAATGAGAAACTCGACCCATCTTCTCTATCTCGCATTGAGTATAGGTTGGGTGAATATGTACCTCAGAATTTGATGGTCAATTTTTAATTCAAAGGGCCTTCCCACCAAGTAGTGGCGCTAGGCCTTTAGAGCATGCACCACTACAACTAGCTCTAAATCATGTGTAGCATAATTAACTTCATGCTTCTTGAGCTTCCTTGAAGTATATGCTACTACTGACTCTTCTTGAGAGAGTACTCCTCCTAACCCTTCCAATGATGCATCTATGCATACTAAAAAGTCCCCTTGAGGGTCAAGAATATTTAGTATTGGTGCGGTAGTGAGTTTATATTTCAGCAATGCAAAGGCAACTTCACACTTCTTTGACCACTTGAATTCCTTTCCCTTTTTTTAAAGGTTAGTTATTGCTACAATAATCTTGGAGTAATCCTTTATGTAACATCTATAGTAGCTCATTAACCCCATGAAGCTTCATACTTCAGTCACATTAGTAGGGGGTGGCCAATTTAAGATGGCCTCAATTTTCTTTGGATCCACAATAATTCCTTCTACTGATATGATATGTCCAAGATATCATACCTCTGAAACGTAGAAATCACTTTTGGCTAGATTTCCATAGAGTTGATTTTCCCTTAACAACTCTAACATGATCTTGAGATGTTTATCATGCTCTTCTTTGTTTCGAGAGTATATTAAGATATCATCTAAAAATACAAGGACAAACTGGTCTAGGTGCCTTCTAAACACACTATTCATTAGATTCATGAACGTAGTTGGGGTGTTAGTTAGTCCAAAGGGTAGAACTATAAACTCATAATGCCCATACCTAGTCTTAAATATCATTTTATGAGTATCCTCCTCACGTATTCTTAATTGATGATACCCTGATCTTAGGTCAATCTTAGTGAATATTGTGGCATCTCTCAATTGATCAAATAAATATTTGATTCTAGGTAGGGGATATCGGTTCTTGATTGTAGCCTTATTTAGCATCCTATAATCAATACATAATCTTAAAGAACCATCTTTATTTTTCATAAATAAAACTAGTGCACCCCAAGGTGACACACTTGGTTTTATCAATCCCTTTTCTAATAGCCCTTGTAGTTGAACCTTTAGTTCCTGCATCTCAATAGGATTCATCCTATATGGAGATCTATGAATAGGTTCTACTCCTAGCATAAGATCAATTGTGAAATCAAATTCTTGCATAGGAGGGAGTCCAAGTAAATCCTCTAGAAATACATCCTTAAAATCCTATAAAATTGGGTGCTTCCCTAGCACCTCTCTCTTCTGATCATCTCCTACTTCATTAAGTTTTACAACATACACTATCCCTCCTTTCTTGAGGGCTTTCTTCAATTGCATAGCCGATAACATCTAGGGTTTGAATACCCCCTACTCACTATGAATTCTTAGTATTTCCTTACCTTTCTTTGAATACTCGATCCATCTATCTTGGAAATTGATCAAGGCTTTATGGGCCTATAACCAATCCATCCCTAGGATCACATCAAAGGCATGAAGTGGAGCTACATACAAACAACCTTCAGTGGTACCACTAGCTAAAGTAATTTCTACCATTGGATAACACTGGTTTACTGAGTAGGTTTACCCAGAACCATACTCTACCTTCCATCCATGGGCCAAATATCCTAGCCTTTTCGACATATCCCTTGCTAAACTAGAAGAAATAAAGCTATATCTGTGGCCCCACTATCAATTAAAATTTTTACTTGCTTATTAAAAATCTTACCTTTCACAAGCAATGGGGTGACTTGCCCCTCTAGCTTTTGTTTCCGATTGTGGCATAGATCCGATGCGTAGGTTCCTTTCCTTTGGCATTGGATGAACTTGGCCCTGGTTGATGTGGACATTGATTAGCATAATGTGGGCCTCTGCAATGATAACACCCATCCTTGGGTCCTTGCTTCTTTTCTAGTTTTTGTTCCCCTATCTTACTTATTGGAGCTGAAGTTTATGATTTCTGAGGGTGAGGCTTTGCATTGTTGGGATTATTGTTGGTTTTCTTTTGGAAGTTTTTCTTGAACTTTCCTTGTTTCTCATTATTTCTCTTCTCAAAATTTTGAGGGTTCTTGGTCTTTCGATCCTCTTCCTCTTCCCATTTCAAGAATCCTTGACTATTCCTCTTCCTCAGTGCTTGTCGATCTTGCTCAAATAGGGCAGCATAGTTAAATTGCAGGTGAGACTCTACTTTCTTTGCCAAGTCATACACCTTTTACAATGATTTAGGCTCATGCATGTTTACATCATGCTTCACTCTAGATTCTAACCCATGAATAAACTTGTGAACCCTCATCTTCTCATCATAAGCAGGTACATACTTAAGTAACCGAACCAACTTCTTATAGTATATCTCCACTATTTTAGTCCCTTATTGAAGGTTGGCAAATTCTTCAAACTTTAGGGCATAGAAGTGTTTTGTAAGAAACCTCTTTTTGAATATTTCAACAAAATATTTCCATTTAATATCAATAGGTTCAACATTATTCTTCTCATAGTAGGTTTCCCACCAATCTAAAGCAGCCCCTTCTAAGTTGATCATGGCCCAAACTATTTAAGTTCCTAGGGAATAGCCTTTTACTATAAAATAAACTTCTAATTCTCTCAGCCAGGCTTCAATTGCATCCCCTTCACCTTCTCCATCAAACTTGGAGATACAAATATTTTTTAGATCCCTAGTCATTTCCTTTTCTAGAAGGGCTCTAGCTTGCAATTGTTCTTCAATTAGCCCATTGGCTTGGCTAACCTCTGAGCCTCTAGCTTGCAAGTTTTGATTCGTAATTATTTCCAACATTTGTCTCATATGATCTTGCATGGCAACAACCGTAGTAGTGAGGTCTTCTACCTCTCTATTAGAATTTTTTGGATCCTCATCTTAGATCCCTTCTTCAATATTATTTTGTCGAGTTCATCTAGGTGTAGGCCTCTCTTTTTTGGCCTTAGGTGGCATTTTAACCTGGTTACAACCAAGAAAAATATTAGGTTACAACTTCACCTTAAACTGTATCACTAATTCAAGCCACAATACAGAGTTCTCTTGCTAAAAGTATCAATAATCTAATTAGGATGATATTCCAAGGTTATGATGTAACATTAATACCAAAGCCCATACTAAGGTATCATAACATTCATTCACCCTTGGGATTAGTTCCCATTAGATTCTAGCAAGTAGGAGATTCTAGGTCATCCCGACTCTAAGCAAGCCTTCATTGGAGACATCCAAATCCCTTTAGCACACAAGAAGCTCTATACCCTCGTACCTAGAGCTCTGATACCAAATGTAATGACCCAAAATTTAGCTACAAAAAAGAAAATAATTTTTTTTTTTACTAAGGAGAGGGATTCATAAACCCCTAACCGACTTCTAATTGATCTATTGTTTAAATCCCCTAAGTTTCTTGAAGAGCTACATCTCACTAAATACCCTAACACAAGTCCATCTGTGTAGGTATATTATGTGTTACCACAAATAATTTTATCCCTCTCATCACTCTTGATGAGCTAAACTTATCACCTTCAATCAATCGAAGGTATACGCCCATCACCATACCATACACAAGTCAATATATGTAGGTATGCTATGCATATTATGAGTTAAGCTATCCATCTCATCTCCACGATGAGCTATCTTAACTCAGATGTAGTATTTTCCTAAACTTAGTTATCATTCTCCCTAAGGGGTCTTAATCCCTTAGGTCACCTATGTTCACCCTAAGGGGGTCTCAATTCCCTTAGGTCACCCTCTAAGTTCACCCTAGAACTCATTACTTAAGTTTTTGATGTTTAGCAAGGAAAAACAAGAATAGTTCTAGATACTAAATCTAACAAAAAGCATAATTCATAAAGCATACAAAGGATACTAAAAAGGAAGCAACATTTAAAGAAGATAAACATTAATTGAAAAGAGTTTAAATACAAAACATAGATAATCCAATATGATAATTTAAAGGTACATCTTCCAATAATTAATCAATTATTACATATAAGCAAGTATGGTAAATCCTCCATACTCTTAAAGAATAATATATTACATCAATTTCATTAGGGAAATCTCCCCACAATTCATAGTCTATTTGAGCATAAGTAAATCTTTAAAGGTAGAATCAAACTAACGCATTGGTTCCAACTACCTCCTTGGTCCTCCTCATCTTTCCATCGATCATTTGAGGATAGTAGGGGATCAGGGCACTCATGGTTCCATGATAGACATGCTTCTAAATGCATTTACTTATTTCATTGCCAAATTGCAACTATACAAATTAAATCAAAGTATCTAACCATCTACTGCATAGTTGATATCATAAAAATCACTATTTTTATTTTCACCTCTCATTGACCATAGAGAGTCTTGTTGAGAAGCAACACACCCCCACTGAAAAAAAAATCAATTTCCATCCTTTGAAAACTTTGAAACTCCTTTTTTGCAGTAGGGACCCTCTTGATATTTTCAGGTTTTAAATCCAAATTTGCTTGCCTCCTTTTTAAAGTTGTGCTTTTTCTTGCATTCTAGCTGTGTTATCTCAGACTTCACTTTTTACATGCTAGAATCATTCATGCTTAAAGAAAATCTTACACCGGTACGAAAAGAATGCAGAAAACAGATAGAAAAATACATGAAAATCAAAACTTTCCTTTTTTGGTAATGTCGCGATATCGCGACACTTCCATTTATGGAAATGTCGCGAAATCGCGACAGGTTTTCAGAAAATCCGCCAAGTCCCAGAAGCATAGCGAAATCGTGACACTTTCCATTAATGGAAATGTCACGATATCGTGACATTTCCATTTTTGGAAATGTCACAAAATCGCTACCGACCAGGAGAGAGAAAGCTAGATCGTACGGAACGTCGCAATTTCGCGGCTGGAGAGAGAAGAAAGGTTGCAAGAGTGAAAGTCAGTCTAAGGCACAAAATCGTCGCGAAATCGTGACAAGTTCGAGAAGGAAAGCTGCAAGTGAGAAGCATGTCGCGAAATCGTGACATGATTGAAGGAAAGAAGCCAAGTGTGAAAGATGTCACGAAATCGCGACAAGTGAGGGTAAAGCGATCAAGGTGTACGGACCGTCACGATTTCATGACATGTCGCAAAATCGCGACGAGTCCAAGACAAAGCAAGAGGATCAAAGAGAAATCAAAATGCATCAGAAAAGTTTAAGGCATGAAAGACGTCGTGAAATCGCGACGTAAATTGGCAAGAGAGGCCCGGATGTACGGACTGTCGCGATTTCGTGACATGTCGCGAAATCGCGACAGGTCCAGGTAATCAAGTCAAGAGCCAAACAGAAATCAGAGTGAAATCGGTAAAGGCATGGAAATGTCGTGAAATCGCGACGTCGCGATTTTGCGACGTCATGAAATCATGACGAAGTTCATGAAGGCAAGGCAGGCCGCCACCATGTCACGAAATCGCGACATGGTGGGGTAAAGCAAGGCTGCAAGAAACAAAGAAAGGGCCCACCATGTCACGATTTCGCGACATGGTGGGGAGGAGCAAAGTTGGGTGTCACGAAATCGTGACACCCAAAGGGCAGCAAAGGTAAGGCTCGGCTCAGCGTCGCGAAATCGCGACGTCGTGATTCTACGACGTCGCAAAATCACGATGCACCGAGCAAAGAAGCCAAAGGGGGGGCCGTGTCGCGATTTCGTGACACGACCAAGCCAAAGATGAAAGGGGGCGACCGTGTCGTGAAATCGCGACACGGCCGACATAGAAGCCACAAGGGGTGGTTGCTGTCACGATTTCGTGATAGCAACGAAAGAAAGCAGCATGCTGGCAGGGGATGTCGCGATTTCGCGACATGTCGCATTTTCGCGACCCTGCCAGCAAAGAGCCCGAAAGTGAAAGTGGCTTACAGAAGGCGTCCTGGGATGGTGACACGTGTCGAAACACAAAGCATGCCGCATATACTGAACCTTAGGACTTCTTTTTAATATTAAAGCTTTTGATTTAATAAATTTTAAATGCTAATCCATCTTTTGTCTTTCATGCAGGAAGCCATCTGTCACTTGCGGGATAACGGAGAAGGAACCATAAAGACAAAGTCGAATGCAAATTAATCAAGGACAACCATGTTGAAAGTAAAGATGCCAAAAATTGCTATGTCATCCAATTTTTCAAGATCCGACTGCAAGGAGACTTTGTGGTGACTAGGCAGCTGCCCATAATGGAATATGTCAGGATTTGGCCGGGAAATGAAATATATGCACACGATTCTTTGGATTTTGCCGGTGAATGCATTTAATGAAGATTTATGGCAGAATTAATGGAGTGCAGATATTTCAACTCAGGGATGGCTTTGCGGAGATGAACTGTCGGAGGAGTAGTGACTCATCCAGCTTACCCGAAGGAATTAATGAGGGCATTTATTTACAGTTACGGGTGAATGCAAGTGGCATTCGAATACTATCTTCTCCATTTATGGCAAGTGACTGCACTGAGTTGTAGAATGGTTAAGTTTTATCCGGACTTTGTTTTAAATGGCTTTTTATTGTAAAACCCGGGTCCTAGGGTTTAAGATGATAAGATTTGCGGTTGGAGAAGAAGATATTTCTAAAAATATCAGGGTCTGTCCTGAGTCTATAAATACTTCTTCTCAATGTAATCGCGAGAGGCGAAAACTTAGAAAAAAAAGGCTATTGAAGCAATTTCTTGCAAAGATTGTTAAATATTTTTATTTTTGGACTTGGAGTTGATGTGCTGTTGTTTTTCTGTGATAGCATGGCCAGGAGCCTAATATTTTGCAGATTGTGATAAGTTCATCTTCTTTTGTTATCCGTTCCATTAAAGTTTATTAGATATATGTTGTAAATCTGCCATATCAAGATTAAATATGTTGTTGGGCTTCATTTGTTCTATTGTATGCTAGGGGAAATTACAGATTTGAGGTTCCAGTTTGTTCTGATTGCTCTGTCCTCACTGTGTGAGCTAGGCTGCCGGTGAAAGATATCAATTTTAACCGACTTCCCTTCTATTTATAATTTTTTGTTAGATATGTTCCATCTTTGCCTCGTGCTCTTAGTTGAAAGTGATTTTAGAAAACTAGACACTTTCTTCTTTGATTTGTTCTGATATGAGGCTGATAGTATAAATAAAATTGATAGTTTAGGTTTTACAGTTAAAGTTTGGTAAACTTCTCTTTCTGCCTTACCCTACCTTCTCTTTGTTTTTCGAGAAATGATCCATTTTTATTTTTTTTATTTGTCTTTTATTTAAATCTGCTGACCCATGAGAGCTAGATCAAAGAATCAATTTCAAATCTGATTGCCAACAAGTGACAACTTCTGAGCATTACGGAGCAAGTTCATTGAGCCCGTTGTAAGGTACGAGATAGTCCATATTGAAAACTATTCCGGAAGCAAAAAAGAGTGAATTGACATTCGACCCGACTCTGTAACTCACACCTTGGATAACCAACTAGATCCTAAAGTGAGTGGGATTTATCCCGTATAAGTGTTATCAGAGTTTCCTGCTCATTCTTCACAGGGTGTGTATGAAAGTCGAACCAACAAGTCTTTCAACAATTGCAACTAGATTCTAGGTTTTACTTATCCTACATTTATTTGAGAAGTTAAAGTCCCATACCTTTAATCATCAAACAACTAGGTTCATCTACTTCCATAAATTAAGCCTCATTACTTAATTTGTAAAAATAGATAATTTTCTTTTACTTAAAGTCACATACCCTTAATATATGAAATAATCATTTCTATTTATTTAATAAATCAAAGTCACTCACTTTAATCCATAAATAAATTATTTTTCCTTAATTTTATAAATTAAATTCTCATACCCTTAATTTACAAAACCAATTTTTTCATTTTCTTTTTATCCAAATCTAATAACATATTACCCAATTTAAATAAAAACATACTCCTTTTATTATAATCAAGTAACATATTACTCAATTAAATAATACAAAGCTTCTTTCCTTATATTAAAATCAAATAACATTTATCCAATTAAATAATACAAAGCTTATTTCCTTATATTATAATCAAATAACATTTATCCAATTAAATAATACAAAGCTTCTTTCCTTATATTATAATCAAATAACATTTATCCAATTAAATAATACAAAGCTTCTTTTCTTATATTATAATCAAATAACATTTATCCAATTAAATAATATAAAGTTTCTTTCCTTATATCAAAATAAAATAACATTTATCCAATTAAATAATACAAAGCTTTTTTCCTTATATCAAAATCAAATAACACTGGGGTTAAGGACTGGGAGGAGGAGGATGTCGATGGGCGGGAAGTCTACAGGGGAGATCAGGAGCGGCGGTGGTTCGGTCCTTGGACGCAGCGAAACAATCGAAGGGCATCAAGATTTCGATGGAGCAGAAATGCCTGGGCCCATTGAAGATGACCGGGCTAGCAACGGTATTGGTCAAGGTAAGGACCCACCAGACAAAGGGGGTGGTGGGGCTCAAAAGTCTTATGCCCAGGCAGCGGCCTTAGAAACCCTAAACGGGTTTTTTACCAAAGAATTGTTTTCGATTGGGGATGAGCTGGACATCCCGATGGAAGTTCTTTCAAGCTTCATGGAGTTTGAGAAATTTACCCTAATAGGTAAATTCATTGGAGGTCGTCCCAACATGGAAACTATCCGAAAATGGGCAATAAGCAAATGGAGGACTTCTGGCCATTTGGAGCTGGCAGCCCTATCCCGAGGTTTTTTTACCATTAGATTGAACAATAAGGAGGGTTACTATAAAATTATGGCTGGCGAGTCATGGTTTTTGGGCCGTAGAAGTTTATTTCTCAGGAGGTGGGACATGGATTTCAGTCCTGAGACCCAGAACATCAACATTGCCCCAGTATGGGTTAGGCTCCCGAATCTTCCCCTCTTTGGCTGGCATGAAAATTTCATAAGAGGTATCGTGCATTCCATTGGGGAGTTGGTCACCATCGACCCTCCCACCCGAGCTCAAACAAGGTTCATCTAGGCCCGATTTTGCATTCTAGCAGATTTGGAGGCTGAACTCCCAACTTCCATCACTCTTCGATCTAGAGGTACCTTTCTTCATAAACAAGCTATTGTCTATGAAAATAGACCAGCTTTCTGCACCCAATGTCGGTCCCAAGGGCACCTCCAGTCCCAGTGTCCTCTTCAAAAATCGAGAAAATAGAAATGTGAAAATGGCAACCCCCTGGAGCACAAGGAAGACCAGGCAAAGCAACCAAATCTTCCAGACGCGAAGGGCCATGGATCCCCAGGCCCCTCTAGAGACTGTGGCGGACTCTCGCAGCCTGAAGAGAAACCCTCTCTCCAATCGGACCCCATGCATATTGAGGCTGACAACCAACGAGGAGCAGACTCCCACTTGGAAAGTGTATCGCAGGAAGATATGGAACGAACCCCTTCCCAAGTTTTTGCTAATGTTGTTCCTCTGCTCCAAGATATGGGTCTTCCCTATTTTAGTCAGTCGTAGACATTTCTAGAAGATTACCTCTTAGGAAGGAGGGGTGAACAGTCCGGTCACATTAGCCCCCGGAATACAAGGAGCCAAAAGCAAAGTGTGGATTTTGGTAGTGAGAGGAAGCAGGGCCGTCCTCCTAACAAGGAAAGGTGAGACAAAGAGACTGCAACTGACGTTGCAAATGGAACCCAACATTTACTAGTTCTGGATGACTGTGACTCATAGTCGGACAAAGCACATGCATCAAAACCTCCCCCTCAACAAGGAAGGGGAGGCAAGAAAAACTTCAAACTGTCCAGATGAAAGTCCTCTCATGGAATGTGAGAGGACTGAACAGTGCAGCCAAGCGAAGGTTAGTGGTTGATCTCCGTAGGAGGATTAACCCTTCTATCCTTATTTTGCAAGAGACCAAGCTTGATGCTATCTCCTCTGACAAAGTGGCGAAGGCCATTTGGGCCAAGGCAAATTTTATGTCCAGCCCTACAGTGGGAACAGTGGGAGGACTCATGGTTCTGTGGGACCCTTTGAGGTTTGAGGGCAGCTCGTTGTCAACTTCCAACAGAATCATCAATGTACTGTTCTAGTCCAAAACATCCAATTTTTCCTGGATTTTGTCCAACGTTTATGCTTCAAATTCTGCCACAGAGAGAGCAGAAATATGGAAAGCTATCTCTCTGATGAGGGAGAATTTTAGCAACTTTCCTTGGGTTTTATGGGGTGACTTCAATTGTCCCCTTCATCCTTCAGAGAAAAAAGGAGGGTCTGACCACTCCAGTCGTAGCTTGGAAGATTTCAAAGATTTTGTCTCTGCTAATGGCCTGCTTGACATCGAACTCAAAGGGGCTTCCTTCACATGGAGTAACAGAAGGATTGGGGGCGGTTTGATTCAAGTCAAACTTGATAGATTCTTCATTTCCCCAAAATCCATTCCCATCCTTGGTGGGGCTATCCTTTCGGCTCTTCCAAGGATTGGGTCTGACCATAACCCTATTTTCTTGGAGGCGAATGATGGGCCTATTTTTATGACCCCTTTTAGATTCGAATCCATGTGGATTTCCCACAAAGACTTCAAAGGATTGGTTTCAGCATGGTGGCAATCAAAGGTGGAAGGAAGCGCTCCTAAGAGGGTGGATTTAAAGCTCAAAATGGTCAAAGAAAAACTGAATATTTGGAACAAAGAGGTGTTCGGCAACATTTTTGAGTCCAAAAAATCCATCGTTGAGAACTTTAAGGTTGTGGAGGAAATGATGGCTATCAAAGGTTACACTGAGGGTCTCAGGGAGGAAGAGCGGAGCCTTTTGGTGGACTTTCATTCTATTCTCGCTAGGGAGGAAACGTTCTGGTGCCAGAAATCTCATGACCTGTGGTTGAAGAATGGAGACTCCAACACGAGATTTTTTCATGCGTCTACTATGAGGCATAGGGGGGCCAACAAGATCAGAGAAGTGACTTGTAAGGATGGGCACATTACCAGGGAGATTGAGGAAATCAGGAGCGAAGCAGTTAATTTCTTTCAGGATTTTCTTGGCACTCCTCCGGATAGCAACCTCTAGGTCCAGAAATCTATGCTTGCCAAATTTTCAATTAAAGTTCCCCATGAGGTAAGCATGAAACTTCTGGAACCTTTTTCCTCGTCTGAGATTAAGGAAGCATTGTTCTCCATGCAACCAGATAAGGCCCCTGGGCCCGATGGTTTCCCCCGATTCTTCCAAGTCATGTGGGAAGTCGTGGGCCCGAATGTGTGTGATGTTATTCGGGTTATCCAAGCATCCAGATCTATCCACCCGAAACTCAATTCCACCTTTCTTGCCCTCATTCCTAAGTCTCCTTCCTACAAAATTTTCTCTGACTATCGGCCCATTAGCCTGTGCAATGTTTTTTACAAGATCCTTACCAAGTCTATAGCCAATAGACTCAAAACAGTCCTCCCCCTCCTGATTGATCCTTGTTAGGGAAGCACTATCAAAGGCAAAAATATTCTTGATGGTGTTATCATTGTTCATGAGACCCTTCATTCCGCTTACCGCTCTAAGAATGCTGCTCTTTTTCTTAAGCTCGACATGAACAAAGCCTTCGACCGTGTCGACCAAATTTTTTTGTGTGCAGTCCTCCTCAAGTTCGGCTTTCATCCCCACTTGGATTGACCTTGTCTACAAGTGTATATCCACTCCCTTTTTTTTGTCTTGGTCAATGGGTCCCCAGCTGGGTATTTCCAAAGTTCCAGAGGCCTTAGACAGGGCGATCCTCTTTCTCCCATCCTGTTCATTCTTCTGGCGGAGGTTCTGAGTTGGTCCATGAAAGAGGCTCTTCGACAGAACAAGATTTTTGGCATCTTGTCGACTTCTAGATTTAATCCTATCACTCATCAGCAATTTTTGGATGACACCCTCATCTCCACTGGGGCGTCCGTTGCTCAAGCCAAGTCGCTCAAGAGGATCCTGTTCCGTTATGAGCAAGCTGCAGGGCAAAAGGTCAATTACATCAAGAGCAAAATTTACTTTATTAACACTCCTCTGCGTAGACAAATTCGGATTGCTAGAATTCTCAAGTGCACTATTGATTCCCTGCCTACGTCCTATCTGGGGTTGCCTCTATCTTATAGCGGGTGGGCCAGTGGGGACATGTGGAACTCGATTCTTGAGCACCTTCACAGGAAACTCGACACTTGGAAGGGCAAACTCCTATCGCAAGCTGGGAAAGCCACCCTTACCAAAGCCTGTCTTCAGGGGATCCCGACCTACTTCATGTCGGTGTTCATGCTTTCAAGTGTAGTTCACTCCAATATTGAGAAGATTCAGAGGACCTTTCTTTGGTCTGGTAACGAAGAGAAATCTAGACTTCCCCTTGTAGCCTGGGACAAGGTGTGTTCGAGGATTGATCAAGGCGGCCTGGGGTTGAGAAGATCAAGACTTATGAATTTGGCTCTGATCGCGAAGCACACTTGGAGGATTATGTCTAATGACCCGGTGGAGTGGGTTTCATTGGTTAAAATGAAGTATCTTGGCCCCACTCCCTTCTTGGATGCTGAAACATCCTCCATGGCATCGATCTTTTGGAAATATGTGCTCCAAACCCGACATTTGATCAGTCTAGGAGCCCGTTGGATTCTGGGTGATGGCAACTGCATTTCCTTTTGGAAGGAAAGGTGGGTGACTAAAGAAGCCCTTGGGTTGAGGGCGGACCTCACTGGGCTGAGAAGCCTGACCGACCCTAACGCCCAGCTCAGGGTGGCGGGTTTCATAGATCGGAGCACCCGTTTCCCTCGGTGGAAGCTTCCTGTTGTGGAGGGGTTTAATAATGAGGTTACCTTCCTCGATAATATCCTTCAATCGGTTTTAATTCCTTCTACCAGGAGAAATGACAGGATCATCTGGAGTGGTACGGAGGATGGGCGTTTCTCTGTTAAATCAGCTTATGAGCTCCTCACCACCAAGATTGCTCTAGACTATAGGTGGAATACTGTTTGGAGGAAAGGAGTTGTTCCTAAAATCAACTTCTTCGCGTGGATTGCTTTCCACAATAAAGCCTTAACTATTGACAACCTTCACAAGAGAGGTTTTGCCTTCCCCAACAGGTGTTACTTGTGTTTAGCAGATTGTGAGACGAGGGATCATTTATTCTTGCATTACCCGTTTTCCCACTCTATTCTGAGCATTGTCCTATCCTCCTTCCAGATCCTCTGGTGCTCTCCCCGATCCCTTAGAGATGCTTTTCACCAATGGCCTAATCCTTTCAAGAATCCCAAGCTTCGCTTCCTCCTCGAGGCCTCCTTCCACCATTTAATTTGGCAAATTTGGTTAGAGAGGAATGCCAGAATCTTTGGTAGAGCTCCTAGAGGGCCCCCTTATGTTGCTCAAAGGGCGTTATCTTACGCCATTGAGAATTCTATTGCTATTCCTAGTCCCCATCCCCATATTTCGAGCGAAGAAGCTATTCTCAAAATGATGAATCTCTGGTCGTTTCTGGAGGTTGTTAAAGGGCCCTATCGAAGGAATGTTGTGTGGACCAAACCCCCCATGGGGTGGATTAAATTAAACTTTGATGGAGCGGCTAAGGGGAATCCTGGGCCCACTGGCACTGGTGGGGTTGTCCATGATCATGACAAGAATATTGTGATGGCCTATTATGAAGATTTGGGCTCCCAGACGAATCATTATGCTGAAGCCCGAGGCGCTCTGAATGGTATTCGGATTCTCTTTGAGGATCCTCGGCCTCTTATCATTGAGGGTGACTTGCTCATCATCGTGAATTACCTTCTTGGCACCAAAAATCCATCTTGGAAAGTCTACAACATCATCCTCGAGGCTAGATCTCTTCTCTCCTATCGCGGTAGATGGAAAGCAAATCATATTTTGAGACTAGGAAATCACGTGGCTGACCACATGGCCAATAAAGGGCTCGCGACCACGTGCCCGATTGTGTGGCGGTCTCGCTTCCCATCCAAGGTGGAAAGGTTGGCCAGGGCAGACATCCCTTCCTGATGTTTTCCTTGCACAATTTTTGGAAGGCCCATTCCGACATGTTTTGGGGTGGCGTGGCATTTTTGGAAGGCCTGGACCTGGCTGTTTCCATTCTTACTTCTGTCAACTCCATGATTTCTATCCTGAAGCAGAACCAACAGCGCCCAAATTCAGAAGGACAGGAGGATCGTGATTAGTTGTCCATGGTGTCTGTCTCTTTGTTTGTGGCCTCTCTTTGGGTTTCTCTCGGGTCTGTCCTGTTTTCTTTTTGTTGTTGGGTCTCCAGGCCTAAAAGCCCTTTTTGCTGTTTTCAAGTCTGCAGCATTAGGATGGTTTTATTTTCATTTAGGTTTATTGTTACAGCCAAGAGGTATGATGCATCATTAGAAAGTTGGCTAATTTTGTACATAAGGTTTTGGGATCCTCTATAAAAACCCACTGTTAATATATTATAATAATTACCAAAAAAAACAAAATTCAAATAACACATCCAATTAAATAATACAAAGCTTTTTTCCTTATATTATAATCAAAAAACATTTATCTAATAAAATAATACAAAGCTTATTTCCTTATTTTATAATCAAATAACATTTATCCAATTAAATAATACAAAGCTTCTTTCCTTATATTATAATCAAATAATATTTATTCAATTAAATAATATAAAGCTTCTTCCTTTTGTCATAACTAAATAACATAGTTTTTTAATTAAATATGTCTACCAAAGAAAATATTGGAGGATGGCAGAGGCAGAGAGCAATGATGGCGATGGCGGCAACCGACCTTATGGAGCGGCGGATGGAAGACCTAGATCAGGTAAGGAGGATGCTTTTGGTGGTGAAGCGGGTTTTCCTGGGAAGCCCCTCAAGGGCCCTCGAGATAAGAAACCTCCCAAAAAAATGTCTGTCAAGGGTCTCATCCCTAATAAGGACCCTGGCCCTGGGAGCCCTGGTGGGCCTTCGTACACCTAGGTCATCTCCAATGGGCCGATCATTCCAAAAACCTTTGATATCCACCTAGCTCCTATTGGAATGGATATCATCATCCCAGAAGAGGTCTTCTCCAGTTACGTTTCAATGGAATCATATTCCCTAATCGACAAGTTTTTTGGGGGGCGATCGGATATGGAGCCAATAAGACACTGGGCCATCTCCAAATGGAAAACCTTAAGAAGCATGGATATTGTAGCCCTTTCCAGAGGATTTTTCACCATAAGGCTATGCAACCATGATGATGCAAGCCGAATCTTAACAGGGGGACCCTGGTTCCTAGGCAGGAGGAGCTTGTTCCTCAGGAGATGGGCTACGGATTTCAACCCCAACACCTAGAGTATTAACTTTACACCCATTTGGGTCCACTTTCTAGACCCGCCTTTCCACCTATGGCACGAGGACATCCTGAGAGTTATTACCAAAACTGTTGGTGACCTAGTGGCTATTGATTCTACAACCAAAGTGTGCTCCAGAATGGTCCATACCCACATTTGTGTGAACGTCAATCTTGACTTTGAGCTACCCATGTTTGTAAATATTATTTTGAGATCCTTCAAATGGTGTCAACCTCTAGAATATGAAAAGAATCTAGCTTTCTGTGTCCAGTGTCACGCGCAAGGTCACCTCAAAAACTAGTGCCCTCTTCTCAAAGCTAAACCTCTAAAGGAAACTAAGGATATTAACACATTCTTTTTGAGGGCTCCTCCCAGAGCCCAGAATCGACTCCATCTCCAACCACCAAGGAATCATCATCTCAATAATACCCAAATTTTTCCCAAAAAGAATAGTTCATCTTCGTATACAAACTAGATCTCAAGCTATTAGAGGAGGGATGGTTCCTCAAATGATAAAGGGAAAAACATTGTTGATTCTCCTTCGACTTTGGAGACAAATTAGGTATGTCTCTCACTTGAATTTAACCCTATTTTCTTTGAGGGTAAATCAGACCCCCCAACGGTTGATCCTCCACCCCTTATCCAGTTTGACCCTCTCCAAGCCGATTCGATCGAGATTGTACCCTTTGAGTCCCCATCAAAATTTGGTCCATCCCACCCCCCTTTGGAAGCTTTCGGACCAGCATCCATTCATTCTGAAGATGAAGGAAGTCTTGTCCCATCCTAGTCCATCCCGGAGAACTTCAGTCCCAAGTAGACCCGAAGCAAAAAATCCCTCATCGACTATGGAAGTGATAAAAAGAGAGGAAGGTCATCTGTTGCTGAGAAAAGAAGAAAAGAGATTGAAGAGGATATAGCAAATGGCTTCCAAGCCACCTTGCTTTCTGACTCTCTCAATCTGATAAGAGACGAACCCAAAAAATCCAAACCTCCCCCTCAACAGTCGAAGGGAGGCAAAAAATCCCTCAAAAAGTTTTAAATGAAGATTCTCACTTGGAATGTGAGAGGGCTTAATGGTGCCCCCAAGAAACGTCTGGTTGCAAATCTAAGAAAAGACTACAACCCTACAATTTTCATCATGCAAGAAACAAAAGTAGATGAGATCTCTTCCCCCAAAGTTGCCAAAGCAATATGGAATAAAAGTGAATTCATCTTCACTCCCATCCAAGGAATGTTTGGAGGGTTGATATGCATGTGGGATCCAACTAAAGTTGAAGGAAGATTGATCTCCTCCTCAAATAGGATCATAAACATACTTTTTCACTACAAAACCAACAACAACACATGGATCCTTACCAATGTCTATGCTCCTAATAACCCTCTTGAAAGAGCCTTGTTGTGGAACTCCATAAGTCAAATGAGAAACTCTTTCAATACCATCCCCTGGATCCTCGCAGGAGATTTCAACAACCCCCTGTTCCCGTCCGATAAGAAAGGAGGCATCATCTCACTTACCAGAAGCATGGAGGAATTTGGGGAGTTCATAGACGCAAATGAACTCATGGATGTCCAACTGAAGGGAGCAAAATTCACCTGGAGTAATAGAAGGGTTGGAAATAATCTCATCCAGGTCAAATTGGATAGGGTCCTACTATCAAGAGAGGCTATTCCTATTTTTTGGGATGCCACCCTCAAATCCCTCCCCAAAATTGGCTCTGATCATAGCCCCCTTCTATTTGAAGCCATCAAATCTCCCTCTTTCAAGATCCCTTTCCGCTTTGAGGCGATGTGGTTCCACCACCCAAATTTTAGGAACCAAGTCTCTCAGTGGTGGTAGCAGCCCTTCAAGGGGTCCCCTTATGGGTAATTATACCAAAAACTTAGATTCATTAAGGAAAATCTCAAGACTTGGAATAGAGAAATCTTTGGAAACATTTTTGAAAGCAAGTGGATAGTCAAAGAGAAACTAGAAATCATAGAACAACAAATCCAAGAAGGCAACCAGGATAGCAACATCAGAGCCAAAGAAAGCAAGCTCCTAGCCGAGTTTCACAACATCCTGGCTAGGGAAGAAATGTACTGGAGGTAGAAATTGAGAGCCCTTTGGCTCCGGGATGGTGACTCGAATACCAAATTCTTTCATGCGTCTACCCTGAGAAACAGAAGCTCCAACAAAATTTTAGAGCTCACCTGCAGCGATGGAAGGATCACAAGGGAAATCTCTGACATTAGGGCAAAATTTATCAATTTCTTCTAGTCCCTTCTGGGCACCTCCTCTCTTGGTTCCCCTTGGGGCAAAGAAGCCCTCCTGGGAAATATTCCCCAATCCATCTCATCGTCCACTAACGAAATGCTCATTAGCCCTCTCTCCCATGAAGAGATCAAAGGAGCTCTATTCTCTATGCAGCCTGACAAGGCTCCTAGACCAGATGGGTTTCCTTTGTGCTTCTTCCAAGCATTTTGGGATTTTATTGGCCCTGAAGTTTGTGCAACAGTCAGAGACCTCCAATCCTCCAAGGCCATTCCTCGAGGGATCAACTCCACCTTCATTGCCTTGGTTCCCAAAGTGTCGACCTGCAAAGCTCTATCTAAATTTTGCCCCATCAACCTCTGCAATGTTCTATACAAGATCCTAACCAAAGCCTTGGCTAACATGCTTAAGGAGATCCTCCCCCTTATCATTGATCCTTGCCAGGGTAGCTCTGTTAAAGGGAGGATCATAACAGATGGAGTGATCACCATTCATGAGGCCCTACACTCTACCACCTTGGCCAAGAAACCAACATTCCTCCTAAATTTGGACATGAACAAGGCCTTTGATAGGGTCATATGGGAGTTTCTCATTGATGTCCTCAAATTTGGCTTCCACCCGGCTTGGGTTGACCTCATCAAAAGATGCATATCCTCTCCTTGGTTCTCTATCTTAGTCAATGGATCCCCTGCTGGTTTCTTCCCAAGATCTAGAGGTCTGAGACAAGGAGATCCACTATCCCCAATCCTGTTCATCATCCTAGCTGAGGCATTAGGGAGGTCCATTGCAAGTTCCAGTAGGAGAGGTCTTATTTTTGGGATCAAAACTGCTACTAGTCTTAACCCTGTTACCCACCAATAATTTGTCGATGATACCATTTTGTCCACTTTCGACTTAGTTTCTCAAGCCAGGGCCATTAAACACATCCTCCACCTTTATGAGAATATTGTATATCAGAAGATCAACCTCCTCAAAAGCAAAATCTTTTTCATCAACACACCCCATATCTGACAAATAAAAATAGCATGGATCCTTGGGTGCTCCCCGGAGGCTCTCCCCACATCTTACCTTGGGCTTCCCCTATTCTCAGGAAACCCCACTGCTCCCATGTGGAATAATGTCATTGAAAGAATTTAGAAAAATCTGACCTCCTGGAAAGGTCACCTTCTCTCTCAGGTAGCCAAAGCCACCCTTACTTCGGCTTGTCTGCAGAGCATCCCGATTTACTTCCTATCTATCTTCAGGATCCTAGCCTCGGTGAGTTCTAAGATCGAACAAATCCAAAAGATATTCCTCTGGTCTAGGAGTGAAGACAAGAAGAGAATCCCCCTGGTGGCTTGGGACTTGGTCTGTCGTAGCAAAAACCAAGGGGGCATTGGGCTCAGGAAAGTCACCCAAATGAATCTTTCTCTCCTAGCCAAGCATGCGTGGAAGGTTTACACCAACAACAGTGCAGATTGGGTCGAGATAGTCAAGAAGAAATATATGCAGAATCACCAGTTATTGAATGAACAGGGGCCCCAAAATGGATCAGATTTCTGGAAGTCCATCACCTAGACTAGAAGCCTCATCCAAAAAGGTAGTAGATGGATTCTGGGCAACGGGAACACCATCAACTTTTGGCATGACAGGTGGCTTCAAGAGGAACCTCTGAGTGAAAATAAAGCACTGGTGGTCCTAAAACCTTCCACTGATACCATCCTAGGGAGCAAGGTCACTAACTTCATCAACAATCACAACGAAAACCCTAAATGGAGAACCATTGATGTGGCCAACCTCCCTAATCAAGTTGTTACCCTATCTAGTTTGCTCAATGTTGTCACCCTTCCAACGGGAGAAGTTGAAGATAGGCCCATCTTGGGAGGAACTGATGAAGGGTCCTTTTCTATTAAGTCAGCCTACACCCTCCAAGAGAAGGCCCAGGTTTCAACTATTCCTTTCAACCTTGTTTGGAAGAAGAAACTCATCCCTAAAATAAGCTTCTTTTCTTGGATTGCTATCCAAAATAAGATCCTCATGATTGAAAACCTATCCAAAAGAGGGTTCATGATCCCCAACTATCGCTACTACCTGTGCCTTTCTGGCTGGGAATCCATGAACCACATTTTCACCAACTCTACCTTTCTCCTCCACTGCCCTTGGCCACCTGCTCAATTCCTTCCACATCTAGTGGGTCCATCCCAATTCAATCATTGACCTCTTCTCCCAGTGGCCAAATCCCTTTAGCAATCCTAGGCTTCACTCCCTCTAGTCCTTCTGCCTCCATCACTTCATTTGGTAAATCTGGCTAGAGTGCAACAATAGGGCCTTTTCATCCTCCTCCAGGGACCCCCTGTTTGTGGCTTCCAAATCCATTGCCTATGCTATTGAAAACATTTGGCTCATCCCTTGCTCCATAGCCCCTTCCCAGGCTCTGGAATGCACCCTCTTCAAATATCTTGGCATACCTAAGGAGGATCCTCGAGGTCAGCCAAGGCCTAATCCTAGAGCCAATATCAAGTGGATGCCTCCTCCGAAGGGGTGGATCAAGCTGAATTTCGATGGGGCTTCCAAAGGAAATCCTGGCAATGTTGGGGCAGGAGGGGTCATCAGAGATCATAATGGCAACCTGATCCTCATGTTTTTTGAGTACCTCGAGCATCAAACCAATAACTTTATGGAAGCCAAGGCTCTATGGAGGGGGCTTGTCCTACTCCAAGAGGATCCCAAGAAGGCAATCATAGAGGGTGATTCCTTGAATATAATCATCTATATGAATAATGACAAGATTCCATCCTAGAAAGTCTTCAACACCATCCAAGAATCCAGGAAGATCCTTCAGAGTCATCCGCAGACATCCATCCACCATAATTTTAGGGAAGCCAATCATGTTGTTGATCTCATGGCCAACCTGGTAGCCTCCTCCAATAGCCTCAAAGTATGGAGAGATAACTTCCCCTAGGACATCACCAATGCAACAATCCATGAAAAGGCTAATATTCAAAATGACAAGTCCCAATGAGCAAAATTTTGAAACTAAGCTCATCACAGGGGCTCTCCTTACCAATGCTAGGTTTCTTAGATTTTCCTCCATGAATGTGGGCAATTATCACGAGTGGATCAATACTTTCTTCAGGTTTGAGCTCGCGGGTTGCAAGATGTGGGAAAATCTTAATACTTACCACTCATTTGAATTATGGTGACATCCAGACTTTAAGGGTAGTGGCAAGTGCGTCAACAAAGCCACAATGTTCCAAGTCATTAGAGCCCGACATCACATTGATTTCTACTACGTGGTTGATCGTAAGAAGCTAGGAAGGCATATCCATATCTACCTCAATAATCATGTCAATAATATCCAACTTTTTCTTCCATCCTAAGCTATCATTTGTCCTTCCCAATACCCCCCGCTCCCCCTCGCAATGTTTTTTTTTGGTCTTCTCCCAGTCTTTTTGCTCGTGTTCCAATCATGCAAATCTTAGGAATTTTGGTGTCAATATTTCCATGCATTGGTATGATATCCTGATCCTTCCCAATTCTTCAAATACCCAAGCCACATATTGCCCCAATGCATTATCGTTCAGCCTGATTCTATCGTTTTTGGCCCTCTCCACTCGATCCACACCTTTTAAACTATAAAGGCTTCAACCCCTCAACTCATGCCCCTCAATTATCACCCCTTCCTTAGCTCTATAGAACCTTTGCCTCAGCTCCTCCAACCTCTCATTTACCTACCTTCACCCTTGTCCCCTACTAAGAGCATGGCTTTCGTTGAACCAGCTCAGTTGAACCTAAACCCCACGGCCCAAATTTTCATGGATACCAAAGGATTCACTCCTTTCCTACAAAAGTTCTCTGGGGCCGAGGACCAGATCACCAAGGACTTCATCACCTCTTGGAACCAAGGTGAGGTCACCATTCAGGGAGTTCACTTTAAAGTGATGATTGAAATGTTAGCAAAAATCATCGACCTTCCGCTAACAAGTCACTTCATCCACCATGACAAGCACAATTGGGAGGAGACAGACCAATTCCCTATCAAAGGTAAAACCTTGGGTTGGGATAAATCCGCCATTCATTTTTCTTCCCTCCTGGCTCCCTAGAATATTGCAATTGTCCCCATTATGTAATATGTAACTTGCGATGACCCGAAGAAGCCCTTGAGGAGCTTCCACCTCGCCTTCATCAACCACCTTCGAGATGGCAAGGTAGTCTGTGTCCCCGATTATCTTCTGTACTCCCTCACTCTGACCCTCAAGAAATATCAAAAATCAAATGGGAAGCCACTTCACCAAGGCCTCTTGCCTATCATCTTCAAGCATGCCCTAGCCAACCGACCCCCTATCCACAATGTCAAGCCTGTGTCTGTCAGTCCTCCCGATGAGCTTCCCCTTCTCCCAGTTGTGGCCTCATTGATGACTCCCTTGTCATCCTTGGTCCTATCGAGGGTCTTTCCAAGCCTTCCCCCCTCAGGAGTGCCAGACGAAGCGATCAGAGGGAGCGCATGGTGTCTTCGAACACCCCTTCGATGGTGATATCCTTAGCCAGGCTCAAAAAGCCAAAGGTGGAGCACTCTTCCTCCTCTACGCACATCATCTCTGAATCCGAGAGCAACAAAGAGGACCCGTGCTCCCAAATTTTGTTGGAGCTTGTGGTCACGACCATAAATGCAGCTATCAAGTCTCTGGAGGAGGCTTCTAAAATCCTGTCTTGATATGCTGCAAGGAAGAAATATGACAACAAAAAATGATAGGCATGGTACCTTCCCTGATGAGGGCATCAAATTCCTAGGATAGGTTTTCTTTTATTTTCCTAGGATATTTTCTTTTGCTCCCTTTCCACGTGAGGTTTCCCCTCACGTAGGTTATTAGTTGGCATTACAATTATTGGTTAGTTGTTAGCTACGTTATAGGCATAGTTAGCATATTGTTGTTTTACTTCCTCCCTATTCTTGCTCCTCTCACTTTGGGTGTATTGTTGCATAATTAGGGGGTTCTTGTTTGTAATTGGGTTTCCTTGCCCCTATATAATGCAAGGTTTGTGAATTAATTGATTAGCTTGATTTGCATTATATAGGGGCAAGGAAACCCAATTACAAACAAGAACCCCCTAATTATGCAACAATACACCCAAAGTGAGAGGAGCAAGAACAGGGAGGAAGTAAAACAACAATATGCTAACTATGCCTATAGCGTAGCTAACAACTAACCAATAATTGTAATGCCAACTAATAACCTACGTGAGGGGAAACCTCACATGGAAAGGGAGCAAAAGAAAATATCCTAGGAAAATAAAAGAAAACCTATCCTAGGAATTTGATGCCCTCATCATTCCCTTTGGGCCTTTGGAACGTAGGAATTTTTTGGTTTCTTGCTGGTGAATATGGGTTATCAGTTATATTTTATGTTGGGCAGTGTTCTGGTGGGGCTTCTAAAACTAAAATAAACAGTTTTTGTGTGGTCCTTTACCTGGTTTTTTGGTATGTGTTGTATCTGCTTTCAAGTGGGTTTCCTTCCAAGTCTATGAGGTTTTTATTATGGTCATTAGTACCTTTGTGGGAATTTTATTTTTGCATATGGCTATAAAGCCCCTACTGTAATAAGGTTTTGGGTTCCTTTAAAAACCCGTAATGTAAATACAATATAAATTATCAAAAAAATATGTCTACCAAAAGCTTAATTCCAAGGTATAACCTGGTGACTCCTATCAGATGAAACCCAAGCTACATAGGGCAAAACATCCCATAAAGGCAAATGGCTTAACAGTCGCAATCAAGATAAAAGAGGGAGCGATGATGCCAAAGGGTGAATTCAATTTGTGGTTAGTCAACCAAGGGAGGGGAGCAAGGCACATTTTCCACATGGTGATTGAAATATTATCGATGATGGACCCTACAACCACTACCAAGTCACACACATCATCCCTTGAATAGCTAATCACCACAAAGGGCGTGGAAGCACTTAACTTAAAAATGGGATAACCCTGCCATAGAAACTTTGAGCGAAGAGACAACACCAAATGAAATAGAGGAAGAGGTGGTCAGGTGGTTTGATGTCCTTCCACACCACGATGCCATAAGGATCGAGAAGGTGAGCTACAACATCTCAATGGAGAATGAAGGTCAAATGAAACATAAGCTGACCTTCTACCTTAGGTGAATCACAACCAGTTGCAAGTTATGGGGATGCATCCCAATGTGCAATAATAACCATCCCCATTCAAACCAATGTGGTGGTAATATATCACCAATACGAACTAAGACTAGATGTAAACCAACAGGTAGACCATAGAGTTTAGCTGAGGGTATGGTTACATGAAACTACCAGCAAATACAAAGAGGTAGACTACTTGACAAAACCAGTGACACGAGGTTGAGAACCTTGGCAGACGCCTAAGTTAGCATGCAAATATAAAAGGAGATATTTTATTTTAACCTAGTAAAATATGAGGAATACATATCAAACCCAACATGGGTCTGTCGATGTTTTATTTCCTCCTTTCACCCCTGGAGAGTCGTTGCTACACATTGGTTTTCAAATCATCATCCTTCCTTTATTGCTTTACTCCTAATCTGCTCATTTTTCTCAAAAATCATCCTCTGTTTCATCCTCTTCCACCTCCCTTCTATGTCTGTGCTTACCCACTGCCCTGACTTCCTCATTAATGTCTTATTTTCCTTTTTTCCATACTCTACCACCCTCCATAACTCATTCTCATGCGATGTTCAATTTTAGATAATATATATCTTATTAAATCCTTCAATAAGCCCTGCCATAAATGGAGCTCTCTCCATTTTCAACGTTGACAATTGCCCATCAACTCGAACATACCTTTACCAGCATATAAATGGTAAATATCCCATTGATTTAACATGGAGTTTGATTACCACTTATAATAACCATCTATCATTTTAAAATGAAAATTTGTTATTAAAACAACCATTGTTTATAATGAAACTCTTTTATCATTAAACTATTATTTATAAATGAAGTTCTAATTTCATTTAAAATAATTAAACTATTATTTATAAACAAAGATCTTTTATCATTTAAAATAATTAAACTATTATTTCTAAATGAAGTTATTTTATCATTTAAAATAATTAAACTATTATTTCTAAATGAAGTTCTTTTATCATTTAAAATAATTAAACTATTATTTCTAAATGAAGCTCTTTTATCATTTAAAATAATTAAACTATTATTTATAAATGAAGTTCTTTTATCATTTAAAATAATTAAACTATTATTTCTAAATGAAGCTCTTTTATCATTTAAAATAATTAAACTATTATTCATATACATATACAACATAGAATAAAAGGTTTTCTTATCCAATACTAACATCATATTATTCTTTTGAAAGGTTTAAGAAAAACAAGGAGTTTTTTTCAAAACAACCAGGTTATACATGTTTTCCAAAACATTGATGCAACTAGTGATGAAGTAAAAGATAATCAAACATATGCAACAGACAAAGAGGGAATATTTCCATCAACCTAGTCACCTGTCTTAGCCCGATATTTTATGATGACTACCAGGCCATCAACTGAGGCTCAATTTGGCTAGTTATTGATTATTATCCCTAACCGAATGCATGCCTATATGAAGGTATCCATCAATGTTACCCCTAAGTTGCCTTAATCATCACTTTCCAAACCTCAAGTACCCTCGTTTCTAGTGGATGATTATACTTATTCCACCTACGAGTGTACCTGATCCTGCACATTTGGCAATATGTCAACAGTACCATGCTCTTCCAAATCAACTAAACATCGCATAGTTAGTTCAATTACTCAAACTAAGTATTAAAGCATCATTAATTAATACATTGTTTCTTTGTGCCAAAAAGCCCTCTAGGGAGGGTCATGACATATCTCAAATATCTAATCATCTTCCAAGACTTTGTTTTCCATGAATTATGGTAGTTTATTCCAATTTATTGCACCTTCTTTTTCTAATCCATATAGCAAGTGATTGCATGGAGGCTCATTCTTAATTCTTATCATTATCTCATCTTGTGATACCTTCATGTGGGTATAGTCAATTACTAAGTACCCAACCCTAAATAACTTACACCTTCATTATCTTGACAACATGGAAAAATAAGGATAAGGTCAACTAGTATTACCTCTTGGACTACTAGCAATCTTAGATGCTTTGCTATGGTTATGATCAAATCTTTTAACACCCCCAAAACATTCACCTTGTTGTCATACATCTAAATCAAATGCATAATAGGCTAGGTATAGGGCAATCCCATTTCTTTACAAATAAAATTTGGCATCATTGTTTTAGTTCTCTCTAAGTCAACTATGCAACTCCTTAAAAAGTAATTCTCAATAGGGCCACATAGAATGGTGATAAATTTAGTATTCTTAGCTTTGAAGCATTCAATATAACTACCATATTTATCTAAATATAAAAAGGGTCTTTTGTTATCAAGTTTTATTGCTCAACTATAATGGGTTGCACTAGCTTAGGTTACCCATTTTTTATGTATCCTCTTTCTTATTCCTTAAGAGCCTCATGAAGTAGATATCACTAACCAAGAAGTGCTAGTGCTTCTAGCATGCTTACATTGGTAGGAGTTTCTTAATTTCTTCTATAATTTCAAATGTAAACTTGACATAACTAATTTTAATATGCATTTTATACTTTCTATATTGTCTAGTAGCCATTGCACACCCTTAAATATGGAGGGGAGGATATTTGAGGCATTGCTCTATCTCTTTCGACATTTTATATCTCTCTATATTCTTCCTCCCTTCTTTGGACTTATTTACCTCCTTTTGATTTTTCTTGGCATGTGTATTTGATTGAGGCGTATTGGTCATATTCTTCTTAATATTTTCAATTTGCTTTTCTAGTTATACAGTCATCATTAGCTTCTTATATTTTAAGTGCAACAATGGTCTTCCCATACTAAGCACTATGGTGCATTTGTTTGCCTTAGACTATTTTTGAGTTGATGCTTGATTTTTTGATGCCTTCCTTTTGCCCCTAGTTCTACCCCTTTTTGATTTGCACATATAGTAGTATCTTTATATATGGAATCTTCATCCCCTTCAACTACATTAAAGTTAGCAAAAATTATGTCATTAGGATTTGGTAAGGTAAGGACTACCTTTTACATTGGAACCTGATACACTAGTTGATTAGGAACAGGTTGTTCATAGGTGGGTTGATTTACCATTGGTGTAATTTGGCCCAAGGTGGTGGCCTATTGTGCTTGACATTGTTGATCATAGTGATTTATATGTAGCTATCACACAATATATAGGACTATGCCCTACATTATATGGGAAACACCATAACATGTTAATTTCTAAATTTACATCCATCATATTGTTTTGACCCTTATTTGTACTATGATTGACACCTTATCATGGTACTTGATCTTTGGTAAGATAAGGGATTTACTTGGGATACATTTTTTTAATAAAATGAGTTATATATTGATATTCAAATTTTTAAAGAACAATTATCCAACAAGAAACTTGGAGATCACAAGATTGTTTTCCAAAAGGAGGAACAACAATAAAGCAAATTCAAAAACTCTAAAAAATGCAGTGCTATACCAAGGGTACCAGAGATACAAAGGGCATCATAATCACCAATAAAACTTGAAGCACCAAAAGCTCCAAAATAATACAATGTTCCAATGTTGTCTAGAGGCATCAAAATCTCCAAAGGTGCCAAAATCTTCAAAGGCTCCAAAATTGTCATGTGTTTCCTATCATCTATGCCACTCATGTTGTTTGCTTTTCTTTTTTCTTATTACTTTGAGATGCAAATAGGCTATGTTTATGCCCTGATTTGCAAGGTGATCAACTACCATATTATACCTCCTTCCAATGCGGGAGTATTATATATATTCAAAATTTTACTGTAATTTTCGTAGTCTTCTCTAAACTATTTGTAGTTCGACTAATGAGAAGTCCTTCCCCTTAGATAGGGCAAAAATCACAAGTCTTGAATCATCAAACACATGGATATGTTTAATGTCTTGTTCCTAACCCAATTTTTGTCTCATTTCATAACCTATCAATTATGCAATATTATTGGTTGTTTTCTCCAAATTGATTTTAAACTAAATTATTTCATATTGTGGTTCCACTAGTATCACACCACCAGCTATTGCATAGCCTGGGTTTGATTTAGAGGCTATATAAAAGAAAAGTGTACGAAACTTTATCTCTGGAGGTTTGATTGTTATAATTATTGGCCTAGAATTCAAGATATTTTGGAGATCCATTTGGTGTAACAGTTGTATCTCATTTTTTTAAATCTTTGAAAGTCATTTTGTTTATTATATATAACTTCTATGTTCAAGACTATCTCCCTTAACACTATATTGGTTAACATTCAAAATTTGGTTCTTTTGTCATCAAAATTATCTTGTTTATGTCCTTCCATATGTGCCAATTGATGAATATCAGCACTGAATACCATATCTTCCTGATAAGGTGTTTGTCCTCAAGTCCCCATTTGTACCTTTGGCCCCAATTTGTTAGGCAATTTTTTGAGTTGAAGGTTCTTGATAGTGTTGATCCTAACTGTTGGGTTATTTCAATCTAGATTTTAATTGCTTATATAAAATGAAATAATAGATGTGATATTTTTTAATTGTTCTTAAGACAACTATGGAAAATATGAGATCCCATTATATTCCTCTTAATGAGGTTGTCTCCAATAAGAATTTTGTTTTGCAGCACCAACCAAAGAAAGGCTTGAAGTTTTAAGGGAACCTTGTGATTCCATACCTTAGCTATGGTTGAGTTCTTTTGACCTTGTTGTTTTAATAACACCCATTGGCTAACTATGTAAACACTTGATCCACTAATAGAGACCCATATAAGCTAATATAGAATTTGGGGAGAAATTTTAATCACTTTAGTTTGGATGTGTAGCTATGTCCATGAGTCTTGGTCAAGATGTGGTAAAGGTGGATCTCTCACACATTTAATTAATCTTGCAAGAGAGTTAACATCCAATTGTTATAGATCTCCTTTTATTCTTGGGTATCAATTCTTAATGATTGGAGGTCCTCCCAAGACTCGATCATCCTATATATTAATTTTTTTACCATCCCTTGGAAGCCAAGAGGTGTGATTTAATATAATATATTTATCTTCCATAATATATTTCCAAATTCAAGAGGAGATTTCTATGCTTTCTACAATTTTTATGAGTTGCTTCCCATTAGATTTATTCAGGTATTTTCATTTTAAGATTTGCTTCCTTGGAGATTCTGGTGGAGTGACTAGATTCCAAAGAAGCTTAGCACTTAGTTCCTTGCTAACAATTGTTGTTTTTCTTATTCCTGGGACTCCCTACTCCTTTGGCTTAGTAAAAATCTCCCAATTGACCAAATGGAATTTTTTCCTATCTAATTGCCTTCCCCCTTGCCCTAGAAAAGTTCTTAATATTACATCTAACTTTTGCAAGATATATAAGGGTGCATGATACACCAACAATTGATATATGGGAAGACTTGCTACTACTGACTTGATTAAAATAATTCTTCTTGTCAAACTCAACCAACCATTGTTATACTATTTTATTCTCCTTGACATCTTTTTAGAATTGCATTCCAAGTTTTTTTTTATGGAAGCCCATAGGAAAACCTAGGTAATTAAAGGTATCAATACCTTTGTGAAATCCCAAAATTTGAGAAAAACTCTATATTTTGTTGTTGAAGTATTAATAGTGTTAAATCCACTCTTTTGGATATTTATCTCTACCCCTATGGCTAAAGAGAAGCAATCTAAAACTTCTTTGATGAACCTGACATTCTGTTTTATCTCTTCCCCTAGTAAATTAGTGTCATATACAAATTGAGCATGAGGGATTGTTCTATATCTTGTAGTTGCTCTAATTCCCAAGATTTATTTCCTTCCTATCAATTTGGTCAAGGTCCTACCTAAATTTTTAGCTAGAAGGAAAGGTAAAGGGAGAGATGAAACCCTTGCCTTAATCCTCTAGTGGTTTTAAAGAAGTTAGCAAGTTCCCCATTGACTAAAGGTGTTGTCTAAGGTCCTTCTATACAATCTCTTATCCAACCTATCAATTGAGTTGGAAATCCAAATTTTGATAACACCTATGCTAAAATCCCATGTCTACTCCATTAAAGGCATTAGTCATATCAAGTTTAATGGCTATTCTTTTCTTTTTGGACTAGGCACTTGAGTGGAGGGCTTCATGAATCATTATAATGTTGTTATATATTTATTTCCTTGGAATAAAAACCCCTTGTTCTAATTCTATAAAATTATTAATCTTCCTTTTAATTATATTTGTTATTATTAAAGTCATTATCTTATAAGAGGTTTGAAATTGTCAAAAGTAAATGCATTTTTATTTGGGAATTAAAGCTACGAAAGTGGATTTGATTTCCCTAGATAGTTTGTTTCTTATCCTTGTCTCTTCTATCATTACCAATAGGTCATCTCCTATAATTTCTTAAACTGTCAATTAAATTATTGGTGAGGCCATCTGGTCCTGGAGCTTTGTCCTTAGGCAGTGAACGTATAACTTCTTCCAACTCTTATTTGGTTAATACTAAAGAGAGATCTTCTTTGTCTCTATTTTTTAACAAAGGAGGAATGTTGTTTAGGAGAGTGGAATAAGCATGCTGATTTACTATTGTCTTTGTGATAAGAATCGAGTAATGATCTCTTGCTAGTTCCTTTATGACTAATCAATCAAAATATTTTTTTTTGTTTTGTGAATTTATCTTATTATACTTCATTGGTAGTGTTGCATTGTTTTTAGATGAAACTAATTTGTGTTTTTGTCTCCTCTCTTGAGCCAAATAATTCTTGATTGAAGTCTCCAATGTGCCTCTTCTTCTCTAAAACCTTAATCTATTTCTTGATTCAATTGGAGTCTTCTCTCTTCCTATTGGTGGATTGGAGGTTGATAACTTATCTCTTGCTTTTCTTCCTCCATCTATTGTAGCAATATGCTTGACCTATTTTAAAATTTAGTTTGATTGGCAATCCAATCCCTAATGGCTTTCTTGAGATTGAAAATTATCATTTTCCATTCCTCTTAGGGACTATTTGCATAGACATGTTGCTTCCAAATAATTTTCACTAAAGGTGCAAACTCCTCATGCTCCATCCATTATAGATTGTATTTGAAAGGAATATTTATTTTTCTAAGAGCACTATCACCTATATCCAAATAGATAGTCTTATGACCAAACTTTAAATTATCACTTGATACAAGTGGATACCTGAATAGTATATCTTCTTGTACCAAGAATCTATCTAATATTTTTACAATGAATTTAACCCAAGCTCTTCTATTTGTCCATGTAAATTTTCTATTTATGGGGATTATGTCCTAAAGTTTCTACTTAGTTATAATTTGCATAACCAAAGAAGATAAAGTGATATGGAGGAGTAGAGGAGCAGCAGCGGTGGGCCAGGAGGCGAGCAGAGGTGGACCAGTGGAGGGTTAGGTGGGGCAGGCAGGAGTAAGGAGCAAGGGGCAGGCGAGGATCCAGAGGATGGAACCGAGGCAGAGGATGACCGAGATCCAAAGCCTGAGACAAGAGGATCCGACCCACCCGATAAAGAACCTGACAAAGGGACCCAACAAGGAGCTGCGGGACCCAAAAAGGCTTGGTCCTTTGCGAAAACCCTAAAAGGGTCTAGGGGGGATTTTTGTAAAAATCTCCCTCCATTGATTCCCAAAAAAATAGGATCATCGCTCCTGCAAACATTATGGATGGGTTTTTGGCGATGGAAAAGCATTCGTTGGTTGGAAAGTTCCTGGGCGGTAGGCCCGACATAGAGACCATAAGGGCATGGGCTTGGAACAAATGGAAAATGGTAGGCAACCTAGAGATAGTGGCCCTTGCAAGAGGGTTCTTCATTATAAGGTTCAACAACAAGGAAGACGCGGAGCGAATTTTAACAGGTGGGTCATGGTTTCTAGGGAGGCGCAGCCTATTCCTAAGGCACTGGGGAGAAGATTTCGACCCAGAGACACAAAATATTAACACAGCCCCCATTTGGGTTCGTTTTCCAAGTTTACCTGCCCAGTTCGTGAACGAATACTGGCTTCAAGGAATAGCAAAAACTATAGGGGAACTGGTTGCTATCGACCATTCCACTCTAGCAAGAACAAGAATGACCCAGGCAAGGATTTGTGTTAACGCAAATTTAGAATGTGAACTACCAACCTTCGTTGAGTTGGGTTATGGAAAATATCTGAGGAAACAAATGGTAGAATATGAAAATAAACCTGCCTTTTGCACGAAATGCAAAAACCAAGGTCACCTTCCAAGCCAATGCCCAACCGTGGCCACCAATATTCAAGGCCCGAAGAATCCAAACCCTTTAGGGTTCAATGGAAGAAGGAATGCCAGAAACCAAGGACCTCGGGTCCCACAAGGGAGAGGAGTTTTCAGGAAAGCTAGAGCAGACCCTACTACCAGAGAAAGTCAAGCCAAAGCCAGGGAGAAAGGAAAGCAACAAGTTGAAGAGGGTGATAAGGTAAGCCCTAAAACCCTAAGTTTAAATAGATTTGAAGCTTTAGCTGAAAAGGATTCTGATGAAGAAAATGAGGAGAATGAGGAGCCTCAGATCGTGTGGCCCGAAATCCTTGAATCCCCTTCAAAAGTAGGGCCATCTCTAGATATATCCGTTGACCTGCTCAATCCTCAAGGGTTGGTCCAAAACCCAAATGAATACAGGCTAAATCTGGAGGGCGCAGAAACAAGTATCGACATTACTAATACCAGAAGGAACAATGAGGGATCAAGCCCCATTTTGCAACAAATCATTCCTCCTAAGTTTAGCCCAAAGCAGACAAGAAGTTCAACGAAATCCTCGATTGACTTTGGAAGTGAAAAAAAGAGGGGAAGAATGTCCGAGGCAGACCATTATAAACTCAAGATTGACAATGAAATAGCAAATGGGAAACAGAGGACACTACTACAACAAGTTATCTCAAGTCAGGAGGATAACAGAAACAACAAATCTCCCCCAACCCAAGGAAAGGGGAGAGGGAAAAACAACAAGTCATCTAAATGAAGATCCTCTCATGGAATGTGAGAGGCCTTAATGGCCCAGTGAAACAAAGGATGGCCAAGTCATTAAGGAAAATAGTGAATCCGACTATATTATTACTTCAAGAGACCAAAATGGATGAGGGACAGGCAATTCTTGCAGCCAACAGATTATGGAAGCATGGGGAAATGGCTTTCATGAAAGCGAGAGGAGCCTCGGGAGGGTTGTTAACGATGTGGGATCCTTAGAAAGTGGAAGGAAATGTTATCCAGGCAGAGGAGAGGGTTCTTAGTGTTCTTTTTCATGACCTAGACTGCAATAAGTCTTGGATCACCTCGAATGTGTATGCTCCTAACACCATTCAAGAAAGAGCCTCGTTGTGGGAATACCTGACCCATCTGAGCGAAGCCTTTAAGGACGTCCCTTGGGTTATAGGTGGAGACTTTAATACACCCCTATACCCATCCGATAAAAAAGGAGGATCTGGCCTGCCTTTCAGAAGCATGGAGGACTTTAATATGTTCGTCAATTCAAACGAGCTTATGGATGTAAAGCTAAAAGGAGCTAAGTTTACTTGGAGCAATCGGAGGGTAGGGAACAACCACATCCAGGAGAGGCTGGATAGATTCTTCCTATCTAAGGAGGCTTTTATGGACTTTGGGGAGTCTTCCCTGCAGTCTCTTCCCAAGATTGCATCAGATCACAACCCTATTCTGCTTGAGGTTCCCCAACAGTCCTCCCTAAAGAAGCCTTTCAGGTTTGAGGCAATGTGGACCAAGCATAAGGACCTTAAAGATAAAATGAATCAATGGTGGAGGATTAGTTGCCAGGGTAGCCCATCCTTCAAACTATCCCAGAAGTTAAGAATGGTAAGAGATAACCTCAGAAAGTGGAATAAGGAAGTTTTTGGGAACTTGTTTGAAAATAAAAAAAAGGCAAGTGAAAGACTAAGTGTCATCGAAAGGAGCATTGAAAACGGCCAGTATGATGAAGCTACCAAAGCCAAAGAAAAAACTCTCTTGGCTGAATTCCACAACATTCTGGCCTACGAAGAAATGTATTGGAGGCAGAAGTCGAGAGCTCTCTGGCTTAAGGACGGGGATTCTAACTCCAAATTTTTCCATGTGACCACCCTTAGAAATAGAAGCAACAACAGAATAAAAAATCTGATGAAGGGAGATGGATCCAGTGCTATTGATGTTCAAGAAATCAGAAATGAAGTTGTGACTTACTTCAGCAACCTTCTGGGAGAAGAAGTGCAATGTCAGGCCAATGCTAAAGACATTCTCTTGAGGGCCATTCCTCGAGCTGTTGACAATGATATGAATAGGAATCTCACCGATCCTTTCTTAGATGAAGAAATCAGAGAGGCTCTGTTCTCCATGGATCCTGATAAAGCCCCAGGACCCGATGGCTTCTCTCCTCACTTTTTTCAAACCTACTGGGATACAGTGGGGGCTGATGTATGTGTGGCAATCAGGGAGTTCCAGACTTCCAGACACATTCCTAGAAGCTATAACTCCATGTTTATTGCCTTGATCCCTAAAGGGGCAGATCCAAAAACAATGGCAGATTACAGACCTGTGAGCCTTTGTAATGTAACCTACAAGATCCTCACCAAATTGATCATAATTAGAATGAAGAGCATCCTACCTTTTATCATCAACAAATGCCAGGGGAGTTCGGTCCAAGGGAGATCTATTCTTGATGGGGTCATCACGGTTCATGAAGCTCTCCATTCGGCCAACCAAACCAAGAAAGCTTCCTTTGCCCTGAAACTCGACATGAACAAAGCTTTTGACCGCATCAATTGGGAATTTCTAGAGGCAGTATTGGTCAAATTTGGCTTTCATCATCAGTGGGTTAAACTTATTCGAGGTTGCATTCAGAAACCCTGGTTCTCTATTCTGGTGAATGGGTCCCCGACCAATTTTTTCAAAGTCGTAGGGGATTGAGGCAAGGGGATCCTATCAGTCCTATGCTCTTCATCCTTGTGGCTGAAGCCTTGGGTAGGACTATCAAAGTTGACTGCTCCGCAGGCCTGATATCGGGTATCAAAGCCACATCTCAAACGACCCCTGTCTCTCATCAACAATTTGTTGATGACACTCTGATGCTTTCCTTAGCTTCGGTGGAAGAGGCTAAAAGGATCAAATTCATTCTAAACCTGTATGAGGAGGCGGCTGGTCAGAAGGTTAATTTCAACAAAAGCAAAATCTTCTTCCTTAACACCCCTATCCCTAGGCAAAATAGGATCGTAGGGATTTTGGGGTGCGCTATCGCCTCGTTGCCTACGTCCTATCTAGGCCTACCTCTTTTCACTGGGGCTCCTTTGGGAGTTATGTGGAACAATGTGGTCGAAAGAATCCAAAAAAGGCTTGCTGGCTGGAAAGGGCATTTCTTATCTCAAGCAGGGAAAGCTACCCTGACTATGGCCTCGCTACAAAGTATCCCGGTCTACTTCCTGTCAGCTTTCAAGGCCCCGACTCGAGTATTCCAAAAAATTGAGCAGTTGCAAAAAAACTTTTTATGGTCAGGCTCTGAAGGCAAGAACAGGATCCATCTAGTTGGGTGGAGCAAAGTTTGTCGACCCAAAGATCGAGGAGGCCTGGGTCTTAGGAGAATTTCCCACCTAAACACAACCCTGTTAGCGAAACAAGCATGGCGGGTCCTCACAAATGAAGAGAATGAGTGGATAGCCATTATGAAAAGGAAATATCTTCAGGGATCCGATTTTCTTAACACTCCCATTCCTATGAGAGGTTTTGCTATCTGGAAAGCTATTCTAGCTAGCAGAGACATTGTGAAAAAAGGTATGAGATGGATAGTCGGGAGGGGCTCGAAGATCAGATTCTGGGAGGACAGATGGGCTACGCAAGAGGCTTTGCTTTCAGATCCCAGGATAGCAAGACTCAAAAATTATACTGATAATAATTTTGGACCTTGGGTGTCCGATTTCCTAAGTCAGGAGGGAGGTAATTTGAGATGGAAACCTATTAGGGCTCAGGGACTTCAGGGCGAATCAATGGAGTTAGAAGCTATCCTTTCTCAACAATTCATTTCTAAAAGAGCAGAGGATGATCACCTGAGGTGGGACGCGACTGAGAGTGGTGAATTCTCAGTCAAATCCACTTACAGGATGATTATTGACCATGATGATCCTCCGTTCGAAACCAATCTGGTTTGGATCCGCAAGCTGATCCCCAAAATAGCTCATTTCGCATGGACGGTGATTCAAGGAAAAATCCTCACCATCGACAACATGATAAGAAGAGGTATGTTTTTGCCTAACAGGTGTTATTTGTGCAGGAACAGTTGGGAATCCATTCATCACATTTTTTTAGAGTGCCCCTGGTCTGTAGCCATCCTTAATGGATTATTCCAAACCTTTAATATCTCCTGGGTCCAGCCTGCCACCATTCTGGAGCTTTTCTATCAGTGGCCTTCTCCCTTCAGAAGCCTTCAGCTCAGGTTCCTCTGGAAGATTTGCCTCCACCATTACCTTTGGCAGATCTGGTTAGAAAGGAACCACAGAGCCTTTTTCGATTCTAACCTCGACCCGTTGTTGGTTCTCAACAAAATCCTAGTTTTCGCCAAAGAGAACCTAAGCATCCTCCCTCCAACTACCCAAACCATTCCCTTGCAGGAAAGAATCCTTGCCCAATATCTTGATATATCCTTAGAGGAGTCTTCAGGTGTGATTAATCCTCATCCGAGGATGGAGGCTAGGTGGACCGCCCCCCCGGTGGGATGGATCAAATTCAATTTTGATGGGGCGGCCAAGGACAATCCTGGCAAAGCTGGAGCTGGAGGGGTGGTGAGAGATCATCACGGTAAAGTTGTTTTTGCCTTTTCTAAAAACATCGGGATCAAGACTAATAACGAGGCTGAGGCATGGGCGTTGTGGCATGGTCTGCAAATGCTCCAAGAGGCCCAGGGTAAATGTTATGTGGAAGGGGATTCCCTGAATATTATCAACCTCCTTAACAATAAAAGAAAACCTCCCTGGAGGATCGAGGCCCTAATCAATGAAGTTAGGATCCTTGCTGACGGGGGTGAAGAGAAGAAGGCCCAACACGTGTTTCGTGAAGCCAACAAGGCAGTGGACAAGCTGGCAAACATCGGGGTGGAGGCTGACGGATTGATCACGTGGACGAATGAGGTCCCAGGTGACGTGGAAGAAATCATCCTTTTCGAATCTTGATGAGGTGGATTTCAAGCCGGCAGATCACGTGCAGTGGGCAGAGGGCCCAAATTAGAAGGTGTTTCCCAGTGGTCACACCTATATTGGAAAGAGCATTTAGTAAGACCAAGGCCAGCATGGAAAATCAGTTAACCAGGTGGCGTAACTCCGAGGTGGTGGACCTTGTCCCTAAATATGACATTTATGCCATAAGGACCTACCGTGGGATCAGGAGCAAGTTTCCATACGTCTTGATATACGCGAGTGTTGTTTCCAAGAGAAGGTGGCGTATCGTGAGGTTTCTCCCACCCATCATTATCATTATTGTTCAGATAACGGATCCTAAGAGATATGACGAGGGATACGGTGGCACGATCCCTATGCTGAAGTGGCTTACTTTCCAAGATAACGGTGCTCGAAGGCACGCTTCCAGAACTGGCACGAGCTTTAAGGAACCAACTTTGGATGGCAGAGGCTTGCCAAGGTGCCACCCTCATATTAGTACCTACTACGATAGGGTTATGTCCGAAACTATGAGTTCAGAGCTCCATGATACTCTTGAGAGGAATCTGATGGTAACCCTTCCAAATATGATTTACATTGAGCCCAACATGGTGGTCATGGAGCCTGTTGCTCAGGCTATTCTGACCGATAGGCGTTTTACCCAATTTTTTGACCTATTCTCGGGTGTGGAGGATGAAATCATGCTGGCTATGATGGAGACTTGGGAGGATGGTAGAGTGGAGATCCGAGGGCATGAATTCATCATTGACGCCAATCTGCTGGTGACTATTACTGGATAGTCGGTTAAGGGAAGGTCGATTCATCGACAGAAGCACCACTAGGAGGTGGAGTTGAAAGAATTCAAGGACAATCCAAAAATTTACAAGGAGGCAAAGAACGGTCTCACAAGGATGGACCTACCGATGCCCTGGAACGCGGTAATGAAGAATGTCCTCGAATTTATCATGGCATAAGACCCTGGTAAAGTGTTGTTGAGCTTTCATTACGCCTTTGTAAATTTCTTCAGGGATGTAAACCCCATTAGCATCCCGTAATTCCTGATGAACTCCCTCAATCACACCATTACCTCGTCCCACAACAAGAAAGGCTTCTCAATGCCCATGCACCAAGGCCTGCTTAAGGTTATCTATAAATTCATCCTTAACAATGTTCCCCAACCTGAGCTCCCTCCCCCACCCCCTGAGGATCCCCCGCGGGTTCGTGGTGAGAGTTCGAGGGGGAGAGACAGCCCCGGGTTACCCAAACCTTCCCCTGCCAAGAGGAGAGAGGGTGAGTCAAGTGCCAAGGGAGGGCCGGCCAGGAAGCATCTCAGGATCGATGACCCGCCCCCAGGTCCTCTCTGAGGCTAAAGAATAAACAAGTTCAGGGTAGTAGCAAAATCTTGGACATTACCTCCGAGGATGAGGGTCCTGACCCATCTATTATGGAGCTAAAAAGGTTCGTCCTGAACACTGCAGCCAACATCAACCATCAGATGCAGGAGTTGCAGGAGGTCCTGACCAAGGTTTTCTTTAACGAGGGCTACCAGAGCAACAAGCCGGTGGTTTACAACCCGGAGACGGACGACAATGAAGAGGACAAAGAGGAGGATCAGGAGGAGGAGGCCGAAGAGGAGGACTAGGGTCCTCTCTGGTGTTTTGCTGCCCTGGGTTGTCTATTTTTGCTGAATTTGTTGTTGGTCTTCAAGTTTAAATTTTTACGTTCTTGTCAGGGCAGAGGGTTGCATGTTGCTCTCCTTTTTTTGCTGATGTTGTGTCTAGGTTTAGGTGCAATGCCTAGGATGGGTCAGGATGGGCAAAGGCCCTGTGTGTCATTTTGTGTTATGCTCTGTTTGGGGTGGGACGCTCAGGGTGTGGGGTCCCAGGTAAGGATGAATGGTTGGGGTAGAGGACGGAGGATCCTCTGTTTGTCTCTGTTTATGTTCCTCAACCGTGGGCTATTTTTGTAAAAAGGTTTTGGGTCAACCTGAAAAACCCGAGTTAATGATAAATCTTTAATTACCAAAAAAAAAATTGCATAACCAAGTCCTTAAAAGGGTCTTTTGAGGAAATCCCTCATTTTTTCTCCCATTGGGATAAAGTCACATTCAAGTCCGATGATATAATTAAATTTGGGGGTCTTTCTTGATGAATCCAGTATTGAAAAATTTTCCAAGTCTCTTCTTTTAAGACTAAGTTATTTGGTCCATAAAAAATGGTTATGGTCCAAGCCTGTCCCTATGGAGAGGAGAAAGAAGTTGTTATCCAATTTGAGTGTATTTTTTTTAATACATATCAGGGCTTGTGGATCCCATGCAAGGAGAAGCCCCCTAGAGGCACCTCACAAATCTATTGCTTCTAGGTTTGAGGATCTTCATATATTTTTATATTATTTTCTTGCTAACTGCTCTATCAATTTAGTTTCTTGAAAGTAGATAGCCATTGTATTTTGTTTGGCTAGTAATAAACTTAGGTAGTTTTTTTTAGGGGACTACCCAATACCCTTCCATTCCATGATAGAACCTCCATTTATTAAGTGACTTCTTAGCCTTGCTAAATTCTAAGGTTGTTTGTGCTTTCTTTTGAATCTCTATGTTTGCTTATTTTGTTCTTACCTCTTGATTAGATTTCCTCCCTCTAATATAAGATATCGTGGATGGGGTGCCTCCTAGAATTAGTTTTGCTACTAATCGAGTCTCTTCTATTTCTTCAATATCCTCTTCCTAAAGGTTTTCTTTGGTAGCCTGAGTTTTCTCCACTTTGTCTTCTGATTTAGGATTTGATGGATCTTCCCCTTTTTTAGATGGCATTATATGTTCCTCTTCCTCAATTTGTGATAAAATAGAGAACTTATTATTGTTTTATCTTTACAACTATGGTTGAGGTCTCATTCTATTTCTAGATATTCTTTGTTAGTTTCTTCTTACTATTTGGAATTTTTGATCTTCTTCCTTTGTTTACTGTACCTTAGTGGGATAGTTCCTTGAGAAATAACCATATTGATGTCAGGTAATACATTAAATGGAATATGATCATAATCCAGTGGCTAGGTATAGATCTAATATAAGACTTTGATACCTATATTTTTAGGAAGACCTTTTTCCAAATTGACTTGAACACATAGCCTAGCACAAGTTGCATTATTGGCCTTCAGAGGAGCCCAATCTACAAATGTGCTAATAGATTTACCTATCATCTCAAGAGTTAGTTTATTCCATAAATGTAGGGGTAAAAATGGTAGTCTTACCCAAATTGAGACTTCTTCTAGTTCTTCCACTTATGGATCAAAATTGATTGACTAGAGGGTTATGTAGAGAGAGATTGATCCAAGGAACCAGGGACTTCCTTGAAATATTGCATCTCATTTCCCTACTAAGTAGAAAAGAAATACCCCCTCCCTACCACCATGAATTTATAGCTAAATATTTTAGATCCCCAAGAAGAGGTGATCCATCTTTGAATGGTTGTTGGGCTAGGCCAAATATCCCTAAATTTGCAAGCAAGATCTCTCTAAATTAGGGTGAGGATCGAGCTCTAAATATAGTCTAGAGGAATCTCTACCACTGGAGCATCATCCAACTTAGGAACAAATGAGCCTTTGTTACTTGGTTGGGACTGTTGTGGCCTCCTTGCCTCAAATATTTGGTAATGTTTTATAGTTTTTATTGGTTAAATAAAGGAGGTAGTGAGAACAATAAAAATGAGTCCTAGTTACCCAGGTGTTGTAGGTGAGTTGGAGAGGAGAGGTCAATCCTCCAAGGGAGGTCCCAGGTTCGAATCTCCACCCTACCAAAAAGCTGAATTGGGTACCGAAAATCCAAGTGATAATGTTGGTGCGGGCAGGGCTGGGTGCGACCCTCGGGTGACTTTGACGATGTAGAACCCCTTGTTTGTGGTCTCTTAGACCAAGGCGGCCCCATAAGGGGTTTTTCGCTTTAAAAAAAAAATGAGTCCTAGTCAACATTCTTGAGTATGGAGGCAATCGTCATGGTAACATTATGAAATGAGGGTTTGGGGGGAGGGATATCCCTTATCACCATTGCCATGATAGGGCTTTGGAGGTGACCAAACCCTAATCTAATCCAAAATAGAAATCCCTTACCAAAATCTTAGAGATTTTATTTCTTGTCTTACTTTCCTCTATTAAATTCATGGATAGACCATAAAAAGCAAAAGCAAAAGTAGAGAAAACATACAAAGGAAGAAATAGAAGATCTTAAGATATATAATAGAAAAAAAATTACATAGTCATAATGCCTACCAAATTAGGGCTTGCAAAGGATAATACATTGGGTGGCATGAACCCTTGTCCAAAAACCAGGTCCAAGCATCAACAACGGACAACAAAATCAAAATTGGCATTTTTGTAACTATTCGATTGTGTACCTTGGGATACTAATATTATTATTGTTTCCACCTACTATTATATTGTTATTGTCTCTTTTTAGTATTATTTTGATTTATCAAGGTCTTTACCACATCCAACATTTCTTTGATGTCAATTTTATATTAGTCAATAATAATTTTAATATTGAGGAGGGTTCTAGGTTTGGTTTCTTTTCCAGTTGGTTGGAGAGGCCCTTTGGGTGGTGGTGTTGGTGGTTTGCATCTTCTCAAGACTATCTCTGCTTTCAACTCTATTTCCAACTTTTTCCTTTTGTTGGCTCAATTCCTCTGGTCTAGCTAGTTGTTGAAGGGTTCCCTTAGTGTGGAACTTCTCTCCATATTTTGCGTTGCAAGAGCTAGTTTTCCCAAGCGTATAATATTTTTTAATTTATGTGGTGTTTTATTTCGAGAAGGAAGCTTGTGTTTCAATTTATGATTCCTATAAGTTCCCTCGTGCTAAAACTCAACTTTAATTTTTAGATTCAATTTTGTTTGAATTCGAGATGTTCATTGAGTGGGAACTCAGCTTCAATTTTTAGGAAGGTGGTTGTTTCAAATTTTAGCCTTCTTTCTAATTTTAAGGTTTGCACGGTCATTTTTTTAGTCCTTGTAAAACCTTCCTTTTATTGTTATGCTAGTTTCAGAGAAACTATCTTCTATTTCTTTGCTTTCCCAGTTATGGTTTCAAGGAAACCATCTTCTGTCTTTGTGCTTGTCTAGAGATGGTTTCAGGGAAACCGTCTCCTATTTCTCTGCTTGTGTAGTGATGGTTTTAGGGAAACCATTTTTTTGTCTTTGCGCTTGTCTAGAGATGGTCTCGGGGAGATCGTCTCCTGTTATTCTAAGATTATCTCCCTACTCTTGTTTCTTTTTTTATATTCTTTGGGAGGATGATCTCTTGTTTTTACCTCTTTATAAAAGGTTTGGGGACCCTTTCAAAACCCCCTTATCTATAAAAAAAAAATTAATATTATTATTGGTTTGTGATGGAGCAAGTAGGATTGGCAATCGTGGTTGAAATATAACTATTTACAATGAATTTTGGCATGGATGTGTCACAATATATGGGAAAGAGATTGATTTTTTAGGTGATTGGATATTAGGAATGGGTGATATAGAAGGCATAGATCTAAAAATTTATGGATTTTGGGTAACATCGATAGCATATGCGATAAGCAGGGCAACCAATTATTTTCCAACCCTAATTAGAACATCTTTTACATGGGTTGCTTCTTCAAACCATTAAAACTAAAGTTAGACTATAATCCTTTAATGTGGCATGGAAATGCATTTTCTTCACTTGACCTAATATTTGGTGGAATTAGATTCAAGGTCCTCAAAAAAATGGTGTTATAACCATGAATGTTTTATTGAGGATGCCTTTGCATGGCATTAATTTGAAATTAAATAGAATACCCACTACCCATACTATCAAATCTATGCATGAAAGGTTCCACAATTGATGCCCAACTTGTAAAAGAATTATTAGGTAACCTTCTATACCACAAAGCATCTTTATCATGTAGAGAATAGATAAATAAATATACTATGATATCTTCCTCTTAGATGTGGTGAATTGACTTGACTATAAAGATCTCATTCCAGTGACCCAACACTGTCTTATTCCCAATCATGTCAAAGGTAAGTAATGCATTTATAGTAATAATCAAGATAGGGGAATAGACACTTAGATTTAGTGGTCCTTGATAGGTCCAATATGAAAGTTTATTTTGAAGCCTAGGAGGTTCAAGTGCTTGATTATTTTATGAAGGTTGACCATATTGCATTGGATATACTACATAATTTTGAGGTGGAGTTGCATGTGGCAGATACAAAGGTATTTAACAATATTGATATGCAATATATATGATGGTGGGAAAGGAGGATTTGGAATTTTGAAAAGGAGAATGAGGTGGATTAGGACAAGCCCATTGTTGATTTGAAATATCTTGCATATTTTGGAATGGAGGAGTATTTTGCAAGCCTTATTGAGGAATTTTTTATTTTAAAAAGGTATGCATTGCTATAGATTTTATAGTATTTGACTAGCTAAAGGCAACATTTGACCCAAGGGATTTCTCTATGTTCCTTGTGACCCCATTTGATCAACTGATGCTTGCAAATTCTGAGCAAAACCTTGGCTTTAGTCAAGAATAAAAATATCCTAAATAACTTGCATTTGGTGGCATAGATTGTCTAGATGAAAGGTTTGTTGTGTTAGACATGATATATCTATGTGGCCTTTAGGATGAAGCCATGCCTGTAGGATGGGTGATTTAAGAGTTATACTCCAAAGGTTGACTCACATTATTTGGATTATGAAAGGATGCCAATAATGGATTATTGGTATAATTATTCACATCAAATGGTATTCAATAGAGAGGATTAGTGTGAGTTAAGGTAGAACCCATACTTGCCCAAGCTTGATTTATGAGAGCAGAAGAATAACTATTGAGGAAACTAGAGAAGACCATTTCTTAGAATGTAGGATTTTGAGTCACTTGATCAACCATCATACTTTTTCCTTTTGATGAAGTAGGATTAAATGTAGGATTTTCCTTGATCTAATTGTCTTAATGAACCCATGCAATAATTTGCTTTAGTTTCCCTTTCGCATTCCTCTACTAATACATAGTTAATTCCATTGATTGAATCTCTTTACCTAATTTTTATATTTTTAGTGTGTATTCATAAGCTTGATCTCTCATGCATAAGTACCTATACATACGAAGTTTTGGGGTCAAATTGAAAATTTTACAAAAACAAATCTATAGAACGAATCATCAACTAGTTGGAGTGAATCGCCTATAAAAATTGAACTTGGAGAATTTTGCAAGTAAAAGATAAAGTGAATTGCTTCAATTATAGGCAAATTGCTTTCTTTAAAGCAATTAGGAATATTTCTTGGCCTTCCAAGCAAATTGTTAATAAATTTTAAGCCTCCTGCTCTAATTTATTAACGGTTCCACCAATTATAAAAGGCTGACGATATATGATGGACAAGTTCATGTTTGCAGCTAATGGAGTTGATCAATACACACAGATAGCACCTATATCCCATTTTTTAATGACTATATCCCATCAACAGGTGCCTATCTCCCAATTTCAGGCAGCCAAAGGTGTCTGTCTCCTAGTTTTAGATAGCCGAAGGTGCCTGTCTCCCAATTTCAAGTGATCAGAGGTGCCTATCTCCCAATTTCAAGCGATCGGAGGTGCCTATCTCCTATTTTTCGATGGTTACCTTCCCAATCAATGATACCTATATCCCAGTTAGAGCACACAGAGACTTTGATTGAATATATTTGTATTTTTTTATGGAAAAGCGAAGACTATTTTAAAATATATTTTTATTTTTCATGGCCTTTATTTAAATTAATGTTTAGTCTTCTCCTTTTGTGAGTTGTATAGATTTTTGTACATGGAAAATCTTATGGATATGGACAAATGATCGAGAAGATGTGTAAGTTGGCAAGTAGGTAAGAAAATAAGTGTGCAGTCTTGTCATGTTTTAAATATGCATGGAAAATTAAAGACTTGGGTGGTAGAAAGAGCTCTGACAACATGATAGTGTCAACAAGTTGGTGTGATGCCAACTATCTTAAAGAGGATTGGTAAGGTAAAGTGCAGTTTTGGTTGTACATGGTTGCTTGAAGGCTTTAAGATTGCTAGCATCGAGAAAAGAATATTTTGTTTGTGTGGTTGGGTGGTTAGAAGACTGGTAGAGCCTGCAGATAGTTTTAAATGTTACCATCTACCACATTTTAAAATTAAAATTGTAAGTCGCGTGCTCAATTTAACATTGTTGCATGCACATTGTAAAACCCTCTCTCGACTTTTGGTTGGGGCCTCTTTGGGCTTGAGATTTTGGTCCTGGTGGGTTGATTCACCACCATTTTTGTTAGTTGTGTAACCCCATGAATTTAATACAGAAATAACTACTTTTGTGTATATTCAATTTGGGAGAATTTCATGGATTCAAACCAACATTACCTCCTACAAATGTTGTGGCATCTATTTTATTTTCGTGTGTGTTGCATTGCATGGGTGGATTTATGATAGAAATGGTTGCATCTGTGTATATTTAGTTTGGGGAGGATTTTATGGATTCGGACCAACCTTACCTCCTACAGTTCGTTGTGGCATCTGTTTTATGTTCCCCATCTTTTTTTTCATGCGGTTGTGGTGAATCGATCAATCATTCTTCTATTTGGTGCAATATTGTTGTTGTTTTTATTTCCCTCTCTCTTTTCCCTTGAAAGTAAGTTTAATAGTTTACGTTTAATAGTTTAGTTAGTTTAGTTTTTATTTTTATTTTTGAGAGCCAGCTCTCTTTGAATATTTTTTCCTCTCAGGCAGTCCCACGCGAGACAGATATTTCCATGTTGATGATGTGCATGGATGTAGATATAGGTGTATATTTTTAGCCATAAATAGTTTTGGTACGCCCAATGGTACAGATCTACAGTTTTATTGTAATATCTGCACAAATCTTGTTATGTTTTAAATCAATCTAGATTTGGTGGTTGTCTTGACTGTTATCTGCTTGTTGAAGCATCTTTTAAATCACCTGGAGACTCTGTTGAAAGAACTAATCTGAATCTTACTTATATTTTGTTCTTTAATTTATTTATTTTTTAAGGTCTTTGTTGTCATTGGTTTTAGGTTTGTAGATTTCGAGTAAATTTGTTGGGTGCAAATTTTTGGGCTCTGTTGAAAATCTGATGATTTTAATGACTCTCTGCCCAATGGATGCCAAGGTCACCTGGTCTTCTAGCTTATTTTCACATTGTAGGTATGTGTCCCGTGTGAGTCACCAAATTGTTAATAAATTTTGAGCCTCTCGCTCTAATATATTAATGGCTACACCAATTATAAAAATTTGATGATATATGGTGGAAAAGTTTGTGTTTGCATTTGGCAAAGTTGATCGATATGCAGATGGCACCTATATCCCATTTTTTGGTGCCTATATATTGTCAACAGGTGCTTGTCTCCTAGTTTTAGGCAGCCGCGGGTGCTTGTCTCCTAGTTTCAGGTGGTTGGAGGTGCCTATCTCCCAGTTTCAAGTGACCAAATGTGCCTATATCCCATTTTTTGATGGCTACCTTCCCAATCAATGGTGCCTATATCCCAATTACAGCACACAGAGGCTTTTTGACTGAAGATATTTATAGTTTTTGATGGCATAGCGAATATTTTTTTAAAATATGTTTTTTATTTCCCGCAATATTTATTTAAATTATTTTTTAGTCTTCTCCTTTTGTGAGCTGTCTAGATTTTTGGACATGGGAAATCTTACAAATTTGGATAGACGGTTAAGAATATGTGTAAGTCAGCAAGTAGGTAAGAAAATAAGTGTGCAGTCTTACTATATTTTGAATTTGTGTGGAAAATTAAAGACCTAGGCGGTAGAGAGAGCTCTAGCAACATGATAGTGTTAGCAAGTTGGTGTGATGCCAACTATCTTAAAGAGGATTGGTAAGGTAAAGTGTAGTGTTGGTTGTACATGGTTGCTCGAAGGCTTTAATATTGCTAGCATTGAGGAAAGAATGTTTTGTTTGCATGGTTGGGTGGTCAGAAGACTGGTAGAGCCTGTAAATAGCTTTAAATTTTTCCATCTAACACATTTTAAAATTAAAATTTTTAAATTGTGTGCTCTATTTAAAAAATGTTGCATGCACATTGTAAAACCCTCTCTCTCAACTTTTGGCTGGGGTCTTTTTGGGCTTGGGCTTTTGGACCTAGTGGGCTAATTCACCATCATTTGTGTTAGTTGTGTAACCCCGTAGATTTAATATAAAAATGATTGCTTCTATGTATATTTAGTTTGGGATAATTTCATGGATTCAAACCAATATTACCTCCTACAGTTGTTGTGGCATATGTTTTGTTTTCATGTGTGTTGCACTACATGGGTGGATTTAAGATAGAAATGGTTGCATTCATGTATATTTAGTTTGTTAAGGATTTCATGGATTTAGACCAACCTTACCTCCTACAGTTCATTGTGGCATCTATTTTATGTTCCCCATCCTATTTTTTATGTGACTGTGGTTAATTGATCAACCATTCTTCTGTTTTGCACAATCGCATCTTTTTATTTTTATTTTCATGTTTTTTTATTGTTGTTGTTTTTATTTCCCTCTCCCTTTTCCCTCGTAAGTAAGTTTAATAGTTTAGTTAGTTTAATTTTTATTTTTATTTTCGAGAGTTGGCTCTCTCTAAAGGTTTTTCCTCTTGGGCAATCCCACGTGAGAGGGAGATTCCCATGTTGATGTTGTGTGTGGGTGTAGTTGTAGGCATACATTTTCATCCATAAACATAAAATACTCCTCAAAACTAGCAGAATTGCTCCTTGCATTCTACTTGGAGAAATTTTAATATTTTGGAGCAAATCACTACTTGTATTGGACTTTGGCAAAATTTTCCCAAATTTGTTCCAAATGCTTTGTGCCTATGGTAGATGCAAAATTGGAACCAAAAATGAATTTTTTTTCTAATTTGATGCCACTTTGCTTGCTTAAATTATGAAAAATTATGGTTTTGAAGTTCATAACAAAGTTTTCACTTGCAAAGCACCTAGAAAAATTGACACAAATAATAAAAAAAGACATGAAATTAAAGGTCAATTTAGGATTGGACTTGATAAATCAATTCCCTAGACCCAATGAATTTCT